>CM051238.1:149171605-150529939 GCA_027917425.1 Gastrophryne carolinensis | reverse complement strand
AGTGCTCTCACTACATCCAAACAGGGAAGAACACTCCTTCCTTTTTAGACACTGGAGCAGGACATAAGGAAGGCAAAAACCATCTCTTCATTAAAATGAAAAGATACCTTTAGGAAGAAAATCCTAAAACACTCAAATAACGAGGCTTACTGATAAGCTTACTAATTACTGCTTACTGATAAGCTGCTAATTCAGAAACCCACCTGCTGATGTTATTGCCACTTAGAGATAACCATAAGCGCCCTTAGACTTAATGACGCATCTACCATGGTTCAAAAAGGAGGACCCTGAAAAACAAGTTCAGGTCCCAAGTCGGCAGAAGTGGATTATGAGGAGGCCGCACATGAGCGACTCCTTGTAAAACAAGTTCTGATCAAAACATTCTCAGCTATGGGTTTCTGAAAGAAGATAGATAGCAGATATTTGTCCTCAATTGAAGACCTTCATCAAGACTTCTGCAAAAAATCTATATATTCTACAAGCGAACCCCTGGATTCGCACCAAGCGATAAATGCTTACATAGAAACATAGAAACATAGAAGGTTGACGGCAGAAGGAGACCATACGGTCCATCTAGTCTGCCCTTATGTGTATACTGTATGTACTCTTTATCTTAGGATAGATGTGTGCTTATCCCAGGCATGTTTAAATTCAGTGACTGTTGATTTGTCAACTACCTCTGCTGGAAGTTTGTTCTAAGCATCTACTACTCTTTCTGTAAAATAATATTTTCTAACATTGCTCCTGATCTTCCCCCCGACTAGCTTCAGGTTGTGCCCCCTTGTTCTATCATTAAGCTTCTTCTTAAAAACACTTCCCTTCTGAACCTTATTCAATCCTTTCACATATTTAAAGGTCTCAATCATGTCCCCCCTCTCCCTTCTTTCCTCCAGACTGTACAAAAAGTTCTTTAAGTCTCTCCTGATAAGTTTTAAGTTTAAGTCCTTCCACCATTTTCGTTGCCCGCCTTTGGACACGTTCTATTTGAATAATGTCTTTTTGGAGGTAAGGTCTCCAGAACTGCACACAGTATTCTAGCTGTGGCCTTACCAGGGCTCTATACAGCGGCATCACAACCTCCCTCTTCCTACTGGTGATGCCTCGAGGTATGCAGCCGAGCATCCTGCTTGCTTTTCCCACTGCCTGGCTACACTGTCCACTCATCTTGCAGCTATCAGTAATCAGTACCCCTAAATCTCTCTCCTCCGAGGTCCTGGCTAACACAGTACTGCCCATACGGTACTCAGAGCAGGGATTCCTTCTACCCAAGTGCATGATTTTACATTTAGAGACATTAAACTCTAGTTTCCACAGTTTTGACCATCTATCCAGTAAAGCTAAATCATTTTCATGTTGCAGACACCTCCCGGAATATCCACCCTATTACTAACCTTTGTATCATCAGCAAACAGACAAACCTTTCCTACCAAGCCTTCTCCTATGTCACTTACAAATATATTAAAAAGAATGGGGCCCAGGACAGAGCCCTGCGGCACACCACTTGTAACTCGCCTTTGTTCAGATTGCACGCCATTTACAACAACGCTCTGATACCGATCCCTCAGCCAACTGGAAATCCACTGAACTATCCAGGGATTGAGCCCTACCTTCAATAACTTATCTATGAGCTCCTTATGTGGTACAGTGTCAAAGGCTTTGCTAAAATCCAGATAGGTGATATCCACAGCAGACTCTATAGTAGATCACTTGATAAAGATTTCTTCCTGGCCTGAATCATAGTCTGGATGACTCTGGCAGATAAAAACCCTTTCTTCCAAGATAAAGGATTCAATAGCCAGGCCTTCCAAGCCAGAACTTGTAATTTGGAATGCCTTAGAGGCCCCTGTGTGAGAAGATCTGGATCGTTGCCTCCACAAGTTGCCCTGTGACATCCTTACTATGTCTGAGAACCAGCTTCTTCTTGTCACCGAGCAGTCAAGAAAATGGTTGGGACTCCCTTGTGAGCTAAACCTCTTTTAGTACTCGACCCAGGAGTGAAATCAGAGGAAAATGCATAAAGAAGCTTGAATGCTGACCACTGAAGAGTCAGGACATCTGTTGCTATTGTAAGAGGGTCCCTGGGCTGAGACAAACTTCGGACCTTCCGACTGAGCCGTGATGCAAGAGATCTACATCTGGGATTCCCCAGTACATGCATAGGGATTAAAAAACCCTCTGGCTAAGAGACCATTCCCTCTGATGCAGGACGATTCTGCTGAGATGATCGGCCTACAAGTTGTCCGCTCCAGGTATGTGTGCCACCAAAACACATGGAACCGGTTTCTCGGCCCAAAGTAAAAAGCTCACTTCCATCAGGGCTTTTCTGCTTCTGATGACCTCATGGTGGTTGATATATACCACCGCCGTCCAATTGTCTGTTTGAATCTGGACGGGATGCCCCATCAGATGGGATGTCCAATGTCTGAATACAATAGAATGGCTCTCAGTTTCAGGATCTTTATGGAGATTCTGCTCTTCTTCGGACTCCACTGTCCCTGGATCATTTGTGACTCCATGACACTTCCCCAACCAGATAGACTGGCATCCATGGTGATGATCTTCCACTGTACTGGAAGGAAAGATTTGCCGATCTGAAGAGGCTGAGGACCAGGCAGAAGACTGCCTTGCTGATGGAGTCGTGCAAATAGAATGATCCAGAGTGTGTGGGTCTCGATCCCAGATTGTGAGCAATTCCATCTGCAGGGGTCTTATGAAAACAGTGCAAAAGGTACTGACTCAAGCAATATACCATCAGACCCAACAGACACATATCTTGATGAATAGTCGGGTGAGGTCAAGACAAGAGACCCTGTAGCCTGGCCTGAAGTAAGAGTCAAGAGACGTGTCATGACATTCCCAGAAAAGAATAACTATTGAAGCTATGAAAAGACATCCTTCTGGGCCCCCTGACATGATGGGGCCCATATCAACAAATAGACCCAGTAAAGGATTACATGTATCCCTGACTTCTTAGAGAAAACATGAGACCTGCCAACACCTTGGTAAACACTCTTGGTGTTGATGATAGACCGAAGGGTAGCGCCACAAACTGAAGAAGTAGGCCACCTACTACAATGTAGGTATGCATCCTCCAACTCCAATCTCTAAAAAGGTGAGATACGGCAGATCTCAATGCTTCTGCTTTCTGCTGAATTCGGGATACCCCTGACTAGAGATCTCTGATGGGGTCTGGTTCCTAACTTGATTTTGTAACCTGAGGATACAACTTCCTGTATCCAAATATCTGTTACATGAAGCCTGCAAATATAAGCCAAATGCAGAAGCTTTCCCCCCCCACCTCAAGGGCGGGGGCATCCCTTCATGCCTGAGCGGGCTTCTAAGGGGGGTCTGGCTTTATCTTGCCAGACACCTGTTGCTTTAGTTTGGAACTTTGTCTTATTCCAAAAAAAAATTATCATTGGTATCCTGAAGAGGCCAAACCTCTAGCCAGAAGCCCGGAGTATTAGAGCCCCTGCGGAAACAGTATTAGACTTAAGATTAAATGACTTACCAAGTCAACCAAGCACTCCCCAAACAGACGCCCCACCTTAAAAGGGGAGTCCCGTCATATTCCTTTTTAGAGGCTATGTCAACTGGCCATTGCTTAAGCCATAAAGCACGCCTTAAGGTGACCACCAGAGCTAGGCCTCTGGCCCATAACCAGATCAAACCTCCATAGCCTGCATCACATACCTGTTAGAGCCAACTGGCTTTGATCAACTGGGAGCATGGCTTCCGTGAACGAGCCATACAAGTCTTAGAGTCCAGTTGTTTTAACAACCTCCTGCTCACAGAAAATGGTATGGATGTAGTACAGGCAAGGTAGTCTCTCTATAGGTTTAGAACCACTTGAGGGCTGATGACAGACTTTAAAGACTTAGGGCCTTATTTATCACGGGCTAGCGCCAGGTAGTGTCTGATGAGCGCCAGGTACCGCCAGCTATCGGCGGCTACCGACTCAAGTACGCCCGGCGGCGGTCACAATGACGCATTTATCAAGCTAAATGAGGCTAGCGCCGGCGAGAGCGTCAGCTAGTGCGGGATTCATCATGAAGCCACCTGGAACGAACAGCGCCGCTGCAAATTCCTTCACAGCGCCAGGTATGACCTGTCGCTCCCTGGCATTGTCCAATGCATTTCAATGGAGCAATGTTTAATTAATCATAATTAATTGGTAATATTTTTTTTTTTTTTTTTATGTCAAAAATTCTGAGACCACTTCTGCAATGTTCGTTTTTTTTTTTAAAGTAAAAAAAAATAAAAAAAAAAATTTGTGCAGAATTGATCTTACAGGTCTGATATTAATGTATTCATATTACAAAATGATTCAAAAAACATGTATAATGTTACAATCAAAAAATATGGTTGTTTAGGGGTTAAAAACGAGTTAACACCCATCGCCGCCAGCGCACTGGGGTTTAAACAAGGAATGGACAGCGCCAGCAAATTCGGAGCGTGATTTTTTAATGAATATGAAGCAAGCCGTTCGCTCTGGCCATTCGTTGTCAGGCGCTCACATACAACGCTGAACCTGTGAAACAGCGACCCCTAAGCCCGTATTCAACATTACCGCACACCGACTGAGTCGCTGTCATCAAGCAAACGCCGGCCAAGCACATCGAATACTGGCTGGCGCTGTAAAAATCACGCTACAGTCGCTCATCTGTCGCTACCTGGCGCTATTAATGAATCGGCCTCTTAGAAGGAGACTATAACAGCCACAATATCCTCTTCAACTCAGAGGAAAAAATATTTTCTTTAAAACCTCTATAGTAGCCAATACTCCATGATGACTCTATAGGTTTAGGACCACTTGAGTTTAAAGACTCAGAAAGAGACTATGGCAGCCACAATATCCTCTTCAATACACGTGGAATTTTTTTAGTAGCATCACTAAAGGCTTAGGTTTGCATGCAGGCTGAAAAGGGGACAAAGGGGTTCTTTAAGTCTCAGAAAGCACTGGCGACAGTGGTCAGAGCCCCCTTCAGGGAAAAGACAACTGTCTCCCTATCCACTACAACCATAGCATAATCCCTGCACACCGTGCTATCCTTGTTCAGTGCCACTGCATGCATACTGGACATGGGGTAAATCTGTTAAGACCAGATCTGCTACCCAGATGCCTCTGCCATGGTGAATTTAATAATACTAGTCTATAACCCTGGGGTTCTGAGACCAAATATATATAGGTTCTTGACAGTCACAAGACTACTGCGAGACCTCTGGGGGGGTAGCCACCATAGATATAAATAATATAGTAATATTATATTTGCCCTTTCCCAATCTATAATAGTATAGATTTAAACATAAAAAAAAATAAAAAAACAGTATTAAAAAACAAACAAAATGACCTGCCAAAAGGTTTAGGTCCACTTGAGGGTGGCTGTGCAGTGGCTCAGAGCAGCCCCTTTTTGCTGGCCAACAATCTCAGCTTAAACACATGGGAAAGAGCAATAAGAAAGGGAAAATCCCTTGGTCCCCCCAAGCAGGCTCACCAGACAAAAACCTGCAGCTGACTTGCTTGTTAATGAAGCCTGCAGCCCTGAGGGTTTAACACTCAGAGAGTGCCCCAGACCCTGGCGCTTCACCTTACCTTCACAGACCCCAATTTAAACAGCAACAAAGCTGGGGAGGCATAGAGTTGGGTCAGAGGAATCCGTGGCAATAAGGTTGTGCAGGAAGCTGACAGGTTGTATTCCCTACTTGCTGCCAATACCGAATCCTTGGGAGAGAGAATCAAGCCATCTTCACAGTACTTCCAAACTGCAAGAAATAAACTGGTCTTTGATTAAAGGCAGCTGCTACTTATGGGGGCCGGGAGGAGTCACACCTTTGATCTTGCAGTACACGCCCATCCGGGCAGGAATTACCAGGCATAATGATTAAGGGATGGCCTGGAATGGATTAGAAGAAAAAAATATTTTTCCATGGCCTGTAGAACCCCCCCATCACATGTGCCGGGGATTTCATTTATAAATTATTTTTATTTATTGAGAAAAACTCTGCCTCTCCAAACCCAGCATGCCCAGAACTGTCCAAAATCATTTGAACAAGTGTTTTTTATCTAATTCTGTACTGTTTTTTTTTTTTTAAAGCAAACTAGTAAATGTGCATGTTGTACTAGAATTTTCAATATTCTTCTTGCATGGCCCATATTTTCTTTTTCATTTTTAGAGATTTTCATTGGCGTAACACTATATGCAATACTTGAATATTATAATTACGATAGTTATAATTATCTTTAAAACTCTAACATTTTCAATTTCAGCTCCTGCCATTTAAATGACTGATGGAGCCAATTACCCAACAATGAAATAAAAAGTCTTTTTTCAGAAACAGTACAAGTACAGTGTGTTCTTGATATAAATGATTAATAAACACAAATTGCCTGAAAGTTTAAAAATAACCCTCTTAAGGCATGATTTATTGTAACATATTTAGTGAAGTCAAAAAAATGTTTCAAAAATGCTTTCCAAAGTGGTAATGTGCATAGACTTTGGTTTGAATGTAAGAAAGGTTTGTTTATTCTTTAATCCTGGATTAACAGTATATATTTAAAAATGTAAAACTTACATTACGGAAATAAAAGTCAGGACCAAGTGTAAAAGTCTATGTCGTATCAACAGAATGCAACACAGAAGCAATTTGATGGTTACAAAAACAAGATCATGTAAATCAAGGAGAGGGCTAGGGTAGGAGGGTTTAAAAAAAAAACTTTCTAAAAATTAACTTTTCCATTTAAGAAGTACTGGTAAAAGGCAATTTACATTTACGGTATGTTTTCATAAATGAGGGTTTCATTTTCCTTATTAATGTATGTATCTACCCTACACAACAGTTTTTGGTTATTATACACAGAACCAACACTACATGAATGAACACTTTTTGGAGCTCTTCAGAGGACAGTACTTACAAGAATGGTTATTATAAAGGGTCATGTTAATTTGGTAAAGCCAGTGTGACTTTCATTGTGTATTGTGGTGTGAATTGCAACCTGCTTCTCTGTGAGCTTTTTTGCGTTAAGACACAAAAAAGCGCAAAAAATTTTTCCAGGTCAGGTCCATCATTTTTTCAGTGAGGTAAGAATGTTTTTTTTTAAGTTTAGAAATAACAGCATCCTATGGGCTATGCTAAAGAATTCACATTTTTTTCTGCATATCCTATAGGGTGCTGTTGATTCAAACAAAAAAAGCACCCTGACCTCATAGGAAAATGATGCAACTCACCTATAAAAATGCTACAGGTCATTGTTTGAAAAAAGAGGCAGAAAAAACATTTTATTCACCTTTTTGTGTCCAAACACTAAAAAACTCACGGAGATGCAGTTTGCAATCCACGCCGCAGTGTACACTGCAAATCACATTGGCTTCACCAAATAATTAGCAAGACCCCCAAAGTTCTGAAAGTGCATTTCCTGGCCTCAAACCAAGTAGCGAATATAAAATTAACCTCTGACACTAACCCCTGTAGGGGATGAAGCAGAATGCCCCAAGGTTGTGACCTCTAGGATCCCTGGTCTGTAGTGCCCATAGAGTGGAAGCACAGATAGGTACAATGCACAGAATCAACAAAAGACAAACACTAGGCACAGATACTGCAATAATATGCAGAAACTCAGAACAGATTGGGATGCTCGTTAAGAAAGAAAGTTATGTGTGTATGTGCGCAAGCGGCGGTGACAGCAGCATTGGACAGGCATGGATCGGCCCACTGCTCACTTTTGTATCGTTCTGGGTGGGATTTAATAGGGATGCCGCACACTGCCTGTAATGAGGAATGCCTGCATTTTGGTGTGGCACATACTTATGCTGTTTGTTGAATTTAAATTTTGATTTCAAAGTTTTAATATATGTATTTTTTTGGACTAATACAAGTTCTTTTGTTTGATATACAAGTACACCTCCCTCCCTAAAAGATTGTCTAAAGAATCTAAGAGGCTGATTCAGTACTAGCGGCACATATTGCCAGAAGAGCGTCTGTATAGCCACGCTTAGAGCGACCGCTAGTAGACGCTGTAAGTGGGTATTGGGCGCTGTAGTAACCTGGCTGACATTGATGAATATGACGTGTGCTGGGCGCTCTAACAACAGTATACCACTGCAGCGAGCGAGAGGTAGTGCCAGTTCATTGTGCCCGGCACTCAGCGCTCCACACCATATTTAATAAAAAAACTACACACACACAGTGTCAGCACTTTAAATCTGGGCACTGTATCATAGGGCGCCAGGCACTGTGTGATTAAAGCCTATTTTTGAACACATATCCACCAGTAAAAAAAGAAAAAACACATTGAATGACATTGTTTTAACACAGGAACAATAACACTTTAGTGCCAGACCTGTGAATAGAATTCTGCATAAAAATATAAAAAGTCCAAAAAATGTATAAAAGTGTTTGTTTGCAGCCAGGAGAGGTCACACAATGATTTGAGCAAAAAAATGTTTAATTGCCAAATACACTATTTAAACACAAACAAATGAAAGCCCATTGAAATGTATGGGAGAGCAACACTGAGAGAAAGGTACTACATGGCGCTCTTGAACCTAGAGCGCCAGAGCTATACGCTGAGAACCCCTGTAGTAATACATGTGACGCTACAGGGCGCTGTTAGAGGCGCTTACCAGATTTGCTTTCTTAAATGTGGTTTCCTGTACAGCACCCAGCGTTCACCAGACGCTACCTGCCGCTAAGAAGCACTACCTAGCGCTATCCTTTCTTAAATAACCCCCTTAATCCGTTAATAGATGGGAAAAGGCAACTTTCTTTTATCTGGCACTACCTGTAATGAGGGATGCTGCTCACTGGCTTTAATGAGGGATGCCACATACTGCCTGTAATAGGGGATGCCGCTCACTTTGTCTAATGGGGTGATGGGGAGGGATTCTGCACACTGTCTGTAATTCAGTGATTAGAAGGGAGATTTTAGCACACCATTTGGTTCTGAATACTTTTTTTCTTGTTTTAGTCCTCTAAACCCTTGGTGCGTCTTATGGGGCAAAAATACAGTGTACACATAGTGATCCTTGTCATCCTACTGATTATTATGGCTTACAGCTATAATAATTTTCAAGACAGAAATGTTAGTCAAATGAAAATGATGTACAATATATGTAATTGTTCTTGGCTCCATTTGCATGAATGACTGTATCAATGCAGAGTGGCATTGAGCAATCAACCTGTGTCACTGCTGAGCTGTTCGGCTTCCTCACAAACAGCTGTACCCTTACAGAAACGTGGCTTTAGCCATGCCTGATAATGTGCTAGACCGCCAAGATTTTAACCTCAAATCCCAAAAATCGGGCAAAAGGCCGAGGAATATAATGAAGAGATGTGGAGGTGCTAGACAAGAAAATGCACAGAACATCTAGAGGATTTGGCACACAACTGCAGATCATTCTATGCACCTAGAGAATTTACCTTGTCTGTCCTAGTGGCAGGCTACATCCCACCTGATGCATTAGTGAAAAATGCACTATAGAGTGTAAGTAAACATATTTCACACTGGGAGAAGAAGCATCTGATTCAACTAGTTCCTGCATATAGGCAAGACTAAAAACATCTAGACCTAGAGCAAGGTCTACAAAGAGATGGACTGTGAGCCCTACCGGCTTGTTTTAACTGCACAGACTGGGAAGTCTTAAAGCAAGGAACCACAAGCCTAGGTGAATGGATTGATACCACAACCTCCTACATAAAATGTTTTAAGGACTCGCTCCTATCAACCAAAATTTATTAAGAAATTTTGGAAATAGTAAACTGTGGTTCAGTAAGAACATCCAGGCACTATGGAAACAAAAGGCAGAGGCTCACAAGACAGGGGATATACAGAGTTTCAAGAAGCTCAGAAACTCCCTTTACTAGGAGATAGGAGCTGTGAAAAAGATCTTAAACATAAATATAAGGGGCTGAGAGACCCAGCATTAAAGAATAGAGATTAAACAGTCTGCTAAAACATATTACAAACTGTCCTTTACTATGCTTCTATTTCTATGAAAAAAATGCTATACATATTCTTACTTTGGCTATTATATATATATATTCTAGTTAAGTTGCATCCCCATCATGCCAGATAAAATGAATTGCATGTACGGAAATAAAATGGATTCTGATCCTGAATCTAGAAGCCCAAGTTGCTTTGATGGCTGCCTTCAGCTTATGTGCATTTTTAGACCTGGTGTCTCTCATCTTCCTCTTGACAATAATCTATAGATTCTTTATTGAAGTTAATAAACCAGGTCCTGATACTTTTAGCAATGTGGCAGGTGCCTACTCCTGCTGGAAAAGCTTGTCTGCAGAGGGAAGCCTGAAATGCTCTAAACCTTCCTGGTAGATGGCTGCTCTCACTTTTGACTCAATATATATATATATATATATATATATATATATATATATATATATATATACCAAACCAAATTGGATTGTGTATCTCCACTCTTTCTCTAGACTCTGGGACCTTGATTTTCAAATTAAATCTATTTTCTTCTGGAAACAGGATTTTGGACCACTGTGAAACAGTCCAATTATTTTTCTTTTTAGTTCAGGTAAGATAATTTGGACCAGGCACGTCCAATGTGGTGCACCACTAATAATGATGGATAATGGCGTGCTCACCAATGTATCCAACCAAACAAACCAAGGGAAACCTGGGATGCCCAGGTAATCACTAATAAGGGAGCACAACCAATTGTAAATCTACAAGAATTTATTCAAAACATAAAAAAGACAAACAATAAAGACAGATTAAAAGAGCCGCCACATACTGACCCTGGTAACAATCTTTTCCTCAAAATGACCCATAAATTATAAAGCCGTGGCTTATTAAATGTAACTACATTTCTACTACCTATCTATTTAATCACAGTAATAAGGCAGAGGTCCACCAAGTAAAAAAACAATAAATAAAGTAAAAAAAGCAAAAAAAGTAGAAAAAAAGTGAAGTTTTTAGTTTCCATTGACAGGTGTCTACTTAGCTAGCTGGAGCTCTAGGAGGAGGTTAATACATTCTTGTAATTGCTGAAATTTTTCTTTTGCCTCAGAAATACATTACCAGCTACTGTGGTTCTCAGACTGGTCTCCAAACTTTGTGGAGAGTGCAAGGAAGACTTACCTTGATTAATATAGTATGGGCAGGGAATCACTGGCTAATGAGTGCTGGTCATTTTGTTTATGGCGTTATGGTGGCTAACAAATAAGGAAAATTGTGAATCTGCATAGGGATTTGACCCTGATATTTTTTGGTGTTCACAGGGATAGCCTCATGTAGATCTAGTGGACTTGGAAGCCAAGGAAAAAGATGAGTATTGTGGTAAACCAGGAGGGCTTCACACAGCAGGGCAACCACATTTGGGGGGGAAGGCCAGCCCACATGCCCAATTTCATCTGGCAGGATAAAGCAGTCATGTTTCTCCTGTATACCCCCATGCTAAACCCAATTTGGGCAATGACATAAGGAATAACTCTTTGATCTCTGATCTCAACTGTCTTTGTCTAATTTCAGCAGCACAGGTGATCTATGATTGTCTAGACAAACTAACCCAGGTGATACTCTGATTGGCTCCGACCTCAAGCCAAACAGGTATCTAATGACAGCTTAATTTGCATGCAAGTACACACATGAAACTAAGCTCAGGCTGAAACCAAGAACAATGGCAAGCCCTTGCTGACCATACTGAATTCAACAGCCAATTTGCTAGTGGTCAGTAGTCAATTTTCCTGGGGAACAAAATATATAAAAATATCATAGTGTTACAGCCAGACTTATCCCCTTCTAATAATACAGTTCAAAGCTACCTCTTTTCAGAGCTGCTCTGGCATCAGATAGATTTCTACTGCTGTTACTTCCTGTTTCCTCAGCTAACATTACTAGATCACATCTAAGTCTTCAGTGCACTTAGATTAGAACCAACTAGGACCAACTAGGACCTAGACCCTCCCAGATAATTCCTTCTGCTGCCAAGACCTCCCAAGACTAGGCCCTCTCACCTGTCTCATGTGAGTCATAACACATGTCCTATGTGTGTTGGTGTTACTCTTTAGCATCTACCATGGTTTCTGTCTTGTCAGGTTTTTCCCTCCAAAACCCAGATGGCCTATGGGTATATTTTATTCAATGGAGATGATCATTTTACTGTCTTTTATTGCCTGAATTCCAATATAACTACTACCTACCATATCCCAATGTAGTATATGGTTGAATTACTAGCTAATTTAAATAAATAAGATCACTCTCATGGCTAATTCTCTGAGAGGGTTCCAATCTTATTGTAATTACTTATTCAACTGCCCCCCCCCCTTTTCAACCAGTCACAAATTGGAAGTTTGGCTATTTAACTTTAGCCAAACCCCATGGAGAACAGGTCTCTAATGTATCATTGCTGGGAAGCACCAGGGTGTTGGGGTTGCTTGGCCAGGGAGCAATATGGCCGACTCCATCTAGTTTGTGTTGTTATGAATTTTGGGCAAAAGTTTTAGTAAAAAAAGAAACACAGGCTGTTCTTGGGCACTGGGCTGGGGATGGAAAGTGACAACATAATCTTTCTTTCTGGGTTTAGGATCACTTTAACAACAACAATTCAACATCAGTAGCAGGCTGGCCCACTTCAGGGGGATCTAGTCTGGGTTAGTAGCCTATTATATAAAGGGGGATGTTTAGGGCTCTAATGGCATAAGCTATTAGAAAATAAGCTTCTACAATAAAATGTGGGAGATTTACTAACTTATATTATGTACTATTTTAGATAAATGACAGGACAAGGGCAAGGGAAAATAATAATAAAAAATAGTCTAGTTATAAAGTAGGTCTTAAAGTACACAAGGTCAGTTCTCAAGTTAAAGCAGAAACCCTTGAGGATTTTGAGGGTGAGTAATAGGATGTAATAAGCATAGGACACTTGACAAGTCACAGATTATGATTAGCATTTAGAAGTACAGAATGACTTGTAGAATGACAAATAATGAAAGTACAGGAATGGACAATTGGATAAATCATAAATACAGTTAGCATTGTATTAAAAGTGCTTAATTTTCAGTTATTGTCATGCCATAATTATGCTTTTCATTTAAAGACCACAAAATGTATGAAGGATCAAATGAATTACATATATGGTTGGCAGTAAGCTTGAAAGGTGGCTTGTTAAATAATGTTAGAATGGCATTATTATCAGGATAGGCATCTGTTAATTTCTACTTCATTACAATTATTAAATATATACCATGTACACGTTTAGCAAAAAAATATCAACAATTACAGTGTTACATAGTTAATACAGTTGAAAAGGGACATATCAAGGTGCTGACAACAGAATGGCTATCAGAGATAGCATTCTTCACAGTGATTTCTAGAAATTAACACATTTCTTTAAAATTTGATTAGGACGATTTGCCAAACTTACCCAAGAAGTTCAACAAATCAATCATCTCTACAGGGCAGCTTCTCTGTGGGTGGACAGCCTCAGGGTAGCTTCTTGGTGGGCGGGCAGGATTTGTCTGGGCAACATCTTGACAGATGGGCAGATGGGCTTTGGCCGGCTTCTTGGCGGGCAGTTGGATGGTCTGTCGGGCGGATCCCTGGCTGCCGTACCCCCCTGACCATCCTCTGAGGGCCCTGTTCCTACCTGTTCACTGGAGTCCTCTCAGCTTCTCAGCAGGTGGCTCTGCTGGTTTTTACCTTGAGTATAATTGGCTCACCTGTGGCCAATTCAGTCCTGTTTCTGCTGTCATCTTGCGCCTCCAGCTTCATCCCCTTTCTCAGCTCCTGCCATCATCCTGGTCCTCCTGGTAGCTTGCTGTGGTGTTTTGTTTTAGTTTTAGTTGTAGTGTGCTTAGTTTTCTTAATAAACAGGTTTATCCACAAATACTACTGTGTGTTAGTACATACTGGTTAAACCATTGCAAAACATGATAGACTGGATCTGGCATCTCGATGGGTGAGTGAAATGCAATTTGAGTGCTGAAGAATGGCGTTCAATGCCAGTCAAGGAAACGACCCAACCGGAAGTAAGGTCACCCGGGGGATTGGACATTCATCTAGAATTATTTTTGGTTTTTTTTGGCTGATGATCAGGGATCATCACTACTGGAAGCTGGAAGTAGGCAGGCAGCGGCATGGACTCCCAGTCGGTGTGGGGATTCACTTTTTATGGTAAGACCTGGTGCGGCAGCTGGTAAGTTTTATTTAGTACGTACGGTATTTCAGGGATCACATTGATTGGCATGAATCCCAAGAAATTAGTGCCAAAACAAATTTGCCCTGAATTTCAAAACTGATTAATTTGAATTGGTTCGCTCATCTCTAGTAAATTTACTAGTGTGCATTTGCTGTGAGAATCACTGTAACTGATGCAGCTGTGCTCATTATAATTAAATGCATGCCGTTGCCTCTCTCCTCACTCTGTACAATATAAAAGAGGAGAGCCTTTATGTAACATTGTACAAACTGACAAGCTCCCTGCTGTGTTGCATTGTAACAGCCAGGTGTTTGGCTAGGCTTCTGTTTATGATGTAACATGGGTAGCTCCCTGTTGAGTTACATTGTATAGCAGCAATGCCTCTGCTTTTACAGAGTCATCAGCCCATAGCTGACTCCCTTTTTGAAATGGGTAAATATAAAATATATATATATATATATATATATTCTGAGAAAGGTAAGTACCTCTAGCATGGTCCGAGTGGCCTGGCTTTTACAAGCCAAAATGCGCTCCTGTACTGGTGCCAGCAACTTACGAGGAGGGAAGGCAGCTCCTAATGAGCTAACCTTATATCCCTCCCGCAGCCCTGCGTGCACAGCCATCTACCCGCCCCCCCAGTGCTGCTGCCCTCGTGAGGGAGGAATGCAAGCTGCTTTCAAAGTACCCCCAGGAGGCTAGAGGCCAGAAGTGACGTTGCCGGCACCAGTCTGTGCCTCTCCTAGTGGCCGCCATTTTGGCGAAGGCCACTCTACATTATGCTATTATGAAAACCTGGAAAACTGTACATATAGTGTTATTATAAGGAAGCAGGGACATGCATGGCAGCAATCATTTTAAGTAACTGAGTACCTGAGATAATTATTGTTTATTTATGATAAACTGAGAAGATACGTATATTGATATTAAAAAATAAATATCTAATACCTTTTATATGCCTGCAATCTAAATGTATGCCCTTAAGTAGAGAAGGTTTATTTGATTTTAGTACTTCTTATCTAACTTGTATAAAAGAGGCACAGAACTTGTTTTGACCTTGTTTTGACCCAGGTATGGTCTTTAGAGAAAAAAAAAACATAAGTTTGTATAGAGGCCTATAATGTAAAAATGATCATATAAACTGGTACATAAACATGCATCAATAGGGGAAACAGAATTTATGACTAAATTTATATCTATACCCGATTGTGGATATCACTCCTTTGTGCCATGGGTCTCTTACATATAAATGTACAAAATTAGATTAAATCAAATGAAATACATATGTGTAAAAGTTAACAAAAGGTTATAAAAAGTTAACAAAAAAAAAAGAAGTAGAGGAAAATGTCATAAAAAAGATGCAAAACTGATAGATTTACTGAGGCCTGGAAAACGATAGGCTTTAAAGAAATTTATCCACCTGGTCTCCCTTTGTAGGTTGATCTTTTCTATGTCACCTCCCCTCGGATTGCTGTGTACTCTATCTATCCCCACCACATTCATGCCTACAGGATTTTGCTCATGGTAGTCGGAGAAATGTCTGCCAATGCGGGTTTTTTGTTCCCTGTTCGTATATCGTATGAATGCTCAAAAAATTATTTTGCGTAGTTGTCGGTTGGCTTTGCCTATATAGAATCTATTGCATGGGCATACTAGTGCATAAATGATATCTGTGCTCTTTATTTTATAATTTATAAAATGTCTCAAATTAATGGCTGGTTTGTCTGGGAGGTTGAATGTTTTGGTTTGTTTTACAAATTTACACATATTGCAGGATTGACACTTATAAGTGCCCACAGTTCTGCAACAGGTTTGCTTTGTAGTTTTAAGATAATGGCTTTGGACCAGCCGGTCTTTTATGTTTTTAGCTCTACGAAATACTAACTTTGGTTTGTTGGGGATGAAACTACTTAGGCTTAGGCCATTCTGTAAGACATGCCAGTGTTTTTGGAATATTTGTTTAATTTGCTGGTGGTGTGCTGAGTACATTAAGATCATAGACAGGGAGGGATCTGTTTTCTTAAATTTTGACTTATATAAAAGTTCTCCCCTGGATCTATTTTTCGCCTTTTTATAGGCTTTGCGTAGAACTTCAGTGTTATAGCCCCTATTGATCAGGCGTGAACAGATGTTATTAGCTGCCTTTTGGAAATCATCTACTGAGGTACAGTTCCGGTGGGCTCTTATGAATTCCCCATAGGGGATGCTTGACAACAAATGTTTGGGATGGGCACTAGAGGCCCTTAGCATAGTATTCGCCACTGTGGATTTTCTATAAAACCTAGTGGCCAGTTGGCCCTCTTGGTCCATCAATATTGTAAGGTCTAAAAAATTAATCTTCGACTGACTATATTCCAAAGTAAATTTAAGATTATGATGGTAACAGACAATGAAGCACAGAGCAGATATTAAAATAGCCTTAGTTAAAAAGCAATTAAAATGTATCCAAATAAGTAGAGCCTTCCTCTTAATTATCCAAACATACAGAAGCTCAAATGTCCACAAGAGTCCTTATGCAATTAGTCTCTTTCAAAAAGAAATTCTTCAGCACTATTTGGCTGGCTATCCCACACCACATATGTTCAAATGGGTGTTCAATTCCAAGTGAGAGCTTACACCTTGTGCCCACCACCTGTATATTAAACTCTTACCAGCTGGCAATGTCAGCTGAGCGTTTCACAAGTAGCCTTTGCACAATGCCTTGATCCTTCCTTTTTAAGGATTAAATGTCTTTTCCAAACAAGATATTTCAAACCATTGCTTTAGTGGTCTCAGAGATTTTAGCATGAAAAAGAAGTATCTAGCATAATACCGCTTTTATTGCGCTCCTCTCAAAAATATATAAAATGTGCACTCACATTTAAAAACAATGACAACAGCATGAGTAGCAGACAAGATTCTCACCACATCCACACCGCACCTCGGCCGCTGGTGCCCTTGAGTGGAAGGGGGGGGGAATCTGTGTGTGGTTGCTAGAAGACCAATACTGCTAACCGCCCTCCCTCACAAGGGGAGCTTCCGCTCCTCCCTCACAAGGGCGGCTGAGGGCGGAAGTGACGCCTGCGATATACCCAGCCTTCGCTCTCCTGGCGCCGGCTGAATATTTGACAGCGTTGCTGGGGGGTGGGTAGACGGCTGTGCACGCAGGGCTGCGGGAGGGATATAAGATTAGCTCATTAGGAGCTGCCTTCCCTTCTCATAGGTTGCTGGCATCAGTACAGGAGTGCATTTTGGCTTGTAAAAGCCAGGCCACTCGGACCACGCTACAGGTATTTTCTCAGACTATATATACCGGTATATATATATCTTTTTTTTTTTAAACTACACACAGCCATGGTAATGATTGCCTGAATGCTGCTCTGACTTGCATGACCCTAGTGTTCGATAAATATTTCCTCGTGAAGGCCTATACACATATATTCTTCAGATTATCCTGTTCAAATCAGATTCAACCAGTCTTAACAAGACATTATTGAATTATATCTTCTAGATTTCCAACATATGTGGGAAAACAAAAATCGGCAGAACAGAGAGTGTGTTTCAAATGGTTGTGTATCTCCCTCTAGTAGCCGTGGGCCCCCCTGTTCTCCTGTGTATCAACCATAACCCTGGCATTGTTGTATCCATGTATTTAATTATTGTTAATTCGGGGATGAACCCATGTCTATGCATCTAAGAAAACACTAACTATCCTATTTGTATAAACATAGATATCATGTAAGGGGCGCTGAAGAAGCCTAAAAACAGGCGAAAGTAGTCCGCCCGATTAATGAAAACTGATCCCTGTCACCGATCAAGTCACATGGTTGCACAATATAATGGAATGAATGTGGGTGAAGTTGGCAGTGCTTGCCAGAGTTCATGCACAGTAATGTTTTTAAATCCAATTAAGAATAAAATAATGTAAGAAAAAATTGTGAGACCGCACTGGGCTATACAATTGTTTGTTGTGCAGTGTGCACAAAGAGGGTGAAGCAATAATTATACACAGAAAGGCCGGAAGTCCCACACCTTCCAAAACCACCCACTATCATATATGGCACCACTGCTTAATATATTATACCAAATCAATGTTTATTTACAAAAATTATACAAAGGTCTATACTCACTAAAGACTCATTAAAAACACAAAAGACATATACAAAGTCAATAAGGAAGGAAGGAGAGAGAGCAAAAGGTGGGGGGGGCGGGAACTGGTAGATGGTACAATATTAATTCATGGTCATAACAGTAGGAATAGATGTATTCATATGCACTGTAGCACTTTCACTTTTTTCAGCCAGGTAGCACAATTAATATTATTTGCAACGCATATTACTGTTATGACCATGAATTAATATTGTACCATCTACCAGTCCCCCCCCCCCCCCCCATCTTTTTCTCTCCTTCCTTCCTTATTGACTTTGTATATGTCTTTTGTGTTTTTTAATGAGTCTTTAGTGAGTATAGACCTTTGTATAATTTTTGTAAATAAACATTGATTTGGTATAATATAT
This sequence comes from Gastrophryne carolinensis, assembly GCA_027917425.1. Classification (NCBI taxonomy): domain Eukaryota; kingdom Metazoa; phylum Chordata; class Amphibia; order Anura; family Microhylidae; genus Gastrophryne; species Gastrophryne carolinensis. The sequence continues at coordinate 150,511,281 of CM051238.1, read as the reverse complement.
TAAGCAGTGGTGCCATATATGATAGTGGGTGGTTTCGGAAGGTGTGGGACTTCCGGCCTTTCTGAATAAAATAATGTAGACATTTTAATCTAATGTGTTTGTGAATTGGTATTTATAAGCAGTATATGCTAGGTAGGGTTGATTTGAGCTCTCCTGTCACAAAGGGGTCAGCCTAAACCACTATCTTTTGGTTTTGTACAGATTTAATGTGAGGAGCCAATCAACCCAAACCAGCAATTTATAGGTTAAAGCCACCCAATACTATACAAGTTAAAGTTTTAATCTCTCCCTTGAGAGGGAGTTTCGTCTTGATTTGGACATTACACCCTATAACAAGGAGGGTCGTGTACAAATGGTTCATATGAACCAATTATATTGGGATGACAAATAGATTGTAAAAAGGGGAACACTGCTGTTATATCGTAACAGCAGTTTGCCTAGCAGAATTACGGGCACTAGGCAACCCCCAGGGCCAATTTTGCCCAGCTAGCGATTGCTGCATGTAACCACACCGCCCATTCCTCCTTGTCTCTCTCCAAGCTAAACCCCATCTGAATATGCCAGCTGTTGAGCACCAAGCAAAACTAACTGCTGCCTATTAGATTTACAGTATGAATACCAAGCTGCTGATTAGCTGAAGGTAGACATGCACATTCAAGATAGCTTGGTAAATCTAGGAAATGACTGGAAAAAATAAAGTCGTGGAACAAACCCAAGCCAGCCAGTTTACCATAGGAGATAAAAAACTGTACAAGTGACTTGGGCCCTTATTTATGAAAGAATAGCGACATGTAGCGACTGGTGAGCGACCGGTTATGACGGGCACCGCCATGAGAACGCCAGCTCCCCACCACAATCACACATTTATCAAGCCGATCCGGCTTAGCGCCTGAGATAGCGCCATATAGCCACTCATTCATCATTATTCCAGCCTCACCCCACAGCGCCAGCGTCCGTCCTTGAACAGCGACAGGTATGACCTCTCGCTACCTGGCGCTCTCCAATGCATTTCAATGGAACAATCTTTAAATATTCATAATTAATTGTTATTAATGTTTTTTTTTTTTTTTTAATGTGAAAAATTCTGTGACCACTTCTGCCATGTTAGATAATTTTTTTAAGGTAAAAAAAAAACTACTTTTAACACATCGCCGCCAGCGCTCTGGGGTTTAAACATGCATTTCACAGCACGAGAATATTTTGAGCATGATTTTTTGATGAATATGGTGGGAGCCGGTCGCTCTGTCCAGTCGGTATCATGCGCACCCATACATCGCGGAACCTGTCAAATAGCGACTCGTCACCCCGTATTCAACATTACTGCACACCGACTCAGTCGCTATCAACAACCGAACAATGGCCAAGCACAGCGACTACTAGCGGGCGCTGTGAAAATACTGCTACAGTCGCTCAACTGTCGCTACCTGCCGCTATTAATGAATCGGCCTCTTAATCTCTTTAAGCTTATTTAAGTAGTAGCCTCTCAGTCCTGCCTAATAATATTAAAACTAAATAAAGAATGCAATAGACTAGATGGATCGTTTGGCCTTTCATTTACAGGAAAATTACTGCAATAGTCAGAGCATTTATCAAAGCTATTAATTTAAAAATTATAAAGAAACAAACATTACTAATGTGATGTCAGAACATTACTAAGCATTATACAATTGTTGTGGAGTTGATTATAATGAAAGAAAAGTCTAAGGTCGATGACTTGTTAAGTATTGTATTTTTCCAAATCTTTTTATCTTGATAGGAACATTTTATATTTCAAAATAAAATAGAGCATGTTTTCAACCAATTAAAATAATTATGTTGCAATTTTCACTTTAATTATGGCATCATTTTATTCACTTTATTAATGACATCATATTTTGTTCTTCAAAGTAATAATGGTATAAGTATTGCCAAGAGATAAGTGCAACACTAGACTGAATGCTTAACTCACATGGTGTTAACTCTTTGGAACATTATAAATTACATGCATATGTTGATTGACCACTTTTCTCCAGCATGCTGCAGGGATGTTGAGGCTGCTAGCTGCACAACCAAATTTTGCTACACTACACTAGCAGTTTGAACTTTTAAAAGAGAGAATTACACATTTTTATTATGTTGATTGTCGTGACAAGATAAAAGAATTATAGATAGTGAATATATGATGATTATACTTAGGTAATCAGTGTCTTCTGACTTTCTCCAAGTATGCCCTTCTAGTGAATCAAGTTAGATTTGAAAACAGTCATCAATCAACTGAAGATAAGATTCTTTGCAGAAAAAGATGAACGCTATTTTTTATTGCACATGTTGCATCACCTTTAGGTTTGTACTATATGTATCATAAAAAAATAAGTGAACTATTTTAAAATCAGCATGGTAAAGTATTCCTCTCTGCATCCTCTTTCTCTAGGTGTACCTGGTATAATAACAAGGCTCCATTACAGCACCCCACTTTCAACTCAAGGTTTTGGCAAACTTGGGGTGGGGTTTACCAACAAACAGACTGGAACCCCCTCCAATCTATGCCGCTCAACTTTTTCACCTGTACTCTCACATTTCCAGCGTGGCTCCACTCTGTCATTCACTCCACTGCCAATTCTAACCAACAACACTAATCATGCCGTAACCTCTGATCTTCTCTTGTCTTCCACCCTGGTCACTTTCTCTCACATGCCTCTCCACTCCCCTGGAAAAGAAGGACTTTTTAGAATAGGAATGCAGGAAAAAGAGGTGTTGTGACATGGCCCTTCAGCTTCCTATACATTTGCAAATGTGTTCAATGAAAACCTCTCTGTTTCTAAAAATGTATACAGATTGTAGGATTTGTTGCAGGCTGTTGGGGATTGGGTGCTGGGGTAGCCCAATGTGCACTGCCCAGTTCAGCTATAAATTGTAATTACTAGTGTACTGCGCCTACGGAAGTAGAGAGCGCTATATAAATGAACAATGATATTAAAATAAAATTAATTATTATTTGCCATGATAAGCAATTTTAGACAATTATCTAAAACAGCTGAGGTATACAGCAAGTCTGAAACAGAAAGTGGACCATCCAACCCCCAACATTTAATATGCTTTTGTGTAACTTCTCTCCTGAAGTTCACATATTTAGATTTTATATATTCTTCAATGTTTATCCATGTTAATATCTTCCATTAAGACAAAAAGAAGACTAATTCTGTGCTTGGCATTAGACATGAAAGGCAGGAAGTAGGGGGCGTAACTATAGGGGACGTAGGGGTGCATATCCAACCAGAGCCCAGTAGGTCAGAGGGCCCCATCACTGTTGCTCCTCCACCTTATTTGTCAGATTTGTGCTCACTTAAAATCATGTAATGAATAAAGAAGTACCATTTGTCAAAGCTGCTTCAGTCTTTCAGCAGATTTCCCATGTAGAATGCACTGTGTGCTATTCCTTGGATTACATATGCTCCTAGTTTAGTTTAGCACATAATACACATTTTCCCTAGAACTTCTTGTTTTTCTTATCCTCTCCTGAGATTTTTCCTAACTTCCTTTCTTTTTCTCCTTCCGCCTGTTTTCCCTCTTGTCTTAAGGGTCACTTAAACACAGCACAAATGAATTCTGAAATGGTAGGAAGACCTTAGATAAGCAAAACATTCTGTTGCAAATACAATTTACTTGACAAATGCCCCCTAGTGTCATCACTTATTTCTCACTTTTCCTCTTAGCAGACTCGATGTACGCAAGATTTTTATTATAGAAAACTCTGTGACTGGGTTTAAGGGCAGCTCCAACCACTGCCTACACTCCCGAAAGGCAAGTGTGCCAACTAGAAGTTTTGATTCCTGATATTATATTTGCACTCAGCTATATTGCATTTTCTAAACACTAATGCAAAATAATAAGGGCACAAACAAGTGCCCGAGAAAAAAACACCCACTTCCATATTAAAAGGATTCTGAACTTTTAGATGGATAGAAATCAGGGCAGTAATACATTTTAATCTGTAAGTACATTGCCCATAACTAAAACAATGCATTTATACAGAGATCAGGTCCACAAGAGGAGCTGCTAAAGGTTAAAACATTATTGATGAACTGTCTGTAAAAATTGAAAAACTTTAGAAATCTTAGAAGGGCCCTCAGATCCACAGGCTGATGCTAGTCAAAAACTACACAGACGTTTGTAGGTCAATGGTCAAATATCTAACAGAATAAAGAAAACCTTAAAACTAGACCTTGGGAAGTGATATACTTCTTGAGTTTAGAGTAAATACATTTTGCCTCTACATGCTTTCTATGTTCAGCTAGGGAGAGATAAAATAAAAATCCAGGCAAAGCACCATGAAATAACCCAGAACTGCCTGAACACATAATTCACATCCTGAAATAGATTGGTGTATTACATCGACCAGAGATCATAACCAGATATTCGTAATAACCATTCTTGGTAAAAAAAGATAGGTTTTCATGTGTCTACCATTACTTATGTGCACCAAATAAAATGTCCCAATCACATCTAACTTTGTAAAAATATGAGCCCCGAATGGCATAGTTTAACTGGCCATCAGCTAAAGGGGTTTACTAGTTCTTGACAATGATATAATGTAACCCCTGTAATCAATACAATGGTGTAGGTATCTCCACAAAGAATATTTTAGAATGATGAACAAAAATCTTTACAGACGCCAGAGATAACTAAGCATAGAATCCAGTTGGCACAAAGTGAAAAAACACTGCATAACCCCAGTGATCTCAGAAGTGACCAATGAAACTTCACTTTTAATAGTGCATTTAAAAGAGAAGTGCCCGCAGGCCCAAGGGGCAAAACTGCCAATGCGTTTCAGGGAACGAGAGGCCGTCTTAATCATTACCATCTATAAAAGAACAACATGGCACCTAAATGTTTACCTGAGCATACTACATGACCACCCCCACTCGCTGTGTGTCTTGAAAGTAGGAGAAAGGGATCACAGTTGAATGCAGAGTAAAGTGGAGTGGTTCTACAGGTTCTTTAAGCAGCATCATGGTAACTTAACTGCTCCACTGTGGCAGAGATGGCCCACACCTGCTCGAAGAGGTTATTTGCTTTCAATAGTTTTTATCAAGTATTGCATTTATCCAACAGACATGTCCAACATTTTATACAAACAGCATAGAGTATAATTATGGTTATCTATACATTTATTTGCTACTTATAATCAAGCCCCATCTTCTTAATAATTAGAGATAATTAGAGATCAAGTGGGAGCTAGATGGAGATTGTGACAGGGAAGGAGTAGGAGAAAGTAGGGAAAGAGAAGAGTGGGGTGGAGAAAATTGAAGGCTCGGTTTAGGCTGCTCTCTAAAGTTCCCTCCCACCAGGGTACCATTCATGGTAGTGAGGGACCAGTCTAGGTTCAGGTAGGTGAGGATAATACAGTCCCTCATACTGAAGGGTGGCTGCTAAGGTGTTGATGAGTGTTTCATAAATACAGAAATTGTGCGTTCCATTTTTTATTTCAGCAACTGGTTTTATCTAGGTTTTCCATGTCCTGGTGATGATCTGAATGGTTGCTAATAATAAGAAAGCCAGTTGTTCATTCTAGCATCTGTTCATCTCTTCTGCCTTTTGTAGAAGGAGTCCCTCCCATGGGTCCAAACAAGCTGCTGGCCAATCTAAATGTTCTAGACCAGACCCTCGCCACAAAGGGACACTGTTACCATATATGCATGACATCTCCAGGGGCATCACAACCATGAAAACTGTGTCAGAATAGCAAGGGATTGCATGTTGGAAACCAGATACCACCACATAATGGATTTGTATGCCACCTCCACAGCAAGAACATTGATGGAGCACTTGCCATTTGTCTGCCAGATCTTTCCCCTCTTCTCCTCTGACAAAACTTACTCATCGCCCTCTTCCTTTGGTACTCCACACTTGTTCACCTCGGGTGTGCAGCAACACCATGGAGGTACAATGGAATGTACCCAACTTAAATAGAAATGGGTATTTGCTCATCAGCTATCTTCAATATACTTTGAATGTGAGCAACTCTATCAACTTACTTGATAATGACCTGTTTGTCTCTGATATCTTTCAATGTGAAAGGCCTGGACTCTCCCTTCAAAAAACACTGTTTTGCATCTGTTCAGACTGAATTAAATCCAAGTAGCTATGCTTCAAGAAACACACTTTAGGAAGGAGAAGGTACCCAAACTCTTCTGTAGAGATCTCCCACTACACTTTTACGCAGTCTCTCCTTTAAGTATGTCTAAAGGAGTCTCCATAATAATCTCTGGAGTTATCCTATTTAAAATTTCTGAGACTCTAGTAGATGCTGAAGAGCAATTCATATTTTCATAAAAGTCTCCATAGCGAACATTAAGGTCACATTCGCCAATGTATAACTAAGGCAGACCAAATTACTTACTTGAATACTGAATAAGCTAGCTTTATTTCAAGAGGTAAAACCTTTCTTTGAACCCACTATTGGATACCTCCAACTCAAAATCCTCAATAGCATATCATGATCTGAGAAAGGTCAAGAGAAAGGTCAAGCAAACCATGAGAAAGTGCAGCCCGTGCGATGTTTGGCATCTTGTCTAACCCCAGTAGGACTACTTATTTTTTCTTCTGCCCACTCCAAATACTCTAGGTTAGATTACCTGTTGCTCTTTCACAGGAATTTGGATAGGGTTATAGAAGCAGAAATTGGCCAAATTACATTCTCAGACCATGTGCCAGTGTTCACTTCCGTATTCATCCTCATGGCAGAGTTTAAAGATTGATCTTGGAGGCTACATCTGGGCCTCTTGAAAGGGAAAGAGGTTGTGGATCTGGTCTCTCAAACCATATCCATATACTTTATAGAAAATGTCACTGATGACTTGAGCCCCCTAACAATATGGGAAGCTCATAAATGTACAGTCTGGGGGATTTAGATCAGTGAGGACTTGGTGAGAAAAGCAAAATTAAAAGGGTTGCTGAGAAAAATTCAGAAGCTCAAAATGGCCCATAAGAAATCATTATTGATGGAGCATCTTCTGAAGTTTACAGAAGCCAGACAGGACTTGGTGGAGACTCTCGAATTTGCAGCCAGATACTTTACAACATCCCACAGTCGAACCAGAGTGTCTCTCATTCCCATGAAATTAATAAGTATCTTCAGGAATCAGGTCTCCCTAAATTGAGTAAGGGGGAGATCCCCAGCCCCGTCACCCCACAATTTGAGTTAGCCTTTAAGAACTCTAAACCTGGGAAAACTCTGGGGCCCGGTGGATTTTCAGCCTTATACTAAAATCCTTTTTGGCCTTGCTCATCCAGCACTTTATCTCGGCATTCATCTTCACAGCTTTTCGGGCACTCTCCCCAATTCATGTCTGGAAGCTCAGACACGGATAGGAAAAGAGAATATGGAACTCACACTCTGTGAGAATTACAGACCTCTCTACCTCTTGAACACTGACCTGAAGAATTTTGCCAAGGTACTTGCGAAATGTCTGATCACTTTCCTACCTTCCCAAGTCCTAGGCAGGGAAGCAAAAGATAATACTACTAAGGCCATCAATGTCGTGCAGGTGGCCGTCACTAAGGGGGTCACACACCCTATTCTTATCTACTAATGCCTAGATGGCTAGATTTTGGTGGTCTTAAGCCATATGGGATTTGGGGAGAAAATGAAAAACAGAATCTTGGTCTTATACTCCAATACATTTGCAAAAGTTAAAGTAGACAAAATTCTTTCTTCCTCATTTGAAATAAAAAAAATGGCACCTGGAAAAAATGCCCATTATAGCTTCTTATTATTAATGCTGGAACCTCTTCTTTTAGACATGTGAAAAAAGTTGATTTTGGAGGCATCAGGTTTGCCGCATATGCCAATGACATATTCTTTTTCCTGTCGGAGCATCATGTCTCCCTACCAATCTTTGTGCATCCTTGATTCAGGAAAATGTCTAATTTAAAAATGAATTATAACAAGTCGTCAGCTATGCCTGAAGTTGGCAAATAAGGACGTTGATAGCCTAAAGGCCTACTTCCAGTTCCAATGTGAGCATACCTAGTATTTGGTATATTAGCATAAATTTCCTGAAAAACCTGACTTTTTTCATTAAACTTTAATCCACTTTGGATTGTTATCAAGACCTGAGTAGGTGGAGCCATCCTGGTTGGGCATATATCGGTACTGAAAATGTATTTGTTATTGATATTGCTATACTTAATACAGTATATTCCATTTGAACTCCCTAGTCCCTGGTTTAGAAAGGCCAAAACCCTATTTATCACATTTATGTGGACCAGAAAGAGAGCCAGGATGGAATAAAAAAAAATGGCAGCTGCCAAAGAGAATGGAGGCCTAGTCATAGAGGTTTACTATAGTGCTACCCATCTGGTTTGTCTGTTGGACTGGAATATATCAGGAGCAACCAAAGATTGGGTCCGTATGGAAAGGTCATTACGGGTAGACAATTTACCTGCAGCAGCATGGTCCTTTTCCCTTTCCACTCTGTGTTCTTCGCACCCTTTATCAGGATATTTATTGCTAGAAAAGATATCTCTTTCATTCCCAGTCCTCCTACTCTGATCCTAAGCAATCCAAGTTTTCCTCCAGGAATGAATAAAAACCTCTGGTCATTACCCTTTTATGTCCCGAACCCAATGGCCAACCTGCTCTTCAGTAATATCTGTTTCAAGCAGAAAGAGGAGATTGAAAGTGAGCATAGTGTTTGCTTTACATTACTGAAATGATAATTATGGTTCTGTACACTTGTCCCCCATCTTTTTTTATTCATTTACTCATTATCTGTGCTGCATTGCGCCACTAGCGATGTGTAGGAATCTAAACTGAGGTTGTGTTTGATATTTTATGTGCTATCTGATGTGTTCTGTGGCTTGTATAAATTAGTGATGGAACTGTAATGCGTTTAGCTTGACATACATAGGAGTGCCCATAGTGCTAGCACAGACCTGCTTTTACAGGACCACAGTGTCCCTTCCAACAGTTTTTGGTTAAAGACTCATTCACATGTTGATGGGCTACTTGCAGTTCCAAATATCCCTACAAAAGCGTCAGAAATATGATGGTTTCCACTCCTTGCTCATTCTGCCAGTCTAAATTCTACTGCAAACAACAAAGCTTGGTTCGTAAGTACTACAAGTATCATCATATCATGCAAGAGACCATTATCTTGTCTGTAAAAATATAAGGAATTACATTTTTCCATTTACACCTACACCTAGCATACAGAGGAATGAAATGTGAAAGTAGCTACTCAGCCATTATTCCAAAGAAATCAATAACCCTTCATTACCCCTTAAAAAACTTTTCGACACCTTTTAGGTTATACATTTGCGTATGTTTTCTAGACACCTTGAGAATGGCAGGAATAAAGTAACAGACTGTCCTACATATCATCCTTAAGAAGCAGGATCTTTGCCCTTTACAAAAAGAAAAAATGTGAGTTATTTTTTAATGCGAGAGCTGAAAATAGCAATGGGGAATAATAAATGATTAATAACACCTTTTGTTTAGGAAAATTAATATGATGAGATGTGATATTTTGCTCAACCTCTCTACACTTTCACATTTATGTTGTAATTCAAATGTACTTGTAATTAACTTATGTATTTTTCTAACCCTCTAAAGATTTTCTGAAACTTTTATCTGTAAAAGAAGTACTTGTTAATTTTACTTTAAAAAGTGGACCAAAACCCAGGATTTTGACTATACTAAGTTTTGGTCCTTTCACCAGGGGCACCCCAATCGGGGGTGCCCCTCTGTGTGAAACCCCCCAGGACGCTGAGCTCAGCTCACCTCTAACGGTGCTTCTAAGAGCAATGGCTCTGATGGCTGCATCCTCCGCCTTATAACAGGGAGTGTGCCCACGCCAGCCATTTGTTGGCGTCCTGGGGAGTTTCACACAGTGGGGAAAGGACCAGAACCCAGTCAAAATCCTGGGTTTTGATCCACTTTAAATACATTTCTATTGAGGTGGGGTGTGTGTTTTGATAACAGAAGCATCTCTTGTAAATACTGTATATAACATAATAGGTGACATTTCTCAGGAATTCTAAAATATTCTTTAAAATTTACAATTAGCTTCTTCTTTTCCTGGGAGGTGAGCGTGTTCACTGTGATCATGCTTGTAGCCCTAGCCTATGTGTGGGCTCATATTGAAACTGGGTGGGTACCAAGGCAGCATGGCAACGTAGTCCCAGCACAAAACTAGGCTTTGTTTGCTGGTTGGGTTTGGGGAAAAAAGCCAGAGACAAGAAAAAATCGAGAGCAATTCATTTTCCTCAAACCGCACTGGGGCAAACAGAAGCTGGAAGCTGATGCAGCTTATCATTCACTGCATCAGCTTCCAGCTTCTGTTTGCCCCAGTGCGGTTTGAGGAAATTGAATTGCTCTCGATTTTTTCTTGTCCCTGGTCTTGCATTCATTAGAAATGGCTGGCCAATCTCTTTAAATATAGTTACAAGAGTGGGCTTTCTGACCCCCTTCCTTCATTGCAGCAGTTGACAGAAATAGAAGAACAAAGAAGTTGTTAAGAGAAATATTAAAACAAGTAAAACAAAAAGGAATAAGGGGGAAGAAGCACCTCCAAGACAACAATCTGATTAATCGCCTACACCATCCACCCACACAAAAGTCTTGCCAAGGGTTCCAAATGTATTCACCTGGTCAACAAGGGACACTGCTCAGTTTTTTATTAACCCAGACACAGTTGATCTTATGTAAAATACATTCCAACTAATTTTCTTAGGTTAACATGGTCTCACTGCTGTGTATTGCAACAGCCAGGCCGTAGCTGCTGTTGCAAATGTAACAAGAACAGCACCTTGCTTTGATATAGTGTAGAGCAGACCTCTATTACAGTGCTTACAGTTGAATTACGGCTTTCTGCAATGTGTGAGTCATCTCTCCACTGCAGGGCTGTGATTGAAATACAACTCTTGGAGAATGCTGCATATGCATAATATGAAATCATCTGGAACCCACTGCATAAAAAGCCAACCTGCCCCTGCGCCTGCCACAACTGCTCTCTGTATTGTAAGAGTGATGCACATAGTCTGATTACTAGGATATTTTAGACAAAAAAGAAAGACAAAAAATGGGTAACCTCTGTTCATATACCCAAAAGGAATTTAAATAGGGAATCAGAGCATGCCAGAGAGAAACTTCCCATCTTGGCTGCCACCCACTCCCGTACACCTTATTGTTTAGATACAGTAGGTGGGCTCTACACAGAGCAGTCCCATTGATTTCAGTTGAGCGGCACCCATTGATCTCAGTTGAGCTTCTCATACAGTACCAGCACAGTGACTGATTGAGGAACGCCACGGGAGCAGGGGGAAGGTAAAGGTCCTTATTGAGATCATCAAGTCTGCAAAAGTGGACTGTCCCTATAACTTCCATCTGAATGCAAACAACCTCCTCTGCCTGTTTAGCTTAGATTTTATCTGCCAAACAGATATTGTTATTACTATTATTAATTTATACAGTGACATCATCTTCCATAGTAGTGATTACAGTCAGGGAAGAACTTACAGTACATAGACAATTGCAAATGGATGGCCATTATATGGCACCCCCTGAGGGATACAGAAAGACTGTTTATGGTGAATTTTCCAAAACTCAAGGAAGAGTCTGTGCAACCGAAGAGTTCTTTGTGCTATTTCAGTTGCCACTATTTCAAACAGAAAAAAAGCTGTAGCATTCCCTTCAGAAGCCTCAGCCAACAAGGTATTAATTCATGTGATCAAAAGTCTGATACAAATGTTGCAGACCCATCCCCTTATTACAGTTTGATGTATGCTTGCACTACTTTACAGTTTATCCTCAAGCCTTGAGCGCTCCGTATTTCCTCTAGTGCCTATTGCATCTGTATTTTTGACAGTTAATATTACTTTTTGTTGTTTTGTTTAGAATTGTGTGATTCTATTTTTTATTATTCCAGACATTTACTGTAGCATGATTTGATATTTAAAAGGACATTCCAGGCCAAAGGATACATTAGCTTGCTTTCTTTTTTTTTTTTTTTTTTTTTTTTTTTCCACTCAGCTTTTGTGTCTCCTTCTACATGTGTGGTAGCCCAAGTATCGACCATCATTATCGTGGTGGGCATGCCTAGTCGGAGTTACTTGCTCGTCATTGTGGAAAATATTTTTGCTCATCGTGGAATTTTTTTTTTTTTTTTTTTTTTTTTTTTTTTTCCCCTTATATTATCCTCCCCCTCTCCCTCCCCCCCTAATTTCCTATAACCGAAAGAAATGTATTCCATGGTCACTCAATTAATTACCAAGTCCTGTAGGAATTGGTTTATCAGATCTCTATAGATAGGCCAATTTGTTAGAGCCAACTCATTTTTGAGTTCCATTATTATAGTTTTGTACCACAACCCCTTATCTGGTGGGTCAGTGCAGGCCCAGCGCAGCGTAATAATTTTTTTTGTTGCCCAAATCACCACAGACCCCAATCGTCTTTTCTCTGCAGACCAACTTTTGGGGAACAGATTCAATAGTCCCCATTTAGGGGTGAGATTTACTTTATCCCCTATCATATTTTCCAATTTCTCTGTGGTAATCTGCCATAGGAATTTTGAATGCTTACAGTCCCACCAGAGGTGTTTTAAAGTTGCCGGTACCTGACTGCACCACCAGCAGTTGTATGATGGGTATCTGTCATTGTAGTCTGCTGTAAAATAGAAGCGAGATATAAATTTAGTACAAAAAATTCTTAAACCTGGAGATTGGACTAGTTTGATTGTACGGTAAATGTTGGTCCACTCGTCTTCTTCTATCCGTGTCCCAAGGTCGCTTTCCCATTTCCTAGTGTACGCTGTTAATATGTTTGTTGTTAGTTTCTTTATATGATTATAGTAAAATGATAATCTATTTGGTCTTTGTCTGACAGAGAGAAAAATTTCCTGTATTGCTGTTGGTTTAAAGATCTCTGATGGAAGGGTCAGTGTTCTGATATAACTGGCAACTTGGTGGTGAATTAAGGTGAATACATGAGGGTTGTCTCTTAATAGCAGCCCGCTCGCTGGTGACCAAATATGTGCTATTCTTGTATGAAACATTTGTTTATATTTTGTTATATACCCATTACGTTTTCCCTGAGGGAAATCCATGTTGGTAGTTAGTGAGCGCAACATATCTGGGAATGGGAATAATGCTTTGTCTTTCATGGATGTTATTAGTGTCGAGCATATATTACTCACTATGGGATTCATGTGCTCATTATTTCGCGTTATTTCCTTTAGACTGTTGTAGTCGCATGATGTGATTTCTTCTACGGATGCTGGGCATAGCTCAATAGCTGGCCACTTTGTATTTTGGTAGGTTATTAGCCATTCGTCCACTCTTTTGAATTGGGCGGCCTTATAGTATACGTAAAGGTCAGGGGCCCCCATCCCTCCATGCTCAGATTGCTTGGTTAGGTTTTTGTATGCAATACGATGTTGACTATTATTCCAATAGAATGCTGCTAATTGTTTATTTAACTGTTTTATAAGGCGGAGCGGTATGTGTATTGGAATATTTTGCACTAAATACAGGAAATGAGGTAAAAAAAACATCTTGACCGCTGCAATTCTTCCGAGAATATTTAACTGAGAATACTTCCATTTCGACGTCTGATCTTTTAACAGCTTTTCTAGGGGAATATAATTTAACTTAAATAGTTGGTCCAGATATTTGGGTATGTTTATTCCTAGATATTTCAGATGCGAGGTTTCCCATTGAAGGTTATCTGCGTGCTTTAAGATATCAGTTTCCGTCTTGAGAAGAGCAAAGGGCATTATGGTCGTTTTCTGATAATTTAGTTTGAAGTTTGCGTACCTGCCAAACTCCTTAATTGTATTAAGAGCTTTAGGAAGTGATGATAATGGATCTTGTAATGTTAAAAGGATATCATCCGCATAGGCTAGATATTTTATATTGTTGCCACCTATTGGAATTCCCTTAATTGCAGGGTCGTTAGATATACTATTAAGCAGTATCTCAAGATGCAAATTGAAGAGGATGGGCGATAAGGGGCAACCTTGTCTAGTTCCATTAGACATATTTATCGGTTCGGTTAATGTGTCATTTATATTTAATCTGGCAGCCTGATTTTTGTATAGTGACATGGTTTTACCTACTAGGTTTGGGCCGATTCCTAAGTGAGTTAGTGATTTCTGGAGGAAAATCCAAGAAACCCGGTCAAAGGCTTTTTCTGCGTCTAAAGCCACTATAACCGCTTTTGTACTGTGCGATTGTATGTGGTTGATTACGGATACTGCAGTGGCAATGTTCTGGTAAACCCCTCGGTTTCGCATAAACCCCGTTTGGTATTGTGAGATTATGTCTTGGGCAAATGATTGGAATCTGTTTGCGATAATAGTAGATATGATTTTTACATCAATATTTATCAGGGAAATTGGGCGGTAGTTTGAGCAGTGGCTTAGGTCTTTGCCAGGTTTTGGAATTAGTCGGATTATGGCGGTGTTCATTGTTGATGAAAGAGGTTTTTGCATATCAATGTCATTTGCTAATCTAAGAATGTAGGGCGTTAGTTGTGATTGGAATGCTTTGAAGTATTCAGCCGGGAAACCATCAGATCCGTTGGATTTGCCAGGCTTTTGTTGTGATACAGCAATTTCCACTTCTTCCAGAGTAAATGGCTTATCCATTTCATCTGATATTTCCTGCCTAAGTTTAGGGGTATTTATGGTTTTAAAGAAGGTGTCGTAATCAGGAAGTTCCTCCGGGGCCTCAATATTATATATTCCCCGGTAGAAATCCACAAATTCTCGGGCGATTTCCCCTGGGAGGTATTTAATATTACCGTCCCTATTGCAAATCTTATCTATGAAATTATTTGCCCTGTGATCAGTAAGATGATCGGCCAGGGTTTTCCCGCATTTACCTAAGTTTAAGTTTTTTTTTAGCTGATTCCTCATTAATTCTTTTTTTTCCAGTGATATGATTTCGTTTAATTTTTGTCTTTCTATGCATAGCTGCTTGTATACATCGTCTGAAAGGGAGATCTTGTGCTCGTTCTCCAGTTTTGTAATATTGCTTAAGGTGTCGTTAATTATCTGCTCTTGTCTTTTTTTCTGGCATGCAGCGATCGAGATTGCTATTCCTCTTATATAGCATTTATGGCATTCCCACAAGGATTGTATTGTGGTGTCCGGGTTATCATTAAAGTTGAAGTATTCTGTAATCGCGGTTGCAAGTTGTTCTTTAAGCTCTGGTTTATCTAAGATATTACGGTTTAATGACCATGTTCGCTGTGCTCGGGGTGCGTTATTCCAGGCAAGGGTGCATACTACAGGGGCGTGATCGGACAATGTTATAGAACCGTGTAGACAGGAAAGTACATCTGTTAGGAGTAGTTGGGAGATAAAGATATAATCTATGCGGGAGTATACATTGTGAGCCCGGTTGTAGCAGGTATAGTCACGAGTATTGGGTTGAAGTGTACGCCATGCATCAACCAGTTTCAGTCTTCTAAAATTCTGCCACAGTGTTTGGTTATATAACGTTTCTGACGTTTTCCGTGGGCCTCCTGACGTATCCAACTTGTTGTCGCTTATAAGGTTGTGGTCCCCCCCCCAAATTATAGGTCCTCTTTTAACCGCGTCCAGTTTTTTAATTACCTTGTTTAAAAAGCGCTTTTGACCCTGGTTGGGAGCGTAGGTACAAACTAGTGTGCAGATCTGACCCTTCAATTTGCAGATGCTTATAAGTAAGCGCCCTTCATCATCCCTATGGATTGATAGTTGTTCAAGCGGGCAACGGTTTTTAATCAGGATCGCTACTCCCCTTTTCTTTTTTTCACTAGAACTAGATATAAGACTTCCAAAGTCCTGAAAAGCAAATCTTGGTGATTTATTAATCTTAAAGTGTGTTTCTTGTATGAAACACACATCGATTTTGTCTCTAAGTAGTTCTTTTGTGATTTTGCTCCTTTTATAAGGGGAGTTAGCTCCTTTGACGTTGTATGTACATATTTTCAAGTTGCCTAGCAGGCCTTGCCTTGCCTGATTATTGGCCATTTAAGAGATTCTCTGTTTTTTTTTTTTTTTTTTTTTTTTGGCGGCTGTTGGTGCTGTTCTTCTATATAGTCCATCCTACTATGTTTGTTTCTGTCTTTTTTTTTTTGTGCGTTCTTTTGCCTTTTGTAGTGACCGTGCCTTTTCGTAGTACTATTGTTCCGTGTCATCCTATTCCCCCCCACCCCCCACCCCTCTTTCCCCTCTTCCCTCGCCCGCCCTGATTTAGGCTTACCTGAGGCTTTGTCTGCCTCCATTCTTCTCACCCCCACTGTCGTAGGAGTTTGCCTAAATCCTCTCCGCCGAGTTGCTCCTGTGAGAATTTAGTGTTTTTTTTGTTTTTTTTTTTTTTTTTTTTTTTTCCCCTTTTAATGTGTTTCATTTATATATATATATATATATACATACACACATCTATATACGTACATGCATATATATACATACACACACACATGTGTGTTTCACGTTTACTATCCCGCCACCCGATCTATCCCGTTCTTTATTTATTTATTTATTTATTTATTTATTTTTTTTTTTCCCCTTCTCTTCTTTCCCTTACTCCTCTTTTCCTTATCCTTCGTCGTCTTTCCGTTCCACCCTGCCTCTCTGCATCTCAATTACTCCACTGTTCAATTCAATTTCTGCTTGTATTCAGTGGTGAGACCAATCTTCAGTTAGAAGGTTCTGTGGAGTTAACTCCCTAGGGTCTGGATTTAGATCCCATTCGGGGATTGTTAATTTTGGTAGGCCAAGGGCGGTGGTAATCTTGTCGAGGGGTTCACCGTCCTTAAGGAGGAGGGTTTTACCATCCCTACGGATCTGCAGGATCAATGGTCCAGTCCATCGGTATCTTATGTTAGCTTTTATCAGACGGTCTGTAAATGGCTTTAGGATGAAGCGCCTCTGCATGGTACGTGCAGAGAAGTCTTGGTACAGGTGGATTTTCATGTCGTCTATCAGTATCTCTTTGTGGTTTCTTACTTTGTCTAAAATTTTTTCCTTCGTTGTATAGTCCGTTATGCGACATATGACGTCTTGTGTATTGGTTCCGGACATTGCCCGTATTCTACCAGCTCTATGGCATCGGTCCATTTTTACCTCGTCTTCTTGTTGAAGGACCATCTTGAATATGCGTTGGGTTAGTGGTGCTAGCTCGTCTCTGTTAATCCTGGTGTTAATTCCTTTGATTTTGATGTTATTACGTCTTGATCTATTCTCCAGGTCGTCTACTTTAGAAACTAAGTAGTCGATTGTTCTATTGTGGGTTGTTATCAGCTCTTGATTCCTTTTTCGTTCCCGGGCCAGAGTGATGACATCTGCCTCTAAGGTGTCTATTCTCTGTACTATACTATTTAGGCCTTCTTTAATTTGGCACAATTCTTCGGATATCGTTTCCTTAACTGTCGTTTGGACTGTGTGAATCAACGATTTTTCAATCTCTGTTAGTTGTAGTTCCATAGCGCTTTGCGACAGTTTGACATCAGCTACTTGCCGTTCCATTGAGTTTTTGAATTCTCTAACTTCCCACATAAGATTTTGGACAGTTTTACATAGTTCCTGCGTACCAGCCTCACTTGTATCGTTTTCTAATGTTTTTTGACTAGATTCCTTACTCGGAGTTATCTCCTGAATACGTGGTGCACCTTTTTTTATTTTCTCCTTTTGTTTGGTCTGAGTGCGGGTATTGAAGGCAGCAGCATTCCGATCTGTTGCTTGTTCCATTAATGATATTTTTTCGTGTGCTTTGTGGATTTGTTGGAGATGACTGTGAATATCCCCCGGTGTGTGGGGTATAGATGCCTCGTAACCTTGCATCATGCGCGGCGGCGTATCTAGGTTTAATGCAGCCGAGTCCATATTATTGTTAGTACTCTGGTACGCTCTATTCGGGGTGCGCTGATTAAAGGTAAGGATAGATGTTTGCTTAAGTTCACTATATTTTGTCTTGGGATTCATCCCTCTTTTTGGGTTTACTCAGTGGTTCGCCTTTCTCCAACCTTAATCTTCCTTTCCTTGCCTTATTTGTGCATAAAATTGTTGGCCAGTGATGGGGGTTTAGCTTAGGTCGACAGGACAAAAAAACGGTCAATGGTCGTTTCTAATGACAATAACGCTGCCTTAGCAACCAGACCGGAAAATGTCTAGGAAAAGCCGGGTACACTAGTGGCAATAAGCCTACCGTGTGTAATAAAGGTATTATGATTCTAACAACGGCCCACTGTGTGAACAATCCAGGTGTTTAGTTGCAAGCATGGCAGCCCGGGCGAAAGTCGTGTGGCAGAAACAGTTAGGGTGGTTGCCAAGCTGACGTAGCATTGGGTTCTAGTACTGCTCTGACGGTCAATGCGCGTTAGCGGCTGAGTTGTTACCCTTGTGTTACAGTCACAGCAGTTCTAACCTTCTCCAGACCGGGAGTATCTGATGTCTGTGGGGGAAACAAGCAGACCGGTGGGGAGAGCCGGCGTGCGGCCAGTGGGGTTTTCACTGGATAGAGAAGATTTGCCCGAGCGGCACAAGTGGCCGTGTATTGATTACTGCCTGTGCGCAAGCTTTCAAAATACTGGACGAACCGGTTTGTAGTAATGACAGAAGAAGAGGTCTCTATACAGCGAGAGCGGCACAGCAGTATAGCAAATATATGTCAGTGGCTTCTGAGACCCATGAAGGGTCAATTGTCGGGCTGTAGTAAATGTGTCTGCCTGTAGCATTGGATCCCGGGGATCCCGGGCAGCCAGTGGTTAACTGGTACGTTATCAGTAAGGCTGTTTTGCGAGCAGCCGTGGCAGGGAGGTCGGCAACACTAGTCCGCTGGCTTATAAGTTAGTAGAAGCTGACCCTTGATTTGCGTCTTAGCAAAAATCAACACATAGAGTGTGCAGAGAGATCTCCTGCTGGCTGCTAAGCTAATAGAGATGTCACTGTTGTTTTCTACCTTACCCCCGCAAAAACCGGGTACGGTTATAACGGCTACCAAACGTCAAGATAGGGATGCACCTAGTCACTACAGCTGAGAGCTACCCGCCAAGGCTACGAAGACGGGATCTTTGCTGCCCAATGGTAAGGTGGCAGCTTATTTTAATCAACTCTGCTACTGTGCTTGCCGGTATACATTAGTCTGCCATGTTGGATAATCGTGATGGACGCCTCAAACTTTAAGCCCCAAGTGCTTTCCAGGAGCTGGTAGTTGACCGGTGTCACTGAAGCCCAGCAGTGAGCCCGGCAATGGACCTCACAGGGAGCCCATCTGGCAGCGGGTATCAATGTTAGCTATCGCTGTTTAGTGTAGGCGGCCTTCAGTGTGGATGGGAAGTGAAGCTGTGCCAGGATTCCAGAGACTGCCATCCACAGCCGCGCAAAGCCTGCTGCGGGGGGGGGGGGGGGGGGTCGGCCGGCGGGTTACCCGGCGAGTGAAGTGATGGCGGGTGCCGGATACCGAGACCGGGGAAAAGTCAAAGGTTAAACTTACCCCCTGACTGCAGCGGGGATCTATCCGTGGGAGCCCGTCGGCCTGGACGCCAGCTGTAGATCGATGTGGTGCTGCTGTTGCCGGTAGCGGTAGACGGCGGGGAATCGTTGGTGGCGGGTGTTTAGCTGTGATCAGCCCGTGATCAGCCCGTGGTTAACCGCTGAGTAACAGCGAGCTGAGTAGCAGCGGGACATCATGTCGTATGCAGCACACAGGAGCAGGAACCGGCGGCGATGAGCGGTGACGTCACATCCTCTCTCACATCTGCTCCTCCCATGCTGGCTGTAAGGAGCTGCGTCTTTCATTCAACCTGATTTATATTTCTTAATCAGCACTAGTGAACTCTCTTCCTTTTGATGGGTCTCTTCAGCCCTCTTCAGATAAACCAATAATTCAGCAAAAGAGAGCCTGTTTAATTAGGTTGATCAAGAACTACAAAGTGCTGGGGAAGTAAAGATGCCATCCCTGACAGCCAGCATGGGGCAGACAGAAAGGAGACCAATGTAACCCTTTGTCTTGAATGTCCATTTAATAGAAAGAAAACTAGATTTGAATGGAGGAATTAGGTGGGAAAGGGGGGTTGTCTATAGGTAAGTCCCAGGTATTAAAATCAAAAAGTTTATACTCATCTTTTGTCCCATGCAGCTCCTCCATACAGCACCAGCATCTTCATACTTATGGTCTTTTTCATTCTTCATCACTGGGCAGACATGGCAGCATCCATCAATATGCTTCCCTTGCACACCTACTCCATTTATTGCGATAGAAAAGGTGTGTCGAGGCAGGATGTGCCAAACACTTTTTTGGCTCACCCCCTCCATTATGAGTAAGCATGTCAGGACGTAAACAAGGCTGCCAGTGCTAGGGCGGGTTACAGAATCACTTGCTCCCCACATTGGTAAGTATGAAGATGCCAGAGCTGCAAGAAGGAGCTGCAGGGGACACTGGACCTGCATGGAGGAGCTGTGGCGGACAAAAGGTAAGTATAGGCTTGTTTTATTGCTGCTTGGACACAGTCATAAATATTATATTTACCTTGAATTTTTGGCTTCAATGGCTAACATAGTAAAGCATGTTTTCCAAAACTGCAATTCGAGAAGGTACTGGCTCCAGGTAGTAAAACATATTGTAACTATTGGTATCTGAGCTGTCAGATGGAAATAAATTGTTTATTGGGAGCACGTTCCCTTGATTGGACAAGTGTGGACAGATCATCCACATAGTGATCATTTTAAATTCTGACTTGTACTAGAGGGTGTTTAAAGGCAAAATTTCCATTAGTAGGTACAGCAGATTTCCATTAGAAGGTGCAGCTTCAGCATACTTCTGCAGATGTGTGTGGACCGAGACCTCTGTTTAAGACCAAATGGGGAGACCGATTCATTAATAGCGGCAGGTAGCGACAGTTGAGCGACTGTAGCAGTATTTTCACAGCGCCCGCTAGTAGTCGCTGTGCTTGGCCGTTGTTCGGTTGTTGATAGCGACTCAGTCGGTGTGCAGTAATGTTGAATACGGGGTGACGAGTCGCTATTTGACAGGTTCCGCGATGTATGGGTGCGCATGATATTGACTGGTCAGAGCGACCGGCTCCCACCATATTCATAAAAAAATCACGCTCAAAAAATTCTCGTGCTGTGAAATGCATGTTTAAACCCCAGAGCGCTGGCGGCGATGTGTTAAAAGTAGTTTTTTTAACCCCCAAACCACCATATTTTTGGAAACCAAAAAAAAAAAATAATTTTTAAAGAATTTAGTAATATGAATACAATAATATCAGACCTGCAATATCAATTCTGCACAAATTTTTTTTTTACCTTAAAAAAATTATCTAACATGGCAGAAGTGGTCACAGAATTTTTCACATTTAAAAAAAAAAAAAAACATTAATAACAATTAATTATGAATATTTAAAGATTGTTCCATTGAAATGCATTGGAGAGCGCCAGGTGGCGAGAGGTCATACCTGTCGCTGTTCAAGGTCGGACCCTGGCGCTGTGGGCTGAGGCTGGAATAATGATGAATGAGTGGCTATATGGCGCTATCTCAGTCGCTAAGCAGGATCGGCTTGATAAATGTGTGATTGTGGTGGGGAGCCGGCGTTCTCGTGGCGGTGCCCGTCATTACCAGTCGCTCACCAGGCGCTACGTGACACTATTCTTTCATAAATAAGGGCCTTAGAGACACATTATAGGTTTGTCTACAAACTAACAGGGTTGAGTGTTGTGGCTCCTTTAAGACCTGTGTATCCTAATTGCCCTGCTTATGTGTACCTCCCAGGTTAGTTTTAACCCTTTCAGTGCCAAGTCCGTAGTTTCTACGTGCTTGCTTCCACTCCACTTAAGTGCCAAGCCCGTAGAAACTACGGGCTTGGCATTTACCCCAAACAGTTAATAATAAATAAAAATAAAACGCTTACCTTTGGTATCCCCGATAAGCTGCTGGTCTCCTCTTCCTGGGGGGGCATCCGATTGCCCCCCCGACGTCCTCCGTCTTCAGGGGGGGCCCGAAACCGGCCGCCCCCCCCGTTTTCCCCGCGCTCAGCATAAGTAAAAAAAAAAAAAAAAAAGCGCCACTGACTCACCTCCTCGCCCTATCCCCGGCCCGCCGTCCTCTCTTCACC
Source organism: Gastrophryne carolinensis (assembly GCA_027917425.1). NCBI lineage: Eukaryota > Metazoa > Chordata > Amphibia > Anura > Microhylidae > Gastrophryne > Gastrophryne carolinensis. The sequence goes on along the minus strand of CM051238.1, from coordinate 150,489,200 downwards.
AGGGGGGGGTCCGATCCCCCCCCTGGGCTCCGCAGGCTTCGGTGAGGACCCTCTTCCGGGTCCTCACCGCTCGTAATGGGAGGCGGCGGCCCCGCCTTTTGTGGGAGGAGCGGGATGACGTCATCCCGCTCCTCCTATACCCTCACCGAGCACCGGCATCTGTCAGATGCCGGTGGTGATCGGTGCAGAGCGGGTGAGAGGAGAGGAGGCTCCGATCGGAGCCTCCTCTCCTCTCATCCGCCCTGCGCCGATCACTATCGGCATCTGACAGATGCCGGCGCTGAGAGAGCGGCGCGGGACAGCGACGTGGGACCCAGGATTGGAGGTGAGTATAGTGTAAAAAAAAAAATAATAAATGTCATTTTTTTAAATATGTGTCTGTGTTTTTATTTTTTACTTTTAACCCCTTGTGAACTGGTAAGGGGTCCATGACCACTATACCAGTTCACAAGGCTGGGGGGATGGCAAGCCACCTGCACTAGCTGGTGACTTGCCATTAACCCCCGGCACCCCCATTACCTGCCTCCCCAAAGGTCAGGGGGGGGCAGAAGAGCCCGGGCCCACGGGCTATGCGGGCTTTGTAGCCTGCAGGGCCAGGGGCCACAAAAGCTGGCTCCTGCGCCCTGTTCCTACAAGCCCTGCATAGCTGGTCCCGGGCTGGTTACTTCGGGTAAGGGGGACCCCATGTCGTTTTTTGGGGGGATTTTTAAGGGTTTTTAACCCTTAAAAATCCAAAAAAAAATGGGGTCCCCCTCCCCTGGGAGAGGGGACCCTATGTCGTTTTTTTTTTAATTAACCCTTTGTTTTCTGTCATCCAGCAGCTATAAAAGGCTTCTAGCAAGTGAGCAGAAGCCAGTGATTGCGAGGGACAGAGTGATCCAGTATGGACGGGAGGCACATTTAACCCCTTGTGAACTGGTAAGGGGTCCATGAGACCCCTATATCAGTTCACAAGGCTGGGGGGATGGCAAGTCACCTGTACTAGCTGGTGACTTGCCATTAACCCTTGGCACCCCCATTACCTGCCTCCCCAAAGGCCAGGGGGGGCAGAAGAGCCTGGGCCCACGGGCTATGCGGGCTTTGTAGCCTGCAGGGCCAGGGGCCACAAAAGCTGGCCCCTGCGCCCTGTTTCTACAAGCCCTGCATAGCTGGTCCCGGGCTGGTTACTTCGGGTAAGGGGGACCCCATGTCGTTTTTTTTTGGATTTTTAAGGGTTTTTAACCCTTAAAAATCCCCAAAAAAATGGGGTCCCCCTCCCCTGGGAGGGGGGACCCTATGTCATTTTTTTTCCCGATTTAACCCTTTGTAGTGTGGATGGTAGTTGTATTTTATTTGTAAATGTTAAAAATTACTTGTTTCAGTTAGGGGGGTCTCCTGGGCAAGAATGGGGGGGCTACCGATAAATATGTGGTACCGTTCTAATTGGTAGAAATGGGGCTTTCACATGCAATATGGTTTTCTTTAATAAAATACATTTTTTTTATGTAAAATAAAGGAGGCAATTTTCTAAAAAATTTTTTTTTTTTTTTTTTTTTTTTTACTTAATAATATTGTAAAAAACAGAATACAATTTACAAACAAGACATTTCATGTTAAAGCCTAAACTCTGCTCCAAAAAATATATTTATATAATTTTCCTGAAAATTCCAGCAAAAATGTCGCAAAACATGGCGCAAAATGGGGAAAAAATGACCTGTCAACAGAGGGTGACAAAATCTCAAGTAGGCTGGCAATTAAAAGGGTTAATAGTACCTATGCATGTTGGGTATTGTTCTGTTCGGGGGACCTTGCGCTTTCAGACTTAGCTGGTTTTTTCTGGTTTGCATATTTATATTTTAGGAAAAGGTGTTTTTTATTCAGCTTTTTTAGAATTTTTTTAGGGAAACCCTGTGCAACCAAAGAATTCTTTGAGGGATTAATTCCAGAAAGATAAGCCCACTACAACAAGCTGGGTACGCTTAGAAAGCTTAACATGTGTACTTTTAGGGAATATATGGTTTATGGGGGATATTCCAAATGTAAAGGGTTGTTTTGGTTGAAAAATCGCAAGGTGCGCACTTTGTCTGCAGAGCTGAAATTTTCAAGAAAAATTACCGTTATGCGCACGCTTTACTTTGGGGTGTTTGGCAACTCTTCCCTTGACAGTAGCTATGCATGTTTTCTTGTTTGTAAATAGTTTTTTTTAGGAAAATGTGGCTTTGATTCTGCTTTTTTATCCTTTTTTAGGGAAACTCTTTGCAACCAAAGAATACATTGAGGGATTACTTCCAGAAAACTGTGGCCACAACAACAAGCCTGGTACAAATAGAAAGCCTGAGGTGTGTACTTCCAGAGAATATATAGTTTGTTGGGGGTATTTCAAATGTAAAGGGTTGTTTTTCTGGAAAAACTGCAAGGTGCGCATAGCGCATATCACAGTTGTATTTTTTCTGAAAATCCCCTAAAGCGCTGTTTCAGTTTAGGGGAGTCTCCTGGGCAGGAAAGGGTGTCTACCTATACATATGTGGTATTGCTGTAACCGGGAGAAATTGGGGTTTCACACGCAACAAGATTTTATTGACAAACTTACATTTTTTATTACAAAAAAACACTACAAATTGTAAAAAATAGATTTTTTTTTATTTTTTTGCACATATTTCACCCAAGAATATTGAGAATACACCTAAAAAATGACAATCAAGACATTTCATGTTAAAGCCCAGACTCTGCTGAAAAAAACAATATATCATTTTCCTGGGAAATCCCTGGAAATCCCTTCAAAAATCACATATGAACATGAGGAGCGCAAAATAATGCAAAATGGTCTGGCACCAAGGGTGACGAAAACTTCAGGTAGGCTGGCAGCGAAAGGGATAAAATGTTCTGAGCAGCTGCCACCCCTCCTACAGCAGATTCAAACTTTAAAGTATATGTGGTAATCCTACATTTTAAGCAACTCTTAGCATAAAAGACATGGAAAAGACATGAAAAAGCTAATCCAAATTGTAGCGCCCCTTTGGTTTTATATTACCCACTCTGGGAATATATGGAATTTCACAGCTATGTTAATGATTCACAGATACTGCCTCGCTCATATATTAAAAGCTGAGAAAAAAAAATAAACCACTTCTTGGAACTTTTTTTATTTGGTATTCTTTTAGAATTGAACTTTTGTAATAAAACACTTCATAAATCACATGGATTGCTTGGTCATAATGATTTAGCTGTAAGTGAAAAGATATATACACAACACAAAAGTGTTTTAAAATGGATTTCAAATATTTTACCACTAGTACTGTTAGAACATTACAAGTGTTCAAAAGCAGAGGAAAATATAATGTAGAGAAGATTATTAGATTATATATTTTAAAAAGTCTGATTAAAGTATGTGGTCTCAATTAAAACCTATTAAGGAGGAACAAAACCCAAGAAATGTACTTTCTTGGATTTTGCTACTCTCTGGCAGGGCATCCCGATTTAAGATGCCCCGCTGTGTTTATTCCCCAGGATTGCCCGTAATCTCACATTTTCCCTGCCACTCAGCCAATTAGCCTTGCTGGTTACATTCAGATTTCTTTCGGCACACTGACGGCAAAGAAAATCTTAATGGAGAAAGCAATAATGGCTGCATCCCCGCCCCTGCTTCTAGATGTAGGCGTGCAGAAACTGGGCATTCAGAAGGCCTACAGCTGGTACAAGCTCCAGCTAGAGGTGTGCTGGGGATGCCACCATGGTGCAAAGATGCGACACGGATACCCCATAAAGTGGTAGATCAACTCCTCCAAGAGTCTAAAAGACTCGAAGAGGGTGTTGCTCTTCAAATGGTGATCTCTGTAGAGCTTCAGCTATTCCATTTAATGGTCAGTTGGAGCCTCTATAACAGGAGAGAGGCTAACCTGTTGCCCGCTAGGGCTACCAATTCTTTTCACAGAACTTAAGAGCAAACTGTTGGCTACATCAGATCCATGAATCACATTTTATGTGCTACTTTAATTTCCATCTTGAAGTGTATCTTTGCTCTGCTCTCACCTACTTACATATATTTTATTCAATATGTACTGTAATTTTTTCTGTTTTCTTTCTAGGGATGTCTTTACATAGACATTATCAGTTTAATTACATTAATATTCACCATAAAGATTAGTAAAGACACGATTAGTAAATAACAACCCCCAATGGGGCTTATACAATGGTCAGGAGTTGCACCGTATATGTGGAACAGCTTGCGGCATTAGGAGTAAGCTTTTGCACAAGAGGTGAAGAGCACCCCACTTGTTAGTGAATAACCCACTAGTAAGGACGCAGGTCAAACGTTTAATAAGGTTGGGGTTAGAAGAACTGAAATGTCCTATGTTAAGATTGGTGATTTGGAGAATTACTGCTCAAACTAAAAATAAAAAAATCAATGTTCTGTACTTTCATTTGTAGTTTCATACACAATAGGGTGAAAAAGTTCACCACTTTTTAGGAGAAAAAAGTTGTCATTCAATTTCATAGTCTGCCTGGTGTCTGATTCAGCACCAGGTGAAAATTTACATCCAGTTGCTGGTAGTGACTACTTTCACCTGGTGCTGAATCTTAATATATACTATATATATATATATATATATATATATATATATATATATATAATGTACTAGTCATCATGCTGCCAACCTGCTTCTTCATCATTACTTCAATGAGTCACTGACCTGGGTTGAATGCTTGAATACTCCTTACTATAGTATAGTACAGTATATTCAGTATACTGTAGATATAGTAGAAGGAAATGGCATATATATATATATATATATAGCTATATTTTATACACTGTTATGCTTATTTTTTAGGGTAATCACATTTGATTGAAACCCTGTGATTGAACTCCTTAAAAGGCAATTCTTCAGAAACAGCTCAACAGAACATAGTCATAACGGCTGTTATGGCTGCAGTTTAAGTTTAGAATTGGGCCTGGGATTAGACAGCACAGTTTAAATTAGGAACACATTTATTTTGATTTATTGTGAGTATTTATATAGAGCTCAAACATTTAGTTATTTTAGGGCAGAACTTTAATTTAATTTACGTTATTTACTAGTGTACAATGTTTACAAGTGTTAATAGATTTGTTAGTCTTTTAGAGACATCCCCAACCCAATTCAGTTGTAAGGGACTTCACTTTGCATAAAAGGGTTATCTTGGGGTGGACTGGCCATAGGGAGAGCCAGGAGAATTCCTGTTGGGCTGCGCTGCTTTGGGGGCTAGCTGGACTGCTGCTTCTGACATCCCCTTCCAATCCCTGCATCCCTAGTAAACCCTTTCCCTGCATCTTGCCCCATGATGCCCACGGCCAAAATATCCAGCCCCAATAATATATCCTAAGCATCGTGGCAGTGGAAGCCATACCCACCCTGGCCACATTATCTTCCCCTGCAATGCTAAAGCTTTAGCACCATTCCTTTCGGATTGGCCATATTCCATTATGCCCTGCCCAAGAACTCTCCTCAGTAAGTGTGATGCTTCTGAGTCAAGATGGCGGAGAGAGTTGCAGCCCAGTGGGGGAAAGAATAATAAGTAAGCAACTAAAAACTTAAAATATATTAATTTTAGATGCTGGGGAATAGTTATTTAAGGGTTTGGGCTTTTTGATAAATTATGGTGAAGGTCCGGTTTAACTGTCCAAGAAGCAGTGGGGCTCAGCGGGAATGCTGGAAGCTGCTGATGGGGGGCGGACTGGCATTTGGGTTATACAACTGATTTTGAGAGCCTCAGCAATTTTCCTGAGACAGAGATAGTATACAGTACATTTTCTGTATTTGCTGGTTCAGAGTGAGTTGTTGGAAGTGTACTGCCATTAGAAATCTACTCCTGGGGGCCTCCCCCTCTTGCCCTGCAAAGTAGGCCTCTACCCTTTGGGTTATGGTCTGGTCCTGGAGGCTTTTCAGTCTTTGGTCTGGTGGTCTGCGGGGAGAGCTAGAAGCTATCATGGGCAATGGGGGCCTGGGCCGCGGGGCGCCTGGGCAAACCTTATTTTGGTTTTTGAAAACCTGCAGCCAAAGTCACCAAAGGGCAGGATGGAGAGTCTAGAGCCGCAAAGCCGCCGTTAGCAATGCTACAGTGACGGGTGGGTGCAGAGCTGTCAATCAGTGGCCGCTTACTGCACATTAGCCACAAAGCACAGTCGCTGGCAGCTCAATGCAGGGAACTGTTTTCTGCTGGACCAGATGGGCGACTACACTCCCCTGCCAATAATAGCAAATCTGGAGTTCCTGAGCAGCCGCACTCGCACAAGGGTGACACAAGGGACTCGATTTGACGTTCCAGTAATTAGGCAGGTGCCAGACAAAAACCAATCAGTTACTTTGCTGGAAAAAAAATACTGTATCTGGGGCCTTTACCAGATTTTGTGGCCAGGGACCTCCACCACACTTAATCTGGCCCTGGTTGTCACAGAGGCTGGTGTTCCACAGCACCTTAAATATTAAACCAGAATTAAACTACCTTTCAAAACAACATTGAGGTTGTCTACTTTATTTTCTCCCTGGTAGCCAGTGGTCAGGTAAGTTAAACCACAAGTGCACAACAAAGAAATGTTATTAGGAACATTAAACACAATTAAGGAACACCTCATGCCGCATCACGATGGCTATTACACCAAAATACCTTAACAATTAAGTTAGTGCAATCGTTAACATTTTTCTGTTTTCAATTATACAAGATTGGACAGGCTAAAAATGCAACCATCGAAATGGACAAGAACTTTCCATCCCAAAGAGGGTCAATCGAAGGTTATGATTTTCACATTGCTAGAAAAAAGTAATCACATATGGTGCTTCACAAGGTCACACAGCGGAGTGTGGGACAAATCTGTTTTTTTGTCCTGAACAGCACTTTTCTTGAAAGCATACAGACCTTGTTTCATAGCATTTTGGGCACAGAACCATACACCTTATATAAATTGTCCATATATATATATATATATATATATATATATATATTTATATATTAAATAAATGTATTTGAAAGCACAGTTTCAGTCACAATAATGATGGGATGTAGCTCCAATTATGACGTACAGAGGGGTGTGCCAGGCAAGCAAGGTTAAATATTTCTCCAACTTAGGGCTTTATTCATAAAGGGATAGCGACAGGTAATGCCTTGTAAGCGTCGGGTAGCGGCAGGTGAACGTCACCCATGGCACGCAATTCCACATTTATGAAGCCGATTATGGTGAGCGTCTGGAACAATGCCATGTAGCTCAGCGTAGAGCGCCGGCGTTCAGGCTTGCAGAGCGCCACGTCTTACCTGTCGCTACCTGCCACTCTCCCATACATTTCAATGGACGATCTTTATAATCCCTTTCCTGGTCCCATTTTTTTTTACATTTTTGCATAAATGTTTTTACATGTCTGCCACTAAAGTGTTAATGTCACACTACTCCAACAATGTCATTCCATGTTTTTTCGCTTGCTTACTGCTGTTAATGTGTTTAAAAATTAACTTTAATCACACAGCGTCTGGTGCTATGGCCTCCAGTCGCAACAATTTAGAACGCCGGCGTTCTGTCAGTGTAAAATGTTAATGAATATAGTGTGAGTCGCTCAGATTCGATCGCACTGAGCAGTCGCTGTCATTCGCACCATGCAGCGCTCTACCATTGTTAAATGCAGTATAGGCGTGTGTCGCTATAGCGCAATACATTGCCCTGTGTACACTGTTTTAATGTAGCGTTTTATAGCTTAATATTTGGCATTTCATTGCGTTGTTAGCTTGCGAGGGGGGTCAAAGGTTTTGCTTTCGCTTTCATTTCATGCACTTCCGGATTTACACCTACGAGGATCCACCATGCCACCTAGAAGGCCTGCAAGACGCCTCCCCAGCTCTTCCTCCGACTCAGCTGTCCCCCCCTGCCCCCCCAAAAAAGAAGAGACAGCAGGTGGATCTTCGGGTCAATGACCAAGTAGTCAAAGTAAGTGTACATGTGAATTGTGTCTTAATGTATGATGTGTAGTGTCATTATAGATTTAATGTTGGTTTTAAAGTTTTGTTTAAATATGTAATGCTTTATGGTCAGTGCAGCCCTAATTTTTTTTTTTTTTTTTTTGAGGGGGGGGGGGATTAATATTTTTAATAATTTTTAAATTAATATTTTTAATAATGTTTTTATTAATTTGTTTAAATATTTTTTTTTGTTTTTTTTTTAAATGTTTAGGGCATTTATGTTTGCTTTTATCTGAAGCAATATCAATATACATTCCAATAGATAAATATTGTAAAATATAATACATTTTTAGTAAATATATATTTTGACTTTTACTAAACATTTTTTCCAGTTTAATTTTTAGACATTTAAAATTGAAACTGTACTATATGCTTTGCACTATTTGCTTAATGTGTTTTTTTTTTTTATAGGATTTTTGCATTCAGGAGTACGACTATGCCGTGAGTGCCAAGAGCAGCATAGTGGAGGAGTTGCGGACCCCCTTGTCCCGGCACTTTAATACAGATTTGACGACTAGATCCATCATACAGAAATGGTCCGACTTCAAGTGCTGGGACAATTAGAGGGTCTACCGGCTCTTTGATGCCTACGCATCTGGTAAGTCCAACACACATACATGTTACATTAATTTTAATGTGTGTCCAATTTTTTACAATTTTTGTTTCCTCTCCACAGATAAGCGTGCTTCCCTGGGTAAACACGGGAAGGGTCTCCTCCTCTGTAGACATGTGGTGAGGTCGGATGAGTCTGTGGGAGAGGGTCCCTCTCGCATCTCCCATATAGAGGACCCAGGGGAGGAAGGGGATGACACCCCAGTGGAGAGTGCTGCTGGGATGAGGGCAGTATGGAGCCTCAGCTCTTTACAATCAGACTCAGCGGAGTCACAAACCCCCTGTTTGGGACCATTGGTACCTTGTTGTTACTAAAATTTTCCTTTCTTTCTATACATGTTTTTTATCATAGAGCCGGCACCTCCTCCAGCTATGCTGCAGATGAGGCACTCGAGCATAGTTGTGGTAAGAGTTGTTTTATTTTGTAAAATAATGTATATGCAAATATTATATTATAATAATAGTTTTAACAAAACCACTGTTGTGAGCACTGTGCACTTGCCTCTTGCCATTTTTTCTTACTTTGGAAAATAGAACGGTTATTCATTATTTTGTGAAAATTAATTGTATTTTTGCACATGTTAGCATTTTAACTTTCTTCTAAAAAAGCACTTTATATTGGTGTGTTATAACTTTGATAATATGAATTTTGCACAAATTGGAGTATTTTTGCGGGTCAATACGGGATGCCCCAGTTAGTGTATATAAATCCTGGGTAAACATGTATATTGTCTTATGTTTTGTATGTAGATTTTAGATGGAAAACCCAATAAATATGAAGATATTTTGATATTAACTTGAATTGAGTGTCTGTGGAGGAGGTGCGGCACCTTGGGGATTGTTCTGGGGTGGTTGTTGGGGCCACCATTGTTTGGAAATTATATGCAAATAATAGTTTATGTATATAGCATTGTTTAGCCCAAAAAAACGTTATATGGTTGTGAAGGGGCCATGTGGCCTATTTCTACTGGTGTACCCCTAATTCAAAATCTAATGTGGCTAGACCATGTGTTAGCCAAAGTAGTTTTGTTTTAACAAACACATGGCCCAGTGTATACCCACAAGTATTTATATGGAATCAACTAATTGAGGTTCTGCACTGTTAAAATGTTAGTGAGGGCTGGCCTAAAAGGGACCCAGACACAGTGTGTCAATACTACAACTATTATGTACAGTGAGCTACCAGACCAGCTCAAACCGGTCCCAAAGAGAAGGCCGCACAATCCAGAATAAAAATTAATAACTATGTCTTTTAATGTCAGTTAAATAGTAATCAACAATAACATATACACACAATTAATACACATGACAAAAAACTCATTAAAAAACACATAAGAAACTGCCAAATGATGTGGACCCAGCCGACTCTCTCTGAGAATTATTACACCATGCCCTAATAAATATATAAAAAAGCTCTATATCAACTACTGAATGAATTGCTTTTTTTGTGCAAAATAAAGTAATATTACCTGAAACATTGTGAATAACCTGAAACATTGTGCAAATTGAGCCAATATATAAAGTGCAAAGTGCCAAATTAATTGTGTGAGAGAGAATTGGATATACAATAAATCAAAAGCAATATCACCATATATTCAAAGTAAACAGGGCAATGTGAGAGTTAAATGGTAAATAAAGCTCATGCCACCATAGTAATGACAGGAATCCCGGTCCACAACAGGTTAGGCCGAAATCGCACCGACGCGTTGCGTGGGCGCCGTTAGTCCCACTTGATCAGGATGCTGATTGAGCCATAATTACATAGTTTTCATTTTATGTATTGCCAATATAGAATGGTGGGCCAGGTTTGATTATTTTGGAATCTATTATTTAGCTAAACTTCACTCTTGGTTAAGGGTTAAAATAGTGTGCATTCATACCATTTTCATAGGTATATACTGTCTATTTTGAACTGAGGAAATTAATTTTGTATTTTCTTCCCTACAGCTTGCACACACGAGCATCGCAGACTGTGGCAGTGTGTCCGAAGAACAAGACAAATGCTGCTGGGGAAGAAGAAAAAGCCATAGGGTGGGGGGAATTAGGGTTGCCGCTGTGCGGCCTAGTTATTTTTTGCCCATGTTGTGCCTTTTTAAAAAAAATAAATCCATATTTGTAGTTTTGAATATACATTTGTGTCTGGTTTTTATTTAAAAAAATTAGGAATCACTCAACACACACACACACACACACACACACACACACACACACACACACACAAATTTAAAAGAAAAAATTAACTTATATTGCCAATGTGATCATTGACAATAAAACATTAAATCAAATGTTAGCATTAGAGCAGCATAGAAACGCCCAGACACCATTAGATTTGGGTGATCAACTGTACAGTGGCTTTATAGCGACTGACAACCATCAGATTCATCAATGGCGGCCATGTTACTATAGAAACTGAGGCGCACTGTAATAGTGACTGACGGCAGATCAGAGCACCGCAGTACAGACACTTATCTGCTATTTTGGTGTAATTATATAATTTTTTCTCTTCTTGAATATAATACATATATGGAATGAGCCACGCGGCACCTGCGTAATAATGCTTTTTGGAAACACGGGTACTTATATTTGCAGCAGATTGTGGCTCTGTTTTTGACATCATTTCCGCCCTTAGTTCATTCCTTCATGTAGTTCATCTCTGCCCATACAGCTATGTCATTTTCGCTGTTAGGCAGAATGAACCAGGGTTTCTCCTTGATGTATGGTGAGGTGGGTGGATATTTCTTTTCCCCTCCCCCCAGTTTGAATACTAACCTTGTAAGGTCTGTTCTAAGGGATACAAGTAGATTAGCGTGTATTGCGTGTTTCCAATTAATTTAATTACATTTATCGCAGATGCAGCTGGCTCTAGAGGTGTATTTAAACATGTGGTTTAATGTTGGTCTCCATGTCATGAGTAAGGACAGATGTCCGAAACGCATAGACAAGGAGACCTAAGCTTTACTTTGATGTTCCTTTTATCACTTATGCTTTGATCTTGGATGGACTTTTAACAAGTTGAAATACATTTTTGGATGTTTTTACGCTGAAACCTGGCTGGCTTCATCTTCCTACATTGTGTTGGATACGAGAAGAGCACTCGCAGCAGTGCCGGGACAGTTTTTTATTGCGGCTGGGATTGTTGTATTGTGCAGGTAGAGCTGACCACTATTTTATATATTGACTCATCTGCTATTACCTGGTGCCAGTAATGAATCAGCCTGTAAGTGACATACCACATGTGGAGGCTGATTCACTACTTACGCCAGGTATTGCCAGATAAGCGTCTGTATAAAGGCAATTAGAGCGACCACTAGTAGTAACACGCGCTGTAACAGAGTGTCTCGGTCGCTGTAGTAACCTGGCCAACATTGATAAATGGTATGTGTGTTGGGCGCTGTAACAACAGTACAGCGCTGTAGCGAGCGAGAGATAGCGCCAGCTCAGTGCGTCCAGCACTCGGCGCTCCACACCATATTTACCAAAACACTAGACACACACAGCGCCGGCGCTCTAAAGCTGGACGCTGTAGCATAGAGGGCCAGACGATGCGTGATCAAAGTCTGTTTTTGAACACATATACACCAAAATACCATACGCGAAAACACATGGAATGACTTTGTTTTAACACTGGGACAAAAACACTTTAGTGCCAGACCTGTAAATACAATTCTGCATAAAAATATAAAAAGTCCCAAAAATGTATAAAAGTTTTGTTTACAACCAGTGGAGGTCTTACAATTATCTGAGCAAAAAAAAAATTGAATTGCCAAACACACTATTTATACACAACTAATGAAAGCCCGTTGAAATGTATGGGAGAGTGTTACAGAGCGACAGGTACTACATGGCGTTCCTAAGCCTAGAGCGCCGGCGCTATAGGCTGAGCCGCTTGGATTAATACATGTGATGCTACATGGCGCTGTTAAATTCGCTTTCTTAAATGTGGTTTTTGCATACAGCACCCGAAGTTCACCAGACGCTGCCTGCCACTAAGAGGCACTACCTGGCGCTATTCCTTTTTAAATAACCCCCTTAGTGAAAAACCCTAGGTGCTTAGCATGTCATTGAGAAAGGTACCTGCTGCAAGGTAGGATGACATGAGAAATGCCAACCCATCCCTTGCATAGCACCCTTATGTCCCCTGTATTCTGAAGTGTGAGCGTTCTCTATGTTTTCCTCTTTTCTTTTTCTTTCTTTCTAATAATTCTTATGGCCCTTATCTAGGTTATATCCAATGTATGCCTAAGCAGTTAAAGTGGACCAAAACCCACCCTGAAGTCTATGAGACTCCAGAGCATGCTTACGCCATCCCCCTGGACATCTGGATTCAGAATGCCCTGCTGTGTAAAAACACCCAGGTTGCCCAGTATACTCACCTTCTCTTCGAACCATGCATGAACAAGCAGCGGCCACTGCCTGCTATACCTTTAGCAGGGTGCATGTCCTCACCAGGCATTTCCCTGTTAGAGGGTAGTGGGGGTGCGGTTGCCAGCATGCTCCATTGCTCTCATCTCTGCTATGCTGGAGGCGAGTCTTAGACCAGTCAAAGACAATTTGATGTCAGCACAGTCGAGCATGCAGATTGGACGAGAGGCCGCACATGCGCTGTAGGATCGGGGAAAGGTGACTTAGTGGGCCACCTGGGGGGTTTCACACTGGGGGCAAGGAACAAAACCCGGGATGGTCAATATCCCTGGTTTTGGTTCCCTTTAATGAGACATATTCAGTAAAGAGAGGCTGAGGGGACCCAATGGAGGGGGAATGACATGCCTTCTCTTTTGCAATAAGCCAGTCAGAAGCTATTTAGAAAAGGCATTTAGAAACGTCTCCCTTAATCTGATACCTATCTCATGCCTTTACCAGCAGAGACCCAATTGTGCATGAAATTAGCCCCAAATCTCTTTACAATATAATGATCATGCTTAAGTTATTAGGGAATGTCTAATGTTTTCATACATTGCGCAAGGCATTGCACTATTTAACACTTTTCTCCAACAGAGAGATTCTTTTTCTTTCCCATATTGCTTGAAACCTGTGTCATGCCTTATTATATGCAACATCCTTCTGAATTAGTTTTCCTCTAATTGGGCTTACCCAACAAACTAATTATCACTGGTGTTTGATATTGATTTTGGTGATCCAAAGCCCCAAAATCATCCAAGTGAAAATAAAGGTTTGCATAATAATTTGGAAAACAGTGTGTTTTTTTTTTGTTGCCAAAAACACATATGTCAGCAGGTAAAACTGGATTCCATATGGCAACAGCATGACATATTACATTTTTCTAAAATGGCCAATATTGTTCTCTCCTACTTCCAGCAGAAAACATTATCACTACCCCTGCTGATGTATGTTGCCTTACCCATATTACCCATTTTACCTAGGGCTTCTTAAAGAGGAACATCAGGGGAGGTTCCAGTTTCACAATTGGGTAGTATTTACTCACCTCACTGGGGGATCCACCTTCTGGGTCTCTCGGATTCTGAGCCACCTCCCGACAGGCGGCATCTCGTATGCCACTGCGCGCAGCCCCCCGATCTCAAACCTGCGCAGTGCCCATCAATGGCATGCAACTGAGCAACCCAAAATCCCATGAGACTTTACGGAGCTGCGAGATTGGCATGGGACATTGAAGAGCACGGCTAAAGCCATGCTTGTCAGTTAGCAATGGCTAAGTGGACAGCGGGGTGAGGATCGGGCCCCGAAGCAGCCATCAGCAAAAAGTAGAGGCTGATGGGGAGGGAATCGGACCCTTTTTATTTTAGGTCTGATGTTCCTCTTTGAGCAAATTGCCAAAAAAACGCTTTTACATGAAATACCAAGTGCACACTCTTGTCCACATCAATGCGTGGCTAAGAGAAAATCCCTCAAACTTACCACAGTAATGTCATACAGTAATTGAAGAGATATGTGAGCTGTATCTGAACTGTACTGCATATAAAGCCCCTGTCCAGGAACACACAGACTTTTTCCACCTTATTTCCCTTGGGAATGGTGTAAAATTAACATTTTCAAAGCATTTCAAAATTTCCACTTACATGTAAATAGTATTATAAGTGAAGCCACATTTTTACGTTTCACTAAGCTGGGAAGAGCATATCATGGCACAGTATTATGAGTAGTGTGCACACTTTGCTGTGGTCAGAGACAGCCAGATCATTGTGGCTTGCTGTGCTAAAGAAATAGCATCAATAAATAGTGTGGTTGTTAGACCACTTTTTTGGCATGGTGCTGTAAAAAATAAATTGAAAGGTTTGCAAGCTTGCTACAGTGTCTATCTTGCACTGCAGGAAAAAGTAGGAGAGACACACAAGGCAGGCATAAAGTGGTGAGCTGATTTGCTGCCTTATTAATCACCCTCATCTATAAATGGCCAAAACAATAGCTCTAAAATCTCCTCAAAAACAGACAATTTTCATCCATTAGCTTCTGGACCAATTCAATTGAAAGGAACACAAAAAAGAACCTGAAGATACCTGAAAAAAACAACAATTAGAAATATGTTTCAAGTGGTCATCAAATAGGCTAGAAATTTAGTACACTAGAATGTGCTATAGAATCCATTTAAAAATAACTCAAAAGCTCTTAACTGGCTGACCAAGGCATAATTAAATGAATGTCAAGTCTAATTAGTTTTGCTCCGATGATATACAAAAACGAATCTATATTATGCCCAAAAGAACAAATAGCATGTATTTAAATGTATTACTGATGCCAATGCATTACTAATTCTGCTGTAAGACTGAAAAAAAAAATTCCATAAAGCAAAGGTCTTGGCCTCCCTGGAAATATGCTTCTAAGGGTATTTGTAATCCAGGTCACAGTTCAGAAAATATCAGCATGAATAGATACCTTAGATGAGTTTCTTAGACACTTGTCTGCAAACCAAGTGTGTTCAGATTTGGTTGTGGCCAAATAAAATCAAGATATTGTCCATAAAAATAATACGTGAATAATAAAATAATAGAATAATAAAAATGAATTTGCTGTCAAACTTTTTTATACTGGTTCAAGTGACAGCCAGATTGTCTGTTGGTTAAATGTATTGTTACACAAATTCCCAATAAGTAAATCTTTTATTTGGCATCGGAATCAGCATCTGTCAAATGTGTTTTAAAAGGCTTCCTACGACCTCTAGGTGAAGTCTTTCCAGTTTGATTGACGTTGCTGCCTCCTAAGAATTAGATCCGTGCTGCAGCACACTTCCTGGTTATATTATGCTGGTCCACATGAGGGATACAAAACAAGTACAGAGCGTCTCATTTCTCCATTTGGCTTCTATCATCTATCTATCATGTATGATGCCAATTTTCAGAAAAAAAAGTTTGCAAGCTATTAACTTTTTAGAAACATGTATTTTAAAGGGATGCTGTCACTTATAAAACAAAGATAACATAAGTATCCAATTACTTTCAAGGCACTCCTCCAGCAGCAGTCCAGGTTGTTCTGTCTCTGGCATGCTGATCTGTAACATCCCGTCATATCCCTCTGGTCATGCATACGCACAGTTTCACAGAAGGGCTCCAGAAGGGTTGCCTCTTGCCTGCCACCTGAACAGACCCTGCTTGTCTTAGACTTTAAAAACCTTTCGATACCGCAATACCTCTGCTTGCCCAGACCTCCATCTGACCTCCAACCTGGTCCTAGACTACAGTCTCATCTGACCCCTCAACCTGATGCATATTGGACTGATCAGTGTTGCAGACCAAGCTTTTCTGACCATCCCATGGCAACCTCAGCTCCAGTGTGCCCTAGTAGAACATTGGCCTTCACTCCCAAAAACACATGCCAGCAGCGTCTTGTATGTTTATGAACAATGAAAGTGTCTGCTGCAGGTTCTTTTTAGGGATTGAACCCTTTTTCTGGTCTGGGATCCTACAAAAAAAATGATAAAATGTTTTCAAAAACACAAAAATTAAGATTCAAACAACATAAATATTGTTGGATATTGTGCCCCAAAGTTTAGCAAAAAAAAAAATATATTATAATTAAATTATTAAGCATTAATATGCAAAACAAACAGGGAGTGTTCAAGAGAATATCTGGGACAAAACATTAAACAAAAACAAATGTTAAGGGTTAACTGTGCCAAATGCACATGGGGCAGGACCATTTGTGCTCCAGAAAAGCTGATTTACCTAGCAGAAGATGCAAATTGCGCTTCTCTTGAGGACTTGCCATTTGGTGTGATTCGCACTTGCGCTCGAGGTGCACATGCAGCCGAGAATCATGGGCCTAGACGCATACAGAACTGTTTGCTCTCCATCTGAGCATTTTTGCACACCGACCATGAATCAACCATAATGTGGCATCCCTTCCACTTTTAAGTCATAGGGAGCAACAGAGTGCTGGGACAAGAATATTGCCCATTCTGAGGCTGAGTGAGGGCTTATCCATAGGTGAACACACCAGTGATTTATTGGTGGTTTTCAGATGGATGAAGGTTAGTAATCGACTAGGAAATCACATAGAATTGTGAAGGGTGCGGACTTCATAGATTACCATTATCAGTATGAAAAAGATGCTGTAGACATGTCTAGGCCTGCTCAATTGAACCACCCCTCTTTGTTTCTTTTTTACAGCATATACTTAGCTAGCTTTCATCATTCATCATAACCATGTATTGTTAAAAACAATCCTCAATTCTATCAATAATATTACAAAGGGCAGAAAACTTCATGACCTCGCTTATCGTGTAGATTTTCTAACATATACTATTTTATACAAATATAGACAATTTTCCCACTTATGCTATATGACCCTTTTGACCCTTCTGCCTTACAAAAATGATATCTGATTTTGCTAAGGATTATAATAAAGAGAAAATTCTCCTTGTTTTTTGGGTTACCCAAAAAAAAAAGAGAGAGGGCCAGTATTCCTCTGCTTGTGTAATATAGATGACTACTTTCTGCTGACTACTGTAGCCATAAGACCATCAGGCACCGGGGTCATGAGAGTTGGGTCCTGTTGGTTAGGTTGGTTTTAGGACTTGCATGTATTTTACTATTGGTAACTGCAGAGTGCACTGTTGCCCTTTTGATAACATACAGTTTTACATGCACGTCATTCAGATACCAAGTGAGGCCATCAATTTACGTAAACTGCTCTTTTAACCATATTATTACTATCACAGTATTAGAACACCCAGTGCCCTATTGATTTCATTATCTCTGTCTCTAGCCATGCTGATCATTCTTGCTGCCCCGTGGATTAAATCAATATTTTCTAGGCATTCAGTGGAACCAAAAGACAATCAAGGTGTAAATCTTACTTTCAGTTTTTTCGAACTAGAATAAATTAAATTCACTTCCATGAGCTAATATATTCAGTTCAGGCAGAAATGGTTAGCATAGGATGAGAAGCAGCTCCTTATCACTTTTCTGGTCATAGATTGCAAAAAAAATAGGATTAGGATGCTTGAAAATTGAAACCATTATCTGCTTGTGAAAGAAGATGATTTGCAGAACAGAAGCATAATGTCCTTGTGTTTAAATGGTGTGCCTTTTATAAAAATGGCAGCCTGACGAATTTCTGGACCAAATGACCTAAGCAGCAAATGACTTCATATCTGTCCTAGGAAAATAAAAAAAATCTAATAGTGTTCACAAGGTACTAAAATATGCTTTGACTATATTGGGTTGTTCCACGTTAATGAATAGGGGGATGTACATTAGATAAATCAACACTTGTTAGCTTTCTTCAGGGTAAATGTTTCTAAATGACATCTAATGCCTTTTAGTTAACCATATTTGCCCATCTTTTGCTTAAAAACTTGCAAAAAAAAACCACATTACTTAGTTCTTAACCACAGTGCATAATTATCCTTTCTTTGGTTTAAAAGTAGCAGTAAGCAAACAAAATCAGCAGAAAGTAAGACAGCGGTAATAAACAAAGAATGTCTTGGCCCATGTACAGTATGGCCCTTTACCATCTATTAGTTGTATTGTTATTGCATTGGATGGATTATTACATTTGCTGTATTACCTCAGGGCAATGTATATATGGTAAAATTGCTAAGGGACATGATCTGCTTTTAGGTAAGGGCATAAAAGCTACGCCAGCCAGACAGTGTAAAAACAACTGCCACTTCTCAGCAACCATTTAGGTATGTACCTTTTTCAGAAGTACCTTCATTGGTTTTAAGCCTCTCAGACAGTACTTTTGGATAGTTGCTTGGGTAATATTATTACAGAAAGCACTAGGCATCTCATTTCTCTACCCATCTCTATATTTCTATCACATTTTGTGGCATTTGCATATTAAAATCATACTCACTTTCTGGCACTGGCACAACGCTGTTTGGTTCACTCCTGCAGCATCTATTGCTGTTTTTGGACCCCATTGTACACTTGTGTACAAGACCAACCAAAGGTTCCCACAGAGCAGTGTTCCCCAACTCTCGGCTTGAGAGCCCTTAACAGGTCAGTTTTTTTTCCAGATCTCCACACAGATGCACAAGTGGAGTAATTAATGCAGTAGCTGGGCTATAGAAATGGCTATATGGAGATCCACAAAACATAAGCTGTTGGAGGCTGTAGAGGAAAGGGTTGGGAAACACTGTAATAGAGAATAATAGGAACCTTGCGCAGAGATCACAGAGATGCGGGGGGCCCAGACCAGAGAAAGATATTGCAGGAGAGCTTGGGGGGGGGTGCTAGTGTCTTCAGATGTGTCTGGTCTAGAAACCGATTGGGGAACTCCACTCCTGGCATCCATAGCTCCACATTTATACTCTCTTTCGTGGGGGGGCTAAGATCTATATTACATCCTGTAGTAGCCAGTGCTTCCTATAGTGGAAGGCACCAGCTGTTGCAGTGTGTGTGCTATGGCTTATAGTTTACCCATGAGTATATGCAACACCTGCTCCTACCTTTCATTTGGGGTCTCCACTGCAGAGGTCTGTATCAGGTGTCCAGCTCACCAAAAACCATAAAACTTAACATTTTATATTTCCATTAAAAACATACATGTCCTGTGTGAGGTGTAGTCTCATCTCGCCCCCCTCAAAAGGTGACGTGTTTCGGGATAAGATACCCCTTAATCATATCCCACTGCAGAGGACTTGTTGGAGTCACACCTTATTCATTACAACTGTTTAATATCAGTCTGTTGTTCTTGTATTGTATGTAGACCCAAGTGTATATCGCTATTGTGTAACTAGAACTTCTTGTACATCCACTCCATGTACTTGGCACATAAAGTTAATCCGATTCCAATATAGCAAAACAAAATTAAAGAAAATCCTGTATATATCAGGCATGCCAGCAGATTTTAGTTATCGGATGATTTTAGAAGTTTGGACACCTAAAAAATTAAGCAATTTCAATGAAATGATATAGTCAAATGCACACATGTGCAAATCAAGATGGAGGGATGATGCAGGTAATAATTTATCACACGCTGGAATTATACAGAGAAAGACCAAAGGTACTGTATAAGCCAACTGAAAGAAAAAAAAGTAGATTTTTATAAAGGGAGAGAGGTGAAGTTCCTGCAAAGTAGCAGTGTGTGTGTGAGCTTGAATAAAATCATGCATGTCTATCTTACTTGTCATACCTTTACTGCTAGCTGAAATTTTTATTTTTTAAATTAAAGCTTCATGTATTTTTTTCCAGGTAGCCTGTAGGTCTGGAGCAACATGGGCATTTGAGTGTGGTCTGCTGATGCTGGTGATTCATCTCTGCTGTATCTAATCCAGGAAGAAGCAAAATAACAGCAAATAACAGCTCAGCGACTTCTGCTTTCCTTTTTCCGGCAGTGCTGAAACAACTGGGATGTGGGGTAGAGGCAGCAAATGGGTGTCAAGCCTCCTGGCTACAATCAGTAGGGGAGAGCTGAGCTGAGCTCCAGGTATGGGGCGAAGTGAAGCAGAAAAAACTCCAAGAGCAAATAAAAAGTCTGAGCAGAGTCCAAGGGTGAATCCGGGGTCAGAGGCAGGCAGAAAACAGGCAAAGTCCATAAGCAATCCGCGTCAAAAATCAGGTTATCCGTCAGTGTATAAATCCAGGAATTCAGGAATCAGGTAAACAAGGTCCAGGAAGTAAGCTGATAACACAGCATTGGCTGTAGGCCAGCTGTCCTCTAAAATAGGGCTATCAATCAGCACAGGGAGGGATGTACCAGAGTCTGGTGAAGTCACTTCCTGTCCATTCAAACTCAGGACACCAGGAAGTGAAATCAAGTCCAAGAGCTTACACTCTAGGCCTTGTGCACTTCCAATGGGCTGAACAGCAGGTGTCACTGTGGAGCATGCGACAGAAGAAGAGCCTGCTCTGTTAAAACCATGCAGCGAGCATGTCTGCTGCTGCATGCTGTCCGTGGTATGGCGCGCTCACGATGCTTTAAAGGGTAGGAAAGGCGAGGAGACTGACATTGCCCCCCCCCTTAAAGGACGCCTCTGGGCGGCCGATCTAGAGAGTCTTTGCTGAAAAGCTCTGATTAATTGTGGAGCATTGAGATTACTAGATGGCTCCCAGGAATCTTCCTCTGGGCCGTAACCTTTCCAACGAACAAGATACTGAATGGAGGCACCTCTCTTCCGTGAATCCAGGATCTGTTCAACCTCATATTCCTCTTCACCATCCACAATAATTGGATCAGGAGGTTTATCTTGGGAATCTCTAAAAGTTCCTTTCTTTAAAAGGGACACGTGAAAAACTGGGTGTATCTTCAGGCGATTAGGTAATTCCAATTCAAAGGCAACTTCATTAATAGCTCTCTTAATCTTAAAAGGCCCGATAAATTTAGGACCCAACTTCTTAGAGGGAAGATGAAGCCTTAGATGAGTGGTAGAGAGCAGGACTTGATCTCCTACTGCAAAATTGGAAGCTGAAGACCGATGAGTGTCTGCTGTCCTTTTGTAACGTTCTTGGGCAGCTCGAAGGGTTGTTCGGAGCATCTGATGAGTGGCAGTTAGATGAGCTCCTAAATCTGCAGCTGCCGGTACATTCACTGGGATGCAGGTATCAGGCATAATCCATAATTTGCAGCAAATGGAGTGAGGCGGGTCGAAGAATGGACAGAGTTATTATAAGCCAGTTCAGCTAATGGGAGTAACTGTGTCCAATTGTCCTGCAGGGCCGAGGAGTAGCATCGTATGTACTGCTCCATTGATTGATTCACCCGTTCAGTTTGTCCGTTGGTCTGGGGATGATAGGCCGATGAGTGAGCCAAAGTGATCCGTAAACTCCTACAGAGTGCTGTCCAGAACCGGGCAGTAAATTGGGAACCGCGGTCAGACACAATCTTAGACGGCAGGCCATGTAAACGAACAATCTCTTTCACAAAAACTTGTGCTAACTTCGAGGCCAAAGGAAGGCTGGGGAGAGCTATAAAATGAGCAAACTTGGTTAAATAGTCCACAACCACCAAGATAGTGTTGTTGTTGTCAGAAGGTGGAAGTTCTACAATAAAGTCCATAGAAATATGTTCCCAGGGACGTTCTGGCACTGGGAGATGCATGAGAAGACCTGCAGGTTTGGTGGTTATGTGTTTATTCCGGGCACACGTCCCACAAGAAGAAACATGTGATATACAGTCTGCTCTTAAGGTGGGCCACCAGAAATGACGTTGAATCAGATGTAGCGTCTTCTTGAACCCGAAATGGCCTGCCAAGGGCTGATCGTGGAATTCGGCCAGAACCCTGGAACGTAAAGATTCAGGAACAAAAATCTTTTCTTGATGGACAAGAATTCCATCTACTCGTGATAGTTCAGATTGTAGTTTCTCTGGGATAGAATCGGATGCTCGTCGAATCTCAGCAATGAGTTCAGATTCAAGTAACAAAAAATGGTTCGGTTGCAAAATAGTGGGTTCCACAGGTTCAGGACCTTGGTCAGAAGGATGAAGACGGGAGAGTGCATCAGGTTTGGTATTTTTGTTTCCTGGACGGTAAGAAATATGAAAGGAGAATCTGGAAAAGAATAGTGACCACCTTGCCTGACGTGGCCGGAGTCTTTTTGCAGACCGAAGGTACTCCAGGTTCTTGTGGTCCGTGAGGATCCAAATTGGATGTCTGGCAGCTTCCAATACACCATTCCTCCAGGGCAAGTTTGATAGCAAGAAGTTCTCGGTCACAAACATCATAGTTTTGCTCTGCTGAAGACAGTTTTCTGGAAAAGAAGGCTACGGGATGGAGTTCTCCTTGCTCAGATTCTCGTTGAGAGAGTACTGCTCCTACAGCATTGACGGAGGCATCTACTTCAAGTACAAAAGGGAGCTCGGGGTCAGCATGTCTCAAGATAGAGGCAGAAGTGAAACGCTGCTTGAGATGAGAGAAGGCCTCCTCAGCAGCTTCAGACCAGACAAATGGAGTATTCTTATGGGTGAGATCGGTGATAGGGCGGACTATCTTTGAGAAATCTTTAATAAAACGTCTCTAAAAGTTGGCGAAGCCAATGAAACGCTGTACTTCCTTGCGATTCATAGGTTGTGGCCAGTCCAAGACGGCAGCCACCTTCTCAGGATCCATCACAATGCCGGTACTGGTGATAAGTAACCCCAGGAACTGAATAGAAGGTTGTTCAAACTGACATTTCTCCAGTTTGGCGTATAATTGATGCTCTCGAAGACGCAGAAGGACACGACGGACATGTTCCCGATGTCCCGAGAGGGAGGAAGAGAAGATTAGTATATCGTCCAGGTAGATGATGACTAAAATATCAAGATAATCCCGGAACACGTCATTTACAAAGTGCTGGAATGTTGCAGGGGCATTACAGAGTCCGAACGGCATGACCAGGTATTCAAAGTGACCATATCGTGTGCGGAAGGCCGTCTTCCATTCGTCACCCTGACGGATCCGAATTAAGTTGTAGGCTCCCCTCAAGTCCAACTTGGTAAAGAACCGAGCGGACCCCAAACGCTGGAAGAGTTCAGAAATCAAGGGCAAAGGGTATCAGTTCTTGACTGTAATTTGATTGAGTGCCCGGTAATCTATACAGGGTCTCAGAGATCCATCCTTCTTCTCCACGAAGAATATCCCTGCTCCTGCAGGTGAAGTGGAATGTCTAATAAAACACTTAGCCAGGTTTTCATCAATATATTCACGGAGAGTCTGTAACTCGGCTTCAGACAATGGATAAATATGTCCAAAAGGGATGGCCGACCCAGGTAGAAGGTCTATTGGACAGTCATAAGAGCGGTGAGGAGGAAGCTGGTCTGCACCTTTTTTGTCGAACACATCCTGGAACTCTAGATACGCAGGCGGAAGGGAATCCGGTGGATTAAGGGTTACTACAGAGAGGTTACTCTCCTGCTGTCTGCAAAATTGGTTGCAATAGGGAGAGAACAAAGAAACTGAACCGGAAGACCAGTCGATGACGGGGTTATGTATAGAGAGCCACGGGAAACCCAAAATAATAGGGTACAAAGGAGAGTGCATTAAGTGTATTAATTCTGAGTGTCCATCAGGAGTAGAGCAGCCAAGCGATTTAGTTCTATGGGACACCTGTCCGGACTTGACGGTAGTTCCGTCGGCCAAAGTGAGAAGCAGAGGGGTAGGCCGAACTTCACAAGGAATATTGTGAGTCTGTGCGAATTCTAAGTCCATGAAACAGCTGCAGGCCCCGGAGTCAATCATGGCCCTGGTCTCAACCCTTCCTCCGGGAAGTTGTAAACTAAGAAGCACAGAGAGGTGAGAACCAGGCACAGGAAGTGGTGTGCTCTTAACAAGAGGTGTTGATCTCTTCATAGCTGCGGGTCTGGTAGGACAATTAACCCGAAAGTGTCCGGGGTTCCCGCAGTACATGCAAAGGTTTAGCCGCCTCCGGTGCAGTCTTTCCTCTTGGGTCAAAGCAGCCCGGATGGTTCCCAGTTGCATGGGCTTGATAACCCCCGAATTGGTCTGCGGAGAGTCAGGTGATGCAGGCGAGGACCGTGGAGCAAACCATTGGGCTAGGGCTGAACGCTCTTCACGGCGTTCCCGCAGCCGGCGATCCACCTGAATGGCTGCAAGAATAAGTTCATTTAAAGTTTCAGGAGTGTCGAAGTGGGCCAGTTCATCCTTAATCAGTTCAGAAAGACCTAAACGAAACTGATGTTTTAAAGCTGGCTCATTCCACTGGGTGTCAAAACTCCAGCAATGAAAATCAACAACATACTCCTCAACTGGACGGCGACCCTGTCGCAAATTACGGAGAGCTGCCTCTGCTGATGCAACATGTCCGGGATCATCATAGATGGCTGCCATAGCAGAAAAGAAAAGATCAACAGAGGCCAGACAAGGATGATTTTGCTCCAGAAGACAATGGGCCCATGTTTGGGGAGGCCCTTGCAGAAGGGAAATAACAATTCTGACCCGGACTTCCTCAGCAGCATAGGTTCGTGGTTGCAGAGAAAATAATAACTGACAACTGTTCCTAAAAGCATGAAACTTCTGGCGATTTACTGAGAAAAATTCCAGGACAGGAACTTGGGGTTCAGGGGTGACGCCGGAATCTGCCCCCTGCGTGGTAGGAACAGCTGTAGCAGAAGATACTGTCGGGGGTGTGAGTTGATTTAGCCGATCCACAAGCTGAGTAAAGCCTCCCTGTAAGCCCTGGACGGCTGCACAGAGGGAAAAGACTTGCTGCATCAAAATATCAAAGGGACGAGGTTCCCCACCGGAGCTCATGTTATGGCTGTGTTATACTGTCAAGCCTCCTGGCTACAATCATGGGGAGAGCTGAGCTGAGCTCCAGGTATGGGGCGAAGTGAAGCAGAAAAAACTCCAAGAGCAAATAAAAAGTCTGAGCAGAGTCCAAGGGTGAATCTGGGGTCAGAGGCAGGCAGAAAACAGGCAAAGTCCATAAGCAATCCGCGTCAAAAATCAGGTTATCCATCAGTGTATAAATCCAGGAATTCAGGAATCAGGTAAACAAGGTCCAGGAAGTAAGCTGATAACACAGCATTGGCTGTAGGCCAGCTGTCCTCTAAAATAGGGCTATCAATCAGCACAGGGAGGGATGTACCAGAGTCTGGTGAAGTCACTTCCTGTCCATTCAAACTCAGGACACCAGGAAGTGAAATAAAGTCCAAGAGCTTACACCCTAGGCCTTGTGCACTTCCAATGGGCTGAACAGCAGGTGTCACTGTGGAGCATGCGACAGAAGAAGAGCCTGATCTGTTAAAACCATGCAGCGAGCATGTCTGCTGCTGCATGCAGTCCGTGGTATGGCGCGCTCACGATGCCTTAAAGGGTAGGAAAGGTGAGGAGACTGACAATGGGCAGGTGAGTATGTGGAAAAGAGTCATAGTTTAAAACTGACGCACATAGTGACTGATGCAAAAAGAAATCTTTTTCATGTGGGTACTCAGAAAATCTAAACAGATTCCAACCTAACGCTACAATTCAGAAAGACAAAAAAAGACTTTCGTTTTAGTGCCGATCTGTTTTTTTTTTTTTTATTTTCCCGCTCTCATATGAGTGTGTGAGCGATTCTATGCATGCATTGCTAACCTTCTGTAAAGTTTCCGTCCGTTCGTATGCCAGAGTACGAGTACGAGGATGTCATTTTCCAGCATGACTTTTCTGTTTCATTTTCTCATGTTACAACGTCGGCTTTCGATTTTGCCCTTTTTCCACCGTTAGATTCTGTTTCCCTTTTTCAATAAATAATCGTCCGGACATAAATCCTTATGATCTTGCGCCTGCGTACTACAAATTTAACTCATTAAATTGCTCGCCTACATATTTGGCTCACTCACTTCTACTACAATGCTTAGCTAAACCACTTTGCGCTTTCCTACATCTTCCATGTTTCACCCCTAAAACTGTCCCAAACCACTTCCTGGTTATGTTCTTGCATTTTAGCCCCCTAAAACTTACTCCAATCACTTCTCGGTCATGTGAATATTCATCTTTAAATATTTCTGGGCCCATTAGTTTTGTTTTAATGTATTTTGTAAATGAAATGACACTGAAACTTTTATTTTATTTTTTTTTCATCATAAAATATAAAATATTAAAATATTTTGAAAACGTAAAATTTTTACAACTATAAAAAACTAAATACATAGCAATGGCAGGCCACAGAACATTATTCTTCATCTGTGGTCCCCAATGAGTCGCGCAGCTCCTGCATCTCGCCCACCAACTGAAGGACCCTGACACTCAGTTGTGCCACTCTGGCATGTGTGGTCCCTGTTAAAAAACGTAAATTAAATTATTGGTATAACCTTGCTGGGGTCATACTGCAGTGCCCCCCCCCCCCCCCCCCGTATGGTCCAAACACTTAAATCTAGACTTCAAAAGCCTGAAGGCCCTCGCCACCACGGCCCAGGTTTTGCATAGTGCCCGATTAGAGAACTCCTGGCCCGCATTCTGCAGGCAAAGAACGGGCATCAGGAGCAAGGGCAGGAGTGGATATCCAGAATCCCCTGAAAGTATTTAAAAATAATAACATAAAATACACAATATTGTTTAACATGTCATCAAAGGCTAAAAACAGCCATAGATTAAGACATAAGTCATCAACTATATTCATTGCCATACAGTGAAAATGGATTGATGGAATGTGAGCAAACTTACCCAGGAGCCATCCACCAGATAATTCTCCTGACTCAAACTGACAAAATAAGCCGGAGCTCTGCAATATATAAGCATCATGGGACGACCCTGAATGCCCTGCAAGAACACTGAGAATTTGCATAGCTGGACCAAACACTGCTTGTATGTTGTGCGAGTGGCACATCTTGCGGTTCCTGTAACCAAATGTAAAATAATTACACAAAGCAAAGGTAACCAACTAAAACAATAACTCCTACAACAAATTAAGTTTCAAGTTCAACAATCCAAATATAATTCACAAAGGACATAAGTCTAAAAAAATATAGCAATTATATGGATGTGTGGGAAAATAAAGGTTTACATGCTAAGGACTAATTAAGGTCAGCATTAAAATGCTTCTATAAGGCATACATGAAATGTATTGATTCAGGTATGCATTGCTATACAATTTATGGCCTCGGCCATGCTGATACATGCAATGCCTTGGAGCTAAAGGCGCGCAGACTCCTCCACATAGCCGCAAAACATGTTCAACAATAGCAATCCGAGCCCTCAAAGGTCCCGTAAGTGGATCGCAAATGAAACGGTTTAATAGGGTGGTGGTCCCTCGGCAATCAGCACTCTGAATCAGATGCAAGCCCATCCCAACAACATAAGTTATCTGAACGAACGCAAAATATCAGATTTTGTGGGGAAAATGATCCGAACTAACGCAAATGATGCAATTTAGTTTCGTTCTTCGAAAGCGCATATACGAAAGGGCCCGCACGTTCGTATGAATGGAAAATG
The DNA here is from genome assembly GCA_027917425.1 of Gastrophryne carolinensis. Lineage (NCBI taxonomy): Eukaryota > Metazoa > Chordata > Amphibia > Anura > Microhylidae > Gastrophryne > Gastrophryne carolinensis. The sequence continues at coordinate 150,461,356 of CM051238.1, read as the reverse complement.
AACGAAAAAAACTGAAAAAAAGACTAAGGCCCTTATTCATCAAGCGATAGCGCCAGGTAGTGTCTGACGAGCGCCAGGTAGCGGCAGCTAACGGCGACTACCGACTCAAGTACGCCCGGCGGCGGTCACAATGACGCATTTATCAAGCTAAATGAGGCTAGCGCCGGCGAGAGCGATGGCTAGCGCGGCATTCATCATGAAGCCGGCTGGCCCGAACAGCGCCGCTGCAAATTCCTTCACAGCGACACGTATTACCTGGCGCTACCTGCCGCTCTCCCATACATTTCAATGGCAGACGCTGCAATGATTGTTTTTAGTGGTGTTGGGGTTTTTTTCTTTGGTACAAAATTCAACACATGTTTATATTGATATGTTTTATGAATCTGGCTGGTTATTTATCTGTATTAGAATTTTTTTTTATTTTTCACAATGTAATGTTGTGAGTGACATGGGAATTGCATCTCCTCCACCCAAACTCATTGGCATCAAAATCGCTGGTTTTCCACACAAACGGGGCTTGTAAAGCTATTTTGTAGCCTGTCAGGTTGGGCGGTCACGTTCGCTCTTAGAAATTGTCAGCGCCCAAGCTATTCGGCAGCCCTGTCCTTGATGAATCTGTGTTGGTCAGTGTTTGTGCAGTCGCTGTTTGAATTCGCTATGTGGCGGCGCGAGCGTCGCTGTGCCTCGCTGCGCTGTGCGGCGCTGTGCTGTTCATACATGTGCCCTTCTGCCATTTGCAAGGAATTCACTTCCCGCGACCCCAGTCGTTGTTAATGAATACACTGTAGTTGTGAGCGTGCCTGGCCACATATTGCAGGATTAACATTCAGTCGTACCAGCTCATAACAACCCGTTATGCATTCTCATGTGTGCCACATTTTCAGGTAGTTGTCTAGTTTGATTGTGTGATGACTTTGTAAAGGAATAAGATCTGTATATTTAAGCACAACGGTGTATGCTTTAGAAGGACCTATGCATTACAGTATGTAGAATCCCCTGCTAAATCAAGCTAATAATTCGTGGCGCCTTTGGCCCTAGCTTGTTTTGCAGCGTCCTTTTAATGTTTTTCCGCCACTTAGCGTGCACATAGCTGATATTAGCTTGTCCCTGTTGCGCGCATGTTTGTTTTTGAATTTTGAAGCACAGTTTCTTGCGTCATATCCGGTTCCGGGATCCTCCTTTGCGTTTCAACGCCACCTTAAGGTAAAAATGTCTAGCGCTTATGCCAATAGCTTGTTTTGCAGCGTCATTTTAATGTTTTTCCGCCACTTAGCTTGCACATAGCTGATATTAGCTTGTCCCTGCTGCGCGCATGTTTGTGTTTGAATTTTGAAGCACAGTTGCTAGCGTCATATCCGGTTCCGGGATCCTCCTTTGCGTTTCAACGCCACCTTAAGGTAAAACTGTGTTGCGCTTATGCCACTAGCTTGTTTTCAAGCGTCATTTTAGTTTTTCCGCCACTTAGCTTGCACATAGCTGAGAATAGCTTGTTGCTGGGGTGCGGAGCGTATTTTTGTTAGGGTTTTTTTTTTTTTTTTTTTTTGTCTAATGTCGCTAGCGTCATTTCCGGTTCCTGTTTCCTCCTTAGCGTTTCCAATATGGCTCCAAAACGCAGAGTAATGCGCCTCCCCAGCTCCTCCTCAGATTCCGGACCCACCACCCCTCCCCCACCTCCCCCACCTACCTCACCTTCCCCAAATACCACCCCTCCCACCCATTCCCCTCCTGGGCCAAGGAAACAAAGGCGCACCCGGGTGGATAGCCGTGTAAATGGCCAGGTGGTGAAAGTGAGTATTTTATTTATGTATTTTTAGCTTAAAAATTGATAAACACACAGGGGGGATAGGGGCAGAATTTGTATTGTTTTTAGGCCAAAATTTAACACTCCACATGGGGCATCCCCATTGTGGATGTCCTGCTGGGATGGCCCCCCCCCCCTGGAGGGCCCTAAAAATTACCTCTGCCCCGTCCCATCTGTGCATGCGTGAGTTGCGGATGCCTATTGCGCTTACCTCTAGCAGGGTGTACCCCTGCGCCATACATATTTTCATTTTGTGTGCAGGCGCACTCCCTGTTAGAGTCAAACGCCACATGCGTACTTTGCCGTGCAGACACAGCTGAGCTGGTATGCACCTCCCAACGGCCTTGGATGCGCATACCACACCGGCGTGGAGCGCTGTGTTTGGCTTGCGGAGTGACGTGGGAGTGTCCTCAGCGGTGTATTTGTGGCCTTCCAAGGGGGTTGCAGAGAGTGGGCCACCCACAATAGTTGTGGCCCACAAAAGTGCACCCAAACCCAGAATAATGTAAATCCTGGGTGTGGGTCCACTTTGATCTTGTCTCTGTATAACTGTTTATGACATTGTTCTGAGGTCATGTATTTATTTTTTATTTTTATTTTTTTTTTTTTTCATAGGACTTCTGCCTGGCCGAATACGACTATGCCCAAGGAGCTAAAAAACGCCTTGCCATGGAGGTGAAGGCCACTGTGTCCCGGCGCTTCCAGACCGACCTGACCATCCGGGCCATCCAACAAAAATGGTCTGATTTCAAGCGCCGGGACCCAGAAGGCGTGTACCGCCTATATGATGCCTACGCATCAGGTAAGTTAAAGCTTATGTTCTTTTTTGCCTTTGTGCAGAATCATCTGCTAAGCTGTGTCCTTTTTTGCTCTTTATATTAATTATTTGCTTTCACCCCCTCCACACAGATAAGCGTCCTCCCCTGGGGAAACGTGGGAAGGGATTCCTCCCCCGAACCAGGCAGGCGGACTCGGGGGAGTCATCGGGGGAGGGTCCCTCCCGCGGGTCCTATTTAGAGGACCCAGGGGAGGAAGGGGATGACGCCCCAGAGGAGTGTGCTGCTGGGGGGCAGGCTGGATCAAGCCTCAGCTCCTCACACTCTGAGTCTGAGGACTCTCACCAGGCAAGGGGCCACTCTCAAGCAGGGAGTGAGAGGGAGGAGGGTGGCCCTTTGCCTGGTGGATCTTCTGAGCAGAGTGTGAGGAGCCGAGGCTCCCCGCCTCCTCCTCAGAGCCCTCCCTGGGCTTCAAGTGGCGCTTCATCCCCTGGTGAGTTTACATGTTTTAATTGTTAGTCTGTGACAGGTTTCATCTGACCATTTGTGCTTAGCCCTTGCCATTCCTCTGTAATTTGCAGGGAATCATATAGGCGGCACCTCCATGGAATTTTGGCGTCAAATCCTCCTCGGGCATAGTCGTGGTAAGTGTATGTTGTTAGCCATCTCATTTTGGAATTTATGTCATTCCTTAAAGTGGACCCACAAACATTGATGATATTGCTTGGATTCTCGCGCCTTCCCTGCCCAATCACATCCCTCACCCAGGGCCACCCCCCAACAAAACACCACAAACTACTTCCCTCTTTGGGGGTGGCAGAAGCCATTGTCCCCGCCTCCTGTGTGGCACTCGAGATGTGTGTGCGCCTGCGCTCTGTTTCATACTGGCATGCGCGTGCGCACACACTGGAGGAGTGATGTGCGGAAGGCAGGGGCGGTGGCGGACTAAAATTGTGTTGCTCTGCCAAAGTAGACTAAAACACTGAATATTAACAATCCTGGGTCTTGGACCACTTTTAACAGACACGTTTCCTGGTCCATTGTCTCAGCTGGTTTGCTAATGTACATTAACATCACAAACCACACTACAGTGCTAGCCAACTGGCAACCACCCCTATGTTTCTGGCCACACCATGATGTGTGCTAGCAATAGTTAATTTACGTGAAGTAGTTAGGCCAAACACATGTTGCACACTGGTAACATTAGCCATTAAATTGGTAATGAGTCATTTACATTGCAATGTAAAGGTTAGTGCCAGATTTTCATAACGGATACATGTGGCAACCATAAACACTTCACATTAACTAATGGACCAGGAATATAGCAAATATCGTTTAACATGTATGTAAACAAGTTTTTTTTTTTTGAGGTAAGACTCAATAACCAGATTGATGTCAAATCTTCGGGTGTCATAGCTCCACTAAATGTTGTTTTGTATTTTGTTTTTTTATGGACAGATGTTGCTACGCAGACGGAGGCAGAATTCCTCCTCCCCACACCAGCTCCAGGGACGGCCAGCAGCATGGGCCACCGCCACAGCTGCGATGGTGAGTACATCCAAATTCATATGGGTAAATACTTGTGAAACCTTTCTCTTCTAGTTACATCTGTAGACATTTTTAATTTACCAATGTGTGAATTTCACACACATCTAGGTTAAATGTGTTTGTACAATAATCCAACATGCCAGTCACCATCCTTGATAGTTGCCTCACATTCTTGTTACGGACACATACGGACTATTTGTGGCGTATAGACAACCAAATGGGGCTGATTAGGTGTTTACCCATAACATTATAGGGCAAACTTCGATCATCCTTAGGCCCTGATGTTTGGCTGGGACTAAAGACATAAATGTCCTTACTTGGCCATAAACATTATTACATTTGCAAGAGTTAACCTGGCCCAACACCAAGGGTGTTTAATGTGCATTAAACATTTAATTTGCCAACAACTAACAACTAACACCCCGCGGAACATACGATAAGTGCATGTACCGCGGGTCAAACCCACCAAGCAAACCCCTAATTATCGGAACTTATCTTCCGCTGGCTCCCGCGCACCACTCCAGACGTGCATTTTTCCGCCCTGGGCCTCTGTGAATGGCCGCCGGGTCCCCATGAGCAGCCAGAGAGTGACATGCGTGAAGAGGCGGCGGAAGAGGATTGTACATTCCTGTTCCCTGCATAGACGTTAGCGTGCGTTTTTTGGGCCAATCACGTTGGAGCATGGAGAGGTGAGTGGCTATGGATTACTGTGTGTATACACACATCAGGGAAAAAACAGATCTGTGAGCAACAACAAAGTGGCCCAAAACCCATGATAAACTATATTGTGGGTGTTGGTCCACTTTAAGAGTAAAGGTATGTTGTCCTAACATGTTTTCAAGCCAATATTAAACCTTTAATTTAAAATGTTAAGGGCACATTGTTCACCAATGTTAATGTGAGTGTTAGCAAGTTAGAAACACTGACATTACATTGCTACATCTGTGTATGTTGAGTTCCCAATCAAATTCTAACATATTATTTTTTATCACATCTCTACAGCTTGTATACGCCAGCATCGCAGACTGTGGCGGGCCTTCCGACAGATGAAAGGGATGCTGCTGGCCATGAAGAGGCGTCGGAGACGTTAGGGTGGGGGGGATGGCTGCCATTTGAATTGTTTGTGGCTTTGTTGGCCTATGTTGGCCGTGTTGGGCCAATTTTTTAAAATACAATTTTTTGTACTAATAACTGTGTTGTTCCTTGACCAGCATAGGTTTAGATTCCAAAAAACCATTATGTCTAAAATTAGGCAGCCATTTTGAGCCAGTACATGTTTACACCATAGTAAGCAATGTTAACTAATGTGGCACATAAATGGTGGCATAATATTAGAGATGATGGAGCAAATCATCCATGACTGTGTATTTCGCTTTCACATGTATGGATAAACACAATTTAGAGGTGGTTTTCCAAAATATATTTACATAAATCATAAAAAAAGGTTTACAAATTAATATTCTTGGCTGGGTGGCCGGGGAGGTTGGGAGTCATTGCTAGGGGCGGTGTTGGGGGACAACAGTGCAGTAAAAAATATAGACTGCTGTTGTATGAGCTGTTGTAGCAACAACAAAGTTTGGTCCTGCCGCTGTATTGCTTCTGCCTGGCGCTGTATTGCTTCTTCCTGGCGCTGTACAGATTGCTCGATTACATTTGCCAGCCGACCAAGGTCCTGGTTCTGTAGTTGGTTTTGCCGTAACTGGTCCACCTGGCGCTGCAGGGCCTCATTTTGTTGCTGACACATCAGCACCTGATTTTCCAACGCCGCAATGCGCTCATTAGTTCCATCACGCGGCTGTTGGCGACTGTAGTCCTCCAGCATCCGGACCCCTAGCTCGTAGAAATCGGCACTGGTTGGTGCCACACCTCCTCTTGCTGTGGTTTGAGGCTAAACAAATAGTAAACCACATTTTAGTCAAACAGAACCAATGCAGTTATGCCCCTCCAAAAAATTACCATAAACACTCACTATACAACTTACCCTTGTCTGAGCCTCTGAAGCTTGGCCACATGGGACTTGGGAAGAGGTCCCAGCTTGGGGTTCTGGTTCCGCCTCCTGCTAAAACAACAATGAAAGGAAATGTGACATGTTGCTTCTTCCACTACCCACGAATATGCCAATGTGTTTCGAGGTCGTCTACATCAGCCATGTTACCTGCGTGTCCTCCGGCACAGGTAGGCTCGAGGTATCGCTGCCAGAGAGTCGCAATTCAACATCCGAGATGTCGGGCAAGTTGGCATATGCTAAACAGGAAAATCAGGTTAGTAGGTCTGTGGGCCAAACTCTAATGTAACCTGGTTAGGCTATCGAGGCCATACCTATAAAAAGTTCCCAAATACACACTAGACCAAAGGTCTCTGTTAAACTCAGATTGTTAACATGTATGTTACAGGACTAAGACGCACTAATTTCTGCAAATCTCATCATAAACATTGCTTAAATTAAACATACCCCCAATATCCCAGATGTCTGGAGTGGGGTCCTCACTCGAGCTTGGACCTTGAAAATACATGTGGACACACAAGTTGCCAGAAGCAAGTGGCACAAAAGTAGAGCCAAAATACAGACTAGAGCAAGGCCTAACCACTTACCCTCATCTCTGGCAGCTGGAACTTGAGGGGCCCTTTCTGGACAGCCACTTCCGATATTCGGGTCAACTAAAAAAAAAAAAGAATGTCTCTAAATAATCAGCAAACTACTACAGGGAATGTTTGGCTAAAAATATGTCCGCAAAAATACATTGCTATCACTCAAATAACTAATAGACTGACCCTGGGGAGGCAACCAGCACTCCCAAGAGGCATCTTCAAGTTTACCAAGCAAACATGTAGCTTAGTAGACTAACCAAATTGAACCAGTGTAACATAAACAGCATAAAGGATACATTATGTATTGCTCTACACACCAACAGGGTCCTGTTGACCGGCAACATCGGAAGTGGGGTCCAAAGATGAACCAGTCACTTGGCCTACCAAGAAAAAAGAGGAATGAGACACATGCACTTGAGTAAAAGTGGATCAAGCAAGGTGAACACATGCACTTACCGACATCCAAAGAGTAGGTGGGATCCGGAGGAGATGCTGGGGCCAAGGGCATGGGAGCTAGGCCAAAATAAAACCAACATTGAGCCATAGCTAATGTGCGTTGCAAAATACAACATGCATTAAGGTGTGTGAGCAGCTCTTTCACTAATATTCACTAATCAAGCCAAGTGTGGCTCCCACATTGATATGCCGATATATGGCTACACATCTCTGGCGTCCTACATATCTACACATGTTAGGGCCTTGTTAGTTACTTGCTGTGAGTGTTACAGTGGGCGTGCAATTAGGGCGCAGGCACATATTATTAATACTCAACAGGGCAAACCTTGATTGTTTGAGCTGCTCCCACACCCATTTGTTAAAAAAAAAACCAGCAACCAAATTATGGGTAAATACCTTCAATGGCAGACTGGGGTAGCCTTGAGGTTGCTGGAAGGGCAGGAGCTTGGGTGTCCTGAGGCACATCCCGGACAGCAGCATGTGCACCTATGCATAAAGCAACAGACAGAAAAGTTACAAATGTTTGAGCTGTAATGTAATACTTCACAGGTCCTACTGTTAGTTGGTCAGAATGTAAAAATGCAAATCACATACATTAACATTAGGTTATTGTAAAAGCCAGAAAATATGTACCTTCAGCCCAACCGGTGGTGTCATCCCCAGGATCCACACCCTGCAACCGAGCCAGTGGGATTTTGGCCTTCAGCATCTCCTCATACGGCCTGTAGGTACTCTTTGGAGCCTGGATGAACCCACTGTCCACATCAAGATCGTGATTCATCTTTTTCATAAGGGCCCCTCGCAAAGTGTAGAAGCGTTTCCTGCAGGATGGGCCACTACGTGGGTGTTGAGCTGTGCTACTAAGCTCCACACCAATGGCATCCCACAGTTTGCTTCTTTCTTGTTTGCCTATGGACTTGCTTTGGGAGCCAAATATCAGCTCCCATTTAGCAAGTGTAAGGCGCACAAGATGATTATTCTCAGCCAAATTAAATTCAGGCTCCCTCTTGGCACCTGGGCGCTTAGCCTGGGGTGCTGCCCCACCTTCAGGCTGTGCCCTTTTCCGTAAGGGAGGTCTGCGCACAGCACCCACCAAACTCCTACTCGGGCCTGCTGTGGCCGGCAGATGTCCTGAATTTGGCTCCATCCTGTAGCTGCACACACACACAAATACACACCCAACAAGCACGCATGCACACTACAGAATGGCATCGCAATCTCTTAGGCTTGGGCAGGTTTTATGTGCTCTAACAGCCAATCCAAAAGCAGCCCACTTAATTGATTCACACATACAGCCCAGTTCCTTCTAGGCACACCTCCACTGCACTGACAGAAGCATGTGTGTTAGCCAATTAACTCATTACAGACCTCATTAAACAAACAACACACACCCAAATCCAACAATGGACTGATGTATCTCAAACCCTTGTGACATGTGCTTAGCCTAACGGCTATTTAAAAAAACATCAGCTTCCCTTTCATTGGTCCACCCCTGATTTTTGGGCCATGTCCGTTAATGCACGCAAGTTACGGCTCAAGTACGCTAGTAGCGCTACTAGCGTGCGCGTGCGCACTCTGTTTTACGCACACCTGGGTCGGCTAATTGGCGCCCGGAAATAGCAGAGAGACGCAAAAGGCGGCAAAGCGGACCTGTCACTTTAGAAAATGAAGTATAAAAGGAAGGAATGTTCTAGCTTCTGCTATTCTTACACTGTGGCAAAGGCTGTGGTGTGGTGCTGTGCTCGCTTCCCTTAGCTCATTTGAGCCTCTGTCTGGTTTCTGTCCTCACTCTCTGTGGCTTGTTGGGTGATTTCTGACATCAGTGCTGTTTCTTTAGGAGCTTGGTTTGGGTGGCATCTGCAAATATTGTGTAGCATACAGCAAGTGAGGCTTGATTTTGGGGCCTTTTGTGGGCTGTGCAGCAACTCCCCTCTTGGTTGTGCTTAACTTAGAAAGCTGGTTTTCAGCCGGCTGGTGGTTTGGACCACTATAGTTCTGGTTTTGTGGTGAGCTGCATTGTAGCGGGTGTGTGTGGAGTGTGATTGTTTGTGTGTGTGTTGTGTGTTAGTGGTTTTTTTTGTTTATTTTTGTTTTTGTATATATCTTTAGTGTGTGTGATGGATAAGAGGGTGATGTATGGTGTCTGGGTGGATGGATGTATGTGTATGCTGAAAGAGCAGGAGGAAAGGGAGCGGGGTGTTGTGAGGCTTAGGGCACCCCGCTCCTTTGCAATCCGCCTTTCAGTATGGGACTTAAGTGACGAGCAGATCAGGAGCCGCTTCCGTCTGAATCGTGCTGCACTACAGTCCCTATATGATCAGATTAAGACCAAAATCGAGCCATCCACCAAACGCACTCATTCCATTCCAGGCATAGTACGCCTGTGTGCCACTCTTAATATTTTGGCACGAGGGACCTTCCAGGCAACCTCAGCCCTCCTCAGCGGGATAAGCCAGGCTACTATGAGCCGCATACTAATCCAGGTAGTTCTGGCAATTTGTGATTTAATCCCAATTTACATCAAGTTTCCTGAGGATGAGGAAGAGGTTGCCAAAATAAAACATGCTTTCTATCTGATGGGAGGGATCCCGAATGTGCTAGGGTGCGTTGATGGTACACATATCCCTTTCCGCCCTCCCCGTGCACAGGAGCTGTCCTACAGAAACCGGAAGCAGTTCCATTCGCTTAATATCATGGTGGTCTGTGACCCAGACATGAGGCTGCGGGCGGTGAGATCGGGGTTCCCCGGCTCATGCCACGATTCTTACGTCTTGCAGCGGACAGTCCTGTGCCGGAAGTTTGATAACAACGAAATGCCAGCTGGCTGGCTACTGGGTAATAAATTAACCATGTCAATGTATTTTGCTAATATGTGGCCTAGTAAGCCAATTTTAACCAAACTACCACCAAAAAACATGTACTAGTACTAATTGCTGTCTCTCTCCTTGTGTTTTTTCTACAGCGGACAAGGGATATGGGCAGAGAACGTGGGTCATGACTCCGGTCAGGAACCCACGGACCTCTGCCCATGAACGCTACAATGCAGCGCATCGCAAGACCAGAAGCATTGTGGAAAGAACCATCGGCCTGCTGAAAGCACGCTTTCTCTGTTTGGCACGGCCAGGAGGAGAGATGCTCTACAGCCCACAGAAGGTTTCCAAGATCATCCTTGCCTGCTGTGTGCTACACAACATTTGCATTTGTCACCGAATCCAAGCCCCCGAGGAGACAGCACTGGTGCCAGAAATCCCCAACCTGCCCGCAGATAGAAGTGAGGACACCCAGACTGGCGATGAGCTAAGGGAAAGGCTGATCACTTCTTTTTTTGCGGTAAGCTAACTACCCTTCACTCTAATGCAAGTACTGCACTACTGGTTAAATGTATTTGAACTCCCATCAAAAAGAGCAAAAAAACACACTAAGGGGGGTGTAAGATGACCCAAACCACTCTAAGGGGGGGTGTAAGATGACCAAAACCACTCTAAGGGGGGTGTAAGATGACCCAAACCACTCTAAGGGGGGTGTAAGATGACCCAAACCACTCTAAGGGGGGGTGTAAGATGACCAAAACCACTCTAAGGGGGGTGTAAGATGACCCAAACCACTCTAAGGGGGGGTGTAAGATGACCAAAACCACTCTAAGGGGGGTGTAAGATGACCCAAACCACTCTAAGGGGGGTGTAAGATGACCCAAACCACTCTAAGGGGGGTGTAAGATGACCAAAACCACTCTAAGGGGGGTGTAAGATGACCAAAACCACTCTAAGGGGGGTGTAAGATGACCAAAACCACTCTAAGGGGGGTGTAAGATGACCCAAACCACTCTAAGGGGGGGTGTAAGATGACCCAAACCACTCTAAGGGGGGGTGTAAGATGACCAAAACCACTCTAAGGGGGGTGTAAGATGACCCAAACCACTCTAAGGGGGGGTGTAAGATGACCAAAACCACTCTAAGGGGGGTGTAAGATGACCCAAACCACTCTAAGGGGGGTGTAAGATGACCCAAACCACTCTAAGGGGGGTGTAAGATGACCCAAACCACTCTAAGGGGGGGTGTAAGATGACCAAAACCACTCTAAGGGGGGTGTAAGATGACCCAAACCACTCTAAGGGGGGTGTAAGATGACCCAAACCACTCTAAGGGGGGTGTAAGATGACCAAAACCACTCTAAGGGGGGTGTAAGATGACCAAAACCACTCTAAGGGGTGTGTAAGATGACCCAAACCACTCTAAGGGGGGGTGTAAGATGACCAAAACCACTCTAAGGGGGGTGTAAGATGACCAAAACCACTCTAAGGGGGGTGTAAGACGCCAATGTTGGTTATCAAGTTATGCATTTTTTTTTTGGCAACGACAAAACAACTTTAAAGATATATACTAACTGCACTTTTCTTATTTTTTCAGGCACCAAGAGATGCACCCTGATCCCTAATTTCCATTTCAAAAACTTTCCTGCACTTTACTTTGCTTTAGAATTTCTGTTGGACTTTTCATTTTCAATTTCATTTCTGTTTTATTATTATTTTTTTTTTAGTGTAAAAATAAAAAAAAATATATATATATACATGTGGCTATGTGTTTAATTCTGTTGTAAGTTTCCTTTTCATTCTAATTCCTATTTTAATTTTCCTTTTCTTTCTCTGTTCTGTTTTTATTTTCCTTTTCTATTTTCCTTTTCTTTCTCATTTCTGTTTTTATTTTCCTTTTCTTTCTCAGTTCTGTTTTTATTTACCTTTTCTATTTTCCTTTTCATTCTAATTCCTATTTTAATATTCCTTTTCTTTCTCAGTTCTGTTTTTATTTTCCTTTTCTATTTTCCTTTTCTTTCTCAGTTCTGTTTTTATTTTCCTTTTCTTTCTCAGTTCTGTTTTTATTTTCCTTTTCTATTTTCCTTTTCTTTCTCATTTCTGTTTTTATTTTCCTTTTCTTTCTCAGTTCTGTTTTTATTTTCCTTTTCTATTTTCCTTTTCTTTCTCATTTCTGTTTTTATTTTCTTTTTCTATTTGCCTTTCTCATTTCTGTTTTTCTTTTTTCTATTTTCCTTTCTCATTTCTGTTTTTATTTACTTTTTCTATTTTCCTTTCTCATTTCTGTTTTTCTTTTCTTTTTCGATTTTCCATTTTTCTCTGTTCTGTTTTTCTTTTCATTTTCTTTCTCATTGGTGGTTTAATTGTATTTCCTTTTTATTTAACAAATAAAAAAAAAAAAAAATTGTGGCTATGTGTTTAATTATGTTTTATTTTGCATTTATATTAGAATATCTGGTTGAATTTAATTTCATTTTCAACACAAAATAAAAACTCTTTAAATTTTTAACAAATGTGGCAATGTGTTTTATTCAGAAGGTACTGGATGGCCAGGACACAGCAAAGCTAACAGGCGCTGTGTAGAATAGCGTGGTCACACTGACTGACAGCGCCTACAAAGCTGAGGGCCAACATCATATTCAGCAATGTAGGCGTTGTTCGCAACAACGCCAGGTAGCGACTGAGGAGGCCTGCTATAGCGAATCGCTACCGCCCGCGGCTGACGCTAGCGGCGCTCTTAGCGCCATACTTCAGTCGCTCATCTGTCGCTACCTGGCGCTATTGATGAATCGGCCTCTATCACACACAAAAACTTTCACAGACAGCTACGGAAGACGAATGTGCCTCTGAATCGAGCCTAATATCCTAAATCTAAAATATATGAATAATATATGTTAAATATAATATATATATATATATATATATATATATATATATATATATATATATAATAAATATAATATAAATATATAAATAATACATATATTAATTCCTAAAGCAGACCTCCAGTCAAAACTTCAAATTAGTAAGCAAGTAAATTGCTCCCCTAAACCCCCATTCTCACAATCAGTGATGTAAACTATATGAGATGTTGTGGAATAGCAGGCAGATTCTATGCTAATAAACTGCATGGGGTGGCCATCTTGCCACAATTTTGACAGCCCTGCTTCTGAAGAAAACAGTCCTACAGTCAAAATTACCCTAAATATCCTTGAAATAATGATTTCTAACTAGAAGCAACAAGCCATCAGCTGTAATGAATCATCACTGCTCAAAAATCTCCTAAAATATTGTAACTTTTCAGCAATAGAGGCCATTGACTTACATTGATTGATACAGTTACATTCATCTCCTCCAGCAGCTGATTGTTCGGTGTGTGAGTGTGTGTAACATGACAGACGTGCTGATGCCTTTCCTGAGGTAAAAATATCTCAGTTTGATGTGGGCTGCAGCAAAACCTCAAGCTCCGGACAGCCTGCCCTGTGTGAAGAAACAAAATCACACAGGGACACTACAGGCGTGCTGCATCAATGCATCTAGCTAAGGATTTTCTCTCCTTCTAACATTCTGTGTGGAAACAGATTAAATCTCTCTCTGGCTGGTTGGGCTGATCTTAAAGAAGCCCCCATCTCAACTGCAATGTGTCTGCAAAGGCTCTCCCCAACCCCTCATTTATGCTCATGTGTAAGCAGGGCTCTTAGATGCAATCCAAGATGGCCACACTCCTGTAATTCTAGGAGTGCAGCTATTCCACAATATCAGCATTTAAGTTTAAGTCCTCTCAAACAGCATATCCAACTGATCATCAAAGGGGGGCTTTAGGGGAGCAAATCACCAAACTTTATTTTCTTGACTGGAGATCCACTTTGAAAGTATATAAAACATAAATAACATGAATCTGAAGAAACTTATGAATATTATAAATATTTAAACAACCAAAAGTTCTATATAGTGTCTATCAATAGGGAAATATGATACAGTATTTGACAGGTTATTTCAATTGGCAGGGATGTATTTTACATTAGATTCAACTTTGTTCTACTTTTTTCCTGCTAATGTCCTATAGCAACAAGTAAAATGGAGAACCTTATAGATGTTATTTTCTTGGATGAAAATTCCAGTTTAATAGCAGCTATTTATAAAAGGTTTATTCTTGGCTGGATATGCTATTAGTCATAGCTATTTGTTGGTGCTCATCTAAATTATCTATAAAGCTGAAGATGTAGCCGGTAAAGGGGGTCAATTAGGCACTTTGGAAAACTAGGTGAAAAATTAAATATAAATGTACTTTTTGTACCTGGTGCTAAATCGATGCTGTGATTTATCAACAAATTCAAAAAGTACAGTACACAGTTTCCACCATAAAATGTGCCATTTCCTTCCATTGTGGATGTAGGTGTATATTCAGCACCAGGCCTAAAAAGAGCATTTCGATATTATTTGTCACCTAATGAGAACCTTTTACTCCAAAGTGCACTTTATTTTACCCTAAAACCCCAAACCGCTGTTGAACAAATTCTGTATAACAGCTGGAAAAATGTTTTACATACAGTAGATCAAATGAAGTGGCACAGAAGCTCCACTGTTTAGACTGGTAGGGTTAACAATCTCATAACCAGGTAGTTTATGACAAAAAAAGTTTTATTTTTAAAAGGATGTGCAAGGTGAGAAGCCTACTTTTCAGTTATAAAAGTTTACTTGCACTTTACTGCACTTTAACCACATTCTGAAGATGACTAGATATGTTGTTATGGTTTCTACTTTGTTAAAACTAGCCAAATTTATAAGGTAGTGCAGCAACAAATGTATATAAAAATGTGTACAAAAAGAACTAAAATATGCCTACAAATGTTGTGTAAAACTAAAAAGTGATGTAAAAAAAGTACAGAGAATATAGAACATGGTTGACCCCACCAATGAGGTTGAGTCAGAGCCAAGTGAGAAAACTCACTCAAGAAAATTCACACCAGACACAGGGGTCAACATGACTATTGCGTTATAGCAGGTTTAGCACACTTTTTAATTATCCTGGCAAACTTAACTACTTTGCAATATAAGCTCTCACCATAAAGTCTTTTTACCCTCAAGATAATCTGAACTAGCCTGTAAAAAGTGATTACATTCTACTAGGGCCCATTACAGCCAAAGAAAGATGTAATGATATACAGAAAATATAATTTTTTACCAACATGTTACCTATTCATTGGCAATGATAGATAGGTGCCGCATCACATACAGACTTACCTTGGTCAAGTTTTGGGGTGGTGCAACTTGTGCGGTTGCACAGGGCACCATCCCATCCTATTTGTTGGGGGGAGAAAGCTCTCAAATGGCTCAGCAGGTCCCACTTTTCAGTAATCCCTCTATAACTCTCCTTGTTTCTATTTCTTTCTCTATTTTCCTAATTTTTTCTCTCTTTTTTTGTGTTACCTTTCCCTTCCATGTGAGCTTTGTACCTTTCCCTTGTTCTTTCCCCAATCCTTTAATCTTAATTTAATTAAAACTATAATTATTATACAAATACTATGAAAATAAATGTCTAAAAACATTATCATGTCCTGTTTAATAAAACATATATAACAATCAAAAACGTCCCTTTAATAAGATTCCTTTATTACTTCCCCATAGGTCAGTGAACTGAGACTTCATTCTACATCACTCCAGTGCACCCTCCACCAGCACACTCTTACCAGACATATGTGGCTATACGAAAATAATAGCCAATTACCACTTATCCATTGTAAAGCCCCATTTATAAGCTCCTTAGATATCTTATTTAATTCCAATTAGTGATAGTAGATTTTACCTGGGAAAAGCATAACCATGCAACCCCATATAGTGCAATTCCATTAAATGAAGTAAGCAAACATCAACAAGAGATACTTACACATATAACTGAATTATATGCCATGGCATATGTCAACAGACCTGTCCTCAAACCCTTTCATGTGAGCCTGGGAAGACTGGTTTGTGCCTTCCACCAATGCGTTTTGTTATTTCCTCGGATAAAGACCAAGTAGGATAAAACAGGATGAAACACGTTGGTGGAGTGCAAGCAGGAGGCATAGGAAAAATGATGAGGTACTATTGAGAGGTTTTGGGTGAGAACATGCATTTGGGGAATTACTGATTACCCAGTTTGCCCAGGCTCTCATGTCTATTTTGAATGCATACAACATTTTTATGTTTGTGACTACTATTTGTTGATGTTTGTTTTGTTTCACAATTTCTTATTTTCACATTTACATGTTTAAATTTTTTCCCTTTTCTTTTCGCCCTCTGTCTATCTCCACATCTTCCTCTCTGTTTACATTTCCCTTCCTCCCTTTTTTACTTTCCTTTTATCTCCCTCTCCCTCTCTTTTCACCTTCTCTATAGGGGCATATCTTCAGGGGATGCACTGGGACCCAGAAGGTCAGGGGGCCCAATCATTGTTGCTCCTCCACCCTATTTATCATATTTGTGTTTGCTTACCATCATTTAGAGGCAGAAAGCACAATTTGTCGCTGCTGTTTCGGTCTTTAGTTGTCTAGCTGCCTCCAATTGAGGTAAAATACAAAAACTGTATGGGCCTTATTTAACACCAGGAACCTGTCACATTTAGGTACATGTTGTACATGTTCCTTTATCTTTAATTCTGCATTTTCTCTCTTTTATTCCACATGTCCTTCTATCTCTATTGTACCCTTTTTTCTGCACTTCTCCCTTTGTTTCTCCTTTCCCAGGCTGAATATATCTCTCTTTGATTCTCATTTTTTCATGTTTCCTCTGCCTGTGTCTTGTTTCTAAATCTCTCCCACTCTCTTTTCTACATTTTCTTCTTTATCCATTTCAGTGTGAATATATGTATGTGAGTTTTTTGGGGGACCTCCATCCTGAAACCTTGCACAGGGTGAAATGTAACCAATGCTGGTCCAGCTTCTTCTTATGCTAATTCACAGCTTTTATTCCTAAACAAGCTTTTTTTTTGCTTTTTGGTCAAAATATTACAGGGGTAGAAGCAATATAAAGGGCAGGGAGCTAGCACTTTAGAGTATGATGGCCTAATGACAGTCTCTAAATGTATTTTTATGACATTTCCATTCATTACATACACAACTATTAAATTAGAAAATGACAGATGTTCCTTAAATAATTAACATATAACATATGCTATTCATTTTTGTATCATGTTATTAAACAAGAACATCATTAGCTTCCTTTTATCTTGTGCCATTGACCCAGCTAGCAGAGAGTCTAGGATAATCAGATAGAATGCGTAAATAGCTCAGACTAATTCATATAGCACCCTGGCAAGATTGTCATCTGGGCTAGGTGTCTTGTCTGTTTCACCAAGTCGTACCTCACTTTGCATAAAGGCTTATTTACACCTAGCTACTTTTCATGTAATTTTGGATAAGCACAAACTGATCTAAATTGATGCCACCTTTACTGACATTCAGTTGTACACCACTTCTCAGCAACAGTCCCTATGGGGTTTGGAGACAGATAAATAATATGCCAATATGGGATAAGTTAAAAAAATACAACTGGCAAATGCCACTTGATTTCCCATAGGATGGTTGGAAGGGCAAGAATTGCCAGGCTGATGAAACTATACTTTGGCCAAACTAGATCTTAAAGCAATTGACCACCCAAATAAAAAGAAAATGTGTATTCACATTTTGTCCACCGCAGTTCTTCATTGTTGTAACTCACCTGATTGCTAAATCGCATCTCACGCTGGCCAGGATCACTTGCTCTTCCGTATCCGGATCACACCCTTCCACTATCAATTACCGGGGTGGGTCCAGGCCTTCTTCATTCACTACAATGGATCAGTAGTGTCAGGCCTCGGCACCCCCCAAGGCAGCTCCTCTGTAACTGATGGAGAAGAGGCACGACAGTGACACAGAAGTGCCAGAGACTGGAGTTTGGGCCCAGTTAGCGTGGGACGTGATCCAGCAATCAGATGAATTGCTGATCGCTAGAGTAGGACTGAGCTGCAGGGGACAAAAGGAGAGTACCTTTTTGTTTTTGGGGGGCAATTCTCTAAAAAGACTGTAAATCTAAAAAAAACAAAAAAGAGTACTCACCTTGTCTCCTCTGTAGCAGATCCTGAGCATTCTCATACCCAAACTCCCCCCAGGTTTCTGAGATTGCGTCTTTGCCCCATGTCCACGTGCATTGGTGCGACCCCTCCCATGAATCACAGTGAATGTGCACACTTACTCAATTCACTGCAATAGAGGGGCTTAACAGGCACTGCCAAACAGTGTGAATTGAGTGGGCACCCAAGGAATTCTGGAGCATGAGCTTGCTGAGAGGCTTTCAGAAACTAGTAGGTTTCTGAGCACCAGATGGGCTGAGTACTGCTGCAGGGAGAAAAAGTGAGTACCATTTTTTTTATTTTCTAAGGGTTTAAAATGCTTTTAACCCTTTAAGTGCCAGCCTACCTAGAGTTTTTGTCACCCTCTGTTGCCAGACCATTTTTTTATTTGACATTTTGTTCAACTGTGATTTTTGGGTGAAATATGTGCATAAAATAAAAAAATATATGTTTTACAATTTGTAGTGTTTTTTTTTTGTAATAAAATTTTAATAAAATGATATTACATGTAAAAGCCCAATTTCTCCGTGTTACAATGGTACTACATGTTTATTGGTAGACACCCTTTCCTGCCCAGGAGACTCCCCCAAACTGAAACAGCGCTTTAGAAGATAAAAGTTAAAATACAACTATGCTATGAGCTATGAGCACCTTGCAGTTTTTCAAGGAAAACAACCCGTTACATTTGAAATTCCCTCCACAAACTATAAATTCTTTGAAAGTACACACCTCAAGATTTTCAGGCTTGTTGATGTGGGCGCAGTTGCATCCCTTTACATTTAGAATACCCCCACAAATCATATATTCCCTGAAAGTAAACACATTAAGCTTTTTAGACGTACCCAGCTAATTGTAGTGGCTTCATCTATCTCGTAATCTCTTGAAGAATTCTTTGGTTGCACAGGGTTTTTCTAAGAAAATGTATAAAAAAGCAGAAAAACTAAAAGAGAGAAACAGGTGTGGGCTGAGTTGCAACAATGTAATGTTTCATTTAGATGTCTTAACTACAACAAACTTTGGGCACAGCCACTGTATGAAAAGATGCTTAAAAACTCCCAGGATCCTTGGAGAGTTAGGGGAAGGTGAAAAGACTACTGATTCTAGGGGGCGCTGAGCTGGGCAAGCAGAGACTTGTTCCGGAAAGGATGGCCAGCTGATGAATCTCTTGCTACGGTTGAACATCTGGCAAGCTGAAGTGGAGGCAAAACCAAACCTCTCAGTGTACTTCAACAAAGAAAGATTTCCATTTTACCTGGATTCGTGGGTAACCTCTTATATTGGGCTGTTTCTAAACTGACCAGGTCCCAATTAGGGATCATTTAAATTGCTGGCTAAGTGACCCAGGAAAACTATTGCAACTGCCAGATCTAAGAGGAAGATTTGTGTGCTCAGAGACTTGGTGTCAGTGAACGTGTCTTCTGCTTTTACCCTGTTGAGTAAACAGGGTCAATGTACACACAAACATAGCTCAAGCCAGTTATAGAAGTTAATGTAAAACTGTTTTACAGTTTACATTTTCTAGAGAAATATCACTGTTCCTTTGCTGCAGCTATAGAAACTGAAGTTGATTAACACAGCCTGGAAAGTTCTACAAGTTGTTCTTAAAGAGACAGTGTATATTATTGCAAGAAGAGTTTGTTTGGCACTCACCAAGGAGATTGTTGTTGCTATCTTGAAAACAAGATTAGTCCAGCCAGCTCAGAAAAACTACAGTACTTCATATATGTCAAAGGGATTTCTTATATTAAGGTCTAGTTTTCCGTTGTTGAAATTTTATCCTGAAACATATTCCAGATCCAGCCTAGAGTGGTTTACATACCTTTAACCCTTTTGCCAGCCTACTTTGTTGACAGGTAATTTTCCACCATTTTGTGCTATGTTTAACTGATTTTTGCAGGAATTTCCAGGATTTGAAGAGTTGGAATATCTTTTACTTTTTCCAGTTTCATATATATATATATATATATATACCGGTATATATATATATATATATATATATATATATATACCGGTATATATATATATATATATATATATATATATATATATATATATATATATATCAGTTAACATAGAAAAAATATATAATTTTTATATATATAATATAATTATACATACCTCCTGAGCATTTCCACAACGCAGGTATGACTTTGATCAGCTTCTTTGGCCGCACATATTAATGTGCAGTTAAAGATACTGAATGGGGACTTAGCTAAACTGGTGATCGCCTCGTGATACTATCTACATCACTGTGCATGGCTGCACTGGCTGTGCATGGCCAGGACAGCTATTCAGTTAGAGTACGTGCGGCTGTGCACAGACCTAGAAAGATGCAAGAGATGGCTGGGTTTCACAGTTTGGGATGCCCCACGGGTGGGTACTTAATGGTACCTAATGTCTTATAGATGCTAGAATCCTCCAAATCACCCTTAAAACAGTTAGTGTAGAACATTCCCTCCATTCCCAAAAACAAGCAGCATGCAGAATTCCCCCTCCCCATATAACAGGCAATTTGGAAAATACCCCCATAACAGGTTAATGTGGCAGACCCCCCCCCCCCACATCCACAAAAACAAGGAGCAGGCAGACTCCCCCCTCCCCATGTAACAGGCAGTTTACAGAATACCCCCATAACAAGGTAGTGTTGCAGACCCCCATCCCCAAAAACAAGCAGTAGACAGACTAGACTCCATCATCCCCATATATTTAGCAGCGTGCAGAATTCTCCTATAACAGGGTAATGTGCTAGAACCCCCCCCATCCCCAAAAACAAGCAGCATGCAGAATCCCCCTTCCCATATAATAGACAGCATGCAGAAGCCCCCATAACAGGGTAGTGTGGCAGATCCCCCCACCCCAATGGTGCTGAATCAAGTTAGTTAAAAAAAAAACTTCATACCTGCACCACCATCGGGAAGCTGCCACTCCCTGCAGCCAGCACACGTCAATGCATCAATGACATGGGCGCGCGGCTGGATGCACTGTCTGTCATTGATTCTTCAATGACAGTGAACAGAGCGGCACACCAATGTCATTGATGCATCAGCACACGCTGGCTGCGGAGCATGGTGGCTTCATGAATTGCTAAGCGGCGGTCAGAGATTGGGGGGGTGGCTCCATATAGGAAAGTATTTTCCCCCAGCTTTTGCTGGAATATAAATGCGTCAAACGCGCTGTACAAATTCTACATAACTCTAAAAATATGTATAGTTTATTCTGTTAATTATTGTAAAGTATTGTATATACCTTTGCTGTTCTAACCTATCCTGTTCACCTAATCTCATTAGCGCTTGTCAAAACCATTTTTTTGCAAATATATGTATTAATATACATATGTACATATACATATTTATGAATTATTGTAAATAACCCGTATCTGTTCTAAACAAAAGTACATATAAACACACCAAGAGCATAAATGTATAAAGGGATACCTATACACAAATAAAAGGATCAACATTATATACTTCTGCATTCTAAATTATACTTCCTGCGTCCTATTTGAATTTCTGGTCTACAAAGCATATAATACCCTTATTATCATACATGAATTCAAGTATCTAGCTAGTGCAATTAAAATGTTCATTGTACTCTCCATTGACTCCAATCCCATTAAAAACCCGAATTTGGCAATGTCACCACTTAGCCATTTAGCATTTGTATTTATCAACATGCATCCTATGGGAGGAACATGATCTGCAAACACACCTGCCTATGTTTCCTATGGTGCAGCAAGACAGACGCTCACTAGAGATGAGCGAACTTTTGAAAAATTCGATTCGACTGATTCGCCGAATTTTCCGACAAAAATCGTTTCGACCCGAATAAATTCGCGACGAATCGCTATTAAAAACGGCTATTTCTGAGCCTCCTACAGCCTCAATAGGGTTGTAAACCATTCAGCCTTGCTGTAACACGCACAGGATGCGTGCTGGGTTAGTTAAATAATACTTTGAAGAAATATCACATGCAGATCAGAGGCATCGCTAATAGAATCGCAGAGCGGCACAATTGCAGAGAGTTGAAGTGGCATCACTATGAGGGGCAGAAGGAGCCCAAATATACACTGGAGTTGGCCTCAGGAGCCCAAAAATTGGATGAATCACACCCTGGAGTTGGCAGAAGTTGGCAGCAGCAGCAGCAGCAGGAGCCCAAATATACACTGGAGTTGGCTTCAGGAGCCCAAAAATTGGATGAATCACACCCTGGAGTTGGCAGAAGTTGGCAGCAGCAGCAGCAGGAGCCCAAATATACACTGGAGTTGGCCTCAGGAGCCCAAAAATTGGATGAATCACACCCTGGAGTTGGCAGGAGTTGACAGTAGCAGCAGCAGGAGCCCAAATATACACTGGAGTTGGCCTCAGGAGCCCAAAAATTGGATGAATCACACCCTGGAGTTGGCAGAAGTTGGCAGCAGCAGCAGCAGGAGCCCAAATATACACTGGAGTTGGCCTCAGGAGCCCAAAAATTGGATGAATCACACCCTGGAGTTGGCAGGAGTTGACACCAGCAGCAGCAGGAGCCCAAATATACACTGGAGTTGGCTTCAGGAGCCCAAAAATTGGATGAATCACACCCTGGAGTTGGCAGAAGTTGGCAGCAGCAGCAGCAGGAGCCCAAATATACACTGGAGTTGGCCTCAGGAGCCCAAAAATTGGATGAATCACACCCTGGAGTTGGCAGAAGTTGGCAGCAGCAGCAGCAGGAGCCCAAATATACACTGGAGTTGGCTTCAGGAGCCCAAAAATTGGATGAATCACACCCTGGAGTTGGCAGGAGTTGACACCAGCAGCAGCAGGAGCCCAAATATACACTGGAGTTGGCTTCAGGAGCCCAAAAATTGGATGAATCACACCCTGGAGTTGGCAGAAGTTGGCAGCAGCAGCAGCAGGAGCCCAAATATACACTGGAGTTGGCCTCAGGAGCCCAAAAATTGGATGAATCACACCCTGGAGTTGGCAGGAGTTGACAGTAGCAGCAGCAGGAGCCCAAATATACACTGGAGTTGGCCTCAGGAGCCCAAAAATTGGATGAATCACACCCTGGAGTTGGCAGAAGTTGGCAGCAGCAGCAGCAGGAGCCCAAATATACACTGGAGTTGGCCTCAGGAGCCCAAAAAATTGGATGAATCACACCCTGGAGTTGGCAGGAGTTGACAGTAGCAGCAGCAGGAGCCCAAATATACACTGGAGTTGGCCTCAGGAGCCCAAAAATTGGATGAATCACACCCTGGAGTTGGCAGAAGTTGGCAGCAGCAGCAGCAGGAGCCCAAATATACACTGGAGTTGGCCTCAGGAGCCCAAAAATTGGATGAATCACACCCTGGAGTTGGCAGGAGTTGACACCAGCAGCAGCAGGAGCCCAAATATACACTGGAGTTGGCTTCAGGAGCCCAAAAATTGGATGAATCACACCCTGGAGTTGGCAGAAGTTGGCAGCAGCAGCAGCAGGAGCCCAAATATACACTGGAGTTGGCCTCAGGAGCCCAAAAATTGGATGAATCACACCCTGGAGTTGGCAGGAGTTGACAGTAGCAGCAGCAGGAGCCCAAATATACACTGGAGTTGGCCTCAGGAGCCCAAAAATTGGATGAATCACACCCTGGAGTTGGCAGAAGTTGGCAGCAGCAGCAGCAGGAGCCCAAATATACACTGGAGTTGGCCTCAGGAGCCCAAAAATTGGATGAATCACACCCTGGAGTTGGCAGGAGTTGACAGTAGCAGCAGCAGGAGCCCAAATATACACTGGAGTTGGCCTCAGGAGCCCAAAAATTGGATGAATCACACCCTGGAGTTGGCAGAAGTTGGCAGCAGCAGCAGCAGGAGCCCAAATATACACTGGAGTTGGCCTCAGGAGCCCAAAAATTGGATGAATCACACCCTGGAGTTGGCAGGAGTTGACAGTAGCAGCAGCAGGAGCCCAAATATACACTGGAGTGGGCCTCAGGAGCCCAAAAATTGGATGAATCACACCCTGGAGTTGGCAGAAGTTGGCAGCAGCAGCAGCAGGAGCCCAAATATACACTGGAGTTGGCCTCAGGAGCCCAAAAATTGGATGAATCACACCCTGGAGTTGGCAGGAGTTGGCAGCAGCAGCAGCAGGAGCCCAAATATACACTGGAGTTGGCCTCAGGAGCCCAAAAATTGGATGAATCACACCCTGGAGTTGGCAGGAGTTGACAGTAGCAGCAGCAGGAGCCCAAATATACACTGGAGTTGGCCTCAGGAGCCCAAAAATTGGATGAATCACACCCTGGAGTTGGCAGAAGTTGGCAGCAGCAGCAGCAGGAGCCCAAATATACACTGGAGTTGGCCTCAGGAGCCCAAAAATTGGATGAATCACACCCTGGAGTTGGCAGGAGTTGACAGTAGCAGCAGCAGGAGCCCAAATATACACTGGAGTTGGCTTCAGGAGCCCAAAAATTGGATGAATCACACCCTGGAGTTGGCAGGAGTTGACACCAGCAGCAGCAGGAGCCCAAATATACACTGGAGTTGGCTTCAGGAGCCCAAAAATTGGATGAATCACACCCTGGAGTTGGCAGAAGTTGGCAGCAGCAGCAGCAGGAGCCCAAATATACACTGGAGTTGGCCTCAGGAGCCCAAAAATTGGATGAATCACACCCTGGAGTTGGCAGAAGTTGGCAGCAGCAGCAGCAGGAGCCCAAATATACACTGGAGTTGGCTTCAGGAGCCCAAAAATTGGATGAATCACACCCTGGAGTTGGCAGGAGTTGACACCAGCAGCAGCAGGAGCCCAAATATACACTGGAGTTGGCTTCAGGAGCCCAAAAATTGCATGAATCACACCCTGGAGTTGGCAGAAGTTGGCAGCAGCAGCAGCAGGAGCCCAAATATACACTGGAGTTGGCCTCAGGAGCCCAAAAATTGGATGAATCACACCCTGGAGTTGGCAGAAGTTGGCAGCAGCAGCAGCAGGAGCCCAAATATACACTGGAGTTGGCCTCAGGAGCCCAAAAATTGGATGAATCACACCCTGGAGTTGGCAGAAGTTGGCAGCAGCAGCAGCAGGAGCCCAAATATACACTGGAGTTGGCTTCAGGAGCCCAAAAATTGGATGAATCACACCCTGGAGTTGGCAGGAGTTGACACCAGCAGCAGCAGGAGCCCAAATATACACTGGAGTTGGCTTCAGGAGCCCAAAAATTGGATGAATCACACCCTGGAGTTGGCAGAAGTTGGCAGCAGCAGCAGCAGGAGCCCAAATATACACTGGAGTTGGCCTCAGGAGCCCAAAAATTGGATGAATCACACCCTGGAGTTGGCAGAAGTTGGCAGCAGCAGCAGCAGGAGCCCAAATATACACTGGAGTTGGCTTCAGGAGCCCAAAAATTGGATGAATCACACCCTGGAGTTGGCAGGAGTTGACAGTAGCAGCAGCAGGAGCCCAAATATACACTGGAGTTGGCTTCAGGAGCCCAAAAATTGGATGAATCACACCCTGGAGTTGGCAGGAGTTGACAGCAGCAGCAGCAGGAGCCCAAATATACACTGGAGTTGGCCTCAGGAGCCCAAAAATTGGATGAATCACACCCTGGAGTTGGCAGGAGTTGACACCAGCAGCAGCAGGAGCCCAAATATACACTGGAGTTGGCTTCAGGAGCCCAAAAATTGGATGAATCACACCCTGGAGTTGGCAGGAGTTGACACCAGCAGCAGCAGGAGCCCAAATATACACTGGAGTTGGCTTCAGGAGCCCAAAAATTGGATGAATCACACCCTGGAGTTGGCAGAAGTTGGCAGCAGCAGCAGCAGGAGCCCAAATATACACTGGAGTTGGCCTCAGGAGCCCAAAAATTGGATGAATCACACCCTGGAGTTGGCAGGAGTTGACAGTAGCAGCAGCAGGAGCCCAAATATACACTGGAGTTGGCCTCAGGAGCCCAAAAATTGGATGAATCACACCCTGGAGTTGGCAGAAGTTGGCAGCAGCAGCAGCAGCAGGAGCCCAAATATACACTGGAGTTGGCCTCAGGAGCCCAAAAATTGGATGAATCACACCCTGGAGTTGGCAGGAGTTGACAGTAGCAGCAGCAGGAGCCCAAATATACACTGGAGTTGGCCTCAGGAGCCCAAAAATTGGATGAATCACACCCTGGAGTTGGCAGAAGTTGGCAGCAGCAGCAGCAGGAGCCCAAATATACACTGGAGTTGGCCTCAGGAGCCCAAAAATTGGATGAATCACACCCTGGAGTTGGCAGGAGTTGGCAGCAGCAGCAGCAGGAGCCCAAAAAATGGCCTAAAGACATAAATATGTTTTGCACCATTTGGAAAGTGTAAAACGTGGCACCATGCTGAATCTAGTCGCATGCATCAGGCATTGGTGGGTGGAAATCCTGGCTGATCCATCCCTGATTCATTTTGACAAAGGTGAGTCTCTCCACATTTTTAGTTGACAGACGAGTTCTCCTCGCCGTAACTATGGCCCCCGCCGCACTAAACACCCGCTCAGATGGCACGCTACTTGCCGGGCAGGACAGCTTTTCCAGGGCAAACTCTGCTAGTTGCGGCCACAAATCAAGTTTGGCTGCCCAGAAGTCCAGCGGATCCTCAAGGTGTGTTGGCATGGTCATGTCAAAGTATGACATGACCTGCTGGTTCAGGTCCTGCTCCAGGTCTTCCTGCTGCTCATGAGTAGCCTCACTATGCGGGTGTAGAAAGCTACTCATTAGCGACTGAAGACTGAGGCTGCTGCTGCTGATGGAGCTTCTGCTGCTGCTGCTGCCAACCCCCCCAGCGGCCATGGCAGTGGAAGGTGAGCGCAGAGGTCCCCTCGAGTCAGACCTGCGAGAGTATGGACCATGGCGCAGATAGGCATCGGCCAACTGCCTACGTAGAATGTCTTTGTAGTAGTTGAGTTTGTCCTCCCTCTCGGTGGGTTTAAAAAATGCCCCCATTTTGTGCCGGAAGCGAGGGTCCAATAAGGTGGACAGCCAGAAGTCATCCCGCCGACAGATGGAAACAATTCTGGGGTCACTACGCAAGCATGTGAGCATGCTTCGTGCCATTTGCGCAAGTGACTCGGATGGACTACCTGTCTCCATCTCCACTGCATACTGCCACGGTGTGCCCGGGTCCTCTGTCTCTCCTTCCTCAAAAACCTCTAGCTCCTCTGGCTGCTCCTGCTCCTCCTCTCCTGTCCGCTGACTAGATAAACCAGCCATTTCGCCAAGCCTAAACTGTGTTTCGCTGGGCAACTCCTCCTCCTCCTCTTCCTCCTCCTCCTCCTCCAGTTCAGCTCCAACGGGGTTCATGTGGCCGTAAGATGTAAACGCCATGTCTCCAGTGCCCTGACCAGCCATGGTTTCCAACATGTGCTGTAGTACATGAAGCAGTGGAATCACGTCGTTCATCCCGTAATCCTGCCGACTGACAAATAAAGTGGCTTCCTCAAAGGGCCTGAGCAAACGGCAGGTGTCACGTATGAGCTGCCACTGGTTGACATTGAAGTTACACAGGGGAGTCCCCCTATCTGCTTGGATCATCAGGAAATCCGTGATGGCTTTTCTCTGTTCATATAATCGGTCCAACATGTGAAGGGTGGAATTCCAACGGGTGGAAACATCGCAAATCAGACTATGTTGGGGGATACCATTCTGACGCTGTAGCTCAAGAAGGGTGTGTTTGGCGGTGTAGGAGTGGCTGAAGTGCATGCAAAGTTTCCGTGAAGTTGTTAGGATGTCCTGCAGATGGGGGGAACACTTCAGAAACCGCTTGACAACCAGATTGAAGACGTGAGCCATGCAGGGGGCATGGGTCAGGCTTCCTTGGCGCAGCGCAGACAAAATGTTCTTCCCATTGTCGGTAACCATGATTCCCATTTTAAGTTTTCTCGGAGTAAGCCATGTTTGGATTTCCTGATGAATACATTTAAGCAGTTCCTCCCCTGTGTGACTCCGTTCGCCAAGACAAACCATGTGAAGCACTGCGTGACACCTCCGTGCCCTGCACACATGGTAGACTGGAGGGGCACTGAGACTTGAGCCTACAGTGGAGGGTGAGGAGATGGCGGAGGATGAGGAGGCCGAGTCGCACGGTGTCACAGGCCCAATGGGCAGAGAGCGCGGAGGCCGAAGCGGCGTGACCTGTCCAAGTTGCTGCTGCAAAGGGACCACATTCACCCAGTGGGCCGTAAACGACATGTACTGCCCCTGACCGTAGTTACAGCTCCAGATGTCGGCGCTGCCATGTATTTTGCTACACACCGACAGGCTCAAGGACTGGCCCACCTTCTGTTCAACAAAAGTGTGCAGCGCTGGTACTGCCTTCTTGGCAAAGAAATGACGGCTTGGGACTCTCCACCTCGGCTCGGCACAAGCCATCAGTTCTCTGAAAGGTGCAGATTCCACCACCTGAAAAGGGAGCGACTGCAGCACCAGCAACTTGGACAGGAGCACATTCAGCTTCTGCGCCGTAGGATGAGTGGGCGCATACTGCTGTCTCTTGGACATGGCTTCGCTGATGGATTGCTGGCGGGATGCATGACTTGGAGGAGGAGGAGCAGGAGCGACAGAGGATGGGTATGACGCACAGCTGCCTTCGGCTGAGGTGCTGGAGCCTTGGCTGGCAGAAATTGGGAGCTCACTTGGTGAGGAAGCAGACTGGACCACCCCTTGGGAGCCTCGGTTCTCCCAGGTCGTTTTATGGTGACGCATCATATGTTGACGCAGGGCCGTGGTGCCAACATTTGGACCCTGGCCACGCTTCACCTTTTGCCTACATATCTTGCATGTGGCCATGTTACCCTCCTGCGGATGCCTCAGGAAAAACTGCCACACTGCCGAGTAGCTACTTTTCCCACCCCCTGGCCTCACTGATTCACTGCTGCTGTTGCCAACTCCAGGAACCCCTGCTCCACTACCTCCCGATAAGGTAGACTGCCGCACAGCAGGTGCTCTACCCCGGCCCCGGCCCCGGCCGGCTCCAGCCTTTGGAATTGTGCCCCCATGCTGACTGCTACCACCTTGCTGCCTCAGCTGCTGACTCCGGGGCAACCTGCACCCCTCTTCTCCTGATGATGACGATGAAGCCCCTTCATCACCCGGCTCCCAAGTGCGATCGGCTTCATCGTCATCATCATCATCATCACCGAGTTGTGGCTGTACGTCACTGATGTTCGTGGATTCGTCAACAGTGTCTGGCGCAGGAGCTGGAACGCTCGCAGCACCCACGACACTGTCCACATCACTATTTGTCTGCCTAGCTAAAGAAGCCACCTCCATTTCTTGGCTGGGCAGTAGCTGCTGACTGTCCTCTATCTGATGGTCCTCCTCACTAAAGAGTGGAGCTGAACCCAAAGCATAGGATACGTCGCTGGGGGAGGGAACGGCGTAGGCCAGAGGCAATGGGAGGACAGGGACTGCTCTCGGGGCATGCCAACTCAGGGTTGTGTCAGAGGAACCTACCGACCCTAGACTGGGGGTCTCAGACGTAAGTTGTGATGATGTTGTTGATGAGCGCGTCAACCAATCTACCACGGCAGATGCGTTACTGGTGGAGACCCGACCGCTAGCAGATACTGGCAGATTAGGTCTCTCAGCGTGACTCCTGCTGCTACTGGCCCCCAGTCTGATGCGAGCTCTGCCTGCGGAATCTTGGCCTCTGCCACTCCTCTTTTCACTTCCAGGCACTTGTCTGCCCGACATAGTCTAACTGGCGTGGTAGTAGGTGATATTTAAAAAAAACCCGGGCAGCGGTGGGTCTATATGAAACAGAATATAATGCACACCAAAAGTGAGCAGTAACACTCAGCCTCCAACAGGCCTGCTTAGTGTAAATAAGAGAGCTGCTTAGTGTAAATAAAGAGGGGTATGTTATGTTACAGAATGGGATGCCTCAACAGAAGTGCACCTGGCAGGCAGCAGTAAGCCTATGCCCGGCAAAAGTGTCTTATAATATAAATATAATAAGAGCAAATGCTTATATGGTCTTAAACAGAGGCTGCTTTAGTCACAGAATGGGATGCCCTGGGCAGGAATGGACCTGGCAGGGTCCAGTAGTGCTTTGGCCAGCAAAAGTGTCTTTATCAGGCTAATTTCAAATATGATAAGAGCAAATGCTTATATGGTCTTAAACAGAGGCTGCTGTAGTCACAGAATGGGATGCCCCGGGCAGGAATCGACCTGGCAGGGTCCAGTAGTGCTTTGGCCAGCAAAAGTGTCTTTATCAGGCCTAATTTCAAATATGATAAGAGCAAATGCTTATATGGTCTTAAACAGAGGCTGCTGTAGTCACAGAATGGGATGCCCTGGGCAGGAATGGACCTGGCAGGGTCCAGTAGTGCTTTGGCCAGCAAAAGTGTCTTTATCAGGCCTAATTTCAAATATGATAAGAGCAAATGCTTATATGGTCTTAAACAGAGGCTGCTTTAGTCACAGAATGGGATGCCCTGGGCAGGAATGGACCTGGCAGGGTCCAGTAGTGCTTTGGCCAGCAAAAGTGTCTTTATCAGGCCTAATTTCAAATATGATAAGAGCAAATGCTTATATGGTCTTAAACAGAGGCTGCTTTAGTCACAGAATGGGATGCCCTGGGCAGGAATGGACCTGGCAGGGTCCAGTAGTGCTTTGGCCAGCAAAAGTGTCTTTATCAGGCTAATTTCAAATATGATAAGAGCAAATGCTTATATGGTCTTAAACAGAGGCTGCTGTAGTCACAGAATGGGATGCCCTGGGCAGGAATGGACCTGGCAGGGTCCAGTAGTGCTTTGGCCAGCAAAAGTGTCTTTATCAGGCCTAATTTCAAATATGATAAGAGCAAATGCTTATATGGTCTTAAACAGAGGCTGCTTTAGTCACAGAATGGGATGCCCTGGGCAGGAATGGACCTGGCAGGGTCCAGTAGTGCTTTGGCCAGCAAAAGTGTCTTTATCAGGCTAATTTCAAATATGATAAGAGCAAATGCTTATATGGTCTTAAACAGAGGCTGCTGTAGTCACAGAATGGGATGCCCTGGGCAGGAATGGACCTGGCAGGGTCCAGTAGTGCTTTGGCCAGCAAAAGTGTCTTTATCAGGCTACTTTCAAATATGATAAGAGCAAATGCTTATATGGTCTTAAACAGAGGCTGCTGTAGTCACAGAATGGGATGCCCTGGGCAGGAATGGACCTGGCAGGGTCCAGTAGTGCTTTGGCCAGCAAAAGTGTCTTTATCAGGCTAATTTCAAATATGATAAGAGCAAATGCTTATATGGTCTTAAACAGAGGCTGCTGTAGTCACAGAATGGGATGCCCTGGGCAGGAATGGACCTGGCAGGGTACAGTAGTGCTTTGGCCAGCAAAAGTGTCTTTATCAGGCTAATTTCAAATATGATAAGAGCAAATGCTTATATGGTCTTAAACAGAGGCTGCTGTAGTCACAGAATGGGATGCCCCGGGCAGGAATGGACCTGGCAGGGTCCAGTAGTGCTTTGGCCAGCAAAAGTGTCTTTATCAGGCCTAATTTCAAATATGATAAGAGCAAATGCTTATATGGTCTTAAACAGAGGCTGCTGTAGTCACAGAATGGGATGCCCTGGGCAGGAATGGACCTGGCAGGGTCCAGTAGTGCTTTGGCCAGCAAAAGTGTCTTTATCAGGCCTAATTTCAAATATGATAAGAGCAAATGCTTATATGGTCTTAAACAGAGGCTGCTGTAGTCACAGAATGGGATGCCCTGGGCAGGAATGGACCTGGCAGGGTCCAGTAGTGCTTTGGCCAGCAAAAGTGTCTTTATCAGGCCTAATTTCAAATATGATAAGAGCAAATGCTTATATGGTCTTAAACAGAGGCTGCTGTAGTCACAGAATGGGATGCCCTGGGCAGGAATGGACCTGGCAGGGTCCAGTAGTGCTTTGGCCAGCAAAAGTGTCTTTATCAGGCCTAATTTCAAATATGATAAGAGCAAATGCTTATATGGTCTTAAACAGAGGCTGCTGTAGTCACAGAATGGGATGCCCTGGGCAGGAATGGACCTGGCAGGGTCCAGTAGTGCTTTGGCCAGCAAAAGTGTCTTTATCAGGCCTAATTTCAAATATGATAAGAGCAAATGCTTATATGGTCTTAAACAGAGGCTGCTGTAGTCACAGAATGGGATGCCCTGGGCAGGAATGGACCTGGCAGGGTCCAGTAGTGCTTTGGCCAGCAAAAGTGTCTTTATCAGGCCTAATTTCAAATATGATAAGAGCAAATGCTTATATGGTCTTAAACAGAGGCTGCTGTAGTCACAGAATGGGATGCCCTGGGCAGGAATGGACCTGGCAGGGTCCAGTAGTGCTTTGGCCAGCAAAAGTGTCTTTATCAGGCTAATTTCAAATATGATAAGAGCAAATGCTTATATGGTCTTAAACAGAGGCTGCTGTAGTCACAGAATGGGATGCCCCGGGCAGGAATGGACCTGGCAGGGTCCAGTAGTGCTTTGGCCAGCAAAAGTGTCTTTATCAGGCCTAATTTCAAATATGATAAGAGCAAATGCTTATATGGTCTTAAACAGAGGCTGCTGTAGTCACAGAATGGGATGCCCTGGGCAGGAATGGACCTGGCAGGGTCCAGTAGTGCTTTGGCCAGCAAAAGTGTCTTTATCAGGCCTAATTTCAAATATGATAAGAGCAAATGCTTATATGGTCTTAAACAGAGGCTGCTGTAGTCACAGAATGGGATGCCCTGGGCAGGAATGGACCTGGCAGGGTCCAGTAGTGCTTTGGCCAGCAAAAGTGTCTTTATCAGGCCTAATTTCAAATATGATAAGAGCAAATGCTTATATGGTCTTAAACAGAGGCTGCTTTAGTCACAGAATGGGATGCCCTGGGCAGGAATGGACCTGGCAGGGTCCAGTAGTGCTTTGGCCAGCAAAAGTGTCTTTATCAGGCTAATTTCAAATATGATAAGAGCAAATGCTTATATGGTCTTAAACAGAGGCTGCTGTAGTCACAGAATGGGATGCCCCGGGCAGGAATGGACCTGGCAGGGTCCAGTAGTGCTTTGGCCAGCAAAAGTGTCTTTATCAGGCCTAATTTCAAATATGATAAGAGCAAATGCTTATATGGTCTTAAACAGAGGCTGCTTTAGTCACAGAATGGGATGCCCTGGGCAGGAATGGACCTGGCAGGGTCCAGTAGTGCTTTGGCCAGCAAAAGTGTCTTTATCAGGCTAATTTCAAATATGATAAGAGCAAATGCTTATATGGTCTTAAACAGAGGCTGCTGTAGTCACAGAATGGGATGCCCTGGGCAGGAATGGACCTGGCAGGGTCCAGTAGTGCTTTGGCCAGCAAAAGTGTCTTTATCAGGCCTAATTTCAAATATGATAAGAGCAAATGCTTATATGGTCTTAAACAGAGGCTGCTTTAGTCACAGAATGGGATGCCCTGGGCAGGAATGGACCTGGCAGGGTCCAGTAGTGCTTTGGCCAGCAAAAGTGTCTTTATCAGGCTAATTTCAAATATGATAAGAGCAAATGCTTATATGGTCTTAAACAGAGGCTGCTGTAGTCACAGAATGGGATGCCCCAGGCAGGAATCGACCTGGCAGGGTCCAGTAGTGCTTTGGCCAGCAAAAGTGTCTTTATCAGGCCTAATTTCAAATATGATAAGAGCAAATGCTTATATGGTCTTAAACAGAGGCTGCTTTAGTCACAGAATGGGATGCCCTGGGCAGGAATGGACCTGGCAGGGTCCAGTAGTGCTTTGGCCAGCAAAAGTGTCTTTATCAGGCCTAATTTCAAATATGATAAGAGCAAATGCTTATATGGTCTTAAACAGAGGCTGCTGTAGTCACAGAATGGGATGCCCTGGGCAGGAATGGACCTGGCAGGGTCCAGTAGTGCTTTGGCCAGCAAAAGTGTCTTTATCAGGCCTAATTTCAAATATGATAAGAGCAAATGCTTATATGGTCTTAAACAGAGGCTGCTGTAGTCACAGAATGGGATGCCCTGGGCAGGAATGGACCTGGCAGGGTCCAGTAGTGCTTTGGCCAGCAAAAGTGTCTTTATCAGGCCTAATTTCAAATATGATAAGAGCAAATGCTTATATGGTCTTAAACAGAGGCTGCTGTAGTCACAGAATGGGATGCCCTGGGCAGGAATGGACCTGGCAGGGTCCAGTAGTGCTTTGGCCAGCAAAAGTGTCTTTATCAGGCTAATTTCAAATATGATAAGAGCAAATGCTTATATGGTCTTAAACAGAGGCTGCTGTAGTCACAGAATGGGATGCCCCGGGCAGGAATGGACCTGGCAGGGTCCAGTAGTGCTTTGGCCAGCAAAAGTGTCTTTATCAGGCCTAATTTCAAATATGATAAGAGCAAATGCTTATATGGTCTTAAACAGAGGCTGCTTTAGTCACAGAATGGGATGCCCTGGGCAGGAATGGACCTGGCAGGGTCCAGTAGTGCTTTGGCCAGCAAAAGTGTCTTTATCAGGCTAATTTCAAATATGATAAGA
This sequence comes from Gastrophryne carolinensis, assembly GCA_027917425.1. Taxonomy (NCBI): domain Eukaryota; kingdom Metazoa; phylum Chordata; class Amphibia; order Anura; family Microhylidae; genus Gastrophryne; species Gastrophryne carolinensis. The sequence continues at coordinate 150,426,857 of CM051238.1, read as the reverse complement.
GCAAATGCTTATATGGTCTTAAACAGAGGCTGCTGTAGTCACAGAATGGGATGCCCCGGGCAGGAATGGACCTGGCAGGGTCCAGTAGTGCTTTGGCCAGCAAAAGTGTCTTTATCAGGCCTAATTTCAAATATGATAAGAGCAAATGCTTATATGGTCTTAAACAGAGGCTGCTTTAGTCACAGAATGGGATGCCCTGGGCAGGAATGGACCTGGCAGGGTCCAGTAGTGCTTTGGCCAGCAAAAGTGTCTTTATCAGGCCTAATTTCAAATATGATAAGAGCAAATGCTTATATGGTCTTAAACAGAGGCTGCTGTAGTCACAGAATGGGATGCCCTGGGCAGGAATGGACCTGGCAGGGTCCAGTAGTGCTTTGGCCAGCAAAAGTGTCTTTATCAGGCCTAATTTCAAATATGATAAGAGCAAATGCTTATATGGTCTTAAACAGAGGCTGCTTTAGTCACAGAATGGGATGCCCTGGGCAGGAATGGACCTGGCAGGGTCCAGTAGTGCTTTGGCCAGCAAAAGTGTCTTTATCAGGCTAATTTCAAATATGATAAGAGCAAATGCTTATATGGTCTTAAACAGAGGCTGCTGTAGTCACAGAATGGGATGCCCTGGGCAGGAATGGACCTGGCAGGGTCCAGTAGTGCTTTGGCCAGCAAAAGTGTCTTTATCAGGCTAATTTCAAATATGATAAGAGCAAATGCTTATATGGTCTTAAACAGAGGCTGCTGTAGTCACAGAATGGGATGCCCTGGGCAGGAATGGACCTGGCAGGGTCCAGTAGTGCTTTGGCCAGCAAAAGCTTCTTTATCAGGCCTAATTTCAAATATGATAAGAGCAAATGCTTATATGGTCTTAAACAGAGGCTGCTTTAGTCACAGAATGGGATGCCCTGGGCAGGAATGGACCTGGCAGGGTCCAGTAGTGCTTTGGCCAGCAAAAGTGTCTTTATCAGGCCTAATTTCAAATATGATAAGAGCAAATGCTTATATGGTCTTAAACAGAGGCTGCTGTAGTCACAGAATGGGATGCCCTGGGCAGGAATGGACCTGGCAGGGTCCAGTAGTGCTTTGGCCAGCAAAAGTGTCTTTATCAGGCCTAATTTCAAATATGATAAGAGCAAATGCTTATATGGTCTTAAACAGAGGCTGCTGTAGTCACAGAATGGGATGCCCTGGGCAGGAATGGACCTGGCAGGGTCCAGTAGTGCTTTGGCCAGCAAAAGTGTCTTTATCAGGCCTAATTTCAAATATGATAAGAGCAAATGCTTATATGGTCTTAAACAGAGGCTGCTTTAGTCACAGAATGGGATGCCCTGGGCAGGAATGGACCTGGCAGGGTCCAGTAGTGCTTTGGCCAGCAAAAGTGTCTTTATCAGGCCTAATTTCAAATATGATAAGAGCAAATGCTTATATGGTCTTAAACAGAGGCTGCTGTAGTCACAGAATGGGATGCCCCGGGCAGGAATGGACCTGGCAGGGTCCAGTAGTGCTTTGGCCAGCAAAAGTGTCTTTATCAGGCCTAATTTCAAATATGATAAGAGCAAATGCTTATATGGTCTTAAACAGAGGCTGCTGTAGTCACAGAATGGGATGCCCTGGGCAGGAATGGACCTGGCAGGGTCCAGTAGTGCTTTGGCCAGCAAAAGTGTCTTTATCAGGCCTAATTTCAAATATGATAAGAGCAAATGCTTATATGGTCTTAAACAGAGGCTGCTGTAGTCACAGAATGGGATGCCCTGGGCAGGAATGGACCTGGCAGGGTCCAGTAGTGCTTTGGCCAGCAAAAGTGTCTTTATCAGGCCTAATTTCAAATATGATAAGAGCAAATGCTTATATGGTCTTAAACAGAGGCTGCTTTAGTCACAGAATGGGATGCCCTGGGCAGGAATGGACCTGGCAGGGTCCAGTAGTGCTTTGGCCAGCAAAAGTGTCTTTATCAGGCCTAATTTCAAATATGATAAGAGCAAATGCTTATATGGTCTTAAACAGAGGCTGCTTTAGTCACAGAATGGGATGCCCTGGGCAGGAATGGACCTGGCAGGGTCCAGTAGTGCTTTGGCCAGCAAAAGTGTCTTTATCAGGCTAATTTCAAATATGATAAGAGCAAATGCTTATATGGTCTTAAACAGAGGCTGCTGTAGTCACAGAATGGGATGCCCCGGGCAGGAATGGACCTGGCAGGGTCCAGTAGTGCTTTGGCCAGCAAAAGTGTCTTTATCAGGCCTAATTTCAAATATGATAAGAGCAAATGCTTATATGGTCTTAAACAGAGGCTGCTTTAGTCACAGAATGGGATGCCCTGGGCAGGAATGGACCTGGCAGGGTCCAGTAGTGCTTTGGCCAGCAAAAGTGTCTTTATCAGGCCTAATTTCAAATATGATAAGAGCAAATGCTTATATGGTCTTAAACAGAGGCTGCTTTAGTCACAGAATGGGATGCCCTGGGCAGGAATGGACCTGGCAGGGTCCAGTAGTGCTTTGGCCAGCAAAAGTGTCTTTATCAGGCCTAATTTCAAATATGATAAGAGCAAATGCTTATATGGTCTTAAACAGAGGCTGCTGTAGTCACAGAATGGGATGCCCCGGGCAGGAATGGACCTGGCAGGGTCCAGTAGTGCTTTGGCCAGCAAAAGTGTCTTTATCAGGCCTAATTTCAAATATGATAAGAGCAAATGCTTATATGGTCTTAAACAGAGGCTGCTGTAGTCACAGAATGGGATGCCCTGGGCAGGAATGGACCTGGCAGGGTCCAGTAGTGCTTTGGCCAGCAAAAGTGTCTTTATCAGGCCTAATTTCAAATATGATAAGAGCAAATGCTTATATGGTCTTAAACAGAGGCTGCTGTAGTCACAGAATGGGATGCCCTGGGCAGGAATGGACCTGGCAGGGTCCAGTAGTGCTTTGGCCAGCAAAAGTGTCTTTATCAGGCCTAATTTCAAATATGATAAGAGCAAATGCTTATATGGTCTTAAACAGAGGCTGCTTTAGTCACAGAATGGGATGCCCTGGGCAGGAATGGACCTGGCAGGGTCCAGTAGTGCTTTGGCCAGCAAAAGTGTCTTTATCAGGCCTAATTTCAAATATGATAAGAGCAAATGCTTATATGGTCTTAAACAGAGGCTGCTTTAGTCACAGAATGGGATGCCCTGGGCAGGAATGGACCTGGCAGGGTCCAGTAGTGCTTTGGCCAGCAAAAGTGTCTTTATCAGGCTAATTTCAAATATGATAAGAGCAAATGCTTATATGGTCTTAAACAGAGGCTGCTGTAGTCACAGAATGGGATGCCCCGGGCAGGAATGGACCTGGCAGGGTCCAGTAGTGCTTTGGCCAGCAAAAGTGTCTTTATCAGGCCTAATTTCAAATATGATAAGAGCAAATGCTTATATGGTCTTAAACAGAGGCTGCTTTAGTCACAGAATGGGATGCCCTGGGCAGGAATGGACCTGGCAGGGTCCAGTAGTGCTTTGGCCAGCAAAAGTGTCTTTATCAGGCTAATTTCAAATATGATAAGAGCAAATGCTTATATGGTCTTAAACAGAGGCTGCTGTAGTCACAGAATGGGATGCCCCGGGCAGGAATGGACCTGGCAGGGTCCAGTAGTGCTTTGGCCAGCAAAAGTGTCTTTATCAGGCCTAATTTCAAATATGATAAGAGCAAATGCTTATATGGTCTTAAACAGAGGCTGCTTTAGTCACAGAATGGGATGCCCTGGGCAGGAATGGACCTGGCAGGGTCCAGTAGTGCTTTGGCCAGCAAAAGTGTCTTTATCAGGCCTAATTTCAAATATGATAAGAGCAAATGCTTATATGGTCTTAAACAGAGGCTGCTGTAGTCACAGAATGGGATGCCCTGGGCAGGAATGGACCTGGCAGGGTCCAGTAGTGCTTTGGCCAGCAAAAGTGTCTTTATCAGGCCTAATTTCAAATATGATAAGAGCAAATGCTTATATGGTCTTAAACAGAGGCTGCTTTAGTCACAGAATGGGATGCCCTGGGCAGGAATGGACCTGGCAGGGTCCAGTAGTGCTTTGGCCAGCAAAAGTGTCTTTATCAGGCTAATTTCAAATATGATAAGAGCAAATGCTTATATGGTCTTAAACAGAGGCTGCTGTAGTCACAGAATGGGATGCCCTGGGCAGGAATGGACCTGGCAGGGTCCAGTAGTGCTTTGGCCAGCAAAAGTGTCTTTATCAGGCTAATTTCAAATATGATAAGAGCAAATGCTTATATGGTCTTAAACAGAGGCTGCTGTAGTCACAGAATGGGATGCCCTGGGCAGGAATGGACCTGGCAGGGTCCAGTAGTGCTTTGGCCAGCAAAAGTGTCTTTATCAGGCCTAATTTCAAATATGATAAGAGCAAATGCTTATATGGTCTTAAACAGAGGCTGCTTTAGTCACAGAATGGGATGCCCTGGGCAGGAATGGACCTGGCAGGGTCCAGTAGTGCTTTGGCCAGCAAAAGTGTCTTTATCAGGCCTAATTTCAAATATGATAAGAGCAAATGCTTATATGGTCTTAAACAGAGGCTGCTGTAGTCACAGAATGGGATGCCCTGGGCAGGAATGGACCTGGCAGGGTCCAGTAGTGCTTTGGCCAGCAAAAGTGTCTTTATCAGGCCTAATTTCAAATATGATAAGAGCAAATGCTTATATGGTCTTAAACAGAGGCTGCTTTAGTCACAGAATGGGATGCCCTGGGCAGGAATGGACCTGGCAGGGTCCAGTAGTGCTTTGGCCAGCAAAAGTGTCTTTATCAGGCCTAATTTCAAATATGATAAGAGCAAATGCTTATATGGTCTTAAACAGAGGCTGCTTTAGTCACAGAATGGGATGCCCTGGGCAGGAATGGACCTGGCAGGGTCCAGTAGTGCTTTGGCCAGCAAAAGTGTCTTTATCAGGCCTAATTTCAAATATGATAAGAGCAAATGCTTATATGGTCTTAAACAGAGGCTGCTGTAGTCACAGAATGGGATGCCCCGGGCAGGAATGGACCTGGCAGGGTCCAGTAGTGCTTTGGCCAGCAAAAGTGTCTTTATCAGGCCTAATTTCAAATATGATAAGAGCAAATGCTTATATGGTCTTAAACAGAGGCTGCTGTAGTCACAGAATGGGATGCCCTGGGCAGGAATGGACCTGGCAGGGTCCAGTAGTGCTTTGGCCAGCAAAAGTGTCTTTATCAGGCCTAATTTCAAATATGATAAGAGCAAATGCTTATATGGTCTTAAACAGAGGCTGCTGTAGTCACAGAATGGGATGCCCTGGGCAGGAATGGACCTGGCAGGGTCCAGTAGTGCTTTGGCCAGCAAAAGTGTCTTTATCAGGCCTAATTTCAAATATGATAAGAGCAAATGCTTATATGGTCTTAAACAGAGGCTGCTTTAGTCACAGAATGGGATGCCCTGGGCAGGAATGGACCTGGCAGGGTCCAGTAGTGCTTTGGCCAGCAAAAGTGTCTTTATCAGGCTAATTTCAAATATGATAAGAGCAAATGCTTATATGGTCTTAAACAGAGGCTGCTGTAGTCACAGAATGGGATGCCCCGGGCAGGAATGGACCTGGCAGGGTCCAGTAGTGCTTTGGCCAGCAAAAGTGTCTTTATCAGGCCTAATTTCAAATATGATAAGAGCAAATGCTTATATGGTCTTAAACAGAGGCTGCTTTAGTCACAGAATGGGATGCCCTGGGCAGGAATGGACCTGGCAGGGTCCAGTAGTGCTTTGGCCAGCAAAAGTGTCTTTATCAGGCTAATTTCAAATATGATAAGAGCAAATGCTTATATGGTCTTAAACAGAGGCTGCTGTAGTCACAGAATGGGATGCCCTGGGCAGGAATGGACCTGGCAGGGTCCAGTAGTGCTTTGGCCAGCAAAAGTGTCTTTATCAGGCCTAATTTCAAATATGATAAGAGCAAATGCTTATATGGTCTTAAACAGAGGCTGCTTTAGTCACAGAATGGGATGCCTCACAGCAGACTTAAGATCAGTTCAGTATATATGCACAGTTAGTTACTATAAGCAGCCTGAAAACGCTAACAAAGGCTGGATGAAAAAAAAAAATCTCCCTGTCAGCCAGCTCCGTTTTTCCTACCTTTCCCTGGCTTTCTGTCTGTCTCCTGTCTGTCTCCTGCCTGTCTCCTGCCTGTCCCTGTCTGTCCCTGTCTCCAGCCTGTCTAACTGCCTCAGCTACACAGCGTTCTGTCTGTCTGTCACGAATGCAATAGAGAAATGAGGAAAAGCAAGATGGCCGCCGTTAAATACCGCTGTGTGACGTCACCGGGCTTGCTGGCTGCTGATAGGCTGCATGTGACTGCCCCAGCTTGCACTGGCGCGGGATACATGTCCAGACATGTCCCGTCCGCCATCTTAGAATGCCTTTAAATGTAAATGAATGGATGTTAAAGGAAAACTTCGAGTGATCGAATCGCGGGGAAATTCGGATTCGATCCGAATCGAATTTTTCCTGAAATTCGGATCGAATCCGGGTTCGTCCGGATCGATTCGCTCATCCCTAACGCTCACATGTGCCAAAGGATCATAAAGCTTTCTGCGTTTATTGTGATTTTTATTTCACTTGTACAGTTTTTGTATTTGTAATTTGCTTGATTTCCCTGAATACAAAGCACTGCCAGATTGATTTCTAAGTAATAACACTCACTGCAAGTCAGTATCAATTACTTACCTGGAAATATGCAGTACTATAATACCTTTTCACCTCAAGGGAAATAAAGGAGAAGTAAGCCTAGTAAAGCCCGGCAGCTTCTACTGTATTCCGAAAATGAACCGAGAGCCTTGTTTGGTTGTCACCTTTACTTTAAAGGGGAATTTCAGTAATGTTCACAGAATATAAAGCTGGGCAGGCAATCACAACAATACAATTATATATAACTAGGTGTTAGAATATGAAGGATTTTAAAAGTCACACTTGATTGCCCATTTCCAAGCACTCAATCATCTTGGAATTCTTAGATGTTACACTCAGACTTTTCTATTGCAGAGTGCGAGACACACATCACATTGCACTGTAAGCTATCTAAATAGCACATGACTGCTTTAGAATGCATCACAGCTGATTACAATACAAACAAACAAGATAAACAAATCACTATTTGGCTATAACAATGTAACACAATGGTCTTCCCAGGGAGGAAACAGACTTTTCAGAATTACTAATCGTGTTTGTTATAGTCTCAGCAGGAGAGAGAGATAGCCGATCCCAAGATTTTAATCCCATCCCAATATATGGCTATCTAAGCTTTGTCGCTTCTGTGTCACTTGGCTAATAGCCATGCACATGCCCAGTGCATCCCAGGCCATATGCAATTCACGGTTGACATGATGTATGTGCAGGGTGCAATGGTTTTAATTAAAAAAACAAGTGCTTCCAGACACAAAGGATAGAAGATCTCAACTGCTTCTTATCTGTTGTCTTATTGCTTTTTCTTCCCTAGAGGGATCAACCTTGCTTTACCTGCTTCTTCATGTCTGACCTAGCTTGTCACAGACATAAAGCAAAAGCAAAACCTCCATAATTAATTAGCATCCCCTGAACTGGTCTCCCAATGAAGAGTACCTGTTGGTAAATTTGAATGCTCCTGCTTTCCTCTTTTCCTCGCTAATTCTACCAGTTTTAGCCAGAAGTCCCACGTCCTTGAGTCATTGCCACTGTTGCGAGTGGCAGTGATGTCATTGCCACACCTACTGTTGCGAGTGGCAGTGATGTCATTGCCACATCTATGCAATCACTGATCACCTGCCATCTCACAGAGAAGGACAGAAAACTCAATTTTCCAGGGCAGTTTGGTAGGTAAAAACATTAATTTCCTATTCTACACTCTGAGAACAGAGTATCAATAGGGGTTTTGGCAAAATGTATTTCACAGGTTTGGTGGGTTTTGGTCCGCTTCAAGAACATGAGACACATGCAGTGGCAAAACTAAATAGGAGCGGGCCCTAATGCAAACATTAAATGGGCCTCGTCAAGACACATGCAGTAAAATTTTACCTGTCATTTGGATACAACTAGACAACTAACGACTGAAACAGCCAAGACAAATAGTGCCCTTTTTCTTGGACATGAGGCCATGAGAGAAAACATCTAATAATTAAGGTGGAGGAGCCACAATGATGAGACCCTACCAACCACATAGGCCCTGGTACAGTCACTACCCCTGCTCCCTATGTAGTTACACACCTGGGTGCCTGCATCAGTCCAAACCAGAAAAAAACACACAGTTAAAAAATTAGTATGACCCCCTTTGCTGCCTGAACTCACCTGAATTGAGGGGATTTGTTGGGGATATATAAAGTCAGGATCAGGGTTGCTAACGGCAATAACAAGTAATTAAACAGTTTTCTGAAGAAAAAACAATGCAGTTTATTGATGAAAAATTGACTTTTTTTTTACATTCAACCTTTGTGAACTGGTTAGGGATCCATAAGACCCATATACCATTTTATAAGGCTTGGGGGCTGGCAATTCAGCGGGTGACTTCCACTAACCCCAGCCCCCAATTACCTGCCTTCCCAAAGCCCAAGGGGGCAGAAGAGCCAAAGCCACAGAGGCTATGCAGGCTTGTAGCCTGCAAGGCATAGGGGCCACCAATGCTGGCTTCTGTTCCCTGTTCTACAAGCCCCATAGCTGGTCCACGGGCTAGTTATGCTGGGTAGGGAGGACCCCACACCATTTTTGAGAGGATTTTTAACCCTTTCATATTTAGCTTGTTTGTTTGAATATTGATACTTAAGAAAAAAATGTGTTTTTTATACATTTTTTTTAGGCAAATACTGTGCAACCAATGAATTCTTCAAGGGATTTCTTCTAAAAAGATGAGCCCACTAAAACAAGCTGGATACACCTAGAAAGCTTAATGTGTTTGCTTTCAGGGAATATTTGGTTGTGTGGTGTGGGGGGGATTTCAAATGTATAGAGTTGTTTTGGTTGAAAAAGCACAAGGTGTGTCTGCAGAGATAACATTTTCAAGTAAAATTACCCTTACTCGCATGCTTTACTTTGGGGTGTTTGGTAACTCTTCCCTTGACAGTACCCATGCATATTGGGTATTGTTCTGTTCAGAGGACCTTGCTTTTTAAGATTTAATTAGATTTTGTTTTCATTTTTTTTAGGACAATGTGACTTTGAGTCTTTTTTATTCTATTTTTAGGAAAACCATGTGCAATCAAAGAAATCATCACGGATTACCTGCAGAAAACTGTGCCCACATAAACAAGCCTGGTACGCTGAGAAAGCTTGAGGTGCGTACTTTCAGTGAATATATAGTTTGTGGGGGTATTATAAATTTAAAGGGTTGTTTTTCTTGAAAAAACTGCAAGGTGTGCATAGCAGTTGTATTTAATCTAAAAATCTCCTAAAGCCCTGTTTTAGTTTGGGGGAGTCTTCTGGGCGGGAAAGGAGGTATACCAATACATATTTGGTACCACTGTAACTGGGAGAAAATGGGCTTTTATACACAATATGATTTTATTGGCACAACAAAAACTGTACAAATTGTAAAAAAAAATTAATTTTTTTGCAAATATTTCACCTTAAAAATAGTGAGAATACACTACAAAAATATTAAACAAGACATTTTAAGTTAAAGACAATATAGAATATCCCTGGGAAATCCCTTCAAAAGTCACAGTTGAACATGTATAGCACAAAAAATTGAAACATGGTCTGGCAACAGCCTCTAGGTAGGCTGGTGATTAAAAGGCCTATTAAGGCTGATTAAGGCTGGCAGTTAAAAGGCTGATAACAAACACAAAACAAAATGCAAACAGGACCACTCAAATGTATGGTTACAGACACATAAATATTGTGGCCAGGACAGCTACAACATTATTTTTCCCAGGGCAGATGCAGACACTACATTATTTTGGAAAGAACAGCTAGATAATTATTTTGTCCAGGACAGATGCTAAATTATTTTTCCGTAGTAGGACACAGAGCTTTTCCCAGGAAAGCTGCAGATGCAAAATCTTTTTGCCCAGGACAACCACAGAATTATTTTGCACAGGACTATTGCAGACACTGAATTAATTTACTCAGGACAGCCCTACAGTCATTTTCCCCATCCCACCTGGCAATGGCTAGCAGTAACTTCTGAAGCAGATGCTACGCTCATCTCCTCCAAAATACCAAAAGAGGAGCACAGCATTCGTTCCTATAGGCATTGGGTCTGGGGACAGGATCCACAGTGGAGCACAGCACTCGGCACCACCACACACAGTGATGAGTAGCTGCTGCTGTGTGACAGTTGTCAGAGGGCCACATAAAGGTTTGGAGCACCGCAGGGATTCAAGTACCCATTTTATGACTAAGCACTCCTGTTCCACAACGGAGTTGTTTTTTTTCAGCAGAGATGTGCTTTTTTTTTTAAATACAAGATGGGATGCTCTTCCCTGTTCACAGCTTGCAACAGTACAATCCCCAAACCTGCATCTGAAGCATCAATTTGTACCAAGATCTTTAACATAGTTGCTGACACGTGTGCATATTTGGCTTTAACATAGTAATTAAACCTGAAAAAAGACTTTAGCCTATCCAGTTCAGCCTGTTTATTAGTGTTCAATCAGCCATAGCTGCTAATGTTATTGCATTCAAGGAAGGCATCCAAGCCACTCTTTTATAGTATTCTTCATGACTATCTCCAATGGCAGAGTTACATAGTCACACTACTCTTACAATAAAGAAAACCCCTCCTATGTTGGTGAAAGAAGCATCTTTCCTTCAACCTTAGTAGATGCACTCGAGTTTTACTTACAGTCCTAGCTTTAAATAGATGGTGGTACAGATCTTTGTATTGACCCGGGTATATTTATATATAGTTATTAGGTCACTCCTCAGGCATCTCTTTTCCAAACTGAATAAACCTAACTTTGAAAATCTTTGGGGGTTCTCTAGTTCCCTCATTCCTATGCCCTTCTTGATGCAACCCATGATTCTGTTTGGAAGCTGCTACCTGACATTGATTACTACAGTTAGGTTTATTGTTAACCAAAACTCCTAGGTCTTTCTCCATTGGTGTTTTACCCAGTCTTATTTAGTGTAGGATCATGGCACACATTGCCCCAGTCATGTGCATAACCTTAGGTTTATCTGTTTTAAACTTAATTTGCCATTTTCCTGCCCAGACCTCCAATTTATTTAAATCAGTTTGTAGCTGCATGTTGTCTTCTTTTATGTTAATTAATTTACATGGCTTAGTATCATCTGCAAATATTGAGATTTCACTGTTTAATCCAGTGAAAGGGAGCACCAAAGCACCATCAGCAGCACCAAAGGGAGCCAAGTGACAGTGTGTATTTGGAATGTATTTTAGTTTTTCCCACCACGTATTTCTACCCATATAGACTCCACATCCCGCAGAGTGGGCTGTAGAGAGGATTTTACAAATAAACAGAATCCACCTCCCTTGTGTGTAGGTTTACTGCCCAGTCATAGTTTGTATACAGCTATGTCTTGGCTACTCCCACTATGTCATATTGTTCCACTGTTTATTAGTTCTAGTTCATCCATTTCATTTGTCATGCTTCTAGCATTGGTAAGCATGCAGTTCAGATGATTTTGGTGATTTTTTATAATGTCCATTTGCCTGCTTGGTATACTCCCCCCTCCCCATTTCCACCCCAGTACCCTTTCTACCCCCACTGTCTCTTTCTTTCTTGCCTTCCCATCTCCTTATTGAAGTGCAGTCCATGCCTGCAAAAGAGCCCGTAGCCCACTGAGAAGTCTACCAGATTCTCTATGAACCCTAGCCCCTCTTTTTTACTCCAATTTTTGTGCCGTCTGTTTACTCCCCTAATCTACAGTTGAGCTCCTTGCCTTAAGCTTAAGTCTCTAAAATCATTCCTTCCTATGTCATGGTGCCAATATGCTCCATGAGGTCTTTGTGTGCCCCTCCCAATACTCCCAATCAGCCTTATACACAACATGCCAAACTCTTGTCACAGGAAGGCAAAACATTGTTTGGCGATCCCAATCTTTGTCACAGATTGCTCTGTCTGTTCCCCTAATAACTGAATCCCGCACTACCAGCATCTGGCTTGCCTGCCATGCACTCCCATTTCCTTTCCTCTCCTTACTGGAGCAAACAGCAGTGTTTCAAGCAGAGGTTCAAGCAGAGCTAACATCCTCCTCATCTGCCAACCAGGCAAACTTGTTGGGAGGTCCCAGCTGAGGACTAGCTTCCCTGCAACCCCCTACTCTGCCTCCTAACTGTTATCCAACATCCTGTATGATCATCCTGTTTTCCTGTCTCCCCATGCTACCACTCTCCCCATCCCTTAAACCAGATAGGTGCACCTTACTTCACCAAATAATTTGCATGACCCTCATTGAAAGAGAATATCACTTTTTACTCCCAAAAAATACTGCATGTAGCATAGTTTTTGCACCTGGTGTTGAATCAAAGGGGTGATGCAGCAACACATGTAAAAAGTGCGACCACTTTAATTGTCTTCCTAGGGGTTGATTCAGCACAGGTGTAAAAGTAGTACTTCTATTTAATATTTCATCTAAAGTCGACTTTTTACTCCAAAGTGCATTTTTGCACATGGTGCTGAATCAACATTAACATCAACGAAAGTTATGCCTAAATTGGCACTTTATGGGCTTTCCTGAAACCAGAACAGTTTACCCACATTTTCACCTATAGACTTTTATGACCTCTCTAATCCCAAACCTTTGTAGAGATGTGCCCAAGCTGCTCTTGAAAGGACCAGAAACATATTCAAACAACACTGTGGGGAAGCTGATAAGCAGCGCTGCAGTAGTGGGACCTGTCGGAGGACAATTTGGGGTACTGCATGTTAACCTGCAGCTCTTGTACCTTAGCAAGCTTCCCATGTGTACTGTAACAGACCCAGCTTCCATGAGATATAATAGAATGTCAAGTATCTGTATGCTACCCACCCCCAATACAATGGCTCCTCTTTCTCCCAATGGCTCCTCTTTTTCTCTAAATACCATGCATCATACATCTAGCAGGGCTCCCCAGGTGGATACACAAGGGAAAGGGTGGGGCACTGGTATGACTCTCCCCTCCCCAAACTTCAATCTTTAACCCTATGCTGCAGACCAACTGGCCCTACGACAGACCAGGATCCCATCCTTCCAACCTCAATCTTTACACATGTCATTCTTTTGCCATTCGAATTTCTGCAAATAATCTGCTACTTACTTTCTACTACCTACTTCAGGCACTACTAAGTTTTTCCTGCCTCAGCCCCCCATCTCTTAATTCCAGCCCTACTACCTACTCCCAGCAGTACTACTTCTCTCAGTTTCTCAATTCCTGCCCTACTACCTACTATATACTTTCCGGTCCATGGCTTCTCCAAATGGGCACCCTAAAAGTGGATCAAAACCCATGGAGATTGACCCGGGAATCTATCAGATTGACGGGACAGTTGATTCCCTCCCCCAGGTCATACAAAATGGAAAATGCCTCGCTGTGTGAAACCCCCCAGGTTGCCCATAACTCACCTTCTTTTTCGGTCGATGGTGCAAGCACGAGCCGCGGCCGCATCCCCGCTATCCCTCTAGAAAGATGCGTTCCCACGCCAGACATTTGTGAAAAGCCAGCGCAGGCATGCTCCCTGTCAGAGGGTAGTGAAGGATGCAGCCACCAGTGTGCTGATTGGACGAGCAGCCGCGCATGCACTGTAGGACCAGGAAGAGGTGAGTTTCTTCGGGCGACCTGGTGGGTTTCACACAGTGGGGCATACTCGATTGGTGTGTCCCAGGGGCAAGGACCAAAACCCAGGATAGTTAAAATCCTGGGTTTTGGACCACTTTAATTGGATGTCTGGGATGGAAGCTTCTAAGTCAGAGAAAAACCTGTGTTATGCCTGTTCTACTTTCTTTCCCTCCCCTACTGAGCCCCCATGCAAAGTATTTGTTGTAAGTGCATATATACATATGGTTGTCTGGTTCTAATTTTAGAATCTGAAAGATAATTCATTAAAGCAAAAGGGATCACAGAGCACTGGACTGCAATGTCATGCACTGAATCATAATTTCTGAACTATAGGGCTGATTCATAGCCTTCTCAAAACCATCTTGTTTTAGTCTCGTAATGTGTATTTTTCAAATACATGCATGATGCAGAGCCGCCATCAGGAACGTTCCGTTTACTTTATGCAGCTGCGTATGCCCTCATGAATGACTGTGTATGGGTCTCGCAGTGTACGCAAGAGGATGAGGTTTTTATTTACGTTGCTTTGTAATACTCGTCTACTACCGTTTTTCAGCATTTTTCAACGTACCTTCCAAAGTAGAATTTCAGTGTCCCGCGATATTCAGCTTGCATGTTTCTCAAAATATACATAGTAACGTAATATTGATGTAGAAGCTGCTATGTCTGCAAGCATGTACGCATGCGCGCAGCTTATTAACTGATTCATGTCCCCGGTTTCAACCATTCCCTCACTCACTTCTGCTCCCATGCTTACCCTAACTCCCTTGTGAGTGTTTATTTTCCTCTGTCCCACTCCATTAATGCTTACCTTAACTACCTTGTCACTGTATGTATTCCTCTGGCCCACTCTATTAATGCTTACCTTAACTCCCTTGTCACTGTATGTTTTCCTCTATCCCCATCTTTTCATGCTTACCTTAACTCCCTTCCCTCTGTTTGTTTTTGTTTGTTTTTCCTTGTGCACTCTGGTTTCAATAGCAATACAATAGTGACTAAACAATTGATGGAAACATAGTAATTATTTTTAGTTCATTTTTTAATTAAAATTAATTTTTTTTTAAAAAATAAAAATGTATCATTAAAAATTGAAAAAACAATACAATAGTCAAAATATTTTAATAAATAATAGCTACACAAATATTGGCAGCCTCCCAATGTTTCATTGTGGTCCTCATTGATGCGGCCACTCCTATACATACTGGTCGCAAAGGCAACTCTAAGGCATGCAAGAATGTTGAGCCAACCAGGCCTTCAACTAGGCAAATAAAAGCTCCTTCGAGGCAGACTGTAGCTCAAAATATATGCCACAACCAGGAAGCTAAAGGAATCCTCCTCCAGCCATACTGCTCGCCCTACTCACACATCTCACTCCACAACATCATTAGCATGCAGGTGTAATAAGGGCAAGGGGAAGAGTAGGGCAACACACATTAGCCCCCCAAATACACCCTCTCCTGCTTGAGGCCACTTCGTATATTAAAATTTTGAAAGCCCCGTGTCACCGGCCCAGCCAAGAACACACACCCAGCCCCCAAGCAAGTCCTCCTCAGTCATTAGCCAGTGAAATGTGTTCTTATTCATCATCCAGACCCCAACCACAAATGTCACCCATTTTGTCAAGTCCCCAGTATGACGCAGACAGGCCATCAGTTGTGCAATACCTGTGGTGTGACACTTTGAGTGTGGGCTTTAGTGAGGGCCATTGTATGGCTTTGGGGTGCATGGGTACAGATGGTTGTGTTGCTTGGGCAGGTTGATGTTGTGAATGACCTTCTTAAATATTTATATTTATTCTTGTATACGGTTGCAAGCAGGAGGTGGATATCCAGTCAAAATTCTATTTACTGCTGCAGAGGAACTGGTCTGCGGATTAATACAGCTACACTCCAGGGCTTGGGAAACGTCTCTTCAGCAACTCTAATGCCCTCTCAACAACAGCCCGGGTCTTCCGATGTGCACTATTTTAGACGTCATGTGGCAGCATCTGATGGTGCAGGATGGGGGTCATAAGGCACGGAAGCAGGGGGTATGTCGATTTCCCTTAAATTAAGACACATAAAAAACAAAAAATTAACAATGCAATTGTTAAAAGCCACTTATTATTTAATATTGATTGGACCGAACAAAAATATAACAGTGCAAATAAAAAGTATGTTTGAAAGTAGATTTAGCTCTACATTAAAATACACAATGCAAGGCAACATTACTATAAATGTGCCAATAAACATACAAATAAAATCAATTTAGATTTAAAAAATAAGGAAGAATGTCAAGATAAAAAATACCTGTATAGATGCTCATCAATAGCTGGAGGCACCAGCGCGCACAGTCGATCGCACACATGACTTAAGGCATTCCGTGCACAAAGCAAGCTGAAATCCCACAGACACGTAGCTGCAGACACACAAATTCATTCATGTAGTCCATAACACTGCAACTGACACCATGACAGCACACTTTCACCAGGAAATAGACCCCGTAAGTTGGGTGGAAACACACTTGTTTTATTGGGCATTTGAATCAACAATCAAGGCTTTGAATCATGCGCAAGCCCATACCAATAACGTATTATTCCCGTAAACTCGAAATTTTGCCTAGAATAATACGACCATCGAATATGCTCATTCAAGTTAACGTAAACGCACATACACATGAAAATCCCGTTAACGGCTACAAAAAATACACAAACACATGTCAAAGTGAAGGAAAAGGAGGCTGTGAATCAAGGCCTATATCTATGTATCGAACTCACATAGGAGTGTTACAATGGTTGTGCTTTGCTGACACCTGCTGGCCAGTATAGAGAACTACATAACTTTAAACTACCACAAAAAAAAAGCCTGACATGTGTGCAAACTGAAAAGAACACCTGAAACACACACGTGTATTGTTTTACAATGTGACCTTTGAGTAACACATTTTTTCACATATTTGTGAATGCAGAATAATCCAATGAACAATAGAATGCCAAAGTATTTCAAATGCCTGTCCACTGGAGACCAAAGAGGAAGGAAGGAATACTCACCTATTACAGCACCTGTGTAACTGCGTGTAACTGTCGCTAGCCAATGGGGGTTCAGTGTGTAAGCATGCATAGGGTAGTATAAACTCTTATTTTTCACCAGCAACCTTAGAAACATGGAAAAGTGTTTACTCTGCCTGATTGTTGTGCTTCTGTCAAAGTTTCTTGCTTTCCCAAATAGAAATGTCTGGGGGTGGTTCATAAATTCACCTTATGGTTCATTTAGATTTTAGGCCTATTTTAACTTATCACCCAGCTATGATCATTAAAGGACAAGTATCATTTGTCAACTGCTCTGGGGACAGGCTGTGTGTTTATTTTCATTAAACCGGGCCAACGCCCATTTTTCTAGGTGTTGGTCCCGCTGACAGCAAATAAAAGACGCTGGTGGCATCCAGAATGCCAGAGCCCCTCCCCTGCACATAAGCCCCCGAGAACACTCCATATGCTTACCTTCACCGTGAGTCTGCAGGACTGGCCTTTGGTGAGTACCTGGGTAGGTTGTGGGCAGGGCATTCTGGAAAATGACACAAGGACAAGGACACGACAATGGCTCATGTGACTGCCCGTCGGCTAATCGCGGGACTCTTCTTCCTGCACAGGCTCGAGGTGAAGGTAAGCATATTGGGTGTTCTGGGAGTTATGTTTGGGGGGACTCCAGCATTTTGGATGCTCCCCCAAGCTTTATTTTATGTGCTGTCAGTGGGATCAACGGGTGTTGGTCTGCTTCAATGACACTTCTCTGCCTTAGGTCTAGTGCAAGGGGAAGCTTGTTACATTTAGGTACAGCTGACCATTAGTTTCTGTTACATTTGTATCTAAATGTCTCAAGCTTCTCCCAGCACTAGAAGTAAGGTATCATCAGAGAGGCAGAGAAGTGACAATAATGAAAATAAACACACAGCCCATTGGCCGAGCAGTTGGCAAACGATACTTGTCCTTTAACACCAGAAGGGTAATTTAAAGTTAACCTATTCACTTCTGCCTTATGTGGAACATTTCAATACATTTTAACAAATAATTGAAACAAAACCCACCCGGACCGGCCCTGGCATCTAAAAGCAATGGGAAACATTCAGTGGTTGGGAAATCACTGGCAGAATTCAGGCTTCCATATGTATGTTCTCTTTATCTTAGGATAGATGTATGCTTATCCCACGCATGTCTACACTAACGCCGCATGTTAGGTGTACAAAGCAGGGTCTTTCTGACTCTGGCTTGATAAACATCTGTTTGGTGATGGACAATCCACACTCATGAGCTGCTTTAAATCAGCCCCTTCAGATGAAAGCAGTGGCAGACTGGGGTTAAAAATCATCCCGGGGTTTTATTGACCCTCGACCAGTCCGCAACTTCGCCCCTGAGGCCGTTCATGTACTCCCCAGTTGGTTACCAAGTATATAAAAGCTATAGAATTGGGGTATGAACATGGAATTGGAGTTTCTTAAATTGGGGGCAGGGTGGAGCTGAGAACATTGGAGCTGATGGGAGCAGTGGCCCAATCGGCCCTAAAGCAGTATGGCCCACCAGGAATTCTCCTGGATCTCCCTATGGCCAGTCCGCGCCTGGTTGAAAGGATAACAATCTTGTGCTCAAGTAGTTAAAGGGCTACTAGCCTTCTTACCTAGTGAGGGGCTCCTGCCATTAAGTAAGGGGGTGCTGACAAATCTGTATGTGTTTGAGAGGGGTGCTGTTAAATATGTATGTATATATATATATATGTGTGTGTGTGGGGGGGGGGTGCTAGCAAATATGTTATGTGGGGGGGTGGCAAATATGTATGCATTTGGGGGAGTAGTGGCAAATATATATCTATGTCTGTGTGCAGAGCAGGGGTGTGACACATAGTGGGTGTGTGCATGCATGGAGGGGGAGCTGGCAAATTCATTGTGTATGTGTATGCGGCAGGGGAATGATACATGGGTTGTGTTTGTGCATGGGGGTCTGGTTAACTGTTTGGAACAGAGCATTGGCATAGAGAAACTGAGATCCCTGGCCTCCCTGCAGTCCCTGCACTTGATCGGCTCATCCTGGAGTCTTTTAGGCCGGTTAGCCAATATGGTGATTGTTCCTCTTTAAATGTAATTTCATTCTAGTATATCCCATCAGATTATGTACGATCCACAGACTATAGCCCACATACAGCAGCAACAAGAACCTCAAATATGCTCCAAGCATATATATATATTATTCCAGGCAAAGGGTTGAATTAGCCTGCTTTCTGCTCACTTAATGCTCAGTATCAGGGGTCATGTCCGGATACACCCAAATGAACTTGTCAATAAGGTGCACATGTCAAGGATGCTCAAAAAGTCCAAGAGAAGCACGGGGATGCATGCACAACCAGAGCAACAGTGGGGCTTGTAAAGAAATGTAAAGCATAGCTGACTGAAACACATGGCCCCTAACATCCCCAACAGAGCCCAATAAGCCAGTTTCAGCCTCACATGTATCATGATTGGTATAACAAGGGACTCCTGTGTACACACACACCAACACGCACTGACAATGTGCAGCTCCTACCTAGTGAAAATGCACCACTGGGTTAGGTTGAAGATGCAATCATTAACAGACATCTTTTGCATGTAAATATTCAAACATAGCAATCAGAATAGATCTAGATTCTGTCAGCGTGGAGCGAATGCTTGCTTGAACGGTGTTCTGCACATTTTTGTTTTTAGACTGCAGACAGCAAATATCCTATTTACTGCTACCATATAGTAAGTAATTCTGTTTTACCTTAAGAAGCTCCACAAGTCTGCACAATGCCTTCACAGATGTTTTGGTCGTCGGCTTCTGCATAGACATGTACAGATTCATTGTGCTTTTGATGGTGTTGCTGAGCCCACACGCATAAAGAAATCCCTGCAGGTAAAGGTATTACATGAACATCTTTGTTTTAACAAACCGTCTCTGAAGGCATTTATATTATTTCCTACTGCATTAAAGAGGTACAACACACCCGATTTCCCCTTTCGGGGTGTTGTTCCTCAATCCAGGGGCATCCCGAATCAGGATGCCCCGCTGTGTGTATCCGCCAGGTCACCCGATCCACTCACCTTCCAGTCACTTCAACAGCGAATGCTCGAATGCGGTGATTGGCTGAAAGGCCGGCTCAGCCAATAAGCGCGCTCGCTTTCACTCGGCTCCCTCTGTCTCCACTGACAGCTGAGCGGCACCAAAGGCCGCAGCTGAGCGTGCGCCGCATTCCCTGCCAAACTCCTAGCCGTGGCATGCCTGCATTGCCCATTCAGAAATGTCTTCAGGCTGTGAGCACGCTTCCCCCTGTTCCCCCCCCCCCCCCGCGCGCTATCGCTCCGATTGCCGAAGCTCTGCATGTAAACAGAGCCATTTGCCGAGCATTAGATTTGAACAGCAAACAGATCTGATTGGACATATGTACCATATGTCCTGGAAGAGGTGAGTTTTCCTGGGCAATCTTGGGGGTTTCGCACAATGGGGTATCCCAAATATGGATGCCCTCAGGACACAGAAAAAAATCCAGGATAGTCCTCAGTTTTGTTCCGATTTTAAGAGCCTTTTCACTAGTCCAGGTTTTGTTCCATTTCAGCAGGGCATCCAAACATAGCCCTTCTCTGTAAAAATCTCACCCCCCTGAAATCACATAATGCATGAAGGAGCCAACAGCCAATCAGCATAAGTTAGATAAATGAAGCCACACCTCTGTGTACACCAGCCATTCAGAAATACCTAGCGGTGGATTAAGATATAACATTTTTTTTTTCACTTTACTAGCGGTGTCACTGGTGGGTGACATGCAACTACCCTACCCATTTATCCACAACCCATCTTGGGGCACCGTTATGGACCCAGACTTCCTCCACAGTTTCTGTGAGCACTGTATCCATACCAAAGGGCAAAGGGGCTGGTATACTGGTTGGGTCTCCAAATCCTAGGTTATCATCCCCTATGCCTGGTGCTCTAGTTGGCTTTTCAGGGGGTGTGGGCTGCACACAATTATTGCCAATGGAAAAATGCGTGCCGGCATTCACGTCAGTTAGTAAAGCTGCCTTTTCTCGTCTACTCTGAGCAGGAGAGAAATGTCTGAACCCAAGAACTTAATCTCGGCTAAAAGTCCCAGTTTAAAACTCTCTGTGAATCACACAAGTTTACACTTTTTGTGCTAATTTATATGTGATTTCTAGCTCAGTGTCTGCCTAATCGTGAAAGTTTTTTCTCACCTGAGAATGCATTAGTCTGCTGAATTGAGACTTATGTGGCACTTTACCCATTTGCGAACTATAGCTCCTGCTGGGGGACCAGACCCAAGGTATTTACATACAAACACAATATAAAAAAATATATAAGGCTACAAGATTCCTACAAAAAAAAGAAAAAAACAGCTGCTGAGAGCAATCCCGCCCCACCTATCTGTGTGTGTTGGGGGATGGTAGGTAATGCACTACAGGTACTGTTTATTCACTGTTAGTTGAAGAACTAGGGCAAAGACCAAAGCTAAACAAAAGGATCCTCCTTATTTGTCCACAGCGACATTACAGCAGAACTTGGACAGCATTTATTCTGCACACTTCATACAGATGTCTTCCATACAAATCTGAGCGCTGATAGTTTATTCCCTCAACTTGGAGAATAGCTGCCACAGTCCCCACTGATCCTTTCATTTGTGGGCACCTAGGCCATGGCTTTCTCCTATGCCCCAGCAGCTGACTGGCATACCCCACACTCCGATCCATTTCGACAAGTATACTGTTTATGATACATACACAGAAAGATTATTTTTGCTGGCAAAAGGGGGGGGGGTCATGGGTGGTTTACTCCTGCATCTTCCTCACTGTTCCATTTTACAGAGCAGAAAAAAAAAACAGGGGGAACATAACCATATATGAGTTTTGGTTCCCCCCTAATTACACTTTGCAACTTTTCAGTTACTGGCTGCACATGGCCCTGGCTGGAGCAAACTGGCTATATGCAGACCCAGGAGAATTCCCGGTGGATCGCATTGCTTTGGGGTCTCCAGGCCACTGCTTCTAACCTGCCACTTTAATCAGCCCCAATGTATCCCACCCTGCTTATAGCCACCGCAATACTAAAGCTTCAATGTCATTGCTTTAAGAGTTAGCCTTTGTTGTCCTGATAGGACGCGTGCTTGCTGCGAGATGTCAGTCTTTATTAGTCAGACATCTACTGTTTTAGTCACTTTCTGCGTCTCTTTCCTCACCTAGCAATGGTTCTTATGACGTTGCCATCACAGCTGCCTCTGCGATAGGCTGGAGCGGTTTCCTTTTGTTCAATCAGGCGCTACCGACGTCACGGTTATGTGACCCGGAAGTTCCAGCGCGCCTTTCCCCACTCCCCGCATTGCAGCCCTTCGGTTTAAATACCGCATTCTTCCTCTCACCAAACACCCGAGTTCAAGTCCCCTTAGAGGGACGAAACGCGTAGGGAAGTTTGTTGATTTATTTGTGGAGACTTTATAAGCTGAGGACATCGCTGTGGAGTGAGACAGCTGGAACCAAGTGTTGGTGAGACATACGGGAGTTGTTCTGGTTTTCACTAAATGCCTGTGATTTTACAGCTATCATGGCCTCTGCCTGAGAAATTCTAAAGGCTTTGAGACCTTGAGGAGATTTAAGAGGACAATTCTGCAGATTTGGGATACCTTTGGGGATGCCCCACGTATTTGATGCATATATATGCTCCAATTCTGGAGATCTGCCTGTGAAACTTCAGTGGCACTGAGATCCTAAGGAAATTTAAGGAGAGAACCTTGCCGACTCAGGATACCCAGTGGATGCCTTACACATTTACACGCGTATTTATGCTTTGCTTCAAGATTGTTTCATTGCATGGAACTAAACTCCTGCTTCTCATTATCAGCTCTGTGTACTATGTATTGATTGCTTTAAGAGTGGCCACTTTAACTAGCCCCACTGTAGCCCACTTTGTTCTTACCTCCCCAGCTCATGTTCTGCCCCCAACGCTATAGCCTCAACATTATGGCTGCGGCAAGCCATACCTACCTCTGCTCCTGCAATACTAAAGCTTCAATACCATTGCTTCAAGAGCGGCCAGATCAACCTTACCCCTGATCTATACTTTCAATGCTATAGCCTCACATGAGTTGGGCATAGCTGTCATCGGCTGGCCAGGAGCCAGTAAAATCCTTGGCTGATTTCTGGCTCCAGTTTGCCACTGGGCTGAGGACAAAATTCACACTCACTACCAAACATTGGCCAGATAGGGCTAGAATGATAAAAGTCCATATAAATATGTCCATATAAATATGCTGGATGGCGTAGATTTTTTAGATTTTGATGGAAGAAAGGATTTTATGCCTAAAGGATAGACTAAACACGTCACCCCTGTATTACTAACCGTAGAAGAAAACCAAAAGCTTGGCACATGTTTAATTAAATTTGGGTGTAAAGTGACCCCCTTCTATCATTGGCTATTTTGTTTATATGTATTTTTAATATCACACAATTTTGCATTCCAATAAGCACGCTATTGTCCTTTTCAGGACATTTATTCAGGGAAAGCGGCTGGAGTGAGGGCTTGGTAGGTTGGTTGTGAGCACTTTTTAATACCACTTGCTGAAACCACTGGGGTGACAGTACTCTTTAATATGTGTTAATCGTTCATTCGCTGACTATTCACTGTGCTTTTGCTAGATTGCCACATTTACTATGCAAAAAATGGTCTATTCTATTCAAAGGTTGTGTTTGCCGTATTTAAGTCCCTTCATCTTTGCCGAGAGAATGTTGGCAAGCGGCTTTTTAGAAGTCCCCATAGGAATGTAGTTTTTGGCGAAAATGGCTGTTTATGTAATTTTTATATCTTTCACTAATAAATCGAACGTGAAGGCCATATAACTAGTATTGAAGAAACAACTAAATACCAACTGAACAACTAAAAACCAATAAAATGGTTTTCACATGATTTTTTATTTTTTCAAAACAATTTTTTAGAGGTCTTCCAAACACCCCAGAGACACCATACAAACATTCTGAAAAAAATTCCATGCTGCCCTATTCTGTCAAGTGGGTCTCCAGCACCATTTCTGGGTTGTTAATAGCAAACTGTGCTGCCGCAGTTCGCCCGCTGTCAAGGGCACCCTGTTCGCTAGTAAATACCACACATTTGAGCAGCGAAGTGTGATGAATGCACAGTAAAATGCAACCAGAAAGTTAGTTGTTCACTGCGGTATTCCACAGTATTTCATTTTATATATTAATTTATATTTGAAGTGGACCAATCACCACTGTTGGCGTCTCTGGAATCTAAAAGACTCAAGAGCCAGATCACTAGGTGCCCCTGGGCATCCTAAATTTAGGATGCCCCCCGTCATGCCCGCAAACCCCTTACCTTTCCGCCGGTCCCTCGATGCAATCACAGGTCACAACACTGGTATCCCAGCAGACATGCAGATTCCCGTACCCAGCCAGTCAGATGGGCTGGTCACTTGATGGCGCGCACTGTGCAGGGAAACCAGGGATGCGGCTACTGACGCTCCCTTTGCCCCTTGCTCAGTCCAAAACAACTGCTTTATGCCATGCATTATTGCACAGCATAAAGCGCTGATTGGATGAGAGCCTGCACATGTGCTGTGGAAACAGTGGAAAGGTGAGTTGTGTGGGCGATCTGGGGACACAGTGGAGCATCCCAAATCAGTATGCCCCAATGACGAGTACCAATCATCAGGATAGTGAAAATCCTGGTGATTTGTCTATTTTAAAGAGAAACTCTGGTCAGAAATGAAGAAAAAGAAAGGTAAGGGGTCCGCACTCCTTAAAAGTCCAAAACTTTTTTAAGTAAATATTAAAAGCATCTTAATAAAACTTTGGACTTTTAATTAGTGCGGACACCTCACCTTTCTTTTTCTTCACTGTTGTCGGCTAAGGGATAGCCCTGGGTCGAGCACCCTGCAATTACTTACCTTTACCACAGTGCATTAACTTCTTCCTATGTTTGAATCTGGTCAGAAATGACCAGACTCCCTCTTTAATTCTCGGGGGATTTCCAGGATCCTATCAGGCTTGCACGACCAGCGACTGCACGGTAATGTGCTCGGCCACCAGTCACCTTGATAGACTGCTCACAGTCACATAGGTCACAAAACCCCAAAAGAAAGAGGTGAAAATCCTGACAGACCCATTCTGTAGAATCGCGACATCGATGCTGCATATTAAAGAAGAAAAAACTCGGTCATTTGACTATCCTGGGCTTTGTTCCTTGCCACGTTGTATGAAACCCCTAAGAATGCCCTGTAAATCTCACCTCTTCCGAGTCCTATGAAGCATGAGCAATCAGAGCCATTGCCATGCATATTAAATGTTCAGACAAACTACTCTGTTTGTGGCAATCAGGAGCGAGGGCGGCTGCTGAATATTTATATTGCCGAGGGCCCCAGGAAGCCGGTGCGCTATGTGCCGCCTAAGGGGGGAGGTTCACACTACTCATACTACACAGACTCAACTACTTCTGGGGTCCCGCAGCAATCAAATGTGGCACCAAGCAGAGTGTTTCTCCCACTCTATCTGCTGTGTGCACCGTGGGACCCAACTACAGAGCATTTTATTTGGTGCCTCATTTGATCATTGTGGGGTCCCAGAAGTAGGTGAGTATGCCAGATCAGAGAGTCTTTTAGAGAATTTTACTGCAGGGTATATAGATTTGGGACACCCCACTACTCATCTCCTCTCTGCAAGAGAGTGCGGCGACTGGGCAGCACTTACCTATAACTACTACATAACCCAGGCTGCCAATGTAGGAGGGCGTTTCACACCTCCTTGTCCATCTGACAGACCTCACTCGTGCAGCATCCCAGCCAATGACCAGAGAGAAAACAGTTGATAGGCAAGGGCTACCCAGGCGGCACTTGTGTTTCATTCTCATCGTAAATGTAAACACAAACAAATTAGTCAGTTCAAAAGAGTCTCTATTATCATCTCAATCAAGCCATATTAGTTTCCATATTGGAAAACAGTTGGTCCACATTCGGGGTTGTGAGTTATAACCTTAACCTTAATTGATATGGGTCCCATGAATGGCTGGTTAACCAAAGGGACTGCAGATTTCCTTTACATGCAGTTCCCAAAAACCCCTGTTATGTATGGATTACCAAAGGTGCATAAGGGCTTGGATCCCCTGAAATTTCTCCTGATTGTGGCAGAAAGAAACTCAGACACACAACCGCCAATACAATGGCTCCAGTCGTATCTGAAAGACCTACCCTCTTACATAAAGGACACAGGAGACCTATTGAGCCTACTAAACCCTTTACATGTTACACCTACACAAATACTAAATAAAGCAAGACTTTGTTTTTTTTTAACAAAGAAACCCCCCGAGATTCCAACAGATAACATACTTACAGGCCTTGATTTGATCCTGTATAATAATTGTTTCAAGTTTGAGGAATGCCACTACCAAAAACAGGTTTGCACAGCCATGGGCAGTGCCATGGCTCCATCCTTCGCAAATCTTTTCGAAGAAAGGTACATCTATCTTTACCCCATGTATATGACAAATGTGATGTGGAAAAACATACATACTGTAGATGAAGTGTTGCTACTATGGACAGAGTCGAAGGACCACTGAATCACATTCAATCCAGGAAAGGTCCCTTGACGGGATTACCTTCCTTGATGTGGCAATAACAAAAGTGGAAGGACG
The DNA here is from genome assembly GCA_027917425.1 of Gastrophryne carolinensis. Classification (NCBI taxonomy): domain Eukaryota; kingdom Metazoa; phylum Chordata; class Amphibia; order Anura; family Microhylidae; genus Gastrophryne; species Gastrophryne carolinensis. The sequence goes on along the minus strand of CM051238.1, from coordinate 150,400,473 downwards.
GTTATCTACAGGGTGCAGGGGGCACCAGGAGCAGGGCCAGCTAGAGGCCTGCTGCCAAACTGAGTGAGACAGTCAACAGGGCAGAAGCACCCAAGAGTCTTTGATGTGAACTGTGAGTAGGCCTGTGTGGCCATATGAAACTGGAACTTTGTGAAAACAGCCTGCAGGAGAATTTAACTATATCACAGTTTCTAAGAGTACTTCGGGTATGTTCCAATCAAGGAGACAGAGATACACAATTAGACATGATGTATGAAACATTCAGAGATAGGTGTTACCCAATAAAGACTCCAGAGGCAGCAAAGGAGAAAGCATGCCAGATATATATCAGGCCCAAAAATAAAACACGCAAAAATATGGAGAGGATTCCATTTGCAAATACATACAATCATGTCTTACCCGGCAACAAGAAATGTATCAAGAAACCTATGGGTATACTGACATCTATGTCCGGTTGTGAAACAGAACCCAATGCAAACCCAATGCATATAATAGAAGCCAGAACTTACAAGATTTACTTGTCTGGGTGGACCATGTGGAGAAATACAAGAAAACCCCCTTCATGTTCTCCAGCAAAAAGGGTTGTTATCAATGCAACAACTGCAATGTGATTTTGGGGGAAAGTTCACACACCCTCAAACAAGGTCATTTTTTATTACCGGGTTCTTCACACGCGACACAATTTCTGTGTGTACATTCTTAAATGTCCATGTCCACGTTGGTATATGTTGGAAAGACTATAGGCCTGTTTTAAAAAAAGGACTCCAACAACACAAAAGTGGTATTAAAAAGGAGTTTGGAGAAATCAAAAAGGGGCTTCCCGGTCAATCAGGACAAACCAGGATCAACCCATTTTGTAAGCATGGGACATAAAACACATGAAGAGGCCCGGTTATCGACCACATCCAATGTCCAAACAGAGGGGGTGATAAAAACTGAATGCTCCGACAGAAAGAAACATTATGGATAGACAAACTGAACAATGTGAATCCTTGAGGCCTAAACACCAGTTTTGGTTTTACGCATTTTTAGATGAACGCTATTTCTAACAGACCGGTTTGACCCATTTGTTTCTTATTATAAACCTGGATTCTTGTTTTTCCTTTTTTCCCCTCCTTACTTTTTTCTCCCCCTTTTCTGCCACTTTTCTTCTCCTTTATTTCTTCTCTCTTTTCTTCTTCTGGTTTCCCTTTTCTTTTAGCTTTCCTTTTTCTTTATTGTTTACTTTTGTTCTTTCTTTTCTCCTAAACTTTTTGCCCCACCCCTTTTTCCCTTTCTACCTTATTTCTCTTTTTTTTCTCTTTACCTGTTCTCATCACTTTTTTTTCCTTTTTCTGTTAGGCCCCTTATTTTTTTTTATCTATCTCTTCTGTTTCATCACCTTTCCAATTCATTCCTGGACCTTAAGTATGGAAATGCATACTGATCAATGTTATTGTTTAATAATACTAGTAGTGATGATCTGACCACTGGTGAGATCCTGTGGTGTTCAACGGCAGCGTCTTCCTTATCCTAGGATGACAACTCCAGATGCCGGTGGCGGGCTCTTAGCGATTGCTGGCTGGGTGCTGTAGTTACTTCTAGCTCGCAGATGGCTCCTGAACATGGCCAATCACACTGGTTATGGGATGACATCATCTGTTGCTGGGTGGCCCAGGCAGAAGAAGAGCTCTGTCTCTCTCTGGCTTCCTGGTGTGCTCTGGCAGTTGGCCCCCCCTAGGAACCCCCCCCCCCCCCCCCCCCCGGAGTCATACACATGGGGACATCCCGATTTTTGTAGTAATGTGAGAATTTTAGAATTTATTCTGTATGACAGTGTTTTGTTTACAACACCTGACCTGTGACATCAGTTAGGATGTCAGATGGGAATGTACGATGGGTGGAAACTTTTTTTTGCATAGACACCAGTGGAGGCTGCAGCTCTGCATATAAGTGAGTCTTGAGAAAGGGCCACCTGCGACCCTGAAATGTCAACTCATTATTTTCCAATATCAACACTAATATAGATTGATTGAAACGAGAAACTTTTGAATTTTTTTTGAAGTGCTGGCTCATTCTCTGTCTCTCAAGTGAAACGATGCCTCGGAGAGCACTGCACACACAGATGAAGATTGTATGAGTGTGGTGGTTTTTGGATATTTGTACTCATAGTAGACACCCTGTGATGGTCCAATCTCCATGTCCTCATCCTCCAACACAAGTCGTTGGGCATCTGGGAAGCCCTATGTCTGCAACTAGGGCAGGGGCAGGTGGATGGCCCACAGAATCTCAGCTAGGAATGTCATCATAGAGCATTAGCTCCCGCTCCATGACTTGTGGCTGAGACGGCCTTGTTGATTTGGAGGGGAAAGTGAGGTGGAGGACTCTACAGAAGGGAAGTGGGTTGAAGACAAAATAAAGGGGGGATGGAAAAAACACAATTCTGTGATTCTCACCTGTAGAATAGTTTTCTCTCTTCTTCCACTCCAGGGTGTCGGTGAATCAGATACAAATGGCTTAACTCTCGTCCGAAGGGCGGGGCTGCAAAATAAAAAGGTGTGGCTCCTCCTGGCCTATATATACCTCCAGCAGTTCTCCACAATCCAGTAGACACAGCCGCCAGGAAGGATGAACACATCCTAAACATCCCACGTTTAGCTGGAAAACAAGGATATATGAGAGGACTCCTCTCCTCCTTGTCAGGTCCCGTGGGACACCCGCCTTCTGAGTAAGTCCACAACCCCCAATCTCCGCTGCTAGCTTCACCTATAGACATGCCCCAGTCTGCCGGGACGCTTTATACCCCTCACCGGGCACGGTTGCCCCCACGACTTCGTAGCACAAAGGATGCGGACTTACGGGGAGGAAGGCGGATGAACCCGGAACGAGACTGGGCGAGATCGGGTAAGCAGGGGTCATACAGGAGAGATCAGTCCAGACAAGCGAGGCACCAAAGAATGAGACGGAAGAGTAGTCAAAGTCGAGCCAAGGGTCAAGCCGGGAGGTCACAGGTACGCAGTACAAGGGAGCAGGCAAATCGTAGCCAGAAAAAGGCAAAGGTCGGTCCAGGCGGCAATCACGGGATGGTCAATACACAGCAATATCAATACAGGAAGTTCGGATACGGATAAACACACCCAGCAGAACGCTATCATGGGCAAGGAGTAAGTGTGGGAAAACACCTTTATCTGATGGGGGCTAATTGGATTGGCTGGGGAGGGGGAATGTGGTAATTGGTGCAACTGGGAACCTAGGGCTGATTGCCCTGTTTGAAGTCTAAAGGGCGTATAGCCCAGTGCACTCTGGGCTCATTGGCCCATCTTAACTCAGGGCTCATTGGCCCACCTTAACTCAGCCTCCGGCGGGCGCGCTGCCTGCAGCACCACCGGAGGTCATAGGACAGCTGACGGCTGTCAGTGAGGAAAGACAGCGACGCAGAGAGGGGGCATGTCCACTCGGTCCCGCTCGCTCCAGCGCCGCCTGATGGAGAGGCGGCTGCCTAGCAGGGAGGGAGCCTGACAGGCGCCGGAGCCCGCGCCGCCTGCAGACGCTGCGGGACCGGAGAGAAGGTGAGTTGTTCGTGACACTCCTATTTCCTCTAATTTTCCTCTTTTAAATTCAGTTATTTATATATTTACATTTCACAAGGACCATGGCATCTAAGGCATGGCTATAGTAGCCTAGCAGATAGGATGATGCCCTGGAGTGGCAGATGTCGACTTATTTCCTCTAATCTGAGGAATAAACAAATCAATATCAAGTTTTAGCTGAAGAGTATACTAACGTTATGCAATACCAGTGGTCAGTGGTCGCCTTCCAACATCCTTACTATGACTAAAAAAACAACTTTTCCTTGGACAATGGGGTGCCACCAGAATGGTTAGGAGTCGGACCCTCTCGCGGGCTAACTACTTTAGTACATGATCCAGGAGTGGAAACGAAGGAATTAATACTGGAGCCTGAAAGTTGTCCATGGAAGAGTCAAGACATTTACTGCTATAACCAAGGTCCTTGGATTGGGAGACAAACCTTGGAGCATTCCAATTGTGGTGAGACGTGAAGAGATCCACGTCTGGAAGCCCCCACGTCTGGAAGCATGCATAGGACTCTAAAAATCCCCTCACTGAGGGACCATTCTCCCTGATCCAAAGTTCCCCTGCTTAGATGATTGGCTTGCACGTTGTCCACTCCTGGTATGTAGATCACTGAGATGCACGGAACATTCTTCTCGGCCCAGAGTCAGATCCGGCTTACCTCTTGAGAGCTCTCCTGCTTCTGGTGCCCCCCCGGTGGATGATATATGCCACCACTGTCATGTTGTTTGCTTGAACCCTGATGGGATGATCCCTCAGATTGAAGGTCCAATGTGTGAGAGACAGTAGAATTGCTCTCAGCTCTAGAGCATTTACAGTCATGGCAGTAAATATTGGCACCCCCGTTATTATTCAAGAAAATGAAGTATTTCTCACAAAAGGAATGCAGTAACACATTACCGGATTTTGGGTCACACTGGACAGCCCAGTATCAGAAAGCTGGGTTTGCGTCCGAGATCTTAGGTCTTCCAGGAGGACAATGGTCCCAAACATGTCAAAATGCAGCCACCAGGCTAGGGACTGCTTTGCTAAGTGTGTCATGTGGAATGGGTGATCCAGGGTTTCCGTGGTTCAATCCCAAATCAAGAACAATTCCACCTGCAGTGGTCTTGTGTGGAAATGTGCAAAGGACACTGCCTTGAAGTAAGACACCATCAAGTCATTCATAGTCTGTAGTAATAGTCTCTTTATATATGTCTAGAAATACTTTGCTCAGTCCCAGTCTCATTCCCAAAAAGGAGATTACTCTTGAGGAAATGATAGTTGACTATCCAGCCAAAGCTTTCTAAAATTGATAAGACTCTGTATCTCTCAACACCTCATGAAAAGATTGGGCTGTGATTAAAAGATTGTCTAAGTAAGGGATGATTTGTATTCCCTTGTATCTTAGAAGGGCCACGAGGCCTGACAGAACTCTTGTAGCTGAACAAAGGTACACAAACGGAAAATGTAGGCCATCTACTGCGAAACACAACATTTTCTGATGGCCTGGGAAGATACTGATGTGTAGGTAGGCATCCCTTATATCTACTGTGGTCAAAAAATCCACTGGCTGAGGTGCTGCTGTTGTGGATCTTAAAGATTCCATGCAAAACGTTTGAAGCCATACAAAGTTGTTGAGGTCCAATATTGGGTGCACAGAGCCATCCCTCTTGGGGATTATGAACAAATTGGAGTGGAAGCCGTGAGCTCTCTCTGAAAGGGGAACAGAACGGACTACTCCTAGCTGCAACAGGTGAGTTACAGCAGATTTCAACGCTTCTTCTTTTTACGGATTCCGAGATACCCTTGACTGAAAGAACCTTCAAGGAGGTCTGGCACCCAATTTGATATTGGATCCTGATATTGGATCCAGGAGATAACCTCCTGGATCCAAGTATTTGATACATGAAGCCTCAAAAGGGGTGCAAAGCGCAGAAGTCGTCCCCCCACCCGGAGCATCGTCCCTTCATGCTTGAGAGGGTTCAGGAGGGGGTTTAGCCTTATACTGCCAAAAAGATCTGGTTTTGTTCTGGTTCTTCAGTTGATTTCCTCTACCCCTGAGAAAAGGTCGCGTATTAGAAAATCTACAAAAGAAGGGATTAGGCCACTTTCTCTGTGGGAGTCTAGTAGACTTGCCACCTGTGGCTCTCTTCACATTATCATCCAAAAGCTCCCCAAACAGACGACCCACCAGAAAGGGAAGTCCTGTCAGGCTCTTCTTGGAAGTTGAGTCTGCCGGCCATTGCTTAAGCCATATTACACCTCTCCGAGCCACCAACAGGGCTAAACCCCTGGCATTTAGTCTAACAATATGACGCATGGAAGCGATGACATATTTCCGTATATATTTACAATACTTCCAATATATTTCCACGCAGGATTTTATCAACTTAGAGCACGGAAGTACGGGAGTGGCCAGCCTTTGAGAACTCAACTGCTTCAACCACTTGCCTGCCAAAGGCGCCATAGATGTGGTACATGCTGACCGTAAGGCTGGCCCTACCATAGAAAAAGAATGCTTGGATATATGATATATGATCCAGTCGCTTATCCACTGGGTCTCTTAAATTGGTCCAAAACTATCCTGGGTTTCGGTCCTCTGCCTGGGGCGCTGTGTGAAGCCCCCCCAGATCACCGCAGCCAACTCACCTCTTTCCAGTCCCACGGCGCGTCTAAGAGCAGTGCCCGAACAGACTCACCTGTTCCCGGTCCCACGGTGCGTCTAAGAGCAGCGGCTCTGACGGACGCATCCTCCATCTCCCTCTAGCAGTGTGCGTGCCTGCGCAAGACATTTGTGAATGGCCGGTGCGGGCACACTCCCTGTCAGAGGGGGGCGGAGGATGTGGCCACCAGAGCCGCTGTTCTCAGACGCACAATGGGACCGGGAAGAGGTGAGCCTGTTCGGGCACTCTGAGGGGTTTCACACAGCGAAGCACCCCCAGTAGGGGTGCCCCCGGGAAAAGGACCAAAACCCAGGACAGTCAAACTTTTGACTATCCTGGGTTTTGGTCCACTTTAAGTAAGCACTGTCCGAAGTAGGAATAACAGTGTTCTTGGAGAGACTTGAAACCAGATCATCCACCTAAGAAAAAAAAAGACCATAACTTAAACAGCTCTGTGGGAAAAGGGTCTTAGTATCCAGGACTCTTGGAATGGTGGGAAACTTGTCTGGCTTTTCCCATTCCTTTTGGATAAGTTGGTAAAATTAGACTGCTTGGGAAACAGCCGCTTCCACTTCTTAGGTCTGTATGGGTCTCCTTTTTCCTTTTCGGAGCCTTCTAGGATAGAAGAAATCAAATTGCTCTTTAAACATAGAAGACCCCTGTTTAGAGGGTCCTTTATCTGAATTATTCTCTTCCATATTGGAATAGAGCTTCCCCTCTATGGCAGCCTCTATAGCCTCTAGAGACTCTATGGCAGCATATATATCCTCCTCTTCAGAATCCAAAGACTCCATGGAAGGTAAATGTTTCCATTTTTCTGATACTTTTAAGGATCTCGAGACCGGAGGATCTTCTGAATAGATGCATTCTGAATAGATAGGGCTGTGCTCCCCCAGAGGCCTTTGCAGGCACACAGGACATAGGGCAACAATCTCTGCTAGCCTACCAGACTCAGACATCCCAGATGCCTCAGTCATGGTGAAGTTGTTATCCCTGAGGGCTAAGACCGAAGTATATGAGGAATCTCGATAGTCACTACTCCGAGATCCTAAGGGGTGGACCACAACATCTTAATCCACAATCTAAAAGACAGAAAGAACGATCAAATTTAAAGGATAGTACACATAAAAAAAAACAGAAAACTAAAAATATAAAAATGAAATAGCACCTACCAGATCCATGGTGAAACAGGAGCCACCCCCAGGTCTGGAGGCAACGACCTGGACGGAGTTCTCTCTCCGCCGGGGAAGCAGATGAGTCACTGTCAGAGGCCCCAGCTGCGGCCAGGGGTCCACAAGAGGCCGCAGTGAACGGGTAGCGGCAGCAACAGATGCCGGAGATCCATCCTCCTCTGTACTGAGAAGCTACAGCATGCTAAAGCCACATGTTTCACTGTCGGAAGGAAGCCGCGACCTGAAAGGTCTGTTAACATTCCTGCCCGAATAAAGGCCGCACCCCCTCCCTGCCGCCCGACCCATGCGTTCCCACCCCCTCATATGGCGCAAAATTCAAAAAAACAAAACAGTGCCAGCCACATGTGTACCAGTAACACAATGACATTAAAATGCACCAAGATATTGTGGAAGAAAAAGGCAAAGGGGAAATTTTTTGCCCCCATGGTCCCCCCTGCAGGCTCACCAGACAAAAACCTGTAACTGGTCGTCCCTTCAGACGGGAACTCCAACCTTTGAGGGTCAACTTTTAAAAATAAAGTGACACCCCGCAGTGCCCACAGGACCCTGGCGCTTACCTTTAGATCACCCTAATCCGATGCTATCAGGCTAACTGACTCAAGAGGCATAGATGGGTCCACGAGATCAGCAGGAATGTAAGGACCTGGAAGACATACATTGTTAAATCCACCGTTTCTTAAGTAAAATCCTATAAAAGAAAAAATAAATAAATCTATAGGAAAATAAATCCAAGCACAACTTTCGCAGTCCAATCCAACTGCAGGAATTAAACTGGATTGTGGAAAGCAGCCGGAAGTATATATAAGCCAGAAGGAGCTACATCTTTTTATCTTGCAGCCCCGGCCTTGGGAGGAGGGTTAACCCATTTGTATCTGATTCACTGATGCCCTGGAGTGGAATATGAGAGAAAAAATTTAATAATAATACCAACAATGTTTTTCTGTTTGCTTTGCAGGTTCCTGGACATGGACAGAGTAAAGATTATTATTATGTGTCCCACCCTCCTGCAATTTTTAGTTTTTGCACCACCACGGAATACAATATCGCTCTGTAAATAATAATAATACTAATAATGTGTTGTTTGCTTTGCAAATCCCTGGTGAACTGGAACTTGAAGCACTGTGTGCCATCTAATCTATCAATGCCTTGGTTTGGCCTCACCATTCTGGCAGCGGTCTTGGGGCCTACAACCGGAGGAAGGTGTAGCAGGCCCAGATGTAACACATTCTCTGCCTCCAGCACCAGCTTCATCACCAGCAGCAGCACCAGGGCCACGCCCCTGTCCCTTATTTGCTAATTTCTTCAATTTTGAAGTTACTGACAGTGGCCTGTCCCCCTCGGTATATCAGCCACCTGTCCCTGGAAGTGGCCTGTAAAGGACAATTAGCATATGTTTTTCTCTCCCCCTCAGTATATGAGCAGCCTGTCCCTGGAAGAGGTCTGAAAAAGACAATTAGCAGAGATTCCCTTGTCTCTAGCTGTCCCTAGTATTTCTTTAATGTTGTTTTTTTATTTTATTATCTTTCCCTACCCCATTTTGTGCAGGGCAGTCTCCCTGGTGTAACTTCATGATTTGCCCTCTGACTATTATTATTTTGAGTACTGTGCAGGGCAATCGCCCTCGTGCTACCCTCGAATTTGCAGCCCTCTAGCCCTTGCTACCCCCATTTTACAGCCATTTCTGTTCCTACAAATCTAGGTCCCCATTGACTTCAATAGAGTTTGGGTCCAGGGACCCGAACCGAACTTTAGCGAAGAGTTCAGCCGAACTTGTCAAACCCATATTTCAGCGGGTTTGCATATCCCTAGCCAAAAAATCTCTCCACATTATACTAACTTCCCTTTGTTACTGGTTTATGTTTCTACTGCATTTATGTAATACACTCTGCTATACAATAGCAGGTAAAAAAAAAATATCTCTTGCATTTCTCAGAAGGATCCCTACTAGAAAAACTATGTGTCCTACAGTGATGTCTATAGAATTGAACTAATGATGTTGCTTCTCATTACCAAGCCATATAAAGCAACTCTTGAGGGGGAATTCTACAGTCACAAATCAAGACCTCATCTATTTATGCAATTCACTTGCCGGAAAATAAGATGGATCATTCATTGCTCTAAACAGAAATAACTAGGACTGCTTAGGCTCTGCTTAATCCTATCAAGGGAAAGCCTGAAACATATGGACATGCCCTATTATACAACACGACTTACAATGGAATCCAGCTGGCTGCAAAAAAACAATCATATACAGTATCATCAGCAAAGAATGCTCTCTGTAAATTCTTACCCAACTCCCCTGAAAAAAAAGATGTGAAAAATATAACATTTTAAAGCATACCCACAGTGAGCCCTCCTTTACAACTGCCAGAGAGGGCCCTGGTCTACAGGCAAACTGAGGTCTGGTTCACACTGCTATCAGTGAAATACTATTTTTCTATATCCTATCCTAGTACACTGCTTTGGCTTAGCAGGTACATGGCACCTAGGCCTGGGCAATGAGATGTATGCATTGGGATAGTGTAGTGCTGGACAGGCAGAAAGGAGTTTCCTGTCTCAGCAGCTTCTAGACTTTTTTATCCGGCCCCCTCAGACATTACAGGAGCTAGCAGATCCATTGCACTGGTTCCACATAAACGCTGCATATTAAGGAGGAAGGGTGAATTTTCACTATCCTGGATTTTGTTCCTCCTCCCTGGGACATCCTGATTTGAGATGTACCGCTGTGTGAAATCCCACCGATCGCCTTGTTTACTCACCTCGCTGGAAATCCCACATCAGGATTCCTAGCCATGCACATAAATGAATGCTGGCTGTGCGTAACTTTGCCAGTCTCTCAGAAATGCTCAGTATGGATGCGGGCGTCAGGGGATTGCCAATGAGTTGAGTAAATGAGGTGATCAAAACCGTGATTTCACACAGTGGGACAGTATGCCCTAGGGATGGGGAATAAACCGGCCTGGAGTATTTTAGACTTTTTGTACCTCTTTAAGTTTTGGGAGCTAGAGGGATGCACATTTTGATGCTTCTAAAGTACTTTGCTACATTGTTATTTGTAGTAGTAGTTTCCTGTTTGATAGCAATTATTTGGCTTCTACAATCTATTCACATATCAGTGCTGAATATGGCCATGGTAAGAAAGCCTTACTGTCTCTGCTGACCAAAATTAGGCTAGATCTTGCAAAATGGATCAGACAGCAAAAACACTTCTAACTTTGCCTTTCTGTATCAAAGCATATAAAACGTTTTTCTAGTAGTTTTAAGTTACTGTAAAAGCTTGCTGTTAATCTTTTGCACCAGTTACTTCCTGCTACCAGTGACATTTGCCTGACAGATCATGCACTGTGGACTGTGAACTGTGAGCCTTATCCGGCCTGCTTACTCCATGCATAACTAAATATGACCAGGCCTGGTATATTACATAGGGGCCCCAGTGTACTTCATATAGTAATTTTTTCCTCTTACATTCAGCCCCTGGGATTTCAATTGTTAGCAAAATTAGATACAATTAGACTATTAGAAACCGCAATTGAAAACTGTGCTTTCTTTCTGTACATGATGCCAGCACAATTCCTGTGCTTTCTCTGCCAAGTCACTAAAGACAGCTGTGTGAACAGTGGCTATTCCCTACTCCTCAGCCAAAGTATACAAAAGAAATGAAAATAAAAGTAAATATAAAGTAAAAGTGGTCCTACCACCTAGAAAAACGTGTTCACTCCCCGCCATGCAAAACTGTTTGGTCCTATGACAATCATGTGTAGTAGGGAACCGCCAGCCAGCAGCAAGGCAATACATGTGAGTATGTGCCATGTAGTATTGAAAATTGGGATGCCACCGCTGGAGGAGATAGAAGTGAAATTTAGGTGTAGAGATTTACTTGGGGCAGAGGCCCCTTTTCAAAGAATTGAGAAGTAGCCTCTCCCACCCTGTTTGCTTCCTCGCAGAACATTTAAAGTGAACCTGCGCACTATTATGTGCATTTCTGCACCCAAACACCTCTCCCACAGCCCCCTGTGATACATTTTACCCTGGTGGAAATTGCAGGAAACACTACAGGAGCCACCACCTCCTACTGCTGCAGTGTTCCCTGCCACTTCTGGACTGACCATGGATAAAATGTATCACTCAGGGGGGGCAGAGGTGTTTATGTGCAGACTAGCAAGCAGAATTCCAGTGTCGGGGTATCCCGCCCCTGGCGCTGAGGAAGGATGGGGTGTTAAAAGAGAGAAAAAAGCTTACCTCGTCCAAGGTCCATCGCTATTCTGCCGTGTCTGTGCAGAAAGTACAAGGTGGCATTCCCCACTATGTACACGCTCCCATCTGACAGGACTCAGAGAGCGAGGAAGTTTTCTCGGTAAAAGCGCAGCTGCTCTTCTGGGGGGGGGCATCCTGATTGGTGATGCGCCCCCCACAGATTCAGTGTAAGAAAAACCCAACACCCGAGTGTTGGTACCGTAGCTTTAAGACAGGCTGGACGGGAGGTATCCAAAATGCTGGAGCCCCCCCCGCATATAACCCCCAGAATGACCGTAATTCCTATTTTAGCTACAATATTCACCCCGGGAATACAGTGCCGCACTTGGCTCATGTGGGCAGTGACTGCTTCTATTGTTTCTGCGTCCAGAAAGCCCCGCCCACATAAGCGCCAGTGGTCAATCGCAAAGTTGTATTCCTAGCAGAGATTAGAATTAGGGGCGTTCTCCGCTAGGAGAACCTGATGAAGTGGGTGATGTGCCCACGGAACGCGTGGCTCCTGGTGCAGTGGTAGGCAGTGGGGAGACTTCACACATGTTATTTTCATGATACCTTGGCTTTATTTCTGGTGATGTTTTTTGTGATAGATTTGTGATATTATTTTTGATTGGTATTGTGATATATATCAGTGGTTCCCCTTTGGGGTGCCTAAATAATATATACATGTGATTATATTTTCATTGGTGAAAAGAGTAGATTGATGTGTTTATGAGTTGTCATGGTTGGGAATATTAATTTTGAATTGATTGTTTGACTAGGAGCACTTGTACTTTATAAATGTATAGATTTTATAGTGATCATAGGCAGGATTTGCACATTTAGTTGCACTGTTGGAACACTTTGCTGAATGATTTAGCACATATATCTAGGCATTATATATCAATTAGTGTGGTGAGACTCTCCCCATCGCCTACACACCTTCATGTTGGTTTGTCCTGTGTGTTAATGTCCCATTTATGTGTTTTTTAAGGGATTTTAATATGTTGAGTGTATTGTATGTAGTGATTATAAAGGTAATTAATAAAAATGTATTTTTTTGATCAATTTATGAGTTGAGAGTGCCTCCCTACATGCTTTTTATGTTCCTGGTTTGAGCTCTTTTGCAGCTTTGGGAGTGGCACCTCTACAGATTGAATAGGATATAGTGCAAGTCCCCATTTTTTCCTTCTGGTTATGTGCAGGGGGACTCCGGGGGGCTTGAGGCTCCCCTACTTACCTTCACCCAGTCCCCTGGCAGTGGTTGTCATCCAGGAGCAGGTATTTAAAGCCGGGAACTACAGCTCCAGGGTCAAATGAGGCTGTGTATAAGCTGGGGGGGCTTATAGGAAATAATAGGAGGTTTTGATCTGACTGATTCAAATAAACCCTCTTCACTGCACATAAGATATTTGTATTGGCTGTTACATAATCCAATTACATCATCATTGCTGAGCTACAAGAAACCGGTATTTCCACTTGTCATGAAAGGCAATCTAGCTTCTAGGTGAGCTGTGTTTATTGTCACTCCTTCTTCCTTTTGTGTTAACATGCAATATGGAGAATACAAAATCTACTTACTAGGAATCCTTACTCACTTATTCAGCTCTATAAAAGGCATCATTAGCATCTGCACTTCCCTGTACTTCCCCCAACCATAGCTGGCATTAGCATCCAGCAAACCCAGGAAGCTTCTGTGGCCCCTGCACCTCAGGGGGGGGGGGGGGGGCTAATTCGCCTGGTTTATTTTGTTTTTAATGTACAGTGTTGGCACAGTAAGCAGAATAAGGAGTGGGGTTGAAGTACTTAGTGTATCTGAAAAGAATTATACCTACCCAGTTCCCGCATTTACATTTCTATATTGCACTTTGGAAGTGACATAAGTTGTCATTTTGGGGTCTGGGAGGGTCTGCTTGCTTTTGCTCCCAGGAATTTATCATGGAATAAAGTGATCTGCTTACACTCCGCCCACTAGTATTTGGCACTGTGGGGATGATCTCGCTAATAAATGTTGGGGCCTAGGGGAACACATTGGAACTTTGAAGCCCTGATGCTGAGGCAGAATGGGTGGGTTACAACCAGCGCAGTTCCCCCAGTTATTCCATCTTGCAGAGGCTACACAGAGCAACAACCCCCGCTCTGTGCTCATCTCCGCCAGCCTATTTACTTGTACAGTGACTGATGGATGAAGCTCTCTGCACTCTTTGCGCAGCCGCAGCATGGGCGCTGGTGACAGCACTGGATTCCGGACAAGGTAAGGTGTTCTTATATGTAACCCCCCCCCCATCCTGCCTCAGTGCCAGGGGAGGAGGGCAGGGTGGGGAGTTACATTTCATTGGACATCCACTTTTATGTTGGAAGCTTCTCTTTAGTTGGATGGAAAACCAGTCACATTTTGGACCAAGGCACTGGCAAAGGGACAGCGGTTTATTAATTCCACTATGATTTTTAGTGGATTTAACTTATCAGTTAAATAGGTGAAATCTTGGGCAAAATATTCAAGACATGCAGTTTTACTGTCCCCTATGTTGTGACACACTGCAAAGTGGCCCACTAACACTCCTTAGCCCTCACCTTACCATTCTGAAGCCACCTTACAAGCCCTTTGGTTATATAAAAAACAGATTCAACATGGCTGTTCAGCTTTAGATTGACATGATTTATTCTGTGTCTACCTGAATGTTGAATGGTATTTCTGCCTGACTGCTAAAGTAATGATGAGGTTGCTAGTCAATTCATCCAGTTAATTTTGTTGTCACAGTTTACTGGGAGACCCGGATAATGGAAATAACCTCTCTGGTAACTTAGGCAAGGAATGACCTTTCATAAGATTAATAGGTAATCCTCAAAGACAAGAGGCAGGGGTGCTTTGACAGCAACAAGAGCTCACAGCAGCTTGTTTCTTGCCTCCCAAGTCTTCCCCCAGACCCCTCATGCATGGTCCCACTGCCCCAGTCTATATTTTCTGCTTCTGCAATGCTATAAATATAACATTATGGGGGTGTGGGAGGTGGCATACTCACCCCTGCCGAGGGCCGATTTTAGGGAAGGGCAAGCAGGGTGCGATTAACTTGGGTACAAAGGCTATATGTGGGGGGGGGGGGGTGCACCTTTATCCCAGCTATTTGTTTTATGCACATGGGTTAGTGGTAACGGCCATATGCCAGGCTCCTCATCCCCCCATCATGGGGAAGGGGCACTGCCTGCTTTTAAGGAAGAGGCACAGAACGTCCTGTATGGGGCAGTAGCAGCACCAGAGGATGGGTGAAGAAGGGGGCAGAATTGTTCCCCTTTCATCGCTGACAGCTATTCTGCTAGAAACTGTCCAGCCCCTATCACATTATCTGCTTTTACAATAGCAATGCATTAGAAGAGATAGCATATCCCCCCCTTCCCATTATATGATCTGCCCCTGCAATGCTATAGTTTTAGCTAAGAAGCGCACATGTTGATCTGCTGGGAGCATATTGGGGGTGCAATGTCTGGTCATGAGCTGACAGGTAGCCGGTAATAATTGGCCTCACGTGTGTATTATTTGTGTATTCTTCAGATGTGATTAAGAAATGGATAACAAAACATCATCATCAACGCATCATGAACAGCATCATATTATGCAGAGCAAAACCCGCACACACCCTGTTTAACCCCATCTTTAGTTACACACAGACAGAATTCCATTGCCCGCTCAGGTACAGAGCCTCCCATGATGTCTTCAATGTGGCTAGTTTACAGTGGCCATACATTTTTTTGTGCATTGATGACTAATGTGTCTGGAGCTGTGGGCTGCCTTAATGTACACAGAACACCCCTGACTCTTCTGGAGCTGTGGTCTGCCTTAATGTACACAGTACACCCCTGACTCTTCTGGAGCTGTGGTCTGCCTTAATGTACACAGTACACCCCTGACTCTTCTGGAGCTGTGGGCTGCCTTAATGTACACAGTACACCCCTGACTCTTCTGGAGCTGTGGTCTGCCTTAATGTACACAGTACACCCCTGACTCTTCTGGAGCTGTGGGCTGCCTTAATGTACACAGTACAACCCTGACTCTTCTGGAGCTGTGGTCTGCCTTAATGTACACAGTACACCCCTGACTCTTCTGGAGCTGTGGGCTGCCTTAATGTACACAGTACACCCCTGACTCTTCTGGAGCTGTGGTCTGCCTTAATGTACACAGTACACCCCTGACTCTTCTGGAGCTGTGGTCTGCCTTAATGTACACGGTACACCCCTGACTCTTCTGGAGCTGTGGTCTGCCTTAATGTACACAGTACACCCCTGACTCTTCTGGAGCTGTGGTCTGCCTTAATGTACACAGTACACCCCTGACTCTTCTGGAGCTGTGGTCTGCCTTAATGTACACAGTACACAGCTGACTCTTCTGGAGCTGTGGGCTGCCTTAATGTACACAGTACACCCCTGACTCTTCTGGGGCTGTGCGCTGCCTTAATGTACACAGTACACCCCTGACTCTTCTGGAGCTGTGGTCTGCCTTAATGTACACAGTACACCCCTGACTCTTCTGGGGCTGTGGTCTGCCTTAATGTACACGGTACACCCCTGACTCTTCTGGAGCTGTGGGCTGCCTTAATGTACACAGTACACCCCTGACTCTTCTGGAGCTGTGGGCTGCCTTAATGTACACAGTACACCCCTGACTCTTCTGCAGCTGTGGGCTGCCTTAATGTACACAGTACACCCCTGACTCTTCTGGAGCTGTGGTCTGCCTTAATGTACACAGTACACCCCTGACTCTTCTGGAGCTGTGGTCTGCCTTAATGTACACAGTACACCCCTGACTCTTCTGGAGCTGTGGGCTGCCTTAATGTACACAGTACACCCCTGACTCTTTGGAGCTGTGGTCTGCCTTAATGTACACAGTACACCCCTGACTCTTCTGGAGCTGTGGGCTGCCTTAATGTACACAGTACACCCCTGACTCTTCTGGAGCTGTTGGCTGCCTTAATGTCCACAGTACACCCCCTGACTCTTCTGGAGCTGTGGTTTGCCTTAATGTACACAGTACACCCCTGACTCTTCTGGAGCTGTGGTCTGCCTTAATGTACACAGTACACCCCTGACTCTTCTGGAGCTGTGGGCTGCCTTAATGTACACAGTACACAGCTGACTCTTCTGGAGCTGTGGGCTGCCTTAATGTGCACAGTACACCCCTGACTCTTCTGGAGCTGTGGTTTGCCTTAATGTACACAGTACACCCCTGACTCTTCTGGAGCTGTGGGCTGCCTTAATGTACACAGTACACCCCTGACTCTTCTGGAGCTGTGGGCTGCCTTAATGTACACAGTACACAGCTGACTCTTCTGGAGCTGTGGGCTGCCTTAATGTACACAGTACACCCCTGACTCTTCTGGAGCTGTGGGCTGCCTTAATGTACACAGTACACCCCTGACTCTTCTGGGGCTGTGCGCTGCCTTAATATACACAGTACACCCCTGACTCTTCTGGAGCTGTGCGCTGCCTTAATGTACACAGTACACCCCTGACTCTTCTGGAGCTGTGGTTTGCCTTAATGTACACAGTACACCCCTGACTCTTCTGGGGCTGTGCGCTGCCTTAATGTACACAGTACACCCCTGACTCTTCTGGAGCTGTGGGCTGCCTTAATGTACACAGTGCACCCCTGACTCTTCTGGAGCTGTGGGCTGCCTTAATGTACACAGTACACCCCTGACTCTTCTGGAGCTGTTGGCTGCCTTAATGTACACAGTACACCCCTGACTCTTCTGGAGCTGTGGTCTGCCTTAATGTACACAGTACACCCCTGACTCTTCTGGAGCTGTGGGCTGCCTTAATGTACACAGTACACCCCTGACTCTTCTGGAGCTGTGGTCTGCCTTAATGTACACAGTACACCCCTGACTCTTCTGGAGCTGTGGGCTGCCTTAATGTACACAGTACACCCCTGACTCTTCTGGAGCTGTGGTCTGCCTTAATGTACACAGTACACCCCTGACTCTTCTGGAGCTGTGGGCTGCCTTAATGTACACAGTACACCCCTGACTCTTCTGGAGCTGTGGGCTGCCTTAATGTACACAGTACACCCCTGACTCTTCTGGAGCTGTGGTCTGCCTTAATGTACACAGTACACCCCTGACTCCTCTGGAGCTGTGGGCTGCCTTAATGTACACAGTACACCCCTGACTCTTCTGGGGCTGTGGGCTGCCTTAATGTACACAGTACACCCCTGACTCCTCTGGAGCTGTGGGCTGCCTTAATATACACAGTACACCCCTGACTCTTCTGGAGCTGTGGGCTGCCTTAATGTACACAGTACACCCCTGACTCTTCTGGAGCTGTTGGCTGCCTTAATGTACACAGTACACCCCTGACTCTTCTGGAGCTGTGGGCTGCCTTAATGTACACAGTACACTCCTGACTCTTCTGGAGCTGTGGGCTGCCTTAATGTACACAGTACACCCCTGACTCTTCTGGAGCTGTGGTCTGCCTTAATGTACACAGTACACCTCTGACTCTTCTGGAGCTGTGGGCTGCCTTAATGTACACAGTACACCCCTGACTCTTCTGGAGCTGTGGTTTGCCTTAATGTACACAGTACACCCCTGACTCTTCTGGAGCTGTGGGCTGCCTTAATGTACACAGTACACCCCTGACTCTTCTGGAGCTGTGGGCTGCCTTAATGTACACAGTACACCCCTGACTCTTCTGGAGCTGTGGGCTGCCTTAATGTACACAGTACACCCCTGACTCTTCTGGAGCTGTGGGCTGCCTTAATGTACACAGTACACCCCTGACTCTTCTGGAGCTGTGGGCTGCCTTAATGTACACAGTACACCCCTGACTCTTCTGGAGCTGTGGGCTGCCTTAATGTACACAGTACACCCCTGACTCTTCTGGAGCTGTGGGCTGCCTTAATGTACACAGTACACCCCTGACTCTTCTGGAGCTGTGGTTTGCCTTAATGTACACAGTACACAGCTGACTCTTCTGGAGCTGTGGGCTGCCTTAATGTACACAGTACACAGCTGACTCTTCTGGAGCTGTGGGCTGCCTTAATGTACACAGTACACCCCTGACTCTTCTGGAGCTGTGGGCTGCCTTAATGTACACAGTACACCCCTGACTCTTCTGGAGCTGTGGGCTGCCTTAATGTACACAGTACACCCCTGACTCTTCTGGAGCTGTGGTTTGCCTTAATGTACACAGTACACCCCTGACTCTTCTGGAGCTGTGGGCTGCCTTAATGTACACAGTACACAGCTGACTCTTCTGGAGCTGTGGGCTGCCTTAATGTACACAGTACACAGCTGACTCTTCTGGAGCTATGGGCTGCCTTAATGTACACAGTACACCCCTGACTCTTCTGGAGCTGTGGGCTGCCTTAATGTACACAGTACACCCCTGACTCCTCTGGAGCTGTGGGCTGCCTTAATGTACACAGTACACCCCTGACTCCTCTGGAGCTGTGGGCTGCCTTAATGTACACAGTACACCCCTGACTCTTCTGGAGCTGTGGGCTGCCTTAATGTACACAGTACACCCCTGACTCTTCTGGAGCTGTGTGCTGCCTTAATGTACACAGTACACCCCTGATTCTTCTGGAGCTGTGGGCTGCCTTAATGTACACAGTACACAGCTGACTCTTCTGGAGCTATGGGCTGCCTTAATGTACACAGTACAACCCTGACTCTTCTGGAGCTGTGGTCTGCCTTAATGTACACAGTACACCCCTGACTCTTCTGGAGCTGTGGGCTGCCTTAATGTACACAGTACACCCCTGACTCTTCTGGAGCTGTGTGCTGCCTAAATGTACACAGTACACCCCTGACTCTTCTGGAGCTGTGTGCTGCCTTAATGTACACAGTACACCCCTGATTCTTCTGGAGCTGTGGGCTGCCTTAATGTACACAGTACACCCCTGACTCTTCTGGAGCTGTGGTTTGCCTTAATGTACACAGTACACCCCTGACTCTTCTGGAGCTGTGGTTTGCCTTAATGTACACAGTACACCCCTGACTCTTCTGGAGCTGTGGGCTGCCTTAATGTACACAGTACACAGCTGACTCTTCTGGAGCTGTGGGCTGCCTTAATGTACACAGTACACCCCTGACTCTTCTGGAGCTGTGGGCTGCCTTAATGTACACAGTACACCCCTGACTCTTCTGGAGCTGTGGTCTGCCTTAATGTACACAGTACACCCCTGACTCTTCTGGGGCTGTGGTTTGCCTTAATGTACACAGTACACAGCTGACTCTTCTGGAGCTGTGGGCTGCCTTAATGTACACAGTACACCCCTGACTCTTCTGGGGCTGTGGGCTGCCTTAATGTACACAGTACACCCCTGACTCTTCTGGAGCTGTGGGCTGCCTTAATGTACACAGTACACCCCTGACTCTTCTGGAGCTGTGGGCTGCCTTAATGTACACAGTACACCCCTGACTCTTCTGGAGCTGTGGGCTGCCTTAATGTACACAGTACACCCCTGACTCTTCTGGAGCTGTGGGCTGCCTTAATGTACACAGTACACCCCTGACTCTTCTGGAGCTGTGGTTTGCCTTAATGTACACAGTACACCCCTGACTCTTCTGGAGCTGTGGGCTGCCTTAATGTACACAGTACACCCCTGACTCTTCTGGAGCTGTGGGCTGCCTTAATGTACACAGTACACCCCTGACTCTTCTGGAGCTGTGGGCTGCCTTAATGTACACAGTACACAGCTGACTCTTCTGGAGCTGTGGGCTGCCTTAATGTACACAGTACACCCCTGACTCTTCTGGGGCTGTGCGCTGCCTTAATGTACACAGTACACCCCTGACTCTTCTGGAGCTGTGGTTTGCCTTAATGTACACAGTACACCCCTGACTCTTCTGGAGCTGTGGGCTGCCTTAATGTACACAGTACAACCCTGACTCTTCTGGGGCTGTGGGCTGCCTTAATGTCCACAGTACACCCCTGACTCTTCTGGGGCTGTGCGCTGCCTTAATGTACACAGTACACCCCTGACTCTTCTGGGGCTGTGGGCTGCCTTAATGTACACAGTACACCCCTGACTCTTCTGGGGCTGTGGGCTGCCTTAATGTACACAGTACACCCCTGACTCTCCTGGAGCTGTGGGCTGCCTTAATATACACAGTACACCCCTGACTCTTCTGGGGCTGTGCGCTGCCTTAATGTACACAGTACACCCCTGACTCTTCTGGGGCTGTGCGCTGCCTTAATGTACACAGTACACTCCTGACTCTTCTGGAGCTGTGGGCTGCCTTAATGTACACAGTACACCCCTGACTCTTCTGGAGCTGTTGGCTGCCTTAATGTACACAGTACAACCCTGACTCTTCTGGGGCTGTGCGCTGCCTTAATGTACACAGTACACCCCTGACTCTTCTGGAGCTGTGGTTTGCCTTAATGTACACAGTACACCCCTGACTCTTCTGGAGCTGTGGGCTGCCTTAATGTCCACAGTACACCCCTGACTCTTCTGGAGCTGTGGGCTGCCTTAATGTACACAGTACACCCCCTGACTCTTCTGGAGCTGCGGTCTGCCTTAATGTACACAGTACACCCCTGACTCTTCTGGAGCTATGGGCTGTCTTAATGTACACAGTACACCCCTGACTCTTCTGGGGCTGTGGGCTGCCTTAATGTACACAGTACACTCCTGACTCTTCTGGGGCTGTGGGCTGCCTTAATGTACACAGTACACCCCTGACTCTCCTGGAGCTGTGGGCTGCCTTAATGTACACAGTACACCCCTGACTCTTCTGGGGCTGTGCGCTGCCTTAATGTACACAGTACACCCCTGACTCTTCTGGGGCTGTGCGCTGCCTTAATGTACACAGTACACTCCTGACTCTTCTGGAGCTGTGGGCTGCCTTAATGTACACAGTACACCCCTGACTCTTCTGGAGCTGTTGGCTGCCTTAATGTACACAGTACAACCCTGACTCTTCTGGGGCTGTGCGCTGCCTTAATGTACACAGTACACCCCTGACTCTTCTGGAGCTGTGGGCTGCCTTAATGTACACAGTACACCCCTGACTCTTCTGGAGCTGTGGGCTGCCTTAATGTCCACAGTACACCCCTGACTCTTCTGGAGCTATGGGCTGCCTTAATGTACACAGTACACCCCCTGACTCTTCTGGAGCTGCGGTCTGCCTTAATGTACACAGTACAACCCTGACTCTTCTGGGGCTGTGGGCTGCCTTAATGTACACAGTACACCCCTGACTCTTCTGGAGCTGTGGTCTGCCTTAATGTACACAGTACACCCCTGACTCTTCTGGAGCTGTGGTCTGCCTTAATGTACACAGTACACCCCTGACTCTTCTGGAGCTATGGGCTGCCTTAATGTACACAGTACAACCCTGACTCTTCTGGGGATGTGGGCTGCCTTAATGTCCACAGTACACCCCTGACTCTTCTGGAGCTGTGAGCTGCCTTAATGTACACAGTACACCCCTGACTCTTCTGGAGCTGTGGTCTGCCTTAATGTACACAGTACACCCCTGACTCTTCTGGAGCTGTGGGCTGCCTTAATGTACACAGTACACCCCTGACTCTTCTGGAGCTGTGGGCTGCCTTAATGTACACAGTACACCCCTGACTCTTCTGGAGCTGTGGGCTGCCTTAATGTACACAGTACACCCCTGACTCTTCTGGAGCTGTGGGCTGCCTTAATGTACACAGTACACTCCTGACTCTTCTGGAGCTGTGGGCTGCCTTAATGTACACAGTACACAGCTGACTCTTCTGGAGCTGTGGTCTGCCTTAATGTACACAGTACACCCCTGACTCTTCTGGAGCTGTGGGCTGCCTTAATGTACACAGTACACCCCTGACTCTTCTGGAGCTGTGGTCTGCCTTAATGTACACAGTACACCCCTGACTCTTCTGGAGCTGTGGGCTGCCTTAATGTCCACAGTACACCCCTGACTCTTCTGGAGCTGTGGGCTGCCTTAATGTACACAGTACACCCCTGACTCTTCTGGAGCTGTTGGCTGCCTTAATGTCCACAGTACACCCCCTGACTCTTCTGGAGCTGTGTGCTGCCTTAATGTACACAGTACACCCCTGACTCTTCTGGAGCTGTGTGCTGCCTTAATGTGCACAGTACACCCCTGACTCTCCTGGAGCTGTGGGCTGCCTTAATGTACACAGTACACCCCTGACTCTTCTGGAGCTGTGGTCTGCCTTAATGTACACAGTACACCCCTGACTCTTCTGGAGCTGTGGGCTGCCTTAATGTACACAGTACACCCCTGACTCTTCTGGAGCTGTGGTTTGCCTTAATGTACACAGTACACCCCTGACTCTTCTGGAGCTGTGGGCTGCCTTAATGTACACAGTACACCCCTGACTCTTCTGGAGCTGTGGGCTGCCTTAATGTACACAGTACACAGCTGACTCTTCTGGAGCTGTGGGCTGCCTTAATGTACACACTACACCCCTGACTCTTCTGGAGCTGTGGGCTGCCTTAATGTACACAGTACACCCCTGACTCTTCTGGGGCTGTGCGCTGCCTTAATATAAACAGTACACCCCTGACTCTTCTGGAGCTGTGCGCTGCCTTAATGTACACAGTACACCCCTGACTCTTCAGGAGCTGTGGTTTGCCTTAATGTACACAGTACACCCCTGACTCTTCTGCAGCTGTGGGCTGCCTTAATGTACACAGTACACCCCTGACTCTTCTGGAGCTGTGGGCTGCCTTAATGTACACAGTACACCCCTGACTCTTCTGGAGCTGTGGGCTGCCTTAATGTACACAGTACACCCCTGACTCTTCTGGAGCTGTGTGCTGCCTTAATGTACACAGTACACCCCTGACTCTTCTGGAGCTGTGGTCTGCCTTAATGTACACAGTACACCCCTGACTCTTCTGGAGCTGTTGGCTGCCTTAATGTACACAGTACACCCCTGACTCTTCTGGAGCTGTGGTCTGCCTTAATGTACACAGTACACCCCTGACTCTTCTGGAGCTGTTGGCTGCCTTAATGTACACAGTACACCCCTGACTCTTCTGGAGCTGTGGTCTGCCTTAATGTACACAGTACACCCCTGACTCTTCTGGAGCTGTTGGCTGCCTTAATGTACACAGTACACCCCTGACTCTTCTGGAGCTGTTGGCTGCCTTAATGTACACAGTACACCCCTGACTCTTCTGGAGCTGTGGTCTGCCTAAATGTACACAGTACACCCCTGACTCTTCTGGAGCTGTGGGCTGCCTTAATGTACACAGTACACCCCTGACTCTTCTGGAGCTGTGGTCTGCCTTAATGTACACAGTACACCCCTGACTCCTCTGGAGCTGTGGGCTGCCTTAATGTACACAGTACACCCCTGACTCTTCTGGGGCTGTGGGCTGCCTTAATGTACACAGTACACCCCTGACTCCTCTGGAGCTGTGGGCTGCCTTAATGTACACAGTACACCCCTGACTCTTCTGGAGCTGTGGGCTGCCTTAATGTACACAGTACACCCCTGACTCTTCTGGAGCTGTTGGCTGCCTTAATGTACACAGTACACCCCTGACTCTTCTGGAGCCGTGGGCTGCCTTAATGTACACAGTACACTCCTGACTCTTCTGGAGCTGTGGGCTGCCTTAATGTACACAGTACACCCCTGACTCTTCTGGAGCTGTGGTCTGCCTTAATGTACACAGTACACCTCTGACTCTTCTGGAGCTGTGGGCTGCCTTAATGTACACAGTACACCCCTGACTCTTCTGGAGCTGTGGTTTGCCTTAATGTACACAGTACACCCCTGACTC
Organism: Gastrophryne carolinensis; assembly: GCA_027917425.1. Lineage (NCBI taxonomy): Eukaryota > Metazoa > Chordata > Amphibia > Anura > Microhylidae > Gastrophryne > Gastrophryne carolinensis. The sequence continues at coordinate 150,376,085 of CM051238.1, read as the reverse complement.
TTCTGGAGCTGTGGGCTGCCTTAATGTACACAGTACACCCCTGACTCTTCTGGAGCTGTGTGCTGCCTTAATGTACACAGTACACCCCTGACTCTTCTGGGGCTGTGGTTTGCCTTAATGTACACAGTACACAGCTGACTCTTCTGGAGCTGTGGGCTGCCTTAATGTACACAGTACACCCCTGACCCTTCTGGGGCTGTGCGCTGCCTTAATGTACACAGTACACCCCTGACTCTTCTGGAGCTGTGGGCTGCCTTAATGTACACAGTACAACCCTGACTCTTCTGGAGCTGTGGTCTGCCTTAATGTACACAGTACACCCCTGACTCTTCTGGAGCTGTGGGCTGCCTTAATGTACACAGTACAACCCTGACTCTTCTGGAGCTGTGGTCTGCCTTAATGTACACAGTACACCCCTGACTCTTCTGGAGCTGTGGGCTGCCTTAATGTACACAGTACACCCCTGACTCTTCTGGAGCTGTGGTTTGCCTTAATGTACACAGTACACCCCTGACTCTTCTGGAGCTGTGGGCTGCCTTAATGTACACAGTACACAGCTGACTCTTCTGGAGCTATGGGCTGCCTTAATGTACACAGTACAACCCTGACTCTTCTGGAGCTGTGGTCTGCCTTAATGTACACAGTACACCCCTGACTCTTCTGGAGCTGTGGGCTGCCTTAATGTACACAGTACACCCCTGACTCTTCTGGAGCTGTGGTTTGCCTTAATGTACACAGTACACCCCTGACTCTTCTGGAGCTGTGGGCTGCCTTAATGTACACAGTACACAGCTGACTCTTCTGGAGCTGTGGGCTGCCTTAATGTACACAGTACACCCCTGACTCTTCTGGAGCTGTGGGCTGCCTTAATGTACACAGTACACCCCTGACTCTTCTGGAGCTGTGGTCTGCCTTAATGTACACAGTACACCCCTGACTCTTCTGGGGCTGTGGTTTGCCTTAATGTACACAGTACACAGCTGACTCTTCTGGAGCTGTGGGCTGCCTTAATGTACACAGTACACCCCTGACTCTTCTGGGGCTGTGGGCTGCCTTAATGTACACAGTACACCCCTGACTCTTCTGGAGCTGTGGTCTGCCTTAATGTCCACAGTACACCCCTGACTCTTCTGGAGCTGTGGGCTGCCTTAATGTACACAGTACACCCCTGACTCTTCTGGAGCTGTGGTTTGCCTTAATGTACACAGTACACCCCTGACTCTTCTGGAGCTGTGGGCTGCCTTAATGTACACAGTACACAGCTGACTCTTCTGGAGCTGTGGGCTGCCTTAATGTACACAGTACACCCCTGACTCTTCTGGGGCTGTGCGCTGCCTTAATGTACACAGTACACCCCTGACTCTTCTGGAGCTGTGGTTTGCCTTAATGTACACAGTACACCCCTGACTCTTCTGGAGCTGTGGGCTGCCTTAATGTACACAGTACAACCCTGACTCTTCTGGGGCTGTGGGCTGCCTTAATGTCCACAGTACACCCCTGACTCTTCTGGGGCTGTGCGCTGCCTTAATGTACACAGTACACCCCTGACTCTTCTGGGGCTGTGGGCTGCCTTAATGTACACAGTACACCCCTGACTCTTCTGGGGCTGTGGGCTGCCTTAATGTACACAGTACACCCCTGACTCTCCTGGAGCTGTGGGCTGCCTTAATATACACAGTACACCCCTGACTCTTCTGGGGCTGTGCGCTGCCTTAATGTACACAGTACACCCCTGACTCTTCTGGGGCTGTGCGCTGCCTTAATGTACACAGTACACCCCTGACTCTTCTGGGGCTGTGCGCTGCCTTAATGTACACAGTACACTCCTGACTCTTCTGGAGCTGTGGGCTGCCTTAATGTACACAGTACACCCCTGACTCCTCTGGAGCTGTGGGCTGCCTTAATGTACACAGTACACCCCTGACTCTTCTGGAGCTGTTGGCTGCCTTAATGTACACAGTACACCTCTGACTCTTCTGGAGCTGTGGGCTGCCTTAATGTACACAGTACACCCCTGACTCTTCTGGAGCTGCGGTCTGCCTTAATGTACACAGTACAACCCTGACTCTTCTGGGGCTGTGGGCTGCCTTAATGTCCACAGTACACCCCCTGACTCTTCTGGAGCTGCGGTCTGCCTTAATGTCCACAGTACACCCCTGACTCTTCTGGAGCTGTGGGCTGCCTTAATGTACACAGTACACCCCTGACTCTTCTGGGGCTGTGGGCTGCCTTAATGTACACAGTACAACCCTGACTCTTCTGGGGCTGTGCGCTGCCTTAATGTACACAGTACACAGCTGACTCTTCTGGAGCTGTGGTCTGCCTTAATGTACACAGTACACCCCTTACTCTTCTGGAGCTGTGGGCTGCCTTAATGTACACAGTACACCCCTGACTCTTCTGGAGCTGTGGTCTGCCTTAATGTACACAGTACACCCCTGACTCTTCTGGGGCTGTGCGCTGCCTTAATGTACACAGTACACAGCTGACTCTTCTGGAGCTGTGGTCTGCCTTAATGTACACAGTACACCCCTTACTCTTCTGGAGCTGTGGGCTGCCTTAATGTACACAGTACACCCCTGACTCTTCTGGAGCTGTGGTCTGCCTTAATGTACACAGTACACCCCTGACTCTTCTGGAGCTGTGGGCTGCCTTAATGTACACAGTACACCCCTGACTCTCCTGGAGCTGTGGGCTGCCTTAATGTACACAGTACACCCCTGACTCTTCTGGGGCTGTGCGCTGCCTTAATGTACACAGTACACCCCTGACTCTTCTGGGGCTGTGCGCTGCCTTAATGTACACAGTACACTCCTGACTCTTCTGGAGCTGTGGGCTGCCTTAATGTACACAGTACACCCCTGACTCTTCTGGAGCTGTGTGCTGACTTAATGTACACAGTACACCCCTGACTCTACAGGAGCTGTGTGCTGCCTTAATGTACACAGTACCCCCCTGACTCTTCTGGAGCTGTGGGCTGCCTAAATGTACACAGTACACCCCTGATTCTTCTGGAGCTGTGGTCTGCCTTAATGTACACAGTACACCCCTGACTCTTCTGGAGCTGTTGGCTGCCTTAATGTACACAGTACAACCCTGACTCTTCTGGAGCTGCGGTCTGCCTTAATGTACACAGTACAACCCTGACTCTTCTGGGGCTGTGGGCTGCCTTAATGTCCACAGTACACCCCTGACTCTTCTGGAGCTGTGGGCTGCCTTAATGTACACAGTACACCCCCTGACTCTTCTGGAGCTGGGGTCTGCCTTAATGTACACAGTACAACCCTGACTCTTCTGGGGCTGTGGGCTGCCTTAATGTCCACAGTACACCCCTGACTCTTCTGGAGCTGTGGGCTGCCTTAATGTACACAGTACACCCCTGACTCTTCTGGAGCTGTGGGCTGCCTTAATGTACACAGTACACCCCTGACTCTTCTGGAGCTGTGGGCTGCCTTAATGTACACAGTACACCCCTGACTCTTCTGGGGCTGTGGTCTGCCTTAATGTACACAGTACACCCCCTGACTCTTCTGGAGCTGTGGGCTGCCTTAATGTACACAGTACACCCCCTGACTCTTCTGGAGCTGCGGTCTGCCTTAATGTACACAGTACAACCCTGACTCTTCTGGGGCTGTGGGCTGCCTTAATGTACACAGTACACCCCTGACTCTTCTGGAGCTGTGGTCTGCCTTAATGTACACAGTACACCCCCTGACTCTTCTGGAGCTGTGGGCTGCCTTAATGTACACAGTACACCCCTGACTCTTCTGGAGCTGTGGGCTGCCTTAATGTACACAGTACACCCCTGACTCTCCTGGAGCTGTGGGCTGCCTTAATGTACACAGTACACCCCTGACTCTTCTGGGGCTGTGCGCTGCCTTAATGTACACAGTACACCCCTGACTCTTCTGGGGCTGTGCGCTGCCTTAATGTACACAGTACACTCCTGACTCTTCTGGAGCTGTGGGCTGCCTTAATGTACACAGTACACCCCTGACTCTTCTGGAGCTGTGTGCTGACTTAATGTACACAGTACACCCCTGACTCTACAGGAGCTGTGTGCTGCCTTAATGTACACAGTACCCCCCTGACTCTTCTGGAGCTGTGGGCTGCCTAAATGTACACAGTACACCCCTGATTCTTCTGGAGCTGTGGTCTGCCTTAATGTACACAGTACACCCCTGACTCTTCTGGAGCTGTTGGCTGCCTTAATGTACACAGTACAACCCTGACTCTTCTGGAGCTGCGGTCTGCCTTAATGTACACAGTACAACCCTGACTCTTCTGGGGCTGTGGGCTGCCTTAATGTCCACAGTACACCCCTGACTCTTCTGGAGCTGTGGGCTGCCTTAATGTACACAGTACACCCCCTGACTCTTCTGGAGCTGGGGTCTGCCTTAATGTACACAGTACAACCCTGACTCTTCTGGGGCTGTGGGCTGCCTTAATGTCCACAGTACACCCCTGACTCTTCTGGAGCTGTGGGCTGCCTTAATGTACACAGTACACCCCTGACTCTTCTGGAGCTGTGGGCTGCCTTAATGTACACAGTACACCCCTGACTCTTCTGGAGCTGTGGGCTGCCTTAATGTACACAGTACACCCCTGACTCTTCTGGGGCTGTGGTCTGCCTTAATGTACACAGTACACCCCCTGACTCTTCTGGAGCTGTGGGCTGCCTTAATGTACACAGTACACCCCCTGACTCTTCTGGAGCTGCGGTCTGCCTTAATGTACACAGTACAACCCTGACTCTTCTGGGGCTGTGGGCTGCCTTAATGTACACAGTACACCCCTGACTCTTCTGGAGCTGTGGTCTGCCTTAATGTACACAGTACACCCCCTGACTCTTCTGGAGCTGTGGGCTGCCTTAATGTACACAGTACACCCCTGACTCTTCTGGAGCTGTGGTCTGCCTTAATGTACACAGTACACCCCTGACTCTTCTGGAGCTGTGGTCTGCCTTAATGTACACAGTACACCCCCTGACTCTTCTGGAGCTGTGGGCTGCCTTAATGTACACAGTACACCCCTGACTCTTCTGGAGCTGTGGTCTGCCTTAATGTACACAGTACACCCCCTGACTCTTCTGGAGCTGTGGGCTGCCTTAATGTACACAGTACACCCCTGACTCTTCTGGAGCTGTGGTCTGCCTTAATGTACACAGTACACCCCCTGACTCTTCTGGAGCTGTGGGCTGCCTTAATGTACACAGTACAACCCTGACTCTTCTGGGGCTGTGGGCTGCCTTAATGTACACAGTACACCCCTGACTCTTCTGGAGCTGTGGTCTGCCTTAATGTACACAGTACACCCCCTGACTCTTCTGGAGCTGCGGTCTGCCTTAATGTACACAGTACACCCCTGACTCTTCTGGAGCTGTGGGCTGCCTTAATGTACACAGTACACCCCTGACTCCTCGGCAGCTGTGGTCTGCTTTAATGTACACAGTACACCCCTGACTCTTCTGGAGCTGTGGGCTGCCTTAATGTCCACAGTACACCCCTGACTCTTCTGGAGCTGTGGTCTGCCTTAATGTACACAGTACACCCCTGACTCTTCTGGAGCTGTGGTCTGCCTTAATGTACACAGTACACCCCCTGACTCTTCTGGAGCTGTGGGCTGCCTTAATGTACACAGTACAACCCTGACTCTTCTGGGGCTGTGGGCTGCCTTAATGTACACAGTACACCCCTGACTCTTCTGGAGCTGTGGTCTGCCTTAATGTACACAGTACACCCCCTGACTCTTCTGGAGCTGCGGTCTGCCTTAATGTACACAGTACACCCCTGACTCTTCTGGAGCTGTGGGCTGCCTTAATGTACACAGTACACCCCTGACTCCTCGGCAGCTGTGGTCTGCTTTAATGTACACAGTACACCCCTGACTCTTCTGGAGCTGTGGTCTGCCTTAATGTACACAGTACAACCCTGACTCTTCTGGGGCTGTGGGCTGCCTTAATGTCCACAGTACACCCCTGACTCTTCTGGAGCTGTGGGCTGCCTTAATGTACACAGTACACCCCTGACTCTTCTGGAGCTGTGGGCTGCCTTAATGTACACAGTACACCCCTGACTCTTCTGGAGCTGTGGGCTGCCTTAATGTACACAGTACACCCCTGACTCTTCTGGGGCTGTGGTCTGCCTTAATGTACACAGTACACCCCCTGACTCTTCTGGAGCTGTGGGCTGCCTTAATGTACACAGTACACCCCTGACTCTTCTGGGGCTGTGGGCTGCCTTAATGTACACAGTACACCCCCTGACTCTTCTGGAGCTGTGGTCTGCCTTAATGTACACAGTACACCCCTGACTCTCCTGGAGCTGTGGGCTGCCTTAATGTACACAGTACACCCCTGACTCTTCTGGGGCTGTGCGCTGCCTTAATGTACACAGTACACCCCTGACTCTTCTGGGGCTGTGCGCTGCCTTAATGTACACAGTACACCCCTGACTCCTCTGGAGCTGTGGGCTGCCTTAATGTACACAGTACACCCCTGACTCTTCTGGGGCTGTGCGCTGCCTTAATGTACACAGTACACCCCTGACTCTTCTGGGGCTGTGCGCTGCCTTAATGTACACAGTACACTCCTGACTCTTCTGGAGCTGTGGGCTGCCTTAATGTACACAGTACACCCCTGACTCTTCTGGGGCTGTGCGCTGCCTTAATGTACACAGTACACCCCTGACTCTTCTGGGGCTGTGCGCTGCCTTAATGTACACAGTACACCCCTGACTCCTCTGGAGCTGTGGGCTGCCTTAATGTACACAGTACACCCCTGACTCTTCTGGGGCTGTGCGCTGCCTTAATGTACACAGTACCCCCCTGACTCTTCTGGAGCTGTGGGCTGCCTTAATGTACACAGTACACCCCTGATTCTTCTGGAGCTGTGGTCTGCCTTAATGTACACAGTACACCCCTGACTCTTCTGGAGCTGTTGGCTGCCTTAATGTACACAGTACAACCCTGACTCTTCTGGGGCTGTGCGCTGCCTTAATGTACACAGTACACCCCTGACTCTTCTGGAGCTGTGGGCTGCCTTAATGTCCACAGTACACCCCTGACTCTTCTGGAGCTGTGGGCTGCCTTAATGTACACAGTACACCCCCTGACTCTTCTGGAGCTGTGGTCTGCCTTAATGTACACAGTACAACCCTGACTCTTCTGGGGCTGTGGGCTGCCTTAATGTCCACAGTACACCCCTGACTCTTCTGGAGCTGTGGGCTGCCTTAATGTACACAGTACACCCCCTGACTCTTCTGGAGCTGTGGTCTGCCTTAATGTACACAGTACACCCCTGACTCTTCTGGAGCTGTGGTCTGCCTTAATGTACACAGTACACCCCTGACTCTTCTGGAGCTATGGGCTGCCTTAATGTACACAGTACAACCCTGACTCTTCTGGGGCTGTGGGCTGCCTTAATGTCCACAGTACACCCCTGACTCTTCTGGAGCTGTGGGCTGCCTTAATGTACACAGTACACCCCTGACTCTTCTGGAGCTGTGGGCTGCCTTAATGTACACAGTACACCCCCTGACTCTTCTGGAGCTGTGGTCTGCCTTAATGTACACAGTACACCCCTGACTCTTCTGGAGCTGTGGTCTGCCTTAATGTACACAGTACACCCCCTGACTCTTCTGGAGCTGTGGTCTGCCTTAATGTACACAGTACACCCCTGACTCTTCTGGAGCTGTGGTCTGCCTTAATGTACACAGTACACCCCTGACTCTTCTGGAGCTATGGGCTGCCTTAATGTACACAGTACAACCCTGACTCTTCTGGGGCTGTGGGCTGCCTTAATGTCCACAGTACACCCCTGACTCTTCTGGAGCTGTGGGCTGCCTTAATGTACACAGTACACCCCTGACTCTTCTGGAGCTGTGGGCTGCCTTAATGTACACAGTACACCCCTGACTCTTCTGGAGCTGTGGTCTGCCTTAATGTACACAGTACACCCCTGACTCTTCTGGAGCTATGGGCTGCCTTAATGTACACAGTAAAACCCTGACTCTTCTGGGGCTGTGGGCTGCCTTAATGTCCACAGTACACCCCTGACTCTTCTGGAGCTGTGGGCTGCCTTAATGTACACAGTACACCCCTGACTCTTCTGGAGCTGTGGGCTGCCTTAATGTACACAGTACACCCCTGACTCTTCTGGAGCTGTGGGCTGCCTTAATGTACACAGTACACCCCTGACTCTTCTGGAGCTGTGGGCTGCCTTAATGTACACAGTACACAGCTGACTCTTCTGGAGCTGTGGGCTGCCTTAATGTACACAGTACACCCCTGACTCTTCTGGAGCTGTGGGCTGCCTTAATGTACACAGTACACCCCTGACTCTTCTGGAGCTGTGGGCTGCCTTAATGTACACAGTACACAGCTGACTCTTCTGGAGCTGTGGGCTGCCTTAATGTACACAGTACACCCCTGACTCTTCTGGAGCTGTGGGCTGCCTTAATGTACACAGTACACCCCTGACTCTTCTGGAGCTGTGGTCTGCCTTAATGTACACAGTACACCCCTGACTCCTCTGGAGCTGTGGGCTGCCTTAATGTACACAGTACACCCCTGACTCTTCTGGGGCTGTGCGCTGCCTTAATGTACACAGTACACCCCTGACTCTTCTGGGGCTGTGCGCTGCCTTAATGTACACAGTACACCCCTGACTCCTCTGGAGCTGTGGGCTGCCTTAATGTACACAGTACACCCCTGACTCCTCTGGAGCTGTGGTCTGCCTTAATGTACACGGTACACCCCTGACTCTTCTGGAGCTGTGGGCTGCCTTAATGTACACAGTACACCCCTGACTCTTCTGGAGCTGTGGTCTGCCTTAATGTACACAGTACACCCCTGACTCCTCTGGAGCTGTGGGCTGCCTTAATGTACACAGTACACAGCTGACTCTTCTGGAGCTGTGGGCTGCCTTAATGTACACAGTACACCCCTGACTCTTCTGGAGCTGTGGGCTGCCTTAATGTACACAGTACACCCCTGACTCTTCTGGAGCTGTGGGCTGCCTTAATGTACACAGTACACCCCTGACTCTTCTGGAGCTGTGGTCTGCCTTAATGTACACAGTACACCCCTGACTCCTCTGGAGCTGTGGGCTGCCTTAATGTACACAGTACACAGCTGACTCTTCTGGAGCTGTGGGCTGCCTTAATGTACACAGTACACCCCTGACTCTTCTGGAGCTGTGGTCTGCCTTAATGTACACAGTACACCCCTGACTCTTCTGGAGCTGTGGGCTGCCTTAATATACACAGTACACCCCTGACTCTTCTGGAGCTGTGTGCTGCCTTAATGTACACAGTACACCCCTGACTCTTCTGGAGCTGTGGGCTGCCTTAATGTACACAGTACACCCCTGACTCTTCTGGAGCTGTGGGCTGCCTTAATGTACACAGTACACCCCTGACTCCTCTGGAGCTGTGGGCTGCCTTAATGTACACAGTACACAGCTGACTCTTCTGGAGCTGTGGGCTGCCTTAATGTACACAGTACACCCCTGACTCTTCTGGAGCTGTGGTCTGCCTTAATGTACACAGTACACCCCTGACTCTTCTGGAGCTGTGGTCTGCCTTAATGTACACAGTACACCCCTGACTCTTCTGGAGCTGTGGGCTGCCTTAATATACACAGTACACCCCTGACTCTTCTGGAGCTGTGTGCTGCCTTAATGTACACAGTACACCCCTGACTCTTCTGGAGCTGTGGGCTGCCTTAATGTACACAGTACACCCCTGACTCTTCTGGAGCTGTGTGCTGCCTTAATGTACACAGTACACCCCTGACTCTTCTGGAGCTGTGTGCTGCCTTAATGTACACAGTACACCCCTGACTCTTCTGGAGCTGTGGGCTGCCTTAATATACACAGTACACCCCTGACTCTTCTGGAGCTGTGTGCTGCCTTAATGTACACAGTACACCCCTGACTCTTCTGGAGCTGTGTGCTGCCTTAATGTACACAGTACACCCCTGACTCTTCTGGAGCTGTGGTTTGCCTTAATGTACACAGTACACCCCTGACTCTTCTGGGGCTGTGCGCTGCCTTAATGTACACAGTACACCCCTGACTCTTCTGGAGCTGTGGGCTGCCTTAATGTACACAGTACACCCCTGACTCTTCTGGAGCTGTGGGCTGCCTTAATTAAGGCAGGGAGCAATTTGGGGGCTAGGTTCCTTGCTCAAGAGCACTTCACTCAGGATTTGAACCTGCAACCCTCCGGTCACAAGGCCAGTTGGAGTTTAGAGAATGGAAATACCCTGTAAAAATGTGAATACATTGTGGATATTACCCATACCGCTACACTTGGTTTCTTCCTCCAAATGTATTTTCTGTTGAGTGTTGGTGGTATCCTATAAGGGTCAATTCAGCACTGGGCGAGGACGCATTCCTGCAGTGTCTGATGCAAGAAGCTTACATTCGTGATTCTGCGAGCATTTTTTTTACATGCATTTTTTTACTGAAATTAGAACGACAAAAGCTGAATCACATAATATTTCAACATTTCAAATAGAGCAAACATATTTAAAGCAGACCAAAACCCACTGGACTTGTGAAAGAAATTTAGCCAAAGCCCCTGCCTATACTATCTTCTTCAGGTACAACTAGAAATATATATTTTCACTTTTCGAATCGTCCTGGAACACTGTTTTTTTTTTTGCTGTCCCGCACTGTAATATGGCAAGGAATCAGTCATTGCATAGGTATGGCACTGCAGTGGCAATGAATAGGGGAGCTTTACATCTAAAACAGGTGTCATTATCTGGGATTAGAGTGAAGCAGGAGCAGTAAAAATTGGCAAATGGTAATCTTCATAGGGGGAGCAATTCAAGAGTTGGTCCCCAGAGTCAGTTTTACTGGCAGGCCCAGAGAAGCCCAATCAATTGAAACTGGCCTATGTGACAGAGGAAGTCTCAGTTCTGTTACAGAAGTTCTGTATAATTGCTGTGCTGGCAAGCAGCTGGTTGGTAAGTCATATTCTGTAACAGCCTCCCAGCAACCTACCCGCTCCCTGATGGATAACCCCAGGAAGGGCACACAAAGCCCCATCGAATGCAGCGAAAGGCCAAGCCATGGCCAGGTGCCCTCCTCCAGACTTGTCCCAGAGGCCTTCACCATACTTAATCCCGCCCTGTGCATACTGTACAGCGCAGTACTATAGGTATACTGTAAATAATAAAAAGTCAAGCCACATCACTTCCTATTGAAAAAAAAAATGCCTTTAAATAAAACTGGGCAACTTCTCTGCTTTTTAAGTATAAAATAATATACACAACGGGACACACTGTATAAGCACAGCATAATGCCTATTAGCTCTTAGGTACTGGTTGGCCTCCTTGCCTATAGGGATACTGCTGCATGGTTTAGTTTCGTCAGGTAGTTATGGACAAGTTAGTTGCATATTTCCCTGGGGTGTACGCTGCCTCAGAAATGGCAGTATTGAATGGGGTTTTCTCCAAAAAAAGTACTTTTCATGAAGGGTTGGTATTATCAAATATCCATAAAACCTTTGACTTCTCTATTACAATTGCACCTGCCTGTTTTAGAGCTATGGAGATAAGTCTACCCAATATTCCATGTTATACATAATACATGAGGGGAGCACAGCGACAATATCTCATTTAGCCTTTTGAAATGAAAAGAAGGCTTACACCACTGTTTCTGATTGTCAGGAAATCTATATTAAATGATTTTGTAAGGTCTGACCCTGATATCCAGATAAGTTTCCATTTTCTCCAAGCCCCTGCCTATTTCCAAAACTCTGTGCGCATAAATCAGCTTTAATATTCCAAAGCTTTGGTTTTTGGATGCAATTAATCCTGGACTGTGCTCCTGAATACTTTATCTGCAACAAGAAGCAAAAACTTTGGCATTGTTAAAATGTAACCTTATGTGTCCCTCTTTAAACATACTTGCAGTAATAGGAAAATAATTGCATTATTAATATTAATTAGAATAGCACTATTATATTTCAAGGGGCCTTTTGCATTGTAGTTGTAACTGTACAGACAATGAAAAGAAAAAGCATATTTCAAAACTAGCAAAATAATTCAGCAGTAGAAAGTGAAACCCACAGTTACAGGCTACTATAAGAAAAAATGTATGTCATTTTCATATATTGTGATGACTGAGGAGTGTGTATTCAGTGCATGGTTTAAATCAGAATTCCAGGGGGGTTACAAAGAAAAAAAACACTTGCCTCAGAGACACAGTCCAGCGCCGCTCTCCCATTTCTGTGCGGCCTGCCGTACAATACCCAGCAAACAGTCTTAGAGGCCGATTCATTAATAGCGCCAGGTAGCGACAGTTGAGCGACTGTAGCGGCATTTTCAGAGCGCCTGCTAGTAGTCGCTGTGCTTGGCCATTGTTCGGTTGTTGACAGCGACTCAGTCGGTGTGCGGTAATGTTGAATACGGGGTGAGGAGTCGCTATTTGACAGGTTCCGAGCTGTATGGGAGCGCATGATAGCGAATGGCCATAGCGAACGGCTCCCACCATATTCATTAACAAATCACGCTACAAAAATTCTCGCGCTGTGAAATGCATGTTTAAACCCCAGAGCGCTGGCGGCGATGTGTTAAAAGTAGTTTTTAACCCCCAAACAACCATATTTTTTGAAACAAAAAAAAAACAAGTTCATAAAAACATTTTGTAATATGAATACATTAATATCAGACCTGTAATATCAATTCTGCACAAATTTTTTTTTTTTTTTTTTTAACCCTAAAAAAATATCTTACATTGCAGAAGTGGTAACAGAATTTTTCACATTTAAAAAAAAAAAAAAAAAAAATTAATAACAATTATTTATGATTAATTAAAGATTGTTCCATTGAAATGCATTGGAGAGCGCCAGGTAGCGAGAGGTCATACCTGTCGCTGTTCAAGGTCGCTCGCTGGCGCTGTGGGGTGAGGCTGGAATAATGATGAATGAGTCGCTATCTGGCGCTCTCTCAGTCGCTAAGCAGGATCGGCTTGATAAATGTGTGATTGTGGTGGGGAGCCGGCGTTCGCGTGGCGGGGAGCGTCATTACCGTTCGCTCACCAGTCGCTACCTGGCGCTATCCCTTGTTAAATAAGGGCCTTAGATCCACATACCGGTACCTATGATAAAGCAAAGGGATAACAATACATATCTCTATGTCATAATGTGTAATTTCACCATTTTTGAAATGTTTTGCTCTGAGCATTTTTAAAAGATGACTAGTGTTGGGCAAAACCCCCAATGTTTGGGTTCGGCAAGTTCAGCCAAACATTGACTAAAGGTTTGGGTTTGGGGACCTTAACCCAGTCCCCATTAAAATTAACAGGGACCCTCACTTTGGGGCGATTCTGCCTCTGGGGGTTTCTCTATCCAGGTGAGTGAGGGGTGGGGGATGAAAACAAAATTGTGACTGCAGGTATGGCGGGGGAACGCAGATTGTGCAGCAGGAAGCATCTATTCCACTCTGTCTAAATATTTAATATCTACATCTTACAGTCTGAATATCTCATGCTATATGTATCACCTGTTTTCCCACTTGTATCTGCATTAATCACACTTCCTGTGGCAAATTTGTAAATAAAAATGGTTATCTTTAATTTATATCTGCACATAATAACCCCCAACGTTTATTGTACTTCTAAGTGTTTTAATGTTTCATCTATATCAACTCTGTTATGCTGTCCACTAATTATATCATTATTTGTAGCCTCTTGTGATGAATTCTACTGGAATATGGAATGTAATCATTTTCTAATAAAATACAATTTTTAAAAACGTATAAATGTATTTTTATATTTTGTAATATTTCTCTTAATGTATAAACCTAATAATTCATAGTTTATCATTATAACCTATCCTAATGTAACCTATTTGTTCCTCATATTGTATGTAACCCCCTATTTTTTGTCTTACACTTCAGCTGATCACTTAGATTAAATGGTCTGTCCATAATGGGACAATCTAAATCTAAACTGCTCCCTAATCCTATTACATCATCTATAACCAGGGGCGAACTGGCCATAGGGCATACCGGGCAAATGCCCAGTAGGCTGTCACCTACCCTGCACTGGCCACCTGCCGATCTGGTAATTTATCCAGCTTCTTGCAGCAGTTTGGGTGAATGGGAACCGCCGCGGGCCATCCAGTGGGCCTCAACAGCTCCCATTCACCCGGCCGCCACAAGAAGCTTTGCTGGAAAGCCAGCATTATAGTTCAAGGCCAGCAGGTGGCCAGTGCAGGGGGGGCAGCAGAGAGCAGGCGGCCAGGGTGGAAGTGCAGGGCTGATATACTGGGCCCCAGTGCTCCAGGAAGTGGGGTCCGGAATCAGCCCACCCCGAAGACAGCAAATCAGAAAATGCGCTGGTAATGAGGGTCGGGTGCCACAAGGCCCGAGTCCTGGCCAGTCCATTATTGCATAGCGGTCTGTATGTTTGTCTGCTGCGTCAGCTCATTTACTCTCCTCTGTGCCAGGGAATGGGGTCGCGTCCTGGCCACTTAAAGTGGTGCGGTGCCTGCAGTCCGTGACCTCCCTGCCTCATTCTCTAGGCTCTGTTCCATATCATCCTCAGCCTTGACAACAAGGCCCATGGCCGAAGAGGGAGCCTGTCCTATCCCCTCTATACAGGTTAGAGATCGGACATGCTGAGCTTCTGTGCACCTGCCTGCGGTCCCATTTGGTAACCAGACTCTTGTCTTTGTCTTTACTTCCTCTCTCACCTTTTTCTTTTCTTCTCACTTCTCCAATTTTTTTACATTTATTTCTTATTAGCTCTCTCTTTTCCTTAACTCCTTTATGTCTTCCTTCCATTTTTTCTTTATTTGGCCCTTATTCATGAAGGGATAGCGTCAGGTAGTGCCTTGTTAATGAGAGGTAGCGACAGGTGAACGCCGGACACGGCACGCAATTACACATTTATCAAGCAGAATCTGTTGAGCGACTGGGATAACGCCATGTAGCGTCCGATTCATCAATATCCCAGCCTCAGCGTACAGCGCCGGTGTTCAGCCTTGCACAATGCCAGGTATTACCTCTCGCTACCTATTGCTCTCCCATACATTTCAATGGATGATCATTTTCTTCTCTTTAAACAGGGTTTTTTTTTTTTCAAAAAATCTTGTGACCTCTTCTGGCATTGAAAATGCAGTTTTTTCAAAAATGTTTCATGTTTTATATATTTCTGCAGAAATGACATTACAGCTCTGGCATTAAAGTGTTCATGTTACAATGTTATTACACAATGTAATTCTATTTTCGCTTGCGCATGTTTTCGCTTTGTTACTAGTGGATACATGCTGAAAGACAGACTTTAAACACACAGCCTCCGGCGCTCTGGGCTTCAGAGAAGCATTTTTCAGCGCCGGAGTTTTGTGAGGATGTTTTTTTAATGAATATGTTGTGAGCCGGTCGCACTGACCAGTCGCTAACATGCGCACCCATACAGCGCTTTACTGGTCAAATAGTGACTCATCACAATGTATTCATCATTGCAGCACAGCGACTGAGTCGCTAAGAACTAGCGACCCACGGCCAAGCACAGTGACTACTAGCGGGCGCTCTGAAAAAGCCTGCTACAGACGCTCATCTGTTACCTGCCGTTAGTGATGAATCAGCCTGCCCCCTCTCTCTATTACACTTTCTTTAGCTTGCTTTTTCACACCTTCCTTGTTTCTCCCAGCTTTCCGCTCACTTTTCCTCTCTTTCTTACTTTTTTCTTTATATCTTTTTGTGTATATCTCTTTCTTTCTTTCTTTCTTCATTACTCTCCTCTTTGCTTACCTACCTCACTTTCTGTTTTCATCTGATTTTTTGCTTTTTCTCTGTCCCCCATCCTTTGCCACTCTCTCTCCCGCTTCTCTATATACTTCTCCCCTTTTCTCTCTCCTCCCACTCTCCCTCTGGTTTCTCTCCTTCTACTAGCATTCTTTTTTTTTCTTTTTGTCTATTTCAGACATTGTGGCTGTACAGGGCACCAAAATTCCTAGTGCCACTCCACATAACCATGCCCAAGTTGGTCGGTAATTTATGCTGGGAAAAGTTGGCAACTTTAGCTGCTGCCGCTGTACACAGGGGGCAACACAGGGTTGCACATACGCTCGCTCCCGGTCCCAGGTGTGTCGCTATCCACTCGCTTCCACTTTAAAGGCATCCTTTTCACCTTTTCTTGTCGGCCACATAAGCAGGACTGGAGAGGAGGACAGCAGCAGACTCCATGAGAGAGAGGTTTTCTTGTGCCAGCAAAACATCCCCGTCAGCCCCACCCCTGCCTTGCCAATGCTTTCTATGCGATCTGGGATGCCCTGGGGGAAGGCCAGAGGCTAGCCATGGAATCAGTTAGATTCCAGGGTTGGTCATGATGGGGTTCACACAGCACCCCAGGTTGGGATGGGGGGGGCACACTATCCCAATAGTGAAAATCCCAGGCTTTGGTGCACTTTTGGGCAAATGTTTTTTTTTTTTTCATTCACAAAAAAATGTATTTGTAAACCTGTGTAGGATCAAAATGGGGGGGGGGGGGGGGGTAAACATTGGGGTGATTTGGGGGAATTCTCTACTGCACTTTTTGTTATGGAGTGATTTGGGGGGATTTTCTGCTGCACTGCTTGTTAAGGGGTGATTGGGGGCCAGAAACACTGCAGAAGGACCGGTGTGACTAAAAAAGTCCCGGGCCATTTATTAACCCCAGTCCGCCCCGTCTATAACCCTATCAACAATAACTATTACAATAAATTCATCCCAATACCTGTGTATGATATGGTTACCTCCTAATTGGGTAGGAAGTTGCCAACATGTTCCTTGGTCTAAGTGTGTGTGTGCGACACATACAGAGGTACCCTTCCACACAGCAGGAGGGTATGTGTGGGTATGTCTAGTTCTGGTCCTGGTATTACTGCCAATTTAGCTTTTATTATTATGCTTTGGGGAGTTAGGGGGTGGTATGTTGTGTGTGTTTCTGTCTATATTTTTTTATAACTTTGTTAAAAGCATAAATGAAGAATAAAAGTAAAGCGGAAAAAGTCCCGTATGGTGGGCCCTGGAATCTCTTCCCCCAAGGCATCCTGAATTGGGATGTCCTGCTGTGTGAAACCCCCCAGGTCGCCGGTATTAGCTTACCTTTCCCCAGTCCAACAGTGCATTTGTGGGGTCTTGTCCAATCAGAGCCATTAATCATGCCTATGCACTGGTGGTGCAGTCAATGTGCTGATCAGGCCGCAGGAACACAGAAAAGTGAGTATAAAATTGATCTGAATTAACTATCTTTCTTGGGAACAATGAACAAGTTGGAATAAAAGCCCAGGTCATGCTCCTGAAAGGAACTAGCAACCTGCTTGATGAAGGTCTTGCACAGTTTGGCATCTTTTCAGAATCTGACTGTGATTTTAAGACAGATCTGAGTAGGGAAAAGCCTGGAACTCTATCTTGTCACCGGATAAATGATCGCCTTGCCACTTGGTCCATCCAAACCTGTGCAAAGCTCTGAAATGGTCTGTCATCTGAATGGGTGCGGTGCTTCTTCATGCTGTAGAGGGTTTGGGAACAGTTTTTTGCTTTGGCTTCCAGGGCTGTTTCCCTCTGAAAGAAGACATGGCCTTATCAGTATTAC
Source organism: Gastrophryne carolinensis (assembly GCA_027917425.1). Classification (NCBI taxonomy): domain Eukaryota; kingdom Metazoa; phylum Chordata; class Amphibia; order Anura; family Microhylidae; genus Gastrophryne; species Gastrophryne carolinensis. The sequence continues at coordinate 150,358,492 of CM051238.1, read as the reverse complement.
TTGAAAAAAAGGTCTTCTCCCATGCGTCTTGTATCTGTTGAAATAACAAAAACGATGTGTAGGTATAGTCCTTGAAGCCTCAGGTAACAGTTTCTGAAGAAAAAGAGATTACCTCCCGTGATCTTCATAATCAGGGACAACAAATATTCTTTTGTCATTAAAGTGGAAGTCCAGACTCAGGGTCACCCCTTGGCCCTGCCACCCTCCCCTGGCGCAAGAGGGGTAGAAAGAGAAAAAAAGACAGTGGCACAAAAGAATTAAAAAAAATTCCATTGCAAGTGGACTTACACTTTAAGTTTCGGACATCAGTCAAGATATGGTCACAGAAGAATTATTAGTGATATTTTATTCCAAATACTCGAGTCTAACTATTGCTCCCTTAGTAAGAAAGACTGAAACATAAAATAGCATTATTTTTTGCTCCATAAGACCCACAATCTGAGAGGAATTGCTGTGCGTCTTATGGAGTGGTCGTAAAATGTACATTACAGTCGCTTGTGCAGCTACTGCAGCAGTTTGGGCTCCTGCCAACACCCGCACCCTACCGGCAGCTGGGCTCCTACCACCACACACATGCACAGACACCCACACACAAAACCCCATGACTAATGGGCTCACACGCCACTGTTCGTGTTCTTAGGTTTAGCGAGTGTGCATGACATATGTGCAGGTGGGTGTGACCTATGAACAGCTGGTGTCTATTCACAGGCGCCGGCTATAAATAGGCCATGCCCATCTGCTGAAGCAACAGGTTTAGTAGCCTGGGAACATGTAGGTATGGCTGTATGTGTATGTGTGTCGTATGTGTGTGGGGAATGCTGGGCATTGGAGGACTAGCAGGCAGCAAGTGTAAGTTTATCTGTTTCCTGCCTGCTTGTCCTTCATTGTGATCCCTCCTCAAACACATAACTGGCAAGTCACCTGCAGGTCCCTAGCTGATCCCTGGGCTGGTTATGCTGGGTAGGGGGGCCCCATGTTATTTTTTGGGGATTTTTAAGGGTTTGGAACCATTAAAATTCCCCCAAAAATAGGGTGCCCCCCTGGAAAGGGGGACCCCACGCCAATTGTGTTCTTTATTTAACCCTTTATAGTGTGGATAGTAGTTGCATTTTATTCGTAAATGTTATAAAGTGCTCTTTACAGTTTGGGGGGGGACTACCGATACATATGTGGTACTGTTGTAATCGGGAGAAATGGGGCTTTCACTTGCAATATCATTTTCTTTACTCTCAAAAATATTTTTAAAAACAAAATAAAAATTACAAACAAGACATTTCATGTTAAAGCCTAAACTCTGCTGCAAAAATATAATTTTCCTGGAAATTCCAGCGAAAATATCGCAAAACATGGCGCAAAATGGCGCCAAAATGGCCTGTCAACAAAGGGTAACAAAAAAAGTAGGCTGGCAGTTAAAAGGGTTAAACGTAGCTATGCATGTTAGTTATTGTTCTGCTTTGGGGAACCTTGTGCCTTCAAATTTAGCTTGTTTTACTTGTTTGCATATTGAGATTTTAGGAAAAGGTGTTTTTTATTCTGCTTTTTTATACATTTTTGTGCACCCAAATAATTCTTCGAGGGATTACTTCCAGAAAGATGAGCCCACTACAACAAGCCGGGTACACTTTGAAAGCTTAATATGTGTACTTTCATGGAGTATATGGTTTGTGGTGGGGTATTCCAAATGTAAAGGGTTGTTTTGGTAGAAAAAGCGCAAGGAGTGCACTTTGTCTGCAGAGTTGAAATTTTCAAGGAAAATTACAGTTACGCACATGCTTTACTTTGGGGTGTTTGGCAACTCTTCCCTTGACAGGACCTATGCATGTTGGGTATTGTTCTGTTCGGGGGATGTTGCTTTTTCAGATTTGTCTTTTCTTCTTTGCTTTTTTATCCTTTTTTAGGAAACTCTTTGCAACCAAAGAATACATTGAGGGATTACTTCCAGAAAACTGTGACCACATCAACAAGCCTGGTACGCCTAGAAAGCCTGAGGTGTGTACCTCCAGAGAATATATAGTCTGTGGGGGGTATTTTAAATGTAAAGGGCTGCTTTTATTGAAAAACTGCAATGTGCACATAGCACCTAGCATAGTTGCATTTTATCTGAAAATCCCCTAAAGCTCTGTTTCAGTTTGGGGGCATGTTCTGGGCAGGAAAGGGTGTCTACCAACACATGTGTGGTACCGCTGCAACTGGGAGAAGTTGGAATTTCACACGCAATAAGATTTTATTGACAAACCTACTTTTTTTATTACAAAAGAAAACACTACACATTTCACCCAAAAATATTGAGAATACACCTAAAAATGGCAAACAAGACATTTTATGTTAAAGCCCAGACTCTGCTGAAAAAAAAAATATATAATTTTACTGGGAAATCCCTTCAAAAATCCCATTTGAACATTTGGCTTACTTGCACCAAATAAGTAAGTGAAGTAGTAAAGAAGTAGCAATGTCTGCACAAACTTTTAAACTTAGTAATGTTAGGGACGGGGTACTAATTGGATGGCCTTGACGTGGCTACCTCGCTTTTACATTCATTGCAATCTATGTTAACTAACAGTCCATGTTCTTAACAAGTGTTAGCTAGGTTTTTCAATAGTATGAGTGTGCAGAGGCTTAACTTTCTTTTTTTGCTTAGTGTGTGTGGTCAAACCCCTCTAGCACCTCTTGACTGCTATATATTGACTGGATGAGCACATCCTACCTTCCTTTTTGAAAAACAAATGTCTTGCCTTCTCACACAGTTGAAAAACGTCCGGGTATTTATTTGAATTGCCCAACAATCAACCCTAATCTATTCAAATTATAAACAAATTAACCCCACGCAAGTAATTTGATACTGCTTGTCATAAGAACCCTAGACCAACTATCCAGTTCTGACTTGGACCACTGGGCTGCAGCAAAGACCAAGCAACACTTTAAAGTGGAATAAAACCCAGGATTTTGACTATCCTGATGTGTACATGTGTACCCTTAGACAACTCTATATTTACTTCCTGAAGAAATCCAAGCAATTTCATAATGCAAAGAGAAACAACAACTTCACAGTTTTTAGACCAAACTGTATGCATACAGGATACTAATATACCTCCTACGAGGAAGTTATTCTAAAGACCTTCTTTTATAACTCCATTTAGGAATTTACAATTTCACAATGAGTAGTATATGTATGATTGTATAATTGATTCACTTTGTGTATGTTAATCTTATTACAGTCTGTACATGTTCCCTACTTAACATCATAACCATATTTTGCACTAGGTCCACAGTGCCTTAGACAAAGCTCATAGGGGGACTGCATTCTCACAAGCAAGGCAGTCATCATTATTGTACAGTGTACACGGCCTTTACAGGAGTAACTACAGCAAGATGAACAGCCAAGCTGACTATTGAGAAAAAGCCCACTGCCCCCCCTTCACCATTCTGCTCCCACTGACCTGATCTATCTGGACAACAGGGTTTCATTGGTTCCTGCACCTCACCTCATCTTCAGGGTGCTGGATCCAGCTATTTGTGGGACTTGGGCAATAGAGTCTCACTGGGCCCTATTGTGGGATGTCAAGACGTGTACTATATGGTAGATATTATAAAAACTTCCATCTACTTATTAAATATGTGACTGATGTGTATCAATCACACACTTTTAATTGTTGTTCCATTTAGAGTTAAAAAGTGAAGCAACAGCCAGCAAATATGACCTAAATATATGTAAGCCAGTGAGAGCCTATTAATTTCCCTTGTCCCAAAAATGGCCAGTGTGCCCCTCACATTCCCATAGGCAGTGTGCCATTCAGGGCCTCTATATTAATATGTGAAAGTATTTTATACATTCCTTGAAGGAAAGAAAGGCAACATACATGTCATTACTTCTAGCAGAGAGAGGTAGTTGGGCAGAGGCTGCCTTCTCCTTTCTGTGTGCTGATCTTCTGCTGAAGATAGGGCAGTGGGAGGATCCAGAAAGGGGCCTTTATTATAAAACATGATTTCCCTAGTAGAATCTCATAGTCATGTTTAAAGTTTAAGCTAACAATCGAAGTTTACAAGTTTTTATAGCCTTTTGCTGAATGGTACAGCTTCAGTCTTGAACTATTGATCCTCCATTCCCTTCACTTATACAAGTGTTTCTAGTCCTGCAAAAAACATATTTACTTAATCCCTTATCAGTGAGAGGCTAGGTTACCCATGGGTTCCCTGTAACAGCAGAACACAACACTATGCAAAGTATTGCCGCTTCTAATTGTGCGTTGCGTGCCATATAGTGAAGCACATGAAAAGCACGCTTCTTCACGGTCACTTAACGTGTTCGTTTTGTGGTTACGTGAGGCACTGCATGCATTGGTCTTTATTCTTACAATAGAGAAGTCATTAATTATAACTTTTTGTGAATTGGGACATTTAAACTTGCTAAATCAAAATTTAGTAGGAGTCGGTGCATTGTTTGCCGACTCCGACTCCAGGTACCCAAAATTTCCTCCGACTCCTCAACTCCACAGCACTGGTGGCATCCCCCCTCCCATTCCCATAGGCAGTGTGGCATCCCCCCCTCCCATTCCCATAGGCAGTGTGGCATCCCCCTCCCATTCCCATAGGCAGTGTGGCACCCCCTCCCATTCCCATAGGCAGTGTGGCATGCTCCTCCCATTCCCATAGCAAGGTGGCATCCTCCTCCCATTCCCATAGGCAGTGTGGCATCCCCCTCCCATTCCCATAAGCAGTGTGGCATCCATCTCCCATTCCCATAGGCAGTGTGGCATACTCCTCCCATTCCCATGGGCAGTGTGGCATCCCCCTCCCATTCCAATAGGCAGTGTGGCATCCTCCTCCCATTCCCATAGGCAGTGTGGCATCCTCCTCCCATTCCCATAGGCAGTGTGGCATCCATCTCCCATTCCCATAGGCAGTGTGGCATCCCCCCTCCCATTCCCATAGACAGTGTGGCATCCCCCTCCCATTCCCATAAGCAGTGTGGCATCCATCTCCCATTCCCATAGGCAGTGTGGCATACTCCTCCCATTCCCATGGGCAGTGTGGCATCCCCCTCCCATTCCAATAGGCAGTGTGGCATCCTCCTCCCATTCCCATAAGCAGTGTGGCATCCATCTCCCATTCCCATAGGCAGTGTGGCATCCTCCTCCATTCCCATAGGCAGTGTGGCACCCCCTCCCATTCCCATAGGCAGTGTGGCATGCTCCTCCCATTCCCATAGGCAGTGTGGCATCCTCCTCCCATTCCCATAGGCAGTGTGGCATCCTCCTCCCATTCCCATAGGCAGTGTGGCATCCTCCTCCCATTCCCATAGGCAGTGTGGCATCCTCCTCCCATTCCCATAGGCAGTGTGGCATGCTCCTCCCATTCCCATAGGCAGTGTGGCATCCTCCTCCCATTCCCATAGGCAGTGTGGCATCCTCCTCCCATTCCCATAGGCAGTGTGGCACCCCCTCCCATTCCCATAGGCAGTGTGGCATGCTCCTCCCATTCCCATAGCAAGGTGGCATCCTCCTCCCATTCCCATAGGCAGTGTGGCATGCTCCTCCCATTCCCATAGCAAGGTGGCATCCTCCTCCCATTCCCATAGGCAGTATGGCATACCCCTTCCATTCCCCATAAGCGGCAGAAGAAAATGAAAAGAAAAAAAAGTCAACACACAGATGGCCGGGCTGCCTCACTGCGGGAGGCCAGAAGATTTAGGAGTGGCAGGCGCTGTCCCCATCTCATCCGACTCAGGGAACACTCACACCCAGCTCTGTAAAGTGGGTGGGTGTGTCGCTGCATGGAGCTGGGTGTTTGATTGTGCGAGTTGGCGCAGGCCACTCCCACCCATTGTACGGAGCCTGGTGTTTAAATGTGGGGACAGCGTCCGCTGCTCTTCTTCTTCCCACAATGAGGCCATGAGAATTCTCACTCCTTTTTGAGCACAGAAAACTGCCATGGACTTTCATTGTGTAGGGGGTGTAAATTTTCACCTGGCTCTGAATCAGCCCAAAAGCGGACAATGAAAGTCAATGGGCGTTTTCTCTCCTAAAAAAGAAGTGAGAATTCTCCCCTTGCTCTTAATCAACCCCAGTGTGGCAGCCCGACCAACATGTGAGTTGACTTTTTTTTTTTTTACATTCGCCCTATTAGGCACATGCACATTTCCCCCCGCTTTTGGGGGGGGGGGGGTGCGTCTTATGCTGTGAAAAAATGGTGGTTATATTTTGTATGTATGAACCTGTTTAACATTAGTTTAGGTATACTAAGACAAGGCATTAGTTGAGCTATAGGATGAAGAGGCGGGAGCAGATTCGAGCATGCTGACTGGACGAGAGGCTGTGCATGCGCTGTAGGACCGAGGAAGGGTGATTTTGGGAGGGGATCTGGCGACCTGGTGGGTTTCACACAGGGGGGCATCGCCAAACGGGGGAAAAGACCAAAACCCAGGATAGTCAAAATCCTGGGTTTTGGTCCACTTTAAGTTACATAAGCTAAATCAAAGTTCCTTCAGTGAAAGTGCAGAGGAAGAACATAGGGTTTAATGTATCAATTTAGGAGCTCAGATCCTGTAATCATCCTGATGGATGGATACATTGGTCTGACTCACCAGTTAGGTTTAGGAGAAACTCTAACCTTCAGTTTAGTAGTTAAAGAACACTATAAAAGGGTTAGGACACCTATTAGAAATAGCATAGCTTGGAACTCATTATTGTAATAACCGGAGGGTGACAAGATGTGTGCAGGAGGAGAGGAGACAGTAGCCAGACTGAGAGAAGGAGCCAGCCAGAGCCTGTTGTTAGAACACAAAGCGAGATGTCCACCCTGGTTCTTGAGGAGGAAGAAAAGACCCCAAGTTACCATTAGAAGGGACAGAACCTGCTGCAGCCTTACTCCTACTAAAGGAGAACTGACTTTGTATGCTGTTGAAGGAAGTGATGTCAACCTTGGATTGTATCTGTGACTACTGAGGTGTACCAGCAAGTGAGTAACTACTTATTCATTACTGTGGAATACATGTATGCCCCAAAGCCTGTCAGCATCCCCATCCCACATGGCACCCATGAGGCCCACAAAGCTCAGCATCCTGAACTCACTCCCCACATGCTTGAGTGTTAACCCCTCAGGCCACGTTTGCTACATATACTTACAAGGCTTCTGGAGTTGGCACCAACTTTCTAAGCCACCATCCTCCATGTGGCATCACAAATTTAGATTCCTTAGATTTAGATTTTGCTCCAAGGCCTCCCAAGTTCCAGTCCTTGGGGCATCCTGAATTGGGATGCCCCACTGTGTCAAACCCCCCCAGAACACTAACCCTCTCCCGGAGCCCTTGCCACGTCTGTGTATTCCGGCGGCATCCCCGCTCACCCCTAGCTGTGCGCACACCCATCCCCAACCTTCCTAAATGGTGCAGTCATGTAATGGCTGCCAGGTGGGCGGGGGATGCAGCTGGCGACGCCGAAGAGAGCCGCTCAGCCAATCAGTGCTCTCGCCCAGTCTGCACCATGGGAGCATAAGGAAGGTGAGTGGGGCATACCCGATCGGGGGTGCCCCAGGGGAAAGGCCCAAAACCCAGGATAGTCAATATCCTGGGTTTTGGTCCACTTTAAGGTTGAAGTGTTCCTGAACTGCAATACTAAAGTTATCTACGCTTTCTAAAGAAACCAGTGTGACCGAGGGACTCTGTGGAGGTGAAATACATGTTGTATGTGTGTGCAGTGACGCAAGGTTTCCTGCCCCCCACCATGCACGTGCGGATTACAAGAGGCAATAGTGTAGCATGGCAGAGAGGGAGGTTAAAGGGGGGACTCTGACCGTTTGGCCAATATGCTGTGCAGTTCTCGGTGCAGGCCGGTTCACCATCAGGAACAAGGCAGCTCACACAGCGCCCGCTGGATGGCGGCTGACAGCTCACACCGGAGCGGGTCACGTGACGGCCCGGCCAGTCACATGACGGCCTGCAGGTTGAGCCGCGGCTAAGTGAGAGCTGTCAGCCCGGGCGTTCGCTCGTATGTTTCCCCTGCCGCCTGGCCGCTCCATGCTGCGCTCCGCCGCCCCGCCTGCTGCTGGAACATGCTCACTCGGGTAAAATCTGCGGTGGCCAACCTGATGGGCGGAATCATGGCTGGCAGCTCCGGCTCCGATCACCCCAATGGCTCTGAGCTACCCGTCAGGTTCCCGTATGTCAGACCGGAATTCCTGGGGCTGTCGCAGGACGAGATCGAGTGCTCTGCTGACCACATCGCCCGACCCATCCTCATCCTGAAGGAGACCAAGAGGCTGCCGTGGAGCACCGGCTACGCAGAGTGAGTGCTGCTGGGGGGTGATCCCGGGTACCGCGCATCCCCCTATCTGTCCCTCAAGGTCATCACACACCTCACACCATGTCCATCTCTCCCAGATCGGGTGATCGCCCTGTGTGTAGGGAACCCAAGGCTTTTAGGGGTCATAGGGATAAGATCGCTCAGCTGCTCTGGCCTTCCATTCATTCCCTCCAGCCCTTACCTTCATGCCTATTATTCCTAGAGAGAGCTGCCTACATACAGACTACTACATCAGATCAGCTCCTATTTTCCTTGTCAGGCAACAGCTATGGCCGGTCTGTAGACTGGTTAGGAAACCCCTGGCTGATTCTGCTATTCAGCCTGTGGCATCTGATGGCTGAGCACCCCCCTTCACCTTTACAATGGCATGAGGATTAAAACCCACTATAGAGTCTAAAAGATTCCAGGGACGGGGTTACAGCTTTTCCCTGGGGCATCCCGATTCTGAAAAAATTGTTGTGTGAAACCCCCAACGGTCGCCCATATATTTGCCTCAAGGATCATTCCCATGGCGCATGCGTGGGACTCCAGCGGCATTTCTGCAACTTTTTGTAGCTTATGCGCATGCCCACCGCCATCATATCCGAGGGAGGCACCCAACAATCGGTTCCATTCAGAACTCTTTTCCAGGCATCCTTTTGCAAGGTGAGCCCACAAATTCACAGTGGAAGCAAGGATCGAAAAGAGTAAATGGCTGATCTTGGAGGATTCACACATAGGATAACCCTGTAATGTGCACCAAAACCCAGGAAATTAAAGAAAACTGGGTTTCTTTCTTTTTTTAAAAGAAAAACACACAGTGTGGCTGGCCATCCCCTGGGACATCCCAAATCAAGATGCCTCGCTTTTGTGAAACCCCCCAGGGTGCAGCAAAACTCGCCTTACGGGCTCCCTCACCGATGTAAATACCGGCAGCAAGATCCCCAGCATCTTTAGACTGTACATTAAAGTGGACCAAAACCCAGGATTCTGACTATCCTGGGTTTTGGTCCTTTCCCCCGGGGCACCCCCATTGTGTGAAACCCCTCAGATCGCCGTGCCCAACTCACCTCTTCCATGCTCCCAAATGCCATATACAGAGCCATTTGCCGAACATTGCCTATGCACAGCAAACAGCTCTGATTGAACAATTGAACAATAGTCTGCAGTATCGGGAAAAGGTGAGCTTTACTGAGCAATGAGGGGTGGGGTTCACACAACAGGGCACACCAAATTGAGATGCCCCCGGGGCAGGGAACAGAATCCAAGATAGTCAAAGTTCAGATCTCCAGCCAAAAATCAATGGCAGTCTGATTCCTTCCCACACTAGTGACTGCCTAAAAAAACAATAGTGAGCCAAAAATCTTCTCTGCTCCATCATCTGAGCTGTCTGGTTTTACATTCCCCCCGCCATTGGTTGTTAGCCTATTGTCTTTTAACTGGTGAGAGTTGGGCAGGCAGTCATTTTTTACTAGAGGTCTGCTTTAAAGTGGACCAAACCTTTTTACTATGCCGGGTTTTTGATTTGGGTGTTTGAAACCCTCTGGATCCCCATGAAATCTTACCTGTCCACTAATCCAATGGCACATGTGCAAACTCGCAGCCAGACTCTGCTCCATTCGGCTTCTCTTAGCCGATGAGGGCTGAATACAGCTGAGGATGCCAAGGGCCACATCCCTGCTAGCCTCTAGCTGGGTGCATGCCAGAGCTGACCATTCACAAATGCCTAGCACAGGCATGTGTCTGGCTAAAGGTATAGCAGAACGTGGCCCGCACATGTGCCGTTTGGCAGATAGGTCAGCTCCCTGGGGCCTATCCCCAAATTGGGATGCCCCAGGAACAAGGAATCTGGAGGTATTTAGACTCCAGGGCTGCTTTTGGTCCACTTTAACAAAACTGCTTGGAGGTCCTCTCATCATGGCAGCATGGGGGGCATCTGGATGGCCCATTGTGCACTGTGCCCTCAGAAAGCCAGAAACCAAGCAATACTAATCACCTCTTCCACCTTCCATTCTACTACTGTCGGTTGGGTTCACTGGGCTGATGGTAGTACAGCAGGGTGCAAATGATAGCCTGCTGGTTGTCACATGAGTAATGGTTGCCAATCAGGCTTTCTAGGGCTTAGTGGGCAAAGAGGCTTTCAAATTGTTATGCCCCCATGCTTCTGGGGCTGGAGGACTCCTGCTCAGTTTTGAATGGGGGATATCTTTAAAGTTGACCTTCAGCATCATTTAATGAAAAGCCCAAATCCTTAAACTATTCCCCAGCATCTAAAATAAATATATTTAACCATCTTGGCTCAGTAGCCATCTTGGCTCAGTAGCATCACATACAGAGGAGAGGGATCAAAAGTGCAGGGGAGCGGGTGTTACAGCTGTACAGCTTTGCACAGACAGCAGAGCTGGGGTCAGGAAAAGGTCAGCAATCCCAGAATGCAGAGCGGCACAGTCAGAAGAAACTTCCTGTTTGCAGGTAGCCTGATACTCCATGTGCCGCCATCTTGGATGTTAAAAGGCTCATAACATTTTCAATTAAGATTCCAGGGCCGTTGGGATGTGGGTTTTGGTCCTCTTTAATGTTATGTATGGCAAATCATGTGACAAAATAGAAATTAATTTTATAATCCCCAAGCCACAGAATGGAAAACGTATTTTTTTTTCTTTTTGGGGGGGGGGGGGTGTATAAATAACTTGTCCTGTGAAGTAACAGCTGCAAAGGACAACAGTTGAGTTTAGATGAGTCTCATTAAACCGGACCTTCACCCTGAATAAGAGCCTATCTCCCCCACCCTGTACATACAGATTGTCCACGTTACAAATTACCCTACCTGCCTCTACTACTCTTTTCATGAGACTCTAAACATCCAAGATGGTGGCCCATGGAGTCTCAGGCTGCCTGCAGACAGGAAGTGTCTGTCTGACTGTGCTGCTCTGCATTCTGGGATTGCTGTCCTTTTCCAGACCCCCAACTCTGCTCTGTCTGGGGTCATATTTTCATGCAAAAGGTTAAAAGTAGCTTACCTTGCCAAACATTCCTCCAGCGCACCAGGAATTAGAAAATGTGCACCCTTCCAGCCCAGTCCACCCCCTCCTCCCTGTATAGATGGCTGGAATGGAGCTCTCACAATCTCCGGACCCTACAGACCCCGCCCATTATTCTGATTATTATGCAGCATCACAGCTCCAAAAGCCACGCCCATTTGTTTCAGAAGAGAAATCATAAATTGCTCAAAGGGGCAGGAGCAGATTCGGCCGCACTGATTAGAAGAGGCCACACATACCCCATAGGACATGCCAAGGGCCAGGGTGCCCCAGGGGCAAGGGCCAAAACCCAGCATAGTAAAAGTCCTGGGTTTATCAAGTGAGTAAATGACTGTTTAGGATTTAGATTGTATTTGTACTTTAAACACCAATTTTAGATAAATAAAGAAGCTGCTTTTCTTTTGCAATCCAGGTCAGCCTTCTAGATTTTAAGGGGCACTCCTAGTGAAAATGACCAGACTTCGAGTACTGGCCTTCATTTTGTCTGGCTTCCCTATTTGTTGCCTTGAACATAATCTTTTGGGTCTGTGGCTTGACAACATGTAGTCTACTTCCTCTGCTTATCTTGGTAGCAAAGCTTTTTCCTAATGCAACTGTGTGTGTTGTAGTAAATGGAAAATGGCATCAGCATCTGTGCTGCAGCAGCTGAGTCTCAGAGTGTCAGCGGGGGGTTTCTTGGCAAATGTTCTTAAAGGAGCACTATCACAAATAAATAGTCCAGCAATACATCTCTGCATAAATATGCAGTTTTCACAGACTGGAAGGCTCAACCCTAAAGTGGACCAAAACCCACACTAATCTGTCTGGGAATCTATAAGATCCCCATGCTGATCGATTCCCTACCCCATGGGGCTGTGTGAAACCCCCAGGTTGCCCCCATTCACTTGTTTCCCGGTCCGACAGTGCATGCGCGATCCGCGGCTGCATCCCCACTATCCCTCGCCAGGCATTTGTGAATGGCCAGCGCAGGCACGCTCCCTGTTAGAGGGAAGCAGAGGATGCTGCTATCAGCACGCTCTCGGAGTCGCTGCTCTTAGACAAAGCCATAGACGACGTGATGTCAGCGGCTCCGAGCACGCTGATTGGACGAGTGGCCGCGCATGCGCCGTAGGCCCGGGAAGCGGTGAGTTGCCTTAGGCAATCTGGGGGGTTTACACAGCCCCAGGGGGTAGGAAATCGATTGGCGTGGGGATCTTGTAGATTCCCGGACTGATGAGTGGGGGTTTTGTCCACTTTTAGGTTGAGCCTTCCAGTCTGTAAATCAGAGGTGCCCCAGGGGAAAGGACCTAAACCCAGGATAGTCAAAATCCTGGGTTTTGGTCCACTTTAAAAGCCTGTTCTGGAGTAACGGTATATTTCTACTGCAGTTCTGGTGAGTGTAGATTCTTTTACCCACCATGCAACACTCCAGGTAGATGTTCCAGTGGCTAATGCTGCTTTTCTCCACAAGGTGGGTCAGATGACAAGCAATAGGGTAATCCCTGTAAAAGTGGATTGGTACATTCCAAAACCTCTTGATTTTATTGCTACCAGTAGAAAATAAACATACGCTTGGCTTGGAGTGTTTAAATTCTACCCTCCCCTCACTATATGAAATGTTTATATGGATTTTCAATATTAGCTGGTTTGGTAAGGGCTGCTTTAGCTAAAATAAAGAAGTAGTCCATTCTCTTTTTATTATGCCAGTATCTCTATTGCTTTCCTCCTCTAGGAGGTTAACAGGTTTAGGAGGAGCCACAATGTTTTAAATCAGAACACAATGCTGCACAGCCGGCCCTGGATTTTAAAAGATTCCTGGGCCAGCTGCTAGCTTTCCCCTGGGGCATCCCAAATTGTGATACAAAGGTGTGTTGGCGTCTTCCTGTTTCCCTTCGCGATGTAAACACCACCGCCCACATCCCTTGCATCTTTGACCTGTGCACATGCTCCCATCCCCAGCCATTCAGATAGGCTGAGCGCAGGGCCACTTTCTCTCCCGATTGCAGTAAATAGAGCTATTTTACTAAGCACAACAAATGGTCCTGATTCAACAAGAGCCTGCGCATGCACCATGGGACCAAGGAAAGGGGCATTTCACACAATGGGACATCCCAAATCAGGGGCAAGGAACAAAACCCAGGATAGTCAAAATCCCAGGTTTTCTTCCCCTTTAAAAGTAACAATGCTGGGTATCTCCCAACAAGCCCTTTGACGTTAAAGTCTATCTTGGACAGTAGTATCAGTCTATATGTTGTCTGTATAAATCTCCTAGAGCTGAATAGGAGCCACATCACAGTGACTTTCAGCTCTGGCACGAGGTAGATGGCCTGACGCCCATTCTGTGGCTGGGGAAAATATTGTCTTCAGTGTTAACCTATTAAAGTATAGTTAGGTCTGATATAAAATTCTTGGTCAAGATCTAGTGCAAGAGTGTGCACCAAACAGCATCAGTATGGAAAGCAGGGCTGTGGAGTGAATAAGCCAAAGTGCTGACTTGGACTCCTACTCGGACTCACTTACTTAGAGCACGAAGCACATTTTATTGGAATGCAATTTATGAACAAATAAAAGTTCTGTCTAGACAATAACATAATTAGGTATATACTCATCTTTTGGCCTCCAGCTCCTATGTGCAGCACTGGCCTCTTCATAGTTAACTATGAGGGAGAACAAGCGATTCCATTCTCTATTGTTGGGCAGTCATGGTGGCATCCATCAACACGGCTTTATGACCCCTAACATGCCTACTCCATTGATTGCTTTAGAGGTGGCATGTCAAGTTGAGGTGTGCTCTGCATTGACTCCACCATGAGAGGTCATTGGCTGGATGGAATTGCTGGCTCCCAGCCATTGGTAAGAATGAGGATGCTGCTGCTGCACAAAGGAGCTGTGGGGGGGAATACCAGAGCTGTGGGGGACAGAAGGTGAGTATAGGCATTTTTGTATCTGCCTGGGCAATCCCTGTAAATTCCTGTATGTTTCAGCCATGGAAAACCTTGGAATAGTATGATGATACCTAGTATAGGGGGCTGAGGGGGAGGGGGGGGGGGGTTGGAGAACTTACTATCTATCACCACTAGGACACCCAGCAGCTGCTTATCACTGATTTTTCCAAACAAGGGCCTTAGATTGAGAGAACATAAAATATATTTATGACCAATGTCTCTAAACGTATATTCATTTTATATAACTAGTAAGAGATTTTCTTTTTTATGCTGAAATTATAACATTTCTACTGACTCTGACTTCAGCCAGATCTAGCTCTGGTTCAGTGTCCGTGTCCCTGATGGAAAGTCCAGGACGCTTGCATGTTATGTAAGAAAATGTACATTGAGATTTAAAGCGTTCTAAAGTAGTGTACTGAGCGTTTGTGGTTTAGCCTTGTCTTTATGAGTCTGAAATGCCTGACTAATGCTCTGTTAGTGTGAATAATCAAGGAGATCAGTTTCCACTGGCAAAGAATGCATAACTTGTTTTACACACCTAGGTCTAACATGGTTCGGGAACACTGGCAAATCTGCTGCTATAGGAGCTGTTAAAGGGTCTCCAGTCAACAGACTAGAGGGCCCCCAACTGTGCCTACATGGGGGCATCTTGATATACCTAATTCCCCCACTATAAGACGCACCTAGGATTTGGAGGATGAAACCTATACACACAGCTTACAGTTCAATATTGGCAGATGACTAGACATGACTGAATATATATGAAGTACAGCAGTATAAATTTTCCTAATGCATGGCCTGCTTCATGAAGTCCTTACATCTGGGTATTCCGCCACAAGGTGGCGCAGTGGACTGCTGAAGATTTGTAGCTCCTCCCGGCCTCATATAAAAACTGTAATCACCTATAGACCTCCAGTGTTTCCTCTGCAGTGACACTGCGAAGATAGAAGATGGCTCTCTATGTTGCGCAGGTGAGCGGGGCAACCAAGCCTGCGGCCCTGCATGTCTATTTCCACCCGCTTCCGGACCCCCTGTGCCTCCCAGCCTTGGCTGTCGGATCGGGTGAGGGTGGAGGAGCACTGGGTCAGGTGATCGGGGAGCACTGCTCCAAGCCGCAGACCCTGTACCACAAAGGGTAGCCGGCCATAGACTTTTATGGTGAGCCTGCTGAGGGATGAAGAGATCCTGCCTTCGCAGATCTCCTGGTCCCCCCCCCCCACCTTTTTCCCTCCTGGCCCTCTCTGTGGGCATCCCTTGGGGGGCATCCTGGGTGGCTTTTTTTATTAGCCCTTACCCTATTCTGGCCTATTGCACCTGTGTTAATCACCATATGGAGGCTTCTGGGGATAGCGTGCTCGGGGGTCCTTCAGGGCAATCCCGGCTGTGTGTCATGTGCGGGGCATCCCCTTTGAGTGGTGGTGGCGCGGTTTGTGTGCCGTGCGCCAAAAATATTATTGCGGACCTGGCTGGGATGAGCGCTTCTCTTCCCAGTTCTGCGCTCCCTCCGGCATCTCCTACTCCCCCGCGCCTGCATTTAGCCCCCCAGTGAGGGGGATACTAGCAGGGGGTCCCAATCTGATCTGGCACTACGCATGGCCAGCATTGAAAGGCAGATGGCCCGACCTGTGATGGGCAAGGCCTCTGGCAAGAAGCGGCATCTTGACACCGCACCTTCCCTCTTTGCCGAGGAGGATGTGGGCCTTCATGTGTTTGGCGGCCGTGACTCTCTAGAGGAGGGGGAGCTTTTCCATGACTCTGACTCATCTGGAGACCATCCGGAAGGGTAAGACAGTGACCCGGGGTCCGCCTCTGATGAGGATACCGGGCTCCCTGTTGACACTGATAGACTGTTGTTGGACATTTTTGAGACTTTGCATATCGCCCCCCCTAAGGTGGCGAAGAGGAAGCATGGTGAGCTCTTTCGCCCTGACAAGCAACGCTTGGAGTTCCCGGAGCAGGGTCACTTCTCCAATATGGTGCTCAAGGAGTGGGAATGTCCTAACAGATTGCCCACGGTGCCCAAGGGATTGGACAGAAGGTATCCTTTTTCTGCTGACTTGGTCAAGCGCTGGTCGTGTCCCCCTGAGGTGGATGCTCCTGTTCTAGGGCTGTCTAACACTTCATACCGTCCCCTGACACTACTACACTGCGTGATGGTGCGGACCGCCGTATGGATCAGCTGGCCTGTCATGCTTTCACCTTTGTAGGGGCAGGCCTGCGTCCAGTTTGTGCTGCTGCCATTACGGCCATTGCCCTTCAGAAGAAGATCAAGCGTCTCGCGGATGGCGCCATGGCTGGTAAGAGGAGGGAGGATTATAGGGCCCTCTTGCTTTGCTCTGATTTTGTTGCATTTGTGCTGTCTGCCATGGATGATGCTGTCAGGCTGGGCGTTAGGGCTTCTGCCCTCTTCGTGGCTATGCGCCGATCTGTTTGGTTGCGCCAGTGGGCAGCTGATTCTGCTGCTAAGAAGTCTCTTATCGGGCTTCCCTTCGCGGGGCTTCGTCTCTTTGGTGAGCGTCTGGATGTTCTGACCAAGGATGGTAGATTACCTCAGCGTAGGAAGCAGCCTCGGCCATTTCGGGGCCCTCCACTTCCTTCCCCTCCTTTCGTGCTTCCAGAGGAGGCCGTGGCTCCCTCTTCTCGGGTAGCCGCAGAGATGCTTGGGGCCATGGCAGATTCCGTGGTCGTCCCGGTCTCTCATGGGGATCCAATCCCAAAGCCCCTCCCAGGGCCCCTCAGGCATGAGGAGGCTCCCTCACCCGTCCGGGTGGGGGGACGGCTTCGGCTCTTTGCTCACGTCTGGAGGCTTCGTGTCTCAGACCGGTGGATTCAGGAGGTGGTGTCCTCCGGTTACAAGATAGAGTTTGCAGCCTGGCCGCCCCCAAGGTTCCACAGATCCCGGATGTCTCAAAACCCTGTCAGCTCAGGGTTGGCGCCTAGCAGTTCAACGCCTGTTGGAGTCAGGAGTCGTCTGCCAGGTACCTTACCAGGAACAGGGTCAGGGGTACTACTTCAATCTTTTCACAGTTCCCAAAAAGGACGGTTCTCTGAGGCTCATCCTGGATTTGAAGGGTCTCAACAGGTTTGTCCGGTTCAAGCACTTTCGCATGGAGACGCTACGCTCTGCTGTCAGTACCCTCCGGCCGAGCGACTTCATGACCACTGTGAACATCAAGGATGCCTATCTTCACGTACCAATCTTCTCAGGTCATCAGAGGTTTCTGAGGTTCGCTCTGGAGGATCAGCACTACCAGTTTGTGGCCTTACCGTTCGGTATCACCTCAGTGCCTCGGGTCTTCACCAAGGTGCTGGTGGGCGTAATGGCACTTCTGAGGAACCAGGGCATCCTCCCTTATCTGGACGACATTCTAATTGCTGCTCAGTCTCTTTATCAGGCCATGAAGGATACTCAGGTGGTGACCTCCGCTCTCGAGTCCTTCGGCTGGGTGATCAACTATCCCAAGTCTTCACTGTCTCCGTCTTTGAGGTCCTTTCTGGGCATGACTCTGGATACCTCTCAGGTCAAGGTATTTCTCCCTCAGCAGAAAGTGGAGGGCCTTCAGTTGCAGGCACAGGCTCTGCTTTTGTGTCATTATCCCTCCATTCGGCAGGGGATGCAGTTAGTGGGCCTGATGGTGTCCTGCTTCGAGGCGGTTCCCTTGCTCAGTTTCACATGAGACCTCTTCGGTTGCACCTCTTGTCAGTTTGGGATTGGGATCCTGTGTCCCTGGATGAGAGATTTGTTCTGTTCCCCTCTGGTCAGTCAGTCCCTCTCGTGGTGGCTGGACTCGAGGAATCTTATAGTGGGCAGGACCTTTCTGCCGCCGTGCTGGGAGACGGTCACCACATATGCCAGTCTGACAGGTTGGGGGGGCTTTTGGAAGTCTCTGAAGTTCCAGGGTCAGTGGGGCCCTCAGGAGGCCCATGCTCCCATGAACATTCTGGAACTGCGGGCGATAAGGTTGGTCCTTCTCCAGTTGACTCCGCACCTTCGGGGTCGGGCTGTTCAGATCCGCTCGGACAACCGGGCGGCAGTTGCCTACATCAGTCATCAGGGAGGGACTCGGAGCAAGCGAGCCCTCAAGGAAATGTCCCTGATACTGTCCTGGGCGGAGGAGAATGTTCCCTGCATATTGGCAGTTTACATCCCGGGAGTGAGTCTGGAGGCAGACTCTTTGAACAGGGGGATGTCTCGGCTGGGGGAGTGGTCCCTCAGCGTAAGGGTGTTTCACTCTCTGTGCCACCGCTGGGGTCTGCCGGATGCCGACCTGTTTGCTTCACGTCACAATCAGAAACTTCCATTCTTTGTCACAGGATCCTCTGGCCTTTGCCACGGATGCGCTGGCAATGCCTTGGAAGGGGTTTCGGCTCCTCTGTGTTCCCTCCGTTTCCTCTGTTGGGCAGGGTGCTGGGCAAGGTAGCCCAGGAAGGGGTGCCAACCATTCTGGTGGCCCACTGTTGGCCAAGAAGGGTGTGGTTCGCAGACATCGTGCAGTTGGCAGTAGATCAGTACGTCCTGCCCAAGGATCCAGATCTGCTCACTCAGGGGCAGCTGTGCCATCCCAATTTACAAACGCTAGCTTTGACGGCTTGGCTGCTGAAACCTCCATCTTTATGGAAAAGGGTTTGCCTGCCTCTGTTGTTGATACCATGATTAGGGCTAGGAAGAAGTCCTCGTCCTTTATCTACTACAGGGTCTGGCATGCTTACATTGCCTGGTCTGAGTCCAAATCTGTTCCCTGTTGGGTGTTTTCTGTTGCCAGGAGTCTGGAATTCTTGCAACATGGTTTGGATTTGGGCCTTCAACTTAGTACCCTCAAAGGTCATGTTTCAGCTCTGGCAATTTTTTTCCAAAGATCTTTTGCCAGTCACCGTTTGGTTAAGACTTTTTTTCCAGGGGGTTTCTCATTTGCGTCCGCACGTAAACCTAGGTTACCAGTTTGGGATTTGAATCTGGTGTTATCTGCTCTGCAGGGTCGTCCTTTTGAGCCTCTCCGTGAGGCTGCTTTGCCCATTTTGACTCTCAAGGTAGCCTTTTTGGTGGATATCACTTCTATCAGGCGTGTTTCTGAGTTGGCGGCGCTCTCCATTAAACCTCCTTATTTTGAGCGACACCAGGACAGGGTGGTGTTTCGGTTTAAACCAGATTTCTTGCCTAAGGTTGTGTCTGCTTTTCATCTCAGTCAGGACATTGTCTTGACTTCCTTGTGTCCTAATCCTGCTAATTCCAAGGAGAGGACTCTGCATTCTTTGGATGTGGTCAGGGTTCTGAAATTTTACTTGGTAGCTATTGAATCTTTCAGGAAGACTGATGCTCTTTTTGTTCTTCCTTCTGGTCCTAGGAAGGGTTTGCCTCCAGCTAAGTCCACTATCAGCAAGTGGATTTGTCAGGCGGTGGTGCAAGCCTATTCCGGAACCTCCCTTCCGCCTTACTGCTCATTCCACTCGTGCTATTGATGCCTCTTGGGCCTTTCAGCACCAGGCTTCTGTTGAACAAGTTTGTAAGGCCGCAACTTGGAAAAAGTATGAACAGAAGACCAAGTTTTACAAGGTTGATGTAAGGTACTTCAGGCGGTAGTGGTTTAATCTGCCCGCTGTTGTTATTTGGGGATCCCACCCTACTTTATGGACACTGGTTTTAGACGTCCCAAGCGTAAAGAATTTGGTGAAACAGGATGTGCTGTATACTTGGAAAAATACAATTCTGTGAGTACTCACTTGTAGAATTTAATTTGTAGTATACAGCACGTCCTGTTTCACCCCTCCCTTGTTATTATTATTCTTGGTTACCTCTGTATGGTGATTTGTTAAGATATTTGGTTGGGGTTTCCTTCATTTTTATTCTCTCGGCTTCTTGTCTAACTGCTTTGTAACACTGGGAATTTTTGGGAGGTTCCTGTCCTTTTATAGGGCCGGGAGACGCCACAAGTCTCTTCTGCAGTCCACTGTGCCACCTTGTGGCGGATGTTCCAAGCGTAAAGAATTTGGTGAAACAGGACGTGCTGTATACTACAAAATCAATTCTACAGGTGAGTACTCACAGAATTGTATTTTTATCTACTACAGGGTCTGGCATGCTTACATTGCCTGGTGTGAGTCCAAGTCTCTTCCTTGTCGGGTGTTTTCTATCCCCAGGAGTCTGGAATTTTTACAACATGGTTTGGATTCGGGCCTTCAACTTAGTACCCTTAAGGGACAGGTGTCAGCTCTGGCTATTTTTTTCCAAAGATCCTTTGCCAATCACCGGCTGGTTAAGACTTCTTTCCAGGGAGTTACTCATGTGCATCCGCCATGTAAACCTATGCTACCGGTTTAGGACTTAAATCTGGTGTTGTCTGCTCTGCAGGGTCCTCTCTTTGAGCCTATCCGTGGGGCTGCGTTGCCCATTCTGACTCTTAAAGTGGCCTTTTTGGTGGCTATTACTTCGGTCAGGCGAGTTTCTGAGCTGGCGGCGCTTTCCATTAAACCTCCTTATTTTGAGCGGCATCAGGATAAGGTGGTGTTTCGGCTTAAGCCGGATTTCTTGCCTAAGGTTGTGTCTGCTTTCATCTCAATCAGGACATTGTCTTACGGAAGGAAGTTGTGTCCTAACCCTAATTCCAAGGAACGGACCCTTCATTCACTGGATGTGGTCAGGGCATTGAAGTTTTATTTGGTTGCTACTGAGTCTTTCAGGACATCTGATGCTCTTTTTGTTCTTCCTGCTGGACCTAGGAAGGGTTTGCCTCCGGCTAAATCTACTATTAGCAAGTGGATGCGTCAGGTGGTGGTCCAAGCCTATTCTGCTAAAGGGAAGGTTCCTCCCTTTCCGGATTACTGCTCATTTTACTCATGCTGTTGGTGCCTTTTGGGCTTTTCAGCACCAAGCTTCTGTTGAACAAGTTTGTAAGGCCGCTACTTGGTCTTCGGTTCAAACATTTTCCAAGTTTTACAAGGTTGATATTAAGACCTCAGCTGTTGCTGCTTTTGGCCGCAAGGTACTTCAGGCGGTAGTGGTTTGAACTGCCTGCCGTTACTCTTTGGGGATCCCACCCTACCTTACGGACACTGCTTTTGGATGTCCCAGATGTAAGGACTTCATGAAGCAGGCCGTGATGTGCAATGTGAAAAATACAATTCTGTGAGTACTCACCTGTAGAATTGTTTTTACTATGCACAGCATGGCCTGCTTCATCCCTCCCTTGTTATCGTTATTCTCGGTTGCCTCTTTATGGTGATTGTTCCAAGTTAGTTAAGGGTTTTTTTTTTTTTTTTGTTCAATATATTTTTATTTGAAGGAAATCAGAATACAGAGCACAATGACATATCAAGTAACAACCTTAGCTTAAATCGAAAGTCAAGTGGATGAAAAAATTTAGGATAATTCGCAGTACAACACAGTACCCACACTCAGTTTGACATTTCTATCTAATACGGAAGGCGGTGGATGTTATCTCTTGCTGGAACTTCTGTAGGGTTCCTTCAATATATCACCCTCCTTCGCTCGACTCTGTTCAGGCCCAACTGGTGGTCTCTGGATGAAAGCCCCGGGGGGGCGTCCCAGGTCGACCTGTTACAGCGCTTTGTAGGGGGGTGTGTCCCAGTCATGTGGGCGCATTATCGTAGTTTTACAAGCCTTGCATTCTTTCCCTCCTATCTTTTATTTGTAGCAGGGAGTTAAAAGAAAAGAGGAAGAAAAAGAGGACAAAGGCAGAAAGGGGAAAAAAGGAAGTAAGAAACAGGTAAGAAGGGAGAGGGGAAGGAGAGGTTGTCACTCGCCGACCAATCTAGGTGGTGTCGGGAGAGAAATGGAAAGGGGGGCCCCGATAGGGGGGACGAACCAGAGAACGAGGGGAGTGGTATAGGCTAGGGAGGGTCTGGCGGCCCCGGGCTGTCTCCCTGGGGCTTCATACTCTGTCTGGCGTGTGTTGGGAGCGCCAATGTCGGCGAATTACTGATCTGGCTGCAAGGGTTCCCTTCTTTGTGGCAGAGATCGACCCGGGCACCATTGACAGCAGGGCAATTTGTGGTTCTTTAGGGATATCCTCCAGGGTGTTAAGGGTTTTTTTAACCTTTTTTACCTTTATTACCTCTCGGCTTCTTGTATAACTGCTTGTCAACACTGGAGGTCTATGGGTGATTACCGTTTTTATAGGGGGCCGGGAGGAGCCACAAATCTTCTGCAGTCCACTGCGCCACCTTGTGGCGGAATACCCAGATGTAAGGACTTCATGAAGCAGGCCGTGCTGTGCATAGTAAAAACAATTCTACAGGTGAGTACTCACAGAATTGTATTGTTACAATATAACTGTAACTCTACTCTAACTATAACTATATATATAAATAGCTTAGTTCATGGCAGCTGCTAGTTAGTACATTATTTTCTCTTGTTGATTAATCATATTAACCCTTGATGCAGCCGCACAAAGTCAGTATCTGTATTAAGCAGCACTGTCTAAACAAAGCTGGATATGTTACATTACCTCTGCTATACATGATTGATATTGATTGTGTTGTTTCTACCACTAAAATGCTTG
This sequence comes from Gastrophryne carolinensis, assembly GCA_027917425.1. Lineage (NCBI taxonomy): Eukaryota > Metazoa > Chordata > Amphibia > Anura > Microhylidae > Gastrophryne > Gastrophryne carolinensis. The sequence goes on along the minus strand of CM051238.1, from coordinate 150,335,735 downwards.
CTACTGTTTTGTCTATTAAACTGCTCTTGCTACAAATTATCCTTGCTACAAAACTCTTCTTGATACAAAAGCTTTTGCTACAGAACTATTCTTATTACAAAACCTTACAAAATATGTGGATATTAACACCGCGCTATATACTTGTATCAAACTATCTTGTGATAAACAAAATCAGGACAATTCTTAATGAATCTGCTACAACGTGTTAAAAAACTTTTCATTCAATAAAGTTCCAAAAATCCATATATATAAAAACACGGAGCAACCCGGATCCTCAATGAAGTGACCTCAGGAAACAGTTTTTTTTAAAAAAGGGCAAAATGGCAAGATATCCCACGGTGCATGCACTTCTTAGAATCTGGTACTGTCACACGTGCCCGTCACCTCCACACATATGCGCTTACCAAATAGATGAGAATAAGAAGCCTTAGGTCAATAAGTGCCACTTGGGAGGTTCCAGATGCTTGATATGATTTGTATACACCTTACTTATTCCTCCCGGGTATGATGAATTCCATTCATGAATATAAGGAAAAACATACAGAAAATAGTGCAACCCCGTGGGAACTTTTCTTAAAAGATTTTTAATATCAGAAATGCACTCACATTGCTTTGAAGTATGTCACGCCAAACAGAATGCACTGGATGTAAGGGAGTCCTTTTCTTTCCCTTTTCCTGTGATCATTAAGATGGACGTCACGAATTAAAATCAGTTGAAAGTTAAAAGAATGGTCGCCGTCTCCTCCTGTAACTCCTAACGCGTTTCGTTGCTGCGCAACTTTTTCAAAGGATGAAAAAGTTGCGCAGCAACGAAACGCGTTAGGAGTTACAGGAGGAGACGGCGACCATTCTTTTAACTTTCAACTGATTTTAATTCGTGACGTCCATCTTAATGATCACAGGAAAAGGGAAAGAAAAGGACTCCCTTACATCCAGTGCATTCTGTTTGGCGTGACATACTTCAAAGCAATGTGAGTGCATTTCTGATATTAAAAATCTTTTAAGAAAAGTTCCCACGGGGTTGCACTATTTTCTGTATGTTTTTCCTTATATTCATGAATGGAATTCATCATACCCGGGAGGAATAAGTAAGGTGTATACAAATCATATCAAGCATCTGGAACCTCCCAAGTGGCACTTATTGACCTAAGGCTTCTTATTCTCATCTATTTGGTAAGCGCATATGTGTGGAGGTGACGGGCACGTGTGACAGTACCAGATTCTAAGAAGTGCATGCACCGTGGGATATCTTGCCATTTTGCCCTTTTTTAAAAAAAACTGTTTCCTGAGGTCACTTCATTGAGGATCCGGGTTGCTCCGTGTTTTTATATATATGAATTATTACAAAACCTATTGTCTTTGCTACAGACTTGCACTTGCTATATAATTCATTTGATATTAGACAGTATTTGTACTGTATCTGCGGCAGAACTGTTTTTATAGCACAGTACAGGTCACCAACCTCGTTTGCTATTGTAAGTATTACATTACCAAAAGGTACATTATATCATTATATTGCACTAAGGTAGATTGCATTTTACCTAGAACAGGGGTGCTCAACCACTTCCTGTAAAGGTCCATATTAAGGCATCCAGTGAGAGGTGAAGGTCCAGGTGAAGGGCTGTCATGGGGGTGGAAAGTTTGAAATCAGCACGCTGGGGAGAGGCTATAGATTCCCCGAGCAAATCTAAAAAAGGCTGCTTGCCCCCCCCCCCAACCCCACCCCAAAAATCCTATTGTGCACTAGGAAAGAACAAGAGCTTTTTTTTGGCCCCACAGAACCCTACAGCTCTGGCCCGCGGCACACTGCTTTAACCCCCCCCCCCCCTTGCATTCTGTGCAGGACGTGTACAGGGGTGGACTAGGGCCCAAAATGTTACTGGCAATAAGATTTGGTAACAAGGATGGATAGATAGGGCTCGGGGAGAGGGTTGAATGGGAGAGAAGCTGTAAGGAAGAAGGAGGGAAGCATAGACAGAATAGGAAGGGCTGGGAGAAGGGATGGATAGGCAGAACTACAAGGACGGGAATAAATGGGCATAATGGGGGGGTAGATGGCCAAAGCTGGAAGAAAGATTAATGGATTGGCAAAGCTGGCAGGCCGGGTATTGGATGTGCAAAACTGGGAGGATGGGAATGGGTGGGACAGAGAGATTGGACTGGATGTGGGGAAGGCAGGGATTGGATGGGCAAAGCTGGGAGGACAGGAATGAATGGGGCAGAGAGACTGGGCTGGATGAGGCATGGCTGAAGGGACAGGGATTGGATGGGCAAAGCTGGGAGGACCGGGATGAATGTGCAGAGCTAGAGGTAGATGGTCAGAGCTGGAAGAAAGAGTAATAGATTGGCAAAGCTGGCAGGCCGGGGATTGGATTGGCAAAACTAGGAGGACAGAAATGGATAGGACAGAGCTGAGGGGCAGGGATTGGATGGGCAAAGTTAGGAGGTCCGGGAGGAATGGGCAGAGCTGGGGGGGGGGGTAAATAGCCCGAGCTGGATGGAATAGTGATGGATTGGCGGAGCTGGGAGGCCGGGGATTGGATGGGGCATAGCTGAGGGGGCAAGGATTGGATGGGCAAAGCTGGGAGAACCGGAATGGATTAGGCTGAGCTTTTGGGGGATGAGATAGGGGAGCAGGGATTGGTGGGGCTGAGTTGGGGAAGGGGGAAAGGATTAGATGGGGCAAAGAGACTGGGCAACAAAGTTTGTGTGTACCTTGCAATGCCACTTCCCACCCCTGCAGTACTTCATATTGAAATGATAGGTGGCAGGGAGACTAAGACTAAGAATTAAAAGTAAGTGACTAAAACATAAAATATATTAATTTTAGATGCTGGGTAATAGTATTTTAAAGATTTGGGCTTTTTATGAAATGATACTGAAGGTCCGGTTTAGGAATTATTTATGTAAAGAAATGATAAAGAGACAGCATGACATCCATGTTACAGCATTACACAAGGGGCCGTCCTGGCGTTTCACTCATAACAGGTGCACGTATAAGAGTGTGCAGCCTTTTTACAACCACATTCTTATCTATGTTTGTATTTTCTAAAGAAGTAGATCTTATGCTGATACTGGCCATAATATTCTGCAGAATTCACAAATGATTTATGGCGGATTTGTTCAGCGTGCAGCGCTTATTCATTCCGGGTATTTGCTCTGCGCTTGCACATGCAGCAAGTGCCAGCTCCTCGCATGGGGGTCTCTTGTCAGGGAAACTCGCTGTCATGCTAATTAATGGAAGTTGACATTTGTTGTTACAGAGACGCAGTCTTTATTTGGCATTATTAAATGTCAGACGTGACACTTTATGTATAATTATCTCTGCACGTAATTCTTCTTTGCCGCTCAGACTGTAAATTCTTATTTTTTATATATAAAATATTATAGCTTTTTACGTAACATGGTTTACTTAAAGAAATGCTTGGATGTTTTGCAAACTAGGCCAAATAGACTGTGTTTTTAAAGCGGACCAAAACCCACGCCGCTATGTCCCTGGAATCTATAATAATCTATAAGATTCCAGGGCCGCTAGATCCCCTCCTCACCCCAGGTCGCTTTGAAAGTCGCCTTCTTTCCTGGTCTATCGCATATGTGCAAGCAGCGGCTGCATCCCAGCTATCCCTTCAGCAGGGGACATGCCCATGCCAGGCTTCTATGAAGGGCTCCCTGTTAGAGAGTAGCTGGGGATGCTGCTGTCAGAGTGCTCAGACCGTTCGCCTTAGACGAAGGGACGGGAGCGGATCCGAGCGTGCTGATTGGATGAGAGGCCGCTCATGCGCTGTAGAACCAGATAGGGGTGAGTTTGTATGGGCGACCTGGGGGGTTTCACACAGCGGGGCATCCCTGATGGGGGGGCAAGAACCAAAACCCAGGATAGTCAAAATCCTGGGTTTTGGTCCACTTTAAAGATGATCAACCACCTGACCTGGCTCCAAGATGCCCTGCTGTGTGACGACCCTCCTCCCCCAATTTCCTTACATTCACCCCCCTTTTCCAATGCTCCCACAACGTGCTCACTGGCCGCTTCCTTGGCATCCTGTAGCTGAGACGCCCTCTGACACCCAGCCATTTATATAGACTGAAGGCGAAGCTCAACACACACCACAGAAAAACAAGGTTTAAATAGGGCTTGGACCAGAGAAAAGTCAGTCTCTGGGGCAAACTGAGGGGGGTGTTTAACACAGCGGGACAAGAACCGAAACCCGGGATAGTGAAAATCCAAGGTATTGGTCTCATTTAAAGTCACTGTTCCGACAACTTAAAAAACATAAACCATACTTGCCTGGACAGTGTTTTTTTTTATGACCTTGTCTCAGGATTTTCGCTTTTGCTCTTGTTTGCAGTGACTAAGCAGCAGACAAACAGAAACATATCTATGGGTGTGCTGGTCATCCCCTTCTGGGATATTTGTTCATTGAACGGTCTTTGGTGCTCAGACAGGAGGTAAAGCTTTATCCCTACAGTGGGGTTGCATACAGCAAAAAAGTATTTCGTTTACTATAAGCTTTATGGGTCCATCTTAACACATAAAAATATTCAGCTTAGGCTGCCTAAGTGGGGGGTTGTTTATATCTTCTCTTGCCATCATTTGGGATGATTCATGTCTAATATTGACAAAGCAGATTTAAAGCCATTCAGCTATTTAAGATTGATCATTTGCTGATCCTGAATAATCAAATCATAATAATAAAATGAAGGTTCAGCAAAGTTAAACTTGCTGTATGGTTTTAGAGCACCGAAGGCTGTAAGCAATAGATATAAAATTATATAAAGCTGGGGGTTTAATGTATTGTGCATAGGCTAAAGGAGACCTAAAGTCCACCCTCCCCCCGGGTAAGGCTCATGCCATATTTTTTAAAATTATTTTACATTCAAATTTTGCTTAGTGGAAGGAGGGTGGCTGATGGCACAACTCTTTCAATCCACTTTAAATAAGAAAGTGGAGGGGTGCTTAATTTATCATAAACATTTACCAAGGCTAGGCAGATGACCTACTGCACAGAGAAAAATCATACATGCCATTTCAAAAACATTTTTTTCCAAGATGCCTGGCACAATGTTAAATTAGGAAGTGGAGAGCATTTTCCACAACTTGCAGGATGAATTGTGAACCATGTGCGATACATGGATGAAGAACTACTTACCAGCAGAGAGGACTGTTGGAACTACTAGGTAATATAACATATGTGCCACCACCCTCCCTCACTTCTAGCAAAACCCATGATTTTTCTACTGTTCGTTTTTTTTATTCCCTCTTCCTTTTGGAGACTTGCTGTCTCCTTGTTTTGGAGATGGAGAAACGGAAACGGAGATCCATAAACACCTGCACAAACACCTCCTATTGGTTTCAATAAATCGGTGCTGCCATTTATGGCATATTTCCCTTTAAAGTGGACCAACACCCAGGATTTTGACTATCCTGGGTCTTGGTCCACTTCGGTGGGGCACCCCCGATCGGGGTGCCCCGCTGTGTGAAACCCCCCGAACCCCCCGAACTCACCTCTCCCCGCGCCGACGGACAAGCCGCGGACAAGCGGCTCCTCCGCCGCCGCCTCCCGCGCGTCCCTCTTGACGCGCGCGTGCCCGCGCCGGCCATTCACAGACGGCCGGCGCGGGCGCGCGCACGTCTAGAGGGGCGCGAGGCGGCGGCCGGCCGCCGGCGAAGATAAGGTAAGGAGTTTGGGGTGTTTGGGGGGGTTTCACCCCACGGGACATCCCGATCTCGGATGTCCCGCGGGGAGGGAGGTGATCGGCCCGGGAATCTTATAGATTCCCGGGCCGATCACCGGTGGGTGTTGGTCCACTTTAAAGAGACTGTAAACCCTAAGAAGAGGTGCAGCTCCTAGCATGTCTGATGCCCAGAAACCTTTTCAGTGTTCACATGTGCTCCCATTGCTCCTCATGTCAGTTACAGTGAATGTGCACGCCCCACTTCAATCACTGCAAAGGAGGGACTTACCAGGAACTGTGACTGAGGCACAACAAGCAGTGAGCATGCTTTCCAGGAGAGTTCTGAGCACTGGCTGCTGCAGGGAGAAAGGCGAGTACATTTTTGTGTCCTCAGGGTTTGCAAAGGCATTGCTGGCAGCATTTTCAACACATTGCTAAAAAGTCCATGACAATGTATAATGCAGGTAAAGTGTACAGTAGTTTAACACCCTTTCCATGCTTTTGCATTGGCTGCTTTGCCTTTGCCTAGGTTGGCTAGGCCATTAGCAGGAAATGGGGGGGGGGGGGGGTCTTTAACCTGAAAGGTTATAAAAATGAAATACAGTCCATCTCTAGTGCTGCTGAAATCCATTACAAAACGTCAATTCCTAGCAAAAATAAAGCCCATTAGGTAGGTGTGAATGTGCCCTTATGGAAAAGAATCTCCAACTCTGTGTCTCTCCACTCGATCCTGTCTATCCTTTATTCATATTATGGACAACTTTTATTATGTTGTCTTTCCATGCAGATGATATGATGAGGTTGCATTACAAAGAGAACGGCTCATACAGTACGATTTTCTGTCTTTTAACTCAATTTACTGCAGCTAGCCAACTAAAAACTGAAATAGCAGAGACAAATGCTGCTTCCTTTATCTAAATTTGAGCACAAATATGATAAATAAGTTGGAGGAGCAACAATGATGGGGGGGCCCCCTTGACCTTCTGGGTCCTGTCGCACCCCCTCAGGTTACGCCATGGAGCCACTGTTTGATTACTCCTGGAAAAGACAATTACTGCATGTCTGCTACCTTTTCACATATTTTTCTTTTTTGCTTGATGTCCTATAGCTGTCACTGAGAAGCTTTTGCCTGTCTTATACAGCTGCATAAATCTCATGTTTGTTTTCTTGTCTCTCAGCTTTCTTCTATATTTGTTTTATGTGACTATCTGCGATGAATCAGTCACACAGTCTTTTGTACGCGTTCATTTGGATCACAGAAATGATTAATCCTATACAAAAGCCATTTTTAGCTCTATGATAAGCAAATGAAAATATGTTTTTAAAGGCTGAAAATGATTCCATTTCTTTTGTGTCTATTCCTGGATAGTGCTTCTGTAAGTAATAGGGAACTCAGAATAGGCAGCTACATTTCTGCGGTTATGTTTTGAATATATTATCCGTTTTTGTGTGTCGCGTGGTCGACACGGTATAAATAGACTTCTAGAGATCTCTGTGATTGTGTGTTGGTGCTGGCTGGGTTAGCACACACTAAGAAGACCGAAAATAACATTTCTCTACACTGTGCCCCATTCACACCTATGCTTTTTTAGAACAATACTCACTTGGGCCAAAGCTAAAAACAATATTTGGGCAAGATAGGAAAAAAGGTAGATGTATAGGTCTCCCAATTTTTTAAATTCACTATTGAAGAGCTCCAACTATTTAGTGGAGAGTACAGTGGATTTAGCTATGCAGGCTCTTCATGTATGATTATTGAAAGCAAGGGGAGGGGACTGTCAAGGGACAGCAAGTATTTGGCAAAGTGCATGGGGAGCTTATTAAATACTGACTACTGGCATTAAGAGAGTGCTTCTATCCTGCCTTACGTGGCTGGGCCAGTCCCATTAGAAAGATCCACCTTGTATTTATTTGATATGTCTGCATGTACCAAGGAGAAATCGGCACTGAAAACCCCATAAGATGGGCTCTACTTTAAAGGACACTGACATCTGAAAAAGTTGGGGAGATTTCAGTTGTGGTTTGCTGATGTATGTCAAACACTTGTGCCAGGGAGGTGGTGTGCCAACTTCTTTTGGTTTGACTTTTTTCTTTTCAATCCACCATAGTCTAACTATTCTTGTGCCTTCCTCAAAAGAGGCTTTCACTTCTAGCTTTTTTTTCCTCTAGAATTAGAGAGTCATTTTACTCAATCCTGGACCCCAACTGAATAACCCATTTGCCTACGATTTCGAGCATCTGATACAGGGAACATTTATGGTAATGGTGGAAATCAAGGATGTTTAACTCCATGTTCCTATCCTGCCCTGGACAGCAGAAGGTTCTCTGTGCAAGACCAACATTTTCAGTTTGTAGCATTCTCTTTTGGATTAACAACATCAGCTAGATTGTTTCTGCAGTGGTAATGGTGATGTTGAGGCAACAGGGGGTTTTCATGATTGTCTAACCGGATGACTTCTTTTGATGGCTCTCTCTTAAATGGAATTCATCTAGCACAGGGGTTGTCTGCAAAATGTCTTGCAGAAGTTAAACGTTTCCACATTTTTAAAGGTTACAGCCACAAAATTCAAGCCAACAAATATCCTTGCACAGCCGGGGGAAAAAAAGACCCAAAACTATTTTCCCCATCTGCGACTGTCATCCTTCTAAGACCACCTGTTCAGTCACCCTCCGTCCACGAGAGAGCGAGCGTGGCTAATGAGAGAGCGAGCGTGGCCCACGAGAGAGAGAGCCAGCTAACTCCTCCCCTCACTTGACTTGAAATTGGGCCGTTTAATCGTCTATTTAAAGTACATTTTCAGCCCAAAAAAAAGCTATATTTGTCTTTTCTCCCACGCAGAGCGTCGCTCCTAGTCTGGGGCTGCAGCTGGATGCAGGGCTCTTGCCATCCAGTACCATACACAGCACCACTCTCTTCTCAGGAGTCTCTTTGAAGGTCTGCGTGGGAGAAAAGGTGAGTATAGCTTTTCTTTGTTTTTGGCTGAAAATGTACCTTTATGGAGTGTTGTAAAATTGTAAATAAACAATGACATGTTTTACTATATGAAATAGATTATGCAAGGCATGTTGCCATGTTAAAGAAAAACCTGGCTACCCTTGGTAGATGAAAAGAGGAATGGCCTAAGATGAAGAACTAAGAATCAGGGGTATTCTGGGAGAACTGTAGGCCAGAACTATCAGTGGCCAGAATACAAAAGGCAGTAGTAATCAAGTGTGAACTAATCAAACAGATAAAAATACAGTAAATCATTCACAGAAAAAGTTGCCATCTGAATAAGCGCCAGTAGATGGTGACGTGTGCTATAGAACTCTATGGAACTCAATGCAAGTTACTGAGAACATAGAAAAAAAAGCAGATGTGTTTGAAACAGGGGATCGTTCCATGACACCACCCTGTTACCAATGATAATTGTATCGATACTTGTAATCCTGGCAAGTTCCTGGGCAAATTCCTATTAGGATCTACTGTGCATTCCTGTGGAGAAACACTGTTTGGGCTGCAGTGTAGGTGGTTCTTTTTACCCTGTATCTCTCCAGATTCTGTATTGCTGGGTCCTGTCATTGTGTGATGGTCCACTTTCCTGATCAAACATTCTCCTCATTGTATTGGGATCAAGTCTTCCCTTCTCTGGTCATTCCGCTCAGTCTCTGAAACTTTTCTTCCTATCCCTCTGTTGGAAGTGGTAATATAGAATACCCACCTTCTGGACTAGAGGTGTGTTGTGGATCTACAGACTGCCCAAGGATAATGATCCTAGGAGAAGTAAAGATTTCAATTGTCGTCCTAGTTTTTATATGTTTTTAGATGTGTTCATAAATCATTGGACTGCATTTATGTGGTTTGGACTGATCGGAGTACAGCTAATGAGTGCATTGGCAGTGGCACCTGGAGCAGAGTGGCTATGGCAGTTTTTGATTATGTCATAAGCACAGTAGTTTATTCTGGGCATGTTAGCAATGAAAATCCTGGGGTGCTGAACAAACTTAAGTAAGCCATAGTAGATGTGTGAAGTGGGTCTTTTCTAGTGGTGCTTTTATATGCCTGTTCACAGGATTGTGTAACGTTGTGACTTTGACCAGGGATGCTCTCGCTTCTGGTGAGCTTGTGGAGAGGTTCTTGTTGATCTGTTTCTCTGTGATATCTGGCATCACCTGTCGAAGTTTGGCCAGAGGGCAGTAAAAACTGTACGAGGAGCAAATATCGATCAGGTTCCTTCCCCAGCCAAATATACTTTCAATATTGAAAAGCTTGTTTCTGTAGTTGCAAGGGTTTTCTAACTGCTGCCTCGCATTGTATGTTTCCACTAGCCTTGCTGGACTCTGATTTGACTTGATAAACCCTTTCTTAAGTGATTGGCAAGTAAAAGTTAAAAAATATATATCAGTGGCATACTGACATAGAGTCCTTTCAGCACTCTCCTTTCTGCTATGTTTGTCTACTTAGTGAGGAAATCACTTCCTCATTCTGCTTTCAGTATTCACCCCACTGACCCGGTCCTTCAATCAACCTTAAGTGGACAGAGAACGGAAACACCCCCCACTGCCTCCCCAGACGTCCTTGTTAGCTGCTTCTCTCTGCAGCTATGAAACTCCGCCCTCCTCCTGCCTCTCTATTCACACTATGTGCTGGCAGGCTGGAGACGCTTTTAGCCTGCAACATCTCGCCCACTTTTTCTGCTCAAACTATGTGCTGACAGTAATACAATATATACCAGCACAAAGCTACAAAATTCTTAAACAATTTAATAAAATTAGACCTTAAAATATCAGTCCAGATGTTGTTACATATGAAGCAAAACTATTCCTCCACCATTAGCACTGATCGCTCAGCCATAAACCAGACAGAAGTAAATAATAATAATAATAATAATAATAATAATAATAATAATAAAAATAAAAACAATAGACTTATATCAGTAGATCCTCAGTATCTTCACAACAAGCTAATATTACATCCACCATAGTAGTTATACTCCTTTAAAGGGATAATCACACTTAAGAGATTAATCCAGAACAACAAAGAAAGAAGAAGTGCACATAGCGCATTACCATTACCATAACCATACAATTTTATTTATTTTAAAATGCACTCACAAAATTTCAACTAACATTGGAAGGAAATGGTTAGCATCGACTCTCTTCCTCCAACCCGCGGCCGTCAGGTAGCAAGATACTCACTCTAGGATGTGCCTCCAAAATAACAATCTATGCAGTCTGAGGCAACTTTAAGAAGAGTCTGCTAGCCACTGTTCAAATATATAGATAAAAGGAAAAATAAAAATATTCCAAGTGTGACATACACTCCGCTTCAACTCTTCATGACATTTGGGTTATTCTCCAGTAGAGGGCGAACTTCTGCAGAGATGAATGCAAAAAAGGAGCTCCTCCCAGTCCATAAATACCTGGGACCTCCCACCAATTCCCCAGTTCCTTCTCTGCAGGAAGGCGAGCAAGACAGAAGATGAAGACTTCTATTCCTTAAAGGTAATCCGGGCTCGCGCCCGGCCCCATTTTATACCTATTTCTGCCGGACCTTTGTTTCCTAAGTACTATACGAGCCTCCCAGCCTTGGCTGCAGGTCCTGGTGAAGGTAGGCTACACCTCTTTTAGGTGTGATAGGGAGCCCCCGTGATACCTCATTATGGGGTAGGCGGTTTTTCCGGGCTGGTGATCCCGGTTTGGGATGCCCTGTCGGCCCTTGAATTCCTTATTGTATGTGTGTTTTTTATTCCCTGTTGTCTGGGTTTGTGTGTGTGTGTGTGTGAGTTACTGTGCACCATATGGAGGCCTCTATCTGTTTTTTTTTTTTTTTTTACTCAGCACTGCGGGCTTCTGGGGAGCTTCTTCCCCTCAGGTATCCGGTGAGGGGGCGGGGCCGGGCGCTCGCCCGCTGCCGCGGTCTACCCCCCTCTATTGCCGCCTTTTGCGGGCTCGGCCTTCTACAGGCCCGCATTGACTAACATCGGAGGGAGAGGGGAGGGGCCTCACGTGGCGCGCGGGCCCGCCCCCCTTCTTCTCCTTTCCTCTCGCTGAGCTGCTGCTGTTGCCGTCTGGACGCCATCTTTCGCGCGTGAGTGCCCCGCCTGGGGCTCCCTCCTTCTTCCTTGCGTTTTTTATTGCCTCTATTGCCGCTTCTTTGGCAGCGCTGCCTGCCTTGGTTTTGATTAATGCATACATTGATTATATATATATATATATATATATATATATATATATATATATATATATATATATATATATATATATATATATATATATATATATATTGTATAGTCTTGTTTTATGGTACTGTGGGCATTTATACCTATTACATGTGATGTACTTTTGTATGTGTGTGGGTGCTGATGGGGCCTTTTCACTTATGGCTTTCAGGAGGACTCCCTGTTTTTTGCATATAAAAAGGGGGTTCTCCCGGTCCTAGGGTCCCTAGCCTTAATTTACACTTGACAAATCCTCCCACGGGGACTTTAAAGGGGCATCCCGGGATTGCTTACTAGCATAATTCCCTAGGTCTTGCGACTATCCAAAAAAATCACCATATGGATATTGTGCTGATCTTTATATCATGTGCACAAAAGGCCATAACGCGGCAGTTGGGCCCCCAGGCGTCTGGGTCGGCACCTCCCGCTTCATCGCCTCCCCCCCTCTGCTTTATCCGTACCCCAAGTGACTTGGTCGCTAGCGGGGAGTTGCACTCTGATGTTTGTACTAATTTGGCCAGCATCGAGAGATTTATTGCTAGCGCGGTGGGCAAGATGGCCCAGGCTAAAAAGAGTAATTTGTCGCCGGCCCAGGCGGCTTTGGATTTTGATGATGATTCCCTTGATTGGTCGGATTATTCCCTGTTAGAGAGGGGAATTGTTTGAGGTATCAGATGCTGATGAGGTGCATTTTTTGTGATACTGATGTTGGGCAGGTGCTTGGGGATGCCGTTGACACTTCCAGGGTTTTGGCACATCTCTTGGAGGTTTTGGATATTGCCTCGCCAGAGGCACCCCCTGTCAAAAAAGGGGAATTTTTAGGGTCCTCCAAGCCATGCTTGGAGTTTCCTACCCAAGGTCATTTTGAGGCATTGATCCTTAGGGAATGGGATAAGAAGTATCCTTTTCCGGTGGAAGCGGTTAAGCGCTGGTCTTCTCCTTCCGAGGTTGATGCGCCAGTTTTTGGGATTGTCCAACACCTCTGTGGTCCACAGCCACTTCCCTTAAGGATGGCGAGGTTAAGCGCCTTGATTAGATGGCAGGTTATGCTTTTGCCAGTGTTGGTTCAGCCTTGCGACCTGTGTGTGCATCTGCGCTTGCTACGGTGGCTACTAGGTCTGTGGTTAGGGACTTGTTACTTGACACGCTGGTCTTCGCCAGTGGGCGGAGGACTTTGCAGCCAAGGAATCGCTCACAGCCCTTTCCTTCTTGGGTACGCGGCTGTTTGGAGATAAGTTGGATGCGGTTGCTAAGGGAGGTAAGTTGCCTCAGCGTTAGAAGCAGCGTCGCTCCTTTCGGGGGGCGAGCTCCTTCAACCCTTCTTTTCATGGTGCCAGAGTGGTCAGAGATGTTGCCTACTCCGGGGGCAGAGGTTCGTCCTGGAACAGAGGCAGAGGTCGGGCCCATCCCGCTTCTGCCTGGGGTTCCAAGCCCAAGTCCGCTGTTAAACCAGCTCAACAATGAAGGGGCGCTCTCACCCGTACGGGTAGGGGGACGGCTGCGGCTCTTCTTCCAGGTCTGGGCCCAGGAGGTCACAGACAGATGGATTCTGGAAGTGGTATTGTCCGGGTACAAGCTGGAGTTCGAGTACTGGCCTCCTCCAAGATTTTTAAGGTCACGGGTGCCCTCGGACCCTCAGGCTGCTCAGGGGCTCCTGTTAGCAGTTAAAAAAAAAAAAAAAAAAATCTTCTGGACATGGGAGTCATATGCCCGGTGCCTCTCTCAGAGAGAGGCAGGGGTTACTATTCCAATCTTTTCACAGTTCCCAAAAAGGATGGTTTCATAAGACCAGTTCTGGTCCTGAAGATCCTCAACGGGTTCATCAGAACTAAGATGTTCCGCATGGAGACACTGCGCTCGGCCATCAATTCCCTTCGTCAAGGGGACTTTATGACATCCATAGACATCAAGAATGCATATCGGCATGTTTAAATTTTTCCAGCGCATCAGAGATTCCTCAGGTTCGCGGTGTACGATCAACTTTTTCAGTTTTGTAGCCCTTCCCTTCGGGTTGACCTCAGCGCCGAGGGTCTTCACCAAGGTTCTGGCGGGCATATTGGCCCTGCTCAGAGCTCAGGGCATTCGCATTGTGCCGTATCTGGACGTCCTACTTATTTCAGCTTCTTCCCTCCGTCAGGCGGAGCTGGACACCCACTAGGTGGTGTCGATTCTGGAGAGGTTCGGATGGGTGATCAACCGCCCCAAATTCTCTCTCTCTCTCCATCAAGGGAGTTTTCATTCCTGGGCATGAATCTGGATACCATTCTAGCCAGAGTGTTTCTACCTCAGCCCAAGGTGCAGGGGGTTCAGGATCTGATCCGCCTTCTTCTGGTCGATCCTTGCCCCTCTATCCGTCTGGGGATGAAACTGGTGGGATTGATGGTTGCTTCCTTCGAGGCAGTCCCGTTTGCTCAGTTTCACATGAGATCTCTCCAACTTCACCTATTGATGCATTGGGACAGATGTCCGTAGTCCTTGGATCAACTTTTCAGGATGTCTCCCAGGGTTCAGCAGTCACTTCGGTGGTGGCTGGAGTCGAGCAACCTGATGAGGGGCAGATCCTTTCTGGCCCCTTGTTGGGAGACGGTTACCACGGATGCCAGCCTGTCGGGCTGGGGAGGTTTCTGGAAAAGTCATCAGTTCAGTGGGTTGTGGGGTGCTCAGGAGGCTCACACCCCCATCAATGTCTTAGAGCTCAGAGCCATCCGGCTTGTCCTGGCGCGGCTGACGTCACACCTACAGGGCCTACCAGTTCAGGTTCGATCAGACAATCGGACGGCGGTAGCCTACATTAATCACCAAGGAGGGACTCGCAGCAGGAGTGCCCTCAGGGAAGTCTCTCTTATCCTGACTTGGGCGGAGAGCAATGTTACTTGCGTTTCGGCAGTCTACATTCCAGGAGTGGAGAACATGGAGGCGGATTCCCTGAGCAGGGGGTTCTCTCGCCGAGGGGAGTGACCTCTCAATCTCTGAGTTTTTTTTCGGTCCCTTTGTCACAAGTGGGGGACTCCGGAGGTGGATCTCTTTGCCTCACGGCACAATCACAAACTCCCATCCTTTGTGTCTATCTCAGGATCCTCTAGCCCTGGCAGTGGATGCCTTGTCCCTTGCCTGGAAGGATCTGGGGTTCCTGTACCTGTTTCCTCTCTTCTCCAGGGTGGGCAAGGTAGTTCGCGAGCTGATTCTGGAAGGGGCACCAGCAATTCTGGTGGCCCCAAGGTGGCCAGGACGGGTTTGGTACGCTGACGTCGTACGGCTGGCGGTAGTTCGGTACCGGCTGCCCATGTGTCTGGATTTGATATCTCAGGGTCAACTACTTTACCCCAATTTACAAATGCTGGCTTTGACGGCTTGGCTGCTGAAACCTTCATTCTGAAGGAGGAAGGTTTGTCTGAGGCCGTTGATCAGATTTTGATTAGAAGCGGTACTCTTCTGGCATTTACTATAGGACTTGGCGGTCCTATATTGACTGGTGTGAGGCTAGGGCTTTGCCTTGCAGGGTGTTTTCGATCCCTAGGATTTTGGAGTTTCTTCAACACGGTCTGGATCTTGGGTTCCAGCTTAGTACCTTGAAAGGGCAGGTCTCTGCTCTGGCTTTCTTCCAAGATTTTTTGCTTTACACCCGCTGGTTAAGACTTTTTTCCAGGGGGTCACTTTTGTGCGGCCCCCTAGGAAGGTTCTGGTCCCTGTTTGGGATATGAATTTGGTTCTTTCGCTCTCCAGGGTCCTCCTTTTGAGCCATTGCAGAATATTGCTCTTTCTGTGTTCACTCAAAAGGTTGCTTTCTTGGTGGCCATTACCTCTGTTCGGCGTGTCTCTGAGTTGGCGGCTCTGTCTATTCAGGCCCCTTACTTTGAAAGACACCAGGACAAGGTGGTCTTCCGCTTTAAGTCGGATTTCCTTCCTAAAGTGGTTTCTACATTCCATCTCATTCAGGATGTTGTTCTCCCTTCCTTGTGTCCTAAGCCTAGCAATGACAAGGAAAGGTTTTTGCACGCTTTGGCTGTTGTTCGTTGTGTTCTGTACTATTTGGTGGCTACTTCTTCTTTCCGCGAGACGGACGCCTTTTTTTCGTGGTGCCCTGCGGGCCCAGGGAAGGTTTGGCGCCCGCTAAGTCTACCATTAGCAAATTGATTCGTCAGGCTATTGTTGGGTCCTATTCTGTTAAGGGGAGGACTCCCCCTTTTAAGGTCACTGCGCATTCTACTCGTGCTGTTGGTGCGTCCTGGGCTTTTCAGCACCAGGCTTCTGTTGAACAAGTTTGTAAGGCTGCTACTTGGTCTTCCATTCATACTTTTTCCAAGTTTTACGAGGTTGATGTGCGGGCTTCGGCGGATGCTGTGTTTGGCCGCAAGGTTCTGCAAGCTGCAGTGGTTTAAGTTGGTGCATTCTTTACTGTTTGATTCCCACCCATGACGGACACTGCTATTGGATGTCCCAAATGTCATGAAGAGTTGAAGAGGAGTGTATGTCACACTTGGAATACCATTTTGTGAGTACTCCCCTTTAAAACGGATATTATAAGTGTGACATACACTCCGCTTCACCCACCCTTTTTGGTATTCCGGATCCTTTATATGGTGAACCATTGTTTCTTGGTTGTTAGTATTGTTATATTTAGTTCTTCCTGGTCCCCTTACTGCTATCTTACACTGGGGAATTGGTGGGAGGTCCCAGGTATTTATGGACTGGGAGGAGCTCCTTTTTTGCATTCATCTCTGCAGAAGTTCGCCCTCTACTGGAGAATAACCCAAATGTCATGAAGAGTTGAAGCGGAGTGTATGTCACACTTATAATATCCGTTTTAAAGGTGAGTACTCACAAAACGGTATTTTCCGTATCATGCATGTCCTTTGTGTTCTTAGTGCGCAGGCGCCATATCAATAAAACTACTCGCATGTCTGTGCTGTAAGATTCACTCTGCCAGGCATTCTAGGCTTGCCTACACGTTCACCTCCTCCTGGACTTCAAATCCCATCAGCCTTTGCTGGTCTGGCTGTAAATGGTCCAGCCTAAAATCATGTGCGCACTACCACAGTTTCGTCATGATTTTTGTAGTTCAAGAGAACTGCACCTCCCAACAACAAGCCGACTCAGGTCTATTAACTGGCCTATCATTAAACAAAAGTGTGCACAGCCTAAAGCTGAAACAAACACTTTGTAGTCCAATCGACTACTATTCCCAGTCGGCTAGCTATTAACCCTTCTATTGCCAGCCACGTAAAATTTACGTGCCTGGCTTTGCCCCCTGCTAGCGCCGGCAAAAAAAAAAAAAAAAAAACACTTACCTGACCCCTCATTCGAACCGGCCGGGTCACCTCTTCACCCTGGGGGGCTCCGCTCCTCTGGAGGAAGGGGAGAGCCCTGAGTAGCCCCCCCCCCCCCCCTGTTTTTGCTGCCGCTGGCTTTTCCTGTAAAGAGAAAATAAAATAAAAATGACATTTACTCACCTCCATGTGCGCTCGATCTCGTCAGCCCTCCTCTTCACCCGGGGGGCTCCGATTCCCCCCCCCACAGGGCTCTCTATCTTCGGGACAGAGCCCGTCAGGCTCTCTCCCCCTCTTCTTCCGATGGGCGGCGCCATCTTGCTGCAAAGACTTATGACGTCACTCGACCGGCATCATGACAGCTCCAGGCCTCTCAGCTGTCAGATGCCGTTGATCGGTGGCTTGAGAAGGAGGGGACAGGAGATCCTCTGATCTCCTGCCTCCCCTCCTCCTCTGGCTGCCGATTACTGGCATCTGTCATCAGATCAGCGAGGGACAGAGGAGCTGACGATCGCAGGTGAGTAAAGAAAAAAAATGTATTCTAAGTATACAGCACGTCCTGCTCCAGAGATAATTCCTTACGTTTGGGTATTACATCCACAAGATGGCGCTGGACTGCACAGACAGCAAAAAAGTAGCTCCTCCCGTCCCCTTATATTCCAGGGACCTCCCACAAATTCCCCTGTTTTTCTCTGCAGTCTGCGCTGCGAAGGCAAGAAGATGGCTCTCTCTACTCGCAGGTGAGCGGGGCTATTAGCCTGCGGCCCTGTAGGACTATTCCCACCCGTTCCTCTTTTTTCTGCCTCCCAGCTTTGGCTGCACTGGTCGGGTGACGGTAGGCAGCACCGCTGTCAGGTGCTTAAGAAGCACTGCTCCGACCCCAATCCCCCACCAAAGGGTAGGCGTATAGGCCCTTGGTGAGCCTTATGGGATGCCCCTCCCGTGCTATCGCCCCTCGCCCCCCTGTCCATCTGTGGGCTCCTGTTAGGTTGGCTGCTGCCCTCCCTCGCTCTCCCTGGTATTTCTCGGTGGGGGGGGGGTGTATGTGTATGCTTCACTCCTTTGGATTGTATTCTGTGGTATGCTTTGGCTTTCTGTGTTGGTTGCACTGGTTGCTCTTTTTTAAAAATGCCGCCGCCACGCGCGCTTGTATGGCGTTCCGCGGTCGGCGGCGACCTTACCTCAGGCGCTTTTGCGGCATCATTGGCTGGCATGGTCACGTAGGCGCCTTCGCGCTCTTCGGGGGGCGGGCCTTGCGGATGGCGCGTTCTGCATCACTGTCTCCGCGGCCCGCCCCTCGAGGTATCTGCGGGCGCCATTTTGCTCTCTTCGTGCTGCGTGGCTGGCGTCTACCTACCGCGGTCCGTAAGTGCCCCTGCGGGCTGGCTTATTTTTTATATCTTAGGTCCCGCAAGCGGTATGCATACATATCTGTTTGTCTTGCAGGCGGGTCAAACTTAATTGTGGTTTCTCCCGGCCTATCCCCTCTATTTAGTTTGCTATTAGAGGCCTGTTCTGCCTTTACCTCCCACTTCCCTAGCGAGCTATTGGGGCGTCCCAGGTGGCCTTAGAGCGTAAATCCCTATTGGCTGGTGGGCCGCGATAATCACCATATGGAGGCTTCTCAGGATAATGTGCTTGGGGTTCCTTCGGGACAAGCCTGGCTGTGTGTGGCGTGTGGGGTGTCCCCTACAAGTGATGACAATGTGCGGGTTTGTGTACCCTGTGCCCAGCAGGCACTTGCGGTGCAATCTGGGTTACCTTTGGCTGGGCCTGCGCCCCGTATGGCTTCGCCTACTCCCCCACGCTTACATCTGACTCCCAGTGAGGTGCATACCAGTGGGGAGTCTCAGCCTGATTTGTCTACCAGGGTGGCTAGCATTGAGAAGCTGATTGCTGGCTCTACGGCACGTAAGGCCTCTGCTAAGAATCGGCATCTGGCGCCTGGCTTTAAACTTTTTCCTATGGAGGCTGAGGAATTTTTTGACCTGGCCGGCTATACCCCCCTGGAAGAGGGGGAGTTGTTTTCTGATTCAGAATCATCTGATGAGCAGCCTAAGGGTTATGCTGATTCTGGCTCTGACCCATGGGCTCCAGATGATACTGACAGGCTTTTGGCTCACATTTTTTTCCTCCTGCCGCGGCTCCTCGGCAGCAGGGGAAGTTGTTTCACACTGATAAGCCACGTTTGGAGTTTCCAGAGCAAACTCACTTTAATAATCTTGTGCTCAAAGAGTGGGAGCGACCTAACAGGCTCCCGGGGGTGCCTAAGAGTTGGCATAGAAGGTATCCCTTTCCTGCTGAAGTGGTTAAGCGTTGGTCGTCCCCTCCCGAAGTGGATGCACCAATTCTGGGGTTGTCCAACACTTCCGTCATGCATTCCCCTGACTCTACTACCCTGAAGGATGGTGATGACTGGCGCTGCGTCCGGTTTGTGCCTCTGCCATTACAGCTGTGGCTATTAGGACTCTGCTCAGAAGTATTTTAGATGGGGCTCCTGATGATGCTGCTAGTGAAGAGTATAGAGCCCTTCTGCGTTGTGAGGAATTTGTTGCATATTTCCTCTCTGCCTTGGATGATACCATTAGAATGTGTGGCAGGGCTTCTGCCTTGGCGGTGGCTATATGCCGCTCGGTTTGGCTGTGCCAGTGGGCAGCTGATAACGCTGCCAAGAACGCTCTCACTGGGATCCCCTTTAAAGAACTGCGTCTATTTGGGGATCGCCTGGACCTGTTTGGTAAGGAAGGCAGGTTACCCCAGCGCAAGAGACTGTCTCTGCCCTTTCGGGGGTTCAGGTTCCTTTCTTCCCTCCTACCGTGGGTCCAGAATGGGAAGGGGAGTTTCATTTGCAGGGGCCCGGGGAGATTTCTGGGGCAGGGGCAGAGGACGTGGCCACCCTGGCCCCTCCTGGGGTTCCAAGTCTAAGTCTTCCCCCAAGCCCCCTCAGGCATGAAGGGGCGCCCTCACCCATCCGGGTGGGGGGGCGGCTTCGGCTCTTTGCTCACGTCTGGAGGCGTCATGTCTCAGACCGGTGGATTCAGGAGGTAGTGTCCTCCGGTTAAAAGATAGTTTGCAGCCTGGCCGCCCCCAAGATTCATCAGATCCCCTGTCAGCTTAGGACCTGTTGCTTGCTGTGCAGAATCTACTGGAGCTGGGGGTCATCTGCCAGGTGCCCTTAAGGGAAAGGGGCAAGGGCTATTATTCCAACCTTTTCTCCGTGCCCAAAAGAGATGGGTCTGTCAGACCCATCCTGGACTTAAAGCTTCTCAACAAGTTTGTCAGATCCAGGCGTTTTCGCATGGAGACTCTGCGCTCAGCTGTAAGTTCACTACGCCCAGGGGACTTCATGACTTCTGTGGACATCAAGGATGCTTACCTCCATATTCCAGTCTTTCCAGGTCATCAGAGATTCCTCAGGTTCGCTCTGGAGGATCAGCATTACCAGTTTGTGGCATTGCCCTTCGGTCTCACTTCGGCTCCCAGGGTATTCACCAAGGTGCTGGCGGGCATTATGGCTCTGCTGAGAGCTCAGGGTATTCGCATTCTTCCCTATTTGGACGACATTCTTATCACTTCTCCGTCCTTCCAACAGGCAGAGCTGGATACTCAGCGGGTAGTGACCACACTGGAGTCATTCGGTTGAGTGATAAACCACTCCAAATCTTCCCTGTCTCCCTCTTTGGTGAGGCCATTTCTGGGCATGAATCTGGATACAGCTCGGGCTGTATCCTCCTCAGCAGAAGTTGGACAGTCTGCAGGCGCAAGCTCAACTCCTTCTGTCCTTCCATCAGGCAGGGAATGCAGCTGGTGGGCCTGATGGTGTCCTGTTTCGAGGCGGTTCCTTATGCTCAGTTTTACATGAGGCCTCTTAAACTCTGCCTCTTGTCTGTATGTATCCCCATTTTTTGTACATATATTGTTGGAATTACCAAAGTTGTGCACCACGGTTATTGGATTAGTTGGTGCCACCACTTTTACACTTTTTGGGTCCCCACTTCTTGTCTGTATGGGACAGGGACCCTGTGATCATGTTGGTGGGCAGATCCTTTATGGCCCCTTGCTGGGAGACAGTCACCACGGATGCCAGTCTGACAGGTTAGGGGGGGTTCTGGAGATCCCTAACATTCCAGGGGCAGTGGGGCCCTCAGGAGACCCACACCCCTATCAACATTCTGGAACTGAGGGCGATCAGGTTGGTTCTAGCCCGCTTGACCCCGCACCTGCGAAAGATAGCTCAGGAAGGGGCGCCTGCAATCCTGGTGGCCCCCCGTTGGCCAAGAAGAGTGTGGCTCGCAGACATCGTGCAGCTGGCAGTAGATCAGTACGCCCTGCCCAAGGATCCAGACCTGCTCACTCAGGGGCGGCTACACTACCCCAATTTACAAACGCTGGCTTTAACGGCCTGGCTGCTGAAACCTTCATCTTAATGGAAAAGGGGCTGCCTGCCTCTGTTGTCAACACCATGATCAGGGCTAGGAAAAAGTCTTCTTCCATCTACTATAGGGTTTGGCGTACCTACATTGACTGGTGTGAGGCCAAATCTCTTCCCTGTCGTGTGTTTTCTATTCCTAGGATTCTGGAATTTCTCCAACATGGTTTGAATCTGGGGCTTCAACTCAGCACTCTGAAGGGTCATGTTTCTGCCTTGGCTGTTTTCTTACAGAGATCTTTTGCTCAGCATCATCTGGTCAAGACTTTTTTCCAGGGGGTTACTCATGTGCGCCCCCCATGTAAGCCTATGTTACCAGTCTCGGACTTGAACTTGGTCCTATCTGCCTTGCAGGGGTCTCCTTTTGAGCCTGTGCATGAGGCTGCTTTGTCCATTCTTGCACTTAAGGTAGTCTTTTTGGTGGCTATCACTTCTGTTAGGCGTGTTTCTGAGTTGGCGGCGCTTTCCATCGGGCCCCCTTACTTTGAGGGACACCAGGACAAGGTGGTGTTATGCTTTAAACCAGATTTTCTGCCTAAAGTTGTGTCTGCTTTTCATCTCAATCTGGACATTGTTCTGCCTTCTCTGTGCCCTAATCCTAGTAACCCTAAGGAGAGGGCTCTACATTCCTTGGATGTGGTCAGGAACCTGAAGTTCTATTTGGTGGCTACTGAACCCTTCAGGAAGACTGATGCTCTTTTTGTGGTCCCTTCTGGTCCTAAGAAGGGTCTGGCTCCAGCTAAGTCTACCATCAGCAAGTGGATCTGTCAGGCTGTGATTCAGGCCTATTCTGCTAAAGGGAATGATCCTCCCTTCCTCCTTACTGTTCGGGCTTCAGCTGATGCTGCTTTTGGCCGCAAAGTTCTGCAGGCGGCAGTGGTTTAATCTGCATGTTGTTGCTTTTGGGGATCCCACCCTACCTTACGGACACTGCTATTGGATGTCCCAAACGTAAGGAATTATCTCTGGAGCAGGATGTGCTGTATACTTAGAATAATACAATTCTATGATTACTCACCTGTAGAATTGGTATTATATGTATACAGCACGTCCTGCTCCACCCCGCCCTTGTTTTCATTATTCTTAGTGCCTCTGTATGGTGGTTATTATCATGGTTAAAATTGTTTGATTATGGTTGTTATTCTCCTGGCTTCTTGCTAACTGCTTGTCAATACTGGGGAATTTGTGGGAGGTCCCTGGAATATAAGGGGCCGGGAGGAGCCACTTTTTTGCTGTCTCTGCAGTCCAGCGCCATCTTGTGGATGTATTACCTAAACGTAAGGAATTATCTATGGAGCAGGACGTGCTGTATACATATAATACTAATTCTACAGGTGAGTAATCACAGAATTGTATTTTTTTTTTTTAAATAAAATAATTTTTACTATGTGTTTGTGTGTTTTATTTTACTGTTAACCCTTTGTGAACTGGTAAGGGGTCCATGAGATCCCTGTACCAGTTCACAAGGCTGGGGGCTGGCAAGTCACCTGCGGCTAGTGGGTGACTTGCCGTTGACCCCCAGCCCCCCCAATTACCTGTCTCCCCAAAGGCCGGGGGGGGCAGAAGAGCCCGGGCCCACAGAGACTATGTGGGCTTGTAGCCTGCAGGGCCAGGGGCCACGAAAGCTGGCCCCTGTGCCCTGTTCTACAAGCCCCCATAGCTGGTCCCGGGTTGGTTAAGCTGGGTAGGGGGGACCTCACGCCATTTTTTTTTCGGATTTTAAGGGTTTTTAACCCTTAAAATTCCCAATGTCCCTGTGTCATTTTTTTTTTAAATTAACCTTATGTTACCTGTCACCCAGCAGATATAAAAAGCTTCCAGCATCAGCAGGAGACCAGAAGCCAAATTGATCAGCGTGGGACACAGTGCTTTGGGATGGATGGGAGGTAAGTATTTATAATAAGTATTATAAAGTAATAATATACAAAGTATAAAATTTTAATAAAATATTTTTTCTCTGTGTGTTTTTTTTTTTTTTTTTTTTTTTTTACATTAACCCTTTGGAATGGACTGGTAAGGGATCTATGTGACCCCTATACCAGTTCACAAGGCTCTCGGTCTGGCAAGTCACCTGCGGCTAGCGGGGTGACTTGCCATTAACCCAGAGCCCCCTCATTACCTGCCTCCCCAAAGCCCAGGGGGGGCTGAAAAGCACGTGGCCATAGGCTATGCTGGCTTGTAGCCTGCAGGGCTAGGGGCCACCAAAGCTGGCCCCTGCGTCCTGTTCTACAAGCCCCCATAGCTGGTCACGGGCTGGTTAAGATGGGTAGGGGGGGACCCCACACCATTTTTGGCTTTTTAACCCTTAAAATTCCAAATAAATGGGGTCCCCCTCCCCGGGAGGGGGGACCCTATGCCATTCTTTTTTTAACCCTATGTTACCTGTTACCCAGTAGGTATAAAAAGCTTCCAGCATCAGCAGGAGACCAGAAGCCAAATTGATCAGTGTGGGACACAGTGCTCTGGGATGGATGGAAGGTAAGTACTAAAAAAAATTATAATAAAATATTTTTTGTCTGTGTGTTTTTTTTTTTTTACATTTAACCCTTAGTGAACCGGTAGAGAATTTATGAGACCCCTATACCAGTTCGCAATGCCCTGGGTCTGGCAAGTCGCCTGAGCCTAGCAGGTGACTTGCCATTAACCCTAAGCCCCCCAATTACCTGCCTCCTCAATCTCGGGGGGGTGGTGCAGAAGAGCCTGGGGCCATAGGCTATGCCGGACCTCACACCAATTTCTTTTTTTTTTTAATTAACCCTTTATAGTGTGGATATTAGTTGTATTTTATTTGTAAATGTTATAAAGTGCTCTTTTCAGTTTGGGGAGTCTCCTGGACAGGAAAGGGTGTCTACCAATACATATGTGGTACCGTTGTAATCGAGAGAAATAGGGCTTTCACGTGCAATATGGCTTCCTTTAATAAAATAAATGGTTTATTTAAAATAAAAAGACAATTTAAAAAAAAAAAAAATATATATATATATATATATATATTTATTTAATTTTTTTTTTTGCAGTAGAGTTTAGGCTTTAACATGAAATGTCTTGTTTGCAATTTTTCTACAGTTTTTTTAAATATTAAAAAAAAAAAAAAAAATATATATATATATATATATATATATTTTTTTTTTTTTAATATTTAAAAAAACTGTAGAAAAATTGGTGGTCTTAGTGTATGTTTACACGTTATGGCCTTAGTCTTGCCCCAGACTGGTATTCCTGGTGTCAGAGCCGCGCTCCGCGTCACCGCCCGCTCTGGCCCGCCCTTCGAGGGCTGGTCGCACGCACGCGGTCTGTAAGTGCCCTCGCGGGCGATTTTCATGATCCTTGATTACTGCGCATGGTTCTGACACCCTTTATTCCCATTATGTCTTTCAGACTGGTGAACACCATTGGCTTCTCTCGGCCCGGTGTAAAATTATAGCGGGCCTTGTAATATTCTCCCACTTCCCTAGCGGGTCTTTGGGGCATCCAGGGTTACTTATAGTGTAAATCTCTACTGGCATATTGTGCCTTGAGTAATCACCATATGGAGGCATCTCAGAATTATGTGACCGGGGTCCCTCTGGGACAAGACTGGCGGTGTATAGTGTGTGGACAACCCCATGCTGATGCTGACAGGGCACGGGTCTGCGTACCCTGTGCCGAGCAAGCCCTGGCCCTGCAATCTGGTCGGCCAGTGGCTACACCTAGCTTCAATTCACCTACCTCCCCAGGCTTAAATCTCTCTCCTGCTGAGTCGCCTACAAGTGGGGAATTGCAGCCTGCTGGCCCTTCCAGACTGCCTATGGCTGAACAGATTATTGCTAGTTTGGGCCCTGGTAGAAAGCGGCACCTGTCGCCTCATGTTTCTACTCCGTGTGACTATACCCCTTCTGATGAGGGGGAGTTGTTCTCTGACTCATCTGATGAGAGGCCGAGGAGTCATGACGATTCTGGCCCTGAATACTGGGGCCAGTGTGACACCGACGACTTGTTGATTAAGGTCTTTAAGGCACTGTCTATCTCTCCCCCCGGTCAGGTCCCCAAGCCTAGAGGGGAGCGTTTCCATACTGCGACTGCACTTTGGAATTTCTAGAGCAGGCTCTTTTCATGCCCTTGTGCTCAAGGAATGGGAATGCCCCAGTAAACTTCCAGGGGTTCTAGGGGACTGGAATAGGAAATACCCTTTTCCCCCTGAGGTGGTTAATTGTTGGTCATCACCCCCCGTGGTGGATGCACCGATCATAGGGGTTCCTAATCCTCCCTTTATTACAACCCCTGCTTATAGTACCCTTCGGGATGCTGAGGACCGGCGCATTGAGCTGCTGGCCTCCCATGCCTTTTCTTGTGCTGGGACGGCGCTGCGCCCGGTCTGGGCCGCAGCTATTACTGCAGTGGCCGCTAGAACCCTCATCAGAAAATTGTTTGATCATCACCCCGAGGATCTCCCCTGGGAGGTGTTTAATGCACTCTCCAATTGTGATGTATTTGTAAAATGTATTCTATTAACGCTGGATGACGCTATTAGAATGTGTGCAAGAACTTCTGCCCTTGCGGGGGCTATACGTCGCTTGGTCTGGCTGCGACAGTGGGGTGCTGACGATGCTACTAAAAAGACTCCTACTGGGCTCCCCTTTAGAGGGCAACGCCTATTTGGGCCCGTCTAGACCTGTTCGGTAAAAAGGGCAAACCACCCCTTCGCAGACGGCCGTCTCGGCCCCCTCGGGGCAGGGGCACCCCTCCTTCCCCCTTCCTTAGTGTTGAACAAGAACCAGGGGTGTCCTTCCGGATTTTTCGTGCAGACTCCTGCCCCACGAGCAGCAGACAACGCCCTGGCCGCTCTGGTGGGGCTAAGCCCAAATCTTCCACCAAACCCCCTCAAGCATGATGGGGCGCCCTTGCCTGTCTGGGTGAGGGGATGGCTACAGCACCTTGCTCTTATCAGGAGGCATCTCGCCTCATTCTGGTGGATTCAGGAGGTTGTGTCCTCCAGATACAGGATAGCGTTTGCTGCACGGCCTTCCCCAGTTTTTTATCAGGTCCCAGGTACTCCTGGTCCCTGCCGCTGTTCAGTTGCTCGCACAGGCTATGCTAGGCCTGCAAGGTCTGAGGGTCTCTTGCAGATTGCCCGTAATAGGCAGAGGCAGGGGCCGCTATACCAACCTTTCCACAGTCCCCCAAAGGATGGGTCGGGTTGGCCCATTCTGGATTCACAGCAATTCTCTAATTACAGGCAGTTTTCCTGCATGGAAACTTGGGCCATCAGCAACTTGCACCCAGTGGGCTTCTTGCCATCTGGGGAACTCTAAAATGCTTATGTTACATCCCTGTGCCCTCAGGTCTCTGAGGCTCTTCAGGTTCGTGTTGGAAGTCCAACACTGTTAATTGTGGCCTTGTTAACTGGCCTCTCTTCAACTCCCAGAGTGTTCACTCAGGTGCTGACGATGGTGATGTCTCTGATGAGACCAAGGGGCGTCCGCGCGATGACTACCCGGACGCCCTTTCTCACTTCCCTGTCTCTGCGTCAGGATAGTTGGATACCCGGCTGGTGGGTCCATTGGGAGTCATTTGGATGGGTGATCAATCACCTCGAGTCCTCACTGTCCCCTTAAGTGGTAACTCCATTAATAGGAATGATTCTGGATTAGGTTCAAACCAGATTCTCCCCTTCTCAGCAATTAAGTGGGCAATCTGGTTACATGGGCTCAGTCCCTCATTGATGTCCCGGTCTCTTAACACCAGGCAGGGATGCAACTGGTGGGCCCGTAACTTGCTCGGAAGAGGTCCCTTATGCTCAGTTCCCCTTGAGCCCTTCTGCGTCTTCTATTGGTTACACAGGACAGGGATCCAGCACCCCTGGAGCAGGGTCTGTGGGTCTTCCCACCTGTATGACGGTTTTCTCTTGGAAGTGGATGAACTCAAGGGACCTGTCTGGGGGCAGTTCCTTCTTGCCCCTTCCTGGAAATGGTCGCCATGGATGCCAACCTATCAGGTTGAAGGGGGAGGTTTTCTTCTGAAACCCCCTGCGATTCTGGTGGTGGTGGGGTCCTTTAAAGGTCCTTACGCCTATTGAAATTCTAAAACAGTGAGCGTTTTTCAGTTGGCTCTATCTCGCTTGACCACTTCCCTTCTGGGCTTGCTGGTCTGGGGGTGCTCGGTCTGTCTGACGACAGATGTCCTACATTAATCATTGGAAGGGGCCTGGAGCTGGCGGACCTTCCAGGGAGCGTCTATGTTCCTTTCTGAGTGGAGACAATGCTCCCTGCATGTTAGTGATATTAGCTCCGGCGGAGCCCCTCTGCGACAGGATGTGCTAATCCCCGTGTCGCTATGGAGTCCAACCAGTCGTGGATCTGTTGGGTTCCATCACCTTCACAGGCTATCGGCCTTTGTTTCCCTGTCTCAGGATCCTATGTCAGTGGTCCGGATGCCTTTAGTACCGTCTTGACTGGACGTTCGGTTCTTATGTCCTTCTCCATTCCCTCTGCTAGGCAGGGTTCTGCGTATGATTGCTCTGGTAAGGGGACCAGTGATTCTGGTGGCCCCCAGGTGCCCTAGTAGAGTGTGGTTGCAGACATGGTACTGTGGTCAGTAGTTTTCTGAACCTTGCCAGGAGTGCCAGTTTGATCACTCAGGGCCCCCTTTACGTCACTCCAATCTACAGTCCCTGGCCTAGTCGGCCTGACTGCTGAAACATACATCTTGATGGAGACAGGTTTATCTGTCTCGGTGTCCGTGACTATGGGAAGGCTAGGAGTAAGCCTCTTCCTCGTCTTCTTCTATTTGTTGTAGGGTATGGCATACCCACATTGATTGGGGCGAGTCTAGCTCTCTTACCTGTTGGGCGTTCTCGGTTCCCAGGGTTCTAGTGTGGCTTTCGGCATGAATTGAAGTTGGTTCCCCAACCCAGTACTCTGATGGGTCAGGCTCTGCCCTGTCCACCTTGCCTTAGTGGTCTATGGTTCAGTCTTCCTTGGTTAAGACTTCCTTCAGGGGGTGCTCATCTGCGTCCTCCATGTAATCCTATGGTCCCTGTTGGGATTGAAATTGAATTCATTCTGCCTGCTTGCAGGATTTGTCCCTTGGTCCTATTCAGGATGCTGTCTGGCCGTCCTTACCCTCAAGGTTGTCCTTCTGGTGACTGTTACCTTGGTCAGGCGTGTGTTAGCGGGTGGCTCTGTCTACCTAGCCCTCATTCCTTGAGATACACCAGGATAAGGTGGAGTCCCGCCATGAGGCCGGACTCTCTACATCTGGAGGTGTCTTATGTTCATTGATTCGAGATATTGTTATCCACGGTTGTGCCCTTTTTTCCTAGCAACGCTGAGGAAAGGGTTCTGCATTCCTTATACAGGTGTTGTCAGTTTTTTCCTTGGGAGTCACTGTGTCCTTTAAGGGAACTGAGGTTCCTTGGGGCTTGTGGTCATTACATCCTGAATGTGCCCGATCTCGTCTGCTCTCGGGAGTTGGGCGGCTTGGTCCTGGTTATTACCTTAATGGATGTTACTCCTGGTACTTTGTTCGGCCTTTGGCTTCTGCCAAATCTATTGTAGCGATTGGATTCGTCAGGCTGTTACTCAGGCCTATTCCAGCAAGGGGAAGAATCTCCCTTGTCGCCTTGATTCCTTTTTCTACGCATGCTTTATGCCTCTTGGGGCTTTCAGCACCGGGTTTTCTGTTGAACTGGTTGGCTAGGCCACTACCATTGGCCTTCTGCTCATACCTTTTGCAAGGTTTTTTACAATGTTGATGTTAGGGCCTCAGCTCATGCTGTCTTGGCCGTAGGGTTCTGCAGGTGACATTGGTTTTAAACTGTCTGCTGTTGTCGTTTTTTGTTGGGGATCCCACCCTACTTTATGGACACTGCTTTTGGATGTCCCAAGTGTAAGTATTATATCTGGAGCAGGACGTACTGTATACTAAGAATAATACAATTCTGTGAAATACTCACCTGTAGAATTGGTATTATTTGTATACAGTACGTCCTGCTCCACCCCACCCTGGTTTTTGCATCATTCTGGATCCCCTGTATGGTGATTGTTATCATTGTTCTCATTACCAGTTGTTCTGGGTGGTTTAATTCTCCCGGCTTCTTGTTCACTGCTTTTCAATGCTGGGGATTTGTGGGAGGTCCCTGGGTATTTGAAGGGCCAAGAGGAGCCTGTTTTTCCATGTCTCTGCAGTGCAGCGCCATCTGGCAGAGGATAACCCAAGTGTAAGTATTATATCTGGAGCAGGACGTACTGTATACAAATAATACCAATTCTACAGGTGAGTATTTCACAGAATTGTATTATCTCAAAAGGTGGATTTTGTTATGTCTATTGCCTTGGTGCAGCAGGTTTCAGAATTGCCAGCTTTATTGAATAAGTACCCCTCTTTGGTTTTTTATTCAGGTGGTCAATCACTTTTTAAAACTACTTTAAAACTTATTTTCTTTGCACTGGGCCTAATAAGCTACTGGTGCTCAAGTCCTGAAGTAAAAGGATTCAGAATATGAATATCGCAGGCCTGTATCTTATTATCTCACAGAATTGTATCCCTTACTTGTTACAGCTCCTTCCTGCCCTAAATGGATCTGTTTAAATTCCTTCACTGTGATAACCTTGTTATGTGTCATTCTTTGGAAATAGATAATCACCAGCAATCATGTTAAATTGAAAACGATACAGTGTGTGTGATTAATATATATAATATATTCTTCCTATACACACACACTGGAGAAAAAGGACCTTGCAAGAAACAATTCAGTATTGAGCCTTATTCAGTTTAATTCTGAAATGACACAAAATTATGTAGAATAAACACAACTCAGAATTATAATGCCATAATACAAAACTATTTGCGAAGGAGAAGTTGCTAAAGCGAACACAGTAGGATTATTATTAATCCCTGGAAATGCCCACTGCGATCACACATATATTGGTAGCCCCCGTTCCTGGCCTTTATAACAAATAAAATACAACTACTATCCACACTATAAAGGGTTAAAAAAAACTATGGCGCGGGGGGGGGGGGACTCCATTTGTTTGGGGGGTTTTAAGGGTTAAAAAGCCTTAAACCCCCCAAAAATGTTGTGGGGTCCCCCCTACCTAGTATAACTTGCCCTGGGGCCAGCTATGCAGGTCTTGTAGAACAGGGCACAGGCTACAAGCTCACACAGCCCGAATGGCCCCGGCCTCTTCTGCCCCCCCTAGGCTTTGGGGGGCAGGTAAAGGGGGGGCTGTGTGTTAATGGCAAGTCACCCGCTAGCCGCAGGTGACTTGCCAGCCCCCAAGCCTTGTGTACTGGTATAGGGGTCTCATGGATCTCTAACCAGTTCACAAAGGGTTAAATGTGAAAAACACACACACACACACACACACACACAAAAAATGTCACTTATTATTAATTTTTTTTCTTTACTCACCTCCGATCCTCCACTTTCCCATGGCAATCCGATCACAGCTGCGAGGTGATTGGTGGAGGGAGGGGCTGGGGAGGCAGGGGATCCTTCCAACCCTCTTCCCATCGATCACCCAGCACTACTGAGCGTCTTCGGATGGGTGTGGGATGACGTCACGGATAACGTCATCTGCCCTGCCCACAAAAGGCAGGGCTAGCAGCGATGATGGCGGAAGTGGGGGAGATGGAAGTGGGGGAGATGGCCTATTTCAGAGCTTCTCCTCACCACAGAAGAGCCGGGGCTAGGGATCGTGGCCGCAGGTAAGTAAATGTCTTTTTTTTTCTAAATTTCAACGGAAGCAGGGGGGCCTTTTAGGGCCCTCTCCTGGAAACAGAAGAGCCTGGGGGGGATCGGATGCCCCCAGGTGAATAGAAGACCTGTCCGGATCGATGGAGGGGTCATGTGATGTGTTTTTTTGTGTCCACTTGCAGGGGGGAAAGCCAGGCACGTAACTTTTGATTCCATCCCCCCCAGGGCATCCAGATTTGGGATGCCACACTGTGTGAAACCCCCCCAGGTTGTCTGGTAAACTCACCTTCTCCCCTGATCCAACGGTGCATGCATGCTCCCTACCATACCTTTAGAAGGGCATGCACCCGAGCCAAGCATATGTGAATGGCTGCCGTGGGTTTGCATCATGTAAGAAGGTATAGGGGACGCAGCCACTGTGTGCCTGGGTCCAACTCGAGCGGAGTCGTAGATAAATTGATGTGCATGGATTCTAAGCGCGCTGATTGGACGAGAGCAATGTATGACCGGGGAAAGGTGAGTTAGACCGGGCAACCTGAGGCGCTTTACACAGTGGGGCACCCTGGTGGCAAGGACCAAAACCCAGGATAGCCAAAATCCAGGGTTTTGGTCAACTTCAATTCTTCTTCTTTTCATTTATGTACAATACAAAGCTGTTTACAACTGGGTCTGCATTTATACCTCGCAAAAGCATCGCAGTTTATAGTATCTGAATGAATAGTTGATCAGATGTGTCAGATGTGATCAGATCAATGTTTCTTTTTTATTAGGAAGCTGCCCCAGGTCCTTACTCCTTGCAGGCCCTGAGCTGCTTACCTGCACCATGCTCTTACAGCGAAATCTTTTAGGGGCCATGGAATTTCCCTTATCGACACTCCTTTCGTTGATTTGGCTTCTTTCCCAGTTACACCAGTATTGTTTATATATGGGGAAATGGAAGAGGTATATATCATATGCTAATCCACCTATTCCCCAGTAATCCTACTCAAAACTTAAACAGCATATTCTATGTATGTAAATAATACAGAGGACTCCCTAACGCAGCCCAGGATGTGTCCTACCTGGGCCACTGGAAATCCAGGAGCGCCTTCACAGACAGCCTCCGTAGGTTCCTTTCTTCATTATGCCGTCCGTCCTACCACAGTGAGTACTGTGATGCCTCCACCCTCCACGATAAATCAGCACTTAGTGGACAAAGCAGCTTATCTTTAATTTACAAATGCTCCAGTGCCCATGTAAACAAGATTTTCACCTTTTATACGTTGCACTGTCCGCTGTTGTCCATTTGTTAAAGTCCAGGCAGTTTGTTGACTGACGCGCATTTCGATTCCCCCCGGATCCTACGGGGGAAAGGACTACAGGAGTGAAGCAGCATTTAACTGAAAATCCACATAGCTGATCCAACAGTGTCACAGGCCCTGTAGCTTGGCCATTTCAGCACTAATAGTTCCAATGCTGACAGCTTGTTCCCAGTCTGGCTGTGAAGAGCTGTAAAGCATGCCATGTTTAACCAATACTTAATGAAGATCCAGCAAAACATTTGAAAATAAAAATAATGAAATAAAGTAGAAATGAAAAAGGCGCATTTCAAGTGATACAGATCTCGCTGCCATTTTTTTACATGGATTTGTATGCCACTTGATTTTTTTAATTTAACCAGTAAAAGCAAAGTTTTGTTTCTCCTCCTTCTTTTTTTTTTTTATTTTTTTTTTTTTTTAGTAAGTATTACCCTGTTAGCAGCAGTGATTCTTCCATGCCCCGCCCGCTCTGTATGTGGTTTATATTCAAGGTGAGCAGGAGATTTTTCACGTTGAGGTACCACACATGATGCTACGCACTGCTGTTGCTTGTCATAGGGGAGCTGGCTCCCTCATTAATTTGATGAGGGGGGCACATAGAAGATAATTTGGCATAGTTTGGGTGCTGTAATCATTAAGGGTGTGTGCCATCAGCAGTGAAGCTGGGATTCAGGCGGGGGAGATGAGGGCAGGTCTGTATCTGTCTGTATAGCATTTGCCTTAAATGTCTCTTTAAGTTGTTTGCAAATAGATCTGCAGTGTGGGCACTGTAGATTTAGCCGCCCTCCCTTGACTTCAACAAAATGATCTTTTTAAGTAGTTCAGAACATAAAATCAGACTGTAGAGCATGTTGCCATTTTTTATATTACTCCCTAAAGCATTTTTTGCTGTTTCTAAATGTCTATTTTCAGTGTATGTCATAAATGGCAAGCACTTAAAAATACCTGAGGGCTGCAAATTCAGCATTGCCAAAAAAAATAGGGCAGTACAATTCTAAAGAATATTTGTTTCTGTATCAAAGCTTGCCTTGTGCACGCTTCATGTGACTCAGATCAGAAAACATTGATTCAGGCTCATTAAACCACTCACTTTGACTGCGCAGCTCTCAGTGGTGCCATTTTATTCTGCTTTATGAAATAGCAACTATATCCGATTAATTTCTGACTTTTTTTGTTCATGAAATGTATCTACTTAATGCCAAAAGTATTGTGTGCATTTGATTTCTTACTCAATGTATATTAGAGAATAGAATCATGCTACTGGATTCTACATACCTTTACCCCACTCATTTTGCCAATTCAGAGTTCAGTTCAAACAACCATATTGTGGCTTAAAGCAGGGGCTGATTTTGGTTGGAATTCCGCTTTAAATTCTGTCTGCCTGTGCACCATGTTTAGAGACAGGTCTTTTCACTGCTTTAGTTGTGGCAGCATATCAGACCCTTTTCCTTTTGGCATAGGTCTGTTGTGCTTCCAGAGGTGCCCAGGCAGCTTGCTAATTAGCTCTGTGTCCAAGAGAAGATATGGGTAATTAGGCTGGGGTTTTGGGGGGTTGACAAGCCCTTTGCAGAGGCACATGGTGTGCAGGTGACATCCCATTTTCCCTCTAACAGGGAGCGTGCCCGCGCCGGCCATTCACAAATGCCTGTCGCGGGCACGTGCCCTGCCAGAGAGAGAGAGAGAGTGGCATGCGGCCGATGCTCTTAGGCGCACCGTGGGATCTGGAAACAAGGTAAGTGAACGGGGCGACCAGGGGGGTTTAACACAGCAGGGTATCCTGATTTTGGATGCCCTGGGGAGTGGGGGGAAATCGATTGGTCCACTTTAACCATAGTCCCTGGCATGGAATTTCATTGACTTAAAGTGATCCCACATTCATCACTGCAAGTTTAAAATCACTAAAATGAACCAGGCTTCCCCCCTCAATCACTTTTTAAAAGGGCCTGTAGCAGACTTTGAGCAGCACTGGAAAAGCGTGAGGGCCTTAGTCTATTGCAATGCAACCTGGGAGAAAAATAACCTCCCAGCTTGCATTGCATTCAGCCACATGACTCCGGCATCGCAAGTTTAGCTGATGCAGGGATGCGTGGTGTGCAGATCTCCTATCTCCAAAGAGGATAAATGTCAGAATCAAGAAGGCAGAGAAACGTATCCGCAGCATCCAGCACAACATTCAATGGGAGTCAGGTAATGGACAGGTACTGTAAGCTGGAACCCTTCTCCACCTGCCCAACTCATTGACTCCAGACAGTCCGCGTCCCATGCGTCAAGGGTCAGGGAGCCACATGTGGCTTCTGAGCTACAGGGTGGGGACCAATGGTGTAATGTATAGGCCATAGTAACAACTTACTCAGCTGTCTGCAACTTCTCAGTAAGTTTCTTAACAGGAAGCAGCTGATCCAGTATTGGCAAACACTTAGCGATGCATGAGAGTTATTGTTTGCCAATCTGTCTTTATTGGGGGACTTTAGCTCTGCACTACAATCCCATCATGCAGACATGTGAAAGCCCAGGTGAAGGAAATGAAGGAAAAAAAATGGGAACAGACTGCTGATCTAATTTACTACTGAGCGAAACTGCAAAGTGTTCAACTCCCCAAACCCAGAGCATCCGAATGATCCTGGGAAGTGGCACAGTGCGGCTGCAAGAGATCGTGGCCAGGACCCTGGTAGGACTGCAGGATATGTACACTTCCTGGATAATCTAAGATGCTGAGGAGTTCCAATTTTAAAAGACTTGGAACTTAGCACAAATCTATGGTATGACTTCTTTAAAGTTTCAAAAATCCTGGGCTTTGCCCTGGGACACCGTGATTCGGGATGCCCCGCTATGTTAAACCTCCCCCAGGTCGCCCAGTAAAACTCACCCCTGTCCTACTGTGCATACGTGGGCTCTAGTCCTATCAACGTCCTCGACAATTACGACATGGCTAAGGGCCAGATTTAGCCCAATGCACCCGAAGGCATCAGCAGCCACATAACCGCTAGACCCTGCTTTCACAAATGCCCGGCACAGGTTAGTGCCTTGCTACAGGTATAGCCTACAGTGGCTAGCGCCTTTGGATTCAGGGCTTCCTGAATCTGGATCCCCCGGGGGCAGGGAATAGGGCAGCCATTTGGTCCACTTTTTAAGTGAAACTGCTCATGTTCTATATGGGACCAGAATTTTTATTGTCATTGTAAACATTCCATAGCAGCTCCAGAAGTCACTCAGTAGGTACAATACCTTTTCTGTCAAACTTACAGAAAGAAGTGTTTGGGAAAACAGGTTACAGACAGATGCCATTTTTCAAACTGACATGTGGTAGACAGGCAGAATCTGAAGCAGCAGGAAATGTGGAATGTTGCTGTGTGCTATTTGAATCATGAATATTCTAGTACTACCTGAGTTTGTAGAAAACTAAGAAAACTAGGACCATTATTAAAATAGCTTTACTTTGGCAAACACAGTGCAGTAGAAGAACTGTTCTACTTACATCTAATGTTGGACGGACCTGTTTCAGAACAGGTTTGGAAAAAACAATGCGTGCATGCATATTTACTTTGTACTTGGCATGAAAACCCAAGAACATACTTGCTTCATTATTGAAGGAGAAGTACTTTTTCGTAAATTCCTTTTTAATGAATGATGAGTTTTGACCATTATGAAGCTTCTTAGCACTAGATAATATAACCGCACACTGACACTATTTAGCTTGAATAAATATGCATGCAATCACAGGAGCAGAAGGATAATGAAGAAGCTGTCTGACAAAGCACTCCAGGAACATGATCAACGTGTTGCTGCATGTAAAACATTATTGGGTTGATGTTTAGTCTGATGCTTGGGATGACAATACTCTTGGTGACAACAAGACTCCTGGGTGACCTGTGTTTTAAATGAGGCACCAGTGCACCACAAGACAGGTGGAAATCAAACCTTTACCCTCATTTGACTACAGTGTGTAATGTCATTATGTGATCTGAGTTCCCGTTCTGTGCTTTTTAAAGTCAACATATTCTTTTCTCTCTCTGTGACTTGGGGACAGAGGCCATCCCATTTCGCAAGAGTACGAATACTTCTCCCAGTATTTTGAGGAGTATTGTTAGCTAAGAAGAAGTATAGAACTTGTAGTAATTCAAATTAACAATATTGAGTATACATAATGTTACTGGCTCTACATACCTAGAAAATGTATGCAAATGAAAAAGCTGTGTGTGAAACCCAACTTATCTTCCATTGTCTCTAGGGATAGAGGTTGCACTATTTTGCAGAAGAGTACAATTTTTTTTCCCTATATCCAGTCCAGGTCTCAGTGATGACATGTGGGTATTCCGCCCCCAGGGGGCGCTCGACTGCAAGATCAAAAGCTGCCGCTCCTCCCGGCCTCCTATAAAGGCAGGTGTCCCTCTCTCATTCTCCAGTTCATCTTGCAGTCTTGGCTGCAGAAGATCGTTTGGATACTCTCGCAGTTGATGGCAGCAGAGCAGGGCTCCCTAGCCTGTCGGCCGCTGCGGGCCCTATTTCCAATGATCCCTTCTGACCCACTCCTGCCTCCCAGGCTCTGGCTGCTACGGGATTGTGACGGTAGGGTGAACGCCGGGGTCAATTGGCGTTCGTCGCAGACCCTATACTAAAGGGTAGCCGGCCAGAGGCTTATGGTGAGCCTGGGGGGGGGGGAACCACTAGTCTGTCTTGTAATGTACCCTCCCTCCCCGCAAGCTTTATTGGTGTCTGGCACTTGTGTTGTGTTTTACTGTGGTGTTTTTCACTGTTGGCTCCTTGCTGGCTCAGCTGGGCCTTTGGAGCATGAGCATACTCGCCTCCCTCTTCGCTGCCTGACTGAGGGGTCACCGTACCCCACGGGCCTCCGCTCACCGCTTTTGCGGCGCTGTCCGTGACGCAACTGGTGCGGTGCTGTGAGAGCGCGCTTCAGCGTGGTGGGCCACGGTTCGCCGCGGCCATCTTCTAATGGGCTTTTTTTCTAATGGCCGTGTAGGCCATGCAGCATGAGGGCTGGACGGTGGGCGGGCGCATCTTCTTGCGCCGCCGGAGGGCGTGGAGCCGGGCGCTGACACGTTCTGTGTCATCTTGGCGCTGCCCGCCCCTTGAGGAGCTCTTCTAGTAGGCTCTGGCCTGTGCGTGTTCTGCTGGCTTGGTCGCTGCTGCTGCAGTGGGACCTGCTGTCTTTGGCTGCCTAGTGCGTCCCTTCTACTGCTGCTGCTGGGGGATCATTCCGTCATCGGAGGCTGTGTTTTCCCTCTGTCGGTGTCGTGAGTCCCTCTTTTTTGGCTGACTGTTTTATTATACCAAATTGCTTTTGCTTATTCTGATGGGCCTCTCTCCCCCTCTCTTGTATAGGTCGTGGGCTTGTGGTTGAGGGTTGTGGTTCCTCCTGGCCCCCCCTTTCTTTTATTAAGCGGGATCATTATAGGTTTGGGCCATTAGTGCCTTGTAACCTTATTTATTGACCATTTTTTAATCACCATAATGGAGGCATCGGGATAGTGAGGGGGGGCCCATTTGGGCAGGAAAAGCTCTGCCCCTTGTGCAGTAGGAATCCTCTGGGCGGATTCAGCACTGTTTGTACCACTTGTGCCAGAGGCATTATATTGGACCATGACCGGGCGGGCGTCCCCGCCCCTAGCCCTTCACTGCCTGCAGCCTCTCCGGACCCTCCACTGCTGCACTCATCCCTCAGCGAGGGGGAAGCCAGCAGGGGGTCCCATGTTGATTTGGCGCATAGGGTGGCCAATCTCGAGAGGCAGATTTCGCGAACGGCTCCTAAAAATGCCGTGAGTAAGAAACGGCACATCAAGCCCGTTTACTCGGATAATGATGATCTTTTTGATGATCTGGGCTCTGTGGAGGAAGGTGAGTTGCCAGATGATTCCCGTTCCACTGCGGATTATTCTGCTGGCGATGGCGGTTTGTCTGATTTCTCCTCAGATGAGGATGCATGGCTCCCTGATGATACGGAGCAGTTGCTTACCTCCGTGTTTGAGAATTTACACATTGTTCCTCCCAGAGCGGCTAAGAGGAAGCAAGGTGATTTGTTTAGGCCCGAGAGACAGAGGAGGGTCTTTCCGGAGCAGGCCCATTTTTCTAATATGATTTTCAAGGAATGGGAAAGGCCTAACAAGCTGCTGTCTGTGCCTAAGGGCCTGGATAGGCGGTATCCCTTTCCTGAGGAGTTGGTTCGGTTCTCGTCCTCCCGAGGTGCATTCCCTTGTGTCGGGGTTTGTCCAACACTACTATTATGCCATCACCTGATACCGCTTCCTTACGTGACCTGGCTGACAAGCGCATGGATCAGCTGGTCTGTCATGCTTTCACCTTTGCTGGTGCCTTGTTTCATTCTGTGTGTGCCGTGGCTATTGTCTCTCTGGCCATCAGAAAGAAGGTGATACATCTTGTGGATAGAGCTGAAGCTCGCAAGCGGATGGAGCAGTATAAAGACCTCAAGGCCTGCATGAATTTCATTGCCTTTGTTGTCTCTGCCATGGATGATGGAGTCTGGCTTGGTTCCAGGATTTCGGCCCTGCTTGTCACTTCGCCGCTCGCTCTGGTTGCGGCAATGGTCGGCTGATGCCGCGGCCAAGAAGTCTCTTTCGAGTATCCCTTTCTTGGGGCACAGTTTGTTTGGGGAGCGCCTGGACCTCCTGGTCAAGGATGGTAGACTCCCTCAGAGACAGAAGCCTGTGCTACCTTTTCGGAACTTCTCTGCCTATCGCTTCTTTCGAGGAGGAAGAGGCTCTTCATTTTCAGGTGGCCGCAGAGATACCTGGAGTAGAGGTAGGTCCTGCGACCCAATCCCTCTTGGGGAGCCAGGTCTAAGCCCCCTGCCAGGTCCCCTCAGGCATGAGGGGGCGCCCTCACCCATCCGGGTCAGGGGATGGCTTCTACTGTTTGCTCAGATTTGGAGACTGCACGTCTCGGATCGGTGGATTTGGGAGGTAGTGTCCTCCGGTTGCAAGATAGAGCTGGCAGTCAGGCCTCCCACCAAATTTCTTCAGTCTCGGATATCCCAAGACCCATTGAAGGCACAGGGCTTGAGAATGGCCGTGCAACACCTCCTGCGTGAAAAAGATTTTTTGTCCCGCACTGCTAAATTAAGTATACTAATCTATGTAAATGCTGGTGCTGGCTGATAAAGGGACTTCTAAATGTACACAAACAGAAAAGGTGGTGGGGCTGCCAGCACAGTCCCAAAAGCCTTTATCAAAGTGAGCCGCACTCAGTAGTTTAAAAATTGATATACCATGCCTTTATTGAAAACATATACATATACAAGACTGACAAAAGTTTAAAAAACATTAAAAAAGGTGTTGGAAAAGGGGGGCTTAATTTTATGGCTCTAATACAACAAATATCATGATGAATGCAGTCCCTCCTGCGGTTAGGTGTGATTTGCCCTGTACCTCGTCAGGAACAGGGTCAAGGTATT
This sequence comes from Gastrophryne carolinensis, assembly GCA_027917425.1. Classification (NCBI taxonomy): domain Eukaryota; kingdom Metazoa; phylum Chordata; class Amphibia; order Anura; family Microhylidae; genus Gastrophryne; species Gastrophryne carolinensis. The sequence goes on along the minus strand of CM051238.1, from coordinate 150,295,766 downwards.
TACTCCAACCTGTTCACAGTTCCCAAGAAGGATGGAATGTTAAGACCTATCCTGGACCTGAAGGGTCTCAACAGGTTTGTAAGAGTCAGACATTTCCGCATGGAAACCTTACCGTCGGCGGTGAGCTCGCTTCGGCCCGATGACTTCATGACCACGGTGGACATCGGGGATGCTTATCTGCACATCCCAATTTTCCAGGGGCATCAGAAGTTCCTGAGGTTTGCTCTGGAAGATCAGCATTACCAGTTTGTGGCACTTCCATTCAGGATATCCTCAGCCCCCCGTGTCTTCACCAAGGTGCTGGCGGGCATCATGGCTTTCCTGAGGGACCAGGGCATTCATGTGCTGCCCTATCTGGACGACTTGCTGATTGCGTCCCAATCCCTGCAGCAGGCCGAGAACGATACCCGGACGGTGTTGTCCACTCTCGAGGCCTTCGGCTGGGTAGTCAATTACCCCAAGTCTTTTACCACTCCCTCAACAGTGAGATCCTTCCTGGGAATGACGATAGACACCCCTCAGGTCAAGGTCATTCTGCCACAGCAGAAGGTTTTGGGTCTCCAGGTGCAAGTGCAGGCCTTGCTGTCTTGTCAACGGCCGTCAATACGTCTGGGGGATGAGATTGGTGGGCCTAATGGTGTCATGCTTCGAGGCAGTGCCCTTCACCCAATTTCACATTAGACCTCTGCAATTGAACCTACTGACCGGCTGGAATCGGATGCAGGATTCTCTGGAACAAGAATTTTCGTTGTCCCCCCTGGCCAGACAGTCCCTCTTGTGGTGGTTGGACTCCCGGAACCTGCTGGTGGGCAAGTCCTTTCTGATTCCCCATTGGGAGATAGTTACCACGGATGCCAGTCTGAGAGGCTGGGGAGGCGGTGGTAGACGCAGCAGATCCAGGGTCAGTGGGGTCCGCAGGAGAACCGCTTACCCATAAATCTCTTGGAGCTGAGAGCGATCCGGTTGGTGCTTCTTCGCTTGACTCCCACTTAAGGGGTCGTGCGATCCAGGTTCGTTCGGACAACCAAACGGCTGTTGCCTACATCAATCACCAGTGCGGGATTCGGAGCAAGAGAGCCCTCAAGGAGGTGGCAGAGATTCTGACTGGCAGAGGAGAATGTTCCTGCATCTCGGCGGTCTACATTCCCGGGGTAGAAAACCAGGAGGCAGACTCCTTGAGCAGGAGAGCCTTGCACCTGGGGGAATGGTCTCTCAGCAGCAAGACCTTTCACGCTCTGTGTCTCTGCTGGGGTCAGCCGGACGTGGACCTGTTTGCGTCCAGACACAATCACAAGCTTCCAAGGTTCGTCTCCCTCTCAAGAGATCCTCTGGCCATTGCCACTGACGCTCTGACGATTCCTTGGACGGAGTTCAGGCTCCTTTATGCATTCCCTCCGTTTCCACTCCTGGGCAGAGTGCTGCGCAAGATAGCCCAGGAAGGGGTTCCAACTATCCTGGTGGCTCCTCGCTGGCCGAGAAGAAGTTGGTTTGCGGACATAGTTCAGATGTCAGTAGATCGCTACATCATGCCCGACGACCCAGGGCTTCACACAGGGGTCGCTGCGGCACCCCAATTTACGGACGCTGGCTTTGACGGCCTGGCTATTGAAACCTCAATCCTGATGGACAAGGGGCTGTCGCCCACGGTTGTGCAGACAATGATTCAGGCACGAAAGAAGGATTCTTTCATGATATATACTACAGAGTTTGGCATGCTTATATTGCTTGGTGCGAGACCAAGAGTCTCCCTTGCCACACATTTTCTATTTCTGGGATTCTGGAGTTTTTGCAACACGGCTTAGACTTGGGCCTCCAGCTGAGCACCATCAAGGGTCAGGTCTCGTCTTTAGCCATCTTTTTCCAGAGATCCATTGCCAACCATAGGTTGATCAAGACTTTTTTTCCAGAGAGTCACCCATGTCCACCCACCGTGTAAGTTAGTATTACCGGTGTGGAACTTGAATTTAGTACTGTCTGCCCTTCAGGGTCCTCCCTTCAAACCATTGTGCGATGCTGCATTGCCTATCTTGACTCTCAAAGTGGTCTTTTTGGTAGCGATCACCTCGGTGCGTTGCGTATCAGAGCTGGCCGCGCTTTGTATGAAGCCTCCCTATTTTGAGCGGCATAGGGATAAGGTGGATTTTCGCTTTAAACCTGATTTTTTTTCCTAAGGTCGTTTCTCCCTTTCACCTTAATGAGGAAGTTGTCTTGCCTTCCTTGTGTCCGGCACCGACTAATTCTAAAGAAAGGACCCTCCATGCCTTGGATGTGGTCGGAGCCATTAAGTATTACCTGGTTGAGTCCTTCAGGAAATCGGATTTTCTCTTTATCCTAAAAGAGGGCTCTAGGAAAGGTTTGCCACCTGCCAAGTCCACTCTCAGTAGGTGGATCAGACAGGCAGTGGTGCAAGCATTTTCTGCCAAGGGGAAGGAACCCCCTTTTCGGATCACAGCTCATTCTACCAGAGCTATTGGTGCCTCTTGGGCTTTTCAGCACCAGGCATCGGTTGAACAAGTTTGTAAGGCCACCACTTGGTCTTCTGTTCATACTTTTACGAAGTTTTACAAGGTGGATGTTAGGGCCTCAGCCGATGCTGTTTTTGGCTGAAAGGTGCTTCAGGCGGTAGTGAAATGAACTACATGCTGTTCCGCACTGGGGATCCCGCTCAAATGAAAACTGCTTTTGGATGTCCCACATGTCATCACTGGGATAACCTGTGGAATTGTTTTTGATTATATCCAGTTCAGGTCGTCCCACCCCGCTCTTTTGTTTCATTATCTCCTTTTGCCTTTTATGGTGATTACCATTTTTTATTAATTGGACTTGTATTTTTAAGTCTTGTTAGAGAGAGTACAAGCTGAAGCTATGTGAAGTAACATGGTTCCTTGGCCTCCCCGCCTGTCCTCTTTTTGTTTACTGCTTTTTAACCACTGGAGAATGATAGAGGGACCCCTGCATTTTTAGGGGGCGGGAAGGTGCAGCTTTCGATCTTGCAGTCGGGCGCCCCTTGGGGGCGGAATACCCACATGTCATCACTGGGACGACCTGGACTGGATATAATCAAAAACAATTCTACAGGTGAGTTTCACAGAATTGTATTTTTTCCCCAGCATTTTAAGTATTGTTAGCCAAGGAGAAGTACAGAATTTTCAATAATTCATATTTACAATACCTAGACATACATCGTCTTACTGACTATTTGTATCAGGACGCATTCTTATTACTTAAATGCTCCAATGCATAACTAGAGAATTCACTTAATTAAAGAACCTGTTTGTGCTATTTATTCCACAAATCGCAAATAATCATGTAATTTAATTAAATGGAATATACTATATACATTCATTACTGTGGTAAATGGGTGACACCCTGTAATGTATATATTAACGCTTCCAACATCTAGGGTCCAGTTAGTGTATATACAGTATGTTATAGACCAGTGTTTTTAAAGTGTTTGTGTTATTTAAAATAAAGATTGATTACATTAGCAATATTGGTATTGTGGTGCCTTAAAAAAGTAGGATTGAGGATTACAGGAGAATTATACACTTGGCACCAATTCTGAGATTTTCACTGTTGATTTATGATCTATGATCACCCCTATGCTTGGTGCCTGGGCTTGTAGTGCTTGGGGAGGGGGGGGTATACACGTAACCCTTTAACTGCCAGCCTACCTTGAGATTTTGTGCTATACATGTTGAACTGTGATTTTTTTGAAGGGATTTCCCATGAAAGTTATATAATTTTGTATTCAACAGAGTCTGGGCGTTAACATAAAATGTCTTGTTTGTCATTTTTTTAGTGTATTGTCAGCAAAAAAACAACCCTTTTCATCTGAAATAACCCCCACAAAAATATATATTCTCTAACAGTAAGTACACTGTCTTTTTTTTTTTTTTCCTACGTCCCCCCATATCCAAGGGGGATTTCCCATGAAAGTTATATAATCTTGTATTCAACAGAGTCTGGGCTTTAACATAAAATGTCTTGTTTGTCATTTTTTTAGTGTATTGTCAGCAAAAAAACAACCCTTTTCATCTGAAATAACCCCCACAAAAATATATATTCTCTAACAGTAAGTACACTGTCTTTTTTTTTTTTCCTACGTCCCCCCATATCCAAGGGGGATTTCCCATGAAAGTTATATAATCTTGTATTCAACAGAGTCTGGGCTTTAACATTAAATGTCTTGTTTGTCATTTTTTTAACAGCTTTGGTGGCCCCCGCCCTGCAGGCTACAAGCCTAGATGGCCCCCGGGCTCTTCTGCCCTCCTGGATTTTAGGGAGGCAGGTAATGGTGGGGGCTGGAGGTTAATGGCAAGTCACCTGCTTGCCACAGGTGACTTGCCATAGCCTGAGCCTTATGAACTGGTATAAGGGTCTCATGGATCCCTTACCACTTCACAAAGGTTTACATGTAAAAAAAAACAGCAGAGAAAAAATTACCTATTCTTAGTATACAGTACGTCCTGCTCCAGATATATTAGTTACACTTGGGTTATCTTCCGCCAGATGGCGCTGCACTGCAGAGACATGTAAAAACAGGCTCCTCCCGGCCCCTCAAATACCCGGGGACCTCCCACAAATCCCCAGATTTCTCTGCAGTGCTTACTGCGAAGACATGAAATTATCACTCTGTTGCAGGTGAGCGGGGCTATTAGCCTGCGGCCCTGTTGGACTATTCCCAACCATCCTTCGTGTGATGTGCCTCCCAGCCTTGGCTGCGCTGGTCGGGTGCAGGTAGGCGGCACCATGCGTGCTTATGGAGCGCTGCTCCACCGCAGTCCCCCACCAAAGGGTAGGCGGTATAGGCTGATGGTGAGCCTTTATGGGATGCCCCTCCCGCATTATTGTCCCATGCCTCGGTAGCAGTGGGCCCTGTACAAAGGGCCGCCATCCTCCCTCATTCTCCCTGTAGCCTTTGGGGGGGAAAGAAGGGGGTGTGTGTGTGGGTGAGCGTGTATCGTGATTCGTGCATACGGGCTTTTGTCATGTTTTTTTGGACTAGTATATGTGGTGTCAGCCGCCGTGCTGACTTGCCGGGCGGCGGCGTTACCTCAGGCGCTTCTGCGTTCTCATTGGCTGCTTGTCGGTGGACTTCGCGCTCTTCAGGGGGGCGGGGCCTGGCCTGGCGCGTCCTGCGCCCGCCCTTCGAGGTACTCGGCGCCATGTTTTCAGGTTGCGCGCGCGTGACGTTCTTACTTACCATGGTCCGTAAGTGCCCTCGCGGGCGGCTTTATACTCATTGTAGTGTGTTTGGTTCTGACACCCTTTCTTCTCATTATGTCTTTCAGACGGGTGAATCCATTGGCTTCTCCCGGCCCGGTGTAACTGATAGTTGGGCCTTGTAAAATTACTCCCACTTCCCTAGCGGGTCATTGGGGCATCCAGGGTTGCTTTATAGCGTCAATCCCTACTGGCATATTGTGCCTAATAATCACCATATGGAGGCATCTCAGGATAATGTGACCGGGGTCCCCTTGGGACAAGACCGGCTGTGTATAGCGTGTGGACAGCCTCATGCTGCCGCTGACAAGGCATGGGTCTGCGTACCCTGTGCTGAGCAAGCGCTGGCTTTGCAATCTGGCCTGCCAGTGGCTGCACTTCGTTTCATTACTCCCCCCAGCTTAAATCTCTCTCCTGTTGAGTTGCATACTTGTGGGAATTCTCAGCCTGATGTGTCTTCTAGACTGCCTACTGCTGAACAGATTATTGCGAGATCTTTAGCGCGTAAGGGCCCTGGTAAGAAGCGGCACTTGACGCCTAATGTTACTGTTTTCCCTATGGGATCTCAGGAGTTTATGAATCTGTGTGGCTATACCCCTGCTGATGAAGGAGATTTATTTTCTGACTCATCTGATGAGAGACCAAGGGGTCATGACTATTCTGGCTTTGACCCCTGGGCCCCAGATGACACTGACAGATTATTGACCCAGATCTTTGAGGTTCTGTCTATCTCTCTCCCTGGTGAGGCTCCCAGGCAAAAAGGGGAGCATTTTCATACAGCAACATCACATTTGGAATTCCTAGAGCAGGCACATTTCCATACCCTTGTGCTCAAGGAATGGGAGTGCCCCAGTAAACTTCCCGGGGTTCCAAGGGATTGGGATAGGAAGTATCCTTTTCCCCCTGAGGTGGTTAAATGTTGGTCAACCCCCCCCCCCCCGAGGTGGATGTCCCGATCCTAGGGCTATCTAACACCCCTGTCATGCATTCCCCTGATTCTACTACCCTGCAGGATGCTGAGGACCGGCGCATTGACCTGCTGGCCTCCCACGCCTTTGCATGTGCGGGGACGGCGCTGCGCCCGGTCTGTGCCTCTGGCATTACTGCTGTGGCCACTAGAACCCTTATCAGAAATATGCTCGATAGTGCCCCTGATGATCTCCCTTGTGAGGTGTTTAATGCACTCTCCAGTTGTGATGTTTTTGTAAATTTTGTCCTATTAGCATTGGATGACACCATCAGAATGTGTGCAAGAACTTCTGCCCTCGTGGTGGCTATACGCCGCTTGGTTTGGCTGCGACAGTGGGGTGTTGACAATGCTGCGAAGAAGGCCCTCACTGGGCTTCCTTTTAAGGGGCTACGCCTGTTTGGGGCCCGTCTAGACCTGTTTGCTAAGAGAGGTAAGTTACCCCAGCGCAGACGGCTGTCTCGGCCCCTTCGGGGCCAGGGCTCCCCTTCACCCCCCTACCATGGTGTTAAACAAGAAACAGGGGTGTCCTTTCCAGGGACTCGCGCAGATTCCTGTCACAAGAGCAGAAGACAATGTCCTGGCTCCTCCGGGGGGGCTAAGCCCAAATCCTCCCCCAAGTCCCCTCAGGCATGATGGGGCGCCCTCGACCGTCAGGGTGAGGGGACGGCTGCGGCACTTTGCTCAGGTCTGGAGGCATCACGCCTCAGACCGGTGGATTCAGGAGGTAGTGTCCTCCGGCTACAAGATAGAGTTTGCTGTGCGACCTCCCCCAAGATTATCAGGTCCCGGATACTCCTGGTCCCTGCCTCTGCTCAGGTGTTGGCGCAGGCCGTGCAAGGCCTGCTGGGTTTGGGGGTCATTTGCAGATTTCCCTTAAAAGACAGAGGCAAGGGACTCTACACCAACCTTTTCACAGTTCCCAAAAAAGATGGGTCAGTCAGGCCCATTCTGGATTTACAGATCTTCAGCAAAATTGTCAAGAACAGGCGTTTTCCGCATGGAAACCCTGCGCTCGGCCATCAGCTCCTTGCTCCCCAGGGGTTTCATGACGTCTGGATATCAAAGATGCTTACCTTCACGTCCCTGTTTTTTCAGGACACCAAGGTTCCTCTGATTCGCGTTGGAAGATCAACACTGCCAATTTGTAGCCTTTGCCATCTGGCCTCTCTTCAGCTCCCTGAGTGCTCACCAAGGTGCTGCCGGGGGTGATGTCTCTAATGAGACCAAGGGGCATCCGCGTGCTGCCCTACCTGGACATCCTCATCACTTCCCAGTCTCTACATCAGGCAGAGTTGGATACTCAGCTGGTGGTGTCCATTCTGGAGTCATTTGGATGGGTGATCAACCACCCCAAGTCCTCACTGTCCCCTTCCTTGGTAACTCCATTCCTAGGAATGAATCTGGATACAGTTCAGGCAAGGATCTTCCTTCCTCAGCAGAAGGTGGACAATCTGCTTGCACAGGCTCAGTCCCTCCTAGCTTGTCCCCATACCTCCACCATGCAGGGGATGCAGCTGGTGGGCCTGATGGTGGCGTGCTTCGAAGCGGTCCCTTATGCTCAGTTCCACTTGGGTCTTCTGCAACTTCTCCTATTGTCTGTATGGGTCATGGACCCAGCATCCCTGGACAGGGTCTGTGTGCTTTCCCCCCTGGTAAGGAGGTCCCTCTTGTGGTGAATGGACTCAAGGAACCTGTTGGGGGGCAGATCCTTTCTTGCCCCTTCCTGGGAGACGGTCACCATGGATGCCAGTCTATCAGGTTGGGGGGGGGGTTTCTGGAAGTCCCTGCGGTTCCAGGGGAGGTGGGGCCCTCAGGAGGCCCACACACCTATCAATGTCTTGAAGCTGTAAGCGGTCAGGTTAGTTCTAGGCTCGCTTGACTACTCATCTTCAGGGCCTGCCTGTTCAGGGGCGCTCGGACAGCCTGACGGCAGTTGCCTACATCAATCATCAGGGAGGGACCCGGAGCAAGTGGGCCCTCCAGGAAGTGTCTCTGATCCTGACCTGGGTGGAGGCCAATGTTCCCTGCATATCAGCGGTATACATTCCGGGGGGTCCCTCTGCAACAGGGTGTTCCAATCTCTGTGTCACCGTTGGGGCCAACTAGATGTGGATCTGTTTGCATCCCGTCACAATCAAAAGCTCCCGGCCTTTGTCTCCCTGTCCCAGGATCCTCTGGCCGTGACCACGGATGCTTTAGTAATGTCATGGCAGGTCATTCAGTTCCTGTATGTCTTTCCTCCGTTCCCCCTGCTGAGCAGGGTTCTGCGCAAGATTGCTCTGGAGGGGGTGCCAGCAATTCCGGTGGCCCCCAGGTGGCCAAGAGGAGTGTGGTTCACAGACGTGGTGCAGATGGCAGTAGACCAGTACGTTCTGTCAGGGGTGCCAGATCTGTTCACTCAGGGCCCCTTACGCCATTTCAATTTACAAACTCTGGCTTTGACGACCTGGCTGCTGAAACCTCCATCTTGATGGAGAAAGGCTTGTCCGCCTCGTGGCTGATACCATGGTGCAGGCTAGGAAGAAAACTTCTTCTTCCATCTATTACAGGGTTTGGCGTACCTACTTTGACTGGTGTGAGTCTAGGTCTTCCCTGTCGGGTGTTTTCAGTCCCCAGGGTTCTGGAGTTCTTACAGCATGGGTTGGAGTCGGGACTCCAACTCAGTACTCTGAAGGGTCAGTCTTCTGCCCTGTCTGTTTTCTTTCAGAAGTCTTTTGCTCAGCATTCTCTGATTTAGACCTTTTTTCCAGGGGGTCGCTCATGTGCGTTCCCAACCTGTGGTCCCTGTTTGGGATTTGAACTTGGTTTTGTCTGATTTGCAGGGTGCTCCCTTTGAACCTATGCAGGATTCTGCTCTGGCTGTTTTTACCTTCAGGGTTGTTTTTCTGGTAGCCATTTCTTCGGTCAGGCGTGTGTCTGAGTTGGCGGCTTTTTCTATTCAGCCCCCATACCTTGGGAGACACCAGGACAAGGTGGTGTTCCGCGTTAAACCAGATTTTCTGCCTAGGGTAGTGTCTGCCTTTCATTGAATCAAGATATTGTTCTTCTTCTTTGTGCCCTAATCCTAGCTACACTAAGGAGAGGGTTTTGCATTCCTTGGATGTGGTCAGGTGTTTGAAGTAATACCTGGTGGTCACTGCGTCCTTCAGGAAAACTGATGCTTTTTTTTGTGGTCCCTTCTGGGCCCAGGATGAGTTGGGCTCATGCCAAGTCTACTATTAGCAAATGGATCCGTCTGGCCGTGATTCAGGCCTATTCTGCTAAGGGGAGGAGTCCTCCCTTCCGCCTTACTGCTCATTCTACTCGTGCTATTGGTGCCTCTTGGGCCTTTCAGCACCAGGCTTCTGTTGAACAAGTTTGCAAGGCCGCTACTTGGTCTTCTGTTCATACCTTTTCAAATTCTTTTTATTTGAGTTTTTGACATTTTTTCAAACATATAAGGTACATAGTTTGGTCTTCTCAAAAAATTACAGCATAGTAAAAGCGGTACAGACATGGCTTTGCATAAGAATAGACATCATTTTTTCTGCTAGCAATGTATGTCAGCTCTAGGTATTCAACATCGTAACATTTAATCTGAGCTACCATTGTTTGATTACAAAACACCCTTTACATGTGGTATAACCGCTCAAGGTGGGGGCCGCGCATCCCGCCGACAACCCCTCCCTCAAGATCAATTGGATCATCTCCTTCCACCACTCTTGTCAAGTACCAAGTGGTGTCTCGAAATGTTTGATATAGTTTTTGTTTGGTTTCTGTATTTAAAGTGTCAATAAAGCTTTCCCATGTATTAAAGAATTTGGGCGTTTTCTTTTCCTTATCTGAAGTTGCTTCAGCCCATTCAAATTTAAAGAGCTGTTGCAATTTTTCCATAAAGTGTTGGAATGGGGGCGGGTCACTCCCTATCCATCCCTGAAGAATAACCTTCTTAGCTACTGTGGCTATCAGTAGAATTAGTTTTCTAGTTCCTCTGTCTGTCCTCTGGGTATTGGTGTCCACGGAGCCAAATATTGCCCACCTTGGGGTAAGGGGTAGGTAGCTCGTCAGCTTTGTGATCATATATCTGTGCACTTTTCTCCAAAATTGGTTGATCACCGGACATTCCCACAAACAGTGGTATAAATCTGCTTTCTCCTTCCCACATTTTTTACAGTGGTCGGAGTCAGACAGCTTCATCTGCACTGATCGAGCTGGTGATACATAATTGTAATGGTACAGCCTGAGCAGCATTTCCCTATAAGAGGATGCCTGCAGAGTTGACCAGGAGTAGTTGTACATTTTGAGCAGTTCGGCAATATCCAACTCCGGAAAATGAGCGCACCACTTAACCATGCCTGTACTGAGTTCTTCATAATGAAGAGTGTGTCTTAAAAATTTGTAGTGTGTCGCTATGGCTTTACTGTTTGGTGGTGTTGTGTTCAGCAACATGTCTAGCTCGTTGTCCCAGTCTTGCGTGGAAAATCTTTTGATTGTTTTCTTGACATAGGACGATAGTTGAAAGTATGCAAAGATGTGTGGGGCCGTGAATGGGAATTTTTCTTTGAACTCTTGGAATGTAAGTATTCTTTTGTCATTTCGTTTCAGTAGTTGTCCAATATGTGTGAGTCCTGCTTTTTCCCACTCCGTGAAGGGACGTGTTTGGTTCCCGTTTAAGAAATCTAGGTTGCCCGTGATGGGTAAAAATACTGATAAGCGAGGGTTTAATTTATATCTTTTTCTCAGTTTTTGCCAAAGACTCCAGATGGACATCAATAGCGGGTTTTGGGTGACCTGTTCAGGTAACTCTGCTCTTGGTATATGAATCAAGTAGTCTAGTTTAACATCTGGTATCATGTTCTGATCTAACCGTGGATTTGTGTGTATGTGCGTGTTTTTGATCCAATCTCTCAGCACCCCTAGCAGTGCCGCCGTATTGTAATTAAAGGGATCTGGGAGATTTACCCCAGCATTCTCCCGTGGCTGCTGCAACACCCTTCTGCTTATTATTGCTCTTTTCTTGCCCCAGATGAATTCTCTGAACCTTTTGTGTAGTTCTGTGATATCCTTGTTATTTAGGAGTATAGGGAGTGTTTGTAGGTAGAACAACAGTTTCGGGAACGCTACCATTTTTATTAGATAGATTCGCCCCAGGTATGAAAGGGTCAGACTAGCCCAGGTTTGTAAGTTTTTTTGTATTTCTCTTATGACAGGCTTAATATTTATATCATAGAGTAGGTGTAGATTTTTAGGTAGTAAAACACCCAGATACTTAACATGCTGTTTGTTCCATTTGAAAGGGAAGCCCTCCCCCCAGGCCGGTCTTGTACAACCACCAAGGTATAGGGCTGCCGATTTTTCTAAATTAATTGAGTAGCCCGTAACAGTGCCGAATTGGGTTATAATTTCTAATATCCGTGGGAGCGTGGTTTGGGGGTTCGCTATGTATAATAGTACATCATCTGCAAAGGCCGTTATTTTTATCTCTTCTTTACCTATTTTTATTCCCTGAAAGGCGGTTTCTCCCTCCAATAATCTAAAGAGTGGGTCAATGGCTAGGTTGAATAATAGAGGTGACAGGGGGCAGCCTTGTCTGACTCCTCTCCCCAGTCGGATGCCGTCTGTAAGTTGTCCATTGACTAGCAGTTGACAAGTTGGTGTTCTGTATATATATTGTATTAAGGATTTGAACGTGTTACCGAAGGCTCTTTCCGCTAACACAGCATTAAGCCATGGCCACGCAATTTTATCAAATGCTTTTTCAGCATCCAAACTGAGGAGAAGGCCCTTAGATTTACCATTGGTAGTGATTGCTGCTATTGCTGTGCGTATTCCTATTGAAATGTGTTTACCCCTAACAAAGCCCAGTTGGTGCTTGGTGAGCAGCCCCGGGAGAATGCATTGAAGCCGATCCGCCAATATCTTAGAAAAAATTTTATAATCTGTATTCAGTAACGATATCGGCCTATAAGATTGGGCTAATTCTGGATCTCTGTCTGGTTTTGGCAGCAAAATCGTGTAAGCTTCAGTGAATCTGGACATTGGGGTCCCATGGTGTGTGATGCTGTGAAATACTCCTCGAAGTATGGGTATCACTACAGGGTTCAATAATTTGTAAAATTCGGTCGTGTAACCATCGGGGCCCGGGGTTTTTTGGTTTTTGAGATTTTTGATCGTGTTTTCTATTTCCTGATCCGTTATGTCCGCTTCCAGCATGCCCCTCTGTTCTGTTGTAAGTCGTGGAAGCTGTGTCCTGTCAAGTATGTCTTGTGTGGTGGCGTAGTTTGTTGCTGCGGGCGAGTATAATTCTCTAAAGTATCCTTCAAATTGTTTTGCTATACTTTTAGCGTCATGTGTTCTGTAGCCAGTGGATGTGTCCTTTACAACATTTATAGTTCTGTTTTGTCCCCTTGTTTTCACCATATTGGCTAATAGTGACCCAGCCTTGTTGCCAAACCTAAAGTATTTGGCATTTTGAAATTGTATTCTGTTTTTGGCTTCTGCTCCCAAGTATGTGTCTAGTATTAGGGAGGCTTCCAACCAGCATTTTTTATTTTCTGGTGTATTGTGTTCTATATAGTTTTTATAGGCTTTGGTAAGTGCATTGTAAAGGAGTGTCTGTTTTGCCTTTGCTTCCCTCCGTTGTTTAGCAGTGTATGCTATGATCTGTCCTCTCAGTACAGCTTTCGCCGTTTCCCAGAGTAGTGTTGGGTTATCCATATGTTGAATATTGTCATCTAAGAAGTCTCCCCAGCCTTTCGTCAGATATTCTTTAAATTTTGGGGATGTGTATAAGTAATTTGGAAATTTCCAGATTCTAGAGCGTGTCTGTGCTGTTTCCAATTTAATTGTCAGTGAGAGGGATGCATGGTCTGACACCGTGATTGGCCCGATGGAGGCATCCGCAACCTCCCCCATCAGTTGTTCATCTATTAGGGTATAGTCAATTCTCGATAATGTTTTGTGGGCTACCGAGTAGCACGTGTATTCCCTGGCTGTCGGGTATAGGAGCCTCCACGGGTCAACCAATGCCGTATTCTGTAACAAAAATTTGAGAGGGTCTCCCATGGATTGTGTAGTTCGTGATTCCTGCCTGTCCATCCTGGGGTCTATAGTGGCATTAAAGTCCCCTATTACGATTAGGTTCTGCGCCTGTATTGCTAGTAACTTTTGTGTAAGCTCCGTGTAAAAGTCTACATTAGAGCCATTGGGCGCATAGATATTGGCTAAGGTGAAGTTCTGTCCCGCTATGTTGAGTTTCAGAATTATATATCTACTTTCGGGATCAATATGCTTTTCTGTTATATTATATCGCAGGTGCTTGCCAATCAGTATGGCGACCCCTCTTTTTTTCTGTGTGTAAGTAGTGGCAATTTCCTCCCCTATCCAATTGGCTTTGAGTTTGCCCTTTTCCCCCGTTTTCCAGTGTGTTTCCTGTATCCCCACAATGTCCGGGTTGAGGCGGTGAATTGATGTCAGGACTTTTCTACGTTTGATGGGGTGATTCAGGCCTCCTACATTCCAGGAGACCATTTTAATTGTGTCTTTCACTATAGTGTCTGTCATTGTTTTATCGGTTGCCATGTGCTGTGTATATTGACAAATTTAGTGGGGCATACCTCACAATCCTGTGTCTCTTGTCTTCTAGATGTTTACCCTGCTTACGAGATTTCAAAGCTCGCGGCCCCCACCCTGAGCGGCGCACACCGTTAATATCAACAATCCGAATACCATCAACTTCACCTTGGGAAAAAAAAAACTGGGAATAAAATATTAAAATCACGTACATTTGCACCGACAATCATCCACTTGTAGTGGCCATTTTCTCTCAATAAACTTTCCATTAACACTATAACCTTTCTCAAACATTTTGCCCCATAAAGGGACAGCAACTGTATCTTGTGTTGGTGCGTACCATTCAATAAACTTTTTTTCAACCTTACGAACTTTTTTTTAAACTTTTGTGCCCTGCAAGCGATTGGTCATTCCCATAATCGCATAGATCCTGCATACTGCATTCTGGGATCATGAACAATTATTTTATAACGCAGCTTTATGCCCTTAGCGGGCGAGGTCCTATCACCCCGTGTTTGGTGGTAGCAGATCCAATTTAGCTTTTTTGGCATCATCGTATGTTTTGCTCTCTCCAGAGACGGTGACTCTTAGTTTCGCGGGGTATAACAGGGCAAATCTGATTCCTTGCTGCACAAGGTGTTGGCAAATGGGGGAAAACTCTTTGCGTTTCTGGGTTACTGCTACAGAGAAGTCCTGAAATATCAGGATTTTGTTTCCCGCCACCACCACTTCTTTTTGTCTGCGATAAGCTCTTAAAATTTCCTCTTTGTCCTCGAAGTGCAGGTATTTAGCTATAGTCGCTCTGGGTCTGTTACTTTCAGATTGTCTATCTGGTCCTAGCCTGTGTGCCCTTTCAATCTTCCTAGAGTCACATGCAGGTAGCTGCAATGCTGTCATTAGATCACCCGCAAGGAAGGATTTCAGCCCCTGGCCTTTATAGCTTTCTGGTATGCCCACAAATCTGAGATTCGATCTGCGACTCCTATTCTCTAGGTCCTCCTGTTTTTCACATAGGGTGATCAGGAGTTTTTCTTGTTTTTTAATTTTCTCACTGTATGCTGCATTACAGTCTTCCAGGTCACTGACCCTTTGTTGAAGTTCTGTTATTTGTTGTGTGTGGGAGTTGATTTGTTCCATGGCCCCCGCAAGAGTGTGATGTAAGTCCCCAAATTTTTTATCGAAGTAGGGTATTAAAGTGTCCATAACCTCTTGTGCTATAGATTGGTCTTTTTCCCCTGTGCGTGGACCCTGTTGCTCCCGCTGGGGTGAGATGTCAATCTCAGGCGATGGTGGTGAAGAGGGCGGAGTGTTAGTCTGCCTGGAGTCCGCCTGGGAGTTGTGTTTTGATTTGGATTTGCTATGAGCTGTAGGGGTGAGTTTTTCTATGTACCTATCCATTCCTCTAGTTTTTCTCTGACTCATGGTGGTTTGAATCGAGTTTAGGTTGGGAGTTGGGTTTTGTACCTGGGGACTGCAGCACGACCACAGCCCTCTAGGGTGTATTAGTTTCTGTCTGCAAGTTTACTTTTAGTTAGTATTATCCTCTATTTCCCAATATTAGGCGTTATTAAGGGTGGATCTCCCTCCTAGATGACTATGCTGCCTTAAAATATTGTTGGGTGTCCCTGTGGACCACCAGTTTGGGGGATAGGTGCCCTCCTCCACCAGTTGTACTATGCGCGCTATCTATTGCAGACAACCGATTTGCAAGGAAGGTGACAGTGTCAAATTATCCTCTCAAACATTCCTGTAAGGAAAAAGCGATGGTTATGACGTTTATGCGCACATTCATGTAGTAGATGCCTGTAACGGGCTCTTGCAAAGTTTGGCAGCAAGTGAATTAAATTTTTTTTTTTTTTTTTTTTTTTTTTTTGTGATTAATTATGGCCACTAGATGGCAGTAGTGGCTCAAAGCCGATGCAGTAGGCAATCACCAGGCTTTATGTTGTTTTGACACTAGGTGTCAGAAGAGAGTCGCCCCCACCTCCAGACACCTGCACCATTGAGTTTCACCACCAGGTGTCAGTGTTTTCTATTGGAGATAAGGGTTGTCCTCTCCCCCACCTGCCATACACTATATACACAATATACACTATATACGTTATTTACACCAAATACACTATAGAATCTGATTCCTTAAGGGAAATGACTATTAAAACTTAGTACTACAAATACTTCTATGAGGGAGGGTAAAAGAGGAAAAGAAAGAAAAAGACCAGCTGTGATAAATTGACTTATAAGCTGCATAAGTGAGCAGACTGCTCTGCTGTTGGTATGCAGACGGTGGTCCCCTGCTGGGATCAAGAGAGTTCTGCCCGTTTGTGCTGGGGTTCTTCTGTGAAACAAAGAGAGGGGGAGAGTTTGAATCTTCCAGATTGCGCTGAGGGTCTCAACCGTCCACAGGGACAGAAATTAAAGCTGTGGGGCGTAGTGAAAGCAAGTCTGGAGCTCACAAGGGCAAGTTCACAGTTGTGATGAGGGTGCCAATATCTCTGGGAGCACTGCACATAAACCGTTTGGCGCCTCGTGCAATAACCGGGTGATAGAGCAGTTTCGCGGCCCCCTCCGCCCTCCAACCTGTGACCCCAATGTTTGATCCAGGGGAGAAAGGGAAGGCTGTGTGCTTGACAACGGATGGGGGGAGACCTCCTCTCTCAGCTCCGGTCAGCAGCCCAGAGTCCCGCGGGCACGTGCGGGAAGAGGAGAGAAGCAGGGAAGAATTCGCACGCCACCGGGCTATGCTGCGCCGTGGGGGGGGAAGAGGGGAGGGGGCGAGGGCAGACCCCAAATACCTCAAGTTTTAGAGATGTTGAGCCGGTCGCGGCCCGGTCCAGCCCCGCAGCCGCTGGGGTAGACGTTCTTGAGCTCTATGTGAGCAAGGAGGAGGCGACTCCAGCCTCCCTTCGTGGGAGCTGCACCCGACCACCGGCGCTGGGCAGTCGCAGCCACCACGCGGGTCTCCACCGCAGGTAAGGCCTCTCCCCTCCCCGCCAATCTACAGCAGGGGGGGCAGCCGCTCCGCGTCAAAGAAAAAATGCGGCTGGGGCTCCCAGGCAGCGCTCCGATCCACAGCCGCAGGCCTAGGTCTTCTTGCCGCCCACCAGGTTAGTCACTACACCTCTCCCCAGAACTCTGGTGTGATCTCTGGATGGCCGGACGACCGTGTGTCCGACACCGCTCCGCTGCTCCCGCCGTCCTCTTTAGCGTTTCTCTCAGTTGCCGCTCCTCAGATCTCTGAATGGTAAAGATGTGCGGATGTAGTGATGTGATAGCACTCTGCCCCAGCTGTCCAAGATGGATTGCCTTGCAATGGTCGCCGTCACACGTGGCCGGCGTGCGGCCTTGCAGAGTTGGGCAGGGACTCCCGGGTTTCCAAAAATGGGGGTAATCTGCGATGTCTCGTCGCCTGAGGAGTCTATTCCCCTTGGTTTTGTGCTTTGCCTCAGCTTCTATTGCCAGGATGGCGCTTGATTCTTTCGCGAGGTGAGGGAGCACAGCTAAGATGCGGCCATTCTATTTGGCTCCGCCCCCGGAAGTCCTGTTCATACCTTTTCAAAGTTTTACAAGGTTGATGTTAAGGCCTCAGCTGATGCTGTTTTTGGCCGCAAGGTTTTGCAGGCGGCAGTGGTTTAAACTGTCTGCTGTTACCTTTTTTTATTGGGGATCCCACCCTACTTTATGGACATTGCTATTGGATGTCCCAAGTGTAAGTAATCTATCTGGAGCCGGACGTACTGTATACTAAGAATAATACAATTCTGTGAAATACTCACCTGTAGAATTGGTATTATATGTATACAGTACGTCCTGCTCCACCCCACCCTGGTTTTTGCATTATTCTGGATCCCCTGTATGGTGATTGTTCTCATTGTTATAAGTTACCAGTTTTTGGGTGGTTAAATTCTCCCGGCTTCTTGTTCACTGCTTTTCAATGCTGGGGATTTGTGGAAGGTCCCCGGGTATTTGAGGGGCCGGGAGGAGCCTGTTTTTACATGTCTCTGCAGTCCAGCGCCATCTGGTGGAGGATAACCCAAGTGTAAGTAATCTATCTGGAGCAGGACGTACTGTATACATATAATACCAATTCTACGGGTGAGTATTTCACAGAATTGTATTTTTATTAATTTTTTTCTTTACCCACATCCGCTCCGATGTCCCATGCCGCTGTCCCTTTTCGATCTTCGATGACCGATGCCGGTGATTACTGGAGGGGGGTGGGGATGCAAAGGATCAGAGTCCCTTGCCCCTTCACCCCTCTCTGCTGATCACTGGCACCTGGGAAGCGTTGGGCTGACACGTAACTGGATGACATCATCTTCCCCAACCCGAAAAAGGCAGGGCTAGATGCGGTGATGCAGAAGCAGGGTGAGGTGGTCTGTTTCGAGCCCTGTCCTCATGCTGAAGAGCTCTGGGGGGGGGGGGGGGAGTCAGAGGCCCACAGGTTAAGAGGAGATCTGGCTGAAAGGATCGCAGGCATAGGTGAGTAAATGTAATTTCTTCTTTTCTCTCTGTATAGTGTCAGCACTAGTGGGGCTTTCCTATACAGCCCTTATTGTGCCCTTTCTGGGGACACAGGCTTATGCTGGGGTACAGTTCTTTGTATGCTTGCACAGCGTTCCACAAGATAAATCTGCATGTGACTCGGGACACAACTTTGGCACAAGGTGTTAAAATATTCTTTGTAATTAGTTTAGTTGGCTTACAGCCTTGTTAGGTGGGTTCCCTCCCATGTATTTGGGCTGCTTTTGGATGCCCCAGTGCATAAGCTTGTGTACCCCAAGTACACAACAAGTGTTACATCCAGGCGTCTAATGGTATCTGAGAAAATGTGATATATTAATATGCAACTGGAAAAACCAAACACTTATCGTATATTCCTCATTGCTGTATTTTTTCTATTCTACCGTGATGCTGATTCCTTGGTCAGCTATCTTTATTTCAGAAGCAAAATGCACATGGCGTGATGCTCATACTGTGGAGCACATCCTGTGCAATCCCTCAGGCAACATCTGATGATCTAATAAAGGCTAATTAGGAAGCTAAACTTACCCCTCAGTCCATCGATGATCTCTTAGCTGCTGCACAGCAACATGTAATCCCTTATTTCTTCCATCTATATTTGGTAGTAGCTATTATATTTATGCACTTTACAGTTACATCTTTATATTGCTACTATGTTATTTTAAAACATTAAAAAATGCAACTGTAAAAATCCATATAGCGGTTAATTACAATTGAAATCCCAAATACAAACGTTCTTGCAATCTTGATATAAGCAAATTTTATATAAAGAGATTACCATTACTGGCAGTGTGAGGCATCCCCCATTACACTGAGTGAGCAGCACTCCCATTTAAAGACAGTGTGTGGCATCCCTTATTACAGGCAGTGTGCAGCATGCCCCCAATCTTGTATGTATGGAGGACCGCCAAACATGAATCGGTGTGGCATCCACCATTACAGGAAGTGTGTGGCATTCCCCATCATGGGCAGTTTGTGACATCCCTCACTGCAGTCAGTGTGCGGCATCCCTCATTGCAGCCAATATGCAGCATCCCTCACTACAGCCAGTGTGCGGCATCCCTCATTACAGCCAGCGAATGGCATCCCATGGAGGACCAGCTGTCAGTAAGCAGATAAACTTACATTTGTTCCCTGCCTGCTGGTACCTGACACGCACACGTGCACTGGATGTTGTGAAATGGGAATTTCAGATCAGGTTGTGATAATATTTTCATGACTGTGCGAGGTAGTTTGGGGAAGCCTAGACACAGAAACAGTATGCCAGAACCAGTGACCAGTTGTTAATTTTCAGAACCAGTAATAAGGGTATTATAGTCTGCTGTATTAATAATAATACCCTTTATTTAGTGCCAACATATTCTGTATTGCTTTACAATCTGTAGTAGAACCATTATGTGGCACGCCTGGCTGACTTTAGTGAATGTGTCATAGGAGATAACTGATGAAATACATCTCTACCTCTTTGAAAAATCGAAGCACTCTACATGGAGATCCACTCCACCCAAAAAGTAAACAACTGCAAGTTTAAAAAATAAAGTTATTTCTGTACTTAGTGTTGAAGACCTCTCCATTATGGGTGAATACTGTCCAGCTGAAATACCAAGCGCTACATTTGAGAATGTGATATTACCTCCCATTTATCTGCCACTATTGATAATGTAAAAGCCAGCACAAATATTATGAACCTGCTAGAGACACTCCACTGAATATGTTGTGCTGTACTGATATAATGAAGTCTCTCTACTGGCCAATATTGTACATCTTCAAATCAATTTGGAGCCTGGTGAGAAAACTCACTTTTTTTAGGAGATAAAACTGCCATTCACTTTTTATTGACACATGCAGTAGACAAACTCAAGGCCTGCAGACTGCCTTCCAAGCCTCTGGATAAGGCTATTTACGCTGACAGCATGTCTTTGCACCTGTGAGTGGTACTTCTGTATGATGGCTATCATGGGCAAAATGGTTCTACTTTTGCATCTGTTTTGGGCAAAATATTTACGTGGCTGTTGTGGGCAAAATAATTTTGCATCTGTCTTGGCAAAATATTTTGTCTCAGCCCCACAGTAAAAATTTCCCTAAATCTCTGTGCAGTAATCTCTTATCACTAGCCAATCCCTCAATTTTTATTAATTTATCATTGCTCCAAAAGCTCCTAGATACTTTGCAGCAACTGTTTCAATGCTGTGCAGCTGCCTGCTATTCCACAACATCCCTCTCAAATGGCTTACATCACTGCCTGCAGAAGAGGTGGTTCAGGGGAGCAATTTACTTAGAATTTTTGCTTCAGGCTGACTTGGACACTTTGGGCATCTGGGCAACAGCTTGAAATACGAAGTGTCCTTGTGGGAGAGACTTAGGGTGTACTATTAGACCACAGGCTAAATAACAGTATGCAATGTCAACATCCATTAACATCAATCTTGTTGGTGTGTAAAACCATAACATGTTTGGAATCCAAACTGCAATATTAGGAGGTATTCATTAGAAGAAACTGCTTAGCCCATCTTTATAATCCACAAAGTAAATCCATTTTGACAGATTTGCCTTGGCAGTATTATTCTTGGTGTGCCACACACCCCGCTTCACCTTTAATATTCTTCACTATTGGGTTAACTCACCGCCAGGTGACGCTGTGCAGAGAGGAAGTCTTGTAACGAGCCCCCTTCCGGCCTATATATACCTGGTACCTCCCATTTATCACCAGTATTTTTCTCTCTGCTTGACGACAAGACAGAAGATTGAAGTCTCCTGCTTACAGGTAGCCGGGGTCTTACCCCGGCACCCCTTTTGGTCTATTTCTGCCCGGTTTTGATTGTTTGTACCTTTATGGTGGATTGGAAGCCTCCCAGCCTAGGCTGCTCACTGGGCAATTGGTAGACGGCACTATAGGTGCCTAGGAGCTTATCTCCTCCGCTCGACCCCCTCTTTTGGGGGCAATGCGGCTATCCGGCATGGTGATCCGGAAATGGGATGCCCCTGTCCCGAGGGTCCCCTTAGCCCCTTACTCTCCTGTTACGGTCCCTTCTCCCTTCACTATGGGGGGGGGGGGGTTTAGAGGGTTGTGTATTGTGTGTGTATTTCACTGTATGACTTTTTGTAACACATGTGTTTTACTTTTATGCATTTAGCAGACTGCACCGCAAGTTGTGCACTCGGTCTGATTGTTCCTCTTAAAGAGCTTTCCTTGGGCAGGTCTTTTAGATAAGTACTGGCCGGCTTGGCCAGTGTTTGGGTCAGCTTTAGGGGGTAGCTGGGGCGCGCTGTGGCAGGCTGGCTTGCTGCCTGAGCCTTTGCTATAGCACAGCCTCCCTCCCCCCTCCCCCGCTGGTCTCCTTGCCGTTCGGCCGCCGCATTGTCAGCATCGGCTGCACTGTTTTTTCCCTTCCCTCCCTCCTCCTCCCCCCTCCTCCTGCCTTTGTGTTATGGCCCGTTGTAGTGGCTCATCTGGTAGTAATCCCTTGATGAATTGGCGCACTGATCGGGCTTGAGGGGGGCGGGCTCCGGTGACGTGGAAACGGGGGCGTGGCGCCAGCGGCAGCGTCATGCGACCAGCCCCAGCCTCACTTCCTTCCTTCCTGGCTTAAAGGAAGTCACGTGGGGGGGGCTCGCTGCCGCACATGGGTTTGTTTACCTTTCTGGCTCCTACTGCTAGTGCTGCTGCTGGCTGCTGCGTCGTCCATGCGGTTGCTGCGGTCGCTCTCGTTTCTCTGCAGGTAAGTGGCCCCACCTTGTGTGTCTTTTAAAATCTATAATGTTTATAGTTTTTTAGACATAGGGGGGAGAGATCTTTAAGGGGATGCATCATGATTATTTAGGGCAAGGGTTTTTTCCTTTGCTTATTTAAAGGCACCCTTGGTGCCATGCATAAGTATGTTTGCATGTTTGCCACATGTTTGGGGATCTGACTGTTGGTTTTTTCTTCCCCTACAGATCCCGGGAATCCCTGATTAAAGCGGCCTCCCGGCTCTGTATTACTTGGCTATTCTTTCTTTTTTTAAAAAAAAAAAAAAAAAGAAAGGAAAATTGGGACATATATATATATATATATATATATATATATTGATATAAAAAAAAAAATCTATATTTTATATATAGATTATTAAGGGGATCTTCTTTATGAATTAAATCCTCCCTTCCGGGACATTTACAATAAGGGGGCATCCCAGGTGGCTTATGCCTTAAAACCCAAAAAAATTGCGAATACCATAAATCACCATATGGAGGCTTCCGATATTACCGGAAATGGTTCTTCTGGGCCATCTAGGGGGTGCGCAAGATGTGGGACTCCGCTCCCAGCTGATGATGTCTTTGTATGCATTCCTTGTGCAAGGCAGAGTATTGCGCGTCAGTCCGTCGCTCCGGCTGCTGGCCCGTCGCAACTTCCATCATCTCCTACCTCTCCCTCCCTGTTCCGGACCCCGCATGACACTGTCAAGAGTGGGGATTCGCAATCCGAGGTGGCGGCGCGATTGGCCAGCCTCGGGAAAATAGTGTCCGTTAAAGCAGGGTCAAAAGCCACTGCAAAACGGAAGCACCTGACTCCGATACCTTCGGCTTCACAGGATGAGGTATGTGAGCCTGTGGAATGGTCCGATGGCTCCCCGGACGAGGGAGAATTCCTGTTGGAGTCAGATGAGCCTGCAGATCAGCTTGAGGCTGATGCTATTGGCGATTGGTCGGCGGGGGTTTCCCTTGACACCCCCTCCATTCTGGCTCAAATGTTTGAAATTCTGAATTTAGATCCGCCTGAGGCTGTCACCCTGGCAAAGGGCCAGTTGTTTAAAGAGCCTCAGCCGCGTTGGGTTTTTCCCAGACAACATCACTTTGAGAGGGTGGTGCTTAAGGAATGGGAACATCCCACGCGGTTATCTGGAATCCCTTCCAGTTGGGAAAAGCGTTATCCTTTTCCGCCAGAATTGGTGAAGCTTTGGTCCGTCCCTCCTGACGTCGATACCCCTGTGCTAGGGCTCTCCAGCACGGCTATGGTACAGTCTGCTGAGACCACTGTCCCTAAAGATGGGGAGGATCGTCGGATTGACCAGTACGCTCGCCATGGTTTTATTTATGCTGGGTCAACGATGCGCCCGGTGTGTGCTTCGGCCCTTCTTCTATTGGCGGTTAGGTCTGTAATTCAGGAGCTGTATGGGGATCTTGATCCCACTTGTAAAGAGTTTAAGGCGCTCAAGCAGTGTGAATCTTTTGTTACCTATGTTCTATCCGCTCAGGACGATGCGCTGGCTATGAGTAGCAAGACAGCTGCAATGCTGGTGGCTATTCGTCGGTCAGTATGGCTGCGTCAGTGGTCGGCGGACTCAGCTTCTAAAAAGGTGCTCACAGCTCTCCCCTTTTTGGGCTTGCGTCTGTTTGGTGAGAAAATTGATTCAGTCGCAAAGGGTGGTAAGATGCCACAATGCAAGAGGCCTCGTCGTCCCTTTTAAGGGGGCAAGTTCTGGTAGGCCTTCATTTCGGGGATTCAGAGCGGGTAGGGGGGCTTCCTTTCCCGCTACCAGAAGTGCAGGTTGGACTCGGGGGAGGGGCCGTGGCCATCCCGCTCAGTCCTGGGGCCCCAAGCCTGCTGGTAAACCCGCTCAGCAATGAGGGGCTGCCCTCACCCGTGCGGGTGGGGGGACGATTACGACACTTCTCCCAGGTTTGGGACCAGGAGATTCCGGACAGATGGATCTGGGAGGTAGTGTCGTCCGGTTACAAACTGGAATTCGACTCTCGCCCTCCTTCACGGTTCTTTCGGTCTCGGGTGCCCATCGATCCTTTGGCCGCACAGGGGCTCCTGGCGTCGGTAAAGAATCTGTTAGAGATGGCGGTCATCCGGCCGGTACCACGCTTAGAGATGGGCCTCGGGTTTTATTCCAATCTTTTCGCAGTCCCCAAGAAAGACGGGTCAGTCCGTCCCGTCCTGGACCTGAAATTACTCAACAGGTTCATCCGTGTTCGGAAGTTTCGCATGGAAACCTTGCGTACGGCCGTCGGTTCCCTTCGGCAAGGGGACTTCATGACGTCCATAGACATCAAGGATGCTTATCTTCATGTTCCCATCTGCCACGTTCATCAACGTTTTCTTCGATTCGTGATGGAAAATCAGCATTATCAATTCGTGGCACTTCCGTTTGGCCTTACCTCAGCTCCAAGAGTGTTCACCAAGGTGCTGGCAGGGGTCATGGCCATTTTCAGATCTCGGGGCATTCGTGTCGTACCTTATTTGGACGACCTTCTCATCATGGCTCCGTCGCTCAATCAATCGGAGACAGACACCAGGTTGGTGGTCTCCACGCTGGAAAGCTTTGGTTGGGTGATCAACTTCCCCAAGTCCTCCCTCGCTCCGGCCAGGGTGGTGTCCTTTCTGGGGATGCAGTTGGACTCTCTTCAACACAGAGTGTTTCTCCCCCAGTCCAAAATTCATCTGATTCAGGAATTGGCTCGGGTCCTACTTTCCGATCCTCGGCCGTCCATCCGTCTGGGGATGAGGCTGATAGGGTTGATGGTCGCCTCTTTCGAGGCAGTTCCTTTTGCTCAATTTCACACGAGGACGCTCCAGCCTTATCTGTTGGCGTCCTGGGACCGGCAGCCTCGATCGCTGGATCAGCCCTTCCAGTTGTCCTACTGGGTCCGGCAGTCCCTCCAGTGGTGGTTGGTCTCGACCAATCTTGTGAAGGGCAAGGGCCACCACTGTGTCTCCGATGGGGGACACCAGAGGTGGACCTGTTTGCCTCTCGTCACAATCACAGGCTCCCGAACTTTGTGTCGCTCTCCCGGGATCCTCTGGCTCTGGCAGTGGACGCCATGTCCCTGAGCTGGGGGGATCTGGGATTTCTATACCTGTTTCCTCCGATACCCATGCTGGGCAGGGTGCTTCGGAAGTTGGCTCTGGAAAAGGTGTCCGCCGTTCTCGTGGCCCCAAGGTGGCCAAGGCGAGTGTGGTTCGCAGACATCGTTCGGTTGGCAGTGGACCAGTTCGTCCTGCCTCTTCGGCCTGATCTGCTCACTCAGGGTCGGTTGTGTTACCCCAATTTACCAGCGCTGGGTTTGACGGCCTGGCTGCTGAAACCTCCATCTTGAAGGAGGAGGGGCTTTCTGACTCAGTTGTCAAGACTCTGATCAGTGCCCGGAAGAGGTCTTCTTCGATCATCTACTATAGGACTTGGAAAGCCTACATCACTTGGTGTGAGATGAGATCTTTTCCTTGTAGGGTCTTTTCGGTCTCCAGGATTCTGGAGTTTTTACAATCTGGGCTGGACTCTGGTCTTCAGCTAAGTACGTTGAAAGGGCAAGTTTCTGCCTTATCTATCTTTTTTCAGAAGCGTTTTGCGCTTCAGCCTTTAGTTAAAACTTTTTTCCAGGGGGTTACGCATGTGCGGCCTCCCAGGAAACCATTACTCCCGGTTTGGGATTTGAATTTGGTTCTTTCTGCTCTTCAGGCTCCTCCTTTTGAGCCTTTGCAAGATATTGCTTTGTCTACCCTGACTCAGAAGATTGTCTTCTTGGTAGCGATCACTTCGGTCCGGCGTGTCTCGGAATTGGCGGCCTTGTCTATCCAGGTGCCTTACTTTGAGAGGCATCAGGATAAAGTGGTCTTTCGGTTCAAGCCAGACTTTCTTCCTAAGGTTGTTTCTGCTTTTCATTTGGACCAAGATATTGTTCTCCCCTCCTTGTGTCCTAATCCTAAGAATGACAAAGAGAGGGTTTTGCATTGTTTGGATGTAGTACGCTGTGTTAAGTACTACTTGATTATCATGTCTCCTTTTCGTAAGATGGATTCCTTTTTTGTTGTGCCCTATGGGCCTAAGAAGGGTTTGGCACCAGCCAAATCTGCCATTAGCAAGTGGATACGTCAGGCCGTTACTGCGGCCTATTCTGCTAAGGGGAAAGTTCCCCCTTTTCGTATCACTGCTCATTCTACTCGCGCCATTGGGGCGTCTTGGGCTTTTCAGCACCAAGCTTCTGTTGAACAAGTTTGTAAGGCCGCCACTTGGTCTTCTGTTCATACTTTTTCTAAGTTTTACAAAGTTGATGTGCGGGCCTCAGCGGATGCTGTTTTTGGCCGCAAAGTTCTGCAGACTGCAGTCATTTAAGTTATGCTTCACCTGGCCTTGAGATGCCCATCCCTTGTGGACACTGCTTTTGGATGTCCCAATAGTGAAGAATATTAAAGGTGAAGCTGGGTGTGTGGCACAC
Organism: Gastrophryne carolinensis; assembly: GCA_027917425.1. Lineage (NCBI taxonomy): Eukaryota > Metazoa > Chordata > Amphibia > Anura > Microhylidae > Gastrophryne > Gastrophryne carolinensis. The sequence continues at coordinate 150,269,302 of CM051238.1, read as the reverse complement.
CAAGAATAATACCATTTTGTGAATACTCACCTGAAAAATGGATATTGTTGGTGTGCCACACACCCCGCTTCACTCCCACCCTTTTTGGTATTCCGAATCCTTTATATGGTGAAGCTTTTATTTATATTGATTTATTTTGAGGTTACCGTTAAAATACTGGTACCTTGTCTTTCTGCTTTTTAATATACTGGTGATAAATGGGAGGTACCAGGTATATATAGGCCGGAAGGGGGCTCGTTACAAGACTTCCTCTCTGCACAGCGTCACCTGGCAGTGAGTTAACCCAATAGTGAAGAATATTAAAGGTGAAGCGGGGTGTGTGGCACACCAACAATATCCATTTTTCAGGTGAGTACTCACAAAATGGTATTTTTGGAACCTTGGAAGTCAACCTTGATAAGCCTATTTCTAAAGTCACTATCTACAACTTGAAAAGAAATAGTATATGTGATGTACCTGCAAAAGAAATACATTGGGGGCCCTTGACATCCCTCTTAAATTCCTAAAGTCTTAAACCGGAACTTCAACCCGAATAAGAGCCTTGTATGTTCTCCCCACCCTGTACATACAGATTGCTCACATTTAAAAATCATCCTACCTGTACCTATTGTGTTTTCTGACCTTTAAATATCCAAGATAGCAGCCTGTGGTGTCTTAGGCTGCCTGCAATATTCTGGGATTGCTTCCCTTTCCTGACCCCAGCGCTGCCCTGTCTGTGCAGAGCATAGCTAAAAACCTCTCCCCTGCAATTGTCCCCCTCTCCTCTCCTCAGAACGTGGTGATGGGAAGGAACCAGGAGCAACAATTTGGTGGTGGTCATACCTTGGAGTTGCAACTCAGCGGGGAAAGAATAATAAGTAAGTTACTAGGACTGTACTTAAATATATTAATATATAATGTAGATGCTTGGGAGTTTAAGGGTTTGGGCTTTTCATTCAATGATGCTGAAGATCTGGTTTAAATTTATGGTCTGATAGCACCTAACCCCCTGGGGACCTGATCCATTTAAGACTAAGAAAATCGTACCCCCACTGGCTCCAAAAAGCACTTGCTGATTGGACAAAGAGAAGCAGATCCTCACTGTTATGGCCCTTTTGACATCTATGGATTTTCTCCTCAACTTACTGTCTCTGGAGATCAAATCTGAAGTAACCCTGAATCTGCACAATGTCAAACACTTAGTCACGCTGCCCAAAACTGAAATAGAATTAGTTGTAGTTGAGCTTTAAACCAGACCTTAAGCATCATTTAATGAAAAGCCCAAACCTTTAAAAACTATCCTGCAGCATCTACAATTAATATCTTTTAAGTTTGTAGTAATTTATTATTATTCTTTCCTCCACTGGGCTGCATCTCTGTTCCGGACTCTTATGATATGGGCGCCGCCATCTTGCCTCAGAAGCATCACATACTGAGGAGAGGAGAGCGGGGCAAAAGTGCAGAGGGTGGGGATAGCAATCCCAGAATGCAGAGTGGCACAGTCATGAGACACTTCCTGTTTGCAGACAACCTGAGATTCCACAGGCTGCCAGCTTGGATGTTTAAACCGGACCTTCAGCGCGATTTAATGAAAGCCCAAACTCTTAAAAAACGATTTTTTGGTCACTAACTTATTATTCTTTCCCCCACTGGGCTGCAACTCTGTTCAGGACTTTAGGATAGGGGCGCCGCCATCTTGACTCAGAAGCATCACACTTACTGAGGAGAGGAGAGTGGGATAAGGTACAGGGGGCGGGATTATAGCTGTGCTTTGCTCAGACAGAGCTGAGCTGGGGTCAGGTAAAGGTCAGCAGTCCCAGAATGCAGAGCAACACAGTCAGGAGGCACTTCCTGTTTGCAGGCTGCCTGATAAGATGGCGGCTTCCATAATCCGCCATCTTGGATGTTTAAAGGCTCATAACATGCAGTAGATGCAAGTAGGATGATTTTTAATGTGGACAATCTGTATGTACAGGGTGTGGGGAACATATAAGATAGACTCTTATTCAGAGTGAAGGACCGCTTTAAAGGCTCATAGCAGTGGAATCAGGTAGGCTGATTATTCTTAGTATACAGTACGTCCTGCTCCATATATAGTACTTACACTTGGGTTATCCTCCGCCAGGTGGCGCTGCACTGCAGAGACATGCAAAACAGGCTCCTCCCGGCCCTCAAATACCCAGGGACCTCCCACAAATCCCCAGATTTCTCTGCAGTGCTGACTGCGAAGACGAAGTATCACTCTCTCGCAGGTGAGCGGGGCTATTAAAGCCTGCGGCCCTGTTGGACTATTCCCACCCGTCCTCCTTGTGATGTGCCTCCCAGCCTGGGCTGTGCTGGTCGGGTGAAGGTAGGCAGCACCATGCGTGCTTATGGAGCCATGCTCCACCGCAGTCCCCCACCAAAGGGTAGGCGGTTTAGGCTGATGGCTAGCCTCTAAGGGATGCCCCTCCTACATTATTGCCATGCCCCGTGTAGCGGTGGGCCCTGTACAAAGGGTCGCCATCCTCCCTCGTTCCCCCCGTAGCCCGGGGGGGAAAGAAAGGGGGGGTGTAGGTGGTCCCAGTGTATTGGATTACACGCTAGTGGCCTCTGGTAATGTCATTTGACTTGTCTAATTGGTGTCAGACGCGCTGATTCGCAGCCTTATCTGTGTATCTGCCGCCGCCGTGCGCGCCTCTTTGCTTCATCGATTCCCAACTGGGACATGATTGAAGTGCTCTTGACATACAAGTGTTGTAGGGTGTCTCACTGGTCATGTGTACCCTCATAGCACGGATGGGTAAATTATCTGGCTGTGCTGCGCCGGGCGGCGGCGTCGCCTCAGACGCCGCGGCGTCATCATTGGCAAAAATCATCTATTCTGAGTGTGTCATACACCTCGCTCATGACAACCCTGTCTACTGGCTTAGAGCTTCGCGCTCTTCGGGGGGGGGGGGGGCGGGGACCTGGACGCGTCACGGGCCGCCCTGGCCCGGCCTTCGAGGTTCGCTTGGCGCCTTTTTTTGATGGTAGTCGCGCGTGGGGTCTCGGTCCCCCTCCTTCCGCGGTCTGTAAGTGCCCTCATGGGCGATTTTTTTTCATGCTCCTTGCTTACTGTGCATGGTTCTGACACCCTTTATTCCCCTTATGTCTTTCAGACGGCTGAATCCAGTGGCTTCTCCCGGCCCAGCATAATTGCCAGTTGGGCCTAGTATAATTACTCCCACTTCCCTGCGGGTCATTGGGGCATCCAGGGTAGCTTCAGCGTCAATCCCTACTGGCCTATTGTGCCTATTAATCACCATATGGAGGCATCCCAGGATATTGTGACCGGGGTTCCTTCGGGACAAGCCCGGCTGTGTGTAGCTTATCTCACCTATCAGTGGTGACAATGCACGGGTCTGCGTCCCTTGTGCACAGCAGGCGCTAATGGTACTTCCCGCCCCTCCGGTGGCTGGGCCTGCACCTCGCCTCACTTCTACTCCCCCAAGCCTGAGTCTAACCCCCAATACAAGCGGGGATTCTCATCCTGATGTGACTGCTAGACTGGCCAGTGTTGAAAAATTGCTTGCTAATACCTTAGCGCGTAAGGCCACCGCAAAAAAGCGGCACTTAGCCCCTGATACCGCTCTTTTCCCTACGGAGTCTGATGAGTTCTTGCACCTATATGGCCATGCCCCCTCGGACGAAGGGGAGCTGTTCTCCGACTCAGGGTCATCTGACGAGAAGTCAAGGGGTCAGGATGATTCTGGCTCTGATCACTGGACCCCGGATGATACTGACAAATTGCTGGTGCAGATTTTTGAGGTTTTGTGCATCTCTCCCCCTGTTGCGGCTCCCAGGCAAAGGGGTGAGCTATTCCATACTGCTAAGGCTCGATTGGAATTTCCTGAGCAAACCCATTTCAATAACCTCGTGCTTAAGGAGTGGGAACATCCCAGTAGACTTCCTGGGATTCCTAAGAGTTTGGACAGGAAGTATCCTTTTCCTGCTGACATGGTCAAGGGCTGGTCATCGCCCCTCGAGGTCGATGCCCCTATTCTAGGGCTGTCTAATACATCCATTATGCCCTCCCCTGACACTACTACGTTGCGGGATTCTGAGGACCGGCGCATTGACCAATTGGCATGCCATGCCTTTGCATTTGGGGGGGGGGGGGGGGGGGGGCGGCGCTACGCCCGGTTTGCGCTTTGGCTATTACCGCGGTGGAACTCAGGGCCATGGTCAGGAATGCACTTGACGGCCCAGACGATTTGCCACCTGATAATATTAATGCCCTGGCTACCTATGAAGTGTTTAACTTTATCCTGTCTGTATCGGACGATGCTATTAGGATGTGTGCCAGATCTTCCGCCTTGGCGGTAGCTATACGCCGCGCGGTATGGCTGCGTCAGTGGGCTGCTGACAATGCTGCTAAGAAAGCCCTTACTGGACTTCCATTTAAGGGGCTACGCCTGTTTGGGGACCGCCTAGACCTCTTTGCTAAAGGAGGTAAGTTACCCCAGCGCAGGCGGCAGCCTCGGCCCTTTCGGAGCCAGGGCCCCCCTTCAGTCCCCTACCGAGGCGCTAAGCAGGGGAAGGGGGTGTCCTTCGCAGGGGCTCATGCAGATTCCTGGCATAGGAGCAGAGGACGACGTCCGGGCTCCTCCTGGGGGTCCAAATCCAAAGCCCCTCCCAAGACCCCTCAGGCATGATGGGGCGCCCTCGCCCGCCAGGGTGGGGGAACGGCTACAGCACTTCGCGCCCCTCTGGAGGCGCCAAGTCTCAGACCGGTGGATTCAGGAGGTAGTGTCTTCTGGTTACAAGATAGTTTGCTGTGCGGCCCCCCACAAGATTCATCAGGTCCCGGATCCCCCAGGACCCTGTATCAGCTCAGGTCTTGCTAAAGGCCGTGCAAGGTCTTCTGGATCTAGGGGTCATTTGCAGGGTCCCCTTAAGAGAATTGGGCAAGGGGTTCTATTCCAACCTTTTCACAGTGCCCAAAAAAGATGGGTCAGTCAAGACCCTCAACAGATTTGTCAAGAACAGATGCTTTCGCATGGAAACTCTGCGCTCGGCCATTGGCTCCCTGCGCCCGGGGGATTTCATGACGTCTGTGGACATCAAAGATGCTTACCTTCACATCCCTGTGTTCCCGGGACATCAAAGGTTTCTCAGATTCGCGTTGAAAGATCAACATTATCAGTTTGTGGCCCTACCATTTGGCCTCACTTCAACTCCCACAGTGTTCACCAAGGTGCTGGCGGGGGTGATGTCTCTGATAAGGTCAGGGACATACGTGTGCTGCCCTACCTGGACGACATTCTCATCTCTTTACGGTCCCCACAGCAGGCGGAGCTGGACACTCAGCTGGTGGTGTCCACCTTGGAGTCCTTCGGCTGGGTGATCAATCATCCCAAGTCCTCTCTGTCCCCTCAGTCACGGATATTCCTCCCTCAACAAAAGGTGGAAGCTCTGACTGCGCAGGTGAGGTTCCTGCTCTCGTGCCCCCAGCCCTCCCTCAGGCAGGGAATGCAGCTGGTGGGCCTGATGGTGGCGAGCTTCGAGGCAGTGCCCTTTGCTCAGTTCCATTTGAGGCCTCTGCAGCTTCACCTTCTGTCAGTTTGGGACAAGGACCCCACGTCTTTGGGCGGGGTTTGTGTGCTTCCCCCATTGGTCCGAGAGTCCCTCTCGTGGTGGCTGGACCACAAGAACCTGCTACAGGGCAGGTCCTTCCTGACCCCCTCCTGGGATACGGTCACCACGGATGCCAGTCTGTCAGGTTGGGGGGGATTCTGGAAGTCCCTGCGGTTCCAGGGGAGGTGGGGCCCTCAGGAGGCCCACCTGCCCATCAACATTCTGGAACTAAGGGCGATCAGGTTGGTACTGGAGCAGTTGACCAATCACCTGAAGGGTCTGGCTGTGCAGGTGCGCTCAGACAACAGGACGGTGGTTGCCTACATCAACCATCAGGGAGGGACCCGGAGCAGGGGTGCCCTCCAGGAGGTGTCGTGGATTATGACATGGGAGGAGGCCAATGTTCAATGTATTTCAGCTGTGTATATCCTGGGGGTAGAGAATCTGCTGGCAGACTCTCTGAGCAGGGGGACTTCCCGTCAGGGGGAGTGATCCCTCTGCAACAGGGTATTCCAGTCCCTGTGTCACCGTTGGGGTCTACTGGATGTGGATCTGTTTGCATCCCGTCACAATTACAAGCTTCCGGTCTTTGTCTCCCTGTCTCAGGATCCTCTGGCCTTGGCCACGGATGCTCTGTCAATGTCATGGAAGGAATTTCGGCTCCTATATGTCTTTCCTCCGTTTCCCCTGCTGGGCAGGGTTCTGCGCAAGATTGCTCTGGAAAGGGTGCCAGTGATTCTGGTGGCCCCAAGGTGGCCAAGAAGAGTGTGGTTCGCAGACGTGGTACAAATGGCAGTAGACCAGTACGTCCTGCCAGGGGCCCCAGATCTGCTCACTTATGCCATCCCAATTTACAAACTCTGGCTTTGACGGCCTGGCTGCTGAAACCTCCATCTAGATGGAGAAAGGCTTGTCTGCCTCGGTGGTGGATACCATGGTGCAGGCTAGGAAGAAAACTTCTTCTGCTATCTATTATAGGGTATGGCGTGCCTACATTGATTGGTGTGAGTCTAGGTCTCTTTCCTGTAGGGAGTTCTTAGTCCCTAGGGTTCTGGAGTTTTTACAGCATGGACTGGAGTTGGGTCTAAAACTCAGTACTCTGAAGGGTCCGGTTTCTGCCCTGTCTGTCTTCTTTCAGAAGTCTCAGCATCCCTTGGTTAAGACCTTCTTTCAGGGGGTCACTCATGTGCGTCCCCCATGTAAGCCTATGGTCCCTGTTTGGGATTTGAACTTGGTTCTGTCTGGCTTGCAGGGTGCTCCCTTTGAGCCTATTCAGGATGCTGCTCTGGCTGTACTTACCCTCAAGGTTGTCTTTCTGGTGGCTATTTCTTCGGTCAGGCGTGTGTCTGAGCTGGCGGCTCTGTCTATCCAGCCCCCATACTATGAGAGACACCAGGACAAGGTGGTGTTCCGCTTTAAGCCGGACTTTCTGCCTAAGGTGGTGTCTGCTTTTCATTTGAATCAAGATATTGTTCTTCCTTCTTGTGTCCTAATCCTAGCAACGCTAAGGAAAGGGTTCTGCATTCCTGATGTGGTCAGGTGTCTGAAGTATTACCTGGTAGTTACTGCGGCTTTCAGGAAGGCTGATGCTCTTTTTGTGGTCTCTTCTGGTCCTAGGAAGTGTTTGGCTCCTGCCAAGTCTACTATTAGCAAATGGATTTGTCAGGCTGTGATTCAGGCCTATTCTGCTAAGGGGAAGAGTCCTCCCTTCCGCCTTACTGCTCATTCTACTCGTGCTATTGGTGCCTCTTGGGCCTTCCAGCACCAGGCTTCTGTTGAACAAGTTTGCAAGGCCGCTACTTGGTCTTCTGCTCATACCTTTTCAAAGTTTTACAAGGTTGATGTTAGGGCCTCAGCTGACGCTGTTTTTGGCCGCAAGGTTTTTCAGGCGGCAGTGGTCTAAACTGTCTGCTGTCACCTTTTTTGTTGGGGATCCCACCCTACTTACGGACACTGCTATTGGATGTCCCAAGTGTAAGTACTATATCTGGAGGAGGACGTACTGTATACTAAGAATAATACAATTCTGTGAAGTACTCACCTGTAGAATTGATATTATTTGTATACAGTACGTCCTGCTCCACCCCACCCTGGTTTGCATTATTCTGGATCCCCTGTATGGTGATTGTTATCTTTGTTATAGTTACCAGTTGTTTTGGGTGGTTAAATTCTCCCGGCTTCTTGTTCACTGCTTTTCAATGCTGGGGATTTGTGGGAGGTCCCTGGGTATTTGAGGGGCCGGGAGGAGCCTGTTTTGCATGTCTCTGCAGTGCAGTGCCATCTGGCGGAGGATAACCCAAGTGTAAGTACTATATCTGGAGCAGGACGTACTGTATACAAATAATATCAATTCTACAGGTGAGTACTTCACAGAATTGTATTTTTAATGTGGGCAATCTGTATGGCGTAAACATATAAGATAGGCTGTTATTCAGAGTGAACACTTATTCATCACTTATTGAATTGCGTTGAAGCAGAAATACCTTAAGACCACTCAAGCAGGGGAAAATTCCTGCCCATTAAAATCAATGGACACTTTCACATGCGTGCACTGCATGCATCGTTTGTACCCCAGAGAATTAGCAGCGCATGTGCTACATCTGCTGTGGACTGCATTACCACTGACTATAGTCAAGGGATGGGGAAGCAGGGCCTTAATGCTAGGGCTGTCCTGGCAGACTGCCTGCTGAAAAATGCAGGTGAGTGTCTCTATACTTGCCTGTGGACCTCTGCCTCCTGCACTTCTATTTCTCTCTACTCTATTTTCTAGTTGCCATAGATAGAAGTGTGCTGTGCCAACCCCACCCCCACTCCACCGCGCTGTGGTATGAATGTGCCCTAAATGTAAAATTTACCAGAATCCCTGCTCGCCCAGTGCCGTGTATAGAGAGACAATGCAGCAACAATGCATGACTGAGGTAGGTGACAATTTCCTACCTTCTGCACATATAATCTGCATTGTATTTGGGATAGATGCATTCTTTAGTTTCACATTTTAAAAGACTTAATTTATTTCTCTTTAAGTACTTGACACAAGTGCAAGGAATGACTTTGCCAACTAATTCCCCCGTCTGTTTAATTATTAACGCTAGTTTCTCTGATTAATATGGAAGGCACATTTCAGAAGCTGACTTAAAATAAATGTCTTGAGAGGATTTCAATTACCTAAATGATTCAATGATTTTTTTCTATTATATTTGACATCATAATCTTTGGTAAAATAACTTTTTTTTAATGAAGGATTAGCCAGAAGATGATGGCAGCTTTGCTTTAAAGGGACTGTCCAGGCAAAGTGTAAAAAACATGATTAGGCAGCTTTCAGCGTTGCTCTGCCCTTCTACTGTACCATCTGGCCATACAATCCAGTGCTATGCCACCCTTATAATCTGGCTATAGTGCTGCATTGAAGATGCTATAGCAATGTTTCTTTGCGTTACATAGCCAGCGATCAAAGCACACCAAAACCTAGGATTTGGGATGCACATGTGTGTAAAATCCTGGGATTACCAGCTTTCTTACCTCACTTCACGTTTCCAGTGCACATGTGCGGGTTCTTGTGTTGGTACATAATAATGCCTAACAACCTATTCTGAATGGACAGACTGCCGGCTGCCTCCCGGTGGCAACTCTACTGCATGTACCAACTGGGGTTAGTATCTAGTGAAACGCCATGTATGACTGTTCGTGATTTTAATGACCACAAATTGCGTACTCCTCCAGAGTCAAAATACTCCTACAGAATGTATTTTTGTATATATATATATATATATATATATATGTGTGTGTACAGGGCTTTCATATTCTTAATGTAACTGTATATAGGCACAGGGTTTCTGTAATTTGGTATGTATTGTAAGCGGTTGGGGCGAACGGTAGGGACTCAAACGACAGTTCTCCTTCAGATGAAATGTATTTTATTGAAAAAATAAGAAGTCCACAACCAAAGCGTCTCTGACATCAGAGATGGTTGCAGCACAAAGCGCAATATAAGCGGTTACCTCACTGGCTCTTAGCAAAGTCCAGGGTAAGAAAACACAGCAAGCTAGAAAGTCCTTGTACAAGGTCCACTTTCAGGGCACACAGGCCAACGCCGTTAATCCCCACAAGTCCAAGTTTGGGGTCACAGAAGCCAAGTCCTTCGGCTTAAAGCAGACCTTCACCCTGAATTAGAGCATATCTTATTATGGTTCCCACACCCTGTACATACAGATTGCTCACATTAAAAATCTTCCTACCTGCATCTACTGCATGTTATGAGCCTTTAAACATCCAAGATGGCGGCTCATGGGACATCAGGCAGCCTGCAAACAGGAAGTGCCTTCTGACTGTGCTGCTCTGCATTCTGGGATTGCTGACCTTTTCCTCACCCCAGCTCTGCTCTGTCTGAGCAAAGAACAGCTATAACCCGCCCCCCTGTACTTTATCCCACTCTCCTCTCTTCAGTGTGTGTGATGCTTCTGAGTCAAGATGGCGGCGCCTGTATCCTAAAGTCCTGAACAAAGTTGCAGCCTAGTGGGGGAAAGAATAATAAGTAAATTACTAAAAACTTCAAATATATTAATTTTATATGCTGGGGAATCGGTTTTTAAGGGTTTGGGCTTTTCATTAAATCATGGTGAAGGTCCGGTTTAAATCCAGTTCTCTCATTTACCACTGAGCAGTACAGCCTGGGCTCCTTGCTCCAGGCTAGTCAACAGCCAACTGACAGGCTCAGCGGCTCCTTTTTTTTGGGCTTCCCCTGCAATCAGCCTCATCACCTGTGCGAGGCCTGGGATCAGGGAACAAACCTGTAGAGGACTGGGGAATGTGAACTGGGTCTTGAAAACCCGGCATGGATCGTGCCTGATACACATGCACATGCGTGAGCAGTGGCGGCATCCTCGCTATCCCTCTAGCAGGGCGCGTGCCCGTGCCAGGCATTTGTGAATAGCTTGCGTGGTTACCCTGCCTGTTAAAGCACGGGGTGCGACTGCCAGCGCACTCAGATCCGCTTGTATTAGCCGAGCTCCTGGACGAAGGGGTTTAAGTGGAATCCGAGAGTTCTGATTGGACATGTGGCCGCGCATGCGTTGTCGGATGACGAAGAGGTGAGTTTGTTCGGGCGACCTGGGGGGTTTCACACAACGGGAAACCCCCGATCGGGGTGCTCCGGGGCAAGGACCAAAACCCAGGATAGTCCACTTAAATCAGAGCTTCTGTATCTTTTGTATACATAGACACAGGGCATCTGTATTTTGGTATGTATAAGCACAACACTGTATTCTTAGCATATAGATAGTTACAGGTTTCTCTATCTTCAGTATAGATAGACACATGGCTTGCATATGTTAATGCATTTATGTACCAGTATATACTTACAGGGCTTCTGTATTTTGGTAAACCATATATACAGGGCCGGATTAAGTGTGGTGGAGGCCCCTGGACACAAAATCTGGTGGAGGCCCCAGAAGTATTTTTTCTTTAACATAATAATCCAGTCAAGTAACTGGTGGTTGTCTGGCACCTGCCCACTTTCTGCAACATCAGATCGAGTCCCTTGTGCCACCCTTGTGCGGGTGCGTGCTGGGAACTCCTGCTTTGCCATTCTAGGCGGGGGGTAGTGTAGTCGACTGCCCAGCTGGTCCAGCAGAAAACAGTTCCCTGCATTGAACTGCCAGCGACTGTGCTTGGGGGCTTATGTGCAGTGAGCGGCCGCTGATTGACAGCTGTGCATGCACCCATCACTGTAGCATTGCTGCTGCCGGTTTTGCTGCTTTAGACTCTCTGCCCCGCCTTGTGTTAGCTTTGGCTGATAGGCCCCCTTTGCAGGGCAAGTGGTGGAGGCCCCGGGGCTCTAGCCCCTTGTGTCCCCCTCATAATCCGGCCCTGCATATATGTATATATTTTATATGTATATAGACACATGGCTTACATATTTTCGTGCATGTATGTATATGCTCAAAGGGCTTCTGTATTTTGGTATGTATAAGCACAACACTGTATTCTTAGCGTATAGATAGTCACAAGCCTTCTGTATCTTCAGTATACATAGACACATGGCTTACATATGTTAATGCATTTATGTACCAGTATATACTGTATTTTGGTATGTGGGCAGCACTGTATTTTATCATACTAATCACAGATCATCTGTTTTTTTTAGTATACATAGACACTTGGTCACAATTTTGTTGTTGCATGTATGTATATAGACACAGGGCTTCTGTATTTTGGTATGTATAGACACACACACTGTATTTATAGTATATTTTTATACCATTTTGTTTTCTAGTTTACATTAGATTAAAAAAAATGTAGATCTAGTCAGAGAGAAGATTAGTATATAATTGAGCAGACTATAAAGCCATATACTGTATAGTGGGAATGTTTTGGTTCCAATTATTTTCCACAATCGAGCTAGTATGCTCTGGCTCTCTCTCTAAATCTAGGACTGTGAATGGCTGGGATTGTGTAGCTGTCATTTCGGTAAGATCTATGTTTGTGTGCAGTGCCCTGACCTCATGAGCAAATCGAACAGCAGGGAAAGCGCTCTCTAGCGTGAAGGTCTTTTGGCAACAGTAAGATTTAATAACCTCTTTTCTGCTCCAGAAATGAGTCTTGGCTTTTTAAATCTCGTTTGTGGGGGGATGGTTTTCATAATTTCAGGAAATTACTTTTGTTAAATAGGCATTCTGGAGATCATCGCAAAGGCCTCGTAGCTTCACAGCAGTGCTGAGCATGCTACGGATGATGGCGCAGTATTAATCTTAAAGCAAAATCTGCTCTAATTGGGCACTTGTGTGTTTTATATTCAAATAAATGTTACTTTTACTTTTATTGGGTTTTGGAACAAGACTGTAATATCTTGTGTGATGTAGTATCCAGTCTAGAAAAATCTATAAACAAATCCATCAGCCTTCCCAAGCTTTGCAGTTGTCCTCTGGTGGCAGACCAGTCTCGTGGGAGAGATTCTTGGAAATTGCAGATTTAGCCCTCCAGAGAATAAAAATCATTTTGAAGTCTTGCAGCAGCCCCCCCCCCCCCCGAATTAAAGATTGTATCAGCTTATGATTCATTAACATTTTCATTCTGTACCTCTTCATATGACTCATCTTATGGAAACTGTATGGTTTTTGTATTTACTAACGCTCTAGTATATTGGCAGATATATTGTTTTTGCATTTCAAGTTTGGACACCCACTATCTGTGTAAAGTAAGCTAGAACCATTTGGCACATATTTACAGCAAATAGGTTGTCCTGTTTATCATAAACTCGGATACACCTGATATGTGTATTTTGTGTTTTGCCCTGTGATCAGGGTTGCCCTGCTTTGTGAACCCCCAAACGTGAGCCACACAAACTCACCTTTCTCCAGTCCTTCGGCGCATGCGTGGCCTCTCATCCAATCAGTGAGCTCGACTGAGCTGATGTGAGCTCATCTAGGCACGTCTAATAGGGAGTGCACTGCTAAAGTATGACGTTTCTCTTTATACTCTGAAGTCAACAGTCTGTATAAGAATTCTACCCCCTGCCTTACACAAATTCCTGCAGGAAGGTTTTAAGGGAGGCCCTGCAGTAAGTACTTTGAAAACTCAGGGTTCGGCTTTATCAGTTTTTTTTAGACAAGAAGCTAAGGATAAACAAATTGGTCAATAGATTCTTTATCTCTATAGTGCGTAAGAAACCAGTTCACTTTATCCACTGCCCTTCTTGGGACTTAGCATTGGTTCTTAAAGTGGACCAACACCCAGGGGTGATCGGCCCGGAAATCTATAAGATTCCCGGGCCGATCACCCCCCACCCCGCGGGACATCCGAGATCGGGATGTCCCGCGGGGTGAAACCCCCCAGAAACCCCAAAAACGCCTTACCTGATCCGCCGCCGCTTCCGCCGCCGCCGCCTCCCGCGCACCCCTCCAGACGTGCGCGCGCCCGCGCCGGCCCTCTGTGAATGGCCGGCGGGGGCGCGCGCGCGCCGAGAGTGACGCGCGGGAGGCGACGGCGGCGGAAGCGGCCTGGACGTTCCTGATCCCCGCCTGGACGTTGGCGGGGATTGGCTGCAGCGCTCACGTGGGAGCGTTGAGAGGTGAGTTTTTTGGGGTTTCTGGGGGGTTTCACACAGCGGGGCACCCCCGATCGGGGTGCCCCGCCGAAGTGGACCAAAACCCAGGATAGTCAAAATCCTGGGTGTTGGTCCACTTTAAGGGACTCTACTAAGCATCTACTAAGATGCTACTAAGCATCTACCAAGATTTTTCTCCCTAAAAATTAGCCTATACATGCATGGATGTTCCCCTTCCCGACATTAGGGCTCACGGTTGCTGCCTCCTTGGCAGAAAAAGCAGGGGCATCCATAGAAGAGATTTGCAAGGCGGCTATCTGGTCTTCTCCACATACCTTTTTAAAATACTACAGGTTAGATCTCCTATCGGACAATCCTTTGGTAGAAAGGTGTTGCAGGCAGTTTCCCCCCCCTTAAATTGAACTTCTTGCTCATCCTCTCCATGGCCATCCTAAAAACGTAGGGAGAAAATCCCTGTTAGTATTACTGGTAACGATATTTCTATGAGCCCTTCAGGATGGCCCATACAACTCCTCCCCCCCCCCCCCCCCATGTTAAATAGGTCCTTTGTTTTTTGTAGTTTACTTGTGTTATACTGGGGACTGGGGGAAGGGGTGGGGCTTTTAAACCTGTCCCACTTTGTGTTTCCTCTGTAAAGGGATGAGATGCTCTCTGTGGCCATCCTGAAGGACTTGTAGAAATACTCTTACTCATTAGACTAACAGGGACTTTTTTTCTTGCTGGAGTCGGTACCTTTACTCTGACTCCAGCCAAAACTGGCTCTGGCTCAGAATTCCGACTCCACAGCCCTGTTAGAGAGAGGCCCACTGCCCCGGGCAATGAAACAGGGCAGACTACCTTGGTCGAAACATACATACAGATCATGACCAGATCAGCTGGCACAAATTGACGTGCACATTCAGAACTGGCTGATGGACACCTCTATTAACACATGTAAGAAGGTTGTGTACCCATCAATACTTGTCTAAATGGATAAAAATAATCATAAGTAAGGGGGTTGAAGAGATGTAAGCAATAAGCTTTAATAGATTTCATATTCGTTTTAAACTTTTTTTGTGGCTGGAATGGTATTCCTGCTATTGTATTGCGTTTCATTGAATGTAGGTTATTTTATGCTGTGCACAATATGTATGACTCAGTGTTGAAGCATTTAGAAGATGGTGTAATAGCATACCTTGCCAATCATTTTCCTCCTGCTGGGCCAGCCTTCTGTGCTGTGTTTTGCCACTTTAACTTTTTCATATCTGTGCACATTTACAGTTCAGTTCATTTGTGATACTACATCATATATTATTATAGATTGTAGATTATTGTGGATTGTTCACTAGATTATATTGGTAAAAGGTCCCCCGTGATACCTGTAGTACATGTAAATGTAATACTTTGCATAGTTTTCATCTCTAGGTCTTAATCCAATAGTGAAATCAACTGATTTTCTTTCTGCATACCTTCCGGATTTGTAAGCTGATTTATAAACTGTTGATGTAGTTTGGCCTTGTAGAAACCTTTGTTTCCTAATTGGGGTTCCTACCAGAAGTCTGGACATTTTTCAAAGCCATTCACAACATTTGGGGTCTATAAAATATACCATAAAGGAATTTCAGTACGGTCTAAACGTGGTGCTTAAACTGGACCAACACCGAGAGGTGATCGGCCCGGAAATCTATAAGATTCCCGGGCCGATCACTTCCCACCCCGCGGGACATCCGAGATCGGGATGTCCCGCGGGGTGAAACCCCCCCAGACACCCCAAATCGCTTACCTGATCTTCGGCGGCGGCCGCCGCCGCCTCCCTCGCGCCCCTGTAGGCGTGCGCGCGCCCGCGCCGGCCATCTGCGAATGGCCGGCGGGGGCGCGCGCGCGCGCCGAAAGTGACGCGAGGGAGGCGGCGGTGGCGGCAGCCGCTTGGACGTTCCTGATCCCTGCCTGGACGTTGGCGGGGATTGGACCGTCCAGTCACATGGGAGCGGGGACAGGTAAGATTTTGGGGCTTTCTGGGGGGTTTCACACAGCGGGGCACCCCCGATCGGGGTGCCCCGCCGAAGTGGACCAAAACCCAGGATAGTCAAAATCCTGGGTGTTGGTCCACTTTAAAGAGCACTGTGGTTGTCCCTCGAATCTTACAGATTCCAGAGCTGGTCGTTGGCCTTCCCATGGGGCATCCTGAACTGGGATGCCCCGCTGTGTGAAACAACCCCCTTTCTGGCACCCTGGAAGCTGCAGAGTTAGGTAAGGCAGCATGCTTTTCCCTCTGCCTTACTAACCCCCAAATAGTCCGTAAACCACACAGCAGGGCTACAAGTTGGGGAGCCGTCTTCTAGGGGGAGCAAAGAAGTATATCTTTTGAAAAGGTTTTGGGGATATGTTTTTTCAGGTCTGTTTTCTATTTTCCATTTGCTATATCAAGTTCTAAAGAAAATCAGGTCAAGGAAAATTAATACATCCTTGACTGGGCAAATATTTGGGGGTGTAAATGTAGTAGACCTGGCAGCTTCTATGACCTTCCAGATCTAGCGACCATTGTGGCATTTCACAGCCTAATTTCACAGCCCCTGGCTTTGACAGTAGGGCTTTTGAAAAAGGGTGTGCATGGGCAGCACATATCTTGATAAATGCATAGAAGGCTTTGTCTGCCATTGTATGCATTGTCATGTTCCATGTACATTAATAGGATATAACAAGAAGCTTTTTTACACCACCCAAGTGACTGTTTGTTTTGGCTGTGTGAATATGTAGGCACCAGCATTCTTATTAATGTGGTTGTAATGTGTATCTTTAACAGGGCCGCCACCAGGTATTTCTGGGCCCCATACAACCTCAATGTTACCCCCCTCCCACAGCAACAATTCACTGCTATATAGGTGCAGTAAATCAAAGACAATATATTGGTGCGGGACTGCAAGGGACATCACAGGACCTTGGGGCTTGATCCTATGGTCACTGTGGTAGCTGCAGCCATCTTCCAATAAATATTTAAATTTAACCTTGGTAAACAATGTCGTAAAAAAGAACAGTGGAAACCAAGGAATGGGATGGGATGATTGGGCTATGGAGGGGGGGGGGGTGTCTGCTAAGCTCCAGGAAGCAGCCCACTAGCCAGCATTCAAGGTTATGCAAAATGTTTCTATTTATCTCTTATTTGTGTACATGATTTTCTTTTCTTCATCTCTTTTTCTTTCTTGTGCTTAGTACATCTTCGTTTTTTTTCTTTCCTTCCTTCCTACCTTTCTTCCCTCCTTATTTTTATTTCTTCACTTTTTTTCTCCTCTTTTTCTTTTAATTCCTCCCTGTTCTTTCCTTCCCACCTACCTTCTTTTTTCCCTTCCTCCCTTTTCCTTTCTTCCTTACTTTCCTTCTTTTCTCCCTTCTTTCCTTCCTTTAGTTATTATCTTTATTTACTTCCCTCTTTCTTTTTTCTTTCCTCCATTGCTTATTTTTCATTCTCCCTTCCCCTTTCCTTCTGTCCTTCTATTTCATTCTTACATTCTTTTGCTTACCTTATTTCTCCCCATTATTTTCTTCTTTCCTTACTGCCTTCTTTTGGTTGCTGCACAGGGGACCCATAGTAGCCTGGCCTTGTTGCTACATAACAGTGTGGGCTCTGGCCCTGTGGTTATGTATCATGGGGGGCTTGCATCAGTCTGCTATAGGACCCCCCGTCTTCATGTGCCTGGCTGTATAACCCCCCGGGGAGTGCACTGGAGCCGGAGGTGTTGGGTCTCTTGGTGGGGGACATTCAGGAACACCCGGTTGGGGCGGCCTTCATCTCTAATGCATATCTCAATTGGCTGCAGTGGCCCTACAATTTTAAAGTGAAGAGAGCAGGGATATCTAGGGGTGCTGCTACATCATTGGGCAACATACATTGTTCATATCTTAGTACAGTTGTTTAACATTTTTAAAGGGACCTTTTACAGACATATATCACCACTTTAACCACCCACAACTGCAGCTGCTGCAGCATGTGCCCTAGGGAGTAGATGGGGAGTGCTTAACATGGGGATATTATTCAGTTTTTAAACCACACTTCAGCATACAATGCTTTGTATTTCAGGGTAATAAATGCTGGGAAGAGCACACACAATGAAGACCAAGCAAGCTGTGAGGTGTTGTTTGTGAAGAAGAAATCTGGAGTCCAGTCCACCCCCAACAAGACCTCTTCAAGCAAGCGAAGATCATCTTTACCCAATGGAGAAGGCTTACAACTCAAAGAAGGCTCAGTAAGTGGCACTTTAATTTTCACTCAAGCATGTTCTAAGAAAATTGCGGTTTCACCTACGTTTGGTTGCAGTCAGGCAGGTATAGTGACAGCAATTGGTAGCAGAGGTAATTCTCGCGCAGAAAAGATCAATGAACACCCTACTCACACTGGTCACCCATTCTTTCAACTGTTACCCTCTTGGTGATGATACAGTCCCAACTTTAAAAACTCTTAAATGTTCACATTCTATACAACTTCTGAATAGAAGACAGCTTATCCAAAGTGGTATGCACATCAATGTCTATATATCTAATATAATTATAACTATTGTTACAGTAATATTTAAAGATTATTTCATCCCATGCTTATTTATATCAACATGGGATAATATCTAGCCAGAGGTAAATTACTTGTATGACGTGGTTTATGTGACATGGAGTATAAAATGCATTATTCTAAGTATACAGCACGTCCTGTTCCAGAATATTCTTTACACATGGGTTATACATCCACAAGGTTGTGCTGGACTGCAGAAAACAGCTTGTGGCTCCTCCCAGCCCTTTATAAGTCAGGGACCTCCCACAAATTCCCCAGTTCTTTTCTGCAGTATGGGCTGCGAAGATGGAAGATGGCTATGTGGCGCAGGTGAGCAGGGCTTATATGCTTGCAGCCCTGCGGGACTATTCCCACCTGTTCCGTTCCATATTGCTGCCTCCCAGCCTCGGCTGACAAGGTTCGGGTGAAGGTCGGTCAGTAAGCACCAGTTAGATGCTGAGGAGCTATGCTCCTACCGCAGTCCCTGCTCTGACAGGGTAGGCGGTTTAGGCTGATGGTGAGCCTTTTGGGATGCCCCCCCTGCTCCATGGGTTTTTGCCAGGCTCAACCTGTGCAGTTAACCCTTATTCCCATAGGTGTTCCCCCTCCACCCTCACTCCTCCCGTTGTCTTCTGGGCGCCGTCGTCTCCCTGGAAATCCTTTCTATTCCTGCCTCGCTCTCCCTACTGTACTGTGTTACTGCCGCCCTGTACCCCGCTGCCGCACACTTGTACAGCGCTCCGCGGACGGCGGCGTCATTTACCTCAGAGCTGCCGGGCCGCTATTGGCCGGCCGGATCACGTGGGCGCGTTTCGCGCTCTTCGGGGGGGGGGGGGCTCTGTGGATGACGATTTTCACATCATGTCTCCACGGCCCGCCCCTCGAGGTCTGCGGACGCCATTTTGCCTGTCCTTAGCTGCGTGTGAGTAACCCCGGTGGGGTGGTTTTTCTCAGGATATTCCTTTCTGCTGTATTCTCATGGGAATGTTTTGTTTTGCCTTTCAGGCGGGTTAAAACTTCGGCACTGTGGTTTCTCCCGGCCATTTCCCCTCAGTATCTCCCACTTCCCTAGCGGGTTCTTGGGGCATCCCGGGTAGCTCTTTAGCGTTAACCCTTACTGGCCTGTTGTGCCATTCAAATCACCATATGGAGGCTTCTGGGGATAATGGGCCTGGGGTTCCTTCGGGACAAGCCCGGCTAGGTACTTGCGCTGCAGTCTGGGCTGTCTGTTACTGGGCCTGGCGGTGCGCCCCCTCTGGCCTCACCTACCCCCCCCCACGCTTACATCTGACCCCCACCGAGGGTCATACTAGCGGGGAGTCTCAACCTGATTTAGCTGCACGGGTGGCCAGCATTGAAAAATATCTTGCTGGGTCTGCCCCGCGTAAGGCTTCTGCTAATTAGCAGCATTTATCACCCATGGTTTCACTCTTCCCTGTAGAAGATGAGGGCCCTTACTCACTCTCAGGTCCCTACCCCCTTGAGGAGGGGGAATTATTTTCTGATTCTGAATCCTCTGAGGAACAACCTAAGATTTACGGGGGTACTGGGACTCCCTTTGGGGAAGACCCGTGGTCCCCTGATGACACTGACAGATTGCTGAGTCACATTTTTGAAGTGCTTTGTATTTCTCCCCCGGCAGTGGCTCTGCAGCAGCAGGGTGAGCTTTTTCATACGGTTAAGCCACCCTGGGAGTTCCCTGAGCAGTCTCACTTTAATAATCTAGTGCTCAAGTAATGGGAACGGCCTAGCAAGCTGCCAGGGGTGCCTAAGAGTTGGGACAAAAGGTATTCCTTTCCTGCTGAGGTTGTTGAGCGTTGGTCATGTCCTCCCAAGGTGGATGCGCCCGTTCTCGGGTTGTCCAATACATCTGTCATGCATTCTCCTGATACTACTACCCTGCGGGATGGTGAGGACCGGCGCTTGGACCAACTGGCCTGTCATGCCTTTGCCTGTGTGAGGACGGCGCTGCGCCCGGTTTGTGCCTCTGCTATTGCGGCTATTGCCGTTAAAGGGGTGCTTAAGTGTCTCTTGGACAGGGCATCTGAGGATGCAGGTAGAGAAGAGTATAGATCTCTCCTGCTTTGTGAGGAATTTATTGCATATATTCTTTCTGCCATGGATGATGCCATTAGAATGTGTGGTAGGACTTCTGCCCTGTTGGTGGCTATACGCCGCACTGTCTGGCTACGTCAGGTGGTAGCTGATAATGCTGCTAAGGAGGCTCTCACTGGTTTCCCTTTGAAGGGCCTGCGCCTCTTTGGTGAACGCTTGGATTTGTTTGCCAGGGGCGGTAGGTTACCTCAACGTAGGAGGCCGTCGGGGATGGGTGCCTTTCTCCCATCCTTCCGTGGTTCCAGAACTGGCCGAGGAGTCTCATTTACTGGGGCCCGCAGAGATCACTGGGGAAGGGACAGAGGACGTGGCCGTCCTGGCCTCTCCTGGGGTCCCAAGCCTCACCCAAGCCCCCTCAGGCATGAAGGGGCGCCCTCACCCATCCGGGTGGGGTGACGGCTTCAGCTCTTTGCTCACGTCTGGAGGCTTCACGTCTCAGACCGGTGGATTCAGGAGGAAGTGTCCTCCGGTTACAAGATAGTTTGCAGCATGGCCTCCCCCAAGATTTATCAAATCCCGGATGGCTCAAAACCCCCTGTCAGCTCAGGGTCTGTGCCTTGCTGTCCAAAACCTTCTGGAGTTGGGGGTCATCTGCCAGGTGCCTTTGAGGGAAAGGGGCAGAGGCTACTATTCCAATCTTTTCACTGTTGCAAAAAAAGACGGGTCCATCCTGGATTTAAAGCGCCTCAACAAATTTGTCAGATTCAAACACTTTCGCATGGAGACTCTGTAGACATCAAGGACACTTACCTTCATGTACCAATCTTTCCAGGTCATCAGATTCCTCAGGTTCGCTCTGGAGGATCAACACTACCAATTTGTGGCCTTAACTTTCGGTATCACCTCGGCTCCCAGGGTATTCACCAAGGTGCTGGCGGGCGTATTGGCTCTGCTGAGATCTCGGCATTCGCATCCTTCCTTACTTGGACGACATTTTCATCACGTCTCGGTCCTTCCAGCAGGCCGAGCTGGATACCCAGCTGGTGGTGTCCACACTGGAGTCCTTCGGCTGGGTGATCAACCACCCCAAGTCTTTCCTGTCACCGTCAATGGTGAGGTCCTTTCTGGGCATGACTCTGGATACATCTCAGGTCAAGATTTTTCTCCCTCAGCAGAAGGTGGAGAGTCTTCAAGCCCAAGCCATGCTTCTTATGTCTTGCCATCATCCCTCCATCCGGCAGGGGATGCAGCTGGTGGGCCTGATCGTGTTTTGCTTTGAGGCGGTTCCATACACTCAGTATCACATGAGACCTCTTCAACTTCACCTCTTGTCGGTATGGGATTGGGACCCTTGGTCCCTGGATCAGGTGTTGGTTCTGTCCCCTCTGGCCAGACGGTCTCTCTCGTGGTGGCTGAACTAAAAAAAAACCTGTTGTGGGCAGATACTTTCTGGCCCCGTGCTGAGAGACAGTCACCACAGATGCCAGTCAGACAGGTTGGGGGGGCTTCTGGAAATCCCTGAAATTCCAAGGTCATTGGGGCCCTCAGGAGGCCCACACCCCCATCAACATTCTGGAATTGAGGGCGATAAGGTTGGTTCTCGCCCAATTGACTCCACACCTTCGGGGTCGGGTGGCTCAGGTCTGCTCGGACAACCAGACGGCGATTGCCTACATCAATCATCAGGGAGGGACCCGGAGCAAGAGGGCCCTCAAGGAAGTTTCCCTGATACTGTCTTGGGCGGAGGAGAATGTTCCCTGCATCTCAGCTGTGTACATCCCGGGGGTGGAGAATCTGGAGGCAGACTTCCTCAGCAGGGGGACTTCTCGTCTGGGAGAATGGTCCCTCAGCAGCAGGGTGTTTCGCTCCCTGTGCCACCGCTCGGGTCAGCCTGATGTGGATCTGTTTGCATCCCGTCACAATCAAAAGCTTCCAGTCTTTGTCTCTCTGTCCCAGGACCCTCTGGCCTTGGCCATGGATACACTAGCAATGTCTTGGAAGAGCTTTCAGCTCCTCTATGTGTTCCCTCCTTTTCCTCTGCTGGGCAGGGTGCTGCACAAGATTGCCCTGGAAGGGGTGCCAACCATTCTGGTGGCCCCCTGTTGGCCAAGAAGGGTGTGGTTCGCAGACGTTGTGCAGTTGGCAGCAGATCAGTATGCCCTGCCCAAGGATCCAGACCTGCTCATTCAGGGGCA
Source organism: Gastrophryne carolinensis (assembly GCA_027917425.1). Lineage (NCBI taxonomy): Eukaryota > Metazoa > Chordata > Amphibia > Anura > Microhylidae > Gastrophryne > Gastrophryne carolinensis. Next base: position 150,246,897 of record CM051238.1, on the reverse strand, counting down.
GCTACGCCATCCCAATTTACAAATGCTGGCTATAACGGCCTGGCTGCTGAAACCTCCATCTTGATGGAAAAGGGGCTGCCTGCCTCTGTTGTTAATACCATGATTCGGGCTAGAAAGAAGTCCTCGTCATCCATCTACTATAGGGTATGGCATGCTTACATTGACTGGTGTGAGTCTAAGTCGCTTCCCTGTTGGGTGTTTTCTATCCCTAGGATTCTGGAATTTCTGCAACATGGTTTAGATTTGGGTCTTCAACTTAGTACCCTCAAAGGTCATGTTTCTGCTTTGGCCCTTTTCTTCCAAAGATCCTTTGCTCAACATCGTCTGGTCAAGACTTTCTTCCAGGGGGTTACTCATGTGCGTCCTCCACGTAAGCCTATGTTACCAGTCTGGGATTTGAACTTGGTCTTTTCTGCCTTGCAGGGGTCTCCCTTTGAGCCTTTGCGTGAAGCCCCTTTGTCCATTTTGACGCTTAAGGTAGACTTTTTGGTGGCTATCACTTCTGTTAGGTGTGTTTCTGAGTTGGCGGCGCTTTCCATCAAACCCCCTTACTTTGAGAGACACCAGGACAAGGTGGTGTTTCGTTTTAGGCCAGATTTTCTGCCTAAGGTTGTGTCTGCTTTTCATCTCAATCAGGACATTGTTTTGCCTTCTCTGTGCCCTAATCCTAGTAACCCTAAGGAGCGGGTTTTACACTCTCTGGATGTGGTCAGGACTCTGAAGTTCTATTTGGTGGCTACTGAATCCTTCAGGAAGACTGATGCTCTTTTTGTGCTCCTGTCTGGACCTAAGAAGGGTCTGGCTCCAGCTTAGTCCACTATCAGCAAGTGGATCCGTCAGGCTGTGGTACAGGCCTATTCTGCTAAGGGGAAGGAGCCTCCCTTCCGCCTTACTGCTCATTCTACTCGTGCTATCAGTGCCTCTTGGGCTTTTCAGCACCAAGCTTCTGTTGAACAAGTTCGCAAGGCCGCTACTTGGTCTTCTGTTCATACCTTTTCTAAGTTTTACAAGGTTGATGTTAAGGCCTCAGCTGATGATGCTTTTGGTCGCAAAGTTCTGCAGGCGGCAGTGGTTTAAACTGTCTGCTGTTACTTTTGGGGATCGCACCCTACCTTACGGACACTGCTATTGGATGTCCCATGTGTAAGGAATATTCTGGAACAGGACGTGCTGTATAATTAGAATAATACAATTCTGTGATTACTCACCTGTAGAATTGGTATTATACGTATACAGCACGTCCTGTTCCATCCCACCCTTGTTATCATTATTCTTAGTTACCTCTGTATGGTGATTGTTCATGTGTTCATTTTTGAATTTTTGTTTTATTGTTGTTCTCCCGGCTTCTTGTTAACTGCTTGTCAATACTGGGGAATTTGTGGGAGGTCCCTGACTTATATAGGGCCGGGAGGAGCCACAAGCTGTTTTCTGCAGTCCAGCGCCATCTTGTGGATGTATTACCCAAGAGTAAGGAATATTCTGGAACAGGACGTGTTGTATACATATAATACCAATTCTACAGGTGAGTAATCACAGAATTGTATTTTCATTATGATCTGAGCAAGGCATCTTGAGGACAGATCATGACAACTCTAGGAGGATTTTTTGAGAGAAACGTTTAGATTTTTTGCGAACAAGTGGAGTCAACTTCCTGTGATACAATAAAAAGATATTTGGGGGCATTGGCTCTTTCGGTTGTGACCAGGCTAGCCTGTGGTATTTGGAGGACTTGGAAAGATTATAGTGACTCAGGTTCTCAGAAGGTTTCGGAAGAGTAAATAATTGTCCATTGTCTGACATTTTGGGGCTTTTGGTTTTGTAGTCCAACCTACCTTTCCATTGAAAAATGAGTCTAAGGCTCGGGCAAAGAGCAATTCTTGTCCTCCAAATCAAACTCTCTCTTAATAGGAGCATGTCAGTTTCGGTGGTTTAGGATCTCCTTGATAATACTTCTTTCTTGGGAGGCGGGGATGATGAAGGACCTAGGCCTGCTGGGCTGAGTATGGCCTCCAGATCACCAAACAAGGCTAGGTAAATCTAGATCCTTATTCTCCTAAACTGATTTGTTTTAGTTTGTACAACTTTCTTCTTTAAAGTAGTCACTATAGTAGTCACTAGTAGTAGGCACCCATTTTCTACAATTTAGATACTGGACCGCATTGTGACATTGTGGACCACATTGTTACTTGGCGTGGGGGGGGGCTTAGTTTGCTTCAAACTCGGGTTTCACTCACCTGCACAATGATTCCCTGACGAAAATGTGACCTACGATTAGCCACTGGTGGTCATGTTGTCCAGAGTCGTTTCCGCTTTTTCAGTGTCTGCCTCAAGCTAGGAGATCTCGGTGCAGAGTGACACCAGGAGTTGCAGTGGTTTATGTGCTGGGGGGGGGGGCAGCAATATGGATGCCCCCACAAACCTTTCAGAATGTGGTCTAGCACCCATTTTTTAGAAAAAACTGGTGTTGATTATTTTTCATGTTACCATGTTACCAGCTACCCTGCCCTGCCTTCTCTTATTTATGTTCTGCTATGGGATATCCTTGAATATCGGAATAAATATCATGGAACACCCCCCCACCCCCCCACCCCCCCCACCCCCCCCCCCCCGGATCTGAACTAAACAGTAGCTTAGTACCTTGGAAAAATCAATTTCCCCAGATGTCACAGGAGATTCACATGCATTACATTTGGCAGAATTCTTGTTTTAATCCTAGATTCCTCTTGGCAATAGACATGGTTGGAGTACCTCCATGTAAGAAGTCTCCATATCTCAGTGGTACTGCTAGCTACAAGCTGTTTAAGGTGCACCTATAGACAGAGGGAAGTTTATGTTGTCACCTTCTATCCCCAGAGCAGTGTTTTTTTTTCACTAAAGTCTTTGTCCAATATTAATAAAAAGACTAACAGGACTAAAGTAGCATTATTGTGAATTGCACCTATATAATAATTGGATCAGTTACAACTAATTTGTCACATAATGGCAGTTAGTTTGAAGTGCTTCCAATTGCTGAGCTGTGTGTACTCTAATTGGATGTATAGTTGCTGGGGGCAGGGCTGCTCAGCCAGGGAGCAATGTGGCCGACTGCATCCAGTTGTTATGAATATTGGGCAAATGTTTTAGTAAATATAGAAACACAGCACTGGGCTGGGGATAAAAGGTGATGACATCCATCTGAGTATAGGTGCACTTTAATAGCTGGAGTTTATTCCAAGTGTGACATACACTCCGCTTTAACTCTTCATGACATTTGGGTTATTCTCCAGTAGAGGACGAACTTCTGCAGAGATGAATGCAAAAAAAGGAGCTCCTCCCAGTCCATAAATACCTGGGACCTCCCACCAATTCCCCAGTTCCTTCTCTGCAGAAGGCGAGCAAGACAGAAGATGTAGACTTCTCTTACTTGCAGGCAAAAGCCCTTTTTTGTCCCTATTGCTGCCAGGACCCTTTCTAAATTGTCCCTATTTGAGCCTCCCAGCCTATGCTGCGGGTCCTGGTGAGGGTAGGTAGCACCCTATGGGTATGGAAGAGCCTTGCTTCAGGCGGTTACCCGGGTTTGGTGATCCTGGTGTGGGATGCCCCGTCCCTTCATACCTATGGCCGGATTCTGGCTGGGGTTCCCCCCTTCCGGGTGCCCTTACTTCCCTCCGGGGGGGGGGGGGGCTGCCTGGCTTATCCTCGTTTTTTTGGTTATCTATGGAACTGTGTGTTGTGTGTGAGTGTTTCACTGTGTGTGTGTGTGTGTGATATGCTGACAGGATGTTTGGCTTCATTGGGTCAATAGACTTTACTGCCTGCCTTTCTGGTGCTTCATTTAGCTTTGGGAGCTTCTCCCCCTCAGGCGGTGTTCGGGGAGGGGCCGGGCTCTCTGCGCGACCTCGGTAGCCCCGCCCCCTCGTTTGGCGCGATGCTGCGGCCCAGCCCATGGCTGGGATCCGCGTTTCTGGGAGGGGGTGTGGCTTGGCGAGCGCACGTTCTGCACTGGCCCGCTCCCTTTTTCTTCCTGCTTCTCTCCATGAGGCTCTTCACGGGGGCCATCTTAGTGCTGCTGGTGAGTGCTCTGCGGGCTCCTGGTGGTAAGGGCCTGGTGGTCACTTCCTTAGCTTATGCGGGGGCCTTCTCCTGTGGGGTGCCCCCTTGTTTTGCGAGGCATGTGTTAATTTTTTTATATAGATTTATGTCTGGATCTATGATATGTATATATATATATATATATATATATATATATATATATATATATATATTCGCTATATATATATTTGGTGATGGTGGCTTATGATGCCTTGTTGTGTGTTACAGATTGCATCGCATATGTGCATGTTAAGGGGTTCCTCCTGGTCCTGGGGTCCCTAGTCTTTAAATTTATCACCTCAAATCCTCCCACTGGGACTTTTAAGGGGCATCCTGGGTTGCTTTCGCTTAAATTCCCTACGGTCTTGCGACTGACCAGAAAAATCACCATATGGAGGCTCCGCAGGATTCCGGGCTCGGGCTCCCTTTGGGACAATCCCGGCCATGTGTGGGTTGTGGGGCATCCCTTACGGGTGAGAATGTGCTTATCTGTATACCATGTGCACAAAAGGCCATATCGCGGCAGTCGGGTGCCCAGCCTTCTGGGTCGGCGCCCCCCGCTTCATCGCCTTCCCCTCCCCGCCTTATCCGTACCCCAAGTGACATTGGTGCCAGTGGGGAGTCGCATTCCGATGTTTGTGCTAGGTTGGCCAGCATCGAGAAATTTATGGTTAGCGTGGTGGGCAAGAAGGTCCAGGCTAAAAAGAGACATTTGTCGTCAGTCCAGGCGACTTGGGATATTGATGATGATTCATTTGATATGTCGGATTATTCCCCGTTAGAGGAGGGGGAATTGTATGAGGAGTCAGAGGCTGACGATGTACGGTTTGGCGATGCTGATGTTGGGCAGGCGCTGGGGGATGCTGTTGACACGGCCACGGTTTTGTCACATCTCTTGGAGGTTTTGGATATTGCGCCGCCTGAGGCGCCCCCTCTCAAGAAGGGGGAATTTTTGGGGCCCACAAGCCTCGTTTGGAGTTCCCTACCCAGGGTCGTTTTGATGCACTGATCCTTAGGGAATGGGAGAAACCTAGTTGGCTTCCGGGTGTTCCTCAGGGATGGGATAAGAAGTATCCTTTCCCGGTGGAAGCGGTTAAGCGCTGGGCTTCTCCTCCTGAAGTCGATGCGCCAGTTTTGGGTTGACCAACTCCTCCTTGCTTCACACCCCAGACGTCACTTCCCTAAAGGATGGTGAGGATAGGCGCCTTGATCAGATGGCATGCCATGCTTTGCCAGTGTTAGTTCGGCCTTGCGGCCTGTTTGTGCATCTGCGCTAGTGTCGGTGGGTGCTAGGTCTCTGATTAGGGACTGGTTAAATGATGCTCACCTCGATCCGGCCAGCGCTGAGTTCACTACGCTTAAAAGTTTTGAATTGTTCATGGATTTTGTCTTGGCTGCTATGGAAGACTCTATTGTTATGTGTAGTAGGACTTCAGCCTTATTGGTGGCCATGCGCCGCTCGGTATGGCTCCGTCAGTGGACGGTGGATTTTGCGGCCAAGAAATCGCTCACAGCTCTTCCCTTCTTGGGTACGCGGCTGTTTGGAGATAAGTTGGATGCTGTGGCAAAGGGAGGTAAGTTACCTCAGCGGAAGAAACTGCGCCGTCCCTTTCAGGGGGCAGGCTCTTTCGAGGTGCCAGAGCTGGCAGAGGCTTGGCCTTCTCGGGTGTCAGAGGTTCTTCCTGGAACAGGGGCAGAGGTCGGGCCCGTCCCGCTTCTGCCTGGGGTTCCAAGCCTGCGGGTAAACCAGCTCAGCAATGAAGGGGCGCCCTCACCCGCACGGGTGGGGGGACGGCTGCAGCTCTTCTTCCAGGTCTGGGCCCGGGAGGTCGCAGACAATTGGATCTTGGAAGTGGCCTCCTCCGGATACAAACTGGAGTTCGAGTACTGGCCTCCTCCAAGATTTTTAAGGTCTCGGGTGCCCTTGGACCCTCAGGCTGCACAAGGGCTCCTGTTAGCAGTAAAAAACCTTCTGGACATGGGAGTTGTATGCCCGGTGCCTCCGTCGGAGAGAGGCAGGGGTTTCTACTCCAATCTTTTCACAGTCTCCAAGAAAGAAGGTTCTGTAAGACCCATTCTGGACCTCAAGGTCCTCAACAGATTCATCAGAACCAAGAAGTTCCGCATGGAAATTCTGCGCTCGGCCATCAATTCCCTTCATCAAGGGGATTTCATGACATCCATAGACATCAAGGATGCGTATTTGCATGTTCCAATTTTCCAACGCATCAGAGATTCCTCAGGTTTGTGGTGGACGATCAACATTTTCAGTTTGTAGCCCTTCCCTTCGGGTTGACCTCGGCGCCGAGGGTCTTCACCAAGGTTCTGGCGGGCATAATGGCCCTATTCAGAGCTCAGGGAATTCGCATTGTGCCGTATCTGGACGACCTATTGATTTCAGCTTCTTCCCTCCATCAGGCGGAGCTGGACACCCACCAGGTGGTGTCGACCCTGGAGAGGTTCGGGTGGGTGATCAACCGCCCCAAGTCCTCTCTCTCGCCATCACGGGTGATTTCATTCCTAGACATGAATCTGGATACCATTCAGGCCAGAGTGTTTCTACCCCAGACCAAGGTGCAGGGGATTCAGGATCTGATCCGCCTTCTTCTGGCCAATCCTTGCCCCTCTATCCGACAGGGGATGAAACTGGTGGGATTGATGGTGGCCTCCTCCGAGGCAGTCCCGTTTGCGCAGTTTCACATGAGATCTCTTCAACTTCATCTATTGACGCATTGGGACAGGTGTCCGCTGTCATTGGATCAACCGTTCAGGATGTCTCCCAGGGTTCGGCAGTCCCTTCGGTGGTGGCTGGAGTCAAGCAACCTGTTGAGGGGCAGATCCTTTCTGGTTCCTCGCTGGGAGACGGTTACCACGGATGCCAGCCTGTCAGGCTGGGGAGGTTTCTGGAAAAGTCATCAGTTCAGCGGGGTGTGGGGTCCTCAGGAGGCTCACAACCCCATCAATGTCTTAGAGCTTAGAGCCATCCGGCTTGTCCTGTTACGGCAGACGTCGCACTTACAGGGTCTTCCGGTTCAGATTCGTTCAGACAATCGGACGGCGGTAGCCTACATCAATCACCAAGGAGGGACTCGCAGCAGGAGTTCCCTCAGGGAAGTCTCTCTGATCCTGCATTGGGCGGAGAGCAATGTTCCTTGCATTTCGGCAATCTACATTCCGGGAGTGGAGAACACGGAGGCGGACTCCCTGAGCAGGGGGTCCTCTCGCCAGGGAAAGTGGTCTCTCAACCCCGGGGTTTTTCGGTCTCTTTGTCGCAAGTGGGGGACTCCGGAGGTGGATCTCTTTGCCTCACGGCACAATCACAGACTCCCGGCCTTTGTGTCTCTTTCTCAGGATCCTCTAGCTCTGGCAGTGGATGCCTTGTCCCTTGCTTGGAAGGATCTGGGGTTTCTGTACCTGTTTCCTCCCTTCTCTATGCTGGGCAAGGTAGTTTGCAAACTGGCTCTGGAAGGGGCACCAGCAATTCTGGTGGCTCCAAGGTGGCCAAGAAGGGTTTGGTACGCAGACGTTGTAAGGCTGGCGGTAGATCAGTACCGGCTTCCCATGTTTCCGGATCTGTTATCTCAGGGTCAACTACTTTATCCCAATTTACCAACGCTGGCTTTGATGGCTTGGCGGCTGAAACCTTTATTCTGAAGGAGGAAGGTTTGTCTGAGGCTGTTGTTCAGACCTTGATTAGAGCTGGGAAGCGGTCCTCTTCTAGCATTTACTATAGTTCTTGGCGGTCCTATATTGACTGGTGTGAGGCTAGGGCCTTGCCTTGCAGGGTGTTTTCGATCCCTAGGATTTTGGAGTTTCTTCAGCACGGTCTGGATCTTGGGTTCCAGCTTAGTACCTTGAAAGGGCAGGTCTCTGCTCTGTCTGTTTTCTTCCAAAGATCTTTTGCCTTACACCCGCTGGTTAAGACTTTTTTTCAGGGGGTCACTCATGTTCAACCCCCTCTGAAGGCTATGGTTCCTGTTTGGGATTTGAATTTGGTTCTGTCGGCCCTCCAGGGTCCTCCTTTTGAGCCATTACAGGATATTGCTCTTTCTGTTTTCACTCAAAAGGTTGCCTTCTTGGTGGCTATTACCTCTGTTCGGCGTGTCTCTGAGTTGGCGGCTCTGTCGATTCAGGCCCCTTACTTTGAAAGACACCAGGACAAGGTGGTCTTTCGCTTTAAAGTGGACCAACACCCACGGGTGATCGGCCCGGGAATCTATAAGATTCCCGGGCCGATCACCTCCCTCCCCGCGGGACATCCGAGATCGGGATGTCCCGCGGGGTGAAACCCCCCCAAACCCCCCAAACTCCTTACCTTAGTTTCGGCGGCGGCCGGCCGCCGCCGCCTCCCTCGCGCCCCTCTAGTCGTGCGTGCGCCCGCGCCGGCCGTCTGTGAATGGCCGGCGCGGGCACGCGCGCGTCAACAGGGACGCGCGGGAGGCGGCGGCGGAGGAGCCGCTTGTCCGCGGCTTGTCCGTCGCCGCGGACAGAGGTGAGTTCGGGGGGTTCGGGGGGGTTTCACACAGCGGGGCACCCCGATCGGGGGTGCCCCACCGAAGTGGACCAAGACCCAGCATAGTCAAAATCCTGGGTGTTGGTCCACTTTAAGCCAGATTTCCTTCCTAAGGTGGTTTCTGCTTTCCATCTCAATCAGGATATTGTTCTCCCTTCCTTGTGTCCTAAGCCTAGCAATGACAAGGAGAGGGTTTTGCACAACTTGGATGTGGTTCGCTGTGTTAAGTACTATTTGGTGACTACTTCTTCTTTCCGCAAGATGGATGCCTTCTTCGTGGTGCCCTGTGGGCCCAGGAAAGGTTTGGCGCCCGCCAAGTCTACCATTAGCAAATGGATTTGTCAGGCCATTGTTGGGGCCTATTCTGCTAAGGGGAGGACTCCCCCTTTTAGGGTCACTGTGCATTCTACTTGTGCTGTTGGTGCGTCCTGGGCTTTTCAGCACCAGGCTTCTGTTGAACAAGTTTGTAAGGCTGCTACTTGGTCTTCCGTTCAGTCTTCAGGCTTCAGTGGATACTGTTTTTGGCCGCAAGGTTCTGCAAGCTGCAGTGGTTTAAGTTGGTGCATTCTTTACTGTTTATGGTTCCCACCCATGACGGACACTGCTATTGGATGTCCCAAATGTCATGAAGAGTTGAAGCGGAGTGTATGTCACACTTGGAATAATGCCGTTTGGTGAGTACTCACCTTTAAAACGGATATTATAAGTGTGACATACACTCCGCTTCACCCACCCTTTTTGGTATTCCGGATCCTTTATATGGTGAACCATTGTTTTCTTAGTTGTTGGTATTGTTATATTTGGTTCTTCCTGGTCCCCTTACTGCTATCTTACACTGGGGAATTGGTGGGAGGTCCCAGGTATTTATGGACTGGGAGGAGCTCCTTTTTTTGCATTCATCTCTGCAGAAGTTCGCCCTCTACTGGAGAATAACCCAAATGTCATGAAGAGTTGAAGCGGAGTGTATGTCACACTTATAATATCCGTTTTAAAGGTGAGTACTCACAAAATGGTATTTTTACATCAGTGCCCTGAATCCCATTCTGCATGCACTGTTAACCCACAAATATCTGAATAATCATTGTTGATCCCCCTGAAGGAAGCAGACACCTTAAGACAATAGACTCACCCACATGGTATATATACTCTTCTAAGAGTGAAATATGGCCAGTGTCCAACAGGACATACAGTATATGGTTTCACCTTTCTTGGATTCAGCTCTGTCCTTACTACAGATCAGTGTTTGTGTAAATTTCCCAGGTTTTTCTGGCCCTCAAGATGTGCCTACAGTGGGAATAATTATCTAGGAACACTAGTAGCATTGCAATTTCTCACTGCACCTTCCCAGTTCTCTGTCTTGTGACTTCTCTCCCACTTGGTGTGCGTGTGTATTGTATTTATTTATTTTTTTGGGTGATCATAATTGTATTTTCCTTTTTTGAAATTGCCACCAAGTTTAGTGCGCATACTCGTGGTTACAAGGCACTTCTCAGGTTATGCCCACACTGTTTCAGACTCTTCCATCCTCGTTGTAAGCTGTTTGCTTGATCATTTCTTGTAGTTTTTATTTTTTCCCTGATTTACTGCTCATCCTCAACTGGGATTTGGTGAGTCTTGCCAATATAAGCTTGGAGGGGTGGGGGTGGGGGGCTGGCTTGAGCAAATGACTATAATTCAGTTAAGTGATTGTTCATCAAGGCCATTTGGATTAAGGGTGGCATAGTCAGGTTTGAGAGCATGGGTGGGTAGGAAAAATTGATAAGCATTCTTAGCCCATCCCATCAACACCTAATAGTATTGTGTATTACACTGTAGTCATCTGCACACTTACCCCACCTATCTTTTGTAATTCCGGGAGCTCAGCCGACCCATCCTGGTGACAGGACTCTTGTGAGGTGACAAAAACACTTGTGAGTGAATGTTTAAATCTGATAGTTCAGATAAAGATTATAGAAGTGTCTTGTAATGGCTTGTGTATCTTGAATGGGGGGGGGGGTAGTCTATGATTGAAGAGGAGCCTTGACATCTTTGGTCTAATGGGTATTTCCAGCCTGGGGAAACTTCTCCAAAATGAAGTGCAGGGTAGTAGGTTGCTTCCAATGCCCATCTGTTTCATCTACTGCTGTCTCTGAATCCTTGCCTTCCCCTGCAGACTTGAACCTACATTATTTGGCCCATGGTCCTTGACAGAGCTGCTGCACAGGCATCTGGGAGACAACCCCAGGACCCTTGCTTGGGGGCTCTTGATCTCGATAAACTGAAAAACATAGTAAACAGCAGCAGTGGGGTGACTACTCACTCCAGCCATGAAGTGGTGTCTATGCAGCCAATCAGTATAGTAGCAGGGGGCTGCTGCACATTGTTTAGATAACTAGGCAAACCTTTTTTTTTCAGATGTATTTCAAGACCAGTGTTTCATAGTGCATACCCTAAAATTGTACTTTATGTGACCCCAGTATAAATAAAAAACCTCACTTGTCTGCCTTCAATGACAAAACCAGAAGCCGTACTTCTGTAAAAAACTGCAATTTTTACCGATGTCACAGACACAGCAACTCTTATTCTCTCTACCTTTTGGTCCAAATTGCATCTATAGAATGCCTGTTAAATGAACTGCCTATCCCCAGTGAACTAACAGGAAATGAAAATGCTTGATTTCAATTGCCAGTCCTTAGCTGTGTTAATCAATGGCATTCCTAATATGAAGAATGTCAACTGATTGTGAAAGTTGTATGTCAAGATATTTTTCGTTCCATACCTGTTTTGTTACCTGTCAATAAGCCAAGAAATCTAAGTAGCTAACTTCTCTTATAGAAATCCATATTTGAACATGCCGTGACCTAGATAACCTAATACTTTGTATACTCATTGTTGTCTTTCTTTTATGTCTAGGAAGTGGATGGAATCACTTTTCAGTATTGGGCCCTCTTTGATGGCCATGCAGGTGCTGGAGCTGCCGTGGTGGCATCAAAGCTGCTTCACCACCACCTTACAGATCAGCTCCAGGACATTGTGGACATCCTGAAAAACTCCCCAGTTCTACCTCCCACTTGTCTTGGAGAGGACCCTGAAACTTCTTCCAGCAATAGCAGGACTCTGACCAGAGCAGCTTCATTACGCGGGGCTGCTGGTGCACCAGGATCACCTAGTACTCCGCAAACACGCTTTTTCACGGAGAAGAAAGTCCAACATGAGTCCTTAATCATTGGAGCACTCGAAAACGCCTTTAAGGAAATGGTAAGGATATGAATAGCTGCACAAACATTCATTTCTTTAATAGATGACCTTATCAATACTTCCAAGAATACAACTGTGTGTTAAATAGCATTGATGGCATTCATTGGTTTATTGAGCTGGTTTTAAATTAAAGCTTTTAAGACCTTCTTCGGGCCTGGCCTGTGAGACAGTCATTTGCTTACATCCATCAGAGATCATCATTTGACTGCTCTGCACTAATGAAATTAGTGGAAGTGGGGTTTAGAGGGCGTTTTGGCAACTTCTATTTTAGGATGTGAGACTTGCAATAATTAGAAAACTGAATGTGGCACTTGATTAAAAAGGTTAGGAGCCCCTGGTCTAGATTTCTCAGTGATATAATAGACTATGTAATAATACTTTACATTAGATGACTTAGTGATGCGATACTACTCGGTGATATGCTAGAGTACTTAATTAAAAGTCTTAATTAATCTCATTCTAGATTACTCTGTGATAATCTGAAGAAGGGTTCCTAACCAGTGTTACGTGTACCACTGATAGTCCCCAAGATCGGGTGGTAATCTGCCAGGTTGCAGACTGATCTGTATCCCAACCTGATCTGCTAAGAATACCCAACCCTGATTTGCTTTATAGGTAGAAAACTGCTCCAAATGCCATTGAGAACTATTTGCATTTTAAGCCTCTAATAAAACTTATATGGTTGTTTTGTGTTGTATAACACACTTAGGTGCTGACACCCCATATGTACCACCCAGGTGGTACTTGAGATATTTAGCAAATGAAAAGTACTTGATAAGAAGGTGTTGGGCACCCCTGGTCTAATACAGGGGTTCCAAACTTTTTTTCATCAAGTACCACTTTCTATTTTCTAAGGATCTTAATTACCACCTGGTTGGTCCCTATGAGTTGTTGTCAGCTAAAGTCATATGACACAAGAGTTTTGGAGTAGTATTGCTTGGATATAGATGGCAGCAGTTGGGTACAGATCGGCTTGCAGCCTTGCCAAGTACCACCTGACAGTACCACCAGTAGTACTCATACCACCTGTTGGGAACCCTTGGTTTGATAATATTTCTGTGTAAACCTTGTAAATCTGAAGGAAATAATGTCTAGGACTGCTAAGATGATTGGATTTGTGGCAATGTTGGCTACCTTGGAATACACATTCCTGTAAATGCGGTGGTCCTTTTCCTGAGGTCAGTCAAGACATAGGCCCTGGCTATAAAGGGGTTGATACCTACATATGTTGGTCTTGGGGCTATCTGAATTTGGATGTATTTGTTTGACCCACTTAATTGGGAAGATGAAAACTTTTGTGAGTTAAACCCAAGATCCTCAAGCACATGGAATGCATGTATTAGTGGTAGCATGAATGGATATTCCTAGTATGTCACACACCCCACTTCCAAAGATCCATGACACTTGAGAAACCGGCCTGTAGAGGGCAATCTTGCAGAGATGACAAGGAAAAAGGAGCCCCTCCTGGTCCATAAGTACCGGGTTCCTCCCACTATTCCCCAGTATTTTCGTCTCTGTAGTCGGCGCAGCATTCAGAAGATGACTCTCCTTCAAGCTGCAGGTAGCCGGCTCTTTTTTTCTATTTCTGTCTGAATCTTTTTAACCTGTTGGGTTATATTGTATGCCTCCCAGCCCTGGCTGTATGTTTCAGGCAAAGGTAGATACACCTTCTGGTGTATACAGGAGTATATATTTTACTTATATATTGTTAGGTATTTAGAAGATTACAGTTAATAGGGAATGTTTGTACCTAAAATTCCCTATCTCTGACTAAACAGCGTTCATTTGGCATTGTTCATTTTTTTTTTTTTTTTTTTTTAATTTCCCTCCATTCTTTGGCATCACGTGATCCCAGAAGTGGGCGGGGCTTCGGCGTGCAGCGTCATTTTAGTCAAAGAGCACGCTGATGTGCTCTGTTTGTCTTCCTGGCTCCTGCTGACGTCAGGGGGCGGGGCTTATCGGCGCGTCCTTCTCTTAGCCGGCATTTCCGGCTGCTTCCCTGCGGTCTTCCCTCGTTGTGCGAGCTGGTCGCCTGGTGCTGTGAGTACCCTTCAGCTTGTCTGAAGGGAGTTTTCGGCCATTTTTAATGCTTTGTTCATTTATTGTATATTTTGTGCATTGGTGACTGTTTGTTTTTTTCTGTAGGTGGAAACTCCTTATTTATAAAGGGGGTTTCTCCTGGTCCTTAGCCCTTAAGCCTTATTTGGGGGTCCATTTGTGTTTCAATCCTCCCACCTGGGACTATTTAAAGGGGCATCCGGGTAGCAATTGCGTAAAACCCATATATACTTGGCGACTATAATCAATTATAGTATAATACTAAACATCATATGGAGGCATCTCAGGATAATGGGCATGTAATTCCCTTGGCACAGACTCGGCAATGTTTTGGATGTGGGGCATCCCTTGTTGGGGATATCGCAATTCTTTGAGTCCCTTGTGCACAATTAACCATTATTCAGCAAGCTGGGGCAAAGGCTTCAGGGTCTGCGGCTACTGCCTCTTCTCCTACTCCGCCGTGTCTTGTCCGTACCCCCAGTGATATTGTCATGGGTGATGAGTCGCTTTCTGATTTATGTGCCAGATTGGCTCATCTTGAAAAATTTATGTCTACCTCTGTGGCTAAAAAGGCCTCAGCTAAAAGAAAGCATTTGACTCATGCCGTCTCGGCAAGTGAGTTGGACAATTGCGAATTGCTTGATTAGTCTGACCCTTCTCAGTTAGAAGAAGGGGAATTATATGAGGATTCAGATGTTTCTGACGAACAGCAATTTGTTGGTACTGAAATTGATCAGGGTGAAGAGAGTGTTGTGGATACCCCAAAAGCACTTGCCCAGTTATTTGAGGTTTTGGTTATTACTCCTCCTGAAGTAGTCCCTCTTAAAAGAGGGGAATTCTTTGGAGCCTCTAAACCTCGTTTAGAATTTCCAAATCAAAAGCATTTTGATGATATTATTCTTAAAGAATGGGAGAAGCCTGCGCGGCTTCCTGGCATTCCCTTGGGCTGGGACAAAAAATATCCCTTTCCAGCTGATGCGGTTAACCCTTTAAGTGCCAGCCTTCCTGGAGATTTTGTCACACTCTGTTGCCAGACAATTTTCGCCATTTTCTGCTATGCATGTTTAATTATAATTTTTGAAAGGATTTCCAGGGTTTTCTCAGGAAAATTATGTATTGTTTTTTTCAGCACAGTCTGGGCTTTAATATGAAATGTTTTTTTTGTAAGCATGTCAGTGTTTTTTTTATATTTTTGTGTAATATATATTAAAAAAAAGGGAAAAAAAAGTTTTTTACATTTTGTGGTGTTTTTTCTTAATGAAACATGCAAGTTTTTCAAGAAACTTATATTGTGTGTAAAAACCCTATTCCTCCCGATTACAATGGTACAATGTGTGTATTGCTAGACACCCTTTCCTGTCCAGAAAACGCCCCAAACTGAAAGGAGCTCCCTTGAGGAGATTTTTAAAGAAAATCCAACTATTTTGCACTACTTGCAGTTTTTCAACAAAAACAACCCTTTACATTTGCAATACCCCCCTAAACCATATATTTATTGAAAGTACATACCTCAAGCTTTCTAGTCGTACTAGACTTGTTGTTGTGGCCACAGATGTCCAGGTGGAATCCATCAGCGAAATCAGCCATTTCATAAGGATTCTTAAAAACAAAAATAAAAACACAGAATCAAAACCACATTTTCCTAAAAAAATAATAAGCTAGCAAAAAAACACCCAAAATCTGAAACAGCAGGGTCCCCTGAACAGGACAATACCCAACATGCATAGCTAGGGTTGCCAAACATCCCAAAGGAAAGCATACGCATAACGGTCATTTCACTGTAAAATTCCTGCTCTACAGACAAAGTGCGCAACCTGCACTTTTTCAACCAGAACACCACTTTACACTTAAAATACCCCCACAAACCATATATTCCCTGAAAGTACACACTTCAAGCATTCGAGGCGTACCAGGCTTCTTGTCCTGGGTCCAGATTTCTGGACACAAACCTTCCAGGAACTCACTGGTTTCACAGGATTTCCCTAAAAAAATAGCAAAAATGCAGAATCCAAACACATTTTTCTGAAAAAAAGAAGGGCTTACAAGAAAAAACACCCAAAATCTGAAACGACATGGTCCCCTGAACAGAACAATACCCAACATGCATAGCTACCCCCAAGGGTAGGGTTGCCAAACATCCCAAAGGAAAGCATACGCATAACGGTCATTACACTGTAAAATTCCTGCTCTACAGACAAAGTGCGCAACCTGCACTTTTTCAACCAGAACACCACTTTACACTTAAAATACACCCCACAAACCATATATTACCTGAAAGTACACACTCGAAGATTTGTAGGTGTACTTGGCTTGTTGGGGTGGGCAAATTTGTTTGATGCCAATTTCTTGATTGCACAGGGTTTACTTTAAAATTGATAAAAAATCCAGTATCAAAATCACATTTTTCTAAAAAAAAAAAAAAAAATGCAAGCATGCAAAATTACAATGAATCTGAAACGGCAAGACCCCCTGAAGAGAACAATACCCAACATGCATAGGTACTTCCAAGGGTAGGGACTAGAGAGGTGCAGTTAGGATACTGTAGCTGTGGCATCAGATAAGATCAGGGATCAATATCCGATATTAAGACCCTGAAAAAGGGCCCATGTCCATGTTTTTATCATCACGTGCCACATATCCAGCTGCTCCTGCTTCAGCACTTCCCATCACCATAGTATGAAAAGAAACTAAAGAAAAAAAAATGACCACAGCAAAACAAAACAAAAAAAAAAACATAAAAAACATGAAAAAACACAATGCACAACTCAAAAATCTAATTGGGTGTGATACACCTCAAAACAATTGTCAAAGCATAAACCGGGTTGGCTGGGACATGTCGGGTAGTACCGCACATCCTTTCTGATGCCACGCTTCCTACACACCCTACAAGCCTTTTGGGGATACCTCTTACCACCTACATCGGGAAGGCACTTTATAAAGTGCTTCCCAAGCAACCTGGCCTGATTGTCATTTATAGCCACCTCTAGTACATCCTCAGTATCCCCAAACAACAAAGCAGAGATTAACTGCTGCTGGTAATTTACAAACGATAAATTAGAGTCTGGTACTGCTGCCTTAAAGACAACAAAGCTGTTATAAGTCGCCATTTGGACCAAATGGATAGCAACCTTTGTGTACCAGGCTCTGGTTTTGCGGGTGGCATTGTAATAAGTTAATATCTGGTCCGTCTTATCAACGCCACCCATGAATTAGTTATAATCGGTTATGCATCGTGGCTTTTGGGAAGGGGCTCGGGGACCACGATGCCTTACATTCACAACTGACTCATCGTGGAGTGTTGTCAGTAGGAATACATTTTTTTTTTTGTCCATGAATTTCACGGCCAGGAGCTCATTGCTTCTTAGAGCGTAAGACTCTCCACGTTTTAGATTTTTTTCAAGTATGGACCTGGGCAACCCTTTTCGATTGCGGTTGATGGTGCCGCAGGTCAGGGTATCTAAGGAGTAAAGGGCACGAAATAAGGGGATGCTGGTATAAAAATTATCCACGTATAAGTGGTACCCCCTGCCCAGTAGAGGAGTCATGAGCTCCCAAACGATTTTACCACTGACTGTTAAATCAAGGGGACAACCAGGGGGGTCCAGATGTGTGTCCCTTCCTTCATAAAGGCGAAAAAATTTGATATACCCGGTAACACTGTCGCATAATTGGTAAAATGTTATCCCATAGCGGGCACGCTTGCTAGGGATATATTGACCAAAAATAATGCGCCCTTTAAATAGCAGAAGTGACTCGTCAATACATAATTGTTGGCCGGGGGTGTACACTTCTGCGAAGCACTCCGACAGACTATTAATAAGGGGCCGTACTTTCTGAAGTCTGTCGTGACCGGGCTGACCACGGGGAATAGCAGTGGTATTGTCGTTAAAATGCAGAAACCGCAGTAAAATTTGGTAGCGGTTTCTCGTCATTATGGCCGGAAATAATGGTGTTGCCAATATGGATTGGGTATTCCAATAGGAGGCAATACTAAATTTTTTTAGAATACCCATTGCTAGAGTGAGCCCCCAACATTTTGTAATCTCACTCAAATTTGTGGGGTGCCATGCCTGAGCTCGGTCGTGCCTCTGGTGGGGGTTTTGCGCTAAGACCTGCTCGGTATAGAGATTAGTATAGAAGACCATATCCAGTAGGATGGCTTCGGAAATAAACAATTTGAAGTAGTCAATGACGCTGAAGTTTGTTACATCGACATTGACCCCGGGGACCGAATCAAAGGGAGGAATTTCGGAGGAATAGTTATTAGGAGTCCTCCACGTAGGCTCTCCACCAGCTGCAGCACTCGGTTCTTCGTCCTGCTCTACTCTATTCTCCAGCGTGACCTCCTCTTGTGCGGTACCACCCCTTCTATGGTGGCTTCTACTGGTACCACTGCTCGGTTGTGCCTCCTCAGTAGAGAAGACACTGTCTGACTCGCTGTCTGACGGTATATACTCAGATCCTGACTGACTACACTCTTCCGAGTCAGACTCCATCAGGTAAGCCGCAGCTTCCTCTGCAGTGAACCTTCTACCAGCCATACCCAAATGAAGAAAAAAAAAATCTACAACTGAAAAATAAAAAATAAGTGTCTAACTAAAAGCTAGAACTACAAATCTATAACTAAATGCAAAATACAAAAACTAATATTACACTGTAAACAGAAAAACTAAATATAACAATGCAAAAATACAGTCAAAAGTCAAAAGAAATAAATTGTTAGCTACGACCTGATGGGAAGTGGTGAAGTCAGGAGCAGCAGATCACAGGATCCCAGAAGACTCAGTCCATCCCTTCAGCAGATCTGGCGGATGAGAACGATTTCCTGGGGCAGCAGGAGGCTTCCTAAAAGCAAGGGTGCTAAAAGAGGGGGCGCTACAGTCCCAAGGAAGGGGGGAGGGCAGGCGCTACGGTCCCAAAGAAGGGGGAAGGCAGGCGCTACGGTCCCAAGGAAGGGGGGGAAGGCAGGCACTACGGTCCCAAGGAAGGGGGGAAGGCAGGCGCTACGGTCCCAAGGAAGGGGGGAAGGCAGGCGCTACGGTCCCAAGGAAGGGGGGAAGGCAGGCGCTACGGTCCCAAGGAAGGGGGGAAGGCAGGCGCTACGGTCCCAAGGAAGGGGGGAAGGCAGGCGCTACAGTCCCAAGGAAGGGGGGAAGGCAGGCGTTACGGTCCCAAGGAAGGGGGAAGGCAGGCGCTACGGTCCCAAGGAAGGGGGGAAGGCAGACGCTACTGTGACAACCGAGGCTGGAGCGGTGAAGTCTTCGGGCAAAACCAAAGCTCAGCGACAAACCTAAAGGGAAACATTAACATTAGAAAAACTTTTGAATGGCAGGGAGTATATATATATATATATATATTATTTATTTATATAGCGCCATCAATTTCCGTAGCGCTCTACAAGGTAAGAATACAGACAAGGTAAAACATATAGTACAGAGAACAATACTCGCATGACGCGCACGGGGCGTTCTCGCCAGAGTGGGTAGCGGGGGGACCCTCCTCGCTGTACCAGCACGCCCTTTATGACAGGTCGCGGCGCTCTCCCGCTTCCCTCCATCCCAGGCAAGAGAAGAGGCAGCGGCGGGGAGGAGCGGGCACGGAGGGCACTGGGCGGCAGGAATATGCACCGGGGAGATGCACAAAGGGCTGCGGAGGATACAGCATCCTGCAGGAGGAGCAGAGACAGGGAGGAGCATCCACCTGCTGCAAGCAGGGCTCAGCTCTGACTGCTGCTGCTGCTGCAGAGAGCCATAGGGGAGCCCGCACCCGGGAGGACCCCCACCCACCGGCAGAGCATCGCAGCCTTTGTGCATCACCCCGCTCTCTGCATCTCCCCGGAGGAGGGGGCACCGCTACTTCTGCTGCCATGGTTCATGCATCACCCCGCTCTCTGCATCTCCCCGGAGGAGGGGGCTCCGCTACTTCCGCAGTCATGGTACATTACATAGCAGATGCCTGATCGTGTTTTGCCCTGTGTGTGCCATCCAAGATGGGGGGAGTTACTGTGTGTGTGTTGGCAGGTGATGGGCTTCTCCGATCAATCGATCTACGGCCACACACCCTGCAGAGTAACACCCCCCCCCACCCAGATCGCCATTGCAGGACTTCACCCCCCCCCCCCAGATTGCCATTGCAGGACTTCACCACCCCACCCAGATTGCAGGACTTCACCCCCCCACCCCACCCAGATTGCAGGACTTCACCCCCCCCCCCCCCACCCAGATCGCCATTGCAGGACTTCACCCTCCCCCCCCCCCCCCCAGATCGCCATTGCAGGACTTCACCCCCCCCCCCCCCCGATCGCCATTGCAGGACTTCACCCCCCCCCCCCCCAGATCGCCATTGCAGGACTTCACAACCCCACCCCCCCCACCCAGATCGCCGTTGCAGGACTTCACATGAATGTTGCTACACATGGCAGGGGCTTCGCCGATCAATTGAGGGCGTCTACGGCCACACACCCTGCAGAGTAACACCACCCCCCACCCCGATCGCCATTGCAGGACTTCACCCCCCCCCCCTCAGATCGCCATTGCAGGACTTCACAACCCCACCCAGATCGCCGTTTCAGGACTTCACATGAATGTTGCTACACATGGCAAGGGCTTCGCCGATCAATTGAGAGCGTCTACGGCCACACACCCTGCAGAGTAACACCACCCCCCACCCAGATCGCCATTGCAGGACTTGCCATTGGTAGCAGCATGTGAAGGGCTTCGCCGAGCGATCGGGATCGTCTACGGCCACACACCCTGCAGAGGAACCCCCCCCCCACCCAGATCGCCAGCGCAGGACTTCACATGAATGTTGCTACACATGGCAAGGGCTTCGCCGATCAATTGAGAGCGTTTACGGCCACACACCCTGCAGAGTAACACCACCCCCCACCCAGATCGCCATTACAGGACTTGCCATGTGTAGCAGAATGTGAAGGGCTTCGCCGAGCGATCGGGATCGTCTACGGCCACACACCCTGCAGAGGAACCCCCACCCCCCCCCCACCCAGATCGCCAGCGCAGGACTTGCCATGTTCTACGCTGTCCTGCGCTGTCCTGCGCCGATCGATCGGGATCGTCTTCGGCCACACACCCTGCAGAGGAACCCCCCACCCAGATCGCCAGCGCAGGACCCACCACCTACTTCCGATCAACGCAGAAAGAGGAGGTGCGGAGCGCAGGGCGGATTTATATAGAGGCGGCGCCGGCTGATGACAGCAGCCGTGCGCCCGCCTTCTGATTGGTCCTCAGGCAATCAGGTGATCGAGGTCAGGAAGAAATGACCTCCAGATGAACCTCTGAGGTGTCTTCTCCAACGATGCACAGAAACTGCCCGGCGCTGAGCTCCAACATGGACCTGAGGTAAGAAAATGCCAGCCACGTAAAATTTACGTGGCTGGCACTTAAGTGACGGAGAGGCAACCATGTAAATTTTAGGTGGCTGCCATTTAAAGGGTTAAACATTGGTCATCACCTCCTGAGGCGGATGCCCCTGTACTTAATTTATCCAGTTCTTCTGTGTTGCATTCTCCTGACTCCACTACACTTAAAGATGGAGAGGACAAACGCATTGATCAAATGGCGTGCCACGCTTTTTCCAGTGTAGGCTCGGCCTTGCGGCCTGTTGGCGCCTCGGCGCTTATGTTGGTGGCTATAAGGTCTGTTGTGAGAGACCTAATGAATAACTCAGGGCTTGATCCGGCCTCTGATGAGTACGCTGCACTTAATTACCTCAGCGTAAGAGACAACGTCGTTCCTTTCGTGGAGTGGCTTCCTTTAGCCTTTCCTTTCGGGGGTCCAGATCCGGTAGAGGATCGGCCTTTTCAGCCTCTAGAGGGAATGCATGGAATAGAGGAAGAGGACGTGGCCATCCAAGTCAGAATTGGGGGTCCAAAACCAAATCTGCCCCTAAGCCTGCTCAACAATGAGGGGACGCCCTCACCCTTACGTGTGGTGGGGGGACGGCTGCGGTTCTTCTTCCAGGTCTGGGTTCAGGAGGTATCAGACAATTGGGTTCTGGAAGTAGTTTCTTCCGGTTACAAACTGGAATTCGAGTCCCGGCCTCCTCCCAGATTTTTCATGTCCTGGATGCCGTCAGATCCGGCAATTGCGCAGGGATTGCGGGCAGCAGTAGCGAATCTGTTAAACATGGCTGTCATCTGCCTAGTGCCTCCAGCGGAAAGGGGTTTGGGGTTTTACTCCAACCTATTCACGGTACCCAAAAAGGACGGCTCTGTTCGGCCTATCCTAGACCTAAGGAGACTCAATCAATTTATCCGTTTCAGAAGATTCCGCATGGAGTCTCTGCGATCAATGATCGATGCTCTCCATCAGGGGGTTTTCATGACATCCATAGACATCAAGGATGCTTATTTGCACATTTATATTTTTCCGGGTCACCAGAGATTTCTCAGGTTCTCGATAGAAGACCAGCATTATCAATTTGTGGCCCTGCCATTCGGCCTTACCTCGGCCCCAAGAGTCTTTACCAAGATGCTGGCAGGAGTGATGGCTATATTCAGGGTCCAGGGCATCCGCATTGTGAATTTTCTGGATGATCTTCTTATCGCGGCCTCCTCCCTCGAACAATCAGAGTTGGACACCAGGATGGTGGTCTCTACGCTAGAGAGGTTCGAATGGGTAATAAGTTACCCCAAATCCTCTCTCTGTCCGTCCAGGGAATTCCCTTCCTGGGCCTGATTCTGGATACATTTCAGGCCAAGGTTTTTCTTCCTCAGTCCAAAATGGTTCTGATTCAGGACTTGATTCGTCTATTCTTGTCCAACCCTCGTCAGTCTATCCGTCTAGGGATGAGACTAGTGGGATTGATGGTAGCTGCATTCGAGGCAGTCCCGTTTGCCCAGTTTCACATAAGGACGCTTCAGCTCTTCCTCTTGGCAAAGTGGGACAGGTGCCCACTATCGTTAAATCAGACTTGTCTATTGTCTCCCCACGTTTTGCAGTCCCTTCAGTGGTGGTTAATATCGCACAACCTCCAGAAGGGCAAGTAATTTCTGACTCCGCGTTGGGAACTGGTTACCACGGATGCCAGCCTGGTGGGGCTGGGGGGGCTTCTGGAAGAAGCATCAGTTCCAAGGATTGTGGGGGCCTCAGGAGGCTCATTCTCCAATCAATGTATTAGAGCTTCGGGCCATACGTCTTGTTCTACTTCGACTGACCCATTTCTTACAGGGTCTGCCAGTTCAGATTCGGTCAGACAACCGGACAGCTGTTGCATACATCAATCACCAGGGAGGGACTCGCAGTTGGGGTGCCCTCCGGGAAGTGTCTCTGATCCTTCAGTGGGTCAATGTTCCCTGCATATCAGCAGTTTACATTCCGGGGATAGAGAATGTGGAGGCAGACTCCCTGAGCAGGGGATGTTCTCGCCAGGGAGAATGGTCTCTCAATCCAAGGGTCTTTCAGTTCCTCTGTCACAAGTCGGGGACTCCACGGTTGGACCTGTTTGCTTCTCGTCACAATCACAAGCTGCCAGCTTTTGTGTCTCTATCCCAGGATCCTCTGTCAGTGGCAGCGGATGCCATGTCTCTGGCCTGGAAGGATCTGGGGTTCCTATATCTGTTTCCCCCATTCTCCATGATCAGCAAGGTGGTGCACTGGAGGAGGCGCCAGCAATTCTGGTGGCGCCAGGGTGGCCAAGACGTCTGTGGTACGCAGACGTCGTAAAGCTGGCAGTATATCCGTTCCATCTGCCTCTTCTTCCAGATCTCATCACTCAGGGTCAACTTTGTTACCCCAATTTACAAACGCTGGCTTTGACAGCATGGCTGCTGAAGTCTCCATCTTGAAAAAAGAAGGTCTTTCTGATGCGGTTATTCAGACTCTTATTAGAGCTAGGAAGAAGTCTTCCTCTGTCATTTATTACAGGACTTGGAGGTCCTATATTGATTGGTGCGAATCCAGGGCTTTGCCCTGTAGAGTATTTTCTATTCCTAGAATTCTGGAATGCAGCGAGGTCTGGATTCCAGATTAGTACTTTGAAGGGGCAAGTCTCTGCCTTGGCTATTTTCTTTCAAAGATCGTTTGCTCTTCATCCTTTGGTTAAGACTTTTTTCCAAGGAGTTGTGCATGTGCGGCCTCCCAGAAAGCCTATACTTCCTGTTTGGGACCTTAACCTGGTGCTTTCAGCTATGCAGGCCGCTCCCTTTGAGCCTTTGCAGGATATTCCTCTTCCTATTCTTACTCAGAAGGTTGCCTTTTTGGTTGCTATTACTTTTGTCCGCCGAGTTTCTGAACTGGCGGCTTTGACTATTCAAGCCCCTTATTTTGAGAGGCATCAAGATAAGGTTGTTTTCCGTTTTAAACCGGATTTCCTTCCTAAGGTGGTGTCTGCTTTCCACCTAAATCAGGATATAGTTCTTCCTTCCTTGTGTCCTAAACCTAGTAACGACAAGGAAAGGGTCTTACATTCTTTGGATGTAGTTCGTTGTGTTAAGTATTATTTAGTTACTACCTCGGCCTTCCACTAGACGGATGCCTTTTTTGTTGTGCCTTCTGGGCCCAAGAAGGGTTTTGCTCCTGCCAAATCTTCTCTCGTAGGTGGATACGTCAGGCCATCATTGGGGCCTATATGGCTAAGGGGAAGGTTCCCCCTTTTCGTGTCACCGCTCATTCTACTTGTGCTATTGGAGCTTCTTGGGCTTTTCAGCGCCAGGCTTCTGTTGAACAGGTTTGCAAGGCTGCGACTTGGTCTTCTGTGCATACTTTTTCTAAGTTTTACAAGGTTGATGTGCGGGCCTCAGCGGATGCTGCTTTTGGCCGCAAAATTCTGCAAGCTGCAGTAATTTAAGTTATGCATTATTCCTTGGGGATCCCCGCCCATTTTAGACACTGCTATTGGATGTCCCAAGTGTCATGGATCTTTGGAAGTGGGGTGTGTGACATACTAGGAATAATACCATTTTGTGAATACTCACCTGTAAAATGGTTATTACTAGTATGTCACACACCCCACTTCCCCCGCCCTTTTTTGTTCTAGGGATCCTTTATATGGTGATTATTATTTTCAAATTATTCTTCATTTATTGAATATAATTGGCTCTTCCTGGGGAATAGTGGGAGGAACCTGGTACTTATGGACCAGGAGGGGCTCCTTTTTCCATGTCATCTCTGCAAGATCGCCCTCTACAGGCCGGCTTCCCAAGTGCCATGGATCTTTGGAAGTGGGGTGTGTGACATACTCGTAATAACCATTTTACAGGTGAGTATTCACAAAATGGTATTTTTGTGTTGTAGTATTGTTACATCACCTTCAAGAAAGATATACATACTATTCTTTATTTCAGAAACCAATCCCAAAGGTCAAAAACTTTTGGTTTGCTAGTTAGGATTTACTGGCTAGTAAGGATTTCATAGGTGCACATGTCTATTTGCAGGATCCAGTCAAATGTGACTCTTTGTGTCACTGCTGGCAAACCATCAGGGGCACAGAGCGAGCAAGGGATAGCCCACACTCAGCATATCTGCATTTTACCAATGCTGGACCCTGGAAGTAAGTTTAAAGCCAGTAAACTGAACTTCTGGTTTGCTTCCATTTGTGGGACTTCTCATAACAGAATGTCCCCTTGATATCTTTACTAGCCATTACCAAAGATACAAAATTATTTTTAGACCATTTGAAGTATAACTAATCAAACAATAAGTTAAGTAGTAGATTTTAGCCTTTGCATTTATGTTTTTTATTTATTGTAAGAAAAATACAATGAAAAATATGATCAGTATTTGAATATTCCAACATGGTTCATGATTTTATTCAACTTACATAGCTATACTTGCTTTGTGCAGTTGTCTCAATGACCCAGCAGAGGGCGATATTGTTTAATAAATTGCATGTGCGTCTCTTACTCAGCTCACTTAAATCTTTTATGCTGTGTATAGTTTCAGGATTTTGTAAGTAGAGATGTCTGGGCTACTAAGTGTTACAGGGTTATTAAGCATGCAGAACAGTCATTTTAGAAGCATTTTGTATAGTCTAGTGCACTGTCCTAGTTTCGTAATAAATGTAAAATAAAGAATTATATATGTAATAACAGATGTTATACTGTTGGTATAAGAGCAGGCACCTTTCACTGTCTAGCAAAGCACCACAATGCCCAGAAATCCAAGGGTGCTCCGTATGCAAAATTTAATGTGAGCTTTAGGACTAGAACAATTTCTAAAGCATTATATGTGCTCTATCTTTGGGCAGCCTTTGAGTTACAGGGGCTCAGCAGAACCTGACTTTTGATAGCCATGTGTCATAGCTCATTAACTTCCCCCTTCCTTAATTCTGTGACTGGTTTAGTGTAAGGTTTTTATATTTTGTGGAAGGGTTAGGGACACCTTAAATGAATAAAGCAGACAAATGCATTGTGTTGGGCTACATTTAAAAACTGTTTTCCATTTTTAAATTGAAAGAGAATTGGCCGAGATATCAAGGTTACAGTTTCACCTTACAATTTCCTATATTCTTAGTATACAGTACGTCCTGCTCCAGATATAGTACTTACACTTGAGTTATCCTCCGCCAGATGGCGCTGCACTGCAGAGACATGCAAAAACAGGCTCCTCCCGGCCCCTCAAATACCCGGGGACCTCCCACAAATCCCCAGATTTCTCTGCAGTGAAAGTATCACTCTCTCTCAGGTGAGCGGGGCTATTAAAGCCTGCGGCCCTGTTGGACTATTCCCACCCGTCGTCCTCGTGATGTGCCTCCCAGCCTGGGCTGCACTGGTCGGGTGAAGGTAGGCAGCACCATGCGTGCTTATGGAGCCATGCTCCACCGCAGTCCCCCACCAAAGGGTAGGCGGTTTAGGCTGATGGTGAGCCTCTAGGGGATGCCCCTCCCGCATTATTGCCCATGCCCCGTGTAACGGTGGGCCCTGTACAAAGGGTCGACATCCTCCCTCGTTCCCCCCGTAGCTCGGGGAGGAAGAAAGGGGGGGGGTGTGCCTGTAGTGTCTGTGTATGATTGCACGTATATGGCACTTAGTCTGTCTTTGGACTTTTATATATATATATATGGTGCCTTTTTGTGTTTTACTCGTATAACTGCCGCCGCCGTTGGATGTTCCGCGCCGGCTGCGGCGTTACCTCAGACACCTCTGTGTCCTCATTGGCTGATGTTGGACTTTGCGCTCTTCGGGAGGGCGGGGCCTGGTCTGGCGCGCTCCGTGTCATGGCTCGCTCTGGCCCGCCCTTCGAGGTACATGGCGCCATTTTGTCTGTTCGCGCGCGACGCGTGCGACGTTCTTGCTTACTGTGGTCCGTAAGTTCCCTCTCGGGCGGCTTATACTCATTGTAGTGTTTCGGTTCTGACACCATTCTTTTCTCATTGTGTCTTTCAGACTGGTGAACACCCCGGCCCGGTGTATTTGATAGCGGGCCTTGTAAAATTCTCCCACTAAAATCCCTAGCGGGTCTTTGGGGCATCCAGGGTTGCTTATAGCGTCAATCCCTGCTGGCATATTGAGCCTTACCATATGGAGGCATCTCAGAATTTTGTGACCGGGGTCCCCCTGGGACAAGACCGGCTGTGTATAGCGTGTGGACAATCCCATGCTGATGCTGACAGGGCACGGGTCTGCGTACCCTGTGCCGAGCAAGCACTGGCTCTGCAATCAGGCCTGCCAGTGGCTGCACCTCGTTTCAATTCGCGTATCTCCCCATGCTTAAATCTCACTCCTGCTGAGTCGCATACAAGTGGGGATTCGCAGCCTGTTGTGTCTTCTAGACGGCCTACGGCTGAACAGATTATTGCGAGGTTGTCAGAGCGCAAGGGCCCTGGTAAGAAGCGGCACTTGACGCCTCATGTTACTGTTTTCCTTATGGGAACTGAGGAGTTTACTACTCGGTGTGGTTATTCCCCTTCTGAGGAAGGAGAGCTCTTCTCTGACTCAGGCTCATCTGATGGGCCGGGGAGTCATGACGATTCTGGCCATGAATACTGGGCCCAGAGTAACACTGATGATCTGTTGATTAAGGTCTTTGAGGTTCTGGCTATCTCTCTCCCTGGTGAGGCTCCCAAGCAGAGAGGGGAGCGTTTCCATACAGCAACAGCACGTTTGGAATTCCTGGAGCAGGCACATTTCCAGACTCTTGTGCTCAAGGAATGGGAGTGCCCCAGTAAACTGCCAGGGGTCCCAGGGGACTGGGATAGGAAGTACCCTTTCCCCCCTGAGGTGGTTAATTGTTGGTCATCCCCCCCCCCCCGATCATAGGGGTTCCTAACCCCCCCTTTATTGCAGCCCCTGCTTATACTACCCTTCGGGATGCTGAAGACCGGCGCATGGATCTGCTGGCCTCCCACGCCTTTACATGTGCAGGGACGGCGCTGAGAGATGCTTGCTCGTCCCCCCGATGATCTCCCCTGAGATGTGTTTAATGCACTCTCCAGTTGTGATATGTTTGTAAAATGTATCCTATTAGTGTTGGATGACACCATTAAAATGTGTGCAAGAACTTCTGCCCTTGTGGTGGCTATACATCGCTTGGTCTGGCTGCGACAGTGGGGTGCTGACGATGCTTCTAAAAAGACTCTTATCGGGCTTCCCTTTAGAGGGCTACGCCTGTTTGGGGCCCGTCTAGACCTGTTTGGTAAGAAGGGTAAGTCACCGCAACGCAGGCGGCCGTCTCGGCCCCCTCGGGGCAGGGGCACCCCTCCCCTCCCCCCACCATATTGTTAAAAAAGAGAGCCAGGGCTGTCCTTTTCTGGGACTCGCGCAGACTCCTACCCCGGGAGTAGCAGACAACGCTCTGGCCCCTCCGGCGGGGCTAAGCCTAAATCTTCCACCAAGCCCCCTCAAGCATGATGGGGCGCCCTCGCCCGTCTGGGTTAGGGGATGGCTGCAGCACTTTGCTCTTGTCAGGAGGCATCACGCCTCATACTGGTGGATTCAGGAGGTAGTATCCTCCGGATGCAAGATAGAGTTTGCTGCGCGGCCTCCCCCAAGATTATCAGGTCCCGGGTACTCCTGGTCCCTGCCTCTGTTCAGGTACTGGCGCAGGCCATGCAAGGCCTGCGGGGTCTGAGGGGGTCACTTGCAGATTGCCCTTAACAGGCAGAGGCAGGGGCCGCTACACCAACCTTTCCACAGTCCCCCAAAGGGATGGGTCAGTCTGGCCCATTCTGGATTCACAGGTTCTCAGCAATTCTCCAATTACAGGCAGTTTCTGCATGGAAACTCTGAGATGGGCCATCAGCGCCTTGCGCCCAGGGGGCTTCTTGCCGTCTGTGGAGCTCTAAGATGCTTATGTTCACATTCCTGTGCCTTCAGGACACCGAGGCTCTTCAGGTTCGTGTTGGAAGTCCAACACTGCTAATTGTGGCCTTGTTATCTGGTTCCTCTTCAGCTCCCAGAGTGCTCACCCAGGTGCTGATGGGGGTGATGTCTCTGATGAGACCAAGGGGCATCCGCGCGATGGCCTACCTGGACGTCCTTTTTCACTTCCCAGTCTCTACGTCAGGCTAAGTTGGATACCCGGCTGGTGGTGTCCATTGGGAGTCATTTGGATGGGTGATCAATCACCCAAAGTCCTCATTGTCCCCTTAATTGGTAACTCCATTCCTAGGAATGAATCTGGACTCTGTTCAAACGAGAATCTTCCTTTCTCAGCAATAAAGTGGACAATCTGGTCGCATGGGCTCAGTCCCTCATTGCTGTCCCGGTCCCTTCACCAGGCAGGGATGCTGCTGGTGGGCCCGTTGGTGGCTTGCTCAGAAGAGGTCCCTTATGCTCAGTTCCCCTTGGGTCCTTCTGCGACTTCTATTGTTAATACAGGACAGGGATCCAGCATCCCTGGAGCAGGGTCTGTGTGCCTTCCCACCTGGTAAGGAGGTCCCTCTTGGAGTGGATGAACTCAAGGAACCTGTCTGGGGGCAGTTCCTTCTTGCCCCTTCCTGGAAACTGTCACCATGGATGCCAATCTATCAGGTTGAAGGGGGGGTTTTCTTCTGAAACTCCCTGCGGTTCTGGGGGAGGTGGGGCCCTTAGAAGGCCCATACACCTATCAATGTTTGAAACAGTGAGCGTTTTCAGTTGGTTCTATCTCGCTTGACTACCCCTCTTCTGGGCCTGCCTGTTTGGGGGCGCTCGGTCTGTCTGACAGTGTCCTACATTAATTATTGGGAGGGGCCTGGAGCAGGAGGACCCTCCAGGAAGTGTCTATGATTCTAATCTGGGTGGAGACAATGTTCCCTGCATATCAGTGATTTTCGCTCCGGTGGGGGTCCCTCTGCGACAGGATGTGCTAATCCCTGTGTCTCTATGGGGTCCAACCAGTTGTGGATCTGTTTTGTGCCCCGTCACTATCACAAGCTCTCGGCCCTTGTTTCCCTGTTCCAGGATCCTCTGGCCGTGGCCCGGATGCCTTAGTAACGTCATGGCTGGACGTTCGGTGCTGTATGTCTTTCTCCATTCCCCCTGCTAGGCAGGGTTCTGCGCAAGATTGCTCTGATAAGGGGACCAGTGATTCTGGTGGCCCCCGGGTGCCCTAGTAGAGTGTGGTTGGAAGACGTGGTACCGAGGGCAGTAGTTTCTGTACGTTCTGCCAGAAGTGCCAGCTCTGCTCACTCACGGCCCCTTTACGTCACCCCAATCTACAAACTCTGGCCTAGACGGCCTGACTGCTGAAACATCCATCTTGATGGAGACAGGCTTATCTGTCTCGGTGATTGAGACTATGGGAAGACTAGGAGCAAGCTTCTTCTTCTTCTTCCATCTGTTATAGGGTATGGCTTACACATATTGATTGGTGTGAGTCTAGGTCTCTTCCCTGTCGGGCGTTCTTGGTTCCCAGGGCTCTAGAGTTATTACAGCATGAGTTGGGGTTGATTCTCCAACTCAGTACTCTGATGGGTCAGGTTCTGCCCTGGCCGCCTTACTTTAGAAGTCTTTGGTTCAGTTTTCCTTGGTTAAGACTTCTTTCGGGGGTATTCAGGTGCGTCCCCCATGTAATCCTATGGTCCCTGTTGGGATTTGTATTCGATTCTGTCTGCCTTGCAGGGTTTTTCCCTTTGGTCCTATTCAGGATGCTGTCTGGCTGTTCTTACTCTCAAGGTTGCCCTTCTGGTGGCTGTTACTTCGGTCAGACGTATGTCTGGTGGGTGGTTCTGTCTATCTAGCCCCCATTCTTTGAGATCACCAGGATGGGTGGTGTTCCGCCTGAAGCCGGATTTTCTACCTAAGGTGGTGACTTATGTTCATCGTTTCAAGTTGTTGTTCTTCCTTCCTTATTCCTAGCAACCCTGAGGAAAGGGTTCTGCATTCCTTGAACAGGCGTTGGAAGTTTTTTCCTTGGTAGTCACTGTGTCCCTGGAGAACGGATGTTCCTTTGGGCCTACAGCCTCTCCATCCTGAATGTGCCCAATCTTGTCTGCTTCGGGAGTTAGGCGGCTTTGGCCCTGGTCATTACTTGGATGGGATGGTCCCCTCTGGTCCTAGGACAGGGTTTTTGGCTTCTGCCAGGTCTACTGCGATTGGATTCATCAGGCTGTTACTCAGGCCTATGCCACCAAGGGGAAGAATCTTCCCTTCGCTTTGCTTTTTACTCTACTCGTGTTTTGGTGCCTCTTGGGCTTTTCAGCACCAGGCTTCTGTTGATCTGGTTTGCTAGGCCGCTACCTTGGCCTTCTGTTCATACCCTTGCTAAGTTTAACAAGGTTGATGTTAGGGACTCAGCTCATGCTGTGTTGGCCGCATGGTTATGCAGGTGCCAGTGGTTTTAAACTGTCTGCTGTTTTGTTGGGGTCCCACCCTACTTTATGGACACTGCTATTGGATGTCCCAAGTGTACGTACTATATCTGGAGCAGGACGTACTGTATACTAAGAATAATACAATTCTGTGAAATACTCACCTGTAGAATTGATATTATTTGTATACAGTACGTCCTGCTCCACCCCACCCTGGTTTTTGCATTATTCTGGATCCCCTGTATGGTGATTGTTACCATTGTTATAGTTACCAGTTTCAGTGGTTTATTCTCCCGGCTTCTTATTCACTGCTTTTCAATGCTGGGGATTTGTGGGAGGTCCCCGGGTATTTGAGGGGCCGGGAGGAGCCTGTTTTTGCATGTCTCTGCAGTGCAGCGCCATCTGGTGGAGGATAACCCAAGTGTAAGTACTATATCTGGAGCAGGACGTACTGTATACAAATAATATCAATTCTACAGGTGAGTATTTCACAGAATTGTATTTTTGAAATATGTGGACGTGGTATAATGATCACTAGTAAATGGAGGGGATACAGGTTCTATTGTCTTGTTCCAACAGTGTTATTCTGGTGACAACCACATGACGGCTATTCATATGCTAGCAGGGGGAGGGAGAGAGGACAGGTGGAATGGGAGATGGCTGCAATGGGTCAGGCTGCATAATACTAATGTGCTTGTTCTTGCTGAGCTGTCAAATGGGTGGATCTATAGACCACCAGTCAAGCCCTATATTTGGTCGTCTATGTCAAAGGAATTCAGGGGTTGTGCCACTACTTATTGGCTTATTTCTGCTTCCAGGATCAGCTGTGTTCTGACAGGAAGGGATGGGGCAGCCATGACAAGGTTAGCTGCTGAATGATAGTTTATGCACTTTGCCCACCTTCCCTTAATCTTATTTATGGTTTCTGTGTCCTCCTTGGGGAAATCCTTCCTCCTTTACTCTGTGTCCAACAGAGATGGGAAATGCATTTAATAAAAAATATACGGAGTTTCATTGTAATTGACTACTCTTTGTTTCCTGTGATATCCAGAGTAGTTCTGATTGATTATCCCGTTTTTAGGATGTTAAAGGTACTGTAGCAAAAAGAACATTAAAGCTGAGCTACACCTAGGAATAGAAGCCTTGCCCTGCAGGACAGGCTGACAGGCACCTCACCCCCCCCCCCCCCCCGGCTTATCTGCTAATGTGTACTCTTGACTGCATGACCAAAAGCTGGAGAATTCTCTGCCCAAAGCAGGCAGTGCCACATTCGGAGCTATTGACTACAACAGCATTTGCCCCCCCCCCCCCCCCAAAGCCCCCATAAAGCTTTACGCAAGCTACCTCTGCACATTCATGGGTGTTTCTCCACTGCAGGACACACCTTGCCCTCTCCGGTTTTAAAACCTATTTCATTAAGTTTCCAAATCAGGTTTAAAGCACTTTACACGGTCTCTCTTCGTGTGATCTCACCCACACTGCAACAGCAATGTCCCCTGTGTCTTTTTCAAGTCAGCAGCGTTTTTCTAACCGCAACTCCAAACAGCTCTTCTGGCGCCAGATCTCCTTTTATTGGGCCCAGGCCAGAACAAAGGACTCGATTAGGTGAAATTCATAATTCACCTGCCTTTTCCTGCTAGCTGAATTCCATCAACCTTCCAAAATCCGGCAGCCTAAACTCTGTCTTACAGTACTAGATCCCAATTAAAGTTCAAACTATACAAAAGGTAAAAAAATGGCAGGCAACATTTAAGAATTAAAGTTTTTTCAGGATTAAAAGGCTTTCTAAACCTAAATTAAAAAAGCATTACTCCTCTCTCTGCACATGAGTCCTGCAGGGCGGGTAGCCACTATTCTTGGAGAAGAGCTGACTGCCCAGCCGGCCTTGGTGTGTTCCCCTGCTTTCAGCCAAAATGGAGCAGGCTTCCTCGTTGATTGGCAGACAGTGCAAATGAACCGTTGGCAGGGCCAGGTTAAAGGGGGCAGACCAGTGCTCCTGCCTTGTGCCTCCAATTGGGCAGCGATTGATTTACTTACAGAAGGCCTACATTAGACTCTCCACCTTGGGGCTTCTTATTCCAGTCCTGCTTGATGGTATTTGTCAACCTTTAATATGCTGTCATCGGTGGATGAACAAAAACGTGCTGAAGATTAACCAGGGACATGCAAAAATGGGGCCAATTCAGCCTGCAGGACTCAGCTGTGGGTGGTCAGGTAAGTATTTACATTTTTTTTTTTTTTTTGCTTTTTCTTAACTTTGGGTTTAGTAATCCAGGCAACTGGAGGTCCACTTTAAAAGTCATTCTGCAGGCAGGAGAAAAAACACTACACTCCCCTTTAACCCCCCCCCCCCCCCCAGGCAATCATCCGACAATGAGACACTTACTAGATCATGCTACCCCAGGTAGCCGCTGCAATGGTCCAGCCGCTCGCCACCATGCCCAGTGGAATGCATCGAGCCATCCGTCACAAGCATTATGGCACACCCCCCTCCATTGCCATGAATGTAGGGGGACATGTAGTCGTGCCGATAATGTAGCATAATATTAGCATAAAAATTTGCATAATGGTTCTGGTCTGGAAGGGGCTGAGATCTTGCTTCAGACACAGGCATTCTCGGGTGTTATCTGGGATAGAATGGCATCAGTACAGAAGGGGCGTGGTTTGGACTAGCTCTTTGAGCCATTCCTGGTGGCCCAGATTGACGGGGTGGTACTGGAGGGACAGATGAAGGAGTGTATTTCCTCAATCACGGCTCTGAGCTGAGTGGAGGAGCAGCACTGGAGAAACCCTTGGCATGGGAAGCTGCTGCTAATTTTTTTTTTAATTTCTTTGCATGAAAAATCCCTTTGGTATACTATTGCCAATAGCTTCAGATTGCAGATTGGGGAAAATGCTTCCATAAAACATACATTTGCTAACATAGGAAAAAAATACTAGATCAGCTCAACACCTTGAGGAGCTCGTATATATTGGAAGTGGACAATCCCTTTTAGTGTCACTCCATCTTTAGCCCCTTCAACTTAACACCTTGAGAACCTCATATACATTGGAAGTGGACTTTCCCTTTTAGTGTCACCACATCCTTAGGCCATTCCCATATTCCCGCATCAGTGCATTCCCTTGGCACTTTTTACAGTGGCCAAAACGATGCAGCTCTGTAAAGCCACTGTGGGGATAAGGTGAGTTATTTTCCAAGTATACAGCACGTCCTGTTCCAGAATAATCCTTACACATGGGTTATACATCCACAAGATGGCGCTGGACTGCAGGAAAAGACTTGTGGCCACTCCCGCCCCCTTAAATAGCCAGGAACCTCCCACTAATTCCAGAGTCTTTCTGCCGCCTGGACTGCGAAGATGAAGATGGCTCTCTTCTGCGAAGGGAGTGGGCTTTGCCTAGGGCCCTGCAGGCTTATTTCCACCCGTTCTGGACCCACTGGCTCCCAGCCACGGCTGACGGTTCGGGTGAAGGTAGGACAGCACTAGGGTTAGGTGCTGAAGGAGCGCTGCTCCGGCCCGCAAGACCCTGTACCAAAGGGTAGTCGGCGACAGGCTTTTTATGGTGAGCCTCATTGGGATGCCCCCAGCCCCTTTATCTCGGGATATTTATCCCTCCTTCCCCCCCCCCCTCCTTCCCTTTTCATGCTGTTGGTTGTGCAGGACCCCCTCATTGCATTCCGC
This sequence comes from Gastrophryne carolinensis, assembly GCA_027917425.1. Classification (NCBI taxonomy): domain Eukaryota; kingdom Metazoa; phylum Chordata; class Amphibia; order Anura; family Microhylidae; genus Gastrophryne; species Gastrophryne carolinensis. Next base: position 150,211,647 of record CM051238.1, on the reverse strand, counting down.
GTGATCGGCAGGGCACGCCCGGGGAGTACACTCTGGTGTTTTTACTATTGTGTTTTTTGTCACTTGTGTTTGGTGTGTGTGGAGGCCGTTGTACGGCGCTCCACGGTGGTCGGCGCTTTTACTGTGTTTTTGTTTAACTGTCATGGCGCCGGCGCACCACGTGATCTTGTTTTCGTGCTCTTCGGGGGGGCGGGTACCGCGGTTTGACGCGTTTTGCGTCATGTGCCCGCGGCCCGCCCCTCTAGGTACTGCTGTCGGTGCCATTTTGTGGCCCCTACATTGCGGCGCTGCGACGCGGTTGGTGATCTGCTTATCTGGGCACTTGCCGGCTTGGTCCGTGAGTCCCTTACGGGGTTTTTTTTATCTTTGGTTATTATTGTATGGCTAGGGATGCTTATGGTGTACATTGTGTCTTGCAGGCGGGTCCCTTGACTGTGGTTCTCTCGGCCCTGCCTATTGCCAATCTCCCACTTCCCCTAGCGGGTTTCGGGGGGCATCCCAAATAGGGTGGCTGTTTAGCTGTGTCCCTGTTCTGATTATTGTGCATACTTTTGTAAAAATCACCATATGGCGGCTTCTGGGGATAATGTGCTTGGGGTTCCTTCGGGACAAGCCCGGTTGTGTGTTGCGTGTGGGGTTTCCCCTATAAGTGAAGAAGTCAGGGTATGTGTAACCTGCACCCAGCAGGTACTTGCGCTGCAGTCTGGGTCGCCTGCTACGGGCCCGGATGCGGCGCCCCCTCTGGCTTCACCTACCCCCCCACGCTTGCATTTGACCTCCAGCGAGGGGCATACTAGCGGTGGGTCTCAATCGGATTTGGCTGCACGGGTGGCCAGCATTGAAAAGCATATTGCTGGGTCGGGCCCGCGTAAGGCTTCTGCCAAGAAGAGACATCTATCCCCCGCTGTTTCCCTCTTCCCTGTTGAGGCTGAGGAATTTTTTGACAACTCGGGTTATGGTCCCCTTGAGGAGGGGGAACTATTCTCTGATTCAGAATCATATGAGGAACAACCTAGGGTGTATGGTGATACCGGGTCTCATTTTGGAGAAGACCAATGGTCCTCAGATGACACTGATAGGTTGTTGTCTCACATTTTTGAAGTGCTTTGTATTTCCCCTCCTGCCGTGGCTCCGCAGCAGCAGGGTGAGCTTTTTCATACAGTGAAGCCACGCTTGGAGTTCCCTGAGCAGACTCACTTTAATAATCTGGTGCTCAAGGAATGGGAACGGCCTAGCAAGCCACCTGGGGTGCCCAAGAGCTAGGACAAGAGGTATCCCTTTCCTGCTGATGTGATTAAGTGTTGGTCATGTCCTCCCGAGGTGGACGCACCCATTCTGGGGTTGTCAAATACATCTGTCATGCATTCTCCTGACAATAGTACTCTGCGGGATGGTGAGGACCTGCGCATGGACCAGCTGGCTTGTCATGCCTTTGCCTGTGTGGGGACTGCGCTGCACCCAGTTTGTGCCTCTGCCATTACAGCTATTGCTATTAAAGGGCTGCTTAAGAGTCTCTTAGATGGGGCTTCTGATGTTGCGGGAGGAGAGGAGTATAGATCTCTCCTGCTTTGCTATGAATTTGTTTCATATGTTCTATCTGCTATGGATTATGCCATTAGAATGTGTGGGAGGACGTCTGCTCTGTTAGTGGCTATACGTCGCTCTGTCTGGCTGCATCAGTGGGTAGCTTATAACGCTGCTAAGAAGGCTCTCACTGGTTTTCCCTTTAAGGGGCTGCTCGAGGATCTTCCTTTGCTGGAGCACTTGGAGATTATTGGGGTAGGGGCAGAGGACGTGGCCGTCTGGCCTCTCCTGGGGTCCCAAGCCCAAATCCTCCCCTAAGCCCCCTCAGGCATGAGGAGGCGCCCTCACCCATCCGGGTGGGGGGACGGCTTCGGCTCTTTGCTCACCGCTGGAGGTGAAGTGTAGCAGACAGATGGATCCAGGAGGTGGTTTCCTCCGGTTACAAGATAAAGTTTGCAGCCTGGCCGCCCCCAAGATTCCTCAGATCCCGGATGGCTCAAAACCCCCGGTCAGCTCAGGGCCTGCGCCTTGCGGTCCAAAACCTTCTGGAGTTGGGGGTCATCTGCCTTGTACCTTTCAGGGAAAGGGGCAGAGGCTTCTTTTCCAATCTCTTCACTGTTCCCAAAAAGGATGGTTCCCTCAGGGCCATCTTGGATTTAAAGTGTCTCAACAAGTTTGTCAGATTCAAGCATTTTCGCATGGAGACCCTGCGCTCAGCAGTCAATTCACTGCGCCCAGGCGATTTCATGACCTCCGTAGACATCAAGGACGCTTACCTTCATGTACCAATTTTTCCAGGTCATCAGAAATTCCTCAGCTTTGCTCTGGGAGATCAGCATTTTCAATTTGTGGCACTGCCTTTCGGTATCACCTCGGCCCCCAGGGTATTCACCAAGGTGCTGGCGGGCGTGATGGCTCTGCTGAGAGCTCAGGGCATTCTCATTCTCCCTTATTTGGATGACATTCTGATCTCGTCCCAGTCCTTCCATCAGGCAGGGCTGGATACCCAGGTGGTGGTGACCACACTAGAGTAATTCGGCTGGGTGATCAACCATCCCAAGTCTTCTCTGTTTCCGTCTCTGGTAAGGTCCTTTCTGGGCATGACTCTGGATACATCTCAGGTCAAGGTTTTTCTCCCCCAACAGAAGGTGGAGAGTCTTCAAGCTCAGGCCCAGTTTCTTCTTTCTTGTCCTCATCCCGTCATCCGGCAGGGGATGCAACTGGTCGGCCTGATGGTGTCTTGCTTTGAGGCGGTACTCTATGCTCAGTTTCACATGAGACCTCTGCAGCTGCACCTCTTATCAATGTGGGATCGGGACCCTGTGTCCCTGGATCAGGTGTTTGTTCGGTCCCCCCTGGCCAGTTGGTACCTCTCATGGTGGCTGGACTCAAGAAACCTCTTGCTGGGCAGAACCTTTCTGTCCCCTTGCTGGGAGACTGCAACCACAGATGCCAGTCTGACAGGTAGGGGGGGATTCTGGAAGTCCTTGAAATTCCAGGGTCAGTGGGGCCCCCAGGAGGCCCATACTCCTATCAACATTCTGGAACGGAGGGCGTTAAGGTTGGTTCTCGCCCAATTGACCCCTCACCTTCGGGGTCGGGCTGTTCAGATCCGCTCGGACAACCAGACGCCGGTTGCCTATATCAATTATCAGGGAGGGACCCGGAGCAAGAGGGCCCTCAAGGAAGTGTCTTTGATACTGTCATGGGCGGAGGAGAATGTTCCCTGCATCTCGGCAGTGTACATCCCGGGGGTGGAAAATCTGGAGGCGGACTCCCTGAGCAGGGGGACTTCTCGTCTGGGAGAATGGTCCCTCAGCAGCAGGGTGTTTCGCTCCCTGTGTCACCGTTGGGGTCAGCCAGATGTGGATCTGTTTGCGTCTCGTCACAATCACAAGCTTCCAGCTTTGACTCTCTGTCCCAGGATCCTCTGGCCTTGGCCGTTTCCTCTGCTGGGCAGGGTGCTGCGCAAGATAGCCCAGGAGGGGGTGCCAACCATCCTGGTGTCCCCCTGTTGGCCAAGAAGGGTGTGGTTCGCAGACATCGTGCAGTTGGCAGTAGATCAGTACGTCCTGCTCAAGGACCCAGATCTGCTCACTCAGGGGCAGCTGTGCCATCCCAATTTACAAATGCTGGCTTTGACGGCTTGGCTGCTGAAACCTCCATCTTGATGGAAAAGGGTTTGCCTGCCTCTGTTGTTGATACCATGATTAGGGCTAGGAAGAAGTCCTCGTCCTTTATCTGTTACAGGGTTTGGCATGCTTACTTTGCCTGGTGTGAGTCTAAGTCTTTTCCCTGTAGGGTGTTTTCTATTCCCACAATTCTGGAATTCTTGCAGCATGGTTTGGATTTGGGCCTTCTACTTAGTACCCTCAAGGGCCATGTTTCAGCCTTGGATATTTTCTTCCAAAGGTCTTTTGCCAACCACCGTTTGGTTAAGACTTTAGTCCAGGGGGTTACTCACGTGCGCCCGCCACGTATGCCTTTGTTACCAGTCTGGGATTTGAATTTGGTTTTATCTGCCATGCAGGGTTCTCCTTTTCAGCCTATTCGTGAGGCTGCCTTGCCTATTTTGACTCTTAAGGTAGTCTTTTTGGTGGCTGTCACTTCTGTTAGGCGTGTTTCTGAGTTGGCGGCGCTTTCCATTAAACCTCCTTACTTTGAGAGACACCAGGACAAGGTGGTGTTTCAGTTCAAGCCAGATTTCTTGCCTAAGGTTGTGTCTGCATTTCATCTCAATCAGGACATTGTCTTGCCTTCCTTGTGTCCTAATCCTAGTAACCCTAAGGAGAGGGTATTACATTCTCTGGACGTGGTTAGGACTTTAAAATTTTATCTGGTAGCTACTGAATCCTTCAGGAAGACTGATGCTCTTTTTGTTCTTCCTTCTGGACCTAGGAAGGGTTTGCCTCTGGCGAAATCCACCATCAGTAAGTGGATTCGTCAGGCGGTGATACAAGCCTATTCTGCTAAGGGAAAGGAGCCTCCCTTCCGCCTTACTGCTCATTCTACTCGTGCTGTCGGTGCCTCTTGGGCCTCTCAGCACCAAGCTTCTGTTGAACAAGTTTGCAAGGCCGCTACTTGGTCTTCTGTTCATACTTTTTCCAAGTATTACAAGGTTGATGTTAGGGCCTCAGCAGATGCTGCTTTTGGCTGCAAAGTTCTGCAGGCGGCAGTGGTTTAAACTGCCCGCTGTTACTTTTGGGGATCCCACCCTACCTTACGGACACTGCTATTGGATGTCCCATGTGTAAGGATTATTCTGGAACAGGACGTGCTGTATACTTGGAATAATACAATTCTGTGAGTACTCACCTGTAGAATTGGTATTATAAGTATACAGCACGTCCTGTTCCACCCCGTCCTTTGTTATCATTGTTTTTGGTTACCTCTGTATGGTGATTGTTCATTTTGGATTCTTATTCATTTTTGATTCTCCCGGCTTCTTGTTAACTGTTTGTCAATACTGGGAAATAGTGGGAGGTTCCTGGCTATTTAAGGGGCCGGGAGTGGCCAAAAGTCTTTTTCTGCAGTCCAGCACCATCTTGTGGATGTATAACCCATGTGTAAGGATTATTCTGGAACGGGACGTGCTGTATACTTATAATACCAATTCTACAGGTGAGTACTCACAGAATTGTATTTTTCTTTTTAACCCTTTGTGCCACCTAAACGCAGGGGTGATGGAGCCAGCAGGGGTGGGGGGCACACAAAAAGAGTCTGAATGAATATATTGTGGTTTATACATGCCAGGTTTCACATTAATCTGTTTTTCCCTGATGGTGCAACTCTCTCGTATTTTCCTTCCCTTTAGGTTTCTTTTCTAAAGTTTATACTTTGGAAGAACACCCTATTGCATAATTTATTGCCCTTCTCTGAAGGCCTTTTTTCCAGAAAAGGACTTCTTTGTGCTTCAGATACCATGTATCATTTCCCAGGCCTTTGTTCATACATTTACTTGTACACACTTTAGATTCTCTAACAAATGGCACCCTTAAGCTATTCGGAGTGTTTTTAACATTCCTCCCCTTCCCCTGTTCCATACACAGAGCTCCTGGATAATGTGAATGTGCTGATTGATCGGACTGCGCAAGCCTTAAAGCCACAACAGTCCTTCATACACTGAAAGTGAATACAGAATAGATAGCTAGATATTCTGCCTGGCCAAATACTTGTTCAAACCCTCTTCAGGTTTACTAGCTGATAGTCCAGCTATTTATTGACCAGAGCAATGTAAACATTACAAGTAATAAAATTTGCTATCCAAAGCAGGCCTCCGATCGTTGGGCCAGTGTCTTCAGTGGGACAGAGAACACAGATTGTCTGCCCAATGCTGGGCTCCCTACAGCTTGATCTCCGCCACAAGGACGTTCGCTCACTCCGCTGATATAAAAAGCCCCTCCCTGCAGTGGGAGTGAGTGGTGGAAGCCGTGAGCAGGGCAGGGACACAATTCCTCTGTCCCTCTCCAAGCTGAGATCGGACAGCATGGAACAGCACCCTGCGATGGAAGGGGGTAATTGGACTTCCGAGCCCTGGTCTGCCAGCCCACATGGCTGGTGCCTGGCCCGGTTTTGCTGGAGATGTGTTTAAGGGTTTAACCCTTGTTGGTTATTGCAAGTGCAACTGTGTAATGTGCGCATAGTAGTTGTATTCTATTTGAAAATCTCATAAAGCGCTTTTTTCAATCTCCCGGGCAGGACGAGTGTCTACCGATACACATGAGGTGCTGTTGTAATCATGAGGAATGGGCCTTTCACAAGCAATTTTTTTTCTATGAACAAAAAAGCTACATTTAAAAAATAACATTTTGTTTATTTTTTCACATATCTCACCAAAAAATATTGAGAAAACACTCAACAAATTACAAACAAGACATTTCATTTTAAAGTTCAAACTCTGATGAAAAAAAAAATATAACAGTTTCCTGGAAATTCCTGCAAAAATAACAGTTAAACATGAGGCAAAATGCATCAAAATTGCTTGGCAACAAGGGGTAACAACATCTCTAGGTAGGCTGGCACTAAAAGGGTTGAAGTCGCTCCCCTGGCACACTCAAAAGTATTTCTATAGTGTAGAGCTACACATATTTTTTTCCTTGCCGGAGAAAATAGAAAATAAAGTTTAACGTCATGTTCCTCATCTTCTCTGTGATGAGAGTGGCAGGGCTAATTGATGCAAGCACACTGTGTGCTATTGCATTGAAGCAAGCTAGGCTTGAGTGACACTAAATGGAGGGCTCCATATTAGCCTTTCACTAACAGAGGAGGTGTTAACCTGACATGAGCCTCAAGATTTAATTTGTGGTCAGGATTCAGGGGAGGCGCTTTAGGCGTGGGCCTAATTTATCATCAGGTAAGCTGCCAGGCAAATTATTTTAATGTTTGATGTTAATTTAAACTCAAAACACTCTAAAATTCCCCTTTTATCGTACCCACTTAGCGCAAATTGGGAAAAGAAATATTTGCCCAGTCCTGGCCAGGAGTCCTCTTACCCACCAGAATCGGCAGCATTGTTTGTGATGCTGTACTTAAAGTGGACCAACACCCACGGGTGATCGGCCCGGGAATCTATAAGATTCCCGGGCCGATCACCTCCCTCCCCGCGGGACATCCGAGATCGGGATGTCCTGCGGGGTGAAACCCCCCCAAACACCCCAAACTCCTTACCTTATCTTCGGCGGCTGCCGGCCGCCGCCGCCTCCCTCGCGCCCCTCTAGGCGTGCGCGCGCCCGCGCCGGCCGTCTGCGAATGGCGGGCGCGCGCACGTCAAGAGGGACGCGCGGGAGGCGGCGGCGGAGGAGCCGCTTGTCCGCGGCTTGTTCGTCGGCGCTGGGAGCGGGGAGAGGTGAGTTTTTCGGGGGGTTCGGGGGGGTTTCACACAACGGGGCACCCCGATCGGGGGTGCCCCACCGAAGTGGACCAAGACCCAGGATAGTCAAAATCCTAGGTGTTGGTCCACTTTAAAGGGTTTTGCTGACTGTACAATCTTTAAAAGTCTTGCCATTACCCCAATGTCTAAAAGCCATACTGGTTCTGGAATAACACAAATAGATTGTTTATTCTGGAATTTTATTTAAAAACATAAATAAACCAGTGCACAGTCAACTAAATGTGCAAGAAATAACAGCAGCACTGTAACAATTTAACAGACATTTTATAGATTGATAAGAGATACATAATCATAAATCATGTTTATGTAGGACAAATAAAGTGATATCCAAAAACAAATCCAATGCTATATATGAAAGAAACCAAATAATAAGGCAATGAGGCTATGTGAGGATAATTGCCAAGGACCATATTGTAACACAATGGAATACAAATATTAATTCCCAAAACAGGAATGTTACCAGATACTCTGGGTAGATAGAAAGCCATCTGCAGGAATGAATTCGCTGTTACAAAATTAAGAACATATAGCAGCAGTCTTTTGTCTACAACAACAAAATGAATACATATATGCCAGGTATGATGTACCATAATAACAGCATAAGCATGAAATGACATAACATGAGATCATGCAGGTCAGTTATGACCTCTTGGTTGGGGAACTGATCTTGTGTCTGGAGGGTTGCAGGCTCGGTTCCCGGCTGAGGCATGACTGAAGTTTTCTTGAGGAAGGCAGAGCTTTGGGTAAATAGCAGAGTGTTCATATGAGCACATTATTATCAGACACTAGGCCTGTTTAAGAAGCACGGCACAAACCAATGCTTGAGGAAAGATCGTTTCTTGAGGAATTTCTAGAAGACCCTTTTTTACACTTTGTGTTTCTACCACATTGTACACTCTTGTGTACTGCACTGTGACTCCATTAACTGAGCACAATGGCTTCCCCATGGGCCGAAGTTTTCTGTTCCCCTGCAGGGGAGGTGGACCCATTGTAGAAAAAAAAAAAATTAAAAACCTACATCTCGGGTCCCTTACCTGTTGGACTCAATCGTACTTAAAGCGGAACTTAAGTCAAATAGTGTCCCTGCCACCCTATCCTGGCGCTGGAACAGGAGGGGGGCTGTTAGAAAGAGAAAAGACTGCTTATGTTATCTGGGGGCCTGCGCCACTCTCCCATTTCTCCAGATCCTGGGCCTCCATCTTGCATGAAAGCACAGAGCTGTATCCCAGAGCCGCATTCAAGTGAATGGGTGTCTGGAGCATGCGCGGACCAGGAGGATGAGGCTTTGAGCTTTCTCCACGGCGCCCGCACAGAGACCAGGGGAGCAGCGTTGGCCTGAGGGGAAGGTAAGGGTCCCCCCCCCCCCCCAGTCCTGCTAGGTTAGGGTGGCAGGGGTGGACTTTTTGACTAAACTTCCGCTTTTTATTAGATTTGCAGGTAAAGCTGACTAAAACCCAGTGTTTTGCCCTCCCCTTGACCCAGTGGCACTCATCATTACCACCCAGCACAATTCCTGCTTCCCTCCAGACTGCATGTGCAGTTTCAGTTTTCGCTGGATCAAAGTGAGTGTCAGATAAATGTAGAGGCTTCTCAAAACGGGGCATCTCCAAAGTTGACCAAAAACCCAAGTATGCTGTCTCTAAATTTGAGCAGCCACGCCAGTTAAAAATTAAAATTAGAAAGCGCAAATTGGGATGCCCTGTCAGTGGGCTTATGAGCGACCCTATGTCCCTGGTGACCGAATGGAATGTAAGGCTGAAATTCCTTAATAGGATCACAGATAGCGGAAGAACCATTAAACTAATTGGGCTTTTGAAGCAGACCTATTGGCAAAAATGAATTATTTTAATGTTGAACCTCATTCATATTAAACCTTGTTAGAAATATTTTGAGAAACCAGCTCCTAGTTTTAGCCGCATCTAGAGTGATGCATCCGGGGACCAGATGGGTGATAGCACAGAAATACCTCTAATAGGGTCAGCCTGGAAAAAAGCAGTTGGCTCTTATCCTTTACCATTCAATTGCATAAGCTTTAACCCCATAAGCACTGTGTGTCTGGAGCTGGCCCTACTAATGAAGATACATTTTTGGATGTTTTGGAAGGTTTTTTTTTCTATTTCACTAGTTAGATTAAAGCAGATATATATTCAAAAACACCAAGCATATACTTGCCCCCATAGACTTATTGCCTATAAATAACAATGTAAGATCGGCTTGCCTCAAGTTTGCTGCATCCCCATAGATTACACATTTATTTGAAGACCCTGCATGATCGTATTCTTATCCTGTTATCCATCTTCCTTTCTCCCTCAGGATCTGCAGATTGAGCGAGATAGAAGCGCCTACAGTATATCTGGAGGCTGCACTGCACTTATCGTGATCTACATGCTGGGAAAAATGTATGTAGCCAATGCAGGAGACAGCAGGTAAGTCTTTGTTTTGGGCAATACTGACTTATAAGCATTAGACTTACCCTTTAATAATAAAAATCCATATATACATGCTCGATGGAGGAGCTACGTATTCACCCCAACTTGATAAAATCCCACCTGGTGTTTGTTCCTCAAAAGTCTATGGAAATCCACACCCATTACCCTGTAAGGCCGTCAGTTCACAATGTGTCCCTCTCTAAAAATCAGTCCGTTTATGTATAAGTGACCCCTCCTCTTGCTCTCATATTTATTGGAATTTTTATTATTGGGCAATTTTCTTGTGATAGTGCTCCCTTGATGGGGGAATTATGTTTCAACTATGTTAAAAAAAAATATTTCTAATAAAAGGTTATTTAAATCAGTGTAATAATTATATGTCACTTTTTAAAAATTATTTCTAGCAATATGACTGCAGTTTAGGTTTTAAGGGAGATGTAATGCATCACAGCTGTAAATGTGCTAAAGTGATTCAACACCTATCTTTCCCTGATCAGATGCACAGTGATATGATTGGCCGTAAATACACATGTGAGTCTGGAACAATTACATTATACAGATGGTCAATACACAGGCAGCCTCTTTCATGGTAGAAAGAGGATAGTATATATAGTGTTGACCAAAAGATGCAGATCTGGGATCCAGTGGTGGGGGGGGGGTCTGCTCTTCCCCTGGGACGGGCATCCGATCTACCCCCGGGGTCTTCAGCAGGCAGGAGAAGCTTATCCCACTCCTTCATCATCATCCCACTCTTCCGCTTCCGGATCAGCAAGTTGTCAGATGCCAGCTGGTGATTGGTGGAGAGCGGGTGCTGGAGCAGAGGGCTGTAACCCCCCCCCCCCCCCCCCCGCACCTGGCCTTCAATCGATCACTGGCCGACTGGCCGTGATCGGACAATGATCAACGAGGGACATCTTTTGTCTTAAAGTGTTAAAGCCTGGGAACCATCTGTGGGGCTTTAAGACCCAGGGCACAGGGGCCAGCCTGGGTGACCCCGGCACTGAAGGCTACAAGCCCCATATCCCTCATGGGCCACAGGCTCTTCTGTGCCCCCCGGGCTTTTTGCAAGGCAGGTAATTGGGCCAGGGGTTAATGGCAATTCACCCACTTGCTGCAGGTGATTTGCCAACCCCCCCAGCCTTGTTACCAGTTCACAAAGCATTAGTTGTAAAAAAAAAAAAAAGCACAACAGAGCAAGATTCAATTTATTAAACGTTCTCGCCTCTCATCCTCTGTCCCGCGCTGATAACAGCTGTCACTGACAGCCGAACAGTGATCGGTGGAAGCTGGGTGCTAAGGCAGGAGAAAGTCCTCTGCCTCCGCACCAACCCTCAAATGATCACCGGCCAGCATCTCTGACAGCTCTGACGGTGCCAGAAGCAGCTTTTATAGCAGCGTTTATACAGGAAAAGTGGGATGATGTGTAAATGCCCCTCCCTGCTGTGGCTGGCAGAGCTGTCACAAGGGGGGGGGCATGTTTCGGGCCCTCTCCTTGCCGCTGAAGACCCTGGTGTGTCGAAGGCCACGCTGGGGAAAAGGAGACCCGTGCCTCTGGATCTTGCACCATGGTGAAGCAGACCTATAGTCAAAAATCACAGGGGGTCTACTCCTCCCCCCACACCCTTGGAGAATCCCAGTTTGGGATGCTTTGCCGCTCCGACATCAAGAAGAAGCCTGAAATCAGGCAAAAATACTACATATGCACAGTTCCATTGTTGGTGTCCTGCAGAGCTGCTGGTGACCTGTTTGGTTCAGCAACCAGACATGCAATCCCCAGTGATCCCCTTTGGCCCCCAACAGTCACTTGGGCTGCAAGATCGGCAGGGGTTGTGCAGACCTCAAGTCTATAAATTAAGTTAAACCAGACCAACCCCCCCCAGAAGAAACAGTGCTCATCTGCATCCCTCCCCAGGGCAATTGTGATTGCTGCACATAATGATTAACTGATTAACTTTAACTCCTGCTGTGGTCAATTTTACAATCAGAATGGCATCTCATGGAACTACAGGCTGTCTGCATGGAGCAAGTGTTGCTGGGTTGCCACTGTGCATTGTGGGTTAGGCCAGTTGAATCCAGGCAGCAGCACGGCTGGAATGCTGGAAAAGGAAGCACCAAAATGGCCGCAGCCTGAAGAATATCTGTGGGGCAGCGTTTTGGTATGATTGTGTTGCAGGAGCAGATATGCTGACAATGATTCAGTATCATGCATGCAAATGGGTGCAAGGCAGTATTGGGGTGTTTTTTTTCCAACTGTGTCAGGCTGTTGGTCCGGTTTAGGTTGCTGTGGATGGAATGGTTTATACTGGTCACAGTGTGTACAGAGTTTTAGCAACTTCTCCAGCTGAAACTCTGGAAGGTGAATCGCTGAAGGCAAACACTGTCCAGATATTATTCATTGATGTGAGCTGCAGAAAGACAAGATGTGAAAGTGCTGCAATACATTTTCCTAATTATAGAAAATGATTGTGTGCTGTTACTTCTGGTATTTGACGGGTAAGGTCACTTTTTGCTTGTCTTTCTAAATGTGAAGTACTACTAAGTGCGTGGCATGTAGCAACTCCATATCTGTAAAGCTGTCAGCTACCTCAGCTTTGTGTCATGTAAATTAATGTGTTGGATGACTTCTAATTCAGTCTTACATCTGCTGCCACCTGTTCTTCGCATTCCAATGAGAAACATATTGTCATTAGCTCCGCCATTATCTCCTAAACCTCTGCTGCATATGAGTGCAGCAGATTATTTAGGGGCCTGTTCACCTGAAATGAAGATTTGGAGTCACAGGTAGTTCGAAGGCCCAAACATTTCCTGGGTGCAGAATACTATTGGTAATATACCAATGAAATGTCAATATATTTTTAAATTGTCCACCTCTTTCCAGTCCTTTAGATGGATAAATGGGTAGTAAGGGTGGGCAGAGCATGGCTTGCTGGCATTTTTTCTGTTTTAAAGCCATGTATAAAAAAGGAAAAATGCCTTTCTTACTAGCCCCACCCAGTTCCTTTATAATGGGAAGGGTTAAGGGTATTAACCGTATGGGTACCTTATCTCTATGTCTTAGTACATCATCTTATACATTTAATACGCAGCTGCTTTAATATGCAGCTGGTCTCACTAGGCAGATGTACAATATAACCCTGCTGGATTCCTCCAAAGTGTTTCATTTTAAAGCAGCTTTCTTAGGGAGGAGTACCATCCACCTAATATTCACCTTTATTGTGGTTCTACAGCTTTTAGGATTATTTTGTTGCAATCTTTTTGAAATTGATCTCCCTTTGTGCAAATCTAGCCATAACTACAGGTCCACAGAGAAGGTGTGTAGATCACCATTCTGTCTCCTTGGCAGATAATCTGCTTAGATGTTGTTCCAATATGTATTGCTGTGTGGTCAGGGTGTCCTCCGCCCTCTCTTGAAACACTGAGAGTGGGCGGAAACATGTTGGAGGAATCCAACAGAGTGTATTACATCTGCATAGTGAGACCAGCTGCATATTGTATTAAATGTAAAAGATTATGTAATTTATTCAAATATTTTTACTAAGACAGTTTTGATAAGTAAACATTTTTCCAAACTTGAGCTGTAGAGGATTGTAAGGTTGTAGCAGGAAGTTGCATATATGTTATTAAAGCCATTCTTGCATGTTTGTTTCAGGGAAGGTCCTATTCTACCCCTCATGCCATCAGCTAGCCCTGCATTGGACAGATAGAAACATAGAAGGTTGACGGCAGAAGGAGACCATACGGTCCATCTAGTCTGCCCTTATGTGTATACTGTATGTACTCTTTATCTTAGGATAGATGTGTGCTTATCCCAGGCATGTTTAAATTCAGTGACTGTTGATTTTTCAACTACCTCTGCTGGAAGTTTGTTCCAAGCATCTACTACTCTTTCTGTAAAATAATATTTTCTAACATTGCTCCTGATCTTTCCCCCCGACTAGCTTCAGGTTGTGCCCCCTTGTTCTATCATTAAGTTTCTTCTTAAAAACACTTCCCTCCTGAACCTTATTCAATCCTTTCACATATTTAAAGGTCTCAATCATGTCCCCCCTCTCCCTTCTTTCCTCCAGACTGTACAAATTAAGTTCTTTATGTCTCTCCTGATAAGTTTTAAGTTTAAGTCCTTCCACCATTTTCGTTGCCCGCCTTTGGACACGTTCTATTTGAATAATGTCTTTTTGCAGGTAAGGTCTCCAGAACTGCACACAGTATTCTAGCTGTGGCCTTACCAGGGCTCTATACAGCGGCATCACAACCTCCCTCTTCCTACTGGTGATGCCTCGAGCTATGCAGCCGAGCATCCTGCTTGCTTTTCCCACTGCCTGGCTACACTGTCCACTCATCTTGCAGCTATCAGTAATCAGTACCCCTAAATCTCTCTCCTCCGAGGTCCTGGCTAACACAGTGCTGCCCATACGGTACTCAGAGCAGGGATTCCTTCTACCCAAGTGCATGATTTTACATTTAGAGACATTAAACTCTAGTTTCCACAGTTTTGACCATCTATCCAGTAAAGCTAAATCATTTTCCATGTTGCATATATATAAATAATTTTCCATGTTGCATAGATAGTCCCAGTTTCCTAGCAAAGGTCCCTCCAACAGGCTCCAAAGCTCTATCCATTAGGAGGGGTACTGCAGTGTGCAGGTTTTTTCCTTTTTCCACTTGTAGTGGGAGTTGATGTGGTTAGAGTCCCTGTTGACGTTGACCCTACCTGGCATGGAGTGTCGTGAAAGAGCTTTGGTCCTTATTCTAAGTATGTCACACACCCCGCTTCAAGACATTCATTACACTTGGGTATACTGACCTGTAGATGGCGATCTTGCAGAGATAACAAAAAAAAAAAAAGTCAGACCCTCCCGGCCCATAAATACCTGGAACCTCCCACTCATTACCCAGTTTTCCATCTCTACAGAGGCGAGCAAGTCAGAAGATGATGTCTGGCATGGATTCCCCCTCTCCCAGATACCCTTAGAGGGGGGGGGGGCGGGTCCCTTATGGATTCCTGTCTTTCGTGTGTGTGTTTTACTTGACTTTCTTGGCGCCGCGGCGCCGGCCTCCGGCACGCTCAGAGTGCTGCCCTCAATGGCGGCGGCGAGCCCATGAGGGCTTCTTCTCCTCCGGATGGGGGGTGGTGCCTGGCGCTCGCTCGCGCCTACGGCCCACCCCCGTGCTGAGCGCGTGGCTTTTCATGTCCCGGCTTTAAACCAGATTTCCTTCCTAAGGTGGTTTCCGCTTTCCATCTCAATCAGGATGTAGTTCTCCTTTCCTTGTGTCCTAGGCCCAGGAAAGGTTTGGCGCCAGCCAAGTCTACCATTAGTAAATGTATACGTCAGGCCATTGTTGGGGCCTATTCCGCTAAGGGGAGGGTTCCTCCTTTTAAGATCACTGCTCATTCTACTCGTGCTGTTGGGGCTTCCTGGGTCTTTCAAGTTTGTAAGGCTGCTACTTGGTCTTCCGTTCATACTTTTTCCAAGTTTTATAAGGTTGATGTGCGGGCCTCAGCGGATGCTGTTTTTGGCCGCAAGGTTCTGCAAGCTGCAGTGGTTTAAATTGGTGCATTTTTTGCTGTATTTGGATCCCCACCCATGACGGACACTGCTATTGGATGTCCCATATGTCATGAATAGTGGAAGCGGGGTTTTGACATACTTGGAATAATACCATTTTGTGATTACTCACCTGTAAAATGGGTATTATAAGTATGTCACACACCCCGCTTCATCCCGCCCTTTGGTATTCTGGATCCTTTATATGGTGAACCTTTTATTGTTAAGAATGTTTTATTGGCTCTTCCTGGTCTCCTTACTGCTGTCATGTACTGGGTAATGTGTAGGAGGTCCCAGGTATTTATGGACCAGGAGTGGCTTCTTTTTTACTTTCATCTCTGCAGAATTTCGCCCTCTACTGGACCATAACCCATATGTAATGAATAGTGGAAGCGTGGTGTGTGACATACTTATAATACCCATTTTACAGGTGAGTAATCACAAAATGGTATTTTTTAGCAATTGCTTTTTATATATTTTTGTAGGTTGTCTGTAAATACATGGTATTATATGTCTTGTACCATATCTTTTCTAATTAGTGAGTGTTTTTTGGCAAAATCTGTGCCATGGAGTGTCTTGCCAGCTTTGCATTTAACCTCTAGATCTTTGGACCTGAGTTTAGAAGATTCTGGTACACTTAGAAACCCTATGGACAGAAGCACAGATGGAATCCTCAAAAGGGCTAGGGATGCGGTCTCATTTACCTTCAAACTAACCCTGGCATTGGATTGTGTTGCCAGAAATCTGGCTTCAGAACCTGAAGAAATTCATAGAAAACAATATGCCAAAATAAGCCCCTTTGGAGACCCTCCCCTGTATGTTTAGGGCCATCTCCTTCCTAGAATATGCCTCATTCGAGGCGGTTAGAGCCAAGGCCAGGGCTTCAGCCTTAATTCAGCTAGACAAGCTATTTGGTTGAAAACCTGGCAGGGTGACCTTGCCTCCAAGGTCAGATTGTGCGGAATTCCCTTTGAAGGGAATCTCATGTTCGGTACAATACTGGAGGAAAGAACGAAGAAGTTTCCCATTAGACCTATTAAAGATAAAACACCATTCAGTCCAAGAAAAATTCTTTGCAACAGAGACAAGTGGAGCCCAAGAAGCCCAAGAATACTTGGTCTTCCCTTCATACCTTTCTTAGGCATTATCGGCTTGATCTTTTGGTAGAAGAGTTCTTTATGCTGTGTCCCGCCATTAATTCATAGTTACGGTACTTGTTTTTCCTCTCAGGACTGCCCTAGTTACCCTCCCTGTATAGTCTTTCGGTTTCTCTTGATTACTTGTTAATATAATGAGGGCTGTGAGGAAGGGGTGGGGCTTTTAAACTTGTCCCAGTTTGTGTTTCCTCTCCAGGGGAGGAGCCGACTCTCTCTCAGGTAGCCATCCCGAAGGACTCGTAGAAATTCCGTTACTGGTAAGACTAACTGGGATTTTTTATGGTGCACTTGAGTGAAATATAGATGGCAGCAGATCAGGTTGGGGTACAGGTTAGTCTGCAGGCTGTTGAGTACCACCTGAGAAGATCCCAAGTACCACCTGTTGGGAGCCCCTGATATAGTACATTTAGGCTTGAATGCATCTTTATGTTTAAAGCAACATGTTGTAGCACAAAGGAAAAGGAGAAAATACATTTAATACATGAAAACCATTGCAACTAGGGATGAGCGAATCGATCCGGACGAACCCGGATTCGATCCGAATTTCAGGAAAAATTCGATTCGGATCGAATCCGAATTTCCCCGCGATTCGATCACTCGAAGTTTTCCTTTAACATCCATTCATTTACATTTACAGGCATTCTAAGATGGCGGACGGGACATGTCTGGACATGTATCCCGCGCCAGTGCAAGCTGGGGCAGTCACATGCAGCCTATCAGCAGCCAGCAAGCCCGGTGACGTCACACAGCGGTATTTAACGGCGGCCATCTTGCTTTTCCTCATTTCTCTATTGCATTCGTGACAGACAGACAGAACGCTGTGTAGCTGAGGCAGTTAGACAGGCTGGAGACAGGGACAGGCAGGAGACAGGCAGGAGACAGGCTGGAGACAGGCTGGAGACAGGCAGGAGACAGGCAGGAGACAGACAGGAGACAGACAGAAAGCCAGGGAAAGGTAGGAAAAACGGAGCTGGCTGACAGGGAGATTTTTTTTTTTTTCATCCAGCCTTTGTTTGCGTTTTCAGGCTGCTTATAGTAACTAACTGTGCATATATACTGAACTGATCTTAAGTCTGCTGTGAGGCATCCCATTCTGTGACTAAAGCAGCCTCTGTTTAAGACCATATAAGCATTTGCTCTTATCATATTTGAAATTAGGCCTGATAAAGACACTTTTGCTGGCCAAAGCACTACTGGACCCTGCCAGGTCCATTCCTGCCCAGGGCATCCCATTCTGTGACTACAGCAGCCTCTGTTTAAGACCATATAAGCATTTGCTCTTATCATATTTGAAATTAGCCTGATAAAGACACTTTTGCTGGCCAAAGCACTACTGGACCCTGCCAGGTCCATTCCTGCCCAGGGCATCCCATTCTGTGACTAAAGCAGCCTCTGTTTAAGACCATATAAGCATTTGCTCTTATCATATTTGAAATTAGGCCTGATAAAGACACTTTTGCTGGCCAAAGCACTACTGGACCCTGCCAGGTCCATTCCTGCCCGGGGCATCCCATTCTGTGACTACAGCAGCCTCTGTTTAAGACCATATAAGCATTTGCTCTTATCATATTTGAAATTAGCCTGATAAAGACACTTTTGCTGGCCAAAGCACTACTGGACCCTGCCAGGTCCATTCCTGCCCAGGGCATCCCATTCTGTGACTAAAGCAGCCTCTGTTTAAGACCATATAAGCATTTGCTCTTATCATATTTGAAATTAGGCCTGATAAAGACACTTTTGCTGGCCAAAGCACTACTGGACCCTGCCAGGTCCATTCCTGCCCAGGGCATCCCATTCTGTGACTACAGCAGCCTCTGTTTAAGACCATATAAGCATTTGCTCTTATCATATTTGAAATTAGCCTGATAAAGACACTTTTGCTGGCCAAAGCACTACTGGACCCTGCCAGGTCCATTCCTGCCCAGGGCATCCCATTCTGTGACTAAAGCAGCCTCTGTTTAAGACCATATAAGCATTTGCTCTTATCATATTTGAAATTAGGCCTGATAAAGACACTTTTGCTGGCCAAAGCACTACTGGACCCTGCCAGGTCCATTCCTGCCCGGGGCATCCCATTCTGTGACTACAGCAGCCTCTGTTTAAGACCATATAAGCATTTGCTCTTATCATATTTGAAATTAGCCTGATAAAGACACTTTTGCTGGCCAAAGCAC
Organism: Gastrophryne carolinensis; assembly: GCA_027917425.1. Lineage (NCBI taxonomy): Eukaryota > Metazoa > Chordata > Amphibia > Anura > Microhylidae > Gastrophryne > Gastrophryne carolinensis. The sequence continues at coordinate 150,192,927 of CM051238.1, read as the reverse complement.
TACTGGACCCTGCCAGGTCCATTCCTGCCCAGGGCATCCCATTCTGTGACTAAAGCAGCCTCTGTTTAAGACCATATAAGCATTTGCTCTTATCATATTTGAAATTAGGCCTGATAAAGACACTTTTGCTGGCCAAAGCACTACTGGACCCTGCCAGGTCCATTCCTGCCCAGGGCATCCCATTCTGTGACTACAGCAGCCTCTGTTTAAGACCATATAAGCATTTGCTCTTATCATATTTGAAATTAGGCCTGATAAAGACACTTTTGCTGGCCAAAGCACTACTGGACCCTGCCAGGTCCATTCCTGCCCGGGGCATCCCATTCTGTGACTACAGCAGCCTCTGTTTAAGACCATATAAGCATTTGCTCTTATCATATTTGAAATTAGCCTGATAAAGACACTTTTGCTGGCCAAAGCACTACTGGACCCTGCCAGGTCCATTCCTGCCCAGGGCATCCCATTCTGTGACTACAGCAGCCTCTGTTTAAGACCATATAAGCATTTGCTCTTATCATATTTGAAATTAGGCCTGATAAAGACACTTTTGCTGGCCAAAGCACTACTGGACCCTGCCAGGTCGATTCCTGTTGGGGCATCCCATTCTGTGACTACAGCAGCCTCTGTTTAAGACCATATAAGCATTTGCTCTTATCATATTTGAAATTAGCCTGATAAAGACACTTTTGCTGGCCAAAGCACTACTGGACCCTGCCAGGTCCATTCCTGCCCAGGGCATCCCATTCTGTGACTAAAGCAGCCTCTGTTTAAGACCATATAAGCATTTGCTCTTATCATATTTGAAATTAGGCCTGATAAAGACACTTTTGCTGGCCAAAGCACTACTGGACCCTGCCAGGTCCATTCCTGCCCAGGGCATCCCATTCTGTGACTACAGCAGCCTCTGTTTAAGACCATATAAGCATTTGCTCTTATCATATTTGAAATTAGCCTGATAAAGACACTTTTGCTGGCCAAAGCACTACTGGACCCTGCCAGGTCCATTCCTGCCCAGGGCATCCCATTCTGTGACTAAAGCAGCCTCTGTTTAAGACCATATAAGCATTTGCTCTTATCATATTTGAAATTAGGCCTGATAAAGACACTTTTGCTGGCCAAAGCACTACTGGACCCTGCCAGGTCCATTCCTGCCCGGGGCATCCCATTCTGTGACTACAGCAGCCTCTGTTTAAGACCATATAAGCATTTGCTCTTATCATATTTGAAATTAGCCTGATAAAGACACTTTTGCTGGCCAAAGCACTACTGGACCCTGCCAGGTCCATTCCTGCCCAGGGCATCCCATTCTGTGACTAAAGCAGCCTCTGTTTAAGACCATATAAGCATTTGCTCTTATCATATTTGAAATTAGGCCTGATAAAGACACTTTTGCTGGCCAAAGCACTACTGGACCCTGCCAGGTCCATTCCTGCCCAGGGCATCCCATTCTGTGACTACAGCAGCCTCTGTTTAAGACCATATAAGCATTTGCTCTTATCATATTTGAAATTAGGCCTGATAAAGACACTTTTGCTGGCCAAAGCACTACTGGACCCTGCCAGGTCCATTCCTGCCCGGGGCATCCCATTCTGTGACTACAGCAGCCTCTGTTTAAGACCATATAAGCATTTGCTCTTATCATATTTGAAATTAGCCTGATAAAGACACTTTTGCTGGCCAAAGCACTACTGGACCCTGCCAGGTCCATTCCTGCCCAGGGCATCCCATTCTGTGACTACAGCAGCCTCTGTTTAAGACCATATAAGCATTTGCTCTTATCATATTTGAAATTAGCCTGATAAAGACACTTTTGCTGGCCAAAGCACTACTGGACCCTGCCAGGTCCATTCCTGCCCAGGGCATCCCATTCTGTGACTAAAGCAGCCTCTGTTTAAGACCATATAAGCATTTGCTCTTATCATATTTGAAATTAGGCCTGATAAAGACACTTTTGCTGGCCAAAGCACTACTGGACCCTGCCAGGTCCATTATTGCCCAGGGCATCCCATTCTGTGACTACAGCAGCCTCTGTTTAAGACCATATAAGCATTTGCTCTTATCATATTTGAAATTAGGCCTGATAAAGACACTTTTGCTGGCCAAAGCACTACTGGACCCTGCCAGGTCCATTCCTGCCCGGGGCATCCCATTCTGTGACTACAGCAGCCTCTGTTTAAGACCATATAAGCATTTGCTCTTATCATATTTGAAATTAGCCTGATAAAGACACTTTTGCTGGCCAAAGCACTACTGGACCCTGCCAGGTCCATTCCTGCCCAGGGCATCCCATTCTGTGACTACAGCAGCCTCTGTTTAAGACCATATAAGCATTTGCTCTTATCATATTTGAAATTAGGCCTGATAAAGACACTTTTGCTGGCCAAAGCACTACTGGACCCTGCCAGGTCGATTCCTGTTGGGGCATCCCATTCTGTGACTACAGCAGCCTCTGTTTAAGACCATATAAGCATTTGCTCTTATCATATTTGAAATTAGGCCTGATAAAGACACTTTTGCTGGCCAAAGCACTACTGGACCCTGCCAGGTCCATTCCTGCCCGGGGCATCCCATTCTGTGACTACAGCAGCCTCTGTTTAAGACCATATAAGCATTTGCTCTTATCATATTTGAAATTAGCCTGATAAAGACACTTTTGCTGGCCAAAGCACTACTGGACCCTGCCAGGTCCATTCCTGCCCAGGGCATCCCATTCTGTGACTAAAGCAGCCTCTGTTTAAGACCATATAAGCATTTGCTCTTATCATATTTGAAATTAGGCCTGATAAAGACACTTTTGCTGGCCAAAGCACTACTGGACCCTGCCAGGTCCATTCCTGCCCAGGGCATCCCATTCTGTGACTACAGCAGCCTCTGTTTAAGACCATATAAGCATTTGCTCTTATCATATTTGAAATTAGGCCTGATAAAGACACTTTTGCTGGCCAAAGCACTACTGGACCCTGCCAGGTCGATTCCTGTTGGGGCATCCCATTCTGTGACTACAGCAGCCTCTGTTTAAGACCATATAAGCATTTGCTCTTATCATATTTGAAATTAGCCTGATAAAGACACTTTTGCTGGCCAAAGCACTACTGGACCCTGCCAGGTCCATTCCTGCCCGGGGCATCCCATTCTGTGACTACAGCAGCCTCTGTTTAAGACCATATAAGCATTTGCTCTTATCATATTTGAAATTAGCCTGATAAAGACACTTTTGCTGGCCAAAGCACTACTGGACCCTGCCAGGTCCATTCCTGCCCAGGGCATCCCATTCTGTGACTAAAGCAGCCTCTGTTTAAGACCATATAAGCATTTGCTCTTATCATATTTGAAATTAGCCTGATAAAGACACTTTTGCTGGCCAAAGCACTACTGGACCCTGCCAGGTCCATTCCTGCCCAGGGCATCCCATTCTGTGACTACAGCAGCCTCTGTTTAAGACCATATAAGCATTTGCTCTTATCATATTTGAAATTAGCCTGATAAAGACACTTTTGCTGGCCAAAGCACTACTGGACCCTGCCAGGTCCATTCCTGCCCAGGGCATCCCATTCTGTGACTAAAGCAGCCTCTGTTTAAGACCATATAAGCATTTGCTCTTATCATATTTGAAATTAGGCCTGATAAAGACACTTTTGCTGGCCAAAGCACTACTGGACCCTGCCAGGTCCATTCCTGCCCGGGGCATCCCATTCTGTGACTACAGCAGCCTCTGTTTAAGACCATATAAGCATTTGCTCTTATCATATTTGAAATTAGCCTGATAAAGACACTTTTGCTGGCCAAAGCACTACTGGACCCTGCCAGGTCCATTCCTGCCCAGGGCATCCCATTCTGTGACTACAGCAGCCTCTGTTTAAGACCATATAAGCATTTGCTCTTATCATATTTGAAATTAGCCTGATAAAGACACTTTTGCTGGCCAAAGCACTACTGGACCCTGCCAGGTCGATTCCTGTTGGGGCATCCCATTCTGTGACTACAGCAGCCTCTGTTTAAGACCATATAAGCATTTGCTCTTATCATATTTGAAATTAGGCCTGATAAAGACACTTTTGCTGGCCAAAGCACTACTGGACCCTGCCAGGTCCATTCCTGCCCGGGGCATCCCATTCTGTGACTACAGCAGCCTCTGTTTAAGACCATATAAGCATTTGCTCTTATCATATTTGAAATTAGGCCTGATAAAGACACTTTTGCTGGCCAAAGCACTACTGGACCCTGCCAGGTCGATTCCTGTTGGGGCATCCCATTCTGTGACTAAAGCAGCCTCTGTTTAAGACCATATAAGCATTTGCTCTTATTATATTTATATTATAAGACACTTTTGCTGGGCATAGGCTTACTGCTGCCTGCCAGGTGCACTTCTGTTGAGGCATCCCATTCTGTAACATAGCATACCCCTCTTTATTTACACTAAGCAGCTCTCTTATTTACACTAAGCAGGCCTGTTGGAGGCTGAGTGTTACTGCTCACTTTTGGTGTGCATTATATTCTGTTTCATATAGACCCACCGCTGCCCGGGGTTTTTTTAAATATCACCTACTACCACGCCAGTTAGACTATGTCGGGCAGACAAGTGCCTGGAAGTGAAAAGAGGAGTGGCAGAGGCCAAGATTCCGCAGGCAGAGCTCGCATCAGACTGGGGGCCAGTAGCAGCAGGAGTCACGCTGAGAGACCTAATCTGCCAGTATCTGCTAGCGGTCGGGTCTCCACCAGTAACGCATCTGCCGTGGTAGATTGGTTGACGCGCTCATCAACAACATCATCACAACTTACGTCTGAGACCCCCAGTCTAGGGTCGGTAGGTTCCTCTGACACAACCCTGAGTTGGCATGCCCCGAGAGCAGTCCCTGTCCTCCCATTGCCTCTGGCCTACGCCGTTCCCTCCCCCAGCGACGTATCCTATGCTTTGGGTTCAGCTCCACTCTTTAGTGAGGAGGACCATCAGATAGAGGACAGTCAGCAGCTACTGCCCAGCCAAGAAATGGAGGTGGCTTCTTTAGCTAGGCAGACAAATAGTGATGTGGACAGTGTCGTGGGTGCTGCGAGCGTTCCAGCTCCTGCGCCAGACACTGTTGACGAATCCACGAACATCAGTGACGTACAGCCACAACTCGGTGATGATGATGATGATGACGATGAAGCCGATCGCACTTGGGAGCCGGGTGATGAAGGGGCTTCATCGTCATCATCAGGAGAAGAGGGGTGCAGGTTGCCCCGGAGTCAGCAGCTGAGGCAGCAAGGTGGTAGCAGTCAGCATGGGGGCACAATTCCAAAGGCTGGAGCCGGCCGGGGCCGGGGCCGGGGTAGAGCACCTGCTGTGCGGCAGTCTACCTTATCGGGAGGTAGTGGAGCAGGGGTTCCTGGAGTTGGCAACAGCAGCAGTGAATCAGTGAGGCCAGGGGGTGGGAAAAGTAGCTACTCGGCAGTGTGGCAGTTTTTCCTGAGGCATCCGCAGGAGGGTAACATGGCCACATGCAAGATATGTAGGCAAAAGGTGAAGCGTGGCCAGGGTCCAAATGTTGGCACCACGGCCCTGCGTCAACATATGATGCGTCACCATAAAACGACCTGGGAGAACCGAGGCTCCCAAGGGGTGGTCCAGTCTGCTTCCTCACCAAGTGAGCTCCCAATTTCTGCCAGCCAAGGCTCCAGCACCTCAGCCGAAGGCAGCTGTGCGTCATACCCATCCTCTGTCGCTCCTGCTCCTCCTCCTCCAAGTCATGCATCCCGCCAGCAATCCATCAGCGAAGCCATGTCCAAGAGACAGCAGTATGCGCCCACTCATCCTACGGCGCAGAAGCTGAATGTGCTCCTGTCCAAGTTGCTGGTGCTGCAGTCGCTCCCTTTTCAGGTGGTGGAATCTGCACCTTTCAGAGAACTGATGGCTTGTGCCGAGCCGAGGTGGAGAGTCCCAAGCCGTCATTTCTTTGCCAAGAAGGCAGTACCAGCGCTGCACACTTTTGTTGAACAGAAGGTGGGCCAGTCCTTGAGCCTGTCGGTGTGTAGCAAAATACATGGCAGCGCCGACATCTGGAGCTGTAACTACGGTCAGGGGCAGTACATGTCGTTTACGGCCCACTGGGTGAATGTGGTCCCTTTGCAGCAGCAACTTGGACAGGTCACGCCGCTTCGGCCTCCGCGCTCTCTGCCCATTGGGCCTGTGACACCGTGCGACTCGGCCTCCTCATCCTCCGCCATCTCCTCACCCTCCACTGTAGGCTCAAGTCTCAGTGCCCCTCCAGTCTACCATGTGTGCAGGGCACGGAGGTGTCACGCAGTGCTTCACATGGTTTGTCTTGGCGAACGGAGTCACACAGGGGAGGAACTGCTTAAATGTATTCATCAGGAAATCCAAACATGGCTTACTCCGAGAAAACTTAAAATGGGAATCATGGTTACCGACAATGGGAAGAACATTTTGTCTGCGCTGCGCCAAGGAAGCCTGACCCATGCCCCCTGCATGGCTCACGTCTTCAATCTGGTTGTCAAGCGGTTTCTGAAGTGTTCCCCCCATCTGCAGGACATCCTAACAACTTCACGGAAACTTTGCATGCACTTCAGCCACTCCTACACCGCCAAACACACCCTTCTTGAGCTACAGCGTCAGAATGGTATCCCCCAACATAGTCTGATTTGCGATGTTTCCACCCGTTGGAATTCCACCCTTCACATGTTGGACCGATTATATGAACAGAGAAAAGCCATCACGGATTTCCTGATGATCCAAGCAGATAGGGGGACTCCCCTGTGTAACTTCAATGTCAACCAGTGGCAGCTCATACGTGACACCTGCCGTTTGCTCAGGCCCTTTGAGGAAGCCACTTTATTTGTCAGTCGGCAGGATTACGGGATGAACGACGTGATTCCACTGCTTCATGTACTACAGCACATGTTGGAAACCATGGCTGGTCAGGGCACTGGAGACATGGCGTTTACATCTTACGGCCACATGAACCCCGTTGGAGCTGAACTGGAGGAGGAGGAGGAGGAAGAGGAGGAGGAGGAGTTGCCCAGCGAAACACAGTTTAGGCTTGGCGAAATGGCTGGTTTATCTAGTCAGCGGACAGGAGAGGAGGAGCAGGAGCAGCCAGAGGAGCTAGAGGTTTTTGAGGAAGGAGAGACAGAGGACCCGGGCACACCGTGGCAGTATGCAGTGGAGATGGAGACAGGTAGTCCATCCGAGTCACTTGCGCAAATGGCACGAAGCATGCTCACATGCTTGCGTAGTGACCCCAGAATTGTTTCCATCTGTCGGCGGGATGACTTCTGGCTGTCCACCTTATTGGACCCTCGCTTCCGGCACAAAATGGGGGCATTTTTTAAACCCACCGAGAGGGAGGACAAACTCAACTACTACAAAGACATTCTACGTAGGCAGTTGGCCGATGCCTATCTGCGCCATGGTCCATACTCTCGCAGGTCTGACTCGAGGGGACCTCTGCGCTCACCTTCCACTGCCATGGCCGCTGGGGGGGTTGGCAGCAGCAGCAGCAGAAGCTCCATCAGCAGCAGCAGCCTCAGTCTTCAGTCGCTAATGAGTAGCTTTCTACACCCGCATAGTGAGGCTACTCATGAGCAGCAGGAAGACCTGGAGCAGGACCTGAACCAGCAGGTCATGTCATACTTTGACATGACCATGCCAACACACCTTGAGGATCCGCTGGACTTCTGGGCAGCCAAACTTGATTTGTGGCCGCAACTAGCAGAGTTTGCCCTGGAAAAGCTGTCCTGCCCGGCAAGTAGCGTGCCATCTGAGCGGGTGTTTAGTGCGGCGGGGGCCATAGTTACGGCGAGGAGAACTCGTCTGTCAACTAAAAATGTGGAGAGACTCACCTTTGTCAAAATGAATCAGGGATGGATCAGCCAGGATTTCCACCCACCAATGCCTGATGCATGCGACTAGATTCAGCATGGTGCCACGTTTTACACTTTCCAAATGGTGCAAAACATATTTATGTCTTTAGGCCATTTTTTGGGCTCCTGCTGCTGCTGCTGCCAACTTCTGCCAACTCCAGGGTGTGATTCATCCAATTGTTGGGCTCCTGAAGCCAACTCCAGTGTATATTTGGGCTCCTGCTGCTGCTACTGTCAACTCCTGCCAACTCCAGGGTGTGATTCATCCAATTTTTGGGCTCCTGAAGCCAACTCCAGTGTATATTTGGGCTCCTGCTGCTGCTGCTGCCAACTTCTGCCAACTCCAGGGTGTGATTCATCCAATTTTTGGGCTCCTGAAGCCAACTCCAGTGTATATTTGGGCTCCTGCTGCTGCTGCTGCCAACTCCTGCCAACTCCAGGGTGTGATTCATCCAATTTTTGGGCTCCTGAGGCCAACTCCAGTGTATATTTGGGCTCCTGCTGCTGCTGCTGCCAACTTCTGCCAACTCCAGGGTGTGATTCATCCAATTTTTGGGCTCCTGAGGCCAACTCCAGTGTATATTTGGGCTCCTGCTGCTGCTGCTGCCAACTTCTGCCAACTCCAGGGTGTGATTCATCCAATTTTTGGGCTCCTGAGGCCAACTCCAGTGTATATTTGGGCTCCTGCTGCTGCTACTGTCAACTCCTGCCAACTCCAGGGTGTGATTCATCCAATTTTTGGGCTCCTGAGGCCAACTCCAGTGTATATTTGGGCTCCTGCTGCTGCTGCTGCCAACTTCTGCCAACTCCAGGGTGTGATTCATCCAATTTTTGGGCTCCTGAGGCCAACTCCAGTGTATATTTGGGCTCCTGCTGCTGCTACTGTCAACTCCTGCCAACTCCAGGGTGTGATTCATCCAATTTTGGGCTCCTGAGGCCAACTCCAGTGTATATTTGGGCTCCTGCTGCTGCTGCTGCCAACTTCTGCCAACTCCAGGGTGTGATTCATCCAATTTTTGGGCTCCTGAGGCCAACTCCAGTGTATATTTGGGCTCCTGCTGCTGCTGCTGCCAACTTCTGCCAACTCCAGGGTGTGATTCATCCAATTTTTGGGCTCCTGAGGCCAACTCCAGTGTATATTTGGGCTCCTGCTGCTGCTGCTGCCAACTTCTGCCAACTCCAGGGTGTGATTCATCCAATTTTTGGGCTCCTGAGGCCAACTCCAGTGTATATTTGGGCTCCTGCTGCTGCCAACTTCTGCCAACTCCAGGGTGTGATTCATCCAATTTTTGGGCTCCTGAGGCCAACTCCAGTGTATATTTGGGCTCCTGCTGCTGCTACTGTCAACTCCTGCCAACTCCAGGGTGTGATTCATCCAATTTTTGGGCTCCTGAGGCCAACTCCAGTGTATATTTGGGCTCCTGCTGCTGCTGCTGCCAACTTCTGCCAACTCCAGGGTGTGATTCATCCAATTTTTGGGCTCCTGAGGCCAACTCCAGTGTATATTTGGGCTCCTGCTGCTGCTACTGTCAACTCCTGCCAACTCCAGGGTGTGATTCATCCAATTTTTGGGCTCCTGAGGCCAACTCCAGTGTATATTTGGGCTCCTGCTGCTGCTGCTGTCAACTCCTGCCAACTCCAGGGTGTGATTCATCCAATTTTTGGGCTCCTGAAGCCAACTCCAGTGTATATTTGGGCTCCTGCTGCTGCTGCTGCCAACTCCTGCCAACTCCAGGGTGTGATTCATCCAATTTTTGGGCTCCTGAGGCCAACTCCAGTGTATATTTGGGCTCCTGCTGCTGCTGCTGCCAACTTCTGCCAACTCCAGGGTGTGATTCATCCAATTTTTGGGCTCCTGAGGCCAACTCCAGTGTATATTTGGGCTCCTGCTGCTGCTGCTGCCAACTTCTGCCAACTCCAGGGTGTGATTCATCCAATTTTTGGGCTCCTGAGGCCAACTCCAGTGTATATTTGGGCTCCTGCTGCTGCTACTGTCAACTCCTGCCAACTCCAGGGTGTGATTCATCCAATTTTTGGGCTCCTGAGGCCAACTCCAGTGTATATTTGGGCTCCTGCTGCTGCTGCTGCCAACTTCTGCCAACTCCAGGGTGTGATTCATCCAATTTTTGGGCTCCTGAGGCCAACTCCAGTGTATATTTGGGCTCCTGCTGCTGCTGCTGCCAACTTCTGCCAACTCCAGGGTGTGATTCATCCAATTTTTGGGCTCCTGAGGCCAACTCCAGTGTATATTTGGGCTCCTGCTGCTGCTACTGTCAACTCCTGCCAACTCCAGGGTGTGATTCATCCAATTTTTGGGCTCCTGAGGCCAACTCCAGTGTATATTTGGGCTCCTGCTGCTGCTGCTGCCAACTTCTGCCAACTCCAGGGTGTGATTCATCCAATTTTTGGGCTCCTGAGGCCAACTCCAGTGTATATTTGGGCTCCTGCTGCTGCTACTGTCAACTCCTGCCAACTCCAGGGTGTGATTCATCCAATTTTTGGGCTCCTGAGGCCAACTCCAGTGTATATTTGGGCTCCTGCTGCTGTCAACTCCTGCCAACTCCAGGGTGTGATTCATCCAATTTTTGGGCTCCTGAAGCCAACTCCAGTGTATATTTGGGCTCCTGCTGCTGCTACTGTCAACTCCTGCCAACTCCAGGGTGTGATTCATCCAATTTTTGGGCTCCTGAAGCCAACTCCAGTGTATATTTGGGCTCCTGCTGCTGCTGCTGCCAACTTCTGCCAACTCCAGGGTGTGATTCATCCAATTTTTGGGCTCCTGAGGCCAACTCCAGTGTATATTTGGGCTCCTGCTGCTGCTGCTGCCAACTTCTGCCAACTCCAGGGTGTGATTCATCCAATTTTTGGGCTCCTGAAGCCAACTCCAGTGTATATTTGGGCTCCTGCTGCTGCTGGTGTCAACTCCTGCCAACTCCAGGGTGTGATTCATCCAATTTTTGGGCTCCTGAAGCCAACTCCAGTGTATATTTGGGCTCCTGCTGCTGCTACTGTCAACTCCTGCCAACTCCAGGGTGTGATTCATCCAATTTTTGGGCTCCTGAGGCCAACTCCAGTGTATATTTGGGCTCCTGCTGCTGCTGCTGCCAACTTCTGCCAACTCCAGGGTGTGATTCATCCAATTTTTGGGCTCCTGAGGCCAACTCCAGTGTATATTTGGGCTCCTGCTGCTGCTACTGTCAACTCCTGCCAACTCCAGGGTGTGATTCATCCAATTTTTGGGCTCCTGAGGCCAACTCCAGTGTATATTTGGGCTCCTGCTGCTGCTGCTGCCAACTTCTGCCAACTCCAGGGTGTGATTCATCCAATTTTTGGGCTCCTGAGGCCAACTCCAGTGTATATTTGGGCTCCTGCTGCTGCTGCTGCCAACTTCTGCCAACTCCAGGGTGTGATTCATCCAATTTTTGGGCTCCTGAGGCCAACTCCAGTGTATATTTGGGCTCCTGCTGCTGCTACTGTCAACTCCTGCCAACTCCAGGGTGTGATTCATCCAATTTTTGGGCTCCTGAGGCCAACTCCAGTGTATATTTGGGCTCCTGCTGCTGCTGCTGCCAACTTCTGCCAACTCCAGGGTGTGATTCATCCAATTTTTGGGCTCCTGAGGCCAACTCCAGTGTATATTTGGGCTCCTGCTGCTGCTACTGTCAACTCCTGCCAACTCCAGGGTGTGATTCATCCAATTTTTGGGCTCCTGAGGCCAACTCCAGTGTATATTTGGGCTCCTGCTGCTGCTGCTGCTGCTGCTGCCAACTTCTGCCAACTCCAGGGTGTGATTCATCCAATTTTTGGGCTCCTGAGGCCAACTCCAGTGTATATTTGGGCTCCTGCTGCTGCTGCTGCCAACTTCTGCCAACTCCAGGGTGTGATTCATCCAATTTTTGGGCTCCTGAGGCCAACTCCAGTGTATATTTGGGCTCCTGCTGCTGCTACTGTCAACTCCTGCCAACTCCAGGGTGTGATTCATCCAATTTTTGGGCTCCTGAGGCCAACTCCAGTGTATATTTGGGCTCCTGCTGCTGCTGCTGCCAACTTCTGCCAACTCCAGGGTGTGATTCATCCAATTTTTGGGCTCCTGAGGCCAACTCCAGTGTATATTTGGGCTCCTGCTGCTGCTACTGTCAACTCCTGCCAACTCCAGGGTGTGATTCATCCAATTTTTGGGCTCCTGAGGCCAACTCCAGTGTATATTTGGGCTCCTGCTGCTGCTGCTGCCAACTTCTGCCAACTCCAGGGTGTGATTCATCCAATTTTTGGGCTCCTGAAGCCAACTCCAGTGTATATTTGGGCTCCTGCTGCTGCTGCTGCTGCCAACTTCTGCCAACTCCAGGGTGTGATTCATCCAATTTTTGGGCTCCTGAGGCCAACTCCAGTGTATATTTGGGCTCCTTCTGCCCCTCATAGTGATGCCACTTCAACTCTCTGCAATTGTGCCGCTCTGCGATTCTATTAGCGATGCCTCTGATCTGCATGTGATATTTCTTCAAAGTATTATTTAACTAACCCAGCACGCATCCTGTGCGTGTTACAGCAAGGCTGAATGGTTTACAACCCTATTGAGGCTGTAGGAGGCTCAGAAATAGCCGTTTTTAATAGCGATTCGTCGCGAATTTATTCGGGTCGAAACGATTTTTGTCGGAAAATTCGGCGAATCAGTCGAATCGAATTTTTCAAAAGTTCGCTCATCTCTAATTGCAACCATAAACCATGTACTTTAGTTGTGGTTCTGCAGCAATAATATCCACTGTAATGTCTAATGAGGAAAAGCATTTCATGGTGTGTGAGGTGTCTGAAATATTGATGAGTTTAGACTCCAGCAATCAGCCAGTGTTTTTTTTTTTTAATTTTTACTCATGGTAACTGAAAGGCCATCATCCAACACTTTTAGCCTAACTCTAGTAGATGCTTGAACTTGTGACTTTGCTGCTGTAATCTGTCTGCCTGGACCGCAGCAATAAAGGATCAGGGACAGGCTGAGCTGAATAAGGTGTACCTGCGTTTGTCTGCCATATAAATATTTTGATGTTTTCCTATATTATGTAAATTGTCTCAAAATAACAACTTGAATCAGAACTCTAGATTCAGCATATCTGTTCAAAAAGAACATTTAATTAATGTAGCAGGATAGCTCAGTTCTAGATGACAACCAGTCAAAACTGAAGAGAAATCATCTCACCTGGATTTGGGATGGTCCGCTGATCACATGGGGCACCAAGCCAGCAAGAAATACGCAATAGGAATTATGTGCTTCCTGGTGGGGGGGGGGGGGGGATATGGGGGTTGGTTGGTGGGGCATTTCAAAATCCAGATGCTGCCATGCTGCTTTTCTTTTTTTTTTTTAGAGTAATCTGTATTAAAGCACTGGCTGTACTATGTTTAAAATTAGTTATAGCTGTTGTATTTGTGATTAGTTTTTCTTAAAAGAAAGATTAAGATTGTGCTAAGTTGACCCAGCCTGTACCGTATAGGCCTTTCCAGACAATAGAGGGGCTAGTATGCCCAAGTCCGGAAGGGCTACCAGTTACAAGTCTGGAGGTGATGAAGGGGGGAGGATGGTGGCAGACACCTTTTGACAGCGGTGTACCTAAATATGACTGGGCCCTGATTCAGACATTAAATGAGGCCCCATCGTGGCTCATACATTAACATTTGTTTTTTCCTGTATATTTATCTAAATTGTATATAATTAGACTCCCAAAGGCAAAATTATGCTTCCTCCTCCTCAAGGGCCACCAACGGGCCAGGGTTTGTAGACCTCCACACTGATACACAGGTGAGGTAATTGGTGCTCAGGCTAAGAATTTCTGTGGGCATCTGCAAAATCTGGCCAGTTGGTAGCCCATGAGGAGGAGGGTTGAGCACCTATGCTTCAAAGGGTAATTCCCCTTTCAATTGTTTTTTTCTTTTTTTTGGCAAAATGGTGTTTTAAAGGTGCGTGCTTATCCAGATTTTTCAGTTTTTTAAACACGCTGGATCAGCTCAGCACCTTTAAGACATCATTTTGCCACATAAAAATATACACTTTCAAAAATTAAATCGAAAATTGACTTATTCTTTATCTAAATAATGCCATGATTGTACAAGGGTGGAGGATAATGCGTGATTGTTCCCCCTGACCTCATGGCCTTTACCATTTAGCAAGCGGGGCAATAGATGAGCAAGCTTGCATCCTTTTATCTGTAATACTTCGGACAGTGTCTTGACCATGTAGCATGGTGCTTGTTTTTGTTTCATGAGTAAGAAGACCATGGTTTTATGTAGACCATTACTCTAAGCACGTATAATTTCAGCAGAGCTGTTAATGTATTAATTTGCTCCTCAATAGAAGCCAATACTGTGCATAAATATATTCCTGGTCACCAAGTCAACATTATATAAGCGGCTTATTAAGTGGCCTGCACACCTCCTTAGAAGTTCATAGAGCTTCAGGAGCTGACACCAGTTTAACAAACATTGCCTTCTAAAAGTGGGTATTAGGCACAATGAATATTCCTAATCATTTTTTGTTCTTTCTCAGGGCTATAATTATCCGAAGTGGGGAAATTATTCCAATGTCTTCAGAATTTACCCCGGAAACAGAGCGCCAACGTCTTCAGTACCTGGTAAGTTCCTAAAGAGATGAATAGATTACTTGACGGTAATCGAATGAATTCTACCTTACCCCACAGCCCAGACTTTTGAAGAATATCAAGAGATTGTTGTTACATGCAGTACACTACCAGTCCATGCAAGAAATCCTTGCTGTTCCTTTAATGTTGCTATAGGCCTCTTGGCTTGGTTTTCTTCTTATTATTTTATCTGTTGCTGAGGGAGGCCCAGTTTTTGATAATGTCACTGTGGTACCAATTTGTATCCACTTGGTGACCCTTTACACTATGTTCCACGATTTTGCGAATGCCTTGGAATTTTGTATTGTATCCTTCTTCTGGCATCCCTTTGATGTGCTGTACATGGTTTACACCCAAAGGCTTTTGCTGGAAATGTCAGGGAAATCATACTAAAACAGCTGAACCCTTGTATAGGCTTAATCCGAAGCATCTTAAATGATTTCGGCTGAGTACTGGGTGCCGTGGAGTCAAATACAGATAGACATTTGTTGTTTAACAGGAACTGGCTTTACTTGAACATGGATGCAGTAAGAGAATGTCGCCTTACATGGTGAATAGCGCAGACAGGAAAAAGAAATGATAGAGCAGAGCTGAATATACAGGAAACGCAACACAGCAGAAAAATGCATAGAGAGTCTACAGTTAAAGTTATACTAAAGACAAGCCCGATTGTTGTCCCATTGTCTCTGGCTACATGTTGCACTGTCCCAAACTGTCTTCTTTGAAAAAGACCCTGTAGTTCCAACAGGTGTGGCTCGAGGTTTATATGAGCCCTTGGGCCGGAGAGTCTCAGTGGGCCCCTTCGGTATGTCGGATAGTCCTCTCTAGCTTTTACCCCTTCTGTCAATCACTCTCCAGGTCTTACTGCTTCCCCTCCCCCTTTATGCTAACCATCCTTGCTGTTCTCTCCCCTGAAGGATCCACCATTGCTGCCTATTATCCTCTGATCCTCCCACTTCTCCACTGCCACTGAAGGGTCATCCTCTACTTTTGATTGGCCTCCAGTTGTCACCACTTTCTGCCAACCTTCTCTATTGCTGTTAATCATTCTCTGGTTCAGGGGTCAGCCATGAGCAGGTCTGCACACAAGGCTCCCAGCTTGATAGTACCAGTGGTGGGGTCCACCTGAGAATCATCTGCACTTTGAAAATGAGTGGGCCCCTAAGATGTCAGGGGCCCTGGCATATGCCCAGGTAAGCCCTGTGCTGGTGCCGGCCCTGAGTTCCAAAGTTATTTGTAAAAGTATTAGAGCATTGGAGATTCAGAGAAACGTTGATTAGAAACAGTGGGTGTGGCAACGATTTAATGTACGCATACTGTGTATTTACATATTCATATTGGGCGGTCTCTAACACCTGTGTCAGAGACTGGTCTATATCATAGTAAAAAAAAGTGCATTGTTGTGCATCCAGTTATTGTTGCCAGCACATAGTGTGATCAGATAAGGGGGTGACAGATGCTGCAGCAGATAAGAGAAGATAGAGAGGTGGGAATTATAGGTGCAGAAAGAGGCAGCCACTCAGGATGTCTGAGCAGGGAGTGGGGGTGTTTCCGTTCTTAGTCCCCCAAAGGTTGATTGGTGGAAATAATGGCAAGGTGGGGAAGGAAATCAGAATTAGGAAGGGATTTTCCTAACTAAGGAGGCAGACAGCAAAGGAAGGACTGTGCTGGAGCCACTAGATGAAAGGTAAGCTACTGATTTTTTTACTTTTGCCAATCACTTTAAGCATTGGTAACAGCGCTATCTAGCGTCATAACTTGTCATAACTGTAAACTGCATTAAATCTAGCAAAAGCCAAAAAATCACATTCAGAGACTAGCAGAAGCTGTTGCAAAGTATTGTATCTCCAACACTGATGACTATTTAACATGAGGTTAAAGTGGACCAAAACCCACCAGGCTTACTCCACCCTCCAGGGGCTTTCCGACCTGGGATAGCCTCCCTACGTGGCTGTGCACAGCCTCGCCCGCCGCAACTGAATGGCTGTGTGGGGCCATGCACAGCCAAAGGGAGGAAATGATGCCGCTCGCCGAAAGGAATTCCTTTTAGCTTCTCTAGTCGCATATTAATATGTATGGTGGGAGAAGCTGATTGGACAAATGGCCACACCTGCACTGTGGACTCGAAGAGGTGACCACATTTTTATTTAATTTTTTTTTTTATCCCCATCCCAAATGATTTCAGTTTCTTTCAATTGAATTCTACAAATTATGGGTCACTGTGAAGGTGGAAAATGTTTTGAAATTATTCTTCTCAGTCTGATTTATTTCAAATGTTACATTGCATTTACAAAAACAGCATTTTAATAGGTGCGTGTAGACTTTTATATCCACTGTAGCTTCCAGTTTGCTTTTCATTTTTGCATAGATTGACCTATACTCACTCCTGCCCTATTGTGCTC
The DNA here is from genome assembly GCA_027917425.1 of Gastrophryne carolinensis. Classification (NCBI taxonomy): domain Eukaryota; kingdom Metazoa; phylum Chordata; class Amphibia; order Anura; family Microhylidae; genus Gastrophryne; species Gastrophryne carolinensis. The sequence goes on along the minus strand of CM051238.1, from coordinate 150,176,042 downwards.
TTAGCATCCAGCATTATTTTATGGTTTCCCACTTCTTCCCTTAACTTACTGTTGCCTTACTTATGTTGGTGCTCTTTGTGTTTTCTTGTGACTGTCCTCTGCACTGCATATGTGCTTTCTGTGTTGCCCTCCACTACTGGTTTGCTCATGACTGCTTTCTTTTGCACTTTTTCTTCCAATCCATTCCAGGCCGTCCTTATTCAATACGATTGGGTAACTCCTGCCCGAAGGGGCGTGACTGCAAGACAAAAGCGTGGCTCCGCCTCCCGGCCTATATCCTTCGGGCTGACTTCCTAGATTCCAGTTTCATTCTTGCAGTTGGGATGACTGCATGGCTCTCTAGACTCCTCTTCCATTTACTTTTGTTTCTCAGATTATACCTTTGAAGCGGGGCAAGACCCTGTCTGTCTTCCTAGGTCCCTTATGCTGCTCTGATCTGGATTGACCCATTATGCCTCCTCAGTTTTCGGCTTGGCGAAGTTCCGTAAAACTGTATCCAGATCACGATGGTAAGGTAAGCGCAGGGTCCAGTGTGCGCTTTGTAGTGCTTTGGCACTCTGGCTGAAGGCTTTCATTGAAAAGTATAAGCAGCCACAGGTTTTTGTCTGGTGAGCCTGATTGGGGGTGACCAAGGGAATGATTTTCCCTCTCTTATTGTTTTTTATTGCTCTTTCCCATGTGTTTCTTTGTACTCTGGTTGAAAAATTCAAAATTTGCGCGCCTTTTTAGGGGGCGGAGCTAAAGCTGCATCGAGGAAATAGTCCGTCGCCATGGAAAGATTTTCGGCTTGGCGAAGTTCCGAGTACCGGGCGCAGAACGCTTCATCCGTCCGGCTCTGTGTAAAGATTTTTGGCTTGGCAAGTGGTCCTAAACCTATAGAGTGTCATAATGGAGTATTGGCTACTAAAAATATTTTAAAAGAAAATATTTTTTCCTCTGAGTGGAAGAGGATATTGTCTGCCATAGTCTCCCAGGAAGTTATCTGTTGGAGAGTCCTCTACACATGGGGTGTCGGTTAAGGATGGATGGATGGTTGATTTCCTCCATTTCTGGAGGATTTTGCGGAGCATATGCATTATTATAATCTGATCAATAGGGAATGGCAGAAGTCAGGGTGTCTTCTGGCCATGCCTAAAGTACTAGATACTATGTATCTCTTTCCTCCAGATCAGATTGAATTATGGTCTCACCCTCCTGTGGTGGACGCTCTGGTGCCAGGTCTCTTTAAGATTTTCGTTTTGCCAACCTCTGATAGGGCTTCTCCAAAGTATCCAGCAGATAAATGCGTGGATCAGGTGGCATGTCATGCTTATATTTTATGGGGTCGGCCTTGGGCCGGCCGGTGTTACATTCATAGAATTTTGGGAGCATCTGGTCTCTATGACTCTTGGGTCATTCATGAAAGCCATGCTCCCAGTTGTTCAAGATCAGTTTGACTCCAACAGGTAATGTTCCTGGCTATGGAGGATTTGATGTGGTTAAGTGCCCTGGTGGTAGCCTTAAGGCGTGCTTTATGGCTTAAGCAATGGCCAGCTGACATAGCCTCTAAAAGGAATATGACAGGACTCCTTTTTAAGGGGGGCGTCTGTTGGGAAGGCTTGGTTGACATGGTAAAGCATGCTATTAGTGGTAAATGATCTAATCTGCTACAAAGGCCGAAGTCTAATACTGCCTCCACAGGGCCTCTAATACTCCGGGGTTCCGGCTAGAGGTTCGGCCTCTTTGTCTTATTCCAAAAAGAAAAAAAAAAAAGAAAAAATGTTCTTCTATCCCAAAGTTCCAAATTTAGGCAACAGGTGTCTGGCAGAACAAAGCCAGATCCCCTTCGAAGCCGGCTCAGGCATGAAGGGATGCCCCCGCCCTTGAGGTGTGGGGGGGAAACTTCTGCATTTGGCTCATATTTGCAGGAAGCTTTGAGACCTGCCGTATCTCACCTATTTAGAGATTGGAGTTTTGATAACCACTGTGGATATATAAGGATGCATATCTACATTGCTGTAGGTGGCTCTCCAGTCTATCATCAGCACCAAGGTGTTGGCAGGTCTCATGTAATTCTCTAAGAAGTCAGGGATACATATAATCCCTTACAATCGGTTGATATGGGCCCCATCATGTCAGGGGACCCAGAAGGATATAGTAACTATCCAGTCGAATTCTTAAGTCAGACATCATTTCATAGCTTGAAGAGTTATTCTTTTCTGGGACTGTCATTAGACACGTCTTAGGCAAAAGTGTTTTTTCAACACAGAAGTGACTCTTACTTCAGGCCAGGGTACAGGGTATCTTGTCTTGTCCTCACTCGACGATTCATCAAGGAATATGTCTGTTGGGCCTGATGTTACCTTGCTTTGAGTCAGTATCTTTTGCACTGTTTCACACAAGACCCCTGCAGATGGAATTGCTCACAATCTGGGATCGGGGCCCACACACTCTGGATCACTCTTTTTACATGACACAGTCAGCAAGGCGGTCTCTAGCCTGGTCCTCAGCCTCTTCAGATTGGCAAATTCTTTCTTCCAGTACAGTGGAAGATCATCACCACGGATGCCAGTCTATATGGTTGGGGGAGTGTCATGGAGTCACAAACGATTCAGTTACAATGGAGTCTGAAGGAGAGTAGACTCTCCATAAATATCCTGGAACTGAGAGTGATTCTATCAATCGGACGACGGTGGTATATATCAGCCTCCATGAGGGCACCAGAAGCAGTAAAGTCCTGATGGGGTGAGCTGGGTTTTTACTTTGGGCCGAGAAACTGGTTCCATGTATTTTGGTGGTACACATACCAGGAGTGGACAACTTGCAGGCCGTTCATCTCAGCAGAACGGTCCTGCACCAGAGAGAATGGTCTCTTCTATGCATGTGCTAGGGGATCCCAGACGTAGTTCTTGCATCAGGGCACAGTCGGAAGTTTGTACCGGTCCAGGGATCCTCTTACAATAGCAACAGATACCCTGACTCTTTAGTGGTCAGCATTCAAGCTTCTTTATGCATTTCCCTCCGATTTCACTCCTGGGTCGTGTACTAAAAAAGTTTAGCTCACAAGGAAGTCCCAACCATTCTGGTGACTCCTCTGTGGCCAAGAAGAAGCTGGTTCTCAGACATAGTAAGACAATTCACAGTTCTGGCTTGGACTGCCTGGCTATTGAATCCTTTATCTTGACAGAAAGGGTTTTTTTCTGCCAGAGTTATCCAGACTATGATTCAGGCCAGGATGAAATGATCTATTATTGAGTGTTGCAAGCAATTATCGGTGAATCCAGGGGTTGATGAAGGTCTTCAATGGAGGACAAATATCTGCTATTTATCTTCTTTCAGAAACCCATAGATGAGAATGTTTTTATCAGAACTTGTTTTACAAGGAGTCGCTCAGGTGCGGCCTCCTCATAATCCACTTCTGCCGGCTTTTGGACCTGAACTTGTTTTTCAGGGTCCTCCTTTTTGAACCATGGTAGATGCGTCATTAAGTCTAAGGGCTCTTTTGGTTATCCCTTAGTGGCAATAACCTCAGCAGGCGGTTTTCTGAATTAGCAGCTTATCAGTAAGCCTTGTTATTTGAGTGTTTTAGGATTAGGCTTTGTTATCAGTAAGCCTTGTTATTTGAGTGTTTTAGGATAAGGTATCTTTTCATTTAATGAAGAGATGGTTTTTGCCTTCCTTATGTCCTGCTCCAGTGTCTAATAAGGAAGGGGTGTTCTTCACTGTTGGATGTAGTGAGGGCACTAAGGTATTATCTCACTACTACATAATATTTCTATAGTTTGAACTTCTTATGTCATACCTGAGGGTCCACGGAAAGGTCTTCCACCAGCTAAGTCTGCCATCAGTCGATGGATTAGACAGACAGTGGTAAGAGTCTATTCTGCCAAGGGGAAGGAGCCCCTTGTTTTGGGTCACAGCTCTTTCCACTAGGGCCATTGGTGCTTCCTGGGCTTTTCAGCATCTGGCCTCGGTGGAACAGGTTTGTAAAGCTGCCACCTGGTCTTCGGTTCATACATTTACCAAATTTTACAAGGTAAGTGTTAGGGCCTCAGCTGACGCTGTATTTGGTCGAAAAGTTCTTTAGGCGGTAGTGAAAGGAACTACCTGCTGTTCCGCGTTGGGGATCCCGCCCATATTTGGCACTGCTTTTGGATGTTCAATCGTATTGAATAAGGACGGCCTGGAGTGTATTGGAAGAAAAATCACAATTCTGTGATACTCACCTGTAGAATTGGTATTCTTAGTATACAGTACGTCCTGCTCCAAATAGAATACTTACAAGTGGGTATTACTCTGCCAGATGGCGCTGGACTGCAGAGACATCGAAAAATAGGCTCCTCCCGGCCCCTCAAATACCCGGGGCCCTCCCACAAATCCCCAGAATTTCTCTGCAGTCTGGACTGCGAAGGACGAGAAATGGCTCTCTACTCGCAGGTGAGCGGGGCTATTAGCCTGCAGCCCTGTAGGACTATTCCCACCCGTTCCATTAGTAATATGCCTCCCAGCCTTGGCTGCGCTGGTCGGGTGAAGGTAGGCAGCACCGCTGTTAGGTGCTTAGGAGTGCTGCTCCACCGCAATCCCCCACCAAAGGGTAGGCGGTTCAGGCTTATGGTGAGGCTCTATGGGATGCCCCTCCCGCACTATTGCCCCTGCCTATCGGTGGGCTCTATTAAGTGGCCGCTGTCCTCCCTCATTCTCCTTGTAGCCTTCGGGGGAGTGTGTAAATGTGTAAGCTATGCATTCTGTGTTTTACACCTTATGTTGTATTCTTTCTGTCTTGTGTCAGCCACCGCGCTGGCTTGCTTTTCCCTTCTGTTTTTCAAAATTGCCGCCGCGCGCCTTCTATGTCAATATGTTCCGCGCTTGGCGGCGGCGTTACCTCAGGCGGCTTGTCACGTCCTGGCTTCGCGCTCTTGGGGGGGTGGGGCCCGTCTATGGTGCGCGCCGCGTCATCGCTGATACCGGCCCGCCCCTCGAGGTGTACCGTCGCTATCTTTAACCTGCTTGGTTGGCCCATGCGCGACGGACCTCTACCTACCGTAAGTGCCCTCACGGGCGGTCTGTATTTTGATACCTTTTATTACTGTGTACTTACGGCCTCCTCCTCTTATGTCTTTCAGGCTGGGCGAACCCTTTGGCTTCTCCCGGCCCTTTATTAGTTATATAACTTGTAGGCCTTTTGTAATACTCCCACTACACTAGCGGGTTATTGGGGCATCCGGGGTTGCTGTATAGCGTTAATCCCTATCGGCCTATAGTGCCGCTATAATGACCATATGGAGGCATTCCAGGATAATGTGACCGGGGTTCCTTCGGGACAAGACCGGCTGTGTGTTGCGTGTGGGCAGCCTCATGCTGTCACTGACAAGGCACGGGTCTGTGTACCCTGTGCTGAGCAGGTACTTGCATTGCAATCTGGCCTGCCAGTGGCTGCACCTCATTTCACTTCGCCTACTCCGCCTACTCTATCTTAAATCTCACTCATACTGTGTTGCATACGAGTGGGGATTCTCAACCTGACGTGTCTTCTAGACTGGCTACTGTTGAGAAGTTGATTGCTAATACCTTGGCGCGTAAGGCCCCTGCAAAAAAGCGGCACTTAACGCCTAATGTCACTCTTTTCCCTATGGAAACTGAGGAGTTTTTTAATCTTTGTGGCTATACCCCGTCTGATGAAGGGGAGCTTTTTTCTGACTCAGGATCATCTGATGAGAGACCAAGGGGTCATGACGATTCTGGCTCTGACCCCTGGGCCCCGGATGACACTGACAGATTATTGACCCAGATTTTTGAGGTTCTCTCCATCTCTCTCCCTGTTGCGGCTCCCAGGCAAAGGGGGGAGCTTTTCCATACAGCAAAATCACGTTTGGAATTTCCCGAGCAGGCACATTTCCATAACCTTGTGCTCAAGGAATGGGAGCGCCCCAGTAAACTTCCCGGGGTCCCTAAAAGTTGGGATAGGAAGTATCCATTTCCTGCTGATGTAGTGAAGTGTTGGTCATCCCCCCCCCCCCCCCCCCGAGGTGGATGCCCCGGTCCTAGGGCTATCTAACACCTCTGTCATGCATTCACCCGACTCTACTACCCTGCGGGATGCTGAGGACCGGCGTATTGACCAGCTGGCATCCCACGCCTTTGCATGTGCGGGAACGGCGCTGCACCCGGTCTGTGCCTCTGCCATCACTGCTGTGGCCACTAGAACCCTTATCAGAGGTAACTGAACTAGGAAGACGTGCAGCACGAGGGCTCCTGAAAAAAATCCTGAAAAAACCCTGAAACCCAGAGGAAACACCTTACTAATTGCCCTATCGGGCTATTACTTGCCCCTGGACCCCTTTATCGACTATCTCAGGATGGGGATCTCTTGCTGGGCTTCCCTGTGGGACTGAAGGCCTCTCGCACAGGGGCGGGCGGCGCCATCTTGGTGAGTGAGACGACGAGGGAAGGCTGACTTGCCCCAGTGTTGCGACCAACTGATCGCTGGCTGCAAGGCGAGCATTGCTGGCGCTGGGTTTCGCTGGACTACGCCAGAAGAAATAGAGGTGGAGATCCGGTTGCGGTCCGTGTCTGTCTCTGGCAGCATGCTGCGAGGGGGCGGCTTGTCTCCTCTCCGCTCCCCTCCCCGTTTCCCTCCACCGCTGACGACTGGAGCTCTGTTCCCCTCCACCGCCGACGACGGGAGCTCCGCTCCCATCCGCCTCCTGGTCACGGGTGCTCCGCTCCCCTCCACCGCCGACGACGGGAGCTCCGCTCCCCTCCGCCTCCTGGTCACAGGCGCTCCGCTCCCCTCCACCGCCGATGACGGGGGCTCCGCTCCCCTCTGCCTCCTGGTTGCAGGCGCTCCCCTTCCCCTCCGACGACGGGCGCTCCTCTCCACCTCCGACGACGAGCTCTCCGCTCCCCTCCGCCTCTGACAACGGACGATCTGCTCCACCAGGCTCTGTCAACCGCACGTTGTCGGCCGCCGCCTCTCTGTCGGTGGGTGGCTCCCCCCGGGGTCTCTCCTTCCTGCCCCTTGTGCTGTGGGGACTCCTGCCTTCTGACATTGGGTTCTCCTGGTATCTGTTGGGGCTCCGTTTATTATGCTCCCTGAGGCTACCATTGCTATCATAGAGTGACCATAGGAGCTCAGATCTCTGCCTTTATAAGTGCCCCCAAAGTTATTTGGTCAAACCTAGTGACCTGTAAGATACTCGCCTTCTTCCTTGAGAGACGCTGTAGGGGAGGGGATCAATCTGGTGGATCTTGGGATGTGTACCGCAGGGGTCTGCCTGAGGGGATACACAGCCTCAACGCACTATAGGGGTTGGAGGCGGGTCTTGGGCTTGGCTGGGGATCCTTACAACGTGGCAGCCCTGCACCCCACCTGGTACTGTGCCCAGGAGGCGTCCTGGGGATCTGCACCCCTCTCCCCTCCTGCTGATAGGGCAGAGGCTCAGCTTGGCGTGTTTCCTTGCACCCCACGGTTATCGGCCCCTCGATTACCCCCCGGGAAAAAGGAAAAGCAACACATCAGACAGGAATCATTCATTTATATATGAAAGGCAATAAAAAGAGGCGTACAGTGCTTCTGAGCTGTGGCACGCAAACTATGGCCGACCTGTTGAACGCCTTGGGTCTCCCACCCCGGATCCTGATAATGCTGCAATAATGGCGGCCATCACGAACTGCCAAAGTGTACTTACAGCTAAATTTGATAATCTGCAGGAACAACTAAACTACTTTAAGCATGATCTAGACAAGGTGAAGGATAGAGCGAAGGAGTCCGAGAGAAGAATTGGAGAGGCAGAGGATGGCTTGTCAACTGTCACATCGACGGTGGATTCTCTGAGACGCCAAGTGAAGTCCCTCACGGAGCGAGCGGAGGATGCTGAGAATCGTTCCAGACGTAATAACATCAGAATCATCGGACTGCCGGAGAGGGCGGAGGGGGATGCCCCTGAAAGATTTATTGAAAATCTTATCCAACAAACGGTGGCGCCGGAGGGCCTTTCTTCCTTCTTCGCGGTTGAGAGAGCACATCGAATTCCATTTAGGCCTCCGCCGCCCGGGGCCCAGCCCCGTCCCTTTATCTTGAAGCTGCTGAACTTCAGAGACACCGTATTGATGGCGGCTCGAAAGCAAAAGGATATCGGAGCAATGTTACTCTGGTTTTGCCTGACTTTGCTGCTGCCTGGAATTTATTATACCAGGGGAGCCTGAGGATTGTTTTAATGGGATCACCGGTCTCTTTTCTCTTACCCGGGTTTGGGGGCTTCTGTTCCCCTCCCCCGTTCTCAACCATTATTTCCGTTACCTGCTCTTCACCTTCCTTTTCCCCCCCTCACAGAATATGTTAGCTGGGTTTCATGGGATAATTGTTCTTTATTATCCCTCTGTGTGACTGCCTTCAATAACCACGGATCGCCAACACTACAGTTAACCAGTGTTTTTTGTCTTTTAGGTTAAGGGATTAAGCTCGCCTTAGTTTGGGTTTTGGTAGAGCCGGGTGGGTTTGGGTTGTTACCTCAGGGCACAACACTGTTGCTGAGCCCTAGGGGTCAAGGGAAAGCTATTGTTATTGTTACTAATGCTAATGTTATTTTTTTGTTATAGTAAATTTGGTGTGGCGTGTGAGTGCGAGTGCGGGTGTGAATGGGTTGGCCTGCTGCTATGAGGTCTTGGAGGTGGCTATGAGATACTGGGATATGACGTACTTCCCTAGCAAAATTGACTATTACTGCAAGGCTAGATGGAATGTAAGGTGATTTCATGGAATGTGCGCGGTCTTAACGATCGCATAAAGAGGTCTACCGTGTTTCAATTCCTGAAACGCCATAGCCCTGACATTATGATTCTACAAGAGACCCATTTACTGGGCCGGAAAGCAATGTCCATCAAAAAACCCTGGATAGCGCAGCTATTTCATTCCCGCTACTCTAATTATGTCAGGGGGGTATCAATCCTGGTGTCTAAGCATCTCCCCTTTACCCTCCTATCGATTTGCTCTGATCCTAAGGAACGATTTGTCATAATGCATGCCAAAATACACGATATTAATATCTTGGTGGTAAGCCTATATATTCCGCCCCCTTTGATGTGCGATTTCTCTAAGAGATCATGGGTAAAGTTGCCGCCTTCCCGCCTGACCCTCTATTGCTCATAGGGGACTTTAATATGATCCTGGATATATCCCTGGACCGACTGACCCCTGGGGTGGGCCCAACTACGGCATTGGCTGCCTGGGCTGAGGCCCTAGGTTTAACTGAACTGTGGAGATGGAAACATCCAAACAGAGCATTCTCTTGTTATTCCGCCCCCCACAAATCGCTTTCGCGAATTGATTTGGCTTTTTCATCCGGGTGCCTCCTGGCTAGGGTGGTGGCTAGTGAATACTTGCCGAGAGGTATATCGGACCACTCGCCATTAATGGTGTCTTTGCACATGTCTGGGACCCAGATTGGTGTAAGGAGATGGGCTCTTAACCCCTTATGGCTAGAAGATGAAGAAGTCTGCAGCGCACTATTAAGAGATCAAGGGGTGTATTGGCAATGCAACAGGGAGGAATCCTCAATTACTACTTGGTGGGATGCGTTTAAAGCGGTGGTCAGAGGGAGTGCTATAAGTGCCATAAAGGGAGTTAGGGTGAAGCAAGGGAGGTCAATTCGGGAATTGGAGGAGAAAATGGCTGGGGCAGAAGAGGAGTTTGTGAAATCAGCAACGCCTGTGAATCATAATCTACTTAGATCACTCCAAAGAGAATATAATCTTGCATTAACTGAGTCCACAAGGAAGATATTATTACTAAAACAGCAAACAATTTTTGAAAAGGGGGATAAAAATGGGAGAACCTTGGCATACCTATCGAGAGCAGAGTGCCCACAAATGCAAATAGCCGGTATTACAAACCAGACCCAATTTGTATCTTATTCGGAGGGGATCTCCGACCAGTTCCGTGACTACTACTAGTCAGTTGTACACTTCTAGGGTGCAATATGACTCGGCAGCTCTGGATACCTATCTCGGAAATATAAATCTTCCGTCTCTGTCAGCTGCGGATAGTGCGGTACTGGAGGGTCCAATAACGTCCGAGGAAATTGGGAAAGGTTTGCCCTCAGAATGATATAAAAAGTACGGTGATGCAGTGGTGCCCAGACTGTTGGAGGTTTTCTCTGAGGCTCTGCAATCTGAAACCCTACCCGAATCTTTTGCACAGGCAATTATTACTTTTATATACAAAGATGGTAAACCTCGGGATTCTTGCAGTTCGTATAGGCCAATCTCTCTCCTGAATCAGGATGCCAAGGTTCTCGCTAAGATTTTGGCTCTCCGACTGAACACGGTAATTCTCTCGCTTATAGGGCCCGATCAATCCGGCTTTATGCCAGACCGGACGACAAGCATTAATCTAAGGAGGTTGATAATCTAAGGAGGTTCCGTAACCTGCAAATTTTTCATGATAATGCTGGGAGTAGGGTGGTTATATCCCTTGACAATGAAAAAGCCTTCGACTCTGTCGAATGGCCTTATTTATGGGCTGTTCTGACCAAATTTGGCCTTCGTCCGACCTATATTAAATATGTACAGTTACCCCAGGGCGAGAGTAAGGGTGAATGGAGTTACAACGGCTGAATTTTCCCTGCATCGAGGCACAAGACAGGGGTGTCCTCTCTCCCCCTTGCTATTCGCGCTTGCCATTGAACCCCTGGCATCGTTAATTAGAGATTCCTCCGAAATCCAGGATTGGAGATTGGGTCCCACTGTCGAAAAGGTCTCCATGTACGCTGACGACACCCTGGTCTATCTGGCTGATGCTAGCAGTTCCCTGGAGGCACTACTAAATGTGATAGCTAAATTTGGGATGTTCTCTGGATTAAAAGTTAATTGGGAGAAGTCTAGTTTGTATTTGGTGGACACTCAGATCTCTTTGGCTTCATCGCTTCAAGTGGTGGACCGGTTTAGATATCTGAGAGTCATTATACATCAGGTCCCCTCAAAATTCATGGAGCTGAATGTATGCCCGGTGATTGATGCTCTTGAGGAAGACTGCTCAATGGGCATCTCTCCCCCTTTCGGTGATCAGCCGGATTAATATTTTCAAAATGGTTTTCCTCCCCAAATTTTTATACATCTATCAGGCCTAACCTACTGTGCTACCAGCTGCTCATTTCCGATTATTAGATTCCATACTGTTTCAATTTATCTGGGGCGCCTCTCCCCCCAAAATGAATAGATCTATCCTCAGAACGCCTCTAAATGCTGGGGGCCTAGCAGTACCACATATGTTGCTTTATTTTTATGCTGCCCAACTAGTATATACTATGTGGTGGATGGACCCCCTCAGCGACCAACCCGGTCACTGCCCTGGAGGCTTCCTTGTTGGGACCAGTGACCCCCCTGCAGACTCTGGTATATAGGGGAGCTAAGGGCCTCCCACGCGCTACTACGTGTATGAGAACCACCCTGCATGTCTGGCATAAAGTGCATGATTTGGGGGGATCTCCCCGCTCTCCTTTAGAATGGTCCCCCAATATACCTCTTTGGGACAACCCTAAGTTGCCTGAGCTGATGTCCCTTCCAGACACTGTCTTTTGGAAGTGCCGAGGAATTACGTCGCTAAAACAGATACTGTCTGGAGGGGCACTGATGTCATACGAGCAACTATGTCACAAGTTTATGTTATCTCCAAGGGATTTCTTTAGATATCTGCAGCTTCGGCATGCTCTTAGGTCCCAGATCCCTTTTGGAGGGACTGCAATTAGTGGAGTCAGCAGTTGAGGCTATAATAAGATCCAAGGACCTCGACAAGCCCACCTCAACATTATACTCTGCCCTCCTCTTAAGTCTCCCCTCCCCCTTGGATAGAGCAATGGAAAACTGGAAAACACTTATCCCAGACCTTGATCAGGAAGACTGGGTGGAGGCAATAGACAATTTGTACTCATCAGTTATAGATTCTAGGGATAGATTAATCCAGGCTAAATGGCTTCATCAGGCTTATCTGACCCCGGGCTTAAGAGAATGGGCCTGTTGGAGCCAGACCTGTGTCCCAGATGCAATACCAGTGTGGGCACCTTAAAACATATGATTTGGGAATGCCGGGTGATCTCTGCCTTCTGGGATGGGGTATCTAGCTTTATACATACTTCTGTGTGCCTACCAGTTACGAAGTCAGCTGCCTTCTGCTTACTGAGTATAGTGGAGCCTATGTTGGATGGGGGGCCGCAGAGATTTCTCTTACGTTTGTTAGCTTTTTACGCACTTAAATGTATTTTATTGAATTGGAAACATCCAAATGTGCCAACTCTGTCGGGATGGAAAAGCCTGATAAACAGGAAACTAGTATTATATAAGATGACCTACCAGGCAAGGGGATGTCCTAACAAATTCGAGCGGGTGTGGGAGGTCGTGGCTTAATGCCTCTGACTCCGTCACGGATTAGATGTAATCACTTTTCCCTCTCGCGTTTCCTTCTCGGACCTCAAAACACCCAGTATTTATACTGACAATCGTAGGCGATAGCAGGCGAGGATGAATGTGTGTGACTGTTGTGTGTGCTTGTTGATTTTGATTGTATTTCTGTTGGTTGTTATTTTTGTTTTTGTGTAAGTTAACCTTTTTTATATGTATGTGTATGCATATGTTTATGGCCCCTTTGATGGGGAAGGCTGTATTGGTAAGTTGTAATTTAAATTGAAAGCATAAATAAAAATTTATAAAAAAAGAACCCTCATCAGAAATATACTTGACAGTGCCCCTGATGATTTGCCTTGTGAGGTGTTCAATGCACTTTCCAGTTGTGACATGTTTGTAAATTTTGTCCTCTCTGCCATAGATGACACCATCAGAATGTGTGCCAGAACATCTGCCCTTGTGGTGGCTATACGCCGCTCGGTTTGGCTGCGCCAGTGGGCTGCTGACAACGCTGCCAAGAAGGGCCTCACTGGTTTTCCCTTTAAAGGACTGCGCCTGTTTGGGGACCGCCTGGACCTTTTTGCTAAGGGAGGCAGGTTACCCCAGCGCAGGCGACAATCTCGGCCCTTTCGGGGTCAGGGTTCCTTCTCCTCCCCTTACCGTGGAGCCAGACAGGGGAGGGGGGTTTCCTTTCCTAGGACCCGGGGAGATTTCTGGGGTAGAGGCAGAGGATGTGGACGTCCTGGCCCCTCCTGGGGTTTCAAAGCAAAATCATCCCCCAAGCCCCCTCAGGCATGATGGGGCGCCCTCACCCATCCGGGTGGGGGGACGGCTGCAGCACTTTGCTCACGTCTGGAGGTAGTGTCCCCCGGTTACAAGATAGAGTTTGCTGCCTGCCCCCTCTAAGATTCATCAGATCCCGGATTCCTCAGGACCCTGTGTCAGCTCAGGTACTGGTGCAAGCAGTGCAAGGCCTCCTGAGCTGGGGGTCATCTGCCAGTTCCCCTTAAGAGAAAAAGGCAAGGGCCTTTTATTCCAACCTATTCACAGTACCCACAAAAGATGGTTCAGTCAGGCCCATCCTGGACTTAAAGATCCTCAACAAATTTGTCAGGGGCAGGCGCTTTCGCATGGAAACTTTGCGCTCTGCCATCAGTTCCCTGCTCCAAGGGGATTTTATGACTTCTGTGGACATCAAGGATGCTTACCTTCATATTCCTGTATTTCCAGGTCATCAAAGGTTCCTCAGGTTTGCTCTGATGAATCAACACTACCGTACCAGTTTGTGGCTTTGCCCTTTGGCCTCACTTCAGCTCCCAGGGTGTTCACCAAGGTGCTGGCGGGCGTGATGTCTCTGCTCAGATGTCAGGGCGTCCGCGTTCTTCCCTATCTGGACGACATTCTCATCACTTCCCAATCTCTACAGTTGGATACTCAGCTGGTGGTGTCCACTCTGGAGTCATTTGGATGGGTGATAAACCACCCCAAGTCCTCACTGTCCGCTTCCTTTTAACTCCATTCCTGGGAATGAATCTGGATACAATTCAGGCAAGGATTTTCCTTCCTCAACAGAAGGTGGACAGTCTGATTGCACAGGCTCAGTTCCTCCTATCTTGTCCTCATCCCTCCATCAGGCAGGGGATGCAGCTGGTGGGCCTGATGGTGGCATGCTTTGAAGCGGTCCCTTATGCTCAGTTCCACTTGAGGCCTCTGCAACTTCACCTATTGTCAGTATGGGACAAGGACCCAGCGTACCTGGACGGGGTCTGTGTGCTCTCCCCTCGGGTCAGGAGGTCCCTCTTGTGGTGGATGGACTCAAGGAACCTGTTGGGGGGCAGATCCTTTCTTACCCCTCCCTGGGAGACGGTCACCACGGATGCCAGTCTGTCAGGTTGGGGGGGGGTTTCTTGAAGTGGTTCCAGGGGAGGTGGGGTCCTCAGCAGGCCCACACACCTATCAATGTCTTGGAACTGCGGGCGATCAGACTAGTTCTGGCTCAATTGACTACTCACCTTGGGGGCCTGCCTGTTCAGGTGCGCTCGGACAACCAGACGGCAGTTGCCTACATCAATCATCAGGGAGGGACACGGAACAAGGGGGCCCTCCAGGAAGCGTCTGATTCTGACTTGGGCGGAGGCCAATGGCCCCTGCATATCAGCTGTGTACATCCCGGGGGTGGAAAATCACCTGGCGGACTCTCTGAGCAGGGGGACCTCTCGCCAGAGAGAATGGTCCCTATGCAGCAGGGTGTTTCAATCCCTGTGGGCCAACCAGATGTGGATCTGTTTGCGTCCCGTCACAATCACAAGCTCCCAGTTTTTGTCTCACTGTCCCAGGATCCTCTCGCCTTGACCTCAGATGCTCTAGCAATGTCATGGCAGGACCTGTATGTCTTCCCTCCAATTCCCCTGCCGGGCAGGATTCTGCGCAAGATTGCCCTGGAAGGGGTGCCAGCAATCCTGGTGGCCCCCAGGTGGCCAAGAAGAGTGTGGTTCGCAGACGTGGTGCAGCTGGCAGTAGATCAGTACACTCTGCCCTTGGTGCCAGATCTGCTCACTCAGGGCTCACTACGCCATCCCAATTTACAAACTCTGGCTTTGACGGCCTGGCTGCTGAAACCTCCATCTTGATGGAGAAGGGGGTGTCTTCCTCGGTGGTGGATACTTTGATAAAGGCTAGCAAGAAGTCGTCCTCTTCCATTTATTACAGGGCCTGGCGTGCCTACATTGACTGGTGTGAGTCTAAGTCTCCTCCCTGTCGTGTGTTCTCTATTCCCAGGATCCTGGAGTTCCTGCAGCATGGGTTGGAGATGGGGCTCCAACTCAGTACTCTGAAAGGGCCCTGGCTATTTTCTTCCAGAAGTCCTTTGCTCAGCACCCTCTGATCAGGACTTTTTTCCAGGGGGTCACTCACGTGCGCCCCCCACGTAAGCCCATGGTGCCTGTTTGGGATTTGAATTTGGTTTTGTCAGCCTTGCAGGGTGCTCTTTTTGAACCTGTGCAGGATGCTGCCCTTGCCATTCTTACACTCAAGACTGTCTTTCTGGTGGCTATCACTCCTGTTAGGCATGTGTCTGAGTTGGCGGCGCTTTCTATTCAAGCCCCCTACTATGAGAGACACCAGGAGAAGGTGGTGTTTTGTTTCAAGCCAGACTTTCTGCCTAAGGTAGTGTCTACTTTTCATTTGAATCAGGACATTGTTGTCCCTTCCTTGTGCCCTAATCCTAGTAATGCTAAGGAAAGGGTCTTGCATTCTTTGGATGTGGTTGGGTGTCTGAAGTACTATCTGGTGGCTACTGCACCCTTCAGGAAAACTGATGCTCTTTTTGTGGTCCCTTCTGGGCCTAGGAAGGGTTTGGCTCCTGCCAAGTCTACTATCAGCAAATGGATCCGTCAGGCTGTGATTCAGGCCTACTCTGCTAAGGGGAAGAATCCTCCCTTCCGCCTTACTGCTCATTCCACTCGTGCTATTGGTGCTTCTTGGGCTTTTCAGCACCAAGGCTTCTGTTGAACAAGTTTGTAAGGCCGCTACCTGGTCTTCTGTTCATACCTTTTCAAAGTTTTACAAGGTTGATGTTAGGGCCTCAGCTGACGCTGCTTTTGGCCGAAAGGTTCTGCAGGCGGCAGTGGTTTAAACTGTCTGCTGCTAGTTTTTTCTTGGGGATCCCACCCTACTTTATGGACACTGCTTTTGGATGTCCCACTTGTAAGTATTCTATTTGGAGCAGGACGTACTGTATACTAAGAATAATACAATTCTGTGATTACTCACCTGTAGAATTGGTATTATGAGTATACAGTACGTCCTGCTCCAACCCACCCTTGGTTTTTGCATTATCTTGGATCCCCTGTATGGTGATTGTTATCATTGTTATAGTTGATAGTTTGGGTTGTTTAATTCTTCCAGCTTCTCGTTAACTGCTTTTCAATGCTGGGGATTTGTCGGAGGTCCCCGGGTATTTGAGGGGTCGGGAGGAGCCTATTTCTCTGCAGTCCAGCGCCATCTGGCGGAGTAATACCCACTTTCTCCCATAATAAAGCTAAATAATCACATGGTAAAAGTGTGTGTGTCAGTGTGTGTTTTCAAGTGTGTTTTAGCACTGTTCAACAGCACAAGTATCGCAGGAAGCTCCGCTTGTGGTGAAATGTAAGTAGTTAGGAGCTGGCTTGAGCAATAGAAACAGTTAAAATCATCAAATTGGGCCATTGTTGATTTTCAGCTGATTTAGGCTGCTGCTCCTCAGCTGTGGTTAAGGAGAGGGCAGGGCCGGGAGCTCAGCAATATTGGCTTCACTGGTGTTTTTTTCTGGCCGGCCCCTCTTCCTGTCTCTCCCTCCTGTCTTTCCTTGCTTCTATGAGTGTTGTTGTTCAGGACACGTGAGTTTTTGCCACTTGTCTTATATATTCTTATGTATATATTTACTTTGTGATTCACAAAATGGTATTTTTCAGTAGCTAGCTCCAGCTCTGTCTAGAGAGACAACACTTGGATTAACACAGGCTGGTGTTTCTTTGTAAACACTCCCCTGTGCTGAGCTGCCTCACCAACGCTTGTGTGCTAGCCTAATTGCTGCTAAGCCATTACTTGTGGCTGGAGCAGCTGGCCTGTTGTCCAGCCTTCATTGGAGCCTTGACTCTGGATATGCTGGGTTTTGACTACTGAAGAAAATTTGTCTTATAGATACACAGATACATGTATTGTTTTGAGTGATGTGTATGTTTGGCTTATGTCCTCCTGCCCTTATGTTCAGGTTTTGTGTTCCACTTTAAGGTGGACCTGGATTCATGTTACCTGGCTCTATGTGTTAAAGACCAACAACATAGAAACATAGAAGGTTGACGGCAGAAGGAGACCTTATGCTCCATCTATTCTGCCCTTAAGTAGTCCTAAAAGATTTAAAAAAAAAAATCCTCCCACTTGGGACTTGAAGGGGCATCCCGGGTAGCTTTAACGGCATAATTCCCTCTGGTCATTGCGACTACCTTAAAGATCACAATATGGAGGCTTCCCAGGATACCGGGCTTAGGCTCCCCTCGGGGCAGTCCCGACAGTGTATGGATTGTGGGGTATCCCTTGTGGGGGATAATGTACTTGTTTGCATACCTTATGCTCAGCAGGCCATAACGCAGCAGTTGTGGGCACAGGCCTCTGGGTCTGTGGCCCTGGCCTTTTTCTCCTACCCCACCCCGCCTTATCCGTACCCCAGATTATGTTGTCACAGTTGGGGAGTCGCAATCTGATATGTGTGCCAGATGGCTAATATTCAGAAAGTTATTTCTAGCTCTGTGGCCAGAAAGGCCTCGGCTAAAAAAAAAAAAAAAACTTTTTGTCTCCAACCGCACCGGCTTTTGAGTTTGATGTTTACGGTTTACTCAATTGGTCTGGTTATTCCCTATAGCCAGTAGAGGGGAAATTATTTGAGGAATCTGATGGTTCCGATGATCAGCAATTTATTGGTGCTGATATTGGGCGATTTCTCCCCCAGAGGAGGCTCCTCCGCAGATGGGGAAGTTCTTTGGGACTCCTAATCCGCGCTTGCAATTCCCAAATCAAAAGCATTTTCGTTTGTAATATTCTTTAGGAATGGGGAGGCCTACTCGGCTTCCAGACACACAATGATTTGACCCAAGAATGTTTCAGTTTACTTTAGCATCATGCTATTTAAACACAACCAAATGAAACTCAATTGAAATATATGGGAGAGCGCTACTGAGCGACACATGCTACATGAGGCTACTAAACCTGGTGTGCCAGCGCTATACACTGAGCCACCTGTGATAATACATGTGGCTCTACATGGCGCTATTAGAGGCGCTCACCAGCCTGACTTTCTTCCCCTTCCGGGGTTGATGCCCTGGTGCTTGGGTTATTTTATTCTTCCGTTGCATTCTCCTGACTCTACCACTCTTATGGATGGTGAGGACAAACGCATTGATCACATGGCTTGCCACGCTTTTACTAGTGTCGGTTCAGCCTTACGGCCTGTTTGTGCTCCGGCGCTTACAGCGATGGCTACCAGGTCTGTTAGGGACCTGTCGAGTACTTCTAGGCTTGACCCAGCCAGTGATGAGTTCGCCGCTCTTTAGCGGTGTGAATTATTCATGTCTTTTTTGCTAGCCGCCCTGGATGAGAGCTACGTTAGCTCAATGTGTATTGCTTGATGCCCTTATTCTCCGGGTCGTGGGTTCAAGGCCCTGTTGGTCTGTGTCCTTGAAATAAAAACGCAATGGTTATGCGTAACCTCGGCCTTGCTTGTGGCTTTTCGGCGGTTTGGTTGTGCCAGTGGGCGACTGATTTCGAGTCACGAAAGCAGGGAAGTTACCTCAGCATAAGAAGCAATGTAGTCTCGCTCCAGATTCTTCAGGTCTCGGGTGCCTTTGGGTTCCTCTGGCTCCGGGGCGGCAGTAGGAAATCTACTGCTCATGGCTGTCATTTGCCAGTGCCTCCCGCGGAAAGAGGCCTGGGCTTCTATTCCAATCTATTCAAGGTGCCCAAGAAAGATGGCTCTGTTCGGCCCATTTTGGATCTGAAGCCCCTCAGTCGGTTTATCCTTCAGGAAGTTTCGCATGGAATCCTTGTGTTCAGCCGTCGATTCACTTCGTCAGATGTCCATAGACATCAAGGGTGCTTATCTGCATGTACCAATCTTCCCGGCACACCAGAGATTTCTCAGATTCTCAACAGAAGACCAGCATTATCAATTTGTGGCCCTGCCATTCGGCCTTACCTCGGCTCCAAGAGTCTTTACCAAGATGCTGGCAGGAGTGATGGCTATATTCAGGATCCAGGGCATCCGCATTGTGTCTTTTCTGGACGATCTTCGTATCGCGGCCTCCTCCCTCGAACAATCAGAGTTGGACACTAGAGAGGTTCGGATGGGTAATAAGTTACCCCAAATCCTCTCTCTGTCCGTCCAGGGAAATTCCCTTCCTGGGCCTGATTCTGGATACATTTCAGGCCAAGGTTTTTCTTCCTCAGTCCAAAATGGTTCTGATTCAGGACTTGATTCGTCTATTCTTGTCCAACCCTCGTCAGTCTATCCGTCTAGGGATGAGACTAGTGGGATTGATGGTAGCTGCATTCGAGGCAGTCCCGTTTGCCCAGTTTCACATAAGGACGCTTCAGCTCTTCCTCTTGGCAAAGTGGGACAGGTGCCCACTATCATTAAATCAGACTTGTCTATTGTCTCCCCACGTTTTGCAGTCCCTTCAGTGGTGGTTAATATCGCACAACCTCCAGAAGGGCAAGTCATTTCTGACTCAGCGTTGGGAACTGGTTACCACGGATGCCAGCCTGGTGGGCTGGGGGGGCTTCTGGAAGAAGCATCAGTTCCAAGGATTGTGGGGGCCTCAGGAGGCTCATTCTCCAATCAATGTATTAGAGCTTCGGGCCATACGTCTTGTTCTACTTCGACTGACCCATTTCTTACAGGGTCTGCCAGTTCAGATTCGGTCAGACAACCGAACAGCTGTTGCATATATCAATCACCAGGGAGGGACTCGCAGTTGGGATGCCCTCCGGGAAGTGTCTCTGATCCTTCATTGGGCAGAGATCAATGTTCCCTGCATATCAGCAGTTTACCTTCCGGGGATAGAGAATGTGGAGGCAGACTCCCTGAGCAGGGGATGTTCTCGCCAGGGAGAATGGTCTCTCAATCCAAGGGTCTTTCAGTTCCTCTGTCACAAGTGGGGGACTCCACAGTTGGACCTGTTTGCTTCTCGTCACAATCACAGGCTGCCTGCTTTTGTGTCTCTATCCCAGGATCCTTTGGCAGTGGCAGCGGATGCCATGTCTCTGGCCTGGAAGGATCTGGGGTTCCTGTATCTGTTTCCCCCATTCTCCATGCAGCAAGGTGGTGCGCAAGTTAGCACTGGAGGAGGCACCAGCAATTCTGGTGGCGCCAAGGTGGCCAAGACGTCTGTGGTACGCAGATGTCGTAAGGCTGGCAGTGGATCGGTTACATCTGCCTCTTCTTCCAGATCTCATCACTCAGGGTCAACTTTGTTACCCCAATTTACAAACGTAGGCTTTGACGGCATGGCTGCTGAAGTCTCCATCTTGAAAGAAGAAGGTCTTTCTGATGCGGTTATTCAGACTCTTATTAGAGCTAGGAAGAAGTCTTCCTCTGTCATTTATTACAGGACTTGGAGGTTCTATATTGATTGGTGTGAATCCAGGGCTTTGCCCTATAGAGTATTTTCTATTCCTAGAATTCTGGAATATCTGCAACGTGGGATTCCAGATTAGTACTTTGAAAGGGCAAGTCTCTGCCTTGGCTATTTTCTTTCAAAGGTCGTTTGCTCTTCATCTTTTGGTTAAGATTTTTTTCCAAGGATTTGCGCATGTGCGGCCTCCCAGAAAGCCTATACTTCCTGTTTGGGACCTTAACCTGGTGCTTTCAGCTATGCAGGCCGCTCCCTTTGAGACTTTGCAGGATATTCCTCTTCCTATTCTTACTCAGAAGTTTGCCTTTGTGGTTGCTATTACTTATGTCCGCCGAGTTTCTGAACTGGCGACTTTTTCTATTCTAGCCCCTTATTTTGAGAGGCATCAAGATAAGGTTGTTTTCAGTTTTAAACCGGATTTCCTTCCTAAGGTGGTGTCTGCTTTCCACCTAAATCAGGATATAGTTCTTCCTTCCTTGTGTCCTAAACCTAGTAACGACAAGGAAAGGGTCTTACATTTTTTGGATGTAGTTCGTTGTGTTAAGTATTATTTAGTTACTACCTCGGCCTTCCGCAAGACGGATGCCTTTTTTGTTGTGCCTTCTGGGCCCAAGAAAGATTTTGCTCCTGCCAAATCTTCCCTTAGTAAGTGGATACGTCAGGCCATCATTGGGGCCTATATGGCTAAGGGGAAGGTTCCCCCTTTTCGTGTCACCGCTCATTCTACTTGTGCTATTGGAGCTTCTTGGGCTTTTCAGCACCAGGCTTCTGTTGAACAAGTTTGCAGGGCTGCGACTTGGTCTTCTCTGCATACTTTTTCTAAATTTTACAAGATTGATGTGCGGGCCTCAGCAGATGCTGCTTTTGGCCGCAAAATTCTGCAAGCTGCAGTAATTTAAGTTATGCATTATTCCTTGGGGATCCCCACCCATTAGAGACACTGCTATTGGATGTCCCAAGTGTCATGGATCTTTGGAAGTGGGGTGTGTCACACACCCCACTTCCCCCGCCCTTTTTTTGTTCTAGGGATCCTTTATATGGTGATTTTGTTCTATGGTCTCCTTCTGCCGTCAACCTTCTATGTTTCTATTATTTTTCATTTATTGAATATAATTGGCTCTTCCTGGTTCTCACTGCTTTCTAAAAAGACTGGGGAATAGTGGGAGGAACCCGGTACTTATGGACCAGGAGGGGCTCCTTTTTCCATGTCATCTCTGCAAGATCGCCCTCTACAGGCCGGTTTCCCAAGTGTCATGGATCTTTGGAAGTGGGGTGTGTGACATACTCGTAATAACCATTTTACAGGTGAGTATTCACAAAATGGTATTTTTATGTTGTCTCCAGCCTTTTTGTCTCCAAAGAGATATAGGTATGCCTCCCGGGCGGCTGGTTATACTGCTTTTTAATTAACTGGAATCTAGGAAGTCAGCCGGAAGGATATAGGCCGGGAGGCGGAGCCACGCTTTTGTCTTGCAGTCACGCCCCTTCGGGCAGGAGTTACCCAATTGTATTGAATAAGGAAGGCCTGGAATGAATTAACAGAAAAACTAATTCTACAGGTGAGTATCACAGAATTGTGTTTTTTCCCCCTCTCTTGTGTTCTCCACGAGTCTACTCTAGACACCTTACTCCTCTCTGCTGTCCTTCAAAGACCCCAATATAACAATATCCAAAGATTGCAGACATTTCCCTGTCCTTTTACTAGCTATGGTGAAGCCCTATAACAATTACTGTGGCTCTCCACATGTCTTTAGATAAATAATTGATGTAGTGAACAGATAATGTTGGACCCCAGCAAAAATTTGCATGTCTATGCAAATCATTTTTTTTTTTGCCCAAAAGATTTGTAATTTTTTCTTTGCATTTTCGTTTCATGAATCTTTACTACACTGCATATTGAAACTGAACGTAGTCATATAGCAGCATTGTAAAATGTAGTGGAGACTGGTATTCTCATGTGGTTACTTCCCCCACTCTTGAGCTTATTTAGATAGGGCTTACATAAGGAGCAAGTTAGCAAAGTGTATTTACTTTATTAAAGCATGTTTTTTTAAGTAACGCTTTGAGTGCCTGGTTTGTGATTTTACATAGTGACACTTTTAGATGGGAGGAAAAGTTAAATACTTTTTTCACTACATCCAGTCCAGGCCTTCATTACACTCGAGATTCCGCCACCAGGTGGCGCTGCTGCAAGATCAAAAGATTTTGCCCTCCCGGCCCCTATAAAACCAGGTGGTCCTCTATCATCCTCAGTTTGTCATCTTGCAGCTGCTGCATAAAGATCGTGGATGTTACTCTCTCTTTTCAGCTATGGCAGCAGAGCGGGGTCACCTAACCCGACAGCCGCTGCGGACCTATTTCCATGGATCCTGGAACCCCTATGCCTCCCGGCTTTGGCTGCTCGGGATCTGTGACGGTAGGGTGAACGCCAGGGGACTGGGCGTTCGGCAGAGCTTCGCTCTGGGCCGCAGACCTTCACCAAAAGGTAGTTGGCCGCAGGCTGATTGTGAGCCTGAAGGGAGAACCACTGACACAGACCAGGCCTTGTGCATGGAGGTTCCTTGTACAAACTTAGTTGCACTGCCTTCCACTGCCCACAGATTGCTCTGAGTCTCTCTCTGGTTGCACTGATTGGTGGGATTACACTTTTACAACCAGGTTGTGGCCCCCCTGCCCCACTGTGTGCTGCGCTGTCTGCTGGTCTTAACAGCGGCATGTTGCAGGCAGCGCGCTTATGTGTGTGTGCGTATTTCTCTTCCCTCATACCCCCTGGGTCCCTGTGAGGGGCCGCGTGTGTCCGCGCTGGTGGCGCCATGATGCTTCCACATGAGGGGGGGCGTGCGGGGCCGCTATGTTGTGGGGTCCCTGCGCAGAGGAGGAGGGGACGCCATTTTCGCGCCTTTTGGGGGGCGGGCCTATCACGCGCTGTTGGCGTGGCCACGCCCCCCTCACTAGGCCTCTATCCTACTTCCTCCCTGTTGGGAGCGTACGCTGTATGCCTCTGCGCATCTGGCCTGGTGGTGTTCGCAAGACTGGGTGTCCGGTGTGCTGCGGTGCGAAGGTGTCCCTCTTTCTGATCCCTATTTCGGTATTGTGAGTCCCTCTTTTGATTTTTGCTTTGCCTATATAGGGTTTTTTTTCCTCTGACCTGAACGGGCGGTCGCCAATGACCCTGGCCCGTCCCCTTCGTCGGTCATCCCGTCCACCCCGGGCGGCCTTCTGCCCCTAGTGAAGGGGAGGCCAGCGGGGGCTCCCTAAATAAGCATCGTCTGGCCAGCATTGAGCGGCGGTTGTCCTCATCGTCCCCTAAGAAGCCTGCGGGCAGGAAGCGGCATATAGAACCCACCTACTCGGATGAGGATATTCCCGATTATTGGGATTGGGGAGGAGGTTTCTGAGGATTTGCCATCTGCTGCAGAATTTTCTGCTGGAGATGACAGTGCCTCCGGGTCTTCCTCGGATGAGGATTCATGGCTTTCCAGCAATACTGAGCCCATGCTTGCTGCAGGGTTTGATATCCTCCATATCGCCCCCCCCTGAGGCGGCTAAGAGGAGGCAGGGTGCTCTGTTCCGCACCGAAAGACCTAGGCTAGTCTTTCCGGAACAGGCCCCCTTTTTTTCTGACTGGTCCTTAAAGAATGGGAGAGACCCAACAGAGTGTCGGCAGTGCCTAAGGGTCTTGATAAATGGTATCCCTTTCCAGCAGAGCTGGTACATCTTGGTCTCACCCTCCGAGGTGGACCCCCCCCCCCCCGTGTCTGGGCTGTCTAACACCACTGTGATGTTGTTTCCTGACAATGCATCCCTGCGTGATCCCACTGAGAGCGAATGGATCAGCTCTTGTGCCATGCATTCACCTTTACTGGTGATCTGTTCCGTCCGGTATGTGCTTCTACCATGGTGGTTCTGGCCAGCAAGAGGAGGGTGAGACTACTTTCTTTTAGGGCCAAGAACCGTGGCCGGACGGAGGAGTACAAGGAGGCCGAATCCTGCCTGGTTTTCATGTTTTTTTTGCGACAGCCATGGATGATGTACTCCGGCTTGGCGCCAGGGGTTTCGGCCCTGCTGGTGGCATTGCGCCGCTCTTTTGGCTGAGACAGTGGGCCGCTGATGCGGCAGTCCAAAAGGTCCCTCACTAGCCTACCCTTCGTGGGAGGCAGTCTCTTCGGGGAACGCCTGGATCTCCTGGTAGGGGATGGGAGGCTCCCTCAGAAGAAGAAGACATCTCGACCCTTCGGATCCCCTCTTCCTTTTGCCCCTTCCGAAGGGGAAGAGGTTCTCAACTCCCCGGTGCCGCAGAGGGACCGGAAGCAGAGGGGGTTCCAGAGGTCGCTCCAGTTCTGGATGGGGGTCCAAGTCTAAACCTCCTACCAAGCCCCCTCAGGCATGAAGAGGCTCCCTCACCCTTCCGGGTGGGGGAACGGCTGCAGCTGTATGCTCAGGTCTGGAGACGGCGTGTCTCGGACTGGTGGGTTCAGGGGTGGTATCCTCCTGGTACAAGATAGGGCTGGCAGCCTGGCCTCCCCCGAGGTTCGTCCGCTCATATATGCCCCGAGACCTGTCACAGGCTCAGGCCTTGGAGGCGGCTGTTCTGCATCTCCTGCGTTTAGGGGTGATTTGTCCGGTTCCTCAGCTGGAGCGAGGTCAGGGGTTCTACCCCAATCTGTTCACGATCCCCAAAAAGGACAGAACTCTACGTACTGGACCTGAAAGGTCTCCACAGATATGTCAGGGTCAAGCATTTTGCATGGAAACTCTGCAATCTGCTGTAAGATCGCTTCGACCTGGCGAATCCATGACCACGATGGGCATCAGGGACGCTCACCTGCACATCCCGATATTCCAGGGACATCAGAGGTTTCTGAGGTTTGCTGTAGAGGATCAGCACTGCCAGTTTGTGGCTCTTCCGTTCAGGATATCCTCAGCCCCTTGTTATTCACCAAGGTGCTAGCGGGTCTTATAGCCGTTCTGCGGTATCAGGGCATCATGGTGATACCCTACCTGGACGACTTACTGTTATCGGCACTGTCGTGTTTCCCGGCCGAGATTGACACGCTGACTCTACTGTCCACTCTGGAGGAGTTGGCTAGGTGATCAACTACCCCAAGTCTTCTCTCTCCCCTTCCACGATGAGGTCATTTCTGGGAATGACATCGGACTCTGTTCAGGCCAGGATTTTTCTGCCTCAACAGAAGGTCTTAGGTCTTCAGATGCAGGTGCAGGCGTTGCTGGCTTGTCCGCAGCCATTGGTACACCTGGGGATGAGATTGGTGGGCCTCATGGTGGCATGCTTCGAGGCAGTGCCCTTCGCCCATTTTCATACGAGGCCATTACAGTTTAACCTGCTATCTGTTTTGGGATCGGAGCCAGAAATCCTTGGATCAGGAGTTTGTGCTATCCTCCCCCGCCCGACGTCCCTTGGGTGGTGTTTGGTCTCCCGGAACCTGTTGGTCGGCAAGTCCTTTCTGACTCCCAGCTGGGGGATTGTCACCACGGATTCCAGCCTAACGGGCTGGGGCAGAGTTTGGCGGACCCGCGGGATCCAAGGTCAGTGGGGGCCGCAGGGAAACCGGTTATCCATAAATGTGTTGGAGCTGAGGGCGATTCGGCTGGTACTGCTACGCTTGTCCTCCCAACTAGGGGGGAGTCCGTGCAGGCCCGCTCGGACATTCATACCGCTGTCGCCTACATTAATCACCAAGGCGGGACTCAGAGCAAGAGATCCCTCCAGGAGGTGACCCAGTTTCTGACTTGGGCTGAGGAGAATGTTCCCTGCATCTCGGCGGTCTACTGCCTCGGGGTGGAGAATCAGGTGGCGGACGCTCTGAGCTGGAGCTTCTCGCGCCTAGCAGTATGGTCTCTCAACAGCGAGATCTTTCAGTCTCTGTGTCGCTGCTGGGGTCGACCGGACGTGGGCCCTTTTTTGCGCCCAGACACAATCACAAGCTCCCAAGATTCGTCTCCTTATCAAAAGATCCTCTGGCATTCGCTATAGACGCCCTGTCAATTCCTTGGACGGAATTCTAGTACCTGTATGTCTTCCCTCCGTTTCCGCAGCTGGGCAGAGTGCTGCGCAAGATTGCCCAGGAGGGCCAACTATTCTAGTGGCCCCTCGTTGGCCAACAAGGAGTTGGTTGCAGTCATAGTTCAAATGTCGGTGGATCACTACGTCATGTCCTACGATCCAGATCTGCTTATGCAAGGGTCGTTGCGGCACCCCTATTTACAATCGCTGGCTTGGCGGCCTGGCTATTGACACCTTAATCCTGAAAAAAAAAAAAAAGGGTTTGTCCGCTACGGTAGTATGAATTATGTTTCAAGCACGGAAGAGGGCCTCTTCCATGATCTACTACAGATTTTGGAAGGCCTACATTGCTTGGTGTGAGGCCAAGGGCTTTCACTGTCGGAAATTTTCAATTTCTAAGATTCTGGAATTTTTTGCGGCACGATTTGGACCTGGGTCTGCAGCTGAGCACCCTAAAGGGTCAGTTCTCGGCTTTAACCATCTTCTTCGGAGATCCATTGCCACCCATAGGTTGGTTAGGTCCTTTCTTTCAAGGAGTTATACACGTTCATCTACCGAGCAGGTCAGTTTTGTCGGTGTGGGACCTGCATTTGGTGCTATCTGCTCTCCAGGGCCCTCCCTTCGAGCCCTGAGCGACGCTAGCTTGCTCATTTTGATTTCTCAAGGTAATCTTTCTGGTTGCCATCTCTTCGGTACGGCTTGTGTCTGAGCTGGCTGCGCTGTGTATGACACCACCGTACTTTGGCGTCACATGGATAGGGTGGTATTCCTTTTTTAGGCTGGATTTTTTGCCTAAGGTTGTGCCCCCTTTTTCACATTAATGAGGAGGTTGTCTTGCCCTCCTTGTGCCCATCTCCGGCTAACCCCAAGGCAAGGGCGCTCCATGCTCTGGTTGTGGTCAGAGCCTTTAAGTAGTTTTTGTGTGCTACTGAATCTTCAGATAGTCGGATTTCCTATTTGTCCTACCAGATGGCCCTAGGAAAGGGTTGCCACCGGCCAAGTCCACGTTCAGTAGGTGGTTCAGACAGGCGGTGGCACGGGCGTATTCTGCCAGGGGGTAGGAACCCCCTTTTCGGGTCACAACTCGCGCTTTTAGAGCTATTGGTGCCTCCGGGGTTTTTCAGCACCAGGCTTCTGTTGACGAGGTCATGATTAAGGGTGAGAACCCGAAACGCGTTGACGTGTAAGGATACCCTATTTGATGCTCTTATCTATACTACTGTGATGGATTATAACCAGTTTTGAAATAAATGGATTTTTAATTTACTCTACCACTACGTGGCTGGCTTTTCCATGGCTTTTGGGACACTACCAATTTCGAGGTGAGCACTCCAGCCCTGCCTGAGTGGAGAGTTACATTCCCTGGTGACGAGCTGGCATCTCTGCTGTTTAAATCTTCTGTTGAACAAGTTTGTAGGGCCGCTGCTTGGTCCTCTGTTCATACCTTTTCTAAGTTTTACGGGGTGGATGTCAGGGCCTCAGCTGATGCTGTTTTTGGCCGCAAGGTGCTTCAGGCCGTAGTGCAATTAACTACGTGCTGTTCCGCACTGGGGATCCCGCACATATGAGATTTCTTTTGGATGTCTCGAGTGTAATGAATCTGGGACGGCCTGGACTGGATGTAGTGAAAAATATAATTCTGTGAAACTCACCTGTAGAATTGTTTTTGAATACATCCAGTCCAGACCGTCCCACCTCGCCCTTTGGTTCGTTATGGCCTGTTGCCTGTTATGGTGATTCTTAAAATTGTTGTCTATGGACTTGTTATGATTGTTAATGAGAGTACAAGCTGAAGCTGTGTGATGTAACATGGTTTCTGGGCCTCCCGGCTGGTCCTCTTGTCTGAGACTGCTTTTGCACTAACTGAGGATGATAGAGGACCACCTGGTTTTATAGGGGCCGGGAGGGCAACATCTTTTGATCTTGCAGCAGCGCCACCTGGTGGCGGAATCTCGAGTGTAATGAATCTGGGACGGCCTGGACTGGATGTATTCAAAAACAATTGTACAGGTGAGTTTCACAGAATTGTATTTTTAGAGTACTGCAATGCCATCCTTCTTACGCTATGGGAATATAAAGCAAGTGTTACACGTATTACATTTACCATCCTATACCTTAACTATCAACCTAGGAATTTTCTTAATTCAATAAGCACTGAGCACAAAGTTCTGCATTGGTGGAACATAAAAAATTAAGCGGTTCATTGCAAAAACTAGGCCCATGGTTATCACTCTCTTTATCTGTTTTTATTTTTTTTCATGTGAGCATTGGTATTTTTTTTTTCTTTATCACACATCTCCTTTAGATGTAAAATTCAAAATGCTGTCACTGTCATGGTAATAGATGGCACCACTGCTTAGCCATATTGAGCTTTTCAATTTCAAGTTAAATTTGGAATAAAAATTCCTGTTAACTGAATGAAGAGTGCTTTTCTAGAAATATTTACATTCAGACTTAAGACTGACTTAATGGAAATTTGTACTAATATTGACTGCAGTATCAAATAAAGAATTAATAAATCATCCAATATAAACACATTAGTAACTGTCCAAGATATGCGTCATTGAAGCTATGTGATTCTCATTGCGTCAAGGATCAAAGTTAACCATATTTCAAGGTTTATGATCAGCCCCCGATGTTTCTTTTCTGGGAGTCGTGCGTCTTCTCAACTGACTGATTCTGTGAATATCATGGCTTACATAACCTCAACCCCTAATAGATGAAAGACATGTTCCTGATCATTTTTGCTTATAACTGGAACAAGATTCTCTGGGTTTAGAAGATCTGCATATTTTCAATAACTTCTGCAACAGCAACTGCATGTTCGACTAAAGCTGGCTGAAGTCCAGCAGATCCAGCTGCTTGGCCCAGGCATCTGGGAAGCTGATTTTTAACAGATTAGTCTATAAATGCTTATGGCCAAATCTGAAGGTTTCAGGTTGTCCAGTGTCATAATGTCCCGAACCCAAAAGCAATGAAAATGCTTGTACAGTGTCTGCCAGCTCAACAGATGTGGTCACTCTATAGAGTATTTATTTGTCCAGAAATCATAGATTACTGCTGCACTGAGAGTTTGTGGCTGTAGGGCACATCTTATAGGGTGCAAGCTAGTATAACAGCCCTAATTGTCCCTAACACACACACTCCTGTGGCTAATACTACTTACTGTAGGAGGAAAATATCCTAGCCATGGTCTTAACTTGGATATTCTTTCATTACTGGGGTCAGATCAATCAGGTTTTGTTCTCTTTTCAGAGGGACTCAACACTTAACAGGGCTGTCCATTGTTGTCACTGTTATTTTTGACTTAACTTTAGCCACTTGAAACTTTAGCAATCTTAATTAAAAACTCTTCATCATTAGAAGGCTAGAAGATAGGTTGAGTGGAGGTAAAAAAATATTATATGCAGATGGTAAGCTGGTATATTTAGCTGAGCCATCAAAACCTTTACTAGATGTAATATAGGAATTTGGTAAATTCTTAGGCCTTATGATAAACTGGGGGAAATTGTTTCTCTTCCTATCTGATTAGTTAGGCAGTCCATGTATTTAGGTATCTGTTGTATTGTTGTCCATATAGATCCTTCCCATTATATTGAACTAAATGTGAGCCACGTTGTGTGGAGCGGGGAGGAGGTCAAAGTGCAGTGCCCAAACTGGGCTTGTAGGAATACCATGCATTGGGAGGGGGCTCCGGTAATGATTAGCCTCCCCTCCCCATGCACGCCCCATGCTGTAATCTGCGTCTATCTTTTATTTAATGGGTGTTAGTTTGCTCTAAAATAATTGGCCGCCATAGCTGATCATTCCTACCCCCGTGTTTAGCAACTTGCCATACAGGCGCCACAATGACAAACACACACCATGCCCTCCCAGTCACAATGACGCTGACACGCCACTACATTTATTGCAACTTTAGTAAGTTGCTGTGTTGAATCAGTGATTGCTGCCAACCTACTAACTATGTGTTAAGGATTACACTTTTTAAAAACATTATGGACTGTTCAGTGGTAATAATTACAACTTAAGAAAAAAACGATAATGTTATAAAAGAGACCACTAACTATTTTATTCAAATTTTAAACTCTAGCAGAAGGGGCCTCCACACATTTGAAGCCCGTCCCTGATGGACTGGCTTCTGTTTGACAGCTAGAAATCCCTTACCTAGGAAAGAGGATACACTGCTCAAAGCTGGGTATGGATGGGAAATGATGAAGAACTTCCTCGCCAACAGAGAACAGCAAGTCAAGCTCGATCCATTCACTTCAACCATTTAGATCACCAATATTGGTGTGTACTTTCTCCCATTCTAAGAACACAGTCAAAATTGTTAAGTATACGGACGATACTACCATTATTGGCCTTATAAACAACAATGACAACGTTGCCTACTGCAACACAATCTATTACATGGCCCAGTGGTATACTGAAAACAATCTTATCAACCCTGAAAAATCTGTAGAAATTACCCCCGTCACTGGCTCCAATTCGTATGGGAAGCTGTGAAGTCAAGAGAGTAGATGAAGCAAAATTCCTGGGAATTCACCTCTCACACAGTCTGAAATAGAGTGTTCATGTTTAGTCTTTTTAGGCTTTTCAGTCTTAAAGAAAGCCCAGCAAAGACGCTGCGGAAATTCGGCCTATCCCAGATATCCATGTATTACACAGGGTGTGTGGAATCAATCCTTAAAGAATCCTGCTTAGCCTGGTATGGAGGAACTGGTAGGAAAGAAAAATTCAGTCTGCAAAGAATAACCAGAACGGAAGATAAAATCCTCATGACATCCCCTTCCTTAAGCGTTAAAACCAGGGCCCAAAATATCCTAAAAGACTCCACGCACCCATGTTAGCCCTTCTTCTGCAGGTTGCCAACAGGACGCAGACTTAATTCACAAAAACTGACCTGCACAGGAACAGCTTTTATCCTATAGCCATTCGATTACTAACCGGTGATGAGTGACTGCACATCTAATTTCCATACCTAGTCATCTGCACAAGATTGGAACAAAGTATCTTTTAACTTCTACAATATATATATATATATATATATATATATATATATATATATATATATATATATATATATATATATAAAATGTATGTTTGTTACCCTATTACACTGTAACACTACCTAAAATTTAAAATTGTATATGACCTCTCCTTGAAGTTATCCCTAATTTTGCTGTTGTATGTGCGCCTTTCCCTACAAGATTCCTAGCACTGTCTTGCCAAGAAAAATTCCTAGTATGTATGTTCATATATACCTGGCGAATAAACTCTATTCTGATATAGAGCAGCCAAATGTAAGCCAGTCCAGCTGGGAGGCTTCCACCCTTTTATGGAAGGTCGTGGGTCTGCTTTAAGTGCATCTATATAGAAAATTGAGTTCTGGTGCTCTGTCAGGCTGAATATATTGGCCTGTGTGTGTTTATTGGGAAGTCCGCACAGTCTCTCTTGAAGCGCTCACCAATGTATTCTTTGATGTTGTCTTTTTTAAACATTTAGTTGCAGCAGGGAATTGATTCAAGAAGTGCGGCAGCTGTTTCTCTCTGAAGTATTTGTCACTCTCGCTTATTTAAATCTGTGCATCCTCTGGCGATAACTGTGTGAAGTCTCAACTTCAAGGGAAAATATTAGGGACTGCAGAAACGTGTAATCAAAAATCTTGTTGAAGGGAACTCTGATGCAGTCACAATCAGGCCTTTAACTTTACTGATAACATTCTTAGCATGGCCTTAATTAGCTTTCCAGATGAGCAAGTTCTTAGCATGGGCATTTCTTTATGAAGATATAATTACTAATAAAGAAGGATATGCTACTAAGGCAGCCATCCTTGAAACCAGAAAATCGATAAAAAACAGAGATATGAAACTCTGAAAATTGTACATGTATTGAATTCATATGCATATACTGGTTCTTGCCTTTTGCTCAGGTTCAGCTCCACACTTGCATCATACAATGTTCATATGTGTAGTGAGGATGAATGTGACCCTGGACAAGCACCAATGAACAGCCCGTCATGGTAGGCAGCTGTATTGTAAATCATAGAGGCCATAGGTCACCTAGTATAGAATGTGGTCTTTAGGGAATTAACGGGGGCCACAGGTAACTACTCTTTGGCAACCATCAACCCCTTAATTAATTCAAAAAGACCTGTATCAGTATCAGCGAATACAGGTACATAAAGAAAAATATTCCTCTCCTGTGGGCTCTACAGTCTCCGTAACCACAACAAACAAATGTGAGCTTACTTTAACCCAGAAAACCCACCAGAAGTCAGACATTGTCTTCCACTGTGCATCCTCTTTCATAAAGCTCTGTGCCTTCACATCGCAGAGTCTACTTACCCTTTCTACTCTCTGCTCTTTAAACCCCTCCCAGACCTTATCCTTGCCATGTCAGCGAACCTTATAGTTCACGTCTCCCACTTTTGCTACAAAATCACATTGGCCTTCCTATCTGACCAGGAAATTACCACAGTGAATGTCCATATGGCTACTTGATCCACCCCCTGAAAGTGCTGTTCCTCTTCAGCATTCTGCACATTTTTCTTGACCAGAGCCCTTGATTTTAAAATTTGCCTTTTTGCATTTGGGATTCACATTGATTTACACTCTGTGTAGCATTTCCCAAATAGCTAAGGGGTTGTGGGTTTCCTAGTCAAGGATGTAGCTGTGACCCCAGGTGTATTTTAAAAGGAGAGCCTACAAATCCATGTTTATACATTCAAATAGAACTTCAATTGCAGGAATAGTTCACCTTTGACAACCAGAATCCAACTCCTGAAATATGCTCTTATTGTCCAGATGGCCAAGGCCACTATGGAAGAGATTTAACCATGTACCAACTGATTTTCTAATTGAGTGATTTATAATATATAACTATATATACTAATTATGTCAGTATTAATAATATATCACTATAACATGGAAGGAATATGATCTTAAGCATGACCCCCTGTATTCCTTAATTTGTTTTTCCTGATTGTCATTCCTGCATTGTCTGTGATTGGAATTGTGCGATCTGCCAAACACAAATTCTTGTGCACTGTGTGCACTTGGCAGATAAAGCTCTACTTTATAAAGCCCAGACAAGAGCTGTGGATTTACTGTCCAAGTAAGTCTGAGGAGGGTCAAAGGTTTTGTCAGAACTTCATCGCAAAACAAGCTATGTAGACATCTGTGGACCGCATCGCATATAGAAAATAATCGGCAGGACATTGGTAGTGTGGTCCAATGTAGCACTGTACTGCAATGCAAACAGCGTTCAGCATGCTCATCCCGGCACAGCCTCCACTCTGCATGCTAAAAAAATGATGAGTGCTTTGTATACAAAGTTTTTGTGCCTCGGTCAGAAAGGAGGAGGGAACAGTGTATTTTACTGTTCACTTAAGGCACTGTAATATAAATGTCATGTCACATAAAAGTGATTGTGTGGCATTGACAGAAGATCCTAAGGCAGATTGTGAGTAACACGGTTATTAATGAGGAGATACAAGAGTTCATTTGTCTAGATTGCACAGACTGCGCTGCTCTGCAGATTTCAAAGTAGCATCTTTGATTAATATAAACCTACCCATGAAGAATCAACAAAAACCTTAATGTAGTCGTGACATTGTACAACAGGTTTATTAAACAGCTGTTCTTCCATTATTTCACCTCAGGCACAGGAAGCTTTACAATGGCTTTCTGTGCTGTGCATTTCTAAGGACCATTTTCTTTGTCCTTCACTTTCCTTCTAATGTATTGCATTGTTATAGGTTTATTTCCCATACATTTCATGGGATGTTTTTCAATACAAGCTTACTTTGTATGGCACATATATATTTGATATACAAGGTTCACAGGCTAAGAAAGATCATTAAGGCCCCTTTCACACTTGGCCTTTTGCATCACATTGGAGTATAAATACTCTGTGTCACAAACAACCAGAGACCGCAATAGGTGAAGCGCAAGTATTGTACTTAACCTGTGATGTGTTGTGGTAAAAGACCATTGTCAACGCCACCTCCAGATCCATCGCTGTTTTCATCCATCATTGTTGCTTTCCAGATTTATTATTTTTACAGTTTATAATTTGTTACCTTTCATGTTTGACAGCACGCTATGTAAACCCTCCAGTTCGCCCATAAAATGTACCTTTCACCATGCCATGGTGCATGCATGGGCTCTTATCCAGAAAAAGGTGGGTTTTGTGGTGAGACGATTTGGGATGCCCCAGGGGAAGGCTAGTTGCTGGCACTAAAGTCATTTAGACTCCAGGGTCAGCCACTAAGTGTTTTGTTCCGCTTTAATGCTTGAACTATGGTCAAATAATGAAACCGGTCGCCCAGATACTCACCACTTCTGTGTCTCTTCTACGGCCGCCATCGCACAGCCACTTTCAGGGCCAGCGCTGATAGGCTCGGCCGCTGGTCATGCTGATAATAACACACACACAGAGCTGTTACTGCCATTCACTGAAGCTGTTGCTAGGAGACCAGTGGGCTAAATGCAGCAGCTGTCTGCTATCGCCTCACCCAGCAGATCCTACCATTCAGCAAAAGGACTGGGCCATTTATTTTCAAATTTAAAAGTAAGGCATACATCTTTTTAATTGCCACATTATGTATACACGTTAAAAGCTATTGTGAGGCTATTTAATTATTTATCTTTTTTTAATGCAAATTTTTGCAATAGTGCTTCTTTAAGGATCTGTGCATACTGATAGCAGTGTCTTCTGTTTGTATATTAACAATGCAATTCATATCTTATATGGTTTCTTTCCTCTCTTTCACACCTTTAGGCATATTTGCAGCCTCACCTGCTTGGAAATGAGTTTACACATTTAGAATTTCCAAGAAGAGTGCAGCGCAAGGAGCTTGGCAAAATGATGCTTTACAGAGACTTCAATATGACAGGCTGGTAAGCATATATTTATGGAAATAGCAACTGCTGTTTATTTTGGTGAGCAACATGATAGACTATTAGATATAAAATCTTTCTATTAAAGTATTCGCTGAGAAAATCAAAGTATGGAATATTGATTTTATCGCAAGTGTTTTGACACCCGCTTGCCGCAGGTGACTTGCCAGACCCCCAGGCTTTGTGAACTGGTATAGTGGTCTCATGGATCCCTTATCAGTTCACAAAGGGGGGGGGGGGATATTTTTTTTTTTTTTTTTTTTTTTTTTTTTTTTGAGGGTTAAAGACCCAAACAAGTATAGCACAAAATAGTGAAAATGTTCTGGCAACAGAGGGTGGCAAAATCTCAAGGTAGACGGACCGCTAAAGTGTTAAATCATGCCTGTTAATGCATGCTATTATCCAGCTGCTTGACATTGCATACTATTGTTTAGCCCTGGTCTACTAAAACCTCCAGATACTTGGTTTAATCAATTATGATCCTCAGTAGGTCCATTTTTTATGTATTCAATATTGCCTCCATTGGGTCTTGTGTTACTATCTTCTTCACCACTGTATTTAACACCAGAGATTCCAACCAAATACTTTTAAAGGATTCAGAGAGAGGAAAAAATTAGCCTTTTTCAGGCTCCCAATGCCAAGAAGCTCCTTGCAGCCACTACTGAAATGGAGCTCCTAAAAGCTTTATTTTTTCATTGGACACCAGTCCTCTGCGGGGCAAGTTTTGTTTCAAATCAGTCTCCTAATTCTTAGAGCGGGAAGGAACATTGGATATTGACATAGTGACCAAAGACTGATGTATACGCTATCTAGCCAAGCTCTTTAGAGCACTGCTTACATCTAGTCTGAAATAGAGTAAGTTGACCTATGTTCATATCACTAGTTCTTGAAAATGTTGCTGCACAATAAAAAAAAAAAAAATGTATAGATATCGGTAAATTTCTCTTCAAGTAAATTCATTTGCACTTTGTAATTTAGAAGTGACAAAAAGGCATCTGGAGATACACACTCAACAATCCTAGCTAATTTATGCTTTCTTCAGTTTTCAAAACTAGTCAGGCTATCATTAGCTGCTGGGAACATGAGATTATTAAACAGAGATAATAATAGTAGATGTGAGGGTAACACCCTCCTGA
Organism: Gastrophryne carolinensis; assembly: GCA_027917425.1. Lineage (NCBI taxonomy): Eukaryota > Metazoa > Chordata > Amphibia > Anura > Microhylidae > Gastrophryne > Gastrophryne carolinensis. Next base: position 150,139,438 of record CM051238.1, on the reverse strand, counting down.
CTATTTACAATTATTCCAAACTTTTAATGAGCGTTTAATAATAGGATTGTTAACATGGTTCCTAAGCCGAGGGAGTATCCACAGGAGATGATATACATTAACAGGATGGACACAACATGCGTCTAATACCCAGTGTGGTACATTTACCATGCTATGAAGAAGTAAAGTTGCATGATATGTGCTGCTCTATATTTTTTCCCAAGTATACAGCACGTCCTGTTTCACAAATATTCTTTACGCTTGGGATATCCGCCACAAGGTGGCGCAGTGGACTGCAGAAGAGACTTGTGGTGTCTCCCGGCCCTATAAAAGGACAGGAACCTCCCACAAATTCCCAGTTTCCTTCTGCCGTTTAGACTGCGAAGATAGAAGATGGCTCTCTATATTACGCAGGTGAGCGGGGCTTACCAGCCTGAGGCCCTGCAGGACTATTCTCACCCGTTCTGGACCCACTGCCTCCCAGCCTCGGCTGCCTGGTTTGGGTGAAGGTAGGACAGCGCCAGGGTCAGGTGCTGGAGGAGCGCTGCTCCAACCGCAATCCCTGTACCTACAAGGGTAGGTGGTTCAGGCTTATGGTGAGCCTTGTGGGATGCCCCTTCCTGCCTTATTGTGGGCCTTTCCCTGCCCCCCCCCCAGCTAAGCATGCCTTGGGTGCGCCTACCGTTGCTCTTTCCCGCCTCGCTCTCTCCCTGGGGAGCTCTCCGGGGGGGGGGGAGGGGTAGGCGGTGTGGTTGCACATTGTATTTTATCTGTTTTTTACTTGTATTGTCCGCGACATTCGCCTCGTGTTGCTGCAATGTCATTGGCGCTGGGGGGTCACATAGAGCGTGATTCGCGCTCTTCGGGGGGGGGGTCCTGCAGATGATGCTTTTTGCGTCATACCTCCGCGGCCCGCCCCTCTAGGTTCTTGCGGGCGCCATTTTGTTTGAAGTTTGTTTTCTCCTGACCTGCGGTACTATGGCGTGCTGCTGGCCTGCCTGGTTGTGCGATCGGCTTCTTGGTCCATGAGTCCCCTTCGGGGTTGTGTTGTGCTCTTGTCACCACATTATGGGAATGTTATGTGTGGTTTTCTTATGTCTTTCAGGCGAGATTAACGTGACTGTGGTTTCTCCCGGCCCTCTTCCCCTTTGCATCTCCCACCTTCCCTAGCGGGTTTGGGGCATCCTGGGTGGCTCTTGTTAGCCTTAACCCTATACTGGCCAGTGTGCCCACTCTAGTCACCATATTGGAGGCTTCCGGGGATAATGTGCATGGGGTTCCTTCGGGACAAGCCCAGCTGTGTGTCGCGTGTGGGGTATCCCCTGTGAGTGACGTTGTCAGGGTATGTGTGCCCTGCTCCCAGAAGGTACTTGCGCTGCAGTCTGGGTTGCCTGCTACGCTGCCCAGCTCTGCGCCCCCTTCTACATCACCTACCCCCTAGTGAGGGACATGCTAGTGGGGAATCAAACTATGACTTGGCCTTGCGGGTGGCCAGCCTGGAAAGGCATATGGCTGGGCCGGTCCCCCGTAAGGCTTCTGGCAAGAAGCGGCATTTAACTCCCGCTGTATCCCTTTTTCCTGAGGAGGATGAGGGACAGTTTTCTTTCCCTGGCCTGTACCCCCTAGAAGAGGGGGAACTTTTCTCTGATTCCTCTGAGGAGCAGCAGGAGGTTTATGGTGGTACTGGGTCTCCTTTTGGAGAAGACCCATGGTCTCCTGAGGATTCAGACAGGCTGTTGTTCACATTTTTGAAGTACTGTGTATTACACCTCCTGTCCCGGCTAAAAAGCAGCAGGGTGAGCTTTTTCACACTGTTAAACAACGCTTGGAGTTCCCTGAGCAAATCCACTTCAATAATTTGGTGCTCAAAGAGTGGGAACGTCCTAGCAGATTGCCCGCGGTGCCTAAGAGTTGGGGCAGGAGGTATCCATTTCCTGCTGATGTGGTTTAGCGCTGGTCGTGTCCCTCCGAGGTGGATGCTCCCTGACTTAGGTTGTCCAATACCTCGGTCATGCATTCCCCTGACACTTCTACTCTGAGGGATGGTGAGGAACGGCGTGTTGATCAGCTGGCCTGTCACGCATTTGCTTGTGCAGGGACTGAGCTGCGCCCTGTGTGCGCTTCTGCCATCAAGGCTCTTGCTCTTAAAGGGTTACTCAAGTGCCTTCTGGATGCCTCGGATGCCAATAGGGGGGAGGAGTATAGATCCCTCCTGCTTTGCTATGAATTTGTGGCATTTTTTATTTCTGCTATGGATGATGCGGTCAGGATGTGTGGTAAGATTTCTGCCCTTTTGGTGGCTATACGCCGCTCTGTTTGACTGCGTCAGTGGGCGGCTGCTAAGAAGGCTCTCACTGGCTTCCCCTTTACTGGGCTACGGCTCTTTGGGGGGCGTCTGGATCTGTTTGCCAAGGATGGGAGGCTGCCTCAACGCAGGAGGCAGCTGCGGCCCTTTCGGGGGGCTGGTTCTTCCCTCCTCTCATTCCGTGCTCCCAGGTCCGGTCGGGGTGCTCCATTTGGGGGGGCACGTAGAGACCCTTGGGGCCGGGGTAGAGGCCGTGGTCGCCTCGGTCTCTCATGGGGTCCCAAGTCCAAATCTTCCCCCAAGCCCCCTCAGGCATGAGGGGCCCTCACCCATCCGGGTGGGGGGACGGTTGCGGCTCTTTGCTCACGTTTGGAGACTGCGCGTCTCAGACCGGTGGATTCAGGAGGTGGTGTCCTCTAGGTACAAGATAGAGTTTGCAGCCTGGCCGCCCCCAGGATTCATCAGATCCCAGATGGTTCAAAATCCCTTGTCAGTTCAGGGCTTGCGGCTTGCGGTCCAAAGCCTTTTGGATTTGGGGGTCATTTGCCTGGTGCCCTTCCAGGAAAGGGGCAGAGGTTTCTATTCCAATCTGTTCACTGTTCCCAAAAAGGATGGTTCCCTGAGGCCCATCCTGGATTTAAAGCGCCTCAACAAGTTTGTCCGGTTCATGCATTTTCGCATGGAGACCCTGTGCTCGGCGGTCAGTAACTTGCGCCCGGGCGACTTCATGACTTTTGTGGACATCAAAGATGTTTACCTTCATGTTCCTATCTTTCCAGGTCATCAGAGATTTCTCAGGTTCGCTCAGGAGGATCAGCACTACCAATTAGTGGCCTTACCTTTCGGTCTTACCTCAGCCCCTCAGGTCTTCACCAAGGTGCTGGCGGGGGTGATGGCTCTGTTGAGATCTCAGGGCATTCGCATCCTTCCTTATCTGGATGACATTCTGATTGCGTCTCAGTCCTCCCATCAAGCCGAGCTGGATACCCAGATGGTGGTCTCCACGCTCAAATCCTTCGGTTGAGTGATCAACTACCCCAAGTCTTCCTTTGGGGTCGGGCTGTTCAGATCCGCTCGGACAACCGGACGGCGGTTGCCTACATCAATCATCAGGGAGCGACTCGGAGCAAGCGAGCCCTCTAGGAAGTGTCCCTGATACTGTCCTGGGCGGAGGAGAATGTTCCCTGCATATCGGCAGTTTACCACCCGGGAGTGGAGAACCTGGAGGCAGACTCCCTGAGCAGGGGGATGTCTCGGCTGGGGGAGTGGTCCCTCAGAGTAAGGGTGTTTCACTCTCTGTGCCACCGCTGGGGTCTGTCGGATGTGGACCTGTTTGCTTCACGTCACAATCACAAACTTCCATTCTTTGTCTCTCTGTCTTAGGATCCTCTGGCCTTTGTCACGGATGCGCTGGCAATGCCTTGGAGGGGGTTTCGGCTCCTCTATGTGTTCCCTCCGTTTCCTCTGTTGGGCAGGGTGGCCCCCTGTTGGCCAAGAAGGGTGTGGTTCGCAGACACACTAATAACAAAAAATATTGCACAACTAAACAAGGAAGTCTGGGAAAATAAAACCAGAAAACTGGAAAGAGACTTGAAGGCATACCAGGAAGGTAGAGCCTACAGGTGGACACAACCAATAACTAGACAATCCTATAAATCTACAGAACAAAACCAAGCATCCAGATACACACAACAGGAGTCACGAAAATACTACAAACTTCAACCCAGACAACAACAGGAATTGGGCCTAAATTTCTGCCCAGACACTAATACTGATAAATTCGAATTAACAAAAGACCTTCACCTACTTGCAAGAAGGGCCCTCCTCAGATACCAATATAGAAACCAAGACCCCAAAGTGGACACTATCCCCTCGATTCAAAGAGCAAAAGTTAAGTGATTTCGTATCGAGAATCGTAAGTTTGGGTGGGTGTTTGTCATTTTTTCTTGTTTTCTTGTTTCTTGTTTTTTTGGCCATTTCGTATTCGCACGATCGTTCGCGCATAGACGTATATGAACATACGCATTTCGTACGAGAATCGTATAATTTGCGTTAGTTCGTGTGTTTTTCCCGTCCAAATCGTATTATTTGCGTCCGATCCTATTTTTTACGTCCTTCACATGGGCTTGCGCCCAATTCAGAGAGGTGATTGCTAATTGTTTTGAAGCCCATTAAAGAGCTGCTTTACGAAATGTTTGCCGGCAGCTATTTGGCCTCGGGAGTAGGATGGAGCGGAGCGAGTTTGTGGCACATCAAGGGCTTATGCTTTTTGGCATTGAGTTGATCGAGATGTCTGAGAGCAGATTGCCCCTGCGTCGTCGCATGAACATCGATAGCATGAATGATGTTGAGCTGTTCGAGCTGACCAGGCTTAATCGCGCTTCCCTCCATAAATTATATAGTGAGCTGCGGCCATGGTTAGCCCGCACCACAAGGAAGGGGCATGCAATTTCAGGTATGACCAAGATGCTTGGCTGCCTGCAATTTTTGGCGAACGGCTCGTTCCAGAGGCTGGGTGCCCTCTCTGTGGGGATGTCACAGCCTACGCTGAGCCGCGCACTGTCTAAATTTTTGGAAGGCATGGCTGCCATAACTCAAAAATATATTTATTTTCCTGATGATATGGCAGCCAGAAACGCCATTAAGCTTGGGTTTTATAATGTGGCCGACATGCCCAACGTTATTGGTGCAATTGACTGCACACATGTGGCACTCGTACCTAGGGCAGCCGACGAGTATATATATAGGTATTGAGATTGGTTATTATGTTGCCCAACGTGTCATGTAACCTGTTTTCCTTTGCGGCAGCATATTTGTTTATCCCTCATTTGTGTAGCTGCTTTATCTCGGCTTTTCATTAGTCTTTCCCAATAGAGTGCAGACATGTTTTGTGGTTAATTTATTAGTTTGGGTCAAATATCAATTACCCTTTTTGTATGTTTTTTCCTTAAGGAATCGTAAAATGGGACACTCACTTAATGTCCAGGCCGTGGTTGGTCCGGATATGCGGTTTATGAGTGTCCTTGCCGGCTACCCCGGATCGTCCCACGACTCCTATATCCTCCGGCGATCTGGGTTGTTTCGGAGATTTGAGGCAGGTGAATTTTCGGGGGCATGGCTGCTTGGTAAGTGTGTCCTATTTGTGTGTTATTAAATGTGGCATTAATCTTGTATTTGTTGATATGTTTGTTTTGGAAAACTTTACAGAAGCGTCCAACTGCCTTTTTCTTGGCTCATATATTAGGAACTTACCCAAAAAATCCTTGTCTCGCTGTGGCCTTCAGAATGTTTTCCCTTTAGTTAGGATGTCTGTAAGTTCCTTGTGCCTAAATATATTGGTTTGGAGTTTATACCCAAGGATCTTTGACCTTTGGCTCCTTTGGTACTATTGGTCGTTAAATGTCAAAGTGGACTTAAACTGCATACATTGTAGTTTCCAGTGAAATGTGGATAGGGATCTTTGACATTTGGCTCCTTTTGTACTATTGGTCGTTAAATGTCAAAGTGGACTTAAACTGCATACATTGTAGTTTCCAGTGAAATGTGGATAGGGATCTTTGACATTTGGCTCCTTTTGTACTATTGGTCGTTAAATGTCAAAGTGGACTTAAACTGCATACATTGTAGTTTCCAGAGAAATGTGGATAGGCCCTCCGCAGCATCCTAATTGTAACATGTCTGAAAACTACAAATATATGTTAAATACAAATACCCTTGGCCGTGCAGATGTTTGTTAATTAATTGGTATATAGAAGTGCCATTTTTATTTAGGTTATACCTTAGTGCAATTTTTGGGGGCCCTAATGTGCCGTGTTTTTTTTTGGGAACACTTTACCTTACATCATTATGATATCTGTTAAATTTTTTGTGTTGGTTGTGTTGCCTTTTTAATTTTGATTACATTTAATTCTCTGTTTAAGGTGATTCCGGGTACCCACTTCTACCCTGGCTCATGACGCCTGTGCTGCGGCCCCAGGATGCCTCTCAGGAAGCGTATAACCGTGCGCATCGCAAGACCCGGGCTGTTGTGGAGAGGGCCTTTGGTCTGCTGAAGACACGTTTTCGTTGCCTTGACCATACTGGGGGGGCCCTGCAATATGATCCCAAGAAAGTGATCGACATTATAATGGCATGTGCTGTTTTGCACAATTTTGCCATCATGGAACGTGTCCCACGTTATGTGGACAGCCTGCCCTCTTCAGCCGTCGAGGATGAAGTCGAGAATTTTGAGGGGCCCCCCAGTGAGTCTGGCCAATCTGTTCGAGCCAACCTGATCAGCCAGCATTTTAGTTAACTTTTTTCCCTGTCTCACCATTCTGTATGTCTGTGTTATCCTTTTTGTTACATATGTTGTTTTGCCGTAATGTGGCATTACCTCTAAGTAAAACATTTAGACCTTAATTGTTGCCTAATGTATTTCATGTAGTTTCCTTAGCTTTAGCTTTGCATTGTTACACCGCTTCAAAACAAAATTATCTGGTTTAGCCCAAGCTGTTAAAAATGTCTTCCCACTAAAAACGCCACAAGTATTGTAAGTGAATTTTTTGTTTTACTTTGAAAATGAAAAATTATAGTGGTTAACAGAAATCAGTCCACATACATCTGTGGTAACAAATGGATAACATTAAAAAAAAACATCGAGCACATCTACACCTGGAAGTGAGTGGCACAACCAAACAAGGACACCCAGTCCAAAGGCCAGCCTAGTCCAGTCATTAATATTGCCTGTGCCCAGGGATATTTGGGCATGGCCATAATGTCACACAAACATGTCTGCAAACAGGAGGAGCACCAACCAAATACATAGGTAAAGCCATAAGTGGCCAGATAAACTCCACATAGACCTATGGCATTGGCTAGTGGCCTTAAGCATTACTCTAAGGAGCTATATGGGAGCAAATACAAAACACAACCTGCCAGAGCAACACAAAATGGATTGTTTGAAACCTCAAAGGACAAGTAAATACAGTGGGGGTTAAGAGAAAAGATGTCCCACACACCCATGGCTTAATAGGGTGGCTGCCCATAATACCCAGGTGGAGGTCCAGGTGGAGGTCCATGGGAATGGGACCTAGCCTGGGCCATGGCAGCATTGTGAATTTGAAACTGCTCCACAATGTTTCTCTGCATATTGGTCATCTCAGCCATGGCTGACTGGATGCCATTACTTGCATTGGCCACGTTGCTGTTGAGGGTACGCAACTCCGCGAGGATGCCCTGTAGACTGGTATGGATGTTCACCATGTCGGCATGCCTTTGCTCACGCTCTGTAACGAGCTGGGCGTCATAAGAGTCCCTTTGTTGGGTCCATAATTGAAGCAGGGCACTCTGCCTCCCCTGGGAAATTGTGGGGCGGCGTAATGGCGTCCGCCGCACAATTACCCTGGCTCTTGGGCGTGCCCTGCCGCGTGGTGTCGTACCCTCAACAGCAACCGGCCTGCTTTGCAAATCCTCAGCAGCAGAGTGAACACTGGGGACTGTAGTGTCAGTCTCCCCATGTGCAAGCACAATGGATGGAGATTCACTCTGCTGCTGAGGATTGGCCAGAGAAACATTATGGAGCAGTTCCAAATTGGGACCCAGGGGGAGTTCATCCGACGTGCCCTGTACGGAGACATCATCATCTTCCTCCATGTCCTGGATCTCTTCCATGAGTGTGCGGGTCTGTAGGGACATATAAAAAAAAAAAGGCTAAGTTTGCGTCCAAATTTTGGATTTCAACAGTTTAACACATTCTTAAGCACTTGTTAGTATTTATGCTACTAAATTAACTTACCGAAAATCTCTGATCTGGGCTCCTATGCTGTACGGACCTGGTAGGCATAACCAAACTGGGGGGTGAGTTTACCCTTGCTGAGGGATCATGCTGGGCTGAAGAAGAGAAAAACAAACCACGTAAACACACACACATAACCTTTTTTATGATAGGTAATCAAATATAGCTCTATTTGTAATATTATTCAACTCTAGAGCAATGGTGACCTTTGTTCAAACACACGCAAGTTTACATAGGTGCAATGGCTCTGACAAACTGCTAAGTGACCTCAGTTCTAAGTCATGAAGTGTACCCAGTCAGCATACAACTTTCAAGGCACATTTTTGGATTTAGCCTACCATTCGCTAGGTCCGGGGTACTCAAACAATTGTTTGAAACGCCCATTTAAAGGTATGTGGTGAGAGGTGAATGTCTGGCCATGGTGCTGACGCAGGGGGTGTCTAGTTAAAAATAAAGACACTGGTGGAGGGGCTGGAGATTTCAAAGTGCCAACTAATAAAGGCTGCTTGCCCTTGCTGGGCTGGATGGGCCAGAGCTGAGGGGACAGGGATTGGATGGCTAAAGGGGGGAGTTAACGTATTGATGGTGATGGGATGGATGGAGCCAATCTGTTACAAATGTATGGGGCTTATGTGGGGGGGGGCATGGGGGGACTGTGGCAGATGGGCCAGAGCAGGGGCAGCGGGACACGATTGTGGCCAGAGAAAATTTAAATAAGTTACTGTGTACCTTGCAATGCCACTTCCTGGGCAGTACTTCATATTGCAATGCTATGTTTCACGGAGCCATGACATTGGGCAGGAGACCAACCACTACATGGCCGATCAAGGGGGCAGCTCTGAGCACGTCAACACAGAAGTAACTGAGTGCAGGGCTGTCTGGCCAGGGGTCCTTGAATGTGGTGCCAAGGTCCGCATTGGGACCCCGGGCCGCCAGTTGAGTCTCGCTGCTCTAGGTCAGATATGTTTGTGGGTGGCTAATTAAATTGTTAACTCAAACACAACTCACACAACCAAAAGGCAACCCATACATAATGATGTGTGTTTTGTGATTGATTCAAAATATCTCACTTATCTTGCGAAACTTCATGACTTTAACAATACAATTGGACATTTGAACTTTGCCATAATGGCTGTGGGCCTAAATGTGTGATTCCCAGGGACAAAAAGAGGACACAAACAGCCACAGTAGTGCGAGGCCAAGCAAGGCAAACCATAGGGGCATCCCGTTAGCTTGTTACTAGTGAACTGTAGATTATTTAGCAAACAGGCAAACATGCAGATTTAAGAGTACTCACCGTGGGTACGGGTCGGTGAGTCTGTGTCCCTTAGACCAGCATGTCCACCGACCGCGACCGGATGGAGAAGTCCAAGCACAATCTCCTCAGCAGGGGTAAACTCCAATTTAGATGGAAAGCCACCGCCAGTTTTCAGGCTGAAAAGAGAAAATCGTTTGGTACTCAGAAAAGGTGCATACAGTACATCCAAAACATTAGATTTAGCGTAAACATTTAGTTACCTGTAATTATGCCTTTTAATTTCTTTTTGCCGTACAGCATACTTCAGATCAGAGATTTTCTTCTGAATTTGGGACACATCTTTCCTCTCTTCCCCCGCTGCATTTACTTGTCGGAGGATGGTTTCAAACAATTCCATCTTGCGCTGCTTGGTGGTGTGTTTGGATTTGCTCCCATATAGCTCGTCATAGTATAATGTAAGGCCACTAGCCAATGCCATATTTTGGTCATGGGAGAATCTCCCACTCAACTGGCCGCGGCGCAATGTGCGGCCAGATGGTTGGCTTGGCTGCTCCTCCATGTGTGCAGACACATGTGGTGACATTATGGCCTGGGGCTGGGTAGGGGAATGGCCGGATTGGTGGCTTCCCAATGACTGGACTGGACTGGCCAAGGGACTGGGTGTTCTTGCGTGGCTGGCCACCGAACTTCCAGGTGTAGATGTGGTCATGGGGGCAATTCGGGGCCCTCTTGGGGGGCTAGGTTCCCGGCTGGTGCCAGGTCGGGGGCTCTGTTCCCGGCTGGTGCCAGGTCGGGGGCTTCTGGCCCTGGTTTGGGATCTGCGGGCCCTGTAGGGGCTTCTCGCCCTGGATTGGGTTCTTCTGGGCCTGTCGGGGCTTCTGGCCCTGGATTGGGTTCTTCTGGCCCTGTAGGGGCTTCTGGCCCTGGATTGTGTTCTTCTGGGCCTGTAGGGGCTTCTGGCCCTGGATTGGGTTCTTCTGGGCCTGTCGGGGCTTCTGGCCCTGGATTGGGATCTGCGGGCCCTGTAGGGGCTTCTGCCCCTGGATTGGGATCTGCGGGCCCTGTAGGGGCTTCTGGCCCTGGATTGGGATCTGCGGGCCCTGTAGGGGCTTCTCGCCCTGGATTGTGTTCGGCGGGCCCTGTCGGGGCTTCTGGCCCTGGATTGGGTTCTTCTGGGCCTGTCGGGGCTTCTGGCCCTGGATTGGGATCTGCGGGCCCTGTAGGGGCTTCTGGCCCTGGTTTGGGATCTGCGGGCCCTGTAGGGGCTTCTGGCCCTGGATTGGGTTCTTCTGGGCCTGTCGGGGCTTCTGGCCCTGGATTGGGATCTGCGGGCCCTGTAGGGGCTTCTGGCCCTGGTTTGGGATCTGCGGCCTCTGGATGGGCTTCGGGGCCTGGATGGGGTTCGGGCCCTGGATGGGGTTCGGGCCCTGGCTGGGCTTCGTGCCCTGGATTGGGTTCTTCGCCCTCTGGCTGTGCTTCGGGCCCTGGATGGGGTTCGGGCCCTGCTGCGGGGCATGGGTTTCCGAACTGCCCTACTTGAAGGCATGGCCGGTGTGGGCTCACTGGTGCTGCCTGTTCTGGGGGCAGAGGTGGTGGGTGCTGCAGTTGCCAGCTTTTTGGCTGCAGGAGGGGCACGGGGCTTGGGGCCCCTTTGTTTGGTACCTGAGGGTCCAGGGTCCCTTGGTGGGGCCGAGGTGGGAGTCTTGGATCTCAGTTTTCGGCCAGCTTGCTGGGACCTTGTGGTGGGGCCCTCCGCGGTCTTGCTTGCCTGGGGTCGCTTGCTCATCGCCTTTTTTGGTGCCATCGTACACAAATGCTCAAAGAGAATGAGCTTTGGGTGCAGGGACCTTTAAATAATGAGCCCAGCGTGTGACGCCTATGCGCACGACTACGCGCTCGTACGAACGTACGTTCGAGCGGAACCAGGAAACCGCTGGGGTTTCACTTATCTGCTGCCTGGAAGAAGCCTAAAGATGGCGCCCACTATCTTCACCCGTCAACAGGAAGAGATCCTCATGCTGGTAAGTGGCTGCCTGTGCATTTTAATAGAATAGTCAATGATGGCCTAAATGTAAATGATGCATTTGGAACTAGTTTGGGGTCTCTTAATGTTTAATCACTGGCTCCTCACACTTCATCCTCAAGGGCCGAGCCTGGCCACGTTTTCAACTGTCTATGCTGATGTCCTAATTCGGCCAATTGCTCCGGCTTAGCAACAGTTAATTAACCTGTGGAGTAGCGGGGCGAGCTGGCAAACCTGGCCTGTCTCGGACCTTGATGCGGATGTTTGAGGAACACTGTTTTCCTAAGCCATAAAAACACAACGGGAAGCCACACACGTGGTCCAAAAGCCTAAGCATTAGGCTACATCTTGGATGTTTAAACCATCCTAACATGCCATAGATGCAGGTGGCCTGATTCTTGATGTTGGCTATTATCTGTATGTACATGGTGTGTGATACATATAACATAAGACCAGACTGTCAATCACAGTCAACGTCCTCTTTAAGGCACTCCCCAAAAATGGCGGCCACTCGAAATGTGTGTGTTAATGACATGAAATTCTCAACTTGTGATGCAACACATATGGGTCTGTGTGTAAAAGTAAAAGCTCTGTGTCCATTATGTTTTTCAGATCATGCTTCAGCGCCGGTATGACTTCGCGCCCAATGTGTGCGAGAAAAGGGACATCGCCCGGGAGATCATCGCCGAGATCCACCGTGTGACCAGCACCACCTTCACTCACACCCAGATAATGCAGCATTGGTCGGACCTGAAGCGTCTGCACATGCCCCGGGTGCGGAGGTTTTTTGGGATCCATTTCCCAAGTAAGTACAAAGCAATTGCATGGTATATGTTCCAAATGTCTAAGTTATGCCTTTATTTATAATGACTTTTCTTTGGTAGTGTTGGAAATGGATTTCAGAATTCGCCGCACCCGGAGACGTACAGGCCGACCAGTGCTGCATGACTCTGCATCTGTGAGTGAAGGTGGTGGATCTCCCGGGCGACGGACCTACCCCTCCTCTGTGGCCTCCTCAGACCAGCCCCTGGACCTTACCACAGAGGAGGGGCCAAGGCGCGTGGGCGTGGAGTCATACCTGGCCACGCATGGGGAAGGCTCTGGTATGTCACTCTTCATGTATAGGCACAAAGATATACATGGCAGGCACAAACTAAGTTATCCTTTATTATGTATTTGTAGAAGCTTCAGGAGCGGGTGAGATAGTGGAGGAGGAGGCAGCAGAGATGCTTGAAGTCGATCCTGGCGAAGGTGAGTGATGTCAGCCAGACTGGGAGCCAGATATGTTTGGAATAGTGACTCTATACAAGTACTAACCAAATGTCACATGTTTCTCCAGGGACTTCTTCACAGCAGAGCCAGGACCAAGGGCAGCCTGTTGGCCCCAACCAGCCATCTGTCGGCCACCAACTCCGTAAGTCTCCATGCCATTATTCATATTAATGTTTGCTTAGCTAATAACACACACATAACTAAAGGCGTAGCCAATGTGTAGTTCACACTTTCATGTGGGCACTTCGTTAGCTTAAAGAGGACCCTAACTAGTATTAAGAACCAAAGACTTAGCCATCACACTGTACCTACAGATTTGAAACATGGAAAAACACCCTTCACCCATCTAATGCATGTTATTAGACTGAACCAAACCAATATTGGGGAATATGGAATGCACAATATTTACAGGCAGCATGGGATACAGATTGAAAAAAGGAAGGTGCTGCCATGCATTGTGTGAGTGATGACCTTTCCCTCAACCCAGCTATGCTCGGGATTCCCAACGCACCACTGTAACCTACTCCCCTGTACTTTATCCAACTCTCCACTCCTCATTAAGTGTTATGCTTCAGAGTCCAGATGGCGGCGCTGTAATCCCCAAAAAACCCTAACTAACTTTGAGGTGGTGCAGAATCATTGGGGAATAGTTATTGGTTTTCATTAAATAATGTTGAAGGTCCGGTTTAAGGAGTTTAAACACTTACCTGTGGGAAATGCATTAACTGTATCCCTTTGAAGAAGGACATATGTCATGCATTTACATGTATTTGATTAAGCCTAAATCTATTTCCAGCATACAAACCGGTCTGGGACTCCTATTTATGTTTCTTTCTCTATTGGTTACAGGGATGATCCCCCAAACCTTGGCGGGAAAAAAAAAAAGAATGAAGGAGTTGGTGGCCGAGCTGCTGGCCATACAGGCGACGTTGGGGCCAACAGATGAAGAAGACGAGGAGGATTAGTGCCCTTGGTCCTGGCTCCTTTCTTAAAGTTGTTTTAAAATTTTTACACATTTTAACACTTGTTTGCTGTTTTTGGTTAAAAACCAAAAAAGATGTTTTTTTACCAAAAAAAAAAAAAAAAAAAAAAAAAAAAAAGGTGTTTTACTGTTAAAACAATCCTAAATATTTATATTTGTTTTTCGTTTCCAAAAAAAAAAAAAAAGTTTTCCAAAAAAAAACCAAAAAAAAATCAAAGTTTTTACAATTATTCCCAACAAAACAAAGAAAATATTTTAAATAAATTATATTTTAATCCTTCCGAAATGTGTCTTTTCTAATATGCACACACCCAAAAAATTACACAAACCAGAAACAACACACTTAGAAACATATAGACACATGTAAATTATGTGATATTCTAACGTTTTATGGACCGAGAAATGAAGTTGGATGCAAGCGCTAAGGGGTTTAGGTAAGTTTGAGGGACCGAGAAATGAGAGTTGTATGCAGCCGCTAAGGGGTTTAGGTAAGTTTGAGGGACCGAGAAATGAGAGTTGTATGCAGCCGCTAAGGGGTTTAGGTAAGTTTGAGGGACCGAGAAATGAAGTTGGATGCAAGCGCTAAGGGGTTTAGGTAAGTTTGAGGGACCGAGAAATGAAGTTGGATGCAGCCGCTAAGGGGTTTAGGTAAGTTTGAGGGACCGAGAAATGAAGTTGGATGCAAGCGCTAAGGGGTTTAGGTAAGTTTGAGGGACCGAGAAATGAGAGTTGTATGCAGCCGCTAAGGGGTTTAGGTAAGTTTGAGGGACCGAGAAATGAAGTTGGATGCAGCCGCTAAGGGGTTTAGGTAAGTTTGAGGGACCGAGAAATGAAGTTGGATGCAAGCGCTAAGGGGTTTAGGTAAGTTTGAGGGACCGAGAAATGAAGTTGGATGCAAGCGCTAAGGGGTTTAGGTAAGTTTGAGGGACCGAGAAATGAAGTTGGATGCAAGCGCTAAGGGGTTTAGGTAAGTTTGAGGGACCGAGAAATGAAGTTGGATGCAAGCGCTAAGGGGTTTAGGTAAGTTTCTGGTTGAGGGTGCGCATGCGCAAGATCTTATAAACATACGAACGCACGAATCTAAGAGGCCAAAAACCAATGAAAACCAGAGGCAAACGCAAGTAATTGGAAGAGCTTGACGATGGAAGCAGCCGAAAAAACAGGCTGCCGCCGCAACAGGTGAGCACATGAACGTGATTTTTACGATTGGCAACTGACTGAGGCAAGTTCGGGAGATATCATACGAACGGACGTATCTTTTAGGATAGAAACGTATTTGCTTATTGAATCACTCGCAAGTTCATACGAACGCACGAGCGGACGTGAAAAATAGGATGATCGTGAGCCAAATCCAAGCTGTTACATGTTTCTTTGAATCAACCCATATACAACCACTGACACAGGGCGACCAAGAAACCTTACAAACACTTATAGACCTCAGCAATGAACAAACAAACCTCGAAGATATAAGGACAAAACACCAAGATACACACATCAAACACAGAGTTTTCAAAAAAACATCCAGCTACTTCCCCCCCACTACACTTAAACCATAGCATTAAGACATTTGTAAATATGGTTAGCTATGACATACAGCATATGGACACAAAAGGCAAACCACAAAAAAATCTCACTCCAACACAGATACAGGCCTTGAGACAACTCAGGGAGAACAATGAAATTATAATTAAACCGGCTGACAAGGGAGGGAACACAGTCATTCTATACAAACACCAATATGAGAAAATGTGCAGGAAAATACTGGAAAACAAAGAATGGTACAGGAAAGTACCAATGTCAGCACTAGAGGAAGACAAGCTGGCATATGAGAACCTTATTAGACAAGCACATGAACACAACATTATTGACAAGAATACAGCAGAATTCCTTATCATACCCAAACCTACCACACAGACTTTCTATGCCCTACCTAAAATTCACAAATCACCCACTGACCCACCTGGAAGACCAATAGTTTCGGGAAAAAACTCATTAACGAGCAGAGCAAGCGAATATGTGGATGTCCACCTACAACCTTTTGTACAGGCAGGTACATGACCTAACCATACCAGACAACTCCATACTGGTGACCCTAGACGTCGAAGCCCTGTATTCCAGTATACCACACACACTGGGACTAAAAGCAGTAAAAACCTTCCTGGACCAATTATACATAGAGAAATATGACCATAACAGTTTCATAATTAAACTACTACAGTTTATCTTGACACACAATACCTTCCTGTTCGACCATAAACTATACCATCAGACCCAAGGAACCGCCATGGGGATGACCTGTGCTCCCACCTATGCTAATCTCTATCTAGGCTGGTGGGAGCACAATATTTGGCAAATGGAGGACATCACAGACTACCAGGACAATATCTTAGTGTGGTTACGCTACATAGATGACATCCTAATAGTCTGGGAAGGCACAGAAAAACAATTAGAAACTTTTGTCAGTATACTTAACAAAAACAAACTCAACTTAAAATTTACGCTAGACTACCATAGAGAATGGGTCTCTTTTCTTGACCTGACCATACACCGGGATAAGGAGGGACACTTAAAAACCAACTTTTACCGTAAGCCCACAGCAGCAAATAACATACTAAGGGCAAGCAGCGCACATCCGACAGCACTGAAAAACAGCAGCCAAAGGCATAAGGGACAGACTGATGAAAAGGGGCTACCCCAAAAGGATACTAAAACAAGCCTACAACAAAGCAAAAAAGAAAGACAGACATACCCTCCTTTTCGGACAAACTCCAAAAACCACGAGAACCACAGAACAAGTGGACAGACTTCCCTTCTGTCACGCTCCCGGAACCTCAATTACCACTTGGACAACTCCAGCTCTCTTGGTAAGGGCCTCAACCCCCAATCTCCGCAGCCAGCTTCACCTATAGGAGCCCCCGCTTGCCGAGACGCAGAACACGCCTGCTCGGGATCGGTTGCCCCCAGGACTTTATGGCTCAAAGGATGAGGTCTTACGGTACAGAGTGCTGGAGAGCCCGCGGCTGGAAGTGGAATCGGGTAGCCGGTATATGAGCGTAAGGATGGCAGTCCAATAGACAGGCAAGGGTCGGCAACTGGAGTGGAGATCGAGGATGGTCAAACTGGCAAGGGTCGGCAACAGGAGTGGAGATCGAGGATGGTCAAACTGGCAAGGGTCGGCAACAGGAGTGGAGATCGAGGATGGTCAAACTGGCAAGGGTCGGCAACAGGAGTGGAGATCGAGGATGGTCAAACAAGCGAGGGTCGGCAACAGGAACGGAGATCAAGGATGGTCAAACTGGCAAGGGTCGGCAACAGGAATCAGGATCAAAACGAGGATAAACAGGTACAAGGGTCTAGGCGCTATAACAGGCAATGACAGACTGACTGGGTTGAGGTTAAATAGGGAACAGACATAATTGGCCAAGGAGAGACAGTGTAGTGATTGGTGCAACCAGGAACTTCAAACAGATTGGACATGGGGGGGGAACCGCCCAGAACACAAGGGCCTCTGATTGGCCCAGTGTCAGTGGGGAGGTCCCACTAATGCAGCTGGGGCTTTAATACATAATTTAACCTTCCTCCGGCGGCCGCGCTGAGAGCAGCGCCGCCGGAGGGAATAAACTGAACGTGCTCGCGCACGCGCGCGAGCACGAGAAGCGACGCCGGAGCCGCCGAGTGAGCAGGGAGGCGCGTGCGCGCCAGCCTGCACAGAAGCCGCCGCCCGCCGCGGCCGCCGGACAGGTGGCTGCGCAGCGGGAGCGGGCGGCTGAGGACCCGGGACGACGCTGGAACGGGGAACCGGTAAGGAGGTAATGACATTACCCCCCCCCTCACGAGGGGCCTCCGGACCCTCACCCGGCTTCCCCGGGTTGTCACGGTGAAATTTCCGTACAAGAGCCCTGGCATGGACATCACAAGAAGACACCCAGCACCTCTCCTCAGGACCGTAACCAACCCAATCAATTAAGTATTGTAACGTATTGCGAACCCTACGCGAATCCAAAATCTTGTTCACTTCATATTCTTGCACATTATCCACTAAAACAGGAGGAGGACCAGCAGGAGAAGAGTTTTTAGCTGGTTTCAACAGAGAAACATGAAATGAGTCGGAAATCTTCATAGTAGAAGGAAGCCGTACTTTATAGGTAACATTATTAAGTTTCCTGATGATAGGGTAAGGACCAATAAATTTAGGACCCAATTTATAAGAAGGCTGACGGAGAGCGATATTCCTAGTGGAAACCCAAACAAGGTCTCCACACTGAAGGATAGGTTCCTGAGACCTGCGACGATCAGCAAACCTTTTATATTTAACGCGCATAGTTTCTAAATTTTCCTTGACGCGTGCCCAAACCTCTTTCCGTTTCTGAAGCCACTCTTCTAAGACCGGAAAATCAGAAGGTGCTGCAGAAATAGAAGAAGCTCTAGGATGCTTTCCATAATTACAAAAGAACGGGGATACTTTGGTACTGTCACTTGGCGCATTATTATACGCGAACTCTGCAAAGTCAATAAATTCCGACCACTGCTCCTGAGTGTCAGAGATGTAACATCTTAAATATTGTTCTAAGCTTTGATTTGTTCTTTCAGTCTGCCCATTAGACTGGGGATGGTACGCGGAAGACAAAGAAACCTGAATCCCCAAACATGAACAAAAATTTTTCCAAAATTGTGATATAAATTGCACACCCCGATCGGAAACAATATTTACTGGAATACCATGAAGACGAAAAATATGCGAGATGAACAAGCGCGAAAGTTCCGGAGCCGAGGGTAGCTTGGGTAAAGCAATAAAATGAGCCATCTTACTAAATCTATCAACGACTACCCAAATCACAGTGTTCCCATGCGAGAGGGGTAAATCAACAATAAAATCCATCGAGATGTGAGACCACGGTTCTTTAGGGATCTCAAGCGGAATCAGATACCCACTAGGGGCCTTGTGTACCCCTTTACTTCGTGCACAAACAGGACATGCGTCGATAAGGGTAGTGATATCACGTCTCATAGAAGGCCACCATACATGACGTCGAACTAAAATAAAAGTTTTACGAATTCCCAGATGCCCGGCAGTTTTGGCGTCGTGGAATTCGCGGATTACGTCGGAACGCAAATGCGGTGGCACAAATTGACGTCCTGCTGGTACATTTACAGGGGAATCATCTTGGAACGGCGCAAGAACATTAGAAAGATCGGGGAGTAGGGCCCCGACCACACAACCTGCAGGTAAAATAGGTTCCCCAAAATCTCCTCGATCTTTACACTCACCGAACATACGCGATAGAGCATCGGCTTTAGTATTTCTTACACCCGGTTTAAAAGTAATAATAAAATTGAAACGTGAAAAAAATAATGCCCAACGGGCCTGTCGAGAATTCAACCTCTTTGCGGAGCCTATATACTCAAGATTTTTATGATCGGTATATACAGTGATAGGATGCAGAGAGCCCTCTAACCAGTGACGCCATTCATCAAATGCCAGTTTAATAGCTAATAGTTCCCTATTGCCAACGTCATAATTTTGTTCCGCGGTATTAAATTTCCGAGAGAAATAGGCACATGGATGCATACGTTCAGGAGATCCAGAGAATTGCGATAAAACAGCCCCCACACCCAATTCAGAGGCATCAACCTCAACAATAAAAGGTTTGTTGACGTCAGGGTGCACTAAAACTGGCGCCGAAGTAAAAGCCTGTTTTAGGACACGGAAGGCTTCAATAGCTGATGGTGACCAGTTAACAGTGAACGCGGCTTTGCGGGTGAGATTGGTGAGAGGTGCAACGATACTAGAAAAACCCTTGATAAAACGTCGATAGAAATTGGCAAACCCTAAAAAGCGTTGTAATTCTTTTAAGGATTTGGGTTGCACCCAATCCCGTACTGCCGAAACTTTTCCCCCATCCATCTCCAACCCCTGACTAGAAATAATATATCCCAAGAAGGGAACGGAGGCGACCTCAAACATACACTTAGAAATTTTAGCGTATAAGTTATTCTCTCTCAACTTCTGGAGGACCAGTTTTACATGTTGCCTGTGTTCGGAAAGGTTCTTAGAGTAAATGAGGATGTCATCCAAGTAAACCACAACGAAGTTACCCAAAAAGTCACGAAACACGTCATTAACGAAGTCTTGAAAGACCGCAGGAGCATTACAAAGGCCAAAAGGCATCACTAAATATTCGTAATGGCCATCCTTAACATTGAACGCCGTTTTCCATTCATCCCCTTGCCGAATACGGATCAGGTTGTAGGCCCCCTTTAGATCTAGTTTAGAAAAAATTCGAGCCCCAACTACCTGATTAAATAAATCACCTATTAAGGGAAGAGGATAACGATTTTTAATAGTGATCTTATTCAAGGCTCTATAATCTATGCAAGGCCTTAAACCCCCATCCTTCTTCTCCACAAAAAAGAAGCCGGCACCCGCCGGTGAAGTAGATGGGCGGATAAAGCCTTTACTCAGATTTTCAGAAATATATTCTTTCATGGCCTGCTCTTCAGCTCGATTCAGATTATAGATTTTGCCCCTAGGAGGAATGGTTCCAGGAAGTAGGTCGATGGGACAGTCATAGGGTCTGTGTGGGGGAAGATTGTCAGCGGACCGCTCAGAAAAGACGTCTGCCCAATCTATATAAGGCAGAGGCAGTTCTTGGGGCGAAATCTGCACACTCTTAAGGATGGTGGAGAAGCAATGTGATCTGCAGAAATTACTCCACTTAATCAGATCACCTGACTGCCAATTGAATACGGGGTTATGGAGCCTTAGCCATGGGTATCCCAAAACTACTGGTGTTTCCGGACAATCAAACACCAGAAATTCTATAAGTTCAGTATGAGATGAGCCGGCCACCAATCTGAGAGGGGGGGTCTTGTGACTGACCGGCCCTCCCAGGATGGCCTTCCCGTTGATGGCCAAAACCTGAAGAGACTTTTCTAGAGGTACCAGTGGAACTCCCAGGATGGAGACTATGTTCCGATCCAGGAAGTTACCTGCAGCTCCACTATCTACAAACGCAGATACTGCCTGTTTGGAAGGACCCCAGAAAAGCTCTGTAGGGATTAACATCTTATCATGGTGAGGGTAATGCTTCAATTCACCTAGGTCAGCACCCTCTTCCTGACCTAGGCAAGAAAGTTTCCCGCCGGATATCCCTTATTTGGGCAAGTCCTGGCAAAATGCCCCGGGGACCCACAGTAGAGACAAAGACCCAAAGACCGTCTTCGTTGTTTCTCGTCCTGAGAAAGACGGGCTCTGCCAACCTGCATTGGCTCCTCTTGAGAGGGAGAGGAGGAGTTTACCCCACCAGAAGTTGAAGGGCTGGGAGTTTGTGAAGGTCTAAAGGGCGTAGTAGCTCTAACCCTTTCCCTGGCTCTCTCCCTAAGGCGCCTATCGATCCTGATGGAGACCTGCATAAGCTGGTCCAAATCTTTTGGAGTAGGAAAGTTGACCAGGGCATCTTTAATATTTTCGGACAGCCCCAAACGGTATTGGCTACACAGGGCTGGATTATTCCAGGTAGATTCTACTGCCCAGCGCCGGAACTCAGCGCTGTAGTCCTCGGCGGAATTCCGACCCTGCTTCAAGGCCCGAAGCCTGTTTTCCGCCGTGGACTGACGATCTGGATCCGCATACAACACTCCCATAGCAGAAAAAAAAGATGTCACGGAGTGTAAGGCAGGATCTTCAGGGGGCAAGCTGAAAGCCCATGACTGGGGATCTCCTTGTAACAAAGAAATAATTAAACCCACCCGTTGGGTTTCTGTGCCAGAAGATAAAGGCCGCAGCCTAAAGTAGAGTTCACACGAATTCTTGAAATTTGAGAAGCCGGCCCGGTCTCCAAAGAATTTTTCGGGCAAAGGAACCTTAGGCTCAGGAATATGAGGTGATACAGCGGGTGTTGAAGTCTGGCGGGTTTCTTGGTTGGCCACCCTCTGGGCAAGTTGATTGATAGCGGTGGCCATCGCCTGCACTTGCTGTACCAGGTCTTCCATAATGATATTTTTGGGCCTGTTATAATGTCACGCTCCCGGAACCTCAATTACCACTTGGACAACTCCAGCTCTCTTGGTAAGGGCCTCAACCCCCAATCTCCGCAGCCAGCTTCACCTATAGGAGCCCCCGCTTGCCGAGACGCAGAACACGCCTGCTCGGGATCGGTTGCCCCCAGGACTTTATGGCTCAAAGGATGAGGTCTTACGGTACAGAGTGCTGGAGAGCCCGCGGCTGGAAGTGGAATCGGGTAGCCGGTATATGAGCGTAAGGATGGCAGTCCAATAGACAGGCAAGGGTCGGCAACTGGAGTGGAGATCGAGGATGGTCAAACTGGCAAGGGTCGGCAACAGGAGTGGAGATCGAGGATGGTCAAACTGGCAAGGGTCGGCAACAGGAGTGGAGATCGAGGATGGTCAAACTGGCAAGGGTCGGCAACAGGAGTGGAGATCGAGGATGGTCAAACAAGCGAGGGTCGGCAACAGGAACGGAGATCAAGGATGGTCAAACTGGCAAGGGTCGGCAACAGGAATCAGGATCAAAACGAGGATAAACAGGTACAAGGGTCTAGGCGCTATAACAGGCAATGACAGACTGACTGGGTTGAGGTTAAATAGGGAACAGACATAATTGGCCAAGGAGAGACAGTGTAGTGATTGGTGCAACCAGGAACTTCAAACAGATTGGACATGGGGGGGGAACCGCCCAGAACACAAGGGCCTCTGATTGGCCCAGTGTCAGTGGGGAGGTCCCACTAATGCAGCTGGGGCTTTAATACATAATTTAACCTTCCTCCGGCGGCCGCGCTGAGAGCAGCGCCGCCGGAGGGAATAAACTGAACGTGCTCGCGCACGCGCGCGAGCACGAGAAGCGACGCCGGAGCCGCCGAGTGAGCAGGGAGGCGCGTGCGCGCCAGCCTGCACAGAAGCCGCCGCCCGCCGCGGCCGCCGGACAGGTGGCTGCGCAGCGGGAGCGGGCGGCTGAGGACCCGGGACGACGCTGGAACGGGGAACCGGTAAGGAGGTAATGACACCTTCATACTCGCCTATACACAACAACACCAGGACATATGGAGAATCATTCATAAACACTGGAACATTCTCACACATGCCCCCGACCTAGCACAACTAATCCCAAAATCACCCCAACTAACATTCAGACGTACCAAATCATTAAAATACTCACTAGTTCACAGTCACTACAACAAGGAGGAAAAATCAATCTGTTGTAAAGTAACAGGAACCTACAGATGCGAAAGCTGCAGTACATGTAGATATATAAAACAGAGCAAGGAAATCCAACTACAGAACGGCCAAACACATACAATCAAACATTTCATAAACTGCAACACCAGCCATGTAATTTACCTCCTAACCTGTACCTGCCCCCGTATTTATGTAGACAAACAGAAAGCTCAGGACCAGAATTTATGAGCACACAAGGGACATCAGAAATGGGACAATCACGACACCCATAGGGAGACATTTTCTGACACACCACAGATCAGACCCTAACAAAGCAACTTTTCAAGCACTCGATAGAATCCATGTCAGCCCCAGAGGAGGAGACATAGAAAAAATAACATTGCAAAGAGAAACTAGATGGATTGCAAAACTGGAAGCCACAAGACCCCCAGGCTTAAATGAGAATAACAGTTACGTGTTATTCCTCTAAAAAAGAGAACAAATCATTTTTCTACAAAGAACTGAGAAAAGAAACAACTCATTTCTCACAAAGAACTCACAAAAATTCAGAAAATTTGCCACAGAAATACCACTAGTATCAACAACCCCCTAAGAAACACTGAACACACCAACAGATGATACTAAAACAGAATCTACTTCACCACACTGAACAGACATAAACAGGGAAAGATTGCTGAGATAAAATTATACAGTGAATAATGATGAAAAAATAACACAGGATAAAGTAATGAATAATACTGACATACAACGAAAATTACTGCTTGTAAATGTTTTTTAGGGAATGAACTGCCTCCAGCTCTCCCCAAAGCGCTGCTATCCAAACCAACAAAATGGCGGCGACCTAGATAGTGACAAAACTACAACAAAATGGCGACCCCATAGTAAACCAAACAGACCATCACAAAATGGTGCCGCACGCCCCGCAGACCAGGCAGGGGCTGGCACAAACGGAGATGCGCCGTCAGACGCACTTCCGGTTCTAGCGCAGAAGGAGTAATCTCCTCCCACCCACAGTGCGACCAGCCCCACACACACGCGCACCTTCTATGAAAAAGCGCGCATTTTAGGTCCCAAACCACGCACAGCCAGACGCCACACAGGACCTGAGGACACGTTGAAAGCGCTTGGGACCTAATCACACAAACCGGACAAGATCCACAGAGGATCCACCCTCTTGCTCCACACCGAGTGAACCGGATAAGCCTGTGCTAGCGGATCTCTATTATAAGGTACTAAAAGCCAACATATAGAACATTACATACAACAGAAATATCAACCTCTGACCCAAATAAATTCCCCCACAGAATATCAATCTTCCCTATAGCAGCGCACAAGAGAGGACAGCAGGAGCCAGTCTTCCCTACTTGTTCACAGTGAGTAATCAAATGATTATTATATTATATTATATTACTATACCCCACTCTGTTAGGCATCACTCACTCATCCCTTGAAAACACTCATGCAGACCTTAAACGCACTGAAGAAGCCACCAGAGCGAAACGCGTATGCAAACCTACCTCACTTGCTACAAACGAGGGATCACAAGCCCATCATACTTGCTACAAACTGCAAACCAACTTTACTTGCTACAAACGAGGGATTACAAGCCCACCATACTTGCTACAAACAAGGGACTTGGTAACAAGACCCCCAACCGAAAACCTTGCTACAAACGGGGGCACCCGAAAACAAGACTGTATGGAAGAAGGTGGTGCCTAAGGGCCCACCCTTCCACCTACCTCTTTACTTTGAAATAGGGGCAATTGGTGAAAAGAACCATAACATTGTATATAGTGTGTGTACCCACATTACTGTTTTTTGTTTATATATTGTATTGTCCATAAAAATGTTGAAAATAAACCTGGATTTACACACAAAAAAATAGATTTTTTAAAGGGAAACAACCAGGCATATTTGGTATACCTCCAGAGGATGTGCCACAGGGCAACAATATAAGACCCTAGGGACACCACCCTGAGAGGGACCAACCCCAACCTACCCCATCGTGCAGTTGGCAGTAGATCAGTACATCCTGCCCAAGGATCCACTCAGGGGCAGCTGTGCCATCCCAATTTACAAACGCTGGCTTTGACGGCTTGGCTGCTTAAACCTCCATCTTGATGGAAAAGTGTTTGCCTGCCTCTGTTGTTGATACCATGATTAGGGCTAGGAAGAAGTCCTTGTCTTTTATCTACTACAGGGTCTGGCATGCTTACATTGCCTGGTCTGAGTCCAAATCTCTTCCCTGTCGGGTGTTTTCTGTTCCCAGGATTTTGGAATTATTGCTACATGGTTTGGATTTGGGCTTTCAACTTAGTACCCTAAAAGGTCATGTTTCAGCTCTGGCAATTTTTTTCCAAAGATCTTTTGCCAGTCACCGTTTGGTTAAGACTTTTTTTCCAGGGGGTTTCTCATTTGCGTCCGCACGTAAACCTAGGTTACCAGTTTGGGATTTGAATCTGGTGTTATCTGCTCTGCAGGGTCGTCCTTTTGAGCCTCTCCGTGAGGCTGCTTTGCCCATTTTGACTCTCAAGGTAGCCTTTTTGGTGGATATCACTTCTATCAGGCGTGTTTCTGAGTTGGCGGCGCTCTCCATTAAACCTCCTTATTTTGAGCGACACCAGGACAGGGTGGTGTTTCGGTTTAAACCAGATTTCTTGCCTAAGGTTGTGTCTGCTTTTCATCTCAGTCAGGACATTGTCTTGACTTCCTTGTGTCCTAATCCTGCTAATTCCAAGGAGAGGACTCTGCATTCTTTGGATGTGGTCAGGGTTCTGAAATTTTACTTGGTAGCTATTGAATCTTTCAGGAAGACTGATGCTCTTTTTGTTCTTCCTTCTGGTCCTAGGAAGGGTTTGCCTCCAGCTAAGTCCACTATCAGCAAGTGGATTTGTCAGGCGGTGGTGCAAGCCTATTCTGCTAAGGGGAAGGAACCTCCCTTCTGCCTTACTGCTCATTCCACTCGAGCTATTGGGGCCTCTTGGGCCTTTCAGCACCAGGCTTCTGTTGAACAAGTTTGCAAGGCCGCAACTTGGTCTTCTGTTCATACTTTTTCCAAGTATTACAAGGTTGATGTTAGGGCCTCAGCTGATGCTGCTTTTGGCCGCAAAGTTCTTCATGTGGCAGTGGTTTAAACTGCCCGCTGCTGTTCCTGGGGATCCCACCCTACTTTACGGACACTGCTTTTGGACATCCCAAGCGTAAAGAATATTTGTGAAATACAATTCTGTATCAGTTCTGAGTACTCACTTGTAGAATTGATTTTGTAGTATACAGCACGTCCTGTTTCACCCCTCCCTTGTTATCATTTTTCTTGGTTACCTCTGTATGGTGATTTGTTCAAATGTTTGGTTGGGGTTCCTTCATTTTTATTCTCCCGGCTTCTTGTCTAACTGCTTTGTAACACTGGGAATTTGTGGGAGGTTCCTGTCCTTTTATAGGGCCAGGAGACGCCACAAGTCTCTTCTGCAGTCCACTGCGCCACCTTGTGGTGGATATCCCAAGCGTAAAGAATATTTGTGAAACAGGACATGCTGTATACTACAAAATCAATTCTACAAGTGAGTACTCACAGAATTGTATTTTTGGGAAATATCCCAAAGTGCCTAAGCCTACATTTTTCTTAGGCTTACATAAGGTGTCATTATCAAATCTAGGTCTACCGTATGAACTGCATTATTTTTCACAGAAACTCCTAACCTAGCAAGATAGGACCACCAAATGCAACACTCCTGTAAAGTAGAGATAATTAGGAAATGCAGTCATTTTAATTGCTGCTATACCGCTCTGGATAATGGCAATTCAAGTTCCAGTCTGAAAGACTGCACTTCTTTTTCCAAATAAGACTTGTAGGTCACCTAAAAGTGTGAGCCATAACTCTTAAATCCATACTTACATTTAGGGGTTGCCCTAAGAACCGCTGAAAGTGAAATGATGAGGATATAATGTTCTCTGGTTTAGCTGGTATAAAGCTACTTTATAACTTATAGCCTCCACCTCAATACTAGATATATCCCTTAAATTCCCAATGGTTTGTACTTATAGTTCCATTGTAAGGGCAAATGCCAATTGGGAAAGGTGGCAGCCTTTGAAGGCTGGTGATATAAACCCACAATATTTTACCTGGGCTGAAGGAGCTCTATAGAGAGCTCTCCCATGACAAATTCGAAGGCCTTTTAATATCAAGTTAGAGTACCAAAGCAGGAATATTTTTTTGTCTTGTGACAAGGTAAAATCTCCAGCCTGTCTTCAGGTATAAAACCAACTTTATATTTATTGACAATACTATTTCACTTTTATTTCATGTGTGGGTCTAGCTGCTGAATTTAATTTAGTTAATATCAATATCAAGTAAATGAAGATATGGATCACATTGGACCAAATTGAATGGTCAGCCATCTGAGCTTTGAGTTTTATAGTCCCTATTGCATTCAACAAGAAATGTATCATCCCTTACCGCTCTGAAAAAAAGAGTTCTGAATTATTTTAATAATATATTGACGATAATTCATTAGTACCTTTTTATTTTTTTTATTTTTTAATTTCATCTGCCTGACACAAACAAAAGTAAAGAAAAAAGTAAATTGCTCCCCTAATGCCCCACTCTGGCAAAAACGATTTGACAGGGCTAAACTCCATGGAGATGTCCTGGAATAACAGGCCGATTCTTTGCTGCAGAACTGCATCTAAGCGGCCATCTTGCCACACACATAAGCATGAGGGGAAAGCTGTGCCAGCAGCAGCCCACACCAAACTGGGAGATAAATGCCTCAGAAACACGAACAGCTTGTGTATTATGTTATACACTGGTGTAAGAAGTAAGTAAATTCCCGGGTGTGCCTCTTTTCAGAAATCTACCAAAGATTATTAAGTTATTGGTAAGACTTAAGTTTAGGACTTGGGCATAATATAACATTTTACTTTATACGTTATGGTTTATAGTAGTGGGACTCTCATTAGAAATTTGGTGTGGAAAATAAAATGGCAAAAACCAAGTATACGCAAGCAGCTACAATGGAAAACTAGAAGCGTGAAGGCTAATATGGGGATAATGCCTTATAAAGTTATAGCATTTTAAAATGAAACATTCAGCAAATACACATGGTTTTGGTGTTTGTTAACAAACGTACTACTTTGTAGTAATTGTGTCAAATATTTTAAATCCTTTTAGCTGAATATTCATAAAATATTATGTATTAAAACTTTTTTCAACCTCTCTGGAGAGGAACTTGTCAAAGTGATATATCTATAAGCATTTTTGACGTGATTGAACATAATTAAGGGTATTAACATGCAAGAATTTATTGTTCATTCACAGTAATTTTGGTGAGATATTGGAGCTTTGCCAAGAAGCGCCGCATCGTGGAGTAATTTTCTCCCTTTTCTAAGCAGGCTTTTTATTCTCCGAGGATCTGATTAAAGAAAACTTTATTTTAAGTCTATTTTAAGTGTTTCACAGTGGCATTTTCTTTGATCGTGAGGGTATCTGGTTTCTTTATTGAAACAAAAACAAGGAGATACAAGTGATTAACTAGATTTTATGTTTGGTATATAAGTTATTAAATCTCATGGTGTGATGGAAGCATGCTGACAATGTATGATGCCTTTTAATGCATTAATAAAAATGAATCGGAAAGGAGTGAATGCAACAGAATTCTTGTATGCTTTATGTGATGCACATAAATCATCATCTTCTGTAATGATGATGATATAAATAGACAGTTTGTTTTTGTGACTTTGGGCATAAGGGATATCCATCTGCATGTGTGAAATCCCTGGCAGTTGTACCTGCGATTTGTGCTGCATGCTTGACATTGTTTTGGGAGTGTGTTCTTCAGACTCCCCACAGTTCCTTAGGTAACATCTAGGATCTTGGCGGTGGTCTCTCCACTGTTGTGACATGCAGAGGTTTTTTCGTTATGCCATTCCTGAGGACCAGCTGGTCAGGTTATCCCCTATATAGAGGCATTGGAAGTATGTGGAGACAGCCTGGCCCACCTATTGGGAATTTGCAGGATTGTCTACTACCCCATCTCAAAATGTTTTCATCCAGTATGAGATTGGGAATGATCCTAGGTTCTGCGCTAGCAGAACTTTTTTTGATTTGAAGAATGGTGAGTCTTGTGGGCTTAGCGCTTTGAAGCAAGGTGAAATCCGGTTGGTTTTACAGGGCTTGCGCTTACTGGAAATAATGGTATTTACCACTAATCTGGTTTCATTCACTCAATTTAGTATAAGGTTCTTGCAATTTGTGCTATTGTGTTAGCCCTATATCAGGGGACGGTCTTTTTTCTGGGTAGTTGAATGTCAGTCAATAATGAAGTCAGAGCTGAGTGTGTTCTGCTTCTGAGGACCTGGATCAGAAAGATGATGGCTTTCCTGGTCTGGAAATATTTGGTTGGGGAGCCTCTGTGTTCTCTAACCAATTGTCCGGATCTTATCTCACCGGGGTGCCCCTAATCACAAGCTTAGCTTTAGCAGCTTGGAAGACTCTTGACTCATGTCCAGAATGCTTGTTTCATTTGGGAAATGTTACAGGTCTCTGTAACTTTGTTTGAAACCACTGGATACTCCTGTTGGAGTTTCTCTGTGGCTAGAGTTTCTGAGTCCTCCAAGTGGGCTCGAAGATGGGTTAGTACTAGGCACTCTTAAGGTTGAATCTTGGTCCTGTTAGGTATTCCAACATACACTGGCAGTTTACAGCTTTCGTAAAGTATTTATGCAGGGTGCAGTTCACAATCATCTTTCCAAGAGGGTACTATTGCCCTAGATATTTCATCACCAGGTTTCAGTGGGCCCGGTGTAACTACTACCTGGTGCGTACAATGTTCCACAATGTGTATGTGAAGGTTTTGTCTGATGCCATAGTTAGTTGTAGAATATTGCTGAAGGCGATGGACTTACTAATGTGGGCATAGAATGTCCTGCTATGTTGGCTATGGCTGACTATTACTGGAATTGTTCCCACCCTCTAGGACAGTGGTTCCCAACCCTGTCCTCAAGGCACACCAACAGGCCAGGTTTTGCAGATCTCCACAAAGATGCACAGGTGGAGTAATTAGTGCAGCTGCAGAGCAATAGAGCTGGCTATTTGGAGATCCAAAAAACATGACATGTTGGTGTGCCTTGAGGACAGGGTTGGGAACCACTGCTCTAGGGGACTGCTTTTGGATAACCGAAGACTGATTTGGTGTACCATAATGGATAAATAGCGATAAGTACATTTTGTGTACCTGTAAAATATATTTCTCTATTATTCGAATCCAGTACGCCACTCCCACCCTGTATTTCTTGATTGTCGGTACTCGGTCATGCCCTGTGTATATATAGCCGGAAAGAGCTTAGCCCAAGAGTATCCGATTTTGGTGTACCATAATGGAATAATAGAAAAAATAAACTTACAGGTTAGTCCACAAAATGTGCTAAATCTTTCAGCTGTACTGTTGGCTTCTACATCATGCTCATATTTTAGTTCTTGTTCCCCTCTTGCACTTCTGTATTGCAGCCTCTTTCAATTCATTGTGTAACCCCCACCCCTACTGGTGGGCATCCAAAAGAAGGGCCTCCTGAATCTCCTGAATATGACAGAGCAGGTGGGTTAAGTTACAAGAATCATAGTTAAACCAAATCAAACACCTATTTTACACCTAACAGGTGCTGCTCCATCTAAACTGAGCCTTGTGATTTGAAACCACTTGACTGCTGGTTGACTGCTGGGGACTTACAGAAAGGTATGTATACATGAGCTTGCAGGGGGTTAATGATGCCGCAGGCAAAGGTAATTGTTACACCATTGCATCGGGCTACATTTGGCACTGTCCTAAACTGTTCTCTGTTTTTAAATTAAAGCAGAAGTGTCCGAGATACTGGAGTTTACATGTTCAGCCAATTACATTCTCTTTTTCATCCTGTCCCCCAATCAGCTCAGTAGAGCAGGACAGGATTGCTGGTCCCTCCCGCCCCTTCTTCCGCCCCTTCCGCCACCACCGTTGCTGCCTCCTCCTCCTCCAGATTCATGTTATTGCTGATTATTATGCAGCATCACAGATCCAAGGGAGCCCACTTTTCCCAGAAGACAAATGAACCTGTAAACCTCAATATTTCAGCCATTTCTTCAATTTAAAAACAGAAAAAAGTTTAGGACCGTGGCAAATGAAGCCCGATGCAATGGTGTAACAATTATTTTTGCCTGCAGTAGCATTTTAATTCGCAAGGGAACCAGGCAGTCTGTATGCCCCCTAGCACTAAGTGCAGGCCAGATCAGCACCCATTAGTTGTAAAATAGGTGTTGGCCAGGTTTAAGGCTTCTCCTGTTTAGGCACACAAATGTAGTATCACTGGTAGTGGCCAGTCGGTCCTGTGGCTGGAACCCTGGTGAAGTGAAAATGGCAGCTTGATTGACCAAACATTTATTCTTAGTATACAGTACGTTCCTGCTCCAAATCTAATACTTACAGTTGGGATATGCTCCGCCAGATGGCGCTGGACTGCAGAGACATCGAAAATAGGCTCCTCCCGGCCCCTCAAATACCCAGGGACCTCCCACAAATCCCCAGAATTTCTCTGCAGTCTGGCTCTCTACTCGCAGGTGAGCGGGGTTATTAACCTGCGGCCCTGTAGGACTATTCCCACCCGTTCCACTAGTAATTTTTTGCATTTTTTAATTTAAACTAGAGGAAGGGGACAGAGATGTAACTTGCGAGGGTGATTTCTGTCCCCTACCATTTAGGATGAAGCAGGACATTGAAGCAGGAAACCCGGTTAGTGGTAGGCTAGAGGTGGAAAAGATCAAGGACACACTAAAATACAATACCAACAACATCCACATGATGTGTACCAATGATCGCAGCTTGGGCAACAAGCTCTGTGAATTAATGGCTATCATATCCAGAGATGAATTGGATCTTGTTGCAATAACAGAGACTTGGTTCAAGGATCACAATGACTGGGAGATAGCCATACCCGGTTACACATTGTACAGAAAAGACAGATTGGATAGAAAGGGCGGTGGAGTAGCCATTTATGTCAAGACTACCCTTCAATCAACAATAATTCAGCATACACATAATGAACTAGAAACTCTCTGGGTTACCATGCAGACTAAGGAGGGAGCTGTGGTCAGAATTGGTGTGATATATAGGCCCCCTGGACAATCTGAGGATCTAGATAACCTGTTAATAGATGAAATCAGTGGAATGGCAGAGAAGGGGGACGTTGTAATTACAGGTGACTTCAACATGCCTGATGTGGACTGGAATATCCCAAGTGCATCGGCATGCAAGAGCAGGACTATATTAGAGGCACTTAATGGAGTGTCTCTAAAACAACTTGTGACATTGCCAACTAGAGGAGATAACATTCTGGACTTAGTTCTGACCAATGGGGATCTGGTGTCCGAGGTCAGGGTTGAAGAAAATCTGGGTTCCAGTGACCATCAATGCTTATGGTTCAGAATAAAAACAGACATTGTGCAATCACACACCAGAACCAAAGTGCTAGACTTTAGGAAGACAAACTTCAAGGAAATGGCGGAGTATGTAGAAAGAAAATTAGGTGAGTGGAACAGAGTAGCAGAAGTGAGTGCCCAGTGGTCACTATTAAAAATGGCCATCTTAAAGGCAACTAAGCAATATGTGAAACAAACTAGCAAGAATAAAAGGAAGAAGAAACCATTATGGTTTACTAGGGAAGTCAGCACTATCATAAAAGATAAGAAGTCTGCCTATAAGAAGTATAAAGTAAGTGGAAGTGTAGCTGACAGAGAGGCGTATAAAATTAAACAGAGGGAAGCAAAACTAATTATAAGGACTGCTAAAGGGCAAAAAGAGGAAGAAATGGCCAAATCTATGAAGAGGGGAGATAAAACCTTTTTCCGATATATTGGTGACAGAAAGAAGAAAAACAATGCAGTCTCAAAAATTAGAAATAGGGAAAATAAATATATTGACGGAGATAAGGCTGTGGCTGACCATCTGAATAGCTACTTTTGTTCAGTATTTTCAGATAGTAGCAGGCATGGTCATAGCACAACATCCAGCTGGGAGAGTACAGCTCCGGAGTTTCTGGAGGCTGATGTCTTAGCCGAGCTGGCACATCTAAAGGTAAGTAAGGCAATGGGTCCAGATGGAATCCACCCCAGAGTTCTAAGGGAACTTAGATTTGTGATTGCAGCCCCTCTAACTGATTTACTTAACCATTCCCTTTCAACTGGTGAGGTTCCAGATGATTGGAGAATGGCCAATGTCGTACCAATCCATAAAAAGGGGAGTAGAGAAGAAGCCAGTAATTACAAGCCAGTTAGTTTAACATCTATAGTGGTCAAATTAATGGAAACACTCTTAAAAAAACAGATAATTTCCCATCTAAAAATTAATGACCTATTGGACCCAAAACAGCACGGCTTTACTGAGGGCAGATCATGTCAGACCAATCTTATTGATTTCTTTGACAATGTCACTAAAGTGTTAGATGAAGGTGGTGCTGTGGATATCGCCTATCTGGATTTTAGCAAAGCCTTTGACACTGTACCACATAAGGAGCTCATAGATAAGTTATTGAAGGTAGGACTCAATCCCTGGATAGTTCAGTGGATTTCCAGTTGGCTGAGGGATCGGTATCAGAGCGTTGTTGTAAATGGCGTGCAATCTGAACAAAGGCGAGTTACAAGTGGTGTGCCGCAGGGCTCTGTCCTGGGCCCCATTCTTTTTAATATATTTGTAAGTGACATAGGAGAAGGCTTGGTAGGAAAAGTTTGTCTGTTTGCTGATGATACAAAGGTTAGTAATAGGGTGGATATTCCTGGAGGTGTCTGCAACATGGAAAATGATTTAGCTTTACTGGATAGATGGTCAAAACTGTGGAAACTAGAGTTTAATGTCTCTAAATGTAAAATCATGCACTTGGGTAGAAGGAATCCCTGCTCTGAGTACCGTATGGGCAGCACTGTGTTAGCCAGGACCTCGGAGGAGAGAGATTTAGGGGTACTGATTACTGATAGCTGCAAGATGAGTGGACAGTGTAGCCAGGCAGTGGGTAAAGCAAGCAGGATGCTCGGCTGCATAGCTCGCGGCATCACCAGTAGGAAGAGGGAGGTTGTGATGCCGCTGTATAGAGCCCTGGTAAGGCCACAGCTAGAATACTGTGTGCAGTTCTGGAGACCTTACCTGCAAAAAGACATTATTCAAATAGAACGTGTCCAAAGGCGGGCAACGAAAATGGTGGAAGGACTTACACTTAAAACTTATCAGGAGAGACTTAAAGAACTTAATTTGTACAGTCTGGAGGAAAGAAGGGAGAGGGGGGACATGATTGAGACCTTTAAATATGTGAAAGGATTGAATAAGGTTCAGGAGGGAAGTGTTTTTAAGAAGAAACTTAACGATAGAACAAGGGGGCACAACCTGAAGCTAGTCGGGGGGAAGATCAGGAGCAATGCTAGAAAATATTATTTTACAGAAAGAGTAGTAGGTGCTTGGAACAAACTTCCAGCAGAGGTAGTTGAAACATCAACAGTCACTGAATTTAAACATGCCTGGGATAAGCACACATCTATCCTAAGATAAAGAGAACATACAGTATACACATAAGGGCAGACTAGATGGACCGTATGGTCTCCTTCTGCCGTCAACCTTCTATGTTTCTATGTTTCTATGTAATATGCCTCCCAGCCTTGGCTGCGCTGGTCGGGTGAGGGTAGGCAGCACCGCTGTTAGGTGCTTAGGAGCGCTTATGGTGAGCCTCTATGCTATGCCCCTCCCGCACTATTGCCCCTACCTATCGTTGGGCCCTCTTTAAGTGGCCGCCGTCCTCCCTCATCATCCTTGTA
Organism: Gastrophryne carolinensis; assembly: GCA_027917425.1. Classification (NCBI taxonomy): domain Eukaryota; kingdom Metazoa; phylum Chordata; class Amphibia; order Anura; family Microhylidae; genus Gastrophryne; species Gastrophryne carolinensis. The sequence continues at coordinate 150,104,824 of CM051238.1, read as the reverse complement.
GTCTTCGGGGGAAAAGAGGGGGGGTGTATGTGTATAGATGTGTATGTTATGCAGTCTGTGCTTTCACTTTTCATATGTCTTTATTCTTGCGTCAGGCACCGCGCTGACTTGTCTTTTAAAATTGCCGCCGCGCGCTGACTTTGTTCCGCGCTTGGCAGCGGCATTTCCTCAGGCGCTGGTGCGCCATCATTGGCTGTTGGCCTTTCTGGCTTCGCACTCTTCGGGGGGGGTGTCTTTGGCGCGTTCCGCGTCATTGCTATTATTGGCCCGCCCCTCGAGGTATACCAACGCCATCTTTTCTGACTTGGTTGGCCTATGCGCGACCGACTCCTACCTACCGCGGTCCGTAAGTGCCCTCGCGGGGGGCTTTATCTGCTTCACTTTTGTTACGATGTACTTAAGGTCTTGTCTGCTTATGTCTTTCAGGCGGGACGAACCCTTCTTGGCTTCTCCCGGCCCTGTTTTAGTATATTGCTTGTAGGCCTTGTAAAAATTATACTCCCACGTCCCTAGCGGGTTATTGGGGCATCCAGGGTTGCTATATAGCGTTATTCCCTATCGGCGTATAGTGCCGCTATAATCACCATATGGAGGCATCCCAGGATAATGTTACCGGGGTCCCCTTTGGACAAGACCGGCTGTGCGTAGCGTGTGGGCAACCTCATACTGACGCTGACAAGGCGCGGGTCTGTGTACCCTGTGCTCACCAGGTGCTTGCATTGCAATCTGGCCTGCCAGTGGCTGCACCTCGTTTCACTTCACCCCCCAAGCTTAAATCTCACTCCTGTTGAGTTGCATACTAGTGGGGATTCTCAGCCTGATGTGTCTTCTAGACTGGCTACTGTTGAACAGATTGTTGTGAAGTCTTTAGCGCGTAAGGCCCCTGCTAAAAAGCGGCACTTGACGCCTAATGTTACTGTTTTCCCTATGGGAACTGAGGAGTTTATGAATCTGTGTGGCTATACCCCGTCTGATGAAGGGGAGCTCTTTTCTGATTCAGGCTCATCTGATGAGAGACCAAGGGGTCATGACGATTCTGCCTCTGACCCCTGGGCCCCGGATGACACTGACAGATTATTGACCCATATTTTTGAGGTTCTGTCTATCTCTCTCCCTGTTGAGGCTCCCAGGCCAAGAGGGGAGCTTTTCCATACAGCAAGATCACGTTTGGAATTTCCAGAGCAGGCACATTTCCATAACCTTGTGCTCAAGGAATGGGAACGCCCCAGTAAACTTCCCGGGGTTCCAAAGAGTTGGGATAGGAAGTATCCCTTTCTTGCTGAGGTGGTTAAATGTTGGTCATCCCCCCCCCCCCCCCCCCCGAGGTGGATGCCCCGATCCTAGGGCTATCTAACACCTCTGTCATGCATTCCCCTGATTCTACTACCCCGCGGGATGCCGAAGACCGGCGTATTGATCAGCTGGCATCCCACGCCTTTGCATGTGCGGGGACGGTGCTGCGACCGGTCTGTGCCTCTGCCATTACTGCTGTGGCCACTAGAACCCTTATCAGAAATATGCTTGATAGTGCCCCTGATGAATTGCCTTGTGAGGTGTTTAATGCACTCTCTAGTTGTGATGTTTTTGTAAACTTTGTACTATCAGCATTGGATGACACCATCAGAATGTGTGCCAGAACTTCTGCCCTCGTGGTGGCTATACGCCGCTCAGTTTGGCTGTGCCAGTGGGCTGCTGACAACGCTGCCAAGAAGGCCCTCAGTGGTTTTCCCTTTAAAGGACTGCGTCTGTTTGGAGACCGCCTGGACCTTTTTGCTAAGGGAGGCAGGTTACCTCAGCACAGGCGGCAACCTCGGCCCTTTCGGGGTCAGGGTTCCTTCTCCTCCCCTCCTTCCTTCTCCTCCCGCAAGACAGGGAAGGGGTGTCTCTTTCCCTGGGGCCCGGGGAGATCCCTGGGGTAGAGGCAGAGGACATGGACGTCCTGGCTCCTCCTGGGGTCCCAAAGCCAAATCCTCTCCCAAGCCCCCTCAGGCATGATGGGGCGTCCTCACCCATCCGAGTGGGGGGACGGCTGCAGCACTTAGCTCACGTCTGGAGGCTGCATGTCTCAGACCGGTGGATTCAGGAGGTAGTGTCCTCCAGTTGGAGTTTGCTGCCGATCCCCCTCCAAGATTCATCAGATCCCGGATTCCTTAGGACCCTGTGTCAGCTCAGGAGCTAGTGCAAGCAGTGCAAGGCCTCCTGGAGCTGGGGGTCATCTGCCAGGTCCCTTTAAGAGAAAAAGGCAAGGGCTTTTATTCCAACCTATTCACAGTACCCAAAAAGGATGGTTCTGTCAGGCCCATCCTGGACTTAAAGATTCTCAACAAGTTTGTCAGGGGCAGGCGCTTTCGCATGGAGACTCTGCGCTCTGCCATCAGTTCCCTGCGCCAAGGGGATTTCATGACTTCTGTGGACACCAAAGATGCTTACCTTCATATTCCTGTGTTCCCAGGTCATCAAAGGTTCCTCAGGTTCGCTCTGATGGATCAACACTACCAGTTTGTGACCTTGCCCTTCGGCCTCACTTCAGCTCCCAGGGTGTTCACCAAGGTGCTGGCTGGCGTGATGTCTCTACTCAGATGTCAGGGCGTCTGCGTGCTTCCCTATCTGGACGACATCCTCATCACTTCTCAGTCTCTACATCAGGCAGTGTTGGATACTCAGCTGGTGGTGTCCACTCTGGAGTCATTTGGATGGGTGATCAACCACCCCAAGTCCTCACTGTCCCCTTCCTTGGTAACTCCATTCCTAGGAATGAATCTGGATACAGTTCAGGCAAGGATCTTCCTTCCTCAGCAGAAGGTGGACAGTCTGATTGCACAGGCTTAGTCCCTCCTAGCTTGTCCCCATCCCTCCATCAGGCAGGGGATGCAGCTAGTGGGCCTGATGGTGGCGTGCTTCGAAGCGGTCCCTTATGCTCAGTTTCACTTGAGGCCTCTGCAACTTCACCTATTGTCAGTATGGGACAAGGAACCAGCGTCCCTGGACAGGGTCTGTGTGCTCTCCCCCTGGTCAGGAGGTCTCAAGGAACCTGTTGGGAGGCAGATCCTTTCTTGCCCCTTCCTGGGAGACGGTCACCACGGATGTCAGTCTGTCAGGTTGGGGGGGTTTCTGGAAGTCCCTGCGGTTCCAGGGGAGGTGGGGCCTGTTCTGGTGCGCTCGGACAACTAGACGGCAGTTGCCTACATCAATCATCAGGGAGGGACCCGAAGCAAGGGGGCCCTCCAGGAAGCGTCTCTGATCCTGACTTGGGTGGAGGCCAATGTCCCCTGCATTTCAGCTGTGTACATCCCGGGGGTGGAAAATCGCCTGGCGGACTCTCTGAGCAGGGGGACCTCTCGCCAGGGAGAATGGTCCCTATGCAGCAGGGTGTTTCAATCTCTGTTTCACCGTTGGGGCCAACCAGATGTGGATCTGTTTGCGTCCCGCCACGATCACAAGCTTCCAGCTTTTGTCTCTCTGTCCAGGGATCCTCTGGCCATGACCTCGGATGCGCTAGCAATGTCATGGAAGGACTTTCAGTTCCTGTATGTCTTTCCCCCCCCCCCCCCCAAGATTCCCCCCCAAGCAAGATTGCTCTGGAAGGGGTGCCAGCAATTCTGGTGGCCCCCAGGTGGCCAAGAAGAGTGTGGTTTGCAGACGTGGTACAGCTGGCAGTAGATCAGTACGCTCTGCCCTTGGTGCCAGATCTGATCACTCAGGGCTCACTACGCCATCCCAATTTTCAAACTCTGGCTTTGACGGCTTGGCTGCTGAAACCTCCATCTTGATGGAGAAGGGGCTGTCTTCCTCAGTTGTGGATACTTTGATTAAAGCTAGGAAGAAGTCTTCCTCTTCCATTTATTACAGGGTTTGGCGTGCCTACATTGACTGGTGTGAGTCTCAGTCTCTTCCCTGTCGTGTGTTCTCTATTCCCAGGATTCTGGAGTTCCTGCAGCATGGGTTGGAGATGGGGCTCCAACTCAGTACTCTGAAGGGTCAGGTTTCTGCCTTGGCTATTTTTTTCCAGAAGTCCTTTGCTCAGCACCCTCTGATCAGGACTTTTTTCCAGGGGGTCACTTATGTGAGTCCCCCACGTAAGACTATGGTGCCTGTTTGGGATTTGAACTTGGTTCTGTCAGCCTTGCAGGGTGCTCCCTTTGAACCTGTGCAGGATGCTGCCTTGGCCATTCTTACGCTCAAGGTTGTGTTTCTGGTGGCTATCACTTCTGTCAGGCGTGTGTCTGAGCTGGCGGCGCTCTCCATTCAGCCCCCCTACTATGAGAGACACCAGGACAAGGTAGTGTTTCGTTTCAAATCTGATTTTCTGCCTAAGGTAGTGTCTGCCTTTCATTTGAACCAGGATATTGTTCTTCCTTCTTTGTGCCCTAATCCTAGCAATGCTAAGGAGAGAGAGTTTTGCACTCTTTGGATGTGGTTAGGTGTCTGAAGTACTATCTGGTGGCTACTGCACCTTTCAGGAAAACTGATGCTCTTTTTGTGGTCCCTTCTGGTCCTAGGAAGGGTTTGGCTCCTGCCAAGTCTACTATCAGCAAATGGATCCGTCAGGCTGTGATTCAGGCCTACTCTGCTAAGGGGAAGAATCCTCCCTTCCACCTTACTGCTCATTCCACTCGTGCTATTGGTGCCTCTTGGGCTTTTCAGCACCAGGCTTCTGTTGAACAAGTTTGCAAGGCCGCTACTTGGTCTTCTGTTCGTTCCTTTTCAAAGTTTTACAAGGTTGATGTTAGAGCCTCAGCTGATGCTGCTTTTGGCCGAAAGGTTTTGCAGGCGGCAGTGGTCTAAACTGTCTGCTGTTAGCTTTGGGGATCCCACCCTATTTTATGGACACTGCTATTGGATGTCCCAAGTGTAAGTATTCTATTTGGAGCAGGACGTACTGTATACTAAGAATAATACAATTCTGTGATTAGTCACCTGTAGAATTGGTATTATGAGTATACAGTACTTCCTACTCCACCCCACCCTTGGTTTTGCGTTACCTTGGATCCCCTGTATGGTGATTGTTATCATTGTTATAGTTGCTAGTTTGGGTTGTTTAATTCTCCCGGCTTCTCGTTAACTGCTTTTCAATGCTGGGGATTTGTGGGATGTCCCTGGGTAATTGAGGGGCCGGGAGGAGCCTGTTTTCGATGTCTCTGCAGTCCAGCGCCATCTGGCGGAGTAATACCCTAAGTGTAAGTATTCTATTTGGAGCAGGACGTACTGTATACTCATAATACCAATTCTACAGGTGAGTAATCACAGAATTGTATTTTTAGGCATTGATCTTTCCTGCTAACTTTTTTCCCTCTTGGAAGCAGACTTAGCTACTCTGGGCTAACTCTGGTCAAAGCCAATGATTTCCTACCAGTGAGACCTCCGCTTCCCAGTTGGGGAAAGAATTTCCGTTCTGTTTTGGGGCTTTTGCTGCCCCATATTCTGAAAGGAGATACCACGGTTTTTATTGTATGTGCACAGTTATCTGCTTTTCTGCCGTTAATGCATTGAGAGCAGCAATCTGAGTGACATTTTTGTCTAGCATATTGCTATTCTCTGGATTTCATTAGCAGTGTAGTGAATTATTTTGCTCATGGCCTTGTAATAAATGTCACTAATGGTCACAGTCTTGCTTTATGGATATAATTTATAGATTTGTGGTTTGGAGCTGTATTTGCATTCTTTCCCAAAATGCATTATGTAAAGTATTCTGGTGATGTAACATATAATTGTATCCAGTTAGAAGTTATATCTTGTAGGACATTTAGTACACGGCATAAATCTAAAACGCCCAAGGTGATTTAGTGGTCCTGCATCACTTGACTTGATCTGCTAATATGTGTTTAGATGTAAAGGGAGAGTCCCTGGGCTCTGTTAAATTGCTGCCTCTACCTCTTCAGACATTTGCACACGCATTTGTAGAACAGAAGAGTCAAAAGAGTTTTTGATCGAGGTGTGATTTGCTTTACTCAAGGTCAAGAATAGCAAACCATTTACCTCCAACGATTACTGCAATGATTTAAAGTCAGCTGAAGGTTATGTAATGACATCATAATACTACTCTGCTGTACTGAACATGGAAATCCTCAAGAATAGCAAGATTAAAGAGGCAAATATATTTTTGAGGTTTTGGCCAAAAGGAAACTAAAAAGGTATGAGGGCCCAATGCCGCTGGATTAGAATCCAGCTAAATGTGCTGAGTTGCATGCAGCGATTTGCCTGCAATGCAAGAGCAGCACAGTCTATAGATGTTTCCACTAAGGTGAAAGATGTGCCTCATGCCACCCCTGAGACCTGCATTCAGGTCCTTCTGCCACTGGCTCTGATGCCATGTCTGGGTCTTCCTGCTGCCTATAGGGTTGCCACTAATATAATGGTGTACTGCGCTGAGCTGCACTTGTGAACTTCCACCACAATTCGGTTGAAACACACAGTGTGAAAGTAGCCTGAAAAGAAACAAAAGGTACCTCAGTGTGAATGTATTATGCTGACATACACACAGACAATATAGCCATATACTTTTGGGACCTATACCCAAAACAGACAGGCAGGGGCGGGCTGGCCATAGGGCATACCGGGCAAAATCCCGGTAGGCCGGTGCCAGGAAGGGCCGCGACCCCATGGAAAAGATGCTGGAGGCTGGGGGAGCAGCCGGCCGCCCGGCTGGCCTGCCCAGTTCTGCAGTTCCTGCCGGCGCCGCTGCTCTCACACACACACACACACACACACACACACAATAACACACATACGTGCTTACCGGCACTTCCCGGCTGTTGCGCGCTGGTCGGTGGGCGTGCCCCATATGGCCGGCGTCCAATGAAAACAATGGACGCCGGCCATATGGGGCTCGCCCACCGACCGGCGCGCAACAGCCGGGAAGTGTGTTATTGTGTGTGTGTGTGTGTGTGAAAGAGCGGCGGCGTTGCCGGTTCGCTGCTGCTGCCTCATCCTCTGCCAGTCCTGCTGCCATCGCCTTCCACTCCAGGTGCCCACGCCGCTGGGGGACAGGAAATGCACCGCATCAAAACACAAGTCACAGTAAAATGGAGGGGGAGGCTGGTTTCACACTAGCGCTATTGCAGGATGATCACGATCGCCCCAGGATGCCGCTCATTGGCTGTACTGAAGGATGCCCCTACTGGCTGTACTGAGGGATGCCCCTACTGGCTGTACTGAGGGATGCCCCTACTGGCTGTACTGAGGGATGTCCCTACTGGCTGTACTGAGGGATGTCCCACTGGCTGTACTGAGGGATGCCCCACTGGCTGTACTGAGGGATGCCCCACTGGCTGTACTGAGGGTTGCCCCTACTGGCTGTACTGAGGGTTGCCCCTACTGGCTGTACTGAGGGTTGCCCCTACTGGCTGTACTGAGGGATGCCCCACTGGCTGTACTGAGGGATGCCCCACTGGCTGTACTGAGGGATGCCCCTACTGGCTGTACTGAGGGATGCCCCTACTGGCTGTACTGAGGGATGCCCCACTGGCTGTACTGAGGGATGCCCCTACTGGCTGTACTGAGGGACGCCCCTACTGGCTGTACTGAGGGATGCCCCTACTGGCTGTACTGAGGGATGCCCCTACTGGCTGTACTGAGGAATGCCCCCACTGGCTGTTCTGAGGGATGCCCCCACTGCCTTTATTGTAATGGGGTGATTCTGCGCACTGAATGGGGGAATTTAAGCACACCATTTGGTTCAGAATATTTTCTTTCTTATTTTAGTCTTTAAACCCTGGGTGCATCTTATGGAACAAAAATAAGGTTTGTATATAGTGACATTAAGAACAGTGCAGCTGGGCCGGTGTGCCCCAAAAAGTCCCGGGCCGTTTTTTAGCCCCAGTCCACCCCTGCAGACAGGTATCTTATTCCAAGTATGTCACACACCCCGCTTCCACTATTACCACTACTAAGTCACAGTAAAATGGAGGGGGAGGCTGGTTTCACACTAGCGCTATTGCAGGATGATCACGATCGCCCCAGGATGCCGCTCATTGGCTGTACTGAAGGATGCCCCTACTGGCTGTACTGAGGGATGCCCCTACTGGCTGTACTGAGGGATGCCCCTACTGGCTGTACTGAGGGATGCCCCACTGGCTGTACTGAGGGATGCCCCACTGGCTGTACTGAGGGATGCCCCACTGGCTGTACTGAGGGATGCCCCACTGGCTGTACTGAGGGATGCTCCACTGGCTGTACTGAGGGATGCCCCACTGGCTGTACTGAGGGATTCCCCACTGGCTGTACTGAGGGTTGCCCCTACTGGCTGTACTGAGGGTTGCCCCTACTGGCTGTACTGAGGGTTGCCCCCACTGGCTGTACTGAGGTATGCCCCACTGGCTGTACTGAGGTATGCCCCACTGGCTGTACTGAGGGATGCCCCTACTGGCTGTACTGAGGGATGCCCCTACTGGCTGTACTGAGGGATGCCCCACTGGCTGTACTGAGGGATGCCCCTACTGGCTGTACTGAGGGACGCCCCTACTGGCTGTACTGAGGGACGCCCCTACTGGCTGTACTGAGGGATGCCCCTACTGGCTGTACTGAGGAATGCCCCCACTGGCTGTTCTGAGGGATGCCCCCACTGCCTTTATTGTAATGGGGTGATTCTGCGCACTGAATGGGGGAATTTAAGCACACCATTTGGTTCAGAATATTTTCTTTCTTATTTTAGTCTTTAAACCCTGGGTGCATCTTATGGAACAAAAATAAGGTTTGTATATAGTGACATTAAGAACAGTGCAGCTGGGCCGGTGTGCCCCAAAAAGTCCCGGGCCGTTTTTTAGCCCCAGTCCACCCCTGCAGACAGGTATCTTATTCCAAGTATGTCACACACCCCGCTTCCACTATTCATGACATATGGTTATGGTCCAGTAGAGGGCGAACTTCTGCAGAGATGAAAGCAAAAAAGAAGCCCCTCCCGGTCCATAAATACCTGGGACCTCCCACACATTCCAGTTCCTTCTCTGCAGGACGGCGAGCAAGTCAGAAGATGTATGCTGCTCTTCCTTGCAGGTAAGCCATTTTTTGCCCTATTTCTGCCCGGACCTTTAATATATATATATATATATATATATATATATATATATATATATATATATATGTAATTTATTCATATATATATTTATGTGTATATCCCTTACACCCATGGTGCGGGATTTCCCCCCCCTTCCGGGTGCTCCTCGTAGCCCTTCTGGGGGGGGGGGGGGGGGGTCTTTTCCTGCTCAGCTTTTCACTCTTTATACTGTGTGTGTGTGTGTGTGTGTGTGTGTGTGTGTGTGTGTGTGTGATACAGGGTACTTGTTAGTGTGTGCACACTGTGTGATTAACTATTTGTAGGGATATTTTCTGTGTGTGTGCGCATGTGTTTATGATCACTGCTTGTATCTTTCAGGAGGACTCCCTACTACCCGCTTAAAAGGGGGTTCTCCCGGTCCTAGGGTCCCTAGAGTAAATTGGGCACCCCAAAAATCCTCCCACTTGGGACTTAAAGGGGCATCCCGGGTAGCTTATCAGCGTAATTCCCTCTGATCATTGCGACTACCTTTAAAAATCACCATATGGAGGCTCCACAGGATATCGGGCTCGGGCTCCCTTCGGGACAATCCCGGCTGTGTGTGGGTTGCGGGGTACCCCTTGCGGGGGAAAATTTACTAATTTGCATACCATGTGCGCAACAGGCTATAATGCGGCAGTCGGGATCCCAGGCGTCTGGGTCAGTGCCGCCCGTTTCATCTCCCACCCCGCATTATCTGTACCCCAGTTGACACTGTCATTAGTGGGGAGTCGCACTCTGAGGTATGTGCCAGGCTGGCCAACCTAGAGAAAATTATTTCTAGCTCAGTGGGCAGAAAAGCCCCTGCTAAGAAAAGGCATCTGTCACCGTCTACGCCGGTACTTGATTTTGATGATTATGACTCACCTGACTGGTCTGATTATTCCCCTCTTGAGGAGGGGGAATTGTTTGGGGAATCTGAGACTAAAGAACTGAAGTTCCTTGATTCTGATGCCGGGCAGGCGCTGTGGGATGCTGTGGATACCCCCAAAGTCCTGGCCCATCTCTTAGAGGTTCTGGATATTTCCCCTCCAGCGGAGGCCCCTCCAAAGAAGGGGGAATTCTTTGGCTCATCTAAGCCCCGCTTGGAGTTCCCAAATCAGGATCATTTTGATAGCATGATTCTTAGAGAATGGGAGAAGCCGAGTCGGCTTCCCGGTGTTCCGCAGGGATGGGATAGGAAGTATCCCTTCCTGGTGGACGCGGTGAGACGATAGTCTTCCCCTCCTGAGGTTGATGCGCCCATCTTAGGATTGTCCAACACCACCTCCGTTGTACATACTCCTGACGCCACTACCCTTAAGGGTGGCAAGGATAAGCGCATTGATCAGATGGCATGCCATGCCTTTGCCAGTGTGGGTTCAGCCTTGCAGCCTGTTTGTGCTTCTGCACTCGTGGCTGTGGCTACCAGGTCTGAGGTTAGGGACATGTTAAAAGGGTCCCAACTCAACCCGGCCAGTGCTGAATTCACAGCCCTTAAGAGGTGTGAATTGTTGATGAACTTTGTGTTGGCAGCTATGGATGACACTATTATCATGTCTAGTAGAACCTCGGCTCTGCTGGTGGCCATGCGTCGATCGGTATGGCTACGCCAGTGGGCGGCTGACATAGCGGCCAAGAAATCACTCACAGCACTGCCCTTTCTGGGTATGCGGCTTTCAGGGGCAAGCTCCTTCAATCCTTCCTTTCGCGGTGCCAGAGTGGGCAGAGGTCTTGCCTACTCTAGCTTCAGAGGTGATTCCTGGAATAGAGCCAGGGGACTCGCCCGTCCGGCCTCTACCTGGGGTTCCAGGCCCAAGCCCGCTGCCAAGCCGGCTCAGCAATGAAGAGGCGCCCTCACCCTTGCTGGTGGGGGGGCGGCTGCGGTCTTCTTCCAGGTCTGGGCCTAGGAGGTCACCGACAAGTGGATATTGGAAGTGGTCTCGTCTGGGTACAAATTGGAGTTCGAGTCCCGGCCTCCTCCCAGATTCCTAAGGTCTCGGGGGGCCATCAGATCCTTGGGCGGCACAGGGGCTCCTGTTGGCTGTAAAGAATCTCCTGGACATGGCGGTCATATGCCCGGTGCCTTTTTCAGAGAGAGGCCAGGGCTATTATTCCAACCTCTTCACGGTTCCCAAAAAGGATGGCTCCATAAGACCCATTCTGGATTTGAAGCTTCTCAACAGGTTCATCAGAACCAAGAAGTTCCGCATGGAGACTCTGCGCTCAGCCATCGGTTCCCTTCCTCCGGGGGATTTCATGACGTCCATAGACATCAAGGATGCTTACCTTCATGTACCACTTTTCCCAGCACACCAGAGATTTCTCAGGTTCGTGGTGGGAGATCAGCATTTTCAGTTTGTGGCCCTCCCGTTCGGGCTGACCTCGGCACCGAGGGTGTTTACCAAGGTTCTGGCGGGCATAATGGCCCTGCTCAGAGGCCAGGGCATTCGCATTGTGCCGTATCTGGACGACCTACTCATTACAGCTTCTTCCCTCTGCCAGGCGGAGTTGGACACCAGGACGGTGGTGGCGACGCTGGAAAGGTTCGGATGGGTGATCAACCACCCCAAGTCTTCTCTCCCCATCAAGGGAGATCTCTTTTCTGGGCATGAATCTGGATACCAGTCAGGCCAGAGTGTTCCTACCTCAGCCAAAGGTGCAGAGGGTTCAGGATCTGATACGTGTTCTCCTGACCAATCCTTGCCCTTCTATCCGGCTAGGGATGACTCTGGTAGGTTTGATGGTGGCCTCCTTCGAGGCAGTCCCCTTTGCTCAGTTCCACATGAGGTCGCTTCAACTCCATCTATTGCTGAAATGGGACAGATTTCCACAGTCTTTTGATCAGTCTTTTCTGATGTCTCCCAGGGTTCGGCAGTCCCTTCAGTGGTGGCTGGAACCAAGCAATCTGATGAGGGGCAGATCCTTTCTGGCCCCTTGTTGGGAGACGGTTACCACGGATGCCAGCCTGTCGGGATGGGGAGGTTTCTGGAAGGATCATCAGTTCCAGGGTGTGGGTTCCTCAGGAGGCTCACAACCCCATCAATGTCTTGGAGCTCAGAGCTATCCGTTTGGTTCTGTCACGTCTGACATTCCACCTACAGGGCTTACCGGTTCAGGTTCGATCAGACAATCGAACTGCGGTAGCTTACATCAATCACCAAGGAGGGACTCGTAGCAGGAGTGCCCTCAGGGAAGTCTCTCTGATTCTGACATGGGCGGAGAGCAATGTTCCTTGCATCACGGCAGTGTACATTCCGGGAGTGGAGAACATGGAGGCGGACTCCCTGAGCAGGGGATTCTCTCACCGAGGGGAATGGTCTCTCAACCACAGGGTATTTCGGGCCCTGTGTCACAAGTGGGGGACTCCGGAGGTGGATCTCTTTGCCTCTCGGCACAATCACAAGCTCCCAACCTTTGTATCTCTGTCTCAGGATCCTTTGGCCCTGGCAGTGGATGCCTTGTCCCTTGCCTGGAGGGATCTGGGGTTTCTGTACCTGTTTCCCCCCTTCTCCATGGTAGGCAAGGTAGTGTGCAAGCTGGCTCTAGAGGGGGCACCAGCAACTCTGGTGGCCCCAAGGTGGCCAAGACAGGTTTGGTTCACAGACGTCGTAAGACTGGCAGTAGATCAGTACAGGCTGCCCCTGTTTCCGGATCTGATCTCTCAGGGTCAGCTACTTTACCCCAATTTACAAATGCTTGCTTTGACAGCGTGGCTGCTGAAACCTTCATCCTGAGGCAGAAAGGTTTGTCATAGGCGGTTATTCAGACATTGATTAGAGCTAGGAAGAGGTCTTCCTCTACCATTTATTATAGGACTTGGTGGTCCTATATTGACTGGTGTGAGGCTAGGGCCTTACCTTGCAGGGTGTTTTCGATTCCTAGGATTTTGGAGTTTCTACAACACGATCTGGATCTGGGGTTCCAGCTCAGTACTTTGAAGGGTCAGGTTGCTGCCCTGGCTGTCTTTTTTCAAAGGTCCTTTGCTTTGCATCATCTGGTCAAGACTTTTTTCCAAGGGGTCACTCATGTTCGTCCCCCTAGAAAGCCTTTGCATTGTATGTCCCAAATGGGGCTTTCAGAGATTAGAGTTAGGACTGCACCTCACAGGGGCACCTTGGCGCTGGTGGTGCAGCTTAAACATACTTCTGCAGATGTGTGTGACCGAGCCCTCTGTTTTTAACCAAGTTTAGAGACAGATTGTAGGTTGGTCAGCAAGCTAACTGGTTTGAGTGCTGTGGCTCCTTTTAAGACTTTTGGAACACTTTCAGGACTCTGACTCCTCTGGGGACCAGCAGGAGGGTTACGGCAGTGACCCTGGGTCTGCGTCTGGAGAAGACTCATGGTTCCCTGAGGACACTGATAGCCTGTTAGCTCACATTTTTGAAGTCTTGCACATTGTTCCCCTTGAGGTGGCTAAGAGGAAGCAGGGTGAGCTCTTTCGTTCTGACAAACAGCGCCTGGAGTTCCCTGAGCAGAGCCATTTCACTAATATGGTGCTCAAGGTGTGGGAACGTCCTAGTAGATTGCCCGTGGTGCCCAAAGGGTGGGATAGCAGGTATCCCTGGTCAAGCGATGGTCGTGTCCCCCGGAGGTGGACGTTCCTGTGCTTGGGCTGTCCAACACCTAGGTCATGCCTTCACCTGACACTACTACACTGCGGGACAGCGAGGACCGGCGCATGGATCAGCTGGCCTGCCATGCTTTTGCGTGTGTGGGTGCTGGGCTGCACCCAATCTGAGCTGCTGCCATTGCAGCTATTGCCCTTAAGAGACAGCTCAAGCATCTCCTGGAGGGTGCTACGGCTGGGGGGAGGATTATAGGTCCCTTTTGCTTTGTTCTGATTTTGTTGCCTTTTTCCTTACTGCCCTTTTGGTGGCTATGCGCCGCTCTGTTTGGCTGCGTCAGTGGGTGGCTGATGCTGCTGCTAAGAAGGCTCTCACTGGGCTCCCCTTCACGGGGCTACGGCTCTTTGGTGAGCGTCTGGATGTTTTAGCCAAGGATGGTAGGCTGCCTCAACGTAGGAGGCAGCCTCGGCCCTTTCGGGGCCTTCCTCTTCCCTCCCCTCTTTTCGTGCTTCCAGAGGAAGTCGTGGCTCCCTCTTCTCGGGTACCCGCAGAGATTCTTGGGGCCGTGGCAGATCCCGTGGGCGTCCCGGTCTCTCATGGGGCCCCAAGCCCAAACCTTCCCCCAAGCCCTCTCAGGCATGAGGAGGCGCCCTCATTCATCCGGGTGGGGGGACGGCTTCAGCTCTTTGCTCACGTCTGAAGGCTACGCGTCTCAGACCGGTGGATTCGGGAGGTGGTATCCTCCGGTTACAAGATAGAGTTTGCAGCCTGAACGTTTGGGTAACTGCCGCACTCTTATCTAATATAAATCCACAAATACGGGTGCACGGTTCGCTGAGACGCCTCAGAAATCCAAATTCTTACAAAGAACCAGCACTCCAGAAGTTCATAATAAGTCACTTTGTATTATTCCAGGTGTAAATCATATGCAGACAAGAATGGTTGTCGGTCGATGTTTCGGGGTGCGCTTGGCCCCCTTCCTCAGGACCAACCACATACACCACATACAGTTTCTGAGCTGGCGGCGCTTTCCATCAAACCTCTTTATTTTGAGCGGCATCAGGTTAAGGTGGTGTTTAGGCTTAAGCCGGATTTCTTGCCTACGGTTGTGTCTGCTTTTCATCTCAATCAGGACATTGTTTTGCCTTCTTTGTGTCCTAAAACTGCTAATGCCAAGGAGCGGACCCTTCATTCTCTGGATGTTGTTAGGGATCTGAAGTTTTATTTGGTTGCTACTGAGCCTTTCAGGAAATCTGATGCACTTTGTTCTTCCTGCTGGACCTAGGAAGGGTTTGCTTCCTGCTAAATCCACTCCAATTCAGCAAGTGGATCCGTCAGGCGGTGGTACAAGCCTATTCTGCTAAAGGAAAGGAACCTCCTTTTAGGATTACTGCTTATTCTATTCGTACTATTGGTGCGTCTTGGGATTTTCAGCACCAAGCTTCTGTTGAACAAGTTTGTAAGGCCGCAACTCTGTTCATACTTTTTCCAAGTTTTACAAGGTTGATGTTAGGGCCTCAGCTGATGCTGCTTTTGGCCGCAAGGTACATCAGGCGGTAGTGGTTTAAATTGCCTGTTGTTACTCTTTGAGGATCCCACCATACTTTATGGACACTGCTTTTGAATGTCCAGGATGTAATGACTTCGTGAAGCAGGCCGTGCCATGCAATGGAAAAAAGACAATTCTGTGAGTACTCACCTGTAGAATTGCTTTTGCCATGCATGGCACGGCCTGCTTCACCCCACCCTTGTTATCGTTGTTCTTGGTTGCCTCTTTATGGTGATTGTTCCAAGTTTGTTGGGGTTTTTTGTTACCTTTTTTACTTTTATTTTCTCCCGGTTTCTTGAATAACTGCTTGTCAACACTGGATAAGTCTATGGTGATTCCGTTTTTTATATGGTACTGGGAGGAGCCACAACTCTTCTGCAGTGCACTGCACCACCTTGTGGCGGAATACCCAGATGTAATGACTTCGTGAAGCAGGTCGTGCCATGCATGGCAAAAGCAATTCTACAGGTGAGTACTCACAGAATTGTCTTTTTTATACAGGGTGTGGGTCTGCCTTAACCTCATTAAATTGCTTAGCATTAAACATGCTAGTTTGGTGCTTTAGACTTGGTAAATGTCAGTGGTTTCTAATCATATTGAGCAATTTTTCCAGCTTCTGATAGTGAAGACACTTTACTGCATTGGGATCTGGTCTATCTGTAAATTTGTGTTTAGAAGGACACTATATTTAAGTAATTACTTACTCGTTCACGTTTCAAGGCAATCTTGTGACGGGTGGCAACTATTAAGGTTTGGTTTGCAAACCAACTCGGCAAACCCAGATGGTGACTGGCAATCAAGTGATTGACAGCCATACATTGAATGAGAAACATGGCATACTCATCTAAGGTGCCTTTAAAAAAAAACACACACGTTTTTGCTTGACCTATTCTTTTCTTTTACATCATAGGGCTTACAAGAAAATTGAGGATGATGACTTAAAGTTCCCTTTAATTTACGGAGAGGGAAAAAAGGTACGGTAATAGTATATATTCAACATACTTTTTACATTTGAAAGCAGACCTGAGCTCTCACTGGACCAGTATACCCTAACCCTACACCCAGTGGAGCTCTATATAACAGAAAACAGGAAGAAGATTCACACTGCAGTGCTAGACACTTTCTTTTGGAGCTGCTGCACATGTATTTAGCTGTTTCTTGTCCCCCATTAATGGAGCTTTGATAGGAAAGGGGCAGTTTCTCTCTAAAGCAGTGCTCAATGATGACTTGACAGGGTAGTTAGGTTAGTTTTGTATCTGGGACTCTCTGTTATAAGAGGGTTCAGGTCCTGCTTAATTCGATCCCACACCCTAGCCCACCAAAAAAATAAAATAATCATCATACAGTAATATGTGCTCCTTCACACTGATAGCGTAAGGTGCTATAATTGCATTTGATTTCTGCTCCTTTCCTAGTCTGCAGCTTCTTTTAAAACTGGCGCCCTTCAACGCCATCTTAGTTACCTGTTGTCCTGGCTGCAAGCTTGTGCAGATGCCCTGTCTCCTTCCTGCAAACATCTGTGTGCTGAGTAAAAATAAAAGCCTTGTGAAAAGCCATCTTCATTCCGCTGCTTGAAACTCCCTATATTGCTCAGAAAAGGATGCAGCCGATCTGACTTGGGCAGGCTGAAAGCGAGTCATCATGGGAGTTGTAGTTTGTTTGCCTATCTGTCCCTATTGTGCAACCCTAGCTCTGAACTACAATTCCAGCATGAAGACATGTGACTGTGGCCTTTCACATTCGCATGTTTTCACACTACATGCTGGGATTGTAGTTCAGAGCTAGAATTGCATAATAGGGACACATAGGCAAACTACAGGGTAGGCTAAAAGTTGCCTTTTAGGATTAAGAAGGAAGAAACAGTGCGCCGCAGGCCTTTGACATCGGGCTATTCGGTAAATTTGAAAGCACTGGACTAGCAGTGATAGCCTGCGGGTGTAAGGTGAGTATAGCATTTTATATATTGTAGAAACAAAGGGGGGGGTGGCAGCCGCTCAGACCATTTTATAACTAACCTGGGAGGTGCACGTTAGCAGGGCAATTAGTACACACAAGTCTTAAAGGAGCCACAGCACTCAACCCTGTCAGCTTGCAGGCCAGCCTATAATCTGTCTCTAAACTTGGTTAAAAACAGAGGACTCGGTCACACACATCTGCAGAAGTATGCTTAAGCTGCACCACTACGCCAAAGTGCCTCTGTGGGGTGCAGTCCTAACTCTAATCTCTGAGAGCCCATTTGGGACATACAGTGCAATAGATAAATTGGGAGCAGGCTTAACTGAGGTTGCCCTAAACCTCCCGAGTGCAAGCCATGGGGTGGAAGGGTCAAAGACCTTGCAATACAGCCTAGACCCCACACACCATGTGCTTGCACAAATTCAAAAGAAACAAAGGGGGGTGGCAGCCGCTCAGACCATTTTATAACTACCCTGGGAGGTGCACGTTAGCAGGGCAGTTAGTACACACAAGTCTTAAAGGAGCCACAGCACTCAACCCTGTTAGCTTGCAGGCCAGCCTATAATCTGTCTCTAAACTTGGTTAAAAACAGAGGACTCGGTCACACACATCTGCAGAAGTATGCTTAAGCTGCACCACCACGCCAAAGTGCCTCTGTGGGGTGCAGTCCTAACGCTAATCTCTGAGAGTCCCATTTGGGACATACAGTGCAATAGATAAATTGGGAGCAGGCTTACCTGAGGTTGCCCTAAACCTCTCAAGTGCAAGCCATGGGGTGGAAGGGTCAAAGACCTTGCAGTACAGCCTAGACCCCACACACCATGTGCTTGCACAAATTCAAAAGAAACAAAGGGGGGGTGGCAGCCGCTCAGACCATTTTATAACTAACCTGGGAGGTGCACGTTAGCAGGGCAATTAGTACACACAAGTGCTGTGTGGGTTGAGTGCTGTGGCTCCTTTAAGACTTGTGTGTACTAATTGCCCTGCTAACGTGCACCTCCCAGGTTAGTTATAAAATGGTCTGAGCGGCTGCCACCCCCCCCCCCCTTTGTTTCTTTTGAATTTGTGCAAGCACATGGGGTGTGGGGTCTAGGCTGTATTGCAAGGTCTTTGACCCTTCCACCCCATGGCTTGCACTCGAGAGGTTTAGGGCAACCTCAGGTAAGCCTGCTCCCAATTTATCTATTGCACTGTATGTCCCAAATGGGCTCTCAGAAATTAGAGTTAGGCCTGCACCTCACAGGGGCACCTTGGCGCTGGTGGTGCAGCTTAAGCATACTTCTGCAGATGTGTGTGACCGAGTCCTCTGTTTTTAACCAAGTTTAGAGACAGATTATAGGCTGGCCTGCAAGCTAACAGGGTTGAGTGCTGTGGCTCCTTTAAGACTTGTATTTTATATATTGTGATTAAGCCAGCCTGTTTGATGTATTATGGATCATCTCTATTTGTAATTGGCTCAGAAATGTCCTAGGACAGTGGCTAATAGTAGACCTGGTTAGACCTGACAAGGTATAGCACTGGCTGTGGTCAGGAATGCCACGGGTTGGCAATAGGACTTGCCACTGGATATGGTCAGACATGGTATCAAGCAGCAAGTAAGTAAGCTGAAGAGAGCTGGCTGGAACAGCTCATGCTAGCTCCTGGAGGAAGCTTTTTAATTAGCAGTCTCCAATCAGCTGGCGTACTGTGCCCACCAGCACCTGCTATTGCTAGGCCATCAGCAAAAAACAAAATTAGGATGCAGTGTATGCTTAATAAAGTGCAGCTATGACTGTGCAGGAGCTTGTACCAATAACATTAGCTTTTTTTGTGCTACAATTTCTGTAGATTGTTTTTGTCTGGCCACTACATCTAAAGAGCTTAGTTAGAAATGTCAGGGTGTCCTGAATACATTTTACAATTCCCACAATTATTCTAAATGCCATTATAAATTATAGAGACCAAAATAATATGTATTTGTATTATTATGTGAATTACAGCTGCATTGTTTTACCTTGACCCCAGGCTCGAGTGATGGCTACGATTGGAGTAACCAGAGGGCTTGGTGACCATGATTTAAAAGTGCACGATTCAAATATTTATATTAAGCCCTTTCTCTCTTCCGTACCCGAGGTAAGGCATCTTTCTTTCCCAGTTTCCATAAATCTTGGGAGACAATATTCTAGCATGAAATCTAAACTTGTTTCTGTGTGTGCCTTGCTCTGTCTTTTGCCAGGGAAGCTCTTGCTGTACATAGTTTATACTCCATCTTCCAGCACCTCTGCAGTTTCCTAATGCATAGAGTGATTAATTCAATCTATGGACCATGTGCATCCACTTCTTTCTCCTGGTTTGTATTTTTGCTGTGCAGGATTTCAGCTTTGATACACGTTCTTCTTTGGGTTTAATAACCCTTTAAAGAACTTGCTATTTTTAAGCAAATAGATAGTCTTCTCTCCCGTGCAGCATGTTCCGGCCGGTCCAACACTCAGAAGTGCTTCTGGTGCCTTACACACTGTCCCGCCCCTTCATTGCACTGAACAAACGGTGCAGAGTGACAAAGCTGCAGGGCCTAGACCAACAGCAAACGCAGTCGGTCACCATTGGTTGTGGAGCAGGAAGCATCCCCTACCGCTCTTCTCAGGGTTTCTGAGTGCCAGACATGACTGAAGCTGCTGTGTGGGAGAGAAGGTAAGTGCGTTTTTTTATGTTTTGGGTTTAGTAACCCTTTAAAATAGGCTCCTATATGTGTTAGTTCTTAGGATACTCCATTAAACATCTCTTTGATTTACCAGCTCTTTCTGGCAATAGATTGCATATATTTCCATCACAGAAAGTCCTTTGCCTCAGTTAAAGAGGAACAACAGACATTTTATGTTGTTCCTCTCTGAACATTCCCTCCTGCCCCCCACACTACCTTTTGAATTTTGCGTTATCTAAAATGCCGACATCCTGCTGCAATACTAGTGCTTACCCCCC
Source organism: Gastrophryne carolinensis (assembly GCA_027917425.1). Classification (NCBI taxonomy): domain Eukaryota; kingdom Metazoa; phylum Chordata; class Amphibia; order Anura; family Microhylidae; genus Gastrophryne; species Gastrophryne carolinensis. The sequence goes on along the minus strand of CM051238.1, from coordinate 150,084,783 downwards.
ACATGCATGTAATTTCTAAGGTGAGTTGTGACGTTGCTGCAACGGGGATTTTTTGGCCACGGTGGACATAGAGGATGCTTATTTGCATGTCCCGATCTTCCCTGGTCACCAACACTGCACTTTGCAGTGGGCACCCAGCATTTCCAATTTGTGGCACTGCTGTTCAAACTGTCCACTGCCCCATGAGTGTTCACCAAAGTCTTGGTGGTGATTTTGGCACTCCTGCGGAGGCAGGGTGTGCACATCACCCCATACCTGGACGACTTGCTCATCCAAGCCCGGCACTGCGTGATGTTTGGACGGTCCTGTCCATGCTGGAACTTTCGGGTGGGTGATCAACTACCCCAAATCACAGGTGGTTCCCTCAGTGGTGCCGACGTGTATAGGTATGACATTGTATACTCAACAGGCACGGGTCCTTCTTCAGGTGCAGAGGTGCACTGCTCTTCATCACTGGGTGAGGTCGCTGGTGACAGGCGAACATTCCAAGATCAGACAGGGCATGCTTTGCCTTGGCCTGATGGTGTCTACCATCAAGGCAGTGCTGTATGCCCACTTCCACTCCAGGCCTCTACAAATGCTGCTCCTATCGAATTGGCACAGGACAGTGCAGACGTTGAACCGTCTCTTCATATTGGCAGACGACGCCTGGAGATCCCCTGAATTGGTGGCTGGACCAACAGTTGCTGGAAGTGGGTCGGTCTTTCCTGCTGGTCTGGTGGGTCATCCTGACCACAGACACCAGTCTGATGGGTTGGGGTGGTGGTCTGGACCACCAGACGGTTCTCTGGGACCAGCAGGAGCGCAGTCTTACAGTTAATGTGTTGGAACTGAGGGAGATTCTGCTGGTTCTCAGGCATTGGTCTTCCCAGCTCTGGGGCCTTCTGGTCAGGGTACATTGGGACAGATTCATGGCTGTGGTCTACATAAACCATCAAGGGGGTACCAGGAGCTGGCAGGCATTCTAGGTTGCATTCCATGCATCTCTGGGGGTGAAGAATCTGCAAGGTGATTAGTTGAACGGTGAGATGGTGGACTAGGGTGAAGGGTCCCTTCCCCAGGACGTTTCAAGCCCTCTGCGCCTGGTGGGGAGTGCCGGAGATGAACCAGTTCGCATCTCGGCACAATCAGAAGGTCAAGAGGTCCGTGTCCAGGGTGCAAGACTCCCTGGCCGTGGTGGTCGATGCTCTTCTGGGTCACGTGTTAAAGGAGGTCAACTGCAAACAGATTCCTATCATCCTGATCACCCACGCTGGCCCAGAAGGGTGTGGTTTGCAGGTCTGGTCAGCCTGGTGGTGGGGCCCTGTGGCGACTCCCCAACTGCCCTTATCTTCTGCAACAGGGTCCTCAACAGGGTCCTCTGTGGTACCCCAATTCTCCAGTGCTGGCTTTAGTGGCTTGAAGGAGAGGGGTTTGTCCGCTGCGGTAATTCAGAACTTGATTTGAACACAGAAACCTATCCTAGAATTTACTACAGAAAATTTGTGTCTTGTTGCGAAAATAAGGGCCACTCCTGTAGGAGGTTCTCGATACCCAAAAGGCCTGCGCGTTGGCCTACAGCCCTCGGCCCTTGTCAATTTTTTTTCCAACGGACGATCGCAGAGCATAGATTAATCGGCACACTACAGGGGCCCCTTTGAACCTTGGGCGGAGGCTTCCCTGGCGACACGCATGTTGGCGGTGGCTTTTCTTGTGGCGATTGATCACCTTCATCCCTTGGATTCGGGGCTGGCAGCGCTTTCCATCAGATCACCTTTTTTGGTACTGAAGTGTTTCATGTGAAGCGGAATTTTTTTGCCCAAGGTGGTCTCTCCCTTCCTCCTTAATCAGGAGATAGTGCTGCCCTCCTTGTGCCTACGCCCCACCTGCCATAAGGAGCGACTCCTGCATTCCCTTTGTGGTCAGGGCATTAAAGTATTACTTGGTTGCTACTCGAGAGGTACGTGAGACAATTCCCTTTTTTTTTCCAGCCTCAGCACCAGGGGAGGCGTTACCCCAAGACTGCACTTCCACTTTAATGTTATACTGTTGTTCAGCTTTATTTCTACGGGATATCTGCTTTCTGAAACTGTTCATATCCATATGAGGTGTTCTTTTGAGATGTGTGGATAAAAACTGAGAAAAGGGTTACCCAAACTTTTACTGCCAGGAGAACTTTAGGCAGAGAATACTAACTTTATTATAGAACTGGTCCTCCTCCACTCTGCATAAGTTAGATTTTCAAAGAATTATTCATAAATAACTAATTACTCATTGATTTTCTTCTTTAAATAGTACAGATCTCTTCAAATGGCTTTTAAAATGTTCAGTGTCTGAACCTTAAATTGCAGAGTCAAAATTCCAATGATATTGCCCAAACATTTAGATTGCAATCTGAGATAACTTGAGACCTGGTTTTTGCTTATTGGTGCCTATCCTAAAACATGGGTCTAGCAAGCTTATTGGAGAAGAGAATGTTTTTTTTTGGGACATGAACAGGTAGGCTGCAACACAAACAATATACAAATGTGCATACATTTTACATACTGCAACATAACTAAAGAGCATTTTTGTCCTGGGTGAGGATTTAGGCACCTGTTTGTTTTTCATGGAAACTAGTTTTTGGGAACTCTGCAGGAAAGACCATACAGCATACTGCACAATATACAAGGCTTAGATTGTACTTTACTGTGAAATCAGGTAGCATTTTTAATACTGATTTTATTGATGTTAGGAAACTACAACTATTTAAAAGTAATGTGGAAAAAATCTAAATAAATCATGTTTTTCAGGGAAAATGATAACATCAGTTTCTTATTACTTACATGTAAGATGTAGGAAGCGAGTTCGCTTTAGGATGTTTGTGTTTGAAGTTTGAGCGGGTAGATCCCACCTGGAAAAATACTGAAGGCTGCATTCACAGCGCAGATGGAACACAGAGCACAGCATGGGAATTGAGAAGACAAATGGCATTGTAAGGCAAGAGACCCTAAAAGGGAGAGGAAAAAAGGAAGGGGGTCTGCTTGCAATCAAATCACATTTCTTAGGTTCCCGCATCTGTTGTGCATTCAGCATATTGTTTGTGTCGGCCTGAAATTTCGCCTCATTGTGCTGGCTTTCCCTAATCCTCTAGCAAATTGCATGAGCATTCTTCCACCTAGCTGAATTGCAAAACAGAATTATTAATAGCCACTATTGCACCTGAATGTAATTGGGCCCTATGGGAGGGAGCCTAGGAAGCATAACCTTGTGCTTCTCTGCTAGCGTTTTATTCAGCTTGGAGTTGTCCATACACACAAAAACTTTGAAGGACAAACTAAAAGACAAAATATAGAATAAAAACTGCATCTTAACAATAAATTACAGAAAATATACCTAAAGAGGAACTATGGTAAAGAATGACCATAGTCCCTATATACTATATGGCAGCAGGGCAGTATGACCTGGGCTGCCCCGCTGTGCATTGCCGCCAGGTCCTCTTCTATGGCTCCTGTGGAGTAACCTGCAAGGCCAGCGCTGATAGGCTGCTCAGGGTGACGCGCCCACCACACTGCCTGGCACTGGTGGTGGAGAGTGATAGGCTGCTTCACAGTTACCAGCCGGCTGTTTTTTGGTTTTACTGGTCCTGATGCACAGCAGGGCAATCTGGGTCACACTGCCCTATGGTCATTTTTGACCATCGTTCCTCTGTAACACTAATAAAAATGCTATACTGGATTTATCATTTTGAAAATAATTTCCCAATGTTCTGCTTGCTTTCTTATTCCTCTGGGGGACATGGACTCCTCCCATGGGGTATACTCTCCCCATTACCAACTCGTGTAGAACGATTGCCTTTCTTGGGTTTGTGCCCAGTTGACTTGCTCACTTTCCATATCTCTACGACAGCACCTTGTCTACCAGACCTTAGATAATAGTGACCATAGTGACCTCTTAGGATTCTGGTCGATGGCGGTGTTCCTTTTCATTAATTTGCTTACACAGAAGCCTACCACTCATGACAACAATGCACTACAGTTAGAGAACAGAAAGCTCTGTGACACCACTTGTGCAGCAGCTGGAACAGGCAGGCTACAGCAATGGCACTTGTGTGTGCTTAGAACAGTAAGGTGTGCGTTGAGACAATGGTACAGGCAAGCTCTGCCTACAGAATGACCAGGATCTTCCTTTTCAATCAAGAATAATTTATGGTATTATTATTATTCTTGCAGCTGTGAATGTTCCAAATCACTGGATTTTGCTTTTGCTTATGCTGCAGGGGTGACAGCATGGACTATACAACACGCCAGTTTGGACCCTTGGTTGGTGTTGGTGACTGGGTTAATGATAATATAGCTGGACTAAAAGTTAGCCTTGTGTACAGAATATGTCCTCTTGAGTTTGAAGCTTTAGGTGGTTGTGGTCCCCCCTGCAAACCCCATATCTGTCTGTATGCTGCTTGTGTACTGCAGCCCACCCAATGGTACAACCACACAGGGGGATGCCTGACACCCCCCTGTTTTTCAAAGCCTTTATCTCCTGTCTGAGAAAGTCTGTGTATGGGTGTTACTTGGGGCATTAACCTCATCCAAAGGCTCAAACCTTTAAAAATAATGTATTCATTAGGAACTACTGCTGCTAATACTAGTAAGTTTTTTGATTTTGCTAGTCATTTACTGTGATTATTCCACTTTTATGTTCATGCTTGACATAAAAGCAGAAAAGATGGACATGCCATTGTTGTACACCCAATTAGAGAACCTTTTTTGCTTATAAGTAATGTTGAGCCAACCCACTGAAGTTCAGGTTCGGCAAGTTTGGCCGAACCTTGAACAAAAGATTGGTTCATGTACCCGACCCTTATTGAAATGAATGGGGGTAGTAATGGGTAGAGGACTACAAAATCGGCGTAATAAAAGGGCAAACAGGCCAAAAACATGAGGTAGGGAAAGTATCTAAGAAAAACAACATAAAATAAAAAATATATAAATAAATAAAAAAACAAATAAAATAATGTTTTTTTTAATATGGGTATACACTTACAGTGGAAGATGGGATGAGTATACATTTGCAGTGACTGACTGCAGTAGAAAAAATCTGAGTATACGGTTACAGTTACTGCCCTGAAAAGGGTAATTGTTTCAAATTAATAGCTGGCCCTCACTATATGAGACTCCTCTCCCTACTTACATGCCCCAAAAAGGATGAATATTACATTTTATCTCTGTCCCTCTGTAGAAGATTATATGAGTATACACTTGCAGTGACTGACACTGCAGTAGAACGGAGTATGAGTAAACATTCACAGTTACTGAGACTGCCATGAAAAGGACATTTTTCTAATGAAGTTTTACAGTATCATGCATAACATATTCATGTCCAGCATTCTCGTACCTCACATAAATAGAGATGAGCGAACCCGAACCGCACTCTACGGATCTGTACCGAATATCGCGGGTTCGAGTCCCTGGACCCGAACACAGACTTCAGCCAGACTTCACACACTCGTACACGCTGGATCACTGAACCACCCTTTCAGGAAATCCTGCTCACCTACACACAGTGGTGCCTTCACTGATAGACCACCTGAGACCACGGCTCTTTTGGTAAAGCAGGACCACTCACTGCGATGATTGCTGCTGCCATCGGCGTCAGAACAAGAGCAAGACAGCACAGTATAGAAAACTTTTTTTTTTCTCTCTCAGCCTTGCATCACAAACTCAAATTCACCAATTTGAAATAACCTTGATTATCTGTGTAGAGTATTGGCATACGTTTTGTGTTTTAGCAAACATTTAACAATACATTTTGATGAGTAACACATTTTATTTATGGGCTTTTTAAGAATTGTAGCATAGCAGTGTAAATTATGAACCACTAAAACATTTTGAGTTTTCTAACAGTATGAATGTATAGTGCAAAATAATTTGTCTTGAATTCCTTTGCTAATTATGAGCGATATATATAGTGTGTGTATATATATATATATATATATATATATATATATATATATATAGTAAACATGGTGCTGAAAGTTATTTCAGTCTCAAAAATGTTACATGCTTTTGCCCAGTCTTTAAAAGAAAAGATGTTTAGTCCCTATTTAATTGGGTAACCTAAGTGGTTATTGACTTTACTGTGCGTGTTTTTTGCACTTCGCTGGTAAAACCCCAACATTCACATTTCTTCACAGCACTATGCAAGCGTTGCTATATCTAGGAAAAGCCGCAGCAGGCTTCCTTATCCATGAAGTTATGTCATTAATTCAAAAGCAAACACCAGAATTCTAAGAAACCTGCTTTCCAGGCAAGGATGTGAGAAGCAAAAATGCTGTTGCTAGAGGAATTGGTGGTTATTTTATATAAACATTCCCCTCTTACAAAGAATGAAGAATGCAGAGAAGCGTATAAAAATATCCCAGCCGTGTGGTCGTGCCAAAAAAGTGCATGTTTCAACGCGTTTGTGGACCACAGATGTACTGCTGTATTGAAAGGATTAACCAATATGTTTGACCAGGCGTACTATTTCCAGATTTAATACTGAATATCATTTTGTCTTTGGGTGCCTTTGCTTCTTCAGGTTAATAAAAGTTCTCCGCAAGCAATGTCTGATGCTTGTAAGGTTTAGAAAGGGAATTCTAGAAGTGTGTAGTGACAGTTGGAATGTTGACCCAGAGGAAACGAAGTAGATGTTCAACAAAAGGCTCATTTAGAGACTTGGAATGTTCTACAATATAGGCCAGAGGTTGTCTCTGGATTATGTAAAGGCCATCAGTGAAAGCTTTAAACCAGTTTAGGAAACTGCATGGCGATGGCCTGCAAATGGTACTGTTGTAAAATAACTGTTACTTGATCTATGTGGTGATTATAGAACAATTGTAGACTGAAGTTTTCATGTGGAAATGTGGCATAGCATAAAAATAGCATATTTAAAGTAAATTGTATTGCAATGCATGGACTGGATTAAGAGTTCTTCGACAGCAAGAATGATGGCCTTACTGTGTCAGTTACCCCTGTTCTTTTTAAATTAAATATTGTAAATAAGTTAAAAATGTAAAGATTGACATGTCAAAAAAATATCTAACATTGCGTAGCATCCCCTCTTTTTCTATATTTACATCAATCTATAAACTTTGGGAAGTTAAGAGACCAATTACTGGAATATGGGGAGAAGTATGTTTTTTCGTCCTTGCCTGATTTATGAATCTAGCTGCTCAGAGTACCCTGAAATCTTGTCAAAGTTAGGTTTATTTCGTTTGGAAAAAAGATGCCTAAGGGGAAATATGTATAAATATATCCGGGGACAATACAAAAATCTGTCCTACAATTGTAACTATAGGAAAGGCGCTTCCTCCATCAATATAGGAGAGGATTCTTTACTGTAGGAGCAGTGAGACTATGGAGCTGTCTGCCAGAAGAGCTACAGTAGTCATGAAGAATACACTAAAATGATTTAAAGGGGCCTGTATGCCTTCTTTGCATGTAATAACATTACAAGCTATGGCTAATAGACCGCTGGAAGGAGATCCTCATTTCTATACAAGCTGAACTGGATGGACAAAGCCTTACATGCTATATAACAATCCTGAGGCATCTTTGCTGGATTTTTGCATCATTTGTTTTTTGCTGTTGAAGGGTCTGGACTGTAGGCAGGCAGAACCCAGACTCTTCTTCTACCAAGCCACATTGTTATGATGAAAGCAGTGTGTGGTTTATCGTTGCCTTGCTTGACTATGTTAAGCATATCCTTGGGGCTGGGGTGCCGAGCCCTAACTTTTTTGTGTTTGGGTTTGCACTCTCAGTAATTTAATGATTAGGATATTAAGTGCTAGGATGGGAGGGGGGGGGGGGGGGGTCAACCCTAGTCTTCCTACGTTTGGGCATGTAGGGAAAACTGATTAGCAACTAGTGCCTGCTCCGCAAGAAAACTGTCCCAACAGTACCCTCAATGTGATTAGGGGCTTCATGGTCACATGATTAAATCTTTTTATTTCCTTTTAGCTTTGGTACACATCATTCTGAGGTGGCTTCATCGATGCTCATGGAAATAAAATCTCTTTCCTGTGGGGTCACATATCCTACGTAATTTTAATGTAACACATGACAAGATTAAATTGTGTTTTTATTGTTTTTAAATACAATTGGCAATGTGACATACCCTGGGAAACTGAGCTACTGTTCAAATAGAACACTATTGAGTTGATTCCGCACCAAGAGTATAAAGTGCACTTTGGGTAGAAAATAAAAGAAATGTTGCTGAAGCTACCCCCATGTCTTACAATTTAGTTTTCATTTCCAACACCTGCCTATGAGCTGAGCTACTGAACAAAATGCTACATTGTTTACAATGAACCTCCTTCCACATCTGGGAGATAGAAAAGCTTTAAAAAAATACAGGGGTTTCCGAGAGGCTCATAGAGAATATTGAACTTTTTAATCTGGCCTTGTACCCTGCACCCACCTACCTACTAGAAGGAAGCTGAAAGTGTGGCACCTGGCTTCAGATACCAGAAGTTCCATGGGTGCCACATGAGGAGTGGAAATATTTTAGTCAACCTCTCTAGGAAACACAGTAAATGGTCCAGAATTGTTTTTTTTTTAAGTATATTAATAATTATGTTTTTTAAAAGGTAGGCTATTTTACATTTAAGTTGTTTTAATTGTGGTGCATTTTTGTTACAAAAAGTTTTGGTTTCCTTCTAAGGAGAACGTTTATTAAATTTAGGCCATTAGTGTTCGCTTCCAGCTGTAGTTATATCTTTATTTTAATGCAGGTGCGGGTTTATGATCTTCAACAATATGAGCACGGTGCAGATGATGTGCTAGTCTTGGCAACAGATGGCCTCTGGGATGTCTTGCTAAATGAAGAAGTGTCTGAGGCTGTTACAAATTTTCTTGCATGCTGTGACCCCGATGACCCTCACAGGTTTGTCTTTTTTAATCTATGTTTTGGCATTAACCATAAATGAAGCATATGGTTTTTGAAGCATTGCGTATACAGAACAATAGAAAGTATCTTTTGTGTTTAGCTTATCTGAATTTGTTATGGAAGTGAAAAAATGATGAAGATGTACAATATAGTATTTGATTGAAGTGTAATAAGGTTTCCACCTCGCGTCAGTAGGGGTAGTTATTTCCTAATTTGTAGATGTCAGAGATAGGGAAAATATATTTTATTTTAATTCCTCGGGCTTGCCTCTTTTGGATCCCAAGACCCCTTCTAAGGAATTGTCCCTTTTATCAAAGCCATCTCCTGGCATAGGTGACAATTCTCACCCCAAGGCTGCATTCATGATGCGGGCAAGCCTCACACCCTGGGGGGCCCAGTTTCAAAAGCAAATCCTTGTTGCTTTCACATTTCTGGCCTGAGTTGCAGCCATAAGGTTAGCCATCAGATTCCCCCATGCAGAGAGCACTCTCTTCAAACACCATACCCTCAGACAGCTGGTGCCAACACAAAGCCAGGAATAACTGGGTAACCATTGCCCCTAGCCCCAAACCCAGTACAGCATCGGAACCAGGAGATAAAGCCAAATTCACCCCAAGTTGTCCCATCTCTGTAACCCCCCTAGAACCGGATATATGGAGATCTCTGGTTCTGATCTACCCTACCCACCTGCCCTTGCACCCGAAAGATGTGGCAAGGTAAGCCCAATAGTCCAACTTCAGAAATGGGATGGTACTAGCCTTGGTCCAATGCCCAGAATAGCATTTGTAGAAAGCACTGTAAGCTGGCTCCCAAGCAGAGGAGAAGCTGCCGAGGAGAAGGTGTGTTGGGAGTGTCTACTGGGGGGTTAAATACCAGATCCCAATCTAGGGAAAGCTGTTACCTATGTATAAGGAGTGATCCCAGGATCCAGCAGGCTGTCTATACCCCCAGAGGCTGCCTTGCCTAACTCCTCATCTGAACCCATTTAAGGTACTATGACGTTCTGTTGTATCTCTGTTTGTAATGCACTTTACCTGTAACTTGTATCCTACTTCTCGTACCAGTATTTGTATTGTTTCCACTATAGGCAAAAGCTTGAATTAACTGCCTTCTGTGCATATTGCATTAAAATATATATATTTAACTTGAGCTGTCTTTTTACCCTAACCTAAACAAGTGCATCCAAGGCTAGAATTTTAGGCCTTTGGGCTGGTTAACAGAACAGGATTAGGAAAGCGTAGTGCGTGATACTATATGCTATGTTGTTAGCGTGATCAAGTGATATCCGTTTCCTCACAGTAAAAAAAACACATTGTAAAACGTAAGCCTTTCAGCTGGGGGTGTGGAGTCCAAGCAGGCTAAAAAAAAAAAAAGAGTAGTAGACTTCCGTGTCAGGAAGCAGACACAGTTTTTAATGGGAGGGAGGTTTTTAATCATATAACTAAGGAGGAAATTGAACAGAGAAAAGGGAGTAAGCGAGCAGGCGACAGCAAACTATAGGGACTAGTGTAAATTTAGAACATATTGAAAAATGAACCCTAATTTAGGTTGGTCCCTTTCTTGCCATCTTTACTATTATTAGTTTGTGTGCTAATAGCTTCTTCCATCAGGTAGCATGCATTCATTGTTTTCTTATTTGTGATTTATGAAATATTGTTGTATATAAAAACATTTTGTCAATCCATCTTTTCACTTATAGCTTCAACTACAATTTCAGTGATTGTTTCATGAATGATTTATTGCCAATATCTTCCACAAACTTTCTTTTCAATAATTCTGTCTTCTAAGCAGCAGCACAATCAATACACTGTGCAATTTTCTAGATCACAGAAAGTACATTTATCTTCAGATTAGTGTGTTCTTATGTTTGGACAGATATACGCTGGCAGCTCAGGACCTGGTGATGCGGGCTAGAGGCGTACTGAAAGACCGAGGCTGGAGAATACACAATGACAGGCTTGGCTCGGGAGATGACATTTCTGTCTACGTCATACCGTTACTTCATGGCAACAAACTGTCCTGAGGGTAACGTGGAAGAAGGCAGCACTTCTAGATTACGCACTGCTAACCTTATAACGTGTCTGGAAATTTCACTACTGATAAAGGGCATTGCACAGTCTCAAAACTTGTGTTTGAGGCCTCCAGTGAAGCATATTTAAATGCTGCTAATGATGTATGATTTCTTTTGCTGTACACTAAATCTCCAAATAACAGGCTTCTTTTATTAAAGCACTGCAAACTCCAACGATCAAAATGCAAGAAACCAGATTCCAATAGGATTCTGTATGTAGTCTGTATGTGCTCTATCAAAAAGGCTTGTATGTTTTAGTTTCTTATTGCTGGAATGTAATTTATTTCTGCTATGGTACTGTTTCGATACATGAAACTAAACTGCACATGTTAGTTTGCACATGGCTTTCAGACCCATATGTGGTTTTAAAGTGGACCAAAAGACAAACCGCCTTCCATATTCCCCTTGCCCTGCAGCTTAGACCTTTTTGCTATTTCCTTTGCTAAGCATGCCTTGCATCAACTGAAGTCCTCCCCTCAGGGCTGGGGCCTCATTTTTTATTGGCATCTGTGAAAATTCTACAGATTTTGGGTGACTTATTTTACATCACCATCATGGCTGCTGCACTCGACACTGTGGTGAATGAGCCAACTCTGCTGTTAAGAGCGGAGCATATTGTGCAGGCCCAAGCTTATGCATGTGACCCCCTACCAGGGATGAAAAAATGGTCCCACAAGCGTGGAGGAATCATAAAAGTTCACTGCTGGTTTAGAGAAACTTTGGACAGGCTCAGTGAAGCACCCAGGATTTTTTTGGGGGTGGTGGAGCGGTAGAATGCATGACTTCTGTATTCTTTAGCTAAGTGGTGAATGTGACTACTGTAGGAACATCCATGGGTATTTTGCATGTCCTTCTGTGAGCTTCTGCTCCTCCTTGGTGGGGCTTCTCCTCCGAAGATGTGTCCTAAGCTCCACTTGCCACCCCCTCTTCCCCATCACCACTTTCACCGTTACCTAGTAACCAACCTGGCTGTGTATTGCCACGCATTCCCTAATGCAAATAGTGGCCATGCTGCGTTCAAGAGTGCCACAAAAGAAAGACACACTCCACCAGCTCTGGGGGAGTCCAGACCCCTGGACCACCCCCTTGGGTGCTCCCCTGTACAGGATAAGGTGTATATGACCTGTCCACCTTCTGCATGATGAGTCCTATTCTGTTATGGTGATCTTGGCTTTTGGTCTGGTCTAACTTTCAAGCACAAATTTTTCATAAATCCCAGGGGATGTATGACTGTCTCCCTGCTATGATGATGTTGGTACAGGCACTCACAGATAAAAGTACATTTTAACTGTAAGACAAAAAATACATTTAACTGTATATTTAAGTACCTTGTGAAGCCCACTTCCGGACAAAATATTTTAGGTTTGTATGGAGAAGGAATGAAATAAATAGTACAGATTGGATTTTCATTACACTGCTAACTTATAGGATCGGTAATCAAAATCTATGAATGTGCCATTTATCTATAAAAAGCCAAAAGATCAGCAGCCTAAAGCCACTGGACTTCACCACTGCATCTGTCCTCTCAGCTCGAAACAGGGCAGCCTGTACTTATCACATTTGATCACAAATTGTTGCCATACAAGGCAATGCAATCAGGTTTGCAGGGTGGGCAGGTTTGCGGCTGTAGGTTCAGCATTTGTGATGCCGGAAGTGTAAAACTTGCCCAGTTCCAGGATTCCACAGAGAATCATATTCCGCCTCTGCTTTGCATTGCCACAATATCCCCACTCTGCTTTCCTGGGTCTGCTGGCAAAGCTGCACAGAGTTGAGGTAGTGGGAATGCAGCAATGCAAAGAGCTCTGCTTATTTCCTAGTATGACTGTTACAGGATCCTGGAGTTTCACAATACAGGGCAACCTGATTTGCTATGAGGAATGGTTGCTATTGGACTTAAGTATTTTAGACTTTAGGTCCAGTTTCACTGTAATAGTGCCAAGGTTTTCAAAATGATGCCCTGCCAGTAATTTTTTTTTTTTTCACACAGGCACTTTAGAAAGCATTATTGTAGTATGTGCTAGGTGCAAATCATCATGCACTGTGATTTCTATTTTAGTCTGTAACCCTGAGATATGCTGGAAATATAAGATTTATAATTAGACTACTATATAACCCATATCAGAGTGGCAGTGGGCCCTGCTTCACTTTTCATTGTGAAATACTGAAAGAGCATCTCCATTTTATCTGCTGATCCATCACTGCACAGCAGCTACTTATGCAGGTATATATTAGGGGGATGCATGAAGCTATTAATTTGGCATGCTTCTAATACACTTAAAGGGGAACAACCACCCCCCTCAAGTTCATAAGACTCTTGGGGTGGTGGTTTACCACTTTTATGAGGCATCACGAATTGGGATACCCCCACATCACCCAATCCACTGACCTCTTCCATGAGCCTGCCACATCTGACTAGCAGTGCAGGCACGCCCACAGCTCGCTCCATTCACATTTCCTTTGCTGCACTGCGCTCAGTGTGGATAGGGAAATCTCACTGAGAATGCTCAGCCAATCAGTGGTTCTCATCCAATTTAGAATGAGGAAAAGGTGAGTTTACAGACTATCGAGGAGGATACACACATCCCAAATTGGGATGCCCACATCAGGAGGAACAAAACCCAAGATAGTAAGTTTTGTTCCTCTTTAAATTAGGTGCGGGAGAGAACACTCTTTTCTCGCCTCCCACCAGCATAAGAGAGCTGCCCACAAGGCTGCCGTACTATAAAAATGTGCATGCAGTGTATCACCTGTATGCTTCAAAGATGTTGCTCTGTCAATGCATTGCCAATTAGGGATGCCCCACTTTGTGAAACCCCTGGATTGGCCTAAATCTAAAACCTATGTTGAATAATGGGCACCTCCAGTTCGCAGCCATTCAGATATGCCTGGTGGGGGTGCGCACATTGAATGAAGGGGTGCTTGGGATGACCCGGAGGCCACTGGTTTACGGGTCATCTCAGAGGATTCCCATAGCAGGACATCCTAATTTTTGATGTCCTGGGTGGGGGGGGGGAGCTTTCACCTGGTCCTGTAGTTTTAGTCCATAGGCTTAGATGGGTTACGTTTTGGTTCATTCTAATAAGGAACATTGGCCTCCTTGGAGTCTAAAATATGTCAGAGAGGCAGATTTAACTATCCCTGGGGCATCCTGATTTGAGATGCCCCACTGTTGTTCCTTTTTAAATGGTGGTTATTTGAATAATCTTGGGCCATTTTACAAGAAGGGTAACCTTTTCCAATAGTGATATGTTTATCTTTTCTAACCTATATAGTGTCTTTTGTAACCATATTGGAGTTTTGCCTGCTTGTGTGATTTCCTTAAGTCCCTTGTTGACGCATGAAGACCTTGTCCATGTGCCAGTTTCTTCTTTGTCTACCTATGGCATATTGAGAACCATATTTAACATATCATATAACATATCATTGGCTACAATCATTTATTGTCATCATCTAGACTAGGTGTCCCCAGCCTTTATGATTATGAGAGCCATACTGGGCACCAAGAGATGGTCGTGAGCCATATTTGTAGCTAACAGATCATAGCTGTAACATAAAATGTATAGAACTGAAAACAATAGAAAATGTTTGCACATCACAATGCAGTGAAGTCCTCAAAGGCATCAAATGTGACATTTTATTGCTCATGTGAATCCCTTCAGTCCCCAGAATATAATATATGTACATGCAGATTCTCCTGCTTCATAAACTAGTTGCCCCGCATGAGCAGATCTCCAGCACTTAAGAGGTTAAACAGTGACTCTTGATGCCCAGTCTGGGTGCTTCTACAGCTTCAACATTGTGTGTCCATAGGGCCAGGGGTTCTCAACCAGTGGTACTACCAATGGTGGTACTTGAGATCCCATCAGGTGGTACTCAACAAGGCTGCAAGCTGACCTGTGCCCCAACCTAATCTGCTGCCATCTTTTTCGCCCACACCTGATTTGTTTTTCAAGTATAAAACTGCTCCAAATTTTACAATGAAATGGTGGCTTTAGGTGAGTGACAACCCAAATGGTACCACCCAGGTGATTCTTGATATAATTTGGAAATGGAAAGTTGATGAATAAATGTTGGATTCCCCTGATCTAGAACAGGTATCTTTTGATGCTATTGACTGTGGGTTCATCTTTTTCTCGCTTCATCTTGATGTGATTATGTTGCAGTGTTCTTTTAGGCACTCATGACATTTTTATGCATTATTACTGCATTTAGGCAGTATCTCTGTGTAACACCCTGAAGCTTCTTTGCTTACCTTGGGCATGTATGGGTCCCTGTAGAGCAGCTTTTTGTGATAGAAACCAGTGCATTCTATGCAATTTAATAAAAAAAAGCCCCTATATTTGATCATTTATTTTTTGTATCGCCTAATCATTACGGTTATTGCCATAGTAGTCAGCTATCTAAGACTAGCCTCTGTTATTAAAAACTTGCCCCTATATGATATACTGTTCATTGATACTCCATTTAATCAAACTGAGAGAGATTCAAAGAATTCTAAGAATTTAAACCTGAATTTTCATGGTTATCAGCTTTTTTTTATTAAGAAACTGTCTTAAAAAAAAAAAAAGTTTACTTATATTTTCTCCCCCGCAACTGATTGGTGCTACTTCAGCATTGGAAACTTCCCGGCAGCCAAAGTAGAGTTCCTCCAAGTGGAGGTCCAATTTCCATTCCCAAATGGATGTCCATCTTAACGGTTTCATTCTTTGGCATGGAGAGGTCGGGGCATAAATGGAGCAGGAATGTCGTGACTGGGTATGGGAAGGGGCCATTCATCCTGAAGGCCGCTTGTGATTAGATATTAGACCTGCACCATGAGGAACTGGAACACAAGGAACTGATGGGTTTTACACTGCAGGAGTAGGACTGGTCAGAAGTGGGGAGTTGGGGTGAGTAAGCTTTTTGTTTCTTAAATTGCCTGGACATAGTCAAATATAATCCCATAGGTAGAAGTCCTGCTTTTTTGCAGAAAAATAAAAGCTTACTGCTTGCTATGGGCAATCACTTCACTAGCAACAGTTTATGTCCCAGGCATGATACATGTTGGCTTTCATTCCCATAGGCATTGTGTTTAATGTGAAAACTGCACCAGCCATTTTCAAAGTAGACTCCCTAGGAACATTATGCTCACCTCGCCAATGATCCCACGCTGCATGCACTGGCTGCTGTCAGGTGATACAAGCTCTGGTGCCCAGCTCTCTGTGTTGTCAGACATAGTTTATGTTCTGTATTAATATGCATGGCATATAGTGCTGTTTTGACAAAAGGATGGACCAAAACACACGATGGTGAAAATCCTGGGTTATGATCCACTTTAAAGCAAAACCTAAACTAAAAGCCTGTCAAGTCAGATTCTCCACTTGGCTTTTGGTCCCACAGAGAAGAGAATAACAAGTTAGACTGGGGAGGGTAAGGTAGGAGTGTTATTTTGTACTAAGCTGAAGTATTTGAATTGACTTGAGAGATGAACTGGACCCTGTTATATTTCTCTTCATTTACCTATGTCCTGTCCACATTAATTCTACATTTTTCTGGACTGCCACAGGAAGTGCTTAGGGTGACAGAGGAATCTGTGCCTGCGGCCCTTAGAATCAAAGGCTTATCTGACTGATTTGCTGATGTAGGGCCTAACTAAAAAAACATGAAAGCAGCAATAGTAACTGTGCATTTACTGTATTTACATGAATTCTTGGTAGATGTCCTTAAATCCTGTTTCTTCCCATTCAGTATCTCCAGTTCTTTCTGTCACTTTTACCCTCACATGCCCGGAACAGTGGAAGAACTGACAATATTAGCACTAGTATCTTGTACCAAGCTTTACCAGTTATAGAGCCAATGTTGTGGTGCGAAGTTGTGTTGCGGCAGCAAAATGAGATTAGATTTTAACCCAGTCCCTGAAATTACTGCCCCACAGGTCACGTCTGTCTGATGGCTGAGCTGAACCTCCTTGCTGCTTTCTAAAAACCGCATGCGCTATTACCCATATACATGGTTTCCCCAACCTTTGTCAAGGAACCTCCCATTACATTCTGCCACCGGAGGGTGAGCGTCAGCTTTAATCATTTATTTGGAGGGGGCATAGACGGCCATTGTATGCTTGCACACTCATAGGTATTTCTCTTTCGCAGTGACCCATCCGTACAGTGAGTGTACACATGCCCAGAGCGGTAGTCTGCACTAATTATTGCACCCAGGGAGCAGTTGGGGGATTAGGTGCCTCACTCAAAAGCACTTCAGCCATCTCACATGACTGGGAATCAACCCTGTAACCCTTCGGTCACAAGGCCAATTTTTTACCTCTCAGCCACAATTAGACCTGTAGTTTGATAACCGTTGGAATCCTATTGGAGGGACGGAGGAGGAGTGAAGTAACAGAATGGACTTTTTATAATAGCATGTGACAGGGGAATTGGAGAATGCAGCAGGCACCTTTGCTACAATACCTGGCTTTTCACACTGTATAGGTCCTATTTAAAGTGGACCAAAACCCAGGATTTTTACTATCCTGGGTTTTGGTCCTCACCCCGATTGGGGGTGCCCCGATGTGTGAAACCACCCAGATCGCCGATCTCACTCACCTCTTCTGGGTCCCACGGCGCGTCTAAGAGCAGAGGCTCTGACGGCCGCATCCTCCACTTCCCTCTAACATGGAGCGTGCCCTTGCTGGCCATTCACAAATGAGCCGGCGCGAGCATGCTCCCTGTTAGAGGGAACCGGAGGATGTGGCCGTCAGAGCCGCTGCTCTTAGATGCGCCGTGGGACCGGGAAGAGGTGAGTTGGCTGTGGCGATCTGAGGGGTTTCACACAGCGGGGCACCCCCGATCAGGGTGAGGACCAAAACCCAGGATATTCCAAAGTATTGATTATCCTGAGTTTTGGTCCACTTTAAAGCTAGGCTCACAGTGGACCTACTTTCCCTAGAAAAAATAACTTCGCTTTGTCACCCACCAAGTGCATAATGTTTCTCTTCTTTTCCTCCCCCAGTGGCTTTGCTTACCACCAGAAGAAAGCCGGAGTACCACCTGTTGGGAACCGCTTCCCTAATATAATTGGGAAGAAATGCAGCTGTAGAGTCTGTTTGGAGGCCAGACATGTCCCCCCCATTTTCTGGTCATATCAAAGAGTTCCTTTTTAATCAATGAAACCCTACTGTTGTATGTTCGGTTTCCATTTTGTATAGTGCTAAGTTGATGAATTATTTGGTCTGTCACTTTAGACTTCTCCTTCCCTTTCATGTGATATTACAGTCAGTCTGTTTGTAATGTTATCCATGTTTGGTAGGTTGGATGTAAGTTAACATTCTCCTACTACATCTGAAAGATCATAGAAACCGCATGTTTAAACCGGCTGCAATGTGCGTTCCTATAGAACAGGATTGTAAGGCACATCAGTGACGTTCCCTGGCTTGCCTACAGTAAATCACTGGCATGAGGGTGAGGCGTCTCATCTGGCTGCTGTCGAATGCATTGTCTTGCTGGTGCTCCCTGAGAAGCATCTGAATGCACTTATACCTCGTATTCCATAGCGATTGTCTCCGCTGGCCCTCTTCTTCCTCCTGCAAGGTCCTTGTATCACAACATGTGATTATTTTATTCCAGGCAGCTTTCCGCAAGCTGCAAAGTCTCCAAATACGCAGATTTATTCATGGCTTGAAATGGAGAGCTCAGTGATGCATACATATCGAATGATTAGTAATGCACAGTCGTTTTATGCATCCGGGAGGGGAAAAGATACCTTCAGGCTCCTCTTCTATTGTTAGTAGACGCAACATAGTGGAAACATTTTCCCTAAATTTGCAGAAGTAGAAAAACTTTCATGAAAATGCTTTTTGTTCTACTGGGTAATATCTACAAGGTAATTTTTTTAAATTATCATTAGAACAAGGTCAGTTGCAAACATAGACTCTCTAATGTCTTGTCGAGACAGCCCAACACAATAAAAGCAGAGGTAGCACATGATGGAGAATAAGTGATAACTGCAGAATGGAGCTCACTAAATGAATTCTAAATATTTGGCTTTATATTTGTTCTATATCTCACAGTGTATTCCAAGTGATTCCATGTCACACACCCCGCTTCCAATATTAATGACATATGGGTTATATCCAGCAGAGGGCGAACTTTTGCAGAGATGACTAGAAAAAAAGGAAGCCCCTCCCGGTCCATAAATACCTGGGACCTCCTTCCTTACAGGTAAGCCGGGGTCACACCCGGCAATTTATTGTCCTATTTCTGCCCGGACCGTATTAAATTTAAACCCCTATGCCTCCCAGCCTTGGCTGCAGGTCCGGATGAGGGTAGGCTGCACCCGAGCAGGTGTAATTTAGGAGCCATGCTCCACCGTGAGACCCCATATCAAGGGGTAGGCGGTTTACCAGGTTGGTTACCCTGGTTTGGGATGCCCCGTCCCGTTATCCCTTCACTTCTGGTTGGTATGGGATCCCCCCCTTTTTTCCGTGTCTCCCTGTTTCCCTCGGGGGGGGGGGGGGAGGTCGGGGTCGACTGGTCCCGTTTTTTGTTTGTCTCTGTCTTTTGTTTACTTTATTAGTGTGTGTGTGTGCTTGTACTGTGGAGGCTACCCGGGATGCGACGTTGGCCGCTCGTGGGACGCCATTGCGGCGGGGAGAGCTTCTCCCCCCCCTCTTCTGTTTGAGCAGGGGGCAGGGCCGGGCGATCGGCGCGTCCCTGGCCGGCCCGCCCCCCCTGTCTATGGTGCCTATTGCGGCGCCCGGCTATTGGCTGGGATCCACGTTGCTTGGGCTGATTGGGAAGGGGGTGGAGCCAGGCGCGGCGCGCGATCCGCGCTGGCCCGCTCTTCTTCCTCCTCCTGTCTTTCTGCCTTGGTGTGCCGTCGCCATTTCCTGGGCTGTGAGTGCCCTGCGGGGTTTTTTCGTGCCTTTAATTATGCCTTGTACCCCGTTATAGCACAGGGTGATACTGTTTTAACGCATTGTTATCCATAAAGCATGCATTATGTGTATATATATATATATATATATATATCACATTGGATATATATAATTTTTTATATAGCAAGTCTTATTAGCTTGTGTGTTGTGTGTAATCTTTGTGTCTTTCAGGAGGACTCCCTGTTCCCATTAAAAAAGGGGGTTCTCCCAGTCCTAGGGTCCCTTGCATAAATTGGGTTTTTACAAATCCTCCCACTAGTTGACTTAAGGGGCATCCCGGGTAGCTTAATAACGTAATTCCCTTTGGTCATTGCGACTACCATAAAAATCACCATATGGAGGCTTCCCAGGATACCGGGCTCGGGCCCCTTTCGTGGCAATCCCGGCAGTGTGTGGGTTGTGGGGTATCCCTTGCGGGGGATAATGTGCTGGTTCGCATACCATGTGCTCAGCAGGCCATAATGCGGCAGTCTGGGTCCCAGGCGTCTGGGTCAGTGCCGCTGGTCTCATCACCTACTCCACCCCGCCTGATCCGTACCCCAAGTGACACTGTCATTAGCGGGGAGTCGCAATCTGATGTATGTGCTAGATTGGCCAACATAGAGAAATTGATTTCTAGCTCTGCGACCAGAAAGGCCCCGGCTAAGAGGAAACATTTGTCACCGGCAGCTCCGGTTCTGGATTTTGGGGATTATGATTCCCTTGACCGGTCTGAGGGAGCATGGGGATGCTGTGGCTACCCCCAGGTTTCTGGCCCATTTATTTGAGGTGCTGGCTATTTCTCCTCCAGCAGAGTCCCTTCCGCAGAAGGGGGAATTTTTTAGGACCTCTAAGCCTCGATTGGAGTTCCCAAATCAGAAGCACTTTGACAATCTGATTCTTATAGAATGGGAAAGGCCTAGCCTGCTCTACTTTCAGAGGTGACTCTTGGGGCAGAGGCAGAGGACGCACCCGTCCTGGACCTGCCTGGGGTTCCAAGCCCGTGGCCAAGCCAGCTCAGCAATGAGGGGGCGCCCTCACCCTTGCGGTTGGGGGGACGGCTGCGGCCCTTCACCCAGGTCTGGGCCTGGGAGGTCACAGACAACTGGGCCTTGGAAGTGGTCTCTTCCGGGAACAAACTGGAGTTCGAGTACCGGCCTCCTCCTATATTCCTCAGATCTCGGGTCCCCTCGGACCCCCGGGCTGCGCAGGGGCTCCGGTTGGCAGTGCAAAATATTCTGGACATGGAAGTCATATGCCCGGTGCCTCTCTCTAGGGGAGGCCGGGGCTATTATTCCAACCTTTTCGCTGTGCCCAAAAAGGATGGATCCATAAGACCCATTCTGGATTTGAAGCTTCTCAACAGGTTCATCAGAACCAAGAAGTTCCGCATGGAGACTTTGTGCTCAGCCATCAATTCTCTTCGTCAGGGGAACTTCATGACGTCCATAGACATCAAGAATGCTTACCTTCATGTACCGATCTTCCCAGCACACCAGAGATTTCTTAGGTTGGTGGTGGGAGATCAGCATTTTCAGTTTGTGCCCCTCCCGTTTGGGCTGACCTCGGCACCAAGGGTGTTCACCAAGGTGCTGGCGGGTATAATGGCCCTTATCAGAGCCCAGGGCATTCGCATTGTGCTGTTTCTGGACGACCTTCTCATTACGGCATCTCTCTCTCAGATAGGCGGAGCTAGACACCAGGACGGTGGTGACTACGCTGGAGAGGTTTGGTTGGGTGATCAACCACCTCAAGTCCTCCCTCTCCCCTTCAAGGGAGTTTTCATCTCTGGGCATGAATCTGGATACCATTCATACCAGGGTTTGGTTCTGTCGGCCCTCCAGGGGCCTCCTTTTGAGCCGGTGCAGGATGTTGCACTTTCTATGCTCACACAGAGCTGCCTTTTTGGGACTTGTCTCTGAGTTGGCGGATATGTCCATTCCGGCCCTTTACTTTGAAAGACACCAGGACAAGGTGGTCTTTCGGTTTAAGTCAGATTTCCTTCCTAAGGTGGTTTCTGCCTTCCATCTCAATTAGGAGGTGGTTCTCCTTTCCTTGTGTCCTAAGCCTAGCAGTGACAAGGAGAGGGTCTTGCACTCTTTGGTTGTGTTTCATTGTGTGAAGTACTATTTGGTGGCTACTTCTCCCTTTCGTAGGACGGACGCCTTGTTCGTGGTGCCCTCCGGGCCCAGGAAGGGTTTGGCGCCCGCCAGGTCTACCATTAGTAATGGATACGTCAGGCCATTGTTGGGGCTTATACTGCCATGGGGAGGGTTCCCCCTTTTCAGATCACTGCTCATTCCACTCATGCTGTTGGGGCTTCCTGGGCTTTTCAGCTCCAGGCCTCTGTTGAACAAGTTTGTAAGGCTGCTACTTGGTCTTCTGTTCATAATTTTTCCAAGTTTTATAAGGTTGATGTGCGTGCCTCAGTGGATGCTGTTTTTGGCTGCAAGGTTCTGCAAGCTGCAGTGGTTTAAATTTGTGCGTTGTTGCCTTTTGGGATCCCCACCCTTGTTGGACACTGCTATTGGATGTCCCATATGTCATTAATATTGGAAGCGGGGTGTGTGACATACTTGGAATAATACAATTTTGTGATTACTCACCTGTAAAATGGGTATTATAAGTATGTCACACACCCCGCTTCATCCCGCCCTTATTGTATTCTGGATCCTCTATAGGGTGAACCTTGTTTTGGTTAATAGGTTTTTATTGGCTCTTTTGCTGGACATAACTCATATGTCATTAATATTGGAAGCGGGGTGTGTGAGAAACTTATAATACCCATTTTACAGGTGAGTAATCACAAAATGGTATTTTTCTCCATGTTCTTACACCAGCAACAGACTAGACTAAAATTTTTTTTTTTTTTTTTAAACCATTAGACGGAATCCTTCAGCATGACCCATGGAGAGAGGCTCCACCCCCTGGGAGAAAATACAAACTGAACAGAGGTTAAAAGCCCCACCCCTTCCTGCCCACCTCAGTCTTTATCAAGTAACCTAAGTTAACCCTAGGACTATGGGTGGGTAATAAGGGGTCATGCAGAAGAATTCTTAAAGCAGTTACTGGTAAGTCTAATGGGAGTTTTCTCTAATTATCCTTCAGCATGACCCATGGAGAGAATTAGGCAAGTAATTATACCTTAAGGGTGGGAATCTGCAAGTAAGACCCTTCTACCAAAGGCCTGATGTTTTGCAGATAGTAGATCAAGTCTCTAATGTTTGAAGAAGGTGTGGGCTGATGACCACATTGCTGCTTTGCAGATCTCTTCTAAAGAGGCCCCAGTCCTCTCTGCCCAAGATGCTGACATGGCTCTTGTAGAATGGGCAGACACCTCTGGGGGAGAACCCCCCCCCCCCCCCCTTGCTAAATACGCTTGTGCAATAGTCTGTTTTTTCTATCTGTCTATAGTTGACTTTGAGGCTGCTAAACCACCACCACCGCCCCAAAAGGTTCCTTAAAGGTCCAGCACACCCGCAACTTAACTCAGTTGCCCGGGATTTAAAGGGGACATCGCACAACTAGTGCTTAGTCAGACTATGTGAGATTTGCCCTGGCCATCCCAGACCTCGGGTGAACTCCACCTGGATAATGTCTAAGGGCTCAGCGGGCTCCTCCAGAACTCTGGAGTCTGAAAATAATAAACTAAAATAATAAAATTGGTTGAAGTCTAACAACATTCTATCACACTCTCTCCAGTGGTTCCTTAGGGAGGAAACACAAAGAACAGAGGTGGGGAGGAAGGGGTGGGGCTTTTAACCTCAGTTTGTGTTTCCTCCCAGGGGGGTGGAGCCTCTCCGTGGGTCATGCTGAAGGATGATTAGAGAAAAATGGGTAACTTTTGTGATGTCTTTGGTTGAAAAGAAAGTCTGAAGCTGCTATTCCCTATTTATGAAGCCACTGTGTACTAACGTTCTCCGTAGGAGCCACCATACACAGGCCAAGCCCACTCAGCTTCTTATGCCCTCTGGCAACTTCTGATATAAGTTCTGTGGACTTGCCCCACAGATCGGGATGCCATAGAGGCTCCCCTGTTTCCTTCGCCCATCTCACTCCCACAAAACCCATTATCTGAGCCCAAGTGCCACACTACAAGCTTCCGGCTGGCCAGAGTGTGGCGGTGTACAAAGCTCAACTAGGGCACCCATAAAGAATGATTGGCGCCTTGGTCTGGCCTCACATGCCCCGCACCACACATGCCCACCAACAGGCAGCACAAGGCTTCAAATACAAAGGCTATGGAAGTCTGATGGATGAGTGGAGGTAAGCAGTGGCATATTGTGCTCCTATGGTACCCTGATCTGAGGTCTGTGAAAGTTGACTTTCCTTTCAAAATCCACAGAGATACAGCAGCTGACGCCTCCTATTGAATGATCAGATGATCTTGATCAGATGAGTAGTAGTGTTTTTAGCCTTTATTTTATGATGGGCCATTTTAGCTTTTACATAGGTTTATTGTAGCTCTTAACAAAAATACTTTTGTAAAAGATATTAGAAAGCTAACCTTTATTGATCAAATATACTATGCACTGTTGATGGCACCTTCCCTACAGAATTTTAGGCCTATACCTTTATTTGTCCTGGCCTTGGAGCAAATCTGCCACAGGGTTTTTGGGGTTCGACCTTTTCTGTTTTCTATTAATCTTTCTGACTCCAGCATTCCCTTTTGTCTCTTTTTTTTTTATTATTCACTAAAACATTTTTTCCCTTATTCCCTTCATCTATTTTTTTTAATGTCCCCTCCTCAACCCCGCCCCCCGGAACTCTCCATTGTCTGCGATCCCTCCATCTGTTTCCCTTTGTCTTAACACATGGCAGTATGTACCCTAAGGCTGTAAGGATGAGTCGCTGGCTGTAGCATGCTTTAGAGGTTCAAAGCCTTCCCATGGGACGCTCTACTGTGTGAATCCCTCCAGTATGTCTGTATACTCACCTCGGGATTCGATCCTATGGTGTTTGAGCAGGCCTCCTCTGGTATATCGCAGCCAGGCATATCTGAATGACTAGCGGTAGGGGCCAGCGAGAGGCGCTGGGCAATCATTTTATTTAACATTGCTTGCTGGGCACTAATATGCACAAAAATCAATGCTGACAAGATAGCCCACGCATGTGCAGGCATGAAAAAGTCCTGAGGTTTCACATGCAAGGAAAATTGGAATGCCCTTTTTGAGTGCACCTAAAAAGGACAGGGGGTGTTTGGTTTGCTTTAAAGTCTTGTTCAAGTCATTTAAATAAGGCTTTTTCTCAACTTTTGTCCGCTGCAGCTCCTCCATGCTGTACCAACAGTCTTCATACTTCCCAATGAGTGAGATTTAGCGGTTCCCTTCTTCCATCTCAGGGCAGACATGGCGGTGTCCATCAGGCTGGTTCACCACCCCCACTAACATGTCTAGTCTATTCATTGCAATGAAAACCCAAGGCCCCACTGACGCTGCATACTAACCACTGGTGCTAGGAGACACCGGCAGGATCCCCACTCTCAGTAAGTATGAAGATGTTGACGCTGGAAGGGGGACCTGCGGGGGAACATTGGACCTGCATGAAGGGGCCTGGACAATCCCTTTAAAGCAGCCCCACACCCATTTCCTAGCTAAGTGGTGTGGGGGCCGCATGACAGATGCAGCTCCATTTCTCACGGGCCACCCCACACACGTTAGTTAGAAAACGGGTTTGGGATCGCTTTATAACATACAAGTAGCCAGAAGGATAGTCTGTATGGAAGGATCAGTATCTACCCAAACATGTAATGGCTAATTTTATGTGTTAGTATTTTTTTTTTCCAATTTCCTTGTGTTTTTCAGCCTCTCCCTACAGCCATGGAAGTGTATTTTTGTGTGCCCACAATGGTACAAAGGACTTATATTGTTTATGCGTTAACATTTATGTGCTGTTTAAGGAATCCTTGTTACATATACGGTAACTGGATTTGCCATGATTATCATTATGGGTTTTTTTATCTAATTTTTTTAGTTTGAAATGAAAACTGGAAATGGTGTTTGTATTTTAAATGAAGTCTATTTGTAAATGTTTTAATTATTTACCAAAAAAAAGACAAATCTAGAGAAAGTAAAAGTTTTAAGAATATAAAGGAATGAACTAATATTTCCAATTTCCTTTTGTGACTGTGAAATGTTAGTCTTTTGTAGCCTGGAGAAAAAAGTTTAGTACTTGATTCTATATTTTATGTGTTTAAGAAATGTATTTAAAGTGATGCCATGATAATGTTCTAAATATATGACATAAATAAATATACATATATGTATAAATGTATATAGTAAAAAAAAGTTTGCACACTTTTATTTGTAAAAAAAATTGCTGTTTAATACTTATTTCTGGGAAAATGATTAGATAACATTTATAAAGTGGACCAACTCCCAATTACACCAAATGGGTTATGGTTGGGAAGCATCACGATCGCTAATGCCCACACACATCTTCCACCAGTGGAAGATTCTCTTACTTGCCTGGCCCTTACCTGGCTAAATCCATCCCTGTGATTGGCGGCTGGTGAATTGCGTGGTTTTGAGTTTCCTTTTCATTATTGCTGCCAAGTTGGAGTGTCGGCAGGTAAAAAAAATCTTGGCTGTTGGTCCACTGTAAAGTCATTAGGCTATAGAAATTCCTAAAGATGTATCAGATAACATAATGGTTTGCCCTATCATTAGGAATAAATCAAGACAACAGGACTTGTTTTATTCTCTTAAAGATGTTTGCAAGATATCCAACTGGCTCCAGTCATGATAATGCAATCAATGCCTCTAGACATAGAATGTATAGGAGCTACTACATTCTGCTGCTAGATTCATGTACAAGGAATGAACTGATGGCAGAGAATTTCTCCTCCTTTTGTTAATAGCAGTCATGCATTGCCTTGTCAGCTCAGGTTAGCAACTCTGAGATAAGGGCACATGACATGGCAAGTCCTCGCCTGCTTCCTCTCCTCCAGTCAGTGATGTTCATTTGAGGTGAATGTGCTAGAACCAGGAGGGCCGTGAACAGCTACTGAAGACCGCTTATAACAGTAGGCCCAGGGGAAAGGTGTGTATAACCTGTAGTTTATCCCACTCGAGCTATGGCTGTGACTTTGACCTGACAAAGTGCCCTGTTTGCTTTTGGCAAATATTATGAGTGTTCAGCGCTGTTGATGCTCACAGGCTGGCTTAGGAGGAGTAGTACACTCAGAATCTCTCTAGACGTGTAGTTTCCAAAATGTAACACGCCGTGTGCAATGTATTGCAGCTAAATTTTTGCCCCTCCTTTTGCTGTCATATGTGCCCAAACAGGAGTTTCCCAACACTTATTGGGTTATGCCACATTCAGTATAAGACTTTCTAGGGTCCATCTTCTCCTGGTATAATAATCTGGGGCCAAATTAACATTTTATTGGATTTGTTTTCATTGGTTCATTCTACATTGTCTTCATTTCCAATAAGCGCCTAAAGGGTTAACAAACGTCCTGGGTATGGTTTATAAATACTTTGAAGGGTGCCATTTTTAAAATGGGGTCATATTTGAGAGGGGGGGGGGTTCTAGCATATAGAATCCCTTAAGTCATTTCAGAAGTGAAAGTTTACATTTTTGTCAAATTTTCGATATTTTTCTAAATAAACACAAATAACATCAAGCTAAATCAACCACTAACATGAAGTATAATGTGTCATGAAAAAAAAAATCTATGCTGCATGGCATCAACCATTTTGTCCCTAGTCAAAAGCATCTCTTCTAGCCAGAAGTAGTAAGCCTTTAGCTGTAATGACTTATCATTGCTTTGGTAACAGCTGAAATCTTCTAAATACATTGTATCTCCTGACTGAATGCTTTTGTGGCCCCCGCCATAGAGTTACATTGTAACAGCTTCCCTCACACAGATTTCCTTTGCTACATTAGCTGTTTATTCTGTGTGTGAAAAATGTCAGGCAAGCTTCTCCTTGTTTCTGAGACATATATCTCGCTCAATTTGGTGTGAAATGCTGCTGGCACATCACCCTCCTAATTCTCATGTATAAGGTCTGTGGAAAGATGACCGCCCCCATGTAATTCAAGAGTGAATCATCTTTATGCCATGTGCAAAACCATCTGATAAACTTCTCCCCGATCCAAAAACACATGCACGAGCAGTGACCGCTCCATACTATACCTTTAGCAGGGCCTGTGCCAGGCATTTGTGTGCAGGCATGCTCCCTGTTAGAGGGTAGCAGGGATCTGCTCAGCTAGACTCGGCTGGAGCAGAGTGCCTAGATGAGTTTCTGTCAGTGCAGTTGTGTACGCTGATTGGACAGGAGGCCACGCATGTGTCGTAGGACCAGGGAAAGCTGAGTTGGAGTAGCTGACCTGGTGCTTTTACACAGCGGGGCATCCCACATCAGGTTGCCCAGGGAGCAATGACCAAAACCAGGGATAGTTAAAATCCTGGGTTTTGGTCCACTATAAGCCCTCTCAAACTGCTTATGCCACTGATCATGAAGGAAATCAACTTACTAAACTTTTTTTTTTTTCTACCTAGAGGTCCGCTTTAAAGAGGATGTCCCAAGCATTTTGTAATATCCCACCCACCCGTCCTTCCCCTGTACTAAGCTCAATTTGGGCAATAAACTAAAAAAGACCTTGCTGGGGTGCTGAAGCTTAAGCGGTGAGCTTGAGTGACAAGCCAGTTACCCAATCCATGCAGTGCTGTGCCTGTACTGACTGGTCACTCAAGTCCAACTGCCCACAGCTGCTCCCCCCACAGCATCAGGGGAGCATTGCAGCAATCAGGTGACTCAGATTTAGCACGGGTAGGGAGGGTTTCCACACAACGGGGCATCTCGATTTAGTTTCAGGGAGGAAGTGCTGGATTTTGTTCTGCTTTTAAGTTGCCCTTCCCAGCTGATTTCCTATCCCTGGAGCATCCCAATCTGTGATACCCTACTGTGTGAAACCCTCTGGGATCGCTGGCATACCCATTATGCAGGGAATTCCACCCCTGAGTTTTGGTCCGCTTTCCAGGGGCATCTCAATTTGGCAATCCCACAGTGCATTCACCAGTCCAAGGAAAGTAATGAACAAAGGGTGGAAGGGGGTCACACACAGGGGCATCTAAAATCAGGAGAATCTAGATTCGTTTAGCCCCGTTTAGAGGTTTAAAGAGGTTTGGTGCACTTCAAAGTAGACCAAAACTAGAGTTTTGGTCCAAATAGCAAGATCCTTAGGGGGCTTCAGATCGGTGATGTGACGCAACTCTTTACCACGAAGGGGCCCACTGAGACCATGCCACCCTAAGGCCCACATAAACCTGGAACCAGCCCTGCCTACTATTGAGTAGTTTTTTTTTTCTTTTTATAAATGAGCCCCCACCCCACAAACATTTTTTTAGTATTAACGTCCCAGCTTATATATATATAAAGCAGCCTATTGTTTCCAACAAATAAGCCTGTCATCCCAAGGACAAGTTTACTCAACCAGTTCTGTTACCGGAGTACATGCTGCTAATTACCTTTTGTGGTCCCAAATAATACAACGATAGTGAAAGTCATTTGTGACGCTCGCCTCCACTTGTATAATTGGATGTATGTGTTGTGTACTGCGATGTTGACTAACAGGTATTTACTGGTAATACATTTCTCTTCAAGGTTTTTACTCCCGTGCCGTGCTCTTCGATTTGATTCCTAACACACCACTGTGAAAATTTACAATGCAAAGCTGGCGATGAGACAATATTACACATTCTATTATAATGCTGCTTTAAGCACTAAGCCTCCTTTCATTCAAGCTTGCAACCCTGCAGCCCTGACATTTCTATTCACATTAAAAAGAAAGGGATGCACTGTAATCATGATGTACAGTCACCACTGGGATTCTTCACCATTGCTTTTTGGTCCAGCAGCAGCTTTTTATCTGTAGACACAAAGCTGCTCCCGGGATGTCAGCATGTGCTGAGCGCCATACAAAATACATTGCGAAAAATAGAAGATCTATGTAATAAAGAAATGTGGGCACTGCTACAGTAATAAGAACCCTCTGTACTCCTATAGAAACTACAGTATGGCTATTGAAACAGAAAAGGTCTATTTCTACAAATTGGGCACTATATCGGTAATATCAAAAATACACAATGTTTATTAAATCAAACAACCTACAAGCAGTACTTAATAAGACACTAAAGAACAAGGTTTAGCATGGGACTGGCACAATAATGCTGCAAAGTCAATGACAATGTACAAAAGCTTTAATAATTCTCAAAACTGCACAAACACATTGTACCAACAATTCAATAAAAACATACAGGTGAATTAAAACACGGGGGCCCCCCCCATTCATGCAGCCACAGCCACACAGTCGCACCACCACCGCTCCACACCTAATTTTCCTGGCCAGCTGTATATGTAAAGACTTTGTTGCACAAAGATTTATACCACTACTTTGATGACTATAAGGTTACTTTCAAGTGTCTATAATTAATTTAGTTTGTGTATAATTTAATTGGTTGATTATGGCCTACAAACTGGACAAAGGGTGTTGGTCTAGCATCCAATCAGCGTTTGAGATGTCCCAAGGGGGAATACATTTCTCGGGTGGGGGTGAAATCAAGCCCTTATTCAGAAAACACAAATCCTTGGTCATAAAGCAGTTAAAAAGGTATTGGGACATTTGTCATATATTGAACATAAGGCTATCCCGCGAGGGTTACGGGAACGAATAATACCAGCAGAACATTTGAGGACTAATAGGTTCATGTTGAAATGGCAGCAGGAATGTGTGGATCATGGGATTAGAATTATGGCCCTAATAGTTGAAGAGGAAACTATCCAGTTATCTGAAATAGATGAGGCCATAAAAGAGAGTTGTGCCACGTTGGATACATTAAGTGAGGCTCCCGACTTTCAGAAATTAAATGACCTGGTAAAGGCGGAAGTAGAAAGGGTGCAAAAAAGTGTTAGGGAAATAAAACAAAAGAAATTTTGGAGGGATGTCTCCGAGTTTGAAGAAGGCAAGGTGTTCTTGGAAATCAGGCCCCGTTATCGCCCGGGAGGTGGTCGACACAGGAATTGGAAGGATGTGTCAAGTGACTTATCCGGTTGTGAGACGGAAGCCTCAGACGATAGTCCCCCACGCCCTAAGAAACAGTCAGGAAGAACAGTATCTTTTTTAGATCAAGGGGAAAAAAAAGGCGACGAAGGAGGGGGAGGAAACAGCGTAGCAAATCGGGTAAAAACCCTCAGGGGGATACGGAAGGTGGGAAAAAGATGGCCCTCTTCACGTCAGGAACTGGAGAGGAAGCCCCTTATAACATCATAAATTTATCCCAATTTGTATTAGAGGAACATCATAGATCGGTTTTGGCGAGGGGCCTGTCCTTCTCCCCAACTATGGGAGGGGATGAGTTCACACTTTATAAGGACACTTCTTTGTTTCTTCGGAAAGTCCTCTTTAAAAGTATGTTTTCTAAGGAGGGGGGCACACAGCCGTCATGGCCTGAATCTAGTAGGGAATTAGATGATGGGGATTTGAATGATGGACCACTAGAAGATCAATTAACAAGCACATTGGAGAATACAGATGTGGAAATCCCTGACCTGCTCCCGAATCTTAAGAACTTAAAACCCCAGTCTAAGAACTTTCCTCCTTTGTCACTTAATCGGTACATCTCAACTTTTCTTCAGGCGGTCCAAAGGGATTTACAAAAGGAAAGTTGGAGAGTACCTAAAGACGCTGATAATTTGTCTGACTTAGAAAGAAGTGCCCTGAAAGATTTACAAAGGGCCTCGAATGTAATCGTACGTCCTAGTGACAAAGGCGGCAATGTAGTATTCTGGACCATGATTATTATGTTGGAGAAATTTTGAAACAACTTAGTGATCAGACTACATACAAAAAAGTAGATTCCAATCCCTTCCCGCGAGTAGTGAAGCAGTTGAATGATAAGCTAGATTGGGCGAAAGAGGAGGGCCTGTTGACTCCTAAGTTGTTCAAGTATCTTTGGGTGGGGGATTACAACACTCTGGTGTTGTACACCTTACCTAAGATTCACAAGTCCTCCTCCATGCCACCAGGAAGGCCCATCGTGTCTGGGAATGGAGGTCCCCTTGAGTGCATCGCGAAGTTCGTCGATGCAAACCTCAACCCCTTGGTGAGGGTTCTCCCTTCGTTTGTTTTGGACACTAGCGATGTCCTCCGGAAGATCTCCAGTTTTCATCTGACTGGGGACTGGCTGCTTGCCAGTATAGATGTCGAGAGTCTCTATACCTCCATTCCCCACACGGTGGGCCTAAGGGCGGTGTCCCAGTTTCTGGAAGAGTTGGGTCCCTGTGAGGCCGCCTACAACGAGATTGTGGTAGAGTTGTTGGAATTTGTTCTTCACAACAATTTCTTCCGCTTCCACAGGGACTACTACCACCAGATTCGGGGCACCGCCATGGGGGCGGCCTGTGCGCCATCATACGCCTGCCTGCACCTCGGCAAGTGGGAGGAGGTGTATGGGCGGGTGGCTTTTGGGGCACGGGTCGCCCTCTGGCTTCGTTACATCGATGATATCCTGGTGGTATGGAGGGGGACCCCCGAGAGTTTCGAGGCTTTCGTTACTCAGCTGAACTACAATGGGCGGAACATACGCCTTACCTCTAAGATAGGCCCACATGAACTGGAATTTCTGGACTTGGTGATCAGACGAGAAGGTGATAAGCTGTTAACCACCACCTTTAGAAAACCAACAGCAGGTAATACACTGCTGCACTTTACCAGCCACCATCCCCTCCCCTTAAGGCGGGGAATACCCTTAGGCCAATTTCTGCGTATACGCAGAAATTGTGGATCAGAACAGGAGTTTAAGCGGGAGGCCCGCGACTTGACTAAACGCTTTCGGGAGAGGGGATATCCTCATAGATTGCTGAGAACCTGCGTCAAAAAAGCCCAAGAAAGGAATAGGGAAGACCTACTTAGGAGCCGTGATAGGGTGTGGACAAAGAAATCGGGTCCCCCTACTGATCAGCCTGTAAGACTCATTACTCAGTATGGGTCGCATTGGGAAAAATGTCGTGCAATTTTGGGAGCAAACTGGCACATTCTCTGCATGGACCCCACTGTGGCTAGAATAGTGGGCCCCAGGCCTCTCCTAACTGCACGACAGGCCACTAATATTCGAGACTTGTTGGTCCATAGTGATTTGGTGAATAATTCCAACAGAAGTCCATGTAACAAATTGAATGGATCCTTTAAATGTGGTCACTGTAGGGCTTGTCCTTATATGGAGAAGACGACGATGTTCTGGGGTCCCAAGTGTGCTAGGAGACCACAGCCCATCAGGGGGTTCATCAGCTGTGCCACGTCTTTGGTGGTGTACATGCTCACCTGTCCGTGCGGCAAGAAGTACATTGGGAAAACCAAGCGTGAATTGCGCGTGCGGATAGGTGAGCATGTGCGGGACATGTAGTGAGCGGAGCCCCATTGCGGAGCACTTTCGTCTTTTCCATTCGGGCAACCCGTCAGGTTTAAAAGCATGTGGGATATTTGCTCTCCATACAGGGGGGAGAAGGGGTTTCCATGATCAACGCTTGATGCAGCAGGAGGCCCGATTAATTTATGAGATGGGCACTATGTCCCCGGAAGGTTTTTTGAGATGGGCACTATGTCCCCGGAAGGTTTGAATACAGAGTCGGGGTTAAATGCGTTTCTATAGCTCTTGATATGTGATATGCCCCTGGTCCTTTGCGTGGGTATAGACTCTGATATATGATATGTCCCTATTTTGGCCCTATTGGATAAAGAAGGGTGGTTGCCAGGCTAGTAATGCATTGTAGGCCCTATTTAATGTGGCCTTCTCGCCATTGATCTTGGTCCCTCTTTTGAATACTAGCTTCTGTTTAAATAATTAAATATTACTGCCCAGCTACTATTATTGCCTGAGACCTTGGTGCCCGTAGGATACATTTTATGCAGGGGATAAGTGAAATACTATATCCTGGATTTTGGGGACATAGATGTGTTGATTTATTACATGTTTGAATTTTCTTCAGAATGTCTTGTGGAATATCTCTTGAATTTGGTATTGATTGATTCCTGTATTTCTTTCTCAGTTTCCTTTCTCTTCTCTTTCTGTATATATGTGATATGGATGTTGATATACATTAAACTCTGATATGGTGAGTGATTGGCCTTTATAGATGGTGTAATGCCAGATCCCATGTTTATATAACAACAATTCGGACGAAGAGTTCAAAACCTCTTACTGCCCAAAAAAATTCCTTACCTGGACTATGGACCATGTTAATATACACAGCTTTCTATGAGACACGTGTGCTATATATTTAAGTGTGGCCCCCGCCCTTTTTGTGCTTATGCTACAGCCATACTTTAATAGTGCTTGGCCAAAATCTACAATGGGGAGCTGAGGCGGAGCAGCTAAGGATGAGAAGCATTGCTGGGACTCCTAGTCCGCGTTGCCTGTGATTGACAGGGTATGCAGTGTGAAATAGAAGACGATTGGCTGCGGGACTGAAGAGGAGGAGTAATGACCATTCAAATCAGTGAGCAAACCGCCCGCCCCCCACCCTGACGAAGCTCCGGTGGGCGGAGCGAAACACGTGTCGGCGGACGGCCGGCCAACCCGCGCTCCCCGCTCCTCAGCCTCCAATACTCGCCTGCATGTGCAACACGTAGTGTGTCTCACGCCAGCGGTGGATTATCAGGTGCCGCGGATGAGTCGGCGTGAAGCCAGCGACAGGCGGCGTGTCCCCTGTATCTTGCGGCGGTGGTGATAGACTGATGCGCTGCCGCGCCAGGACTAAGTTAAGTATCGTCTTCCTGTTTTGAGTGGGACATGGTGCTGAATCCTCACATTGGTCCTCAAACCATTTGGGGCATGCACTATCTAGTGGACACTTAGTATATCCCTGGATTTGAGGCGTGCATATTGGAAATCTCCCCCCTCTTTTTGGAAGCTCCTTTTTGGATCCTGTTTTCCTCATCCACTCTAACTGGCCAGACACCGGAAAACAGCACTTCAATAGAGACCAATTATATTCCCCGGACGGGGTGTCCTATTTTTGGGATCTCTATAAATAAGGCTTGTGATTTGTGAGGTGTGGAGCGGTGGTGGTGCGACTGTGTGGCTGTGTCTGTATGAATGGGGGGGCCCCCGTGTTTTAACCCTTTAAGTGCCAGCCTACCTGGAGTTTTTGTCACACTTTGTTGCCAGACCATTTTGCGCTCCCCATGTTCAAATGTGATTTTTGAAGGGATTTCCCAGGAAAATTATATATTGTTTTTTTCAGCAGAGTCTGGGCTTTAACATAAAATGTCTTGTTTGTCATTTTTTAGGTGTATTCTCAATATTTTAGGGTGAAATGTGCAAAAAAATATATATATATATATTTTTTACAATTTGTAGTTTTTTTTTGTAATAAAAAATGTAAGTTTGTCAATAAAATCTTATTGCGTGTAAAATCCCAATTTCTCTCTGTTACAGCGGTACCACATATATATAGGTAGACACCCTTTCCTGCCCAGGAGACTCCCCCAAACTGAAACAGCGCTTTAGGGGATTTTCAGAAAAAATACAACTATGCTATGCAATATGCGCACCTTGCAGTTTTTCCAGAAAAACAACCCTTTACATTTGAATTACCCCCAACAAACTATATATTCTCTGGAAGTACACACCTCAAGCTTTCTAGGTGTACCAGGCTTGTTGATGTGGCCATAGTTTTCTGGAAGTAATCCCTCAATGGATTCTTTGGTTGCAAAGAGTTTCCCTAAAAAAAGGATAAAAAAGCAGAATCAAAGCCACATTTTCCTAAAAAAACTATATACAAACAAGAAAAAACAAGTTTAATCTGAAAACGCAATATCCCCCGAACAGAACAACACCCAACATGCATTGCTACTGTCAAGGGAAGAGTTGCCAAACACCCCAAAGTAAAGCATGTGCGTAACAGTAATTTTACTTGAAAATTTCAGCTCTGCAGACAAAGTGCGCACCTTGCGATTTTTCAACCAAAACAACCCTTTACATTTGGAATATCCCCCATAAACCATATATTCCCTGAAAGTACACACGTTAAGCTTTCTAAGCGTACCCAGCTTGTTCTAGTGGACTCATCTTTCTGGAATTATTACCTCAAAGAATTATTTGTTTGCGCAGGGTTTCCCTAAAAAATTGTAAAAAAAGCTGAATAAAAAACACCTTTTCCTAAAATATAAATATGCAAACAAGAAAAAACAAGCTAAGTCTCAAAGCGCAAGGTCCCCCGAACAGAACAATACCCAACATGCATAGGTACTATTAACCCTTTTAATTGCCAGCCTACTTGAGATTTTGTCACCCTCTGTTGACAGGCCATTTTTCCCCATTTTGCGCCATGTTTTGCGCCATTTTGCTGGAACTTTCAGGAAAATTATATATATATTTTTTTGCAGCAGAGTTTAGGCTTTAACATGAAATATCTTGTTTGTAAATTTTATTTTTTTTTTTTTACAATATTATTAAGTAAAATAAATAAATAAATAAAAAATTTTTTTAGAAAATTGACTCCTTTATTTTAAATAAAAAATGTATTTTATTAAGGAAAAGCATATTGCATGTGAAAGCCCCATTTCTACCGATTAGAACGGTACCACATATTTATCGGTAGCCCCCCGTTCCTGCCCAGGAGACCCCCCTAACTGAAACAAGTACTTTATAACATTCACAAATAAAATACAAATACCATCCACACTACAAAGGGTTAAATCGAGAAAAAAAATGACATAGGGTCCCCCCTATGTGGCCCCTGGCCCTGCAGGCTACAAGCCCGCATAGCCCGTGGGCCCGGGCTCTTCTGCCCCCCCCCTGGCCTTTGGGGAGGCAGGTAATGGGGGTGCCGGGGGTTAATGGCAAGTCACCCGCTAGCGCAGGTGACTTGCCATCCCCCCAGCCTTGTGAACTGTTATAGGGGTCATGGACCCCTTACCAGTTCACAAGGGGTTAAAAGTAAATAATCACACAGACACAAGCAGAGAAAAAAATATTTTATTAATTTTTTTTTTTTTTTTTACACTGTACTCACCTCCCATCCATCCTGGAGCACGCTGTCCCTCGGCGATCACTGGCTTCTGCTCACTTGCTAGAAGCCTTTTATAGCTGCTGGATGACAGAACACAAAGGGTTAATAAAAAAAAAAAATGACATAGGGTCCCCCCTCCCAGGGGGGGCGGACCCCATTTTTTTTTTTATTTTTAAGGGTTAAAAACCCTTAAAAATAAAAAAAAAAAATTGACGTGGGGTCCCCCTTATCCATAGTAACCAGCCCGGGACCAGCTATGGGGGCTTGTAGGCACAGAGTGGCGGGGCCAGCTTTTGTGGCCCCCCACCCTGCAGCCTACGAGCCCACATAGCCTATGTGGGCCCGGGCTCTTCTGCCCCCCCTGGCCTTTGGGGAGGCAGGTAATGGGGGTGCCGGGGGTTAATGGCAAGCCACCCGCTAGCGCAGGTGGCTTGCCATCCCCCCAGCCTTGTGAACTGGTATAGGGGTCATGGACCCCTTACCAGTTCACAAGGGGTTAAAAGTAAATAATCACTCTGACACAGAGAAAAAAAATCTTTATTTTTTTTTTTTTACTGTACTCACCTCCGATCCGGCGTCCCTCGCCGCTGTCCCGCGCCGCTGACAGATGCCGGTAGTGATCGGCGCAGGGCGGGTGACAGGCGAGGGGGCTCCGATCTGTCAGATGCCGGAGCTCGGAGGGGGTATAGGAGGAGCGGGATGACGTCATCCCGCTCCTCCCACAATGGGCGGGGCTAAGAGGCGGCGGCCATCGCTGCCATTTCAAGAGGTGAGGACCCGGGAGAGGGTCCTCACCTGAAGCCTGCGCAGCCCAGGGGGGGGGATCGGACCCCTCCCTGGTGAAGAGGAGACGCGGACAGAAGGCTCGGGCGCGGAGGTGAGTAAATGACAGTTTTATTTATTTTTTTTTTTACAACGGCGAGTCAGCGCTGGAAACGGGGGGGGGGCGGCTGGTTTCGGGCCCCCCCCTGAAGACGGAGGACGACGGGGGGGGCGATCGGATGCCCCCCCCAGGAAGAGAGGACCCCAAGCTTCACAGGGATACCAGAGGTAAGTGGTTTTTTTTTCGGTCTTTTAACTGTTTGGGGGAAATGCCAGGCATGTAGTTTCTACGTGCTTGGCACTTAACGGTAGGAGAAGCAACCACGTAGAAACTACGTGCTTGGCATTTAAAGGGTTAATTCACCTGTATGTTTTTATTGAATTGTTGGTACAATGTGTTTGTGCAGTTTTGAGAATTATTAAAGCTTTTGTACATTGTCATTGACTTTGCAGCATTATTGTGCCAGTCCCATGCTAAACCTTGTTCTTTAGTGTCTTATTAAGTATTGATTGTGGTTTGTGGGACGCCTGTATTATTTGGAGGCAGTGCACAGGCTACTATATGGTGGAAAGGGGTAAAAGGGGTTCCTTTTATTTGTGCAACCTACAAGCAGCCCTAAACAAAACCCAGACAACGATCTACTAACAGCTGAGTAATGATAATACATTTAAATATCTAAGAAATGCATAGCGAAAAATGCCAGGGCAGTAAAGACATATATGATCCCCCTAATAAAGTGCATACACATGAAAATACCAGAATTCTAAAGTGCAAAAAATATATACATATTAAGTATTGTGTATAATTAATAATTAAACCATACTCACTAATAATGTATATATCAAAAAACACTGTGTAAACCATTCTGTTTCATACAAATCCACAAACCTTAAAGTGAACCAAAACCCACCCTGGAGTCTGAGACTCCAGGACAGGCATACTCGCCCCCCCCGGGCATCCCGATCGGGGTTGCCCCGCTGTGTGAAATCCCCCAGCTCGCCCAAAAACTCACCTTCATCTCCGGTCCAACGGTGCATGTGCAAGCAATGGCCACATCCCTGCTATCCCTTTGTGAATGGCTGGCGCAGACACGCTCCCTGTTAGAGGATAGCGGGGGATGCGGCCGCCAGCTCGCTCAGATCCACTTGTATTAGACAAGCTCCTGGGCGAAGGGGCTCAAGCGGATCCGAGTGCGCTGATTGGAGCAGCCCTTCATGCGTCATAGGACCGGGAAGAGGTGAGCTTGTTCGGGTGACATGGGGGGTTCCACGCAGCAGGGCACCCCCGATCAGGGTGCCCCAGGGGCAAGGACCAAAGCCCAGGACAGTCAAAATCCTGGGTTTTAGTCCACTTTAAAAACATATAGCCAACAATCAATAGAACAGCTGGAAAGTGCATAGAAGAAAAAGGTATGTATACTGCCTTTAATATATAGTGATAGTTATCATCAGCCAGTTAGCAGAACAGCACACCCCATGTGTCCATCGTCTGTAACTTTTTCCAAGCGGTGGAAAAGTTGCAGACGAGCGATTTTATTGATTGTTGGCTATATGATTTGAAGGTTTGTGGATTTATATGAATCGGGATGTTTACTCATGTTGTTTTTAATAAAAATAAAATATATATATATTAGTGAGTATGGTTTGATTATTACATTATTAATTATTCACATTACTTAATATATATTTATCAAAATATCCTCCATTAGATAAGTAACCAGCGCTATGGGCTTGGACAGGCAGGTCCATTTCTCAATCCTGGAGGCGGAAAAACAGCCAGGGGCCCGGGATACCCCCAGGAACTCCGCCAGTGTTCTATTCTTTGATCCCCGGACCTTGTTGGGACAAAGGGGGGTAAGCAGTATTTTCCCTCTAACTGAGGAGGAGTTATTGGAAAAGGCTGGGGTGGCCGGTCCCATTTCTTATTTTTTCTTTCTCCCTTTCTTATTGCTTCCTTCCCTATGTATTTCTACCTCTCTCTCCCCCTCGCATCATGCTAGCGGGGGGGGGGGCAGAAATGGCAGTAACCAGGGTTTCTTTTTTTCTCTTGTAAGCTAAGTGCTCCTTTTTTTCAGGTAGGCAGGAGCAGTTTTGTCCAGAAGGATAGGGGTTTTCTGATCCTGTCTTATTTTACCTGGATATTGTGAAGGGTAGGTGGTTGAATGGGTCTTCTCCCGGCGACAGCGACGTATCCTATGCGCCGCAGGGCTTCCTGTGCTAAAGCACATGGATGCTTGTTAAGATAGCAGCACGTTGCTTTATAATTTACAAGCTACTGGCCTCCCTCTTTTGATGAGAGCACAGAGGGTTATAGAAGCTTGGGGGGAAAATACTACTACCTTAATTAGGGAAGTCCTGGAGTCTTTTTTCTCTCACCTCAGTCCAGAAATGGCGGATCAGATGGAGGAAATTTGTATATTGTATTCCCTACAGGAATCAATGGGGAATTCATCTTCAGATCACTTCAATACGGACCTTAATCCATCGGTTACTCTATCTGCTGCTGAATCTGGGAAGAAGAGGCCCAGGCTCTGCTCTGGTAAGTGCCTGATTTTATTATATTTATGGCTCATGTTTTGAAGACATATGCCGGTGTCTGGGCTTCTGTGGTCTCAGTGATTGGAAGCTCTGCAGGTGATCGGACACAGAGCTGCACTGATTACAGGGCTGATTGCACCTGTGCAAGGCCTGGCTGGGTTACACCTTGTTGTGAGTGTTACAACAGTTTTGTAACCTGGCTGAATGCAGCAATGGTAAATCATTATTATATGATGGTTGCTATACGATGATTGCCATATTGTTATACTATACACTATTTTGCTGCTCAGCTTCTGCTAACACTCGGGTTCCTTTATTAAAGCAGACCTACATGTCTTAATTTGGGACACTTTCTGCTGTACAATGTTTTCTTTTTTCCTTGTGCAGAAAGGATGATTTGCAGGAGCTCCCATTTAGTGGAAGCCAGGGAGTCCTTGCACACGCATACAAAGCTTACATTGCTTCTATTGGACGACATGCTTCATTCCTA
Organism: Gastrophryne carolinensis; assembly: GCA_027917425.1. Classification (NCBI taxonomy): domain Eukaryota; kingdom Metazoa; phylum Chordata; class Amphibia; order Anura; family Microhylidae; genus Gastrophryne; species Gastrophryne carolinensis. Next base: position 150,044,071 of record CM051238.1, on the reverse strand, counting down.
GGTGCAGCAACTTCCTGTGCCCAACAGGCTGCCATGATTAACTTTTTATCTCCTATTGTTATAGGTGTAAAGTTTGGCTGTTTTGCAGCCAGTTTTGTGTGTCTATATCAACTCTCTGTAGAATTTACGGGTCTTATAGCTGTTTGTGTGTGTATATATATGTAAGTATTTCTCTTTTTTTGTAGCACTTCTGGCTTGTATACAATATGAATAGTGTATTGCTGGTTGTGCACGCATTTGGTTTTTACCTGGTGCCAGGGCCGGATTATGAGGGGGGCGCAAGGGGTGCGAGCCCCGGGGCCTCCACCAATCTTTGGGCTATGGTCTGGTCCAGGAGGCTTTTCAGTCTTTGGTCTGACAGGGTGCATGGCCAGCAACAAAGCTATCGGCGGCAGTGGGGGCCCCCTGTGCCTGGGCAAGCCTCTGTTTTTGCAAACCTGCAGCCAAACAGGACAGGGCGGAGAGTCTAGAGCAGCAAAGCTGCTGTCATCAACACTACAGTGATGGATGCGTGCAGAGCTGGCAATCGGCGGCCACTTACAAGCCACGAGCACAGCCGCTGGCAGCTCAGTGCAGGGAACTGTTTTCTGCTGGATCTGGCTTTGCATTTAAACCAGAACAAGAGCCTGACTTAGGGGAGAAAGAAAACTTCCAGAAATTCACTTACCTCATCCTATACTATAGCATTAATAGCACTTTGTATCAGTTATTTGTGACTATTGGTCCACTTTAACAGATTTTCCTGTCCCGGGCAGATGGGGACTCATCAATTCTTATAACCTACATATGCGCTTATTCAGAAATAGGCAGGTTATGTATGCAGAAGTTCAGATACAGGTATAGCTTCACTCCTGTTGGAAAACCTTAGGTACCACCAGTGTTACATTTACCACTGGTTAAGAACCCCTGATTTAGGGTGTTATGCTAATGCTGGTAGTTCATTCTCTTGTTGTTATGCAGTCAGGATGACAATCTGGTTTGGTCTTCACCCGATTTAAGAGGAATTCTGTTTCTTGTATTTTAACCCTTATAAGGGAACATAACTTGGAATTACCCTGTTGTTTGCCTTTTTTGGTGCTTCCACCATTTTTATAAGGAGTCTTTATACTCAGACAAGCTTCCCAGAGCTATCTATCTACCTTGGCAGCAAGGGAAGGATAAGAGTCTTTGGCTTGGCATCCGCTCCCAGGCTCTTCGCCAAGGTTCTGACTGATCCTCTGGCGTATTTTAGGCATAGAGAGTTCGGGATCATAGCTGATTTTGGATGATCTGCTGCTCTTTGCCCTAAGCCGAGATAAATTATGTCAGGATCCTTATGTGACAAGACCTTACAGGATCAGTCCTTTGTGGGGGTGTTGCCCTATCTAGGGTCCTGAATTATGAGAATCCAGTTTAGTTCCATCTCAGGTCACAACTTATTTAGGTTCGTGATCTATTCGATCTTTCAGAACATTGTCTTGCCTTCCCAGAGATGAGGACCCTCCATGAATCAGTTCAGTCTTTGTGTACTAATAGGATGGTCCGTGCGTCAGGCCATGAGTCTTTGGGGTTATTTTTTTGGCCTCCAGCCTTTCCAGCAGTAAGGTGGGGTCAGCTATTATCAGGGTCGCTCAAGCCTCAGATCTTGAGCACCTGAGACAAATTTCTGTAATTCCCACTAGATGTGAAGTTCCCCGACAAGAAATCACTGAAATGGTGGGTGTGCGAGGACAGATTGGCCTCGATTCAATAAAGGTAGAAAAAAATTCTCATGGTAGTAAAAAATTCAATTCATGAGAAAAAAGCCTGTCACTGTTACTGAATCACTAGAAAAAAAGACAATGAAAGTCAATGGCAGCTTTTACTTCAGTGTAGAAAGGAGTAAACGGTTCTCTACTTTTCTTGCGAGTAAAAAAGTACCAATGACTTTCATTGTTTTCTTAGCTGGTGATTCAACAACAGTGAAATTCTCAGACTTTTTTCTCATGAATTGAATCTTTTACTACCATGAGAATTTTTTTCTACCTTTATTGAATCAAGGCCAATGTGTCAATGCTCTGTTCTGAGGACATCCCATGGACTAAACTGTCACAACAGTCGCCTCCTCATGAATTTGGGGAGCCCATTGTGGGGCTTTGACTTTACATGGTAGATGGTCTTTTTTTTTTTATCGTCTCAGACCAGCCAAGGGGTCGACATGTTCAGATCAGAACACACAAGACAACGACCTTAGTTTATTTTGAATCAACAGGGAAACACCCGATCGCCCCAACTCCTGGCAATGGAAATTCTGCTTTGGGTTAAACAGAACCGGCTTTGTCAGCCTTCCATATGAGTAGTGCCAGAATCGATTGCCAGACTTTCTAACTCGCTCTCCATTTTTGGAGGCAGAGTGATCTCTGTACCAGGCAGTGTTTTGATCAAGTGGGTGCCCTGAGAGGGGTCTCTGCAGTTGGATCTCTTGGAGGGTAGAATCACAAAATTGAAGACTTTTTTTCTCTAAATCCCTCTGACCCAGCTCTGGGAGTAGACACTCTGGCACACAGGTGGCCATTCAGGCTGTGTTTTTGTGTTTCTTCCATTTAAGATGCTTTCTCAAGTATTAAACATATTAGCCAGTCTACAGTAACTCTGTCAATACAGGAGGCTTGAAGGCTTTCAGCAAGGTTGGATCTGCTGTCCCAGGGACCAGTGCTTTGCTTGGATCCTCAGGAGCGGTGTTCGACCCTGGGACGTTGAAGTCACCTTGCTTATTAAGAAGGGGTTTCCAAATAGGACTATCAAGACCCTTCTCATAAGTAGGAAAGGGCTGACAAGAAAAAATTATTTGAAGGTCTGAAAGATCTTTGAGATATGGAAGATTCAGAATAATCCTGCATCTAACCTTCCGGATGCCCTTGATTTCCTCCGGAGGGGAGTTGATCTGGGTCTCAGCATCAGTAATCTAAGCGTACAGCTGGCAGTTCTGTCAGTTTTTTCTTGGATAAAATCATCTTTGTCGCTGGTAGACGAGTTCTTCTGGCTGCAGGGTGATCTAAGCCGGTCCGCATGAACATAGCTCTTCTACAGGACCTGGCTAAGGTCCTAACAGCAATCACAGCTCATGTTTTTGATCCAATTCAGGACTCCCCTATATTTTTGGGGGCTATTACCTTGGCACGCAGAGTGAGCGATATTTCGTTTTTTCAGGATCAGGAAGTATTAAGGTTGGTCCCCTGCTACCTACCAAAGATATCTTCTGACTTTCATAGAACTCAGGAGATTGTTTTTTCCATCTGCAGTCAAGATTCTTTATTTAATACAGTATATCTTGTATGTCAGCATAGGGTTTCTGGAATACTTTCGTCATATCTGATGATTGGAGGAAGGCGAATAGCCTATTCAGGTTTTTTCTCAGGTCCGAGAAAGGGCCATTAAGTATCCAAGTCAACTTTGGCACCTGGATGTAGGGTGCCATCAGTATGGCCTATCATGGGTTCTCGACGAGAGTTGTCTCTAGACACAGAACAAGAACACAAGCTGGGGCCTCTATTGAACAGGTTTGTAAAGGGGCCACCAAGGTCTTCAGCCAAGACTTTGAGGCATTTGGACTTACTGACCTTACAGGATCAAAGACAGAAGTGTCTTTGATCTGTATTCCCCACCCAATAGAGGTAGATCTCGCCTATCTCTCAGGAGTATGCTGCCCGGAGGATGTTTTGAGAAAACTTAAGTTAGTAACCTGGTAACTTCTTTTCTAAACATCCAAATGGGCAGAATACGGGGGTTTTCCCTCCCTTAAGATTGCATTGAATATATATTTCATGTTTTATTGACCAGTTCTGTGTTTTTGGTCTGTCTTATCTTTTTCCAGATCTCTACAACAACTGAGGAATGGGAGGGGGAGTCAAAGTACTGCTCTGACTTTTCGAATATGCATTTGTTTGATATTTAAATTTATTATCATTACTCAGTAGATTGTTTTTAGCAGTTGTTCTCTGGGTATTGTTTAGGACTGCTTGTATGTTGTTTCATAAACATTGTGTATTTTTTATATTAGAGGTGTAGTGCGCAATTTGTAGAAATAGATTTTTTTTTCAGTTTCAAGATCTATGTAATAGACGCTCAATAAAATATCAATACTGTGCCCTGACAGTTGAGAAAGGCTCTATGAAATATTAAAAGTGCAAAGCCATAAACAGAATATACTGAGATGTTTGGGGCTTTGGCAGTTTGAAAGGCCAGTTTCCTTCTTCCTGTTTCTGACAAATATGACCATACAGAGTTGTAAATCAAGGTCCTTACAGAGCAAGCTAGAGGCCGGTCATCCATGTAAATCGGATAAAGAATAATTGGGGTCATAGGAAACATCCTCAAATAAAAGAAAACGATATTCAATGTTATCTGTTCAGGCAAAAAACAGAAATGATACATACTCTAATAGTCCCACGCAGCTGATGGTGGAGGATCACATTGCTGAGGATTTAACCTCTTTCTCACCACAATAACATTTGGGATTACTTTAGTTTGAAGGACTCTTAAGAAGACTAAAAGGCTGATTCAGAACAGCGAGAATTTTTTTGCTCACTTTTTTGTGAGTAAAAAAAGGTATTTTTAGTGCGAGTCTAGTTGTGCAATTTTTTTACGTTAATTTTTTTAATTTGCACAGCAAAAAATGGTGCTATATTACACCAGTGGAGAAATCCTTAAAAAGAATTCTCCTGGTGCTAAATTGGCCCTGATATTTCAAATGCCTGATATGCCTTTATATATTTCAGAACTGCACCCTTCAACATGTGCAAAACCACTTCCATAACGTTTTTTAACCCTTTAGGTGCGTCACAAGAATTAACACATTGCAGCTTCTTTTGAACATAAGGTAATTGTACATCATATGTCAAGAAGGGGTAAAGATACTCACCTGAAGGATTGTATTTTATGAATGATGGCTTTGTCTGAATTAATTGCCCCCAATGGTTTTGTTTGAATGTGCCCCCTGCTTTTATATATTTTATGAGATATAGGGCCTGAATTATCAAGCAAATTAGAGTAGAGCAAAATGTAGATCAGTCAAAACGCCAGCCTTAATCCAGTTCAAAGGATAAAATATCCACGTTTTATTCCATACAAAAATTCAATAAAAGCATTCCATCCATGAATATGAGTCAGGATAAAGCATCAGGGAGCAGGTTGGATGCCAACGCGTTTCGGGCACAGACTCAGCCCTTAATCATGACACTCACTAGAGTAGAGCAAAATATAATTTATAATTTTTCAGCATGTTGCTGCGCTGCTAATGTTTTAGTAAATGTGCTTCTTGCGGTGCAGCAACATGCACCAGTGTGAAAAAATAGTTATAAATTAGATTTTGCACCACTCTAATTTGCATTGAAGTGGCATTGTCTGGCAGAAGTGCTTGATAAATCGGGCTCAAAATTGTCCCAAGGAATTTGTCACCCTTTCCACCGCCATTCCTTTAGTGTTTCTGAGGGACTCTAAAGTCACTATCTCTACAATTTCTGCTGAGTAGAGAATTGAGTTGTTTTTTTTACACCAGAGACCCAGTTTGGCAAGTTGCTCAGGATATACTAGGTCATTGTCATTGATGAGAATCTTAATTGAATGATCAGTGAAAGTGCAACCGTTGGTATGTAAAACGACGAACAGAGAAAACAATTCACATCATTGTGTATTCACTTTCACTAGGTATTAGTAGGTAACCCATAAACTCTCTATTATGGCAATCCCGAGTTGCCAGCCAATCACTGGTTCACGTTCCATTCAGCTTTTACTATGCCGCTCAGAGCTCCAATTAAAGCTCCTCACTTTCGCCAGCCATTCATAAATGCCCAGGGTGGGGAAGCGCCTCAGCTAAAGGTTTAGTGGGGATGTTGCTGCCCAAAGACGCACTGTGGGATTGCCAGCTATGTGAGTCAGGAATATGCACAGCAGGGCACCCAATTTGTGATGCCCCACAAAGAGGGAGACCTCTCTTGATGCTGTGTCCTCTATGGACACCTAGAATACTGGCACCCTGTGCGGCTGCTCCATCTGAACATCCTAAATGATGACCATGAGAGTTTATGGCTAAAGCCTAAATGTAGTTAAAAAACGAATAATACATACCTTAGGTGCTCCTTGCTTCTGGTCACCTAATTCCAAAATATTTAAAGTGGAGCAATCCCCAGCCTAGTGTCTATAAGATGACCATTCCGGTGGCCGAAACAATAGCGGCATTTGCTACCCACGTGAGCACTGGGCGGCTACCTGCTGCACTGGATTCCACGCAAAGGATCAAGGTGAAGGTACGATTTACTGAGGTTCTGGGGGGTTATGTGTGCCCCCCCCAGCTTGTCATATAGCTGCGGGGACCAATGCCTGCACACTAAGCTTTTGTTGTTACAGCTCAGAATGGCATACAAAAAACTAAATGGAATGTAAAGCGGTGATTGGTGGTCCTAGAATGCACCATGGGAGTTTAAGGGTGATCTACGGGGTTTTACACAGTGGGGATTCACAAATCGGGATGCCCTGGGAAGAATCCATAAAACCTGGAAAATCCTGACTTTTGTTCCTCTTTAAGAAACAGGCCATGCCCCAACTCCTAATTCCTCTGGCATCCTGGCTGTGTCAATTCTGTTTCAAGGGCAGGGCAATCCCCCGGGTGCCCTTATCCCAGCTGTTCTGATTTCTGCAGGTGAGTCTGGGCCATTTTTAGTGGTGCAGGGCTCTCATCCCTCCATATTGGGCTCAGCTATGGGGGGGCACTGCCTGCTGCTACAGTAGATGCAAAGCATGGCATGGCTGTCCCTGACAGCAACAGCACTATAGGATGGGTGAGACGGGGGGGGGGGGGGGGGCTCTGTTTTACCTTGAGGTTCACACTGCTGCTGTCCATTTACAAAACAGGCAACCCCCCCCCCCCCCCCATTCCTTTGCAATACAGTGCCTTGCAGACATTGCTGGAGAGCAGCAATGGATGCCTGCAGCCAGGGTGAAGATCAAGAACTACAGAGAACTATGGATCTTCAGCCTGGGATATAAGAAACTATACTAAGCAATAGATATTAAAACTGCCCTTATTTTCAGTTAAATAAAGCATTCGACTTAAAGCAAAAATGATATTGGACATGACACTATTGGGTTAACCAGGATCTAGATTGTGAATTCTCAGCAGTAATTAAAGCAGATCAAGATCAGGGGAAAACCTGGGAAGAGAATGATTACTGGCAGATGGTGGTTCAGTGTGATATTTCTGTGCAAACAAGAGTAAAGAGGTTGTACTTCATGAGAAATATCCGGCTTACCGAGGAAGGCACAGATGCGGGTTAGATAAGGCCAGTGCTGAGGATCGAGGCTTTCATAACAATATGTATCTAGCTGTGTCTTTAATTAAAACTAAAATCTGTATAGAAAATTCCCTATTTTGCACATCATACATGCAGATATACACCCACCGAGGATGTTATTAGAAGCTTGTGTATTGGGCCTGGCTGGGAAAAGGGGGTCCTGACCAGGTAAGGCTGAGGGCAGCCCCGTTCTGGGACACGCTATGTGATAATGAATGAGGGTATCTGCCCCTCCAGTAACCTCTATGTGACGGCTGAGCTCCAAGGCAACCAGGCTGGTTCAAACTAGGGGCCCAGACATCACATATTAGTTATAGGGAGGAGGCAGACTCTGTACAGCCTATATTGTATCTGGACAACTTGTTTCCTATATAGTCTGAATACTGTGACAAGCCTGGTTGCCTTGAGCCCAGTTCATGCTTCACATTTAGGTTATGGGAGCCATTGTGGCAGTTCTGATTAAATCATCCAGTCAGCTAATCTTGTTGGAGTGCTGCAATAGTGTGGTTGATAGGGACAAATGGGCCAGTTCGATCTTCTGGGTTTTTACACACAACTGTTGCACATGAGAGTGGAAGGGTCTAAAACCACAACATTCACTACTGGAGGTATATGGGCAGCTTCAGGTAAAGCAACTGTAGCTTCCAATTTATCCATTGTTTTGTATGTCCCAAATGCACTTACCTGAACGCGGTGTGTGGTTTCCGCATGCACTTCCAAATGTGTGCACTTGAGACCTCTGTTTGAAACCAGATTTAGAGGTTGCACACAAATGTTGTATTTGGCCTATTTGCCTTGCCCATGTGTACCAGGTCAGTTATAAATTGCTGGTGGAGCAGCTGCTATCTATTTAATTTATATCTATGGAGCAGGTGCGGCTGTGGTACATGTGAGCCCCAGAGCAGTGTAACATACTTCCTATTGGAGGAGATGTGGCTGCTTCTATTGGATGAGCTCTACTAGGAAAAGGTGGGTCTCTCAAAAGCAGGGCTCACTGATGATGGTTAGCTACTTTCCCTTTGATCTTAGTATAAATGCGTTAATCAGCACTCCAAAAAATAGGCTTATTAATACTAGAAATATTAATCATATAAAAATGTCATATCCCAATTGAGCTCCGGTGAAAAAAGGTCAATCAGAACAAAAAGCAGTAGTTGTAATAAATGGTTGTACTCAATTTCCTGGCCGCTATGCAGCGTCAGGGAGTATAGCCAGACTCACACAGTGCAAGAAATAGTTAAACCAGTACATAGGCATACCGACAAATAAGAGCTTGAGCATGAATGTAGTTGCTGGACAGGGGACTGCACCCCCCGATGTTTCAGGCTAGAAGTAGCCTTTCCTCGGGGGAAAAGAACATTTTCCTCAAGGGAAAATTATATATAATGATAATGATAGTTGTCCTTTAAAGTGGCTAAAAACCATAAAGTAAGCCCCCCCCCCCCCCCCCCACCCAATTTGCAGGAGGCATCCAAATCTGGTAGTGCCCTGCTATGTGAACCCTCCCCCCATTCTCACCACCAATCCCATCTTGTCCAATATGCTTTACATGCCAGAAATATGAATGAGCGGCATAGAATGTTGTTAACATGCAGATAGGGTAGATGCTGAAACGCGTATCAGTTGCAGGGATGCCAGTGGACATGCACCACCACACAATTGAAAGTCTCTCTTTTTTGAGCTGAGATGCAGGGGCTCATGGAGGCAGCGCTAGGTACCAGGAAGCAATAAGTGCCAACACTCTGAAAGAGTTCAATGAAGAGTACTGTTTCTGTTCACTTTTGTACATATACAGAGTGCAATAATCTTCATTCACCTGTTTTGGAGTGATTGCTCTCCTTGTTACTCTGTTGGAAGGATGCTGCTGCAACTGTGTAAGCATCTTGGGTTTGCCGTATCGGGTGAAATCCCAAATCAAGATTCCCCAGGCAGAGGGAATCCGCCAGTCCTGGAGTCTTTTAGACACCAGGACCAGACATTGGGGGATTCATTTTTTTTAATCACGGTTAGTTTTTCTCAAAGTCCCTATCTGTGCATACACTAACTTCCTCCCAGCTTATCCCAATTGGGCACATGTCTGAGCATATTATGGCACAGCTTTCGTGAGCATGAGCATACCCTGCTGTGGTCAGAGACAGCTGTTGGACCACTGAGAGCACCAAGCAACAGACAGAGTGGCTGTTAGACCAATTTTTGGTATGGTCCTGGGGGAAAATAATTGAAAAGAAGGAAAAACTTGGAAGCTCTGCAACGGCTTCTACCCTGTGAGGAGAGGCACATGGGACAGACACCAGGTGAGCTGCTTGCTGCCTTATTATTGCCGTTGGGTTTATAGTCCATTGCCAGGGTGGCAGTTAGAGGCTTCCATGCTGACTCCTTTTAGAAATTTCCTGTGTGTGGGGGGGGGGGGGGGGGGGATTTTTTAGATAAAAAAACTGAAAAAGAAACTATGTTAGAAGGGTTTATATAGGGGTGAGTTTGGTTACAGAGATGCTATAGTCTCCAGTCTGAAGATGATTGCTTGCCCTGCATTGTAATCTGACCCGATAACCAGATATCTCTTCTATGAGGGGATGTGTCTCCTTCTAACTGAAAAATAATAATAATAATAAACGGGATGCTACATTCCTTAAATGACTTCATCTTGATGCTCAATCCATACCATTAATGTACAGACTCGTAATGGCCACATATTCAGTATTTTTTTTTAGACATTTCCGAGAACACATCTCTGTGTGGCATTCCTGGCATACAAACCGGCAAACTTAATGATGGTTCATTAAACGCCAAGGCCTTTGTAGATTCCACGGTCAGTATAAATCAGTCTGTTCAATGACGTAATGTTCACACATTTGCGCTGCATAAACTGCATCTCAGTCACTCACATCAGGGCCGGATTAAGTGTGATGGAGGCCCCTGGCAAGAAGATCTGGTGAAGGTCCCTTTATAGTACACCAGTCACCCCTATCAACACCTGCCAAGGGGTCACCTGCCACCTGCCATGAACTCAGTTTGGGCTGATCTGGGGAATCCTGCTTCCCTAGCCACCAAACCTCCTCTTCGCTACCTCTTTTGGATTTGGGGGACATCCTTGGCTCCAGTAAACTGAAGTATTAATCCAATAAACGTACCTAATTTAAACCGGACCTTCACAATGAATAAGAGTCTATCTTGTATGTTTTCCCTAACCCAGCTACTGCTGATGGTGGCACATGGAGTTTCAGGCTGCCTGCAAGCAGGAAGTGCCTTCTGACTATGCCGCTCTGCATTCTGGGATTGCTGTCCTTTTCCTGACCCCAGCTCTACTCTGTGCAAAGCACAGCTATATCCCGTGCCCCTGTACTTTTGCCCCTCTACTCTCCTCAGTATGTGATGCTTCTGAAGCAAGATGGCGGCACCCGTATCATTGAGTGCTGAACAGAGTTGAAGCCCAGCGGGGGAAAGAATAATAAGTAAGTGACTAAAACCTTAAAAAATATTAATTTTAGATGCTGGAAGTTTTTTAAGGTTTGGGCTTTTCATTAAATGATGCTAAAGGTCCGGTTTAAATGTTTAAAGGTTTTTATGTTACTAATATAAAATTATTTGTTCATGACTTTTCATTTTTGTCAAACACCTATTTACTTAACCTATTCCACTCATCGCAGTTCATATCAGAAGAAAGAAAAAAAGGGGGGGGAGAAGAAAAGAGAGAGCAAGAGGGACAAAATTTAATTTAGAGACCAAAGGTGAGAAACTATTTTTTTTTTATCACCTCTCCATGGAAACCAGCCATATACATAGTGCAGAGTCCAGGGTGATCAGAACCTTCTCTGCAATTTTGGTGTAACCCCCCCCCCCCCCCAAAAAAAAAAAAAAAAAAAATCAAAAAGATAAGCACCAATGGCTTAAAAAGCTCTAGGGATCCTTTTCAAACTCGCCTTTCCAGCTATCCCACAGCACAGGACGCAGGGACCAAGCCTGGTGCGATGGTAGTAGCTTTGCTTAGAATACATAAGGTATTTATATGCTCAAACTATAAACTACTGTTATAATGCCACAGGCCCAGCACTCACACTTAACACAGCAGATGTCACGGTTATAGCAATCCAATAGCTTAGATAGGTCACAATATTTTCACTATAGGCCAACAGACTTTCACACCACAACAGAATTCATTAAAGCAGACCAACACACACGCTTGGCCACCTGACGCTCACATGGCTAAAGAGAGCCGCCATTGTTCCGGCCTCTCCCCACGTGAGCGTCGGCGCCTGAGGCGTGTGTTCTAGCTTCTGTTCCCTCTCCACTCCTGGTGGGGAATTAAAATGCACCAAAACCTGAGATTTGGACTATCCCAGGTTTTGGTCCTTGCCCCCAGGGCACCCCGATTTGGTGTCTTTTAAACTCCAGGACTGGAATATTGGGTGATTGGTCCACTATAAGTGGGTATTTGGTGTTCACCTTTGCAGCTCAAATGTAATACAATTTTCCATGTTTATTATGCTCCCGTTTGCTCAATGGGTAGCGGTATGAATGTATAAATATATGCGCCTTCCTATCTATTCCTAAAGGGTTAAGGTTTCTCCTGTTGCTAAAGGATTACGTTGTTTCTTCTTCTAGGCCCAGCCCAGCCAGAGAATACACATTAGAAGGTAGCATAGTAACTGCTAGGATGCCCCCCCCCGCCCCCATCTTTTATTTACACTCCTATTAAAGTGGCTTTCAGTCATTTGGAAATGGCAGCTAATGCCCATACTGAACCCCTGGCGAGGTGCCAAGCAGCGCAATTACTATGCCAGAGAGCCATCGCCTGCCTCCATTCTAACCTCTCCCTCATCTCTCCTGCATTTACATGAAGGTGGAGAAATGATTACTGATGGCTCCGTGGTGTCATTGAGGCCACCCGAGTGGAGAATCTGTTGTCTCAGATAAGCCTTATGCTGCGGGCAACAATATCAGACATGTTTACATGGCTGGCTGCTAGGGAGATTTTTTTTAATCTTAGCTAATATATTTTGAATATTTCTGTTACATTACTGCTGGCTATTTAGAATAAAGTAGAAAGTTATGCATTTATTGTAACAAATCACAGTCACATTTGCTTATACTGACTCCCCAAAAAGAAGGAAAAAGAATGTGCCGCTGGGTGGATAAGGCTAAGGTGAGTAGAGTTTAAAATAGTTTGTTAAAGTGGACCAAAACCCAGAATTTACCCCCAGGGTACCCTGATCAGGGGTAACCCACTGTGTGAAACCCCCCAGTCACCCGAACAAACTCATCTCTTCCTGGTCCTACGACGCGGGAACTACCATGTGCATCCACTTGTCCAATTGGATACACTCGAGCTTCTTCGTCTAGGAGCTCGTGTAATGAGAACGGATCCGAGCGCACTGCCAGTGCATCCCCCACTACCCTTTAACAGGGAGTGTGCCCGCGCTGGCCATTCACAAATGCCTGGTGGGAGCATGCGTCCTGCTAAAGGGATCGCGCATGCCCCATTGGAGCGGGAACAAAGGTGAGTTTTCGAGTGACCCTGGGGGTTTCACACAGTGGGGCACCCCCGATCAAGGTGCCCTGGGGGGAGTGAGTATGGGTTTTGGTCCATGTTAAAGGACTTTTTGCACAGTGTGTGTTTCACTACTAATGGTTTTTGCTGCTGCTGCAGTGTTTTTAGATCTTTTAGTCACATGCTTCTATAGTATTCTGAAGTACAAGTATAAGAATGTCATGTTTTTTTTCAACTTTTATTAACAAGTTTATGCAAGCTTATGCTCAAGCCTCAATATTTACCCTGTTGACTAAGTTGCTCTTGAAACCTTGGGGAAAGTTGTCCTTGAAGGGGGGGTGGTTAGATCCAATTCTTGATTCATGTCAGTGTTCTTAGGCAAAAAAAAACCTTGGATGAAAAGCAAACCCACACATGAATGGCCTTGTGATGCTCACCTTATTTATTTTCTACACAGTCATCCTTCCAGCTGTCCCAAGCAGTCTGAAGGGGGCTTCATCAGAAAACCCCAATCCTCTGCAGTCCAATTCCTGTACTCCTACAACCTGATGTTTTTCTTGGAGAGAAGTGGCTTCTTTGCTGCCTTTCTTGAAACCAAGCCGGCCTCCAAAAGCCTGTGTCTCACCAAGCTTTCATAAATGCTGACACCTGCCTGCTGCCATTTCCAAACAAGCTTTCCAGACCAACCCCTTAGCTAGATCCTCTTTAGGGCGTGGTCCTGAGTCCTTTCTTGGGCACACTGAGGCTTTCTCCACAGCTATTGGACTTTTGTCCTTGACGTTAGAAATCAATGGTGGATTTAGGGACAATGTTACATGCAGCAATTTTCTGGCCTGTAAAGCCCTTTGTATCCAAAGCAATGGCAGTATATTTCATTGGAAATAATAATGGGTAACAGAAGAATGATTTCAAGCAGAATCCTGCTTTTAAAACAGTCAGCCTGACAGAGCCACACTTTCCCCTGAGCTGACAAGAACACTGAAATTATATTAATTTATACCAGGGCTGAAATTCATTGGAAATGGTTAATTTAATTTGCCACACTTGTGTTCTAGTTCAGTGTATCTCAATCCTGCCCTCAATTACTCCCAACAGGCTAAGTTGTGTGAATCTGCGCAGCTGGGTTGTACTGATGAACCTCTAATTACTTTACCTGTGTACAGAATATGTGCGGAGATCCTTTGCCTGTTGGGGGTACTTGAGAAACACTGCTCAAGTCCATTGGTTGTCATCTTGTAAGACATAGAGGTCCCATAATATCACCAAGGGGTCATATATTACCATCCCCTAAAGAGCTGCTTGTAGCAGCACTGCTGTAACTTGAAGGTTGGTTCTCTCTTGAGTGCTGTCCTACCTGAAACCTTTCAGTGCCAGCCTACCTAGAGCAATTTCTGAGCATTTGCACTATATATGTTTTACTGTGACTTTTGCAGGGAAATTATATAGTTTTTAAGAAACCCATATTGCTTGTAAAAGCCCCATTCCTCCCAATTACAATGGTACCACTTATGTACCGGTAGACGCCCAGAAGAACTCAAACCGATCTGAGCACTTTGTTATTTAAAAAAAAAAAATGACAACTAACTGCACCTTGCAGTTAACTTGAAAAACTGTCAATGGTTAAGCCCTTTTTTAAAATATCCCTTCTCTCTAGCAAAACCAACCCGGCACCAGTTATGTGGCCCTGGCCCTAAAGTCTACCAACCGACATGGGCACTGGGCTCTTCTGCCCCCCCCCCCCCCCCCCCAGACTTTGAGGATGCACGTAATCGGGCGGGGGTTTTGGCAAGTCACTCGCTTGCTGACATGGGGACTGGGCTGGTCCATTCTGCCCTTTGAACTGGTATAGGGGCATCAAGGACCCCTTACTAGTTCACAAAGGGTTTAAGCGGAAAAAAACACACACTTGAAAAAGAATGTTATTCTTTGCTCTTCTACCTCTCTTTATACCCCCTTCCATTGATGGGTGCTGTCCCATGTTTGATCTCTGTTGTCTTTAGCCGGGAGCAGGATGGAGGATCTTTGTCCTCTGCCCTGCTCCCAGAAATCACTCGCACTGTAGGGAGGGACTTTTTGTACCGGTTCGATTGAGCTGACATCAGCTCACACTACTAGAATCAAAAGTCCCTCCCTGCAGTGGGAAGAGAGCTTCCGGGATCCAAGTGCAGGAAAGGAAATCTGTGTCCTCTGTCCCCTTGAAGAAACCGGCCCAAGAATCGGAGGCCTGCCAGGGGATAAATAGCAGTGGCCCTCTGCACTCCCCCTTGAGATATCATTGGTGGCACAGTTGAAACCAAGTAGCCTTGGTACATGTCAGCATTGCTCCCCTCTTAGAGCTCCTGTTTATTCTTCAATGGTTGAGTCTGCCTCAGATTTCCTGTTAAGACTGTGCCACCAAATGAGTGGATATCCAGAAATTGCTCCTGTAGCACAAGGGCAATGCCAATAGCTATGGTACAGGTCAGACATAGAGGACATCAGCTATCTGAATGATATAAAGCAACTAACAATAGTGCAAGGTCAGGGTAGGAGCAACATAACAGGTCACTAAGTGCTGCAGGTTGGGCATTACTAAGCTTGTGTTGGGGCCGCAGGTTGGGCATTACTAAGCTTGTGTTGGGGCCGCAGGTTGGGCATTACTAAGCTTGTGTTGGGGCCGCAGGTTGGGCATTACTAAGCTTGTGTTGGGGCCGCAGGTTGGGCATTACTAAGCTTGTGTTGGGGCCGCAGGTTGGGCATTACTAAACTCGTGTTGGGGCCGCAGGTTGGGCATTACTAAGCTTGTGTTGGGGTCGCAGGTTGGGCATTACTAAGCTTGTGTTGGGGCCGCAGGTTGGGCATTACTAAGTTTGTGTTGGGGCCGCAGGTTGGGCATTACTAAGCTTGTGTTGGGGCCGCAGGTTGGGCATTACTAAGTTTGTGTTGGGGCCGCAGGTTGGGCATTACTAAGCTTGTGTTGGGACTGCAGGTTGGGCATTACTAAACTCGTGTTGGGGCGCAGGTTGGGCATTACTAAGCTTGTGTTGGGGTCACAGGTTGGGCATTACTAAGCTTGTGTTGGGGCCGCAGGTTGGGCATTACTAGACTCGTGTTGGGGCCACAGATTGGGCATTACTAAGCTCCTGTTGGGGCTGCCGGTTGGGCATTACTAAGCTTGTGTTGGGGCCGCAGGTTGGGCATTACTAGGCTCGTGTTGGGGCCGCAGATTGGGCATTACTAAGCTCCTGTTGGGGCTGCCGGTTGGGCATTACTAAGCTCGTGTTGGCGCTGCAGGTTGGGCATTACTAAGCTTGTGTTGGGGCCGCAGGTTGGGCATTACTAAGCTTGTGTTGGGGGCCGCAGGTTAGGCATTACTAAGCTTGTGTGGGCCACAGGTTGGGCATTACTAAGCTTGTGTTGGGGCTGCAGGTTGGGCATTACTAAGCTCGTTTTGGGGCTGCAGGTTGGGCATTACTAAGCGTGTGTTGGGGGCCACAGGTTAGGCATTACTAAGCTTGTGTGGGCCGCAGGTTGGGCATTACTAAGCTTGTGTTGGGGCTGCAGGTTGGGCATTACTAAGCTCGTGTTGGGGCTGCAGGTTGGGCATTACTAAGCTTGTGTTGGGGCCGCAGGTTGGGCATTACTAAGCTCGTGTTGGGGCTGCAGGTTGGGCATTACTAAGCTCGTGTTGGGGCCGCAGGTTGGGCATTACTAAGCTTGTGTTGGGGCCGCAGGTTGGGCATTACTAAGCTTGTGTTGGGGGCCGCAGGTTAGGCATTACTAAGCTTGTGTGGGCCACAGGTTGGGCATTACTAAGCTTGTGTTGGGGCTGCAGATTGGGCATTACTAAGCTTCTGTTGGGGCTGCCGGTTGGGCATTACTAAGCTCGTGTTGGGGCTGCAGGTTGGGCATTACTAAGCTTGTGTTGGGGCCGCAGGTTGGGCATTACTAAGCTCGTGTTGGGGCTGCAGGTTTTGGCATTACTAAGATTGTGTTGGGGCCGCAGGTTGGGCATTACTAGGCTCGTGTTGGGGCTGCAGGTTTTGGCATTACTAAGATTGTGTTGGGGCCGCAGGTTGGGCATTACTAGGCTCGTGTTGGGGCCGCAGATTGGGCATTACTAAGCTCCTGTTGGGGCTGCCGGTTGGGCATTACTAAGCTTGTGTTGGGCATTACTAAGCTTGTGTTGGGGCCGCAGGTTGGGCATTACTAGGCTCGTGTTGGGGCCGCAGATTGGGCATTACTAAGCTCCTGTTGGGGCTGCCGGTTGGGCATTACTAAGCTTGTGTTGGGGCCGCAGGTTGGGCATTACTAGGCTCGTGTTGGGGCCGCAGATTGGGCATTACTAAGCTCCTGTTGGGGCTGCCGGTTGGGCATTACTAAGCTCGTGTTGGCGCTGCAGGTTGGGCATTACTAAGCTTGTGTTGGGGCCGCAGGTTGGGCATTACTAAGCTCGTGTTGGGGCTGCAGGTTGGGCATTACTAAGCTCGTGTTGGGGCCGCAGGTTGGGCATTACTAAGCTCGTGTTGGGGCTGCAGGTTGGGCATTACTAAGCTCGTGTTGGGGCCGCAGGTTGGGCATTACTAAGCTTGTGTTGGGGCCGCAGGTTAGGCATTACTAAGCTTGTGTGGGCCACAGGTTGGGCATTACTAAGCTTGTGTTGGGGCTGCAGATTGGGCATTACTAAGCTTCTGTTGGGGCTGCCGGTTGGGCATTACTAAGCTCGTGTTGGGGCTGCAGGTTGGGCATTACTAAGCTTGTGTTGGGGCCGCAGGTTGGGCATTACTAAGCTCGTGTTGGGGCTGCAGGTTTTGGCATTACTAAGATTGTGTTGGGGCCGCAGGTTGGGCATTACTAGGCTCGTGTTGGGGCTGCAGGTTTTGGCATTACTAAGCTCCTGTTGGGGCTGCCGGTTGGGCATTACTAAGCTTGTGTTGGGGTCGCAGGTTGGGCATTACTAAGCTTGTGTTGGGGCCGCAGGTTGGGCATTACTAGGCTCGTGTTGGGGCCGCAGATTGGGCATTACTAAGCTCCTGTTGGGGCTGCCGGTTGGGCATTACTAAGCTTGTGTTGGGGCCGCAGGTTGGGCATTACTAGGCTCCTGTTGGGGCCGCCGGTTGGGCATTACTAAGCTCGTGTTGGCGCTGCAGGTTGGGCATTACTAAGCTTGTGTTGGGGCCGCAGGTTGGGCATTACTAAGCTTGTGTTGGGGGCCGCAGGTTAGGCATTACTAAGCTCGTGTTGGGGCTGCAGGTTGGGCATTACTAAGCTCGTGTTGGGGCCGCAGGTTGGGCATTACTAAGCTCGTGTTGGGGCTGCAGGTTGGGCATTACTAAGCTCGTGTTGGGGCCGCAGGTTGGGCATTACTAAGCTTGTGTTGGGGCCTCAGGTTGGGCATTACTAAGGTTGGGCATTACTAAGCTTGTGTTGGGGGCCACAGGTTAGGCATTACTAAGCTTGTGTGGGCCACAGGTTGGGCATTACTAAGCTTGTGTTGGGGCCGCAGGTTGGGCATTACTAGGCTCGTGTTGGGGCCGCAGATTGGGCATTACTAAGCTCCTGTTGGGGCTGCCGGTTGGGCATTACTAAGCTCGTGTTGGCGCTGCAGGTTGGGCATTACTAAGCTTGTGTTGGGGCCGCAGGTTGGGCATTACTAAGCTTGTGTTGGGGGCCGCAGGTTAGGCATTACTAAGCTTGTGTGGGCCACAGGTTGGGCATTACTAAGCTTGTGTTGGGGCTGCAGGTTGGGCATTACTAAGCTCGTTTTGGGGCTGCAGGTTGGGCATTACTAAGCGTGTGTTGGGGGCCACAGGTTAGGCATTACTAAGCTTGTGTGGGCCGCAGGTTGGGCATTACTAAGCTTGTGTTGGGGGCCGCAGGT
Organism: Gastrophryne carolinensis; assembly: GCA_027917425.1. Lineage (NCBI taxonomy): Eukaryota > Metazoa > Chordata > Amphibia > Anura > Microhylidae > Gastrophryne > Gastrophryne carolinensis. Next base: position 150,025,416 of record CM051238.1, on the reverse strand, counting down.
TAGGCATTACTAAGCTTGTGTGGGCCGCAGGTTGGGCATTACTAAGCTTGTGTTGGGGCTGCAGGTTGGGCATTACTAAGCTCGTGTTGGGGCTGCAGGTTGGGCATTACTAAGCTCATGTTGGGGCCACAGGTTGGGCATTACTAAGCTTGTGTTGGGGCCGCAGGTTGGGCATTACTAAGCTTGTGTTGGGGGCCGCAGGTTAGGCATTACTAAGCTTGTGTGGGCCACAGGTTGGGCATTACTAAGCTTGTGTTGGGGCTGCAGATTGGGCATTACTAAGCTTCTGTTGGGGCTGCCAGTTGGGCATTACTAAGCTCGTGTTGGGGCTGCAGGTTGGGCATTACTAAGCTCGTGTTGGGGCCGCAGGTTGGGCATTACTAAGCTCGTGTTGGGGCTGCAGGTTTTGGCATTACTAAGATTGTGTTTTTGATTTTCGCTGGTAAAAACCACAAAGGAGTCCAGGGCAGTGTATAAAATGGATAAATGATACCCGCATCAAGTGTAAAAAATGCCATGTCTAACAGTGGTCATGTTTGGCTGGTGAAGTAGTATAAAACAGGTGCATATATACCATTATTTTCCATGCACAGTGCACAATTATTGACCACCACCACTTCCCACAAACCAGATCCTATTGCAGTTTTGGCTGATTGTCTAATTGTACTTCGTATCTGGCCATCAATAGCTTGTTGATTAAATTACCGTGTAGCATTAAATGTTCCTAATTGGGCAACCTTTCAAGCTCCCTCTTTCATCTCACAACAATATGTGGCTCTGTGCCAGCCCGCTATGTTTGTGAAACCAAGGTAAGCGGTTGTCCTCTTGGGACCATGTTTCCCTATCATGCAAACAGTGACCATTTACTTTCTTATCTTTTGTTATCGGAGACCAGGTTTCCAATCATTGAACCAACCGCTGATCCATGAAATGACTTTTCCACCATATCTAAGAAGTGTTTTGATTTGGAAGCCATTAGCGAATGTGAGAACTTAAAGTAGAGCTTGTAATATTGGACTTGTAATAGCCTAGTATTTCCATGTGCATACAGTATATACTTACCAATGTATAAGTATCTCACAACAGTGACTACACCTTCTATATATTATATTATTTATATTATTATATTTTGTAACCTGGTTATAAGCAGATTCTGGATGAATAAGCAGGGGCCAAGGATGGACTGCAGCAGGTATTGCTCTGCATGAACTGTCGGTTTAATGTGTCAAAGTTATTAAAGGGCTGGTAAACCCAAATAAAAAGACAAAACGGCACTTATCTTCTTTCCCTCACAGCAGATCCAGGCTGGTCTGCCTCTTATAAACCTACTGCTTTCTGAGATTGAGGTGCACTGGTAGCATGCACCCCAGATTTTTTGTGCAACGACCATTGCTCCATGTGAGTTGTAGCCACACTGCTCCCCACCAGTCACTGTGCTTCTACACAGCCCCCTCTTTTTTTTTTTTGCAATGGAGGGGGCGTGCCAGGCAGTGCATCCTCTGTTATAATGCAATTGTGGGGGGGTGTGTCCCAGCATGGTGGAGAGGTGGTCGCTCGTAGCCCGGCTCCTGCACCCAGACCCTGTTTAGGTGATTACCCGATCACTAGGAAGGCCGCTGCAGACATGCCAAAGAAGCAGCACAAGAGGAGGAACAGGCAAGAAGGCAAAAGAAACCACCTGAATCGTCTGGCGCTGAGAAGCTCGTGGGAAGGTGGCAAGGAAGAGACAGCATTCAAGATGGCGCCGGCCGGCGCGAGTGATGGAAGGGGAGCGGCGACGAAGGCACCCGACGCATCCTCTGCAAGCGAGTCGGGCAGCGTGTGCAGCCTGGAGGGCAGGAGCCCCCACACCAGCGAGGCCGTCGGCGGAGGCGAGAGCGCAGATGATGCGGCCGCAGGAGGCCAGGGAAGGTGTACCAAGATGGCGGCCGGTGCTCCCCGCCGAGGAGGCAATGATGGCAATGGGCGGCCTAAAGGATGCGGCGCCCGAAGAGGAGGCAGGGAGGGGGCTGCAGCGAGAGCAACTGATCACCCTTCCCCTGAGAGAGTGAGCCATGACAGGGTGTGGGACACCCAGGAAAAGACCTCCTACTCCCCAAAAAATAGGGCATTTTCCACCCAGCCGGAGGGAAGAAGGGGTGCAATTAGCCCGCAGCCCTCAGTGGGGGAACAGGCAGAGAGTTCGCTCCTCAAAGCCCAGAGGGCAGAGTCCAAGACACACAGCACACATACTGAGCGGTTGGAGAAGTTTGCCTTTCAACCCAGGGCAACCGAAGGGCCCCTACACTCAGCACCAGTTTGTAGACCAAGTGCAGCCACGAACCCCAAGATCCTGAAGGTGCCACTCCCACAAAGAGATGCAAGGCAAAGAGAAGGCCAAGCCATGTTACGTGGAGAGAGATGCTGGCCCGCATGTTCCCCGGTGTCCCCTTTGCCACCCTCCCCTGAAGGAACCCCAGGCGTGCAAGGTGACAGCCCTGCCCTGATGTCCCCAGCTGGGCCCCTGGCCACTCCAACGCCCATCCCAGTTGAAGTGGGGGAGTGGGCTGTGACGCCCCCTGGAAGGTCGGCAAGCAACATAGGAATTAACGACCAGGAGATCTGCATGGAAACTATCTCCCGCTTGAAAGGGATGCCATCAAAGACGGATATCGAGAATCTTATAAATCTTATAGCGAAATATGAGGCGGCCCATAAACGAGAAATAGCGGCCGTTCGGCAGCAAGTGTCAGAAGTGGAACACAGAGTAGACGCTCTAGAGTCTGATGGTCCCACAATTCTGAAACGCTTTCAGGCGTTGGAAGATAGATGTGACAGATAAGAAATGATGCTCCGGGCTTGCCACCTACACGTGGACGATTTGGAAAACAGGAGCCGTAGAAACAAACTGAGGCTGAGGGGCATCCTGGAAGCGGACACCGCAGAAGACATCAAAAACAACATTGTCTCCTCCATCTTCCACTCCCCAAAAAATAGGGCATTTTCCGCCCAGCTGGAGGGAAGAAGGGGTGCAATTAGCCCGCAGCCCTCAGTGGGGGAACAGGCAGAGAGTTCGCTCCTCAAAGCCCAGAGGGCAGAGTCCAAGACACACAGCACACATACTGAGCGGTTGGAGAAGTTTGCCTTTCAACCCAGGGCAACCGAAGGGCCCTTACACTCAGCACCAGTTTGTAGACCAAGTGCAGCCACGAACCCCAAGATCCTGAAGGTGCCACTCCCACAAAGAGATGCGAGGCAAAGAGAAGGCCAAGCCATGTTACGTGGAGAGAGATGCTGGCCCGCATGTTCCCCGGTGTCCCCTTTGCCACCCTCCCCTGAAGGAACCCCAGGCGTGCGAGGTGACAGCCCTGCCCTGATGTCCCCAGCTGGGCCCCTGGCCACTCCAACGCCCATCCCAGTTGAAGTGGGGGAGTGGGCTGTGACGCCCCCTGGAAGGTCGGCAAGCAACATAGGAATTAACGACCAGGAGATCTGCATGGAAACTATCTCCCGCTTGAAAGGGATGCCATCAAAGACGGATATCGAGAATCTTATAAATCTTATAGCGAAATATGAGGCGGCCCATAAACGAGAAATAGCGGCCGTTCGGCAGCAAGTGTCAGAAGTGGAACACAGAGTAGACGCTCTAGGGTCTGATGGTCCCACAATTCTGAAACGCTTTCAGGCGTTGGAAAATAGATGTGACAGATAAGAAATGATGCTCCGGGCTTGCCACCTACACGTGGACGATTTGGAAAACAGGAGCCGTAGAAACAATCTGAGGCTGAGGGGCATCCTGGAAGCGGACACCGCAGAAGACATCAAAAACAACATTGTCTCCTCCATCTTCAATGATGTCCTGGACAGAGACATCTCCACCCCCATTGAGTTAGATAGGGCCCACCGAGCCCTGGGTCCCAAAAGCATGGACCCTGCCTTCCCCAGGGACATAGTTTGCAGAGTCCATTACTTCTCACTAAAAGAAGAAATCTTGAGGAAAGCTTGGCCTAAGGGCACTGTGACATACAGAAGGGTGACGGTGAAGATTCTCCAGGATCTCTCGAAGCGGACCCTGCAGATGCGGAGAACCATGAAGCCCCTTCTGGAGCTTATCCTCGGCGAGGGCGCCTCCTACAGATGGGGCTATCCGCTCCACCTAATTGTCAAGGCTACGCATGGATCGTTCGTGCTGAGGTCCCACCAAGACCTGGGGGGTCTCTTGTCATTCCTCCAGTGTGAGCCCATCCCCATCCCGGACTGGCTAGATCCCGAGACGCCCCCAATTCCTCGACGTATGACGAGTGAAGCGTGTCGTGGCCCGAGGAACTTTCCAGAGCTCAAGCGCCTTGGGGCTCTTTCAAGATCGTCCAGGGAGAGGTCACGGTGGCTGTCCCAGAGCGTCAGGAACGAAACGGGACATATGAGGTTCCCCCGAGATGGCTCGGTCTCCTGCCCACTCCTTCCCCCGGCTCACCCGTCTAGGGAGGAGGAGAGGATGACGGCAGGACGGCGACTCTCAGGGTCAGCGTGGTGCACATGAGGTTTAACGTTTGCTTGAGCTTTATCATCGGGCATGACACTGCCTTGGCGTACTCTGCGGTGGCGCTTGTCCTAGCCGGGAACTATTCTGAGGACAGTGTATTGGGTCGGGGACGTGTGGACTGTGGTTCGGGCTACTTTTACCCTTGTGAGGCTACAGCACCCCCATTAGGTCGGGTTACCTGGCACTTTTTGCCTAGGAGGCCCAATGTATTCCTGTAGAGGAAAAGTTAGTTTATTTTTTTCCCCCCTTCCCCTACCTACCTCTTCCCCGGCCCCCCCCCCCCCCCTTACAAAGGAGAGGTCTAACGAGTTTGAGAACCTCGCAACTTCTCAGGTTGAGGTCTCTGGGTACTGCCCCTCCACAGAGCGATAGTTTGCCTAAATGTACTCTAGTTTAGTAAGCATGGCAGAAATTCACATGGTTTCTCTCAACGTAAAGGGCCTAAATAGCCCAGAGAAAAGGGGCCTAGTTCTGAGAAATCTTAAAGGGCTCAGAGCGCAGGTAGCATTTGTACAGGAGACTCACTTTAGGGCTAGGAACCCTCCCTCATTCGGTGACAGATATTTCCCAAGGGCTTACCACAGCTATTCTCCGGACTCTAGATCCAGGGGGGTTAGCATCTTGATGGTTGCGGCCCTTCCCTGGGAGCTGGAGGATTACAGGACAGACGAGGAGGGAAGATGGATCTTCCTGAAGGGAAGGATCGCTTCTGTCTAGTACACGTTTGTGAACATGTATGTCCGAATGTAGGTCAGGGCGCCTTCCTGGAGCGCGTGCTAGACGCCCTGTCGCCTTTTAGGGAAGGTGAATTGATTGTGGTGGGGATTTCAACAAAGGGTTAGACCCGCTCATAGATACTTCCAGGGGTAGTCCACATGAGTTGTACGCTAGGTTGAAACGATTAAAAAGGGTCCTAGCTGTCCACCAGCTAGTAGACCCGTGGAGAATACACCACCCAAATGAGAGAGACTATACCTTTTACTCCCCGCCTCATGGATCTTACTCTAGGATAGATTTGTTTTTAGTGCCTCACGCCTCCCTGTGTCGGGTCACGGATGCCACTATTGGCAACATTACAATTTCTGACCATGCACCTGTCACCCTTACTGTTAATTGCCCTCACCCGATTCCTAGGAGCTGGTCCTGGAGGCTAAACACTTCCCTTATGGAAGATCTATGACTAGGGATATTGGAGAGGCTTTCCATAGGTTCTACGAGGCCCTATACAGCCTCCCTAAGGAACGGGGGGCAGATCGGGAGTCCCAACTGGCAGCCTACATTAGAGATTCGGGCCTGCCCGAGTTGCCAGGGGAGGTTGTAGAGGGTTTAGAGCACTCGATCTCCCTAACTGAGCTCCATAAGGCAGTCGCGGGGGCGGCAGGTGGGAAGGCCTCCGGCCCAGATGGCTTCAGCCTTCCTTACTATAAGAAGTTTTTCCCGCTCCTGGCCCCCAAGATGCTTAGAGCCTTTAATTCCGTTAAAGAGGGGGGGCCATTTCCGACGGATACCTTAAGAGCTTACATCACAGTAATCCCGAAAGATGGAAAAGACCCCGCCCAATGCGCCAGTTATAGGCCAATATCGCTCCTAAACACGGATCTAAAGCTGTTTGCAAAGGTTTTAGCCTGCAGGATCGCTCCATACTTGCATCACATTATAGGGCTTGACCAGGTGGGGTTCATGCCGCACAGGGAGGTGAGAGATAACACCATAAAGGTTCTGAATTTGATCCACAGGGCGCAGCAGGGGGCGACCCCCACCCTATTATTGGCGACTGACGCCGAAAAGGCGTTCGATAGGGTGGATTGGGAGTTTATGCAAGCAACGCTCAAACACATTGGTTTTGCCCAAACGTACTGGGCTGAATTGGGAGCTTGTATAGTTCCCCGTCAGCCGCAGTCCGGGTGAATGGCGTGCTTTCAGAGTCTCTCAAAGAGCCGTTCCTTTGCAGGGTTCGACGAAATGGGGCGATTAGGGGTATAGAGGGATCGTTTACCCATTATAAGGTAGCCGCTTATGCGGACGATTTGATCTTTAGCCTGACATGCCCCGAGGTTTCCCTTCCGAATCTGATGGCGGAGCTGAAACAGTACAGAGAGCTCTCAGGGTATAAGATCAACCTCCAAAAATCTGAGGCCCTCAACATAAACATCCCCCCGGAAAGATTTAAAAATATCCAGAATGCTTTCCCTTTTAAGTGGGCGAGAGAAAGCGTTACTTACCTGGGGACTAAGATCGGAAAGAATCTGTCTGACATTTTTGCCGCCAACTTCCCACCTCTTTTGAAGAGATTTGAGGAGGAGATAGCCAAGTGGTCAGGTGGAAAATTATCCTGGCTTGGTCGCTGTAATGCCATCAAAATGAATTTGCTCCCTCGGCTGCTGTACCTTCTACAGACGCTTCCGATTTTGGTCCCCCAGACCTTTCTTCAGAGGGTTAGAGCCCTTTTTGTCAGTTTTGTCTGGAGTGGGAGGAAACCTAGACTAAATAGACACATCCTCACCAGGTCTAAGGAGAACGGAGGGTTGGGTTTTCCTGATCCGGTTGCTCATCATGCTGCGGTGCACCTGAGTAGAGCGGTGGACTGGTGCCTGCATGGGAGGCACAAGCAGTGGGTGGGGCTTGAGCAGGAGTTCTCGAGTGCGCCACTGGCCAACGTGATATGGTTGACAACGAACAGGTTTTGAAACACCCCCCTATAGGTGTTACTCTAAGGACCTGTCAGAAATATAGGGCGCACCCGGATATCTCCCCCTTTCCCACCCCAATGTACCCAATTCTCAGGAACCCATGCTTCCCCCCCGGGCTGTGAGGGTCCGACGTCTAAGATGTGGTATAGGATGGGTATATGCAGGGCAAAGCATTTCTGGGCTGGGGAGAGATGGCATGATCTTGATGCCCTCGCCCTGGAGAAAGGGCTGCCGACATGGACTGGTTGGCAGCAAATTCAATTCATGCATTTTCTCCACTCTCTTCGTGACTTCTCAGGTGAGATGAGGCGGGCTACTCCTTTTGAAGAGCTCTGCTCCAGCTCGGAGGCGGCTAGGCACAAGCTCTCTCCTACATATACAAATTGCTGACATCTTCCTCAGAGGATGATGGACCTTCCTTCCTGAGGAAGTGGGAGGAGGATCTGGGGGTCTCCTTCACAGGAGACCAGCGCAGGAGGCTCCTTGCTGCCCCACATAAGACCTCCATAAGCACTAAGCTACAGGAGTGCAATTATAAGATCCTCACACGCTGGTATAGAGTGCAGGCGTTGATTAGTAAGTGGCAGCCTGAGGTGCCTCCGGAGTGTCTAGGATGTAGGGTGGCGGGGGGGGGGGGGGGGGGGGACCTGTAGCACGTCTTCTGGATCTGCCCCAAACTCAAGCCTTATTGGGACGGGGTGAGGGAGGTGACAGGGAGAGTGGCCGATGTTGCGATACCCGATTGCCCAGCTCGGCGTCTCCATCTTACAGATGCCCCCATGAAGGCCTATAAGAAATCCATAGTGTGTCATCTGTTGAATGCGGCTAAAGCATGCATACCCCTACTGTGGAACGGTTGCAATGTGGGTCCTGAGAGTCAATGAAATCATGCCTTTCGAGAACATCATCCTGTCTAGGGAGAACAGATTCTAGCAGTTCACAGTTACCTGGTATGGTTGGCTCCAGTTCTCAGAGTCCGATGAGTGTAGGGCTCTTTTGGGGTAGACCCAGAGGCCCTCACATACACAAGGGACGGGAACAATGTGCAAGGACACTGGGAGCCACGTTCTCAATAACTGAGCTAAAGACCAGCCAGGAACTGACAGAAAATGCCTGGTTTGTGTTTTTATTGACCCCTTTACAGACCCTTTAAACAGTGCAAATATCTAGGACTGTCCAGGCAAGCCAAGGCACCGACTTCTTTGGTCACCATCTACTGACTGATGTCGTTCTTCATGGAGGAGCAGTTAACTCTAGATGGGCTGCAAGGGGACTTGATCTCAAAATCTGGTAAATTGATGACAAGAGTTGGACCAATCAGCTGAAAGCAATAAAATGTATCAAGTTTGAGTTTGGAGTACTTCTTACCACCAAGACATACATCCAGTATGTATATATATATATTTACATACTATCAGTAGTCCTGCTTACGTTAGATGTTGACGTTCCATGTATGTATCCAGGGGGCCACTAACTTACTCCCTCATTCTCCCCCTTTTGGAATAGTGTTGAATAATCTATTTCAAAGAATCTCAAGTTCTGAGATCTGCAAGGGACAGAGCGGCTGTCAGACCACTTTTTTGAGTGGTGCAGGAGGAATAGAATTCAGAGGGCAAAACTTGGAACCCTTCTTTCAAGCTTCCAAAGAGAATGGAGGGGGTGCGCATGAGAGACAGACTTCAGATAAGCTGCTAGCTGCAGGAAATAGGGAAGAGGCACATGGGACAGGAATCAGGTAAGCTGCTAGCTGCAGGAAATAGGCACATGGGACAGGCATCAGGTAAGCTGCTAGCTGCAGGAAATAGGCACATGGGACAGGCATCAGGTAAGCTGCTAGCTGCAGAAAACGGGAAAGAGGCACTTGGGACAGGCATCAGGTAAGCTGCTAGCTGCAGGAAATAGGAAGGAGGCACATGGGACAGGAATCAGGTAAGAAGCTGCTAGCTTAAGTAGTGGCTTTATATACACTAACTATATGGTCTAGACCTGCCCGAACAAAGGCAAGTTCTGAGAAGCTTCAGTATCATCATGCATTGCAAACTCCTGATCTCTCAACCATTTGCAGATTTGCTTAACAGTTAACTGCTTCACTGCCAGCCCATCCCCCCTCTTCAGCAAAACCAGCCTGAGGACCAGTTTGTGGGCTGGGAGACCAGGGCGCGGAGGCCAGCCCTGCAGGCGATCAGCCTTTATAGGCTACATGGGCTGTGGGCTCTTCTGCACCCCCCTGGCCTTTGGGCATGCCGATAATGGGACAGAGGGTTTTGTCACCCGCTTGCTGACAGGTGACTTACTGGCCTCTCCTGCCATTTGAACTGGTATAGGGGTCTCAAGGACCTGCCAAAGGGTTACATTTAAAAAATGCTTGCCTCCTTCCATCGTGCTGTACCATGTCATCTCATCACTGCTTTGGACAACCAGAAGTGATGGACTGATGTACAGATGATTGGTGTCCTCTGCCCCCACACCCAGCTTCTCTGCTCACTCACACTGCAGGAAGGAGCCTTTTATACCCATGGAGTGTACCAAGTTGTATAAAAGGGCTGTGGTGATGAGTGAGCCCTCCCCCCAGGAAGGATGAGGAACCCCTCATTTTTGGGGAAATGCCAGGCACATAGAATCTATGTAGCTGGCGCTTAAAGTGGACCAACACCCTCAAAAACGACATAACTCTATTCCCTTTAATAGTAAAAGACACTTACCTTTTGATCACTGTTGGAGCCGTCTGTCCCTCGCTGCGCCTGGAATCTTCTGAATCCTCCGCCGGAAGTCCCGCTCTCCAGCTCTTGTCCGGTCATTAGCATATATTGTCCGGTCATTAGCATTTTTTGTCCGTCGCTGAGCTCTTCTTTCTTCTCGCGTTACTTCTGTCTGTGCTCCTCTTCTCATGATGTCATCCGGGGGCGTGGCCTCTCGCTGCTCTCCGGAGCGAGCGTAGTGCAGCGAGACCTGAGGCTGGAGTCGGTGGATCGGGTCACCGGGCGGGCCTGACCATGACCGCTGGGAGACAGCAAAGGGCCCTGACGGTGGAGGCGGCAGGTGAGGACGGTTGTGCGCGCCCGTACCGGCACCTATCTACCGCGCATGCGCGCGATTTTAACAGGAAGAGGTCAAAGGATCTCTTCCTGTTTGGGGGAAAATGAAGATGGTGGCCGGATTTTTAAATTATAGCGACGCGCAGCGGGAGCATAACAGGTAGGTTTTTTTTCCCTAACTATGCTAATCGGGTCTTTCTGCTTATTTTGTATATTTTAAAAATAGACATTAAAAAAAAAAAAAGGGGGCAGGGTGTTGGTCCACTTTAATGGTTGGAGAAGCAGCTACATACATTTGACGTGCTTACTGTTTAAATTGTGTGCGCATATTTTGTATGTCATCAATAAAATAAGCAACGCCAACATTTATGGATATTACAGAATTTGACAAGCCCAAACCCTTAAAAAATGATTCCCCAGCATCTAAAATTAATATATTTTAAGTCACTTATTATTTCCCCCACTGGGCTGAAACTCTGTTCAGGACTTTAGGATACGGGCGCAGCCATCTTGACTCAGAAGCATCACACTTACTGAGGAGAGTGGGATAAAGTACAGGGGGCGGGTTATAGCCAGACAGAGCAGAACTGGGGACAGGAAAAGGTCAGCAATCCCAGAATGCAGAGCAGCACAGTCAGAAAGCACTTCCTGGCTGCCTGAGGTTCTATGAGCCACCATCTTGGATATTTAAAGGCTCATAACATACAGCAGATGCAGGTAGGATGATTTTTAATGTGAGCAATCTATGTACAGGTTGGGGAAACATATAAGATAGACTCTTATTCAGGGTGAAGGTCCGCTTTAACATCCCAGAAGAAGAAAACAATAAGGCACTACCCTTGCTCATTTCCCAATTGCAAGAGGGGGGGGGGGGGGGAGGAAAAAAGAATACCCACATCTTTCCTTTCCCAAATCCAGTGCAGCCATCAGCACTATGAGCATACTCCCCGGCCCCCATTCAGTTTAAAAATGGCACTGGATTGCAGCAAAAAGGTAAGGCGTTTTTCAAGTCCCTCTCCTGCTCAGCCTTACTGTACAACTAGACTTCTGCTTTAACCCCTTGACAAAGGATTTACTGAAACAGGACCAAAAATGTCACTTGGCAGGAATCTATAACTCATATTAATCATAATATGAAGTTGGTACATATCTCTGGTTTCTGAAACCCTTTTGACCCCTTAAATTACCCATCTCATTTTATCCTTGAGAATCAGTACATTTTTGTCCCATTGTGTTCCAGCAGACAAGGAGGCTGGTAGGTGGCTAGGACAGTGAGACATGTGCTATAGCCATCTTGGCAGCTGGAGCAGATGAGTTTGTCTCTTTGCTGCCACTATGATGTACAGACAGCACTGAAAAGATAAGGGCACACCAGCTTGAGCTTTGGTGACAGACACTAAGGAGAGACAGGAAACATGATAAAGCATGGGAGCAAGCTAAAAAAAAAAAAAAAGCCCCTTTATGCCTAACACTACTCCTAGCCCACTCTTCCGCTGCACCAGTCCCTCCAGGGACTAGTGAAACACCCCTCTCCATGACATGCCTAGCACATAAGCAGAGAACACACCCCCTTTCTGCAAACATACTAAGGACAGCATGGGCACTTGCTGGTTAAAGGGATAACCTTTTGTCCCCCCCGCCCCCAATCAGCAATTCACTCTGCCCAATCACTGCACTGGACAGGGTGTGCCAAGTCCACACACCTAATCCACTGTAGTGAATGGAGAGGGTGTGGCCACACCCATAACTGATGGAATGAGGACACGATTGGGTGTCAGGGAATGAAATCCTGACATGGCGGGCCTGAGATGCCATCTAGCCAAGTTGCCAATTAAGTAGGACCAATCAGCGGATGGGGAAAAGTAAATTAACTTTTTTTAAGTTGGATGGTAAATCTATTACTGAAAATAAACTGTTCAATAAAACTATCCACAGGAATGTGCTAGATAGCAAGGCAGGTTACTTTACACCCTGTAAAAAAAAAAAGAAGTCCAGCCAAGCTTTTTTCCTGCTTGTGTAGAACAAATATTAAACCGGACCTCAGCATGATTTAATGAAAAGTCCAAACCCTTAAACTATTCCCCAGCATCTAAAAATTAATATATCAAGTTTTTAGTCAGTTACTTATTATTTCCTTCACCGGGCTGCAACTCTGTTTAGGACTCTAGAATAGACGCCGCCATCTTGCCTCATAAGTATAAGACATACTGAGGAGAGCAGGATAAACTAGGTAAAAAGGGCGGGTTATAGCTGTGCTTTGCACAGACAGAGCAGAGCTGGGGTCAGGGAAAGCACAGCAATCCCAGAATGCAGAGCGACAGTCAAAGACACTTCCTGTTTGCAGGTTGCCTGATGCTCCCTAAGCCGCCATCTTGGGTGTTTAAAGGCTCATAAAATGCAGTAGATGCAGGTAGGATGATTTTGAATGTGGGCAAGCTGTATGTACAGGGTGTAGGAAACACAAGATATGCTCTTATTGAGGGTGAAGGTCCACTTTAAGGGCAAGTCCCATGATGCAGTGCAGCCTTTGGCATGCCTGCAACAGCCAGAGTGGCTTCTCTCCCGATGCAGGAGTGGTCACCCCATTTCACTCACCTTGCTTCAGCTCCCATGGCACACAACTCAAGCGAGAGCGCCGATTGGCTGAGGGATGCGCCTTGCTGTCACTTGGCTCCCTTCGGCGCTGCATCCCATGTCCACCTAGCAGCCATTCAGAAAGGCCAGATGGACACACGCACAAACATGGAAAGGGCTTCAGAAGGCGAGGAAAACTGGCAATTTGGGGGGTTCACACAGAAGGGCATCCCAATTCAGGATGTCTTAAGGAATGCTTCTCCGACAGCTCTAGAGTATTTTTGCTTCCAGGGCCTCCTAAGATACCCTAGGTTTTATTAGTGCACTGCCCTGCATTCCAAGCATGATGGTGCCATATGTTATTTCACTTTCACTAGTATTACACAATTTTATGAGGGGCACAGTAATAAGGTGGAATTACCTTCTTCCTTCTCACATTATCAGGAGCATAAATATGTCAGCGCCACAAACTATGATGGCACCTTATACAATAAGCCAAAAAGATTGAATACCACACAATTTTTTTGTATGAAGGCCAGCAATTTATTATATAAATCTGAATATTTTAGTACTAACATACGTGCAGTTTAAAGATATTCTGCATGCCAAACAGGAAGAATACTTCCCTTCCTGTGTTCCTGACCTGTAGCAGCCACATAGGCAACCAGTGGCGTGTGCTGGCTGGAAGGTGCTGTGCATGGGGACACACTTAGGGTACAGCAGCATGTGCAGAGTATTCCTTTCATACCAGCAGCATTTCAAATCTCCAACCTGCAGTTCAGGGCCATTTAGGTTAATAAAGAGACAGGCGGGGAGGTGATGCGCTGGCTTACATGCATGACAGAAGCTTTAAAAACAGGTGAGGCAGAACACCTCTCCATCTGACCACCATTATAAACTTCTGGTGAGAGCACACATTTGTGACCTGTGCTTCGTATTGTTTTGTGGATTATATTTGGGGGGGGGGATCAACATGTACTAATTAAACTGGAACACCCATCACAAAATAGGCACACCTATTGCAGGGACCCCCCATAAACAGTGACAAATCTTAACTTGCTCTTCATTCCCATGGGGAAATCTGGTATTGTCAGCTCTCTTGTAAGAGAAAGGTAAGACTTATCCCAGTTGTCGACATTAATTCTCAGGGGGGCACCTGTAATCGGGATGCCTCACTCCACCCAGGACATTCTGTTGTAATGGGGCAGCCACTCCGTTACCAGATTTCTGATAACTATACATACATAAATCCAACGACAATGCAGTACATGTATTTGGAAATTTAGCATCTGCTGTAGGAGGAACAAATGAAGTGACAAAGCATGCGGTGCGAGACACATGGTAAATATTTCATGCACTGCAGAACCTGCTCAGCTGACCAACATATTAAACTGTATAAAAAAATCTCATGACTAGACAAAGGAAATCTAACAGTCATGGACAAGAAAGGAAAAGCAATATAATCACATTTAAATGCAACGCCTGGTCACACATCATAAAAGCTGTGTAAAATAAAGGACCTACAGATGCAGTAATCTTTACCAAATTAAGCGTGATGCAGGGCCACATTACACTCGATTTCCATCTTGAAATCATCAATGCTTTAATTGCTTTTATGGGCAGATAAGGCAATTTGTTAAAGTTGAACCCCCCCAGATTAACCTTTACTATACACTTAGCTAGCTATATGACCTCTTAAAAGAAACCACCATAAAACAGGTGTGATCTGTCACTTTAAAATCTATGGCTGGTTTAAGGCTTCCCTGACACATGTAGTTAGCTTTGAGCCATGAACTAGGAACAGGAGTACATATTACCCACCGTAGCTAGCAGCTACAATACCACAATTGAAGTCTTCATGTTTTACTTTCCATAGATATTAGGATAAGACAAAAGGTATATTAGACGTATGGCTCTGCATGTGGGTGGGGTCTGCTCCCTTTACCACTCAATGAACAAATCACCAAGGGGGCAGCAATGCTGGTTTTGTCACTTGGCTGTGCCAGAAGTCTCTCTGTGACAATCAGCCAGCACTTCCACGTCAGCCTTTTTTTTTTTTTGAGGTCTAGAAAGGACGCAGAAAATTGCAGAGGGATCTCCATCAACAACCTGCTAACACGCTACGTACCTGCACTGCTGAATCAAATCCCATACTAGTTAGGAACTCTGACAGTGACCGGATGGTTTAAAGCAGCGACTTAGCAAAGAGAACGGTATTTTAGAAGATCAGCCATGACAGCAAGCATCAATATAACAACTGGTTACAAATATACCATCTTCTGTGAAAATTCCAGCACAGCATTTAGATAATGACCCAACAGCATTGTCCATGCAGCTCACCTCCAGCACTGGCAAGGCAGTAGCTTGCGCAGTTATCTCCACAGCGGGCAGTGTCACAACCCGACCAACAGCACAAACTACTACCTCAGCCAGGACTAGAGCAATCATCCAGAACAGCATCAAATAAAGACCCGAATAAAAAGGGACCGGTGCCTCCTTCAGGTGACAGCTTTGCTCTCCTCATCGGCCAGCTTTGTCCCCA
Source organism: Gastrophryne carolinensis (assembly GCA_027917425.1). Taxonomy (NCBI): domain Eukaryota; kingdom Metazoa; phylum Chordata; class Amphibia; order Anura; family Microhylidae; genus Gastrophryne; species Gastrophryne carolinensis. Next base: position 150,010,053 of record CM051238.1, on the reverse strand, counting down.
CTGTTTGGACACGAGCATCCCTCCCATCTCTGGCTTCTGCACTTTTCTTCTGTGACCTGAAAGTGACACGCTGGCTGTCGAGTATAAAGAATGGCACACCAAGGTAGCATGCCGTAACAGATCTGAACAGATTATGCTGGCTGATCCTGGAAATGGAAAGACAGGTTAAAGCATGAGAGAGGATATATCAATATGATCAGATAATGGGGCCCTGCAGACACACTACGCTTCTGCTGTAGCTAACAAAAGCACCCAGGAGATGGGACAGAAATAGACACCAAGTGCCATGGGTAACTGTCAGCAGGAACCACCCAACTCCCAACATGCACCGTCACCCCTGTGCCAACCGCCAGAAGGACCACGTGCAGACAAGGCGACCCCACCTCTCGGGTAATGTCTGCAGTCGGGCAGCCCCCCTCCCCCCATAGGACAACGTGCACTGCATGCACCAGCTACACATTAACCGCCTGCCGTCCTGGCCACAGGGGAGGGGGCGCAGCGCCACAACCATCACTCCTGCCCCGAACAATGGCTGTGCAGATGTACAAAACCTTAAGTAATCCAGCATCGACTGTAGATCCCAAACTAAAGCATTAAACAATGGTGCTGCAAGTGTCAGGGTAAGGATTGCTGTATCTGTACCTTGAAGCATTACACATTCAAATGATGTGCCATCGATGTCCAGCCCAAGCAACCATACAATAAAGTGCTTCCTCACACACACACAACGCACCCCAGTACCAGTTGCCCCTGTGGATAAGTGAAGCCATTAATGCCCAGCCAAAGAAGCTATCCGTATAATGTACCCCCTCACACAACTCGCCCCAGGACTAGACACCTCCAAGGGAGGTGCAATCATCAGTGCCTAGCCTAAGAAGCCATACCATGTGCCACACACACAACTCACCCCCCCCCCCCCGGGCAAATGCAACTATATAATAATGTGCCCCTCACACTGAACTCACCCCAGTACAAGGTGTACCCCCTGGGCAAATACTGCTATATAATAATGAACCCCCCTCACACCGAACTCACCCCAGTATGTGGTGTCCCCCTGGGTAAATACAGCTATATAATGTGTCCCACACACATACAAACAACTCACCCCAGTAGAATGTGCCCCTCCCGCCCCCGGGCAAATAAAGCTATCGAGCTTACCCCATTACAAACATGGCCCCCTTGGTAAGTAAAGCCATCAATAACCAGTGCAAGAAGCCAGTCACATAATACATTCCCTCACACACAACTCACCCCCGGCCCGGTTCCATTGAGACCAATACAATTGGTAAGTGCAGCCAGCCCGCCGCCGCCATATGCAGCCATGTGTCAGCAGCAGCGGGGTGTGTGGCCCGTCCTGTTTCTGGCCAGACACACACATGCGCCCCTTCCTCCTCCGTGCTGTGCTCCGGCCTTGCTCTCCTGTATGGCGCTCCCCTTCCCTCATGGTGCCTGTAACATCTTGCAGCAAACCCGCTCTTCCCGGCTCTGCCTTCGCCCGCTCCGGCTGCCTGCATGAAATTCGCGGGAAGCGTCAGATTGGGCGGGAACTGCCTGCCAAAGGCAAACCCTGCCTCAAGGCATGCCGGGAAATGTAGTTACGACAGGGACACGCCTCCCTTCGCCTCATACCTCGGCCCGCCCTACACAGCAATGGCTGCTCGGGGTTATACAGCCGCCGGGAGTTTACATGCTAACGGATAGGAGAAAACTGGTCATGTTTCTCTTTATGTATCTGTCACAATGTAAGAAATAATAGTGGCTATGGCATAGCGGCTGGCTGCCGAGACATGAAGCAGCGCTCACTTCTCAGGAGCACCCTTTGTCTCTTCAGTGTTCACACCCTATAACAACATGGAGGCTGCACACCTCACATTTACACACACACGCCACTGACAACTTCCTTCTGCGTGTTGTACGAACCCCCAACTCTAATAGAAGGTCTAGCATGGGCCTATTTATCAGGCTCGGACTGGCTCACCAGAGTGCAAGTGAATCCCCCGGTGGCACCTCATCCCCATATGGGATCATATAGTTGCCATTAGTTTTGGTTGGTTGTTTTAGAGTCAGGCAGTTTTCTCTCTTAAAAAAGCATTGTGAATACTCATAAGGCTCTGAATTGACCCTAATGAGTTCTCCAATCTCTTCATGCTGCAGGGGTGCATGTCTAATGAGGCCATGTGAGGCAGTTGCCTCAGGTGGCAGGGAATCTGTTGATTATATTTACTTATTAGTGGCTCAGTGGAAATGAGAGGCACGCCGTCATGTAAATCATTGGTGGCTCAGCGCGACCCCCCCCTCTTCACGGATTGCTCTATCTAGGATGGCGCTATATATCTTGGGAGCACCTACCTATAGTTTGCTCAGGCAACTGAGAGACTAGGATAACCCCTGCTCCAAGGCTCTTAGTTACAATGGCTGACATTGTCCAGACGGAAAAAAAAAAAGTCAATACTCACCTGCAGCTGTTCTGTGCAGGTCCTCCATGGAGTGCCGGCATCTTCATACTTACCAATGGTGGGGAGCAAGTGATTCCATCTTCCATTGCCAGAGGCATCCACGGAACCTTGTTTACAACCCCACAAGTCTTCTCCATTCATTGCAATAGAGGGGTCATGCCAAAGGAGGGTCAGCACACCTGGCTCCCTCTATTGCAATAAATAGAGTAGAAGTGTTAGGGGACCAAAAGCCATATTGATGGACACCACCATGTCTGCTCATGGTGGCACAGCCTTTCCCTAAAAAAAAGAAAAAACACTTTCCTAAAATATCAATATGCAAACAAGACCAATATGAAAGTGCAAAGTCACCCGAACAGGAAATGACCAAACATGCATAGCTACTTTTAATCCTTTCAGTGCTAACCTACTTGAGATTTTGTGCCTGATTCATCAAGCACTTATGCCAGACAGTGCCACATCGCTGAAGATTGAGTACCGTATTGTTCGCTGTATAAGACGCGGGGGGGGGGGGGCATAAATCAATTGGAAATTCAATTGGTAATAACCCTGCATACAATGGGGGCGGGGTATGTGGAGAGAAGGTTATGGTTTGCCTGGAGTTCTACTTTACTAGTGATGATTTGCACAGGGGGGGGGGGGTGTCTGGTATATGCTGAAACCAACTAAACATATATGATAGTTTGTGCTTTACTTTTTTCTTTTTTAGGTTGCTTTTCCCAGCATATGCATGATCCTTTCCAGATTCCCTGTGGCTTGCACACACTGCGTTGCGATGCACACTGTACATTGTTTTCTGTGAAGCCATTCACGTAGGCGATAGTGTTTGCTGCTTGTTTGTATTTGTTTTGAAGTCCTGCATGTAGCGTTTTAGGAGTGACAGCATTAGCTACAGTTTTATAGCTAATAGAGATTGCTCCTAAATCTTTTAATTCTTCACTTTTTACTACTCTCAATGGCTAACACCGTACAACACGATTGCTAGCAATGATATGGGTCAAAGTGTGTCACAATGGTATGATAAAGTGGTTCTCTAGGGCAGTGGTCCTCAACCCTGTCCTCAAGGCCCACCAACATGTCATGTTTTTTGGATCTCCAAATAGCCAGCTCTATTGCTCTGCAGCTGCACTAATTACTCCACCTGTGCATCTTTGTGGAGATCTGCAAAACCTGGCCTGTTGGTGGGCCTTGAGGACAGGGTTGGGGACCACTGCTCTAGGGCAACCACATGTTGGAGACGATCCCCTACTGCTGTTGTCAGTAACAGGGTTGTGGGCAGAGGAAGAAACCTTTCACTCAGCTAGAAACTCACCCTACATCATGAGAGACTGCTGCCTTGTTACAGCACCATACTGGATCCAATACTACTATAACAAATCCAGCCCCCTAAAAGCTGGTGGTGTCAGGATAACCTCGCTACCTACTTTCATCTATAGTGGGAATGTGATTGAAAAAAAAAGGATGTTGGTACCAGATTATAACATGTAAACAAAGCACTGGAACTAGATATCCCGGAGGAGGCTTCACAAATACTTTGAGTCTAAGAAGCCAGTCACCACCCCTGCCCTGTACCCTGACTCAGAATCTCAGCTTGTTTTCTGTCCCTACTATAACATCAGTTATCACATATCCACCCCTGCCCATTACCTGTTTCTGCAATACTTAAACACTGTTTGATCAGCTGAGAAGCTCCTTGGGGGTGGGGCTATAGAGCTCATGGGCTGTTAGTGAGCTGGTCAGGGCCTGTAAAGTCTTGGGCATATTTTGGGTCCCAGTCCATCCCTAGGCATCACCTATCCTGCCAGTTGTAAATAAGTGGAGGAGGGAGAACTAAAATCGCCCAACTAAAACTCGGATAACCAACCCAAACAACATATTTACACAGACCTAATAGTCAAATAACAAGATACAGATAACCCCTTTTTCCATTTTGTTTCCCTTCTTTGTCTTGCTAGGTTAAAGGAGAAACACTATGTCCACAAAAATCCTGAAGAAAAGGTGTTTTAGTACTTACTGTAAAGGTCTTTTTTTTCTCGAACTGTGGAGGAGGTGGCCTTGACTGTATTCATCACTTCTGGGTTGTAGGGGTATCCGCAGGCGATGGACACTCTTGATTGAAAGTCGGTATATCCTAGCAACCCCCAGCACAGCTTGTCAGTTTGTAAAAAGCAGTAACTAAAATTAACCATGGAAAACACTAGAACCTTCTTGAAATAAACACTACCGCAGACAGGATCACTTTTTTGGGGGGGCGGGGTATCCTCTACAGTTCCAGAAGAAAAGACCCTTGCGTTGAGTAACACTCCTTTTACTTCTGGAACATGTATTCATCACTTCTGGGATGTCCTAAGCAGTCATTTACTGGGTGGGAGAACAGCAACTCATTATAACCCTGATTATGTCCAGTAACCAAGGACATCACAAAATAATTAAACATAAATCCTAGAACTCAGAATTTTACCTCCCAGTGCTGCGTCGGCAGAGGCGTCAGTATTTTAATTATTTTTTACATTTAGTAAAGGTGACGACAGATGACCATGTAGCTGGCTTACATACCAGTTCCATGGAGGCCTGTTGATGGGAGGCACAGAATAAACCAAGCATGTAGGACAGTCAGCTACAGAATAACATTAACAGTCTTTTTTTCCTTTGCCTTGTAAAATTTGACAAAAGTCATCCTGAGCCATTCACAAATAATCTTAGGAAGAACTGGTTCTCCATTTCTTTATGATTATCTAAGGCAGTGGTTCTCAACCTGTGGGTCGGGACCCCGACCAAAACACAGGCGTCGCCTAAAGCCATCAGAAAATGCATATTTCTGATGGCTTTAGCCTCTGAGAAGTCGCGCTACGTCTGCAGCAGCGCTATTCAGCTGAAATGCACGCTGTTATGGGTGCGCGTTCCAAACTGAATGCCTGCGTGCATGCGCAGATGTGATTGCATCATCCGTCCGAGCCTAAAGGGCGGGGGAAGGGGGGAAACACTCCACAGTCAATAGCAGCGCATTACGTGTTTCCGGCACTTGCTGACATCATCAGTGGACGGACGCAGCAAGCGCCGGAGGACAGAAGTCTAGGAGGTGGAGAGGCAAGAGAGCCTGTGAGACAGCCTGCTGGTGTAAAAAAGGTTAATAATGTAAAAACAGTGCACACACCATACACACAATACTGTGTAAGTGCAAGGTGCTTTGTGTGTAATCATTACACAGTACACAAAGCAGCTTACACTTACACAAAGCACCATACATTTACACAGTGTGAACTACATTGCTCTTATACTATAAGAGACCACTATAAGATGTAGTTCACACTGTTTCCCAATGTATAATTATCTCCTATATCTCCCAATATTTTCCCATATTCTGAATGAGGACACTGCTGCAATCAGCAGTTTCCGACATTGAATCCGCCTCCTATTGCTTTCATTGTGAGTGCGGCAAGCTCCCGAGAATCTCGAGTTACCACACAATCCGCCGCAGCCTCCTATTAATTTCAATAAGAGGTAGAGAAATGACAGTTTCCGACACATGCTATGCCATGGGGAAATGTTATTTATTGTAATTAGTAATAAATATTTCTCAACATATAATTAAATATTGTTTTTGTGTTTAATCACTATGTTTAAATTATATGACTATGTTTAAATTATGTTTGATTTGTAGCAATGAGAATACATAATGCATATCAGGTATTTACATTCCGAACCATAACTGTAGCAAAATTACAGTCTTGGAGTAGCAACCAAAATTATTTTTTGGTTTGCGGTCACCGCAACATGAGGAACTGTATTGCGGGGTCACGGCATTAGAAAAGTTGAGAACCACTGATCTAAGGTAATGAACAAATAATCTGTTTTTCTTATATCTTTTGTTCTATGAACATAGAATTATAAAATTCTAACGACATCAAGTTGCTGCAGCCTTATTTCCTTTGAAGGATTGAACAAAGAGAATGAATGCAGTCTCTTCGTTAATGTGAAAAGGTGTAACAACCTTAAGTAAAATTTCTAGAAGTAATCTAATTACCACTGTGTCTATTTGAAAAACATTAAAGCCGATCAACACAACAAACAGAGCTCATTTGCATCCCTCCCTGGGGCAATTTAGAGTGCTGCACATAAAAATTATTTTACCTTTTTCTAACTCCTGCTATGGTAAATTTTAGAAACAAAATGGTGGCTTATGTATCTGCAGGCCATCTGCAAACAACAAGTGCTGCTGGGTTTCCTGTTACTGTGCATTGTCAGTTTAATTCAGGCAGCAGCATGGCTGGGATGCTGGAAAAGTAAGCTCCAAAATGGCTGCTACCACTAGACAATTGGTGAGGTGGCAGTTCAGCTTTGAGTGGATGCAGGAGCAAATGTGAGTGCTGACAATGATTCAGTATCATGTGTGCAGATTGGGAAAATGAGTTTGGGGGAGTTTTTTCCAACTGTGCCAGGCTGTTGGTCGGGTTTAAGTAAAGGTTCAATGGAAATTGCCACCTAATCAGAAATGATTCTTATGGATAATATGGCAAATCAAGAAAGTTTACTTTTTTGAGAAAAAAAGAGAAGTGGAACCAAATCTAATGGTTCAAAAATATAATGTTAAAAATCCAATAGTATCATATTAAGCTGGACCTTCACCATGATTTATTGAAAAGCCCAAACCCTTAAAAAACGATTCCCCAGCATATAAAATTAATATATTTTAAGTTTTTAGTCACTTATTATTCTTTTCCCCACTGGGCTGCAACTCTGTTCAGGACTTTAGGATACGGGTGCCGCCATCTTGATTTAGAAGCATCACACTTACTGAGGATAGGAGAGTGGGATAAAGTACAGGGGGTGGGTTATAGCTGTGCTTTGCTCAGACAGAGCAGAGCTGGGGTCAGGAAAAGATCAGCAATCCCAGAATGCAGAGCATCACTGTCAGAAGGCACTTCCTGTTTACAGGCTGCCTGTTTACAGGCTGCCTGATGTTCCATGAGCCGCAACCTTGGATGTTTAAAGGCTCATAACATGCAGTAGATGCAGGTAGGATGAATTTTAATGTGAGCAATCTGTATGTTCAGGGTGAGGGAAACATATAAGACAGACTCTTATTCAGAGTGAAGAACCGCTTTAAGGTTTCATGATTCTGTAGGTACAGAGAAAAAAAAGGGACAAAGTATGTGTAGCCCCTTGAAAAGGAGTCTTAACATAGTAATCTTCATCAAGTGGCATTAGAAAACAAGGAAGTTTGGGCAGATACTTGCCCCTTAAGAGTACTAACCAATAATCTTTTTTTCAATCCGTATTGTAAAAGGCTCCGTATTTTGGGTATGGAAACTCAGTGGCAGAACATCCATGTGATGAACACCATCTCATGAAGTATCTCTCATCTATAGTATAAATTTCTAGAGAAAGCTAATCTTGCCTTCAAAAGTGTGTCAATGACTGAGGATGAGAACCTTTATGTTCTAAGATTGACTTTTCAGTAGCCATATGACCAGGGACAAAGGTTTCAGGATGGGAAAAAGTAGAGTATAAGGGCAGGTCCTGCCGAGAAGGGAGCATTACTAGAATGTCTATTGACAGGATCACCACATCTGTAGGCTCTCCTCAATCAAGGATCATAGTTATCTACTCTGACCACAGACGACATGGAAGGTGATGCATCAGCGTAAGAGGAGGAAAAGTTCTGTACACCCTGTTGAACTGAGCCTGAGGTGTTACTAGGGCATCCACTCCTAGGGCAAGAGGATCTCTTACTCTTCGCACAAAGTTCATTACTTTTCAGTTGAATTTGAAATGATCAGATTCAAATCAAAGGTGCCCCAATGATCACATGTGGAGTTGAATATCGCTTGGTTTGGATCCTACTTCTGATATACCTCTTGACGATTTCGAAAGTCTGCTGATGAATTCTCTATTCCTGGAATATGTACGGTGGTTATTGCTGGTACATGGGCTTTTGCCCAACGTAGGATCAGCTCTGCCATCACCATGGCTGCAGAACTTCTCATTATCACCTGATGATTTCTAAAAGCTACTGCTGTTACATTGTCCGATTGAGTCCAACTGGACAGCTGGTCAGTATCTTCACCCAATGTCCTAGTTATGGTCTCCTGTGACGACAGCAGAATCGCTTTTAGTACCAGGACATTGATGGATGTCTTTGTTTCCTGGACTGACCACTTGTACTGATATGTACTGCAGTAGTCCCCCCCCCCCATCCTGACAAACTGGCGTCTATAGTGAGAATCCACCACTGGAAGGGGAGTAGAATTTTCCTAGTTGAAAGATAAGTTGACTGAATCCACCATGTCAACTCAAATTTGAGATTGTTCATAAGAGAACGTCGATAACCTAGCGAACTTTGATATTTGTTCAAATTGTATAGAATTAACAACTGCAAGGGTCTAGGCCTCAGTTGGAACATATGGAACTGCCACCATCACAGCGAACATGAACCTAGAACATGCATGCATTTTCATATGATTATTTTCTCTAAAAGGAGAAAAAGATACTTTCACCGACAAAATATCCAATTCCATTCCTAGGAATGTATTTGGACATATTTGAATTTTTTTATAGCCAGCCAAATTGTAGACTACCTCCACTCTCCTTCTTGGAAATCCCTTGAATTAGTGGGTCATTCAGATAAGGAGTAAGTTGGATTACTTTGCATCTGCAATATTGGCATAATTGTAGCTATAACTTTGATAGCACCATGCTGCTGTGCCGTGGCCAAACCAAAAGGTAGAACTACAAATTGAAAATGTTTCTCTTAAAAAGAGAAAACCCTGAATTTTTGCCAAGCTAGACAGGTGGGCATATGTAATAAGCATCCTTGATGACTTTTTAGCTAAAAATCCCCCTTGAGTTATCAATGCCAGCGCCGATCTGAAAGATCCCACGCTAAACTGCTTGTAAGGAACAAAGTAGTCTTGTTTACGTAATAGAAGCCCAGACCACGCTCTGAATGAGGGGAGTCAACGCTCCTTTCAGCAGAAACGTAAAGAGCAGCAGGTTCACCAACTGTCAGGAAGAATATCATATATATATTTGTAATGTCATTTGGAAATGTCATGATCATGGAATTTTAAGACCTCGGTCATCCCTTTATAGCATTTTGCATATATATATTAAAGACTAAGGAAGAATTGGGGTGCTTTGGATCACATATAGTTTCTGTATCTGAGAGACTTACCCGCTTATAAAAGGAAGACTCTGTTTTATGCTTATTTAAACTAGACCTTAAACCAGACCAACACCTCAGGGGGGCATCCAGAACGCTAGAGCCGGCAGGAGTCCCGCGATTGGCCACCGCGGTCATGTGGGCCATAGTCGCATCCTCTGTACTGCCCAGCGGCCAATTGCGGGACTCCTTTCCCAGCGCTGTCTCCTAATGGAGGTGAGTATTCTCAGCATTCTATGCATTCTAGATGCCCCCCCGAGGTTCTTGCTAGCAGAGTGAGAGTGACCAACACTCGGTATTATGGGTGTTGGTCTGGTTTAAGCATAATTTAATGAAAAGCCTAAACCCTTAAAAAAAATAAAAAACTATTCCTATTAGTCAGTTACATATTATTCTTTTCCCCACCGCGCTGCAACTCTGTCCAGGATACAGACGCTGCCATCTTGCCTCAGAAGCATCGCATACTGAGGAGGGGGGGGGGGGGGGGGGAGTACAGGGGGCAGGGTTATAGCTGTGCTTTGCTCAGACAGTGCAAAGCTTGGGTCAGGAAATGGAAAACAATCTCAGAATGCAGAGTAAGAAGACTGCAGGCAGCATGAGACTCCATGGGCCGCCATCTTAGATGTTTAAAGGGCTCAGAAAATATAGTAGATGCAGGTAGGATGATTTTTAATGTGAGCAAGCTGTATGTACAGGGTGGGGGATAAAAAATATGCTCTTATTGTCAAAGGCAGAGGACATTTTTAGTTGTAATCAATATCAGAAATATCCAGGAATAATGCTGCCAAGACATATCTGGTAAGGGTACATTAGTTGCAGTGCCCATGGAAGGTATCACCCTGGGTGCAACATCACACAAGCCTCATCCCCAGTGCCTACAAACAACTGTTTACAAGGTACAGGGTCTAATAGCATCTAATCTTTTGGATGTATAAGCACATTGTTATGTGCTACATTTAGACAAAATTCCCTTTTCCTCACATTTGTTTAATAAAATAAAAAGTGTTGGAGAAAGATGGGAATTTGTCAAAATGAATAGTGACCATGGATAAAGCAATTCTTGTTCCAGGGCATGTATGAGTTGTAAAGTCTGGGAGGCCCGTTCCTTCTTTAATCTAGCTCCATGCTTAAAGTGGACCAACACCCACGGGTGATCGGCCCGGGAATCTATAAGATTCCCGGGCCGATCACCTCCCTCCCCGCGGGACATCCGAGATCGGGATGTCCCGCGGGGTGAAACCCCCCCAAACACCTTACCTTATCTTCTCCCTCGCGCCCCTCTAGACGTGCGCGCGCCCGCGCCGGCCGTCTGTGAATGGCCGGCGCGGGCACGCGCGCGTCAAGAGTGACGCGCGGGAGGCGGCGGTGGAGGAGCCGCTTGTCCGCGGCTTGTCCTTTGGCGCTGGGGGCGGGGAGAGGTGAGTTTTTCGGGGGGTTCGGGGGGGTTTCACACAGCGGGGCACCCCGATCGGGGGTGCCCCACCGAAGTGGACCAAGACCCAGGATAGTCAAAATCCTGGGTGTTGGTCCACTTTAATGAGTTCGCCTCTAACCACACATTTAAGTGCCTCCCACTGGTATGGAAGGGGCGTACAATGCTGCTCATGATTCCCAAGGAAGTCCCTTATAACCTCTCTTACCCCTGACAGGCACGCCGCGTCCCTGAGCAAATTGTTATTAAGCCTCCAGCACCAGTTTTTTGAGTAGAGTCCAGGCAGAGCTATTGATAGAAAGACTGGGGCATGGTCTGAACATAGTATCTGACCAATCCACGCACGTGGAGCCCATTCCAAGGCACGATGGCCAAGGAATATGTAGTCGATTCTGCTATATGAATTCCTAGCGGCCGAATAGAACGAGAAGTCCTTGTCTCGCCCATCCAGGGCCCGCCAAGAGTCCACCAGCTGCATTTCAGAAAGTAGCTTTCGCAATCTATTCCTTTTACTTAGGGACACAGCCGACCCGCCCAAGGAAGTATCCAGCTCCGGCTGCAAGGGGATGTTAAAATCTCCCCCCAGCAATAGTGTACCTTCCGAAAATTCTGCTAATGTCCTCAGCACCTTTATACAAAAATTTACCTGGCCAGCATTAGAGGCATAGATAGTAGCTATGGTATATACACTTGTCAACAGCTCTACCTTAATAAATAAAAATCGCCCATTTGGATCCACTTTAAGATCTATCACTGGGGGAGGGATTTGTGGATGGCGATTGAAACCCCAGTTTCTTTGATGTTAGGGGCATGATGCCAAGAGGGATAGTACCGCCTGAAGCACCTTGCGGCCAAAAGCAGCATCCGCTGAGGCCTTAACATCAACCTTGGAAAACTTTGAAAAAGTATGAACAGAAGACCAAGTAGCAGCCTTGCAAACTTGTTCAACAGAAGCTTGGTGATGAAAAGCCCAAGAGGCACCAATAGCACGAGTGGAATGAGCAGTAATCCTAAAGGGAGGTTCCTTTCCCTTAGCAGAATAGGCTTGAAACACCGCCTGACTGATCCACTTGCTGATAGTGGATTTAGCCAGAGGCAAACCCTTCCTAGGTCCAGAAGTGAGAACAAAAAGAGCATCAGACTTCCTGAAAGGCTCAGTGGCGACCAAATAAAACTTCAGAGCCCTGACCACATCCAGGGAATGCAGAGTCCGCTCCTTGGAATTAGCAGGATTAGGACACAATGAAGGCAAGACAACAGGCTCGATTCAGAGGCACATTCGTCTTGACTTCCGTAGCTGTCTGTGAAAGTTTTTGTGGGTGTTTGTCTTTTTTTTTGTTTTTTTCGTCCATTTTTCATTTGTACGAATGTTCGGGCAAATGCGTATATGCACTTTCGATTAACGAATGCAAATCGGAACATTTGCGTTAGTTCGGGTCATTTTCCCTACCAAATCTGATATTTTTCGTTCGTTCAGATAACTTACGTTATTGCTATGGGCTTGCGTCGCATTCAGAGAGCTGATTGCCGACGGACCACCACCCTATAAACCTGTTTCCTTTGCGAAACCCCTTACGGGACCATTTTGACCTCGAGACTAGCAGCTATGGAGGACTCTAGTGCATTTGAGGAGCATAAGGATCTGCAGCTCATGGACATTGAAAATGTCCGGAGGGCTGAGACCAGATTGCACCGGCGGCAACGCATGCACATCGATGGCATGCATGTCGTTGAGCTGTTCGAGCTCACCAGACTTAATCGCGCTTCCCTCCATAAATTGTATAGTGAGCTATGGTTAGCCCGCACCACAAGGAAGGGGCAAGCAATTTCAAGTATGACCAAGATGCTTGGCTGCCTGCAATTTTTGGCGAACGGCTCGTTCCAGAGGCTGGGTGCCCTCTCCATGGGGATCTCCCAGCCTACGCTGAGCCGTGCTCTATCCAAGTTTTTGGAAGGCATGGCTACCATTACTCGTAAATATATTTGTTTTCCTGACGACATGGTAGCCAGAAACGCGATTAAGCTGGCATTTTATATTTATCGCCGACATGCCCAACATCATGGGTGCCATTGACTGCACCCACGTTGCCCTGGTGCCTCCGGCAGCCGACGGGTATATCTACAGGCAAGTACAATCTGTCATCATTTTTATATATATATATATATATATATATATATATATATTTTTTTTTTTATGAAATAAAAATTAAAAAAAGTCCCTCCGTGTAAAATGTCCCTCCTTATAATTCCCTCCTTGTAATTAATCCCTCCTTGTAAGTTATCCATCCTTTTAATTAATCCCTCCTTGTAATTTATCCCTCCTTTTAAATAATCCCTCCTTGTAATTGTTCCCTTCTTTTAATTATTCCCTCCTTGTAAAGAGTCCCTTTGGAACCATGGATCGTATTTAGTTGCATAAAAATGTCACATGTGTTCACCAAGGAAACATTTTAATGTGTACCTGAAATAGACACTTGAAAGTTAATCTTTCCTTTTTCAAACATACATATTCTTTTTTGGCTAAACAAAATACTTATGTACTTGTTTATTGCTATTTTTATTGGGCCAGAGGTTTTGCTTAGGGTGTGATTAGTTAGTGTTTCCCTAGTTTTCCTTGCCTTGCTAATGTTTTTTGTTTGTTTTTTTTTCCCAGGAACTGCAAAATGGGCCACTCAATGAATGTCCAAGCATTGGTGGCCCCGGACATGCGGTTCCTTAGTCTGCTCGCCGGGTTCCGAGGCTCATCCCATGATGCCTACATTCTGCGAAGATCTGGATTGTACGGTCGGTTTGAGTCTGGGGAATTTTCCGGTGGATGGCTCCTTGGTAAGTTGACGCCAATAACGTCCTTTTTTTTTATATGTATGGCTATGAATTTAGTTTGTGTCCCATGTATGAAAGTATGCCTATTTGAACACCTTGTTTACATGTGAAACACGACCTTAACCATTACATTTTTCAAACAACAAAGCCTTGCCAAATGTTAGTCCTGCATTAGCAAAATGTTAAAATTGAATTTAGAGTAAAGTAATAATTAGTCTTCCCTACACTCTGCTTAAATGATGTCCTTGAATTTATAATAGGGTCTGCGCCATCTTTGATTAGATGCATTACACTTACTGAGTAGAGGAGAGCAGGATAAAGTGCAAGGGGCGGGTTACAGCTGTTTTGGTCTCATACAAAGCAGATACGGGGTACTGAAAAGTTGAGACATCCAAGAATGCTGAGCAGCACAGTCCTAAACCAATACCTGTTAGCAGTATGGCTGAATGGCCCTCATCCACCATCTTGGATGTTTAATTTGTTCCCACATCTATTTGATGTTTTTTGGCTTTTTTTGGGCCTGTGCACTATGTATGCTCATGCTGTGTAGCAAATGTGACCTAGCCTCTTAGTCATGTTGATGGCCCGTTTTGGGGATTTCATTTATTGAGTAATGTGTAATTTATGTTTTTTATAATACATTTTGGCAGGTGATTCCGGCTATCCACTCCTTCCGTTGCTGTTGACGCCCGTCTTCCGGCCCCAGAATGCAGCCGAGGAGGCATATAATAGGGCGCACAGGAAGACCAGGGCTGTGGTGGAGAGGGCGTTTGGCCTATTGAAGACCCGCTTCCGATGCTTGGACCACACCGGGGGAGCAATTCAGTATGATGCCAAAAAGGTCATAGATATTATAATGGTCTGTGCAGTGTTGCATAATTTTGCCATATTGCAGCGTGTTCCCCGGGATGTGGATTTGCCCCCCTCTCCACCCACCGATGACCCAGAGGAGGATTATCATGGCCCACCGAGTGCGTCTGCCCAAGCCGTGCGGACTAATTTAATAGAGACACATTTTGCTTAATTTGGTGTTCCTTTGGTTTTTTTGTCCCTTTATTGTTTGTTATTTGTGTTTTTGGACCTTTGTGTTTGTATGTTTGTTTCTTACTTTTACAAACAGTAACTATGTAATTACAAACAACCTCACACCTGAATTTTAGACTTTTTTTTTTTTTTTTTTTTTTTGTGGTTGTGGTTTTTTGTGGTTCCAGATTTGTTAGTGCCTACTTTAAGTCATCTTTATTCACCAAAAAACATAAAGGCATAAACTTAGTCAACAACAGGTTAATTACAATTTATGATGTTTATTTAAAAAGCAAACATTGGAGTTGATGGTCACTCCCATAGTTCCAGAAAATACATGGTCAAACCACAAATGAAAGTTTTTGCAAATCAGGCCACATAGCAATTGGCCAGAGGCAGGAGTTTTAAAGTAAGGCACTCCTGTCAAAAGTTTCATACAAATGAAAATTCAAAAAACATATGTGACAAGCATTGCCATGTCCAGATTTGTCAGCAAACAAACAAGGCCACAGATACACCCTCTCCTGCTTGGCCACATATGCCACAGGCACAGGTGTTAAGCAGCCAAACCTATGCCACATCTACACCTGTTACTCAGTGGGCCACCCAAACAAGAACCCCCAGTCCCAATCCAAGTCCAGTTCAATCTCAGCCAGGGGTCTAGGTAGTAGTTTGCCAGGCCAGAATGTCCCCCAATCATGCCTACAAACAGGAGGAGCCAGAACCAAGGTAATTCGCCACCAGCATGCAGCGCAACAGCTTGAGTGGCAGGTTCATTGATGCTTCAGCTCCGGCATTGGCTAGTGGGCTACCTCAGCACTCTAATGAGCTATATGGGCACAAATCCAAAGCAAACAAGCAAAGCCATACCAAAAGGGTATATTGGTAGGGCTCACCAGACAGGTCAATACAGTGGGGATGTAGAGCAAAGATGTGGAGCAGATACAGGCCAAATAGGCCTTAAAATGGGGGATGCCCATAAAACCAAGGTTGGGGCCCTTGGAGGTGGGCCCTCACTTGGGCCTGTGTGGCATTCAGAATCTGCAACTGTTCCAACATGTTTCTATTTGAAGTTCGAAATTCAGCCATCATGGCACTGAGATTGTTAGTTAAGATGGCCATGTGGCTGTTGCTATTTCGAACTTCCTCAAGCATGGCACTGTAATAATTGGATAAGGTGGCCATGTGGCTCTTGTTGGACTTAAATTCAGTCAGCATGGAGTTTAAGGTGTTGTTTAATGTCTCTAATTGCCCATGAAGATGCTCGTGGTTTCGTTGATTTTGGAGGCGAAATAGCCGCCTCTCATGGTGCCATGCTGACTTCATCATCGGCGCGCCCCTCCCCTGGGAAACTGGGCGACGTAGTCGACTACGCCTCCCAATTCCCCGGGTTGGGGGGCGTGCAGATGATGTGCTTTAGGTCCACCACAGGTCTGCTTGGCAAATCCTCAGCAGCAGAGCTAACACTGAGCTAACGGCTCAGTCTCTGCATGCTGCCCATGATGGGCTGGCAGCATGCAGCCAGCTTCACTCTGCTGCTGAGGATTTGGTGTAGAAACATGTTGGGACAGTTGCAGATTATGTTCCAGGGGGAGCTGTTCAGAAGGTCCAATGAAGGGTCCATCCTCCTCCAGCTCCTGGATTTCCTCCATCAGTGTGTGGGTCTGTTGGGACATGTAAATTAAAAAGGTTCATTTTGGGGAATACATATGTAATTCAGCAAAAAGAAACACGGCAAGGCACATGCATAAGCAACATCAGAAAAAGACACTTACCGTATATATCGGATCCTGGGTCCGAGGCAGCACGGAAGTAGACGGCATTGTAAAACTGGCAGAGGATTCCCCACTAGCTGAGGGATGATGCTGGGCTGCATTGTGGAAAAGAAGGCATGTTAACACACAACTAGGCATTGGTGATGTGTACGGAAGTTTAACTCGACTATGAATGCCATTATCTGTTAGATGTATTAGTCAACAAGTACATACACATTGGTCTCCTTAACCAAAATAAACATGCATGTACTGGCTGTTCTGAGGCTTCACACATCCCTAAAAGCCCATTATGGGACCACACTCAGCTTGCAAATAGCATTTGCCATTAGATTAGGCTGGTTGCCATTCTTTCTAGGTCAAACTTTCAAGCACCCCAGATCAAGTCTTTCTGAACAAAGCACAGCTCAAACCCAAATTGGCTACAGATAAAGATGGAAGTGTTGTATGTAATTGACTCTAAATACATAACAGGCAGTCCTTTGCTAATCTCAATAGTGTTCCTCAAGACTCTCCAAACTCATGTATGGCCAAGGAAATAAGCAAATGATGAGTCGCCACACATAACACACCCTGTTTAAATTGTTACCTGCACTACAAGGCACACCTTAGGGGCATGTGTTAATATATGGGTTTGTGCCTCATTTTACACGTAGATCACATTTCACATACACACTAACATTACTAACCGGCAGGAATAGTCGGAATGTCTGTGTCCTGTCGCGCCGAATGTCCCTCTAAGGCCACAGGATGTAGCAGGCCCAGCACCATCTCCTCAGCTCGGGTAAATTGCAGTTTTGTGGGGAATCCTCAGCCAGTTTGTAAGCTAAATGTTGCCAATACAAGACGAAGAGAAATCCACAAAGTATATATGTACCTGTAATGACGCCGTTTATTTTCTTTCTTCCGTGCTGCATACTTGAGGTC
Organism: Gastrophryne carolinensis; assembly: GCA_027917425.1. Lineage (NCBI taxonomy): Eukaryota > Metazoa > Chordata > Amphibia > Anura > Microhylidae > Gastrophryne > Gastrophryne carolinensis. Next base: position 149,992,458 of record CM051238.1, on the reverse strand, counting down.
CGATATTTTCCTTTGTATCTACTCCACATCTTTGAGCTCTTCCCCCGCTGCATTTACCTGTCTGGTGAGCTCCTCCAAAGTCTCGGCTTTGCGCTGCTTGCTTGTAGCTTTGGATCTGCGCCCATATAGCTCATCATAATACAAGATGAGGCCACTAGCCAATGCCAGAGTTTGGGCCTCACCAAACCTGCCACTCAACTGGCCTCGGCCCAATGTGCGCCCTGTTGCTAGAAGTTCTGGCTCATCAGTGCTTGCAGGCAAATGGGGGGACATTCTGGCCTGGCTGTGTTGGGGAGAAATGTAGAACAGGTGGCTGGCTTCAGATTGAACTGGACTTGGGGTTCTTGGCTGGGTGGCCACTGAACTAGCAGGCGTAGCTGTGGCATATGGAGAGTGCCTTGCCACCTGTGCCGGTGCCAAATGTGGGCGCGGAGGAGAGGGTGTGGTGGATGATGTTGGGCTTCTTGGCCTGTGCCTCTGTGGCCCCTTCACACTTTCATGGCCCTGGGAGGTTGATGCACGTGGGTGGGGTGATGGTGAGCTCTGGATGCTGGGGCTTCGGGCCCGGTGGCTTGGCCTCTTGCCATGTGAGCTTTTCCCACGTGGGTGGGGTGATGGTGAACTCTGGATGCTGGGGCTTCGGGCCGGGTGGCTTGGCCTCTTGCCATGTGAGCTTTTCCCAAGTGGGTAGGGTGATGTTGAGCTCTGGCTGCTGGGGCTTTGGGCATGGTGGCTTGGCCTCTTCCCATGTGAGCTTTTCCCACGTGGGTGGGGTGATGCTGACCTTTGGGGGCTGGGGCTTCTCACCCTCTTGGTGTGCTTTTTAGGGGCTGTACCTGTGTGCTTGCTGGGCCGGGCCTTCTTCTTTGGCGCTGGCTCCTTGGTTTTTGTGCTTGTGGGTGCCTTTGTGGTCGCCTTCGCCTGCCCACTGCGGGTTTCCCACTGCTTAGCCTTTGGCATTTTTGACCGAGTGGTGGGGCCTGCTGAAGCCTCCTCACACTTCTCTGCCTTTTTGCTGCTGGCTTCCTTGGCTGCTTTGGCCTTAGCGGCAGCTTTTTTTGGTGGCATAATGATGAGACTCTGAAAGAGAATGAGCTGTGGGTCCAGAACCCTTTAAATACTAATACCGGGGTCTGACATTTACACGTTCACGTACGTACGGCCGTTCGTCCGGCCGTTCGGAGCACGGAAACCGCTGGGGCATTACTTATCTGCTGCAGACAAGAGGCAAGATGGCGCCCACAATCTTCACCCGCCAACAAGAAGAGATCATCATGCTTTTAAGTGTCTTTAATGCCTTTGATTTGCCATCTAAATGCATGCCTAGCACTAAAGGAAGCGCATGACGAAACGGTTTGTTTAAAAAGTGTCTAAAACTACGTGCAAAACCGAAGTGAGGGCCCACACGTGCGAACCAACACTCGATTTGTGAGAGACATTTCTATGCAGTTTGATCTAAATCCTATGTTTATTTTTTGTTTTGTAGATGATGCTGCAGCGCAGGTACGACTACCTGCCCAACTCATTTGAGAAGCGGACCGTCGCCCTGGAGATAGTTTCCAGAATCCAACATGAGACGGACACCACCTTCACCCACACTCAGATTATGCAGCATTGGTCGGATCTGAAACGGCTGCACATGCCCTGGCTGCGGCGGTTTCTCGGACTCCATTTCCCTAGTAAGTACATAGCGATTGCATGCTAGATGTAAGTAATACAGAAGGTAGACCTTTAGTTATAATTGCTTTTCTTTTCTAGTGTTGGAAATGGAGTACCGAATCCGCCGCACCCGGAGGCGCACAGGCCGACCAGTGCTGCATGAATCTGCAGCTGGAAGTGAAGGTGGTGGATCTCCAGGGCGACTGTCCTACCCCTCCTCTGTAGGGTCCTCCGACCAGCCCCTGGACACTTCCACAGAGGAGGGGCGGCACGACGTGGGCAGGGAATCATACCCAGCGATGCAGGCGGGAGCCTCTGGTATGTGACTCTTCATGTAACCACACACACATATACATGCTATTTACTACCAAGCGAAGTCCCTTAATCTGTTTTTCTAGATGCTTCTGGAGCGGGTGAAGATGTGGAGATAGCAGCAGATCTCGCCCAGGAGGCACAGGGAGAAGGTGAGTGATGTGACACACACATTTGTCTCAAAAAAAATTTTTTTTTATAATTTTATACAGGGACCACACAGACAAGAGTGGAAGAAATGAATAGAAGGGTCCTTGAGTTGGTGGCCGAAATGCAGCAGCTGCGTGACTCGTTGGGGACAACAGAAGACGACTAGTGTTCTGGGTCCTGCCACTGTGTTGTATATATGTAAATATTGTTACATTTTTACCAAATTTTAATGTTTTATCTAAAAAAGTTTGTAAATTATTTTTTAAACCAAATTTTTTTTTAAAAAGCCAAGCAAAAAAATGGCGTATAAAAAAACAAAACAAAAAATTCTGTGTAATTTTTTTGCCTACAACACCAATCGAAGGGTGAAAGAAATATTTAGAGATGAAGATTCAGATGACCGCAAAGTGGTTTGGGTAAGTTTTAGGGGCCTAAAATGGAAGAAGAACCTAACCGGGAAGTGGTTTGGGTAAGTTTTAGGGGCCTAAAATGGAAGAAGAACCTAACCGGGAAGTGGTTTGGGTAAGTTTTAGGGGCCTAAAATGTAAGAAGAACCTAACCGGGAAGTGGTTTGGGTAAGTTTTAGGAGCCTAAAATGGAAGAATAACCTAACCGGGAAGTGGTTTGGGTAAGTTTTAAGGGACTAAAATGGAAGAAGAACCTAACCGGGAAGTGGTTTGGGTAAGTTTTAAGGGTCCAAAAGGGAAGATGGAGGATAGTGCTAAGGGGTTGGGGTGATCTTTAAGGGTCCCAAAGGGAAGATGGAGGATAGTGCTAAGTGGTTGGGGTGATATTTAAGGGTCCAAAAGGGAAGATGGAGGATAGTGCTAAGTGATTTAGCTAAAAATTGTAGTAGAAGTGAGGGTGGCAAATATGTAGGCGAGCACTTTAATGAGTTAAGTTTGTAGTGTGCAGGCGCAAGATCGTAAGGATTTCCGTCTGGACGATTATTTATTGAAAAAAGGAAACGTAAAGGATTCGTGGGAGGAGACGATGGGAAAAGGGCAAAAACGTGAAGCCTACGTTGTAACATGAGAAAATGAAACGGAAAAGTTACGGTGGAAAATTACATCCTCGTACTCTGCCGTGCGAACGGACGAATACTTTACAGAAGGATAGCAATGCATGCATAGAATCGCTCGCACACTCATACGAGAGCGGGAAAATTAAAAAAAAAAACAGATCGGCACTAAAACGAAAGTCTATTTTGTCTCTCTGAATCGAGCCAAATGTCCTGATTAAGATGAAAGGCAGACACAACCTTTGGCAGGAAGTCCGGCTTGAGCCGGAACACCACCTTATCCTGATGTCTCTCAAAATAAGGAGGTTTGATGGAAAGTGCCGCTAGCTCAGAAACTCGCCTTACAGAAGTGATAGCCTGTGAAAGGACCAGGAAGAGCCCAACACAAAGCATAACAACGCAAAGTTCACCATATAAAGGATCCAGAATACAAAAGGGCAGGGTGAAGCGGGGTGTGTGACATACTTACAACACATTTTACAGGTGAGTATTCACAAAATGGTATTATTCTAAGTATGTCACACACCCCGCTTCAAGAAATTCATAACGTGTGGGACATCCAACAGCAGTGTCCATAAAGGGCGGGGATCCAAAACAAGGCAACAAGGCACAACGTAAACCACTGCAGCTTGCAGAACTTTGCGGCCAAACACAGCATCCGCTGAGGCCCGAACATCAACCTTGTAAAACTTGGAAAAAGTGTGAACAGAAGACCAAGTAGCAGCCTTACAAAGTTGCTCAACAGAGGCCTGGTGCTGAAAAGCCCAGGACGCCCCAACCGCACGAGTAGAATGAGCAGTAACACGAAAAGGGGGTACCTTCCCTTTGGCAGAATAGGCCCCAACTATGGTCTGACGGATCCATTTACTAATGGAAGACTTGGCAGGTGCCAAGTCCTTTCGGGGCCCGGAGGGCACCACAAAAAAGGCATCCGTCTTACGAAAGGAAGACGTTACCTCCAAATAATACTTCACAACACGAACCACATCCAAAGAATGCAGGGCCCTCTCCTTGTCATTGCTGGGATTAGGACACAGAGAGGGCAGAACAATGTCTTGGTTTAGGTGAAAGGCAGAAACAACCTTAGGAAGGAAATCGGACTTGAAACGAAAAACCACCTTGTCCTGATGCCCCTCAAAGTACGGGGCTTGAATGGACAAAGCCGCCAACTCAGAGACACGCCTAATCGAAGTGATGGCTACCAAAAAGGCCACCTTCTGCGTAAGTGAAGACAAGGCAATATCATTCAAGGGCTCAAAAGGAGAATCCTGAAGAGCAGAAAGAGGAGGAAAGAACCAAATACAGGGAGCAAAGGTTTTCTAGGAGGCCGCACGTGCGTGACTCCCTGGAACAAAAGTCTTAACCAAAGGATGTAGGGCAACACCGACAGGGCAGAAACCTGCCCCTTCAGCGTACTAAGCTGGAGCCCCAGGTCCAGACCATGTTGAAAAAACTCCAGGATTCTGGAGATGGAAAATTCCCTACAAGGCAACGCCCTGATCTCACACCAATCAATATAAGACCTCCAAGTCCTATAGTAGATATTAGAGGAAGACCGCTTCCTAGCACTAATGAGAGTTTGAATCACAGCATCGGAAAGACCTTCCTCCTTCAAGATGGAGGTTTCAGCAGCCACGCAGTCAAAGCCAGCGTTGGTAAATTGGGATAACGTAGTTGACCCTGGGTGAGCAGATCCGGCAGCAGGGGCAAACGAACTGATCCTCTGCTAACCTTACCACATCTGTGAACCAAACCTGTCTTGGCCACCTTGGAGCCACCAGAATTGCTGACGCACCCTCCAGGGCCAGCTTGCGCACCACTCTGGCCACCAAGGGAAACGGAGGGAACAGATACAGAAACCCCAGATCCCTCCAGTTCAGAGACATGGCATCCACTGCCAGAGCCAGTGGATCCCGTGAGAGAGACACAAATGTCGGAAGTTTGTGATTGTGACGAGAGGCAAAGAGGTCCACCACCGGGGACGCCCACCTGAGACAAATCAAGCGAAACACTTTGGGGCTGAGAGACCATTCCCCCCGGTGAGCTGAGAACCTGCTCAGAGAGTCCGCCTCCGTGTTCTCCGCTCCCGGAATGTAAACTGCTGAAATGCACGGGACGTGGATCTCCGCCCAGGCCAGAATCAAAGACACTTCCTTGAGGGCACTCCTGCTGCAAGTCCCTCCCTGGTGATTGATGTAGGCGACCGCCGTCCGATTGTCCGACCGGACTTGAACCGGCAATCCTTGCAATTGATGAGTCAAGCGAAACAGAACCATCCTGATGGCTCTCAATTCCAGAACATTGATGGACTCGTGAGCCTCCTGAGGCCCCCACAGTCCCTGAAACTGACGATCCTTCCAGGACCCCCCCCATCCTGATAGACTGGCATCCGTGGTGACCGTCTCCCAACAAGGGGCCAGAAAGGATCTGCCCCTCGACAGATTGATTGGATCCAGCCACCACTGAGGGGAGCACCGAACCCCGGGGGAGTCATCAGGAAGGACTGATCCAACGACAGTGGCAACCCGTCCCAGGCCGCCAACAGATGGAGCTGGAGTGTCCTGGTGTGGAACTGAGCAAAGGGAACCGCTTCGAAGGAGGCTACCATCAATCCCACCAGCCTCATCCCCAGTCTGATGGCCGGACGAGGGATAGACAGGAGGAGTCGAACCAACTCCTGAATCAAGAGAACCTTGGACTGAGGAAGAAACACCCTGGCCTGGGAAGTATCCAGGGACATTCCCAGAAAAGACACTAACCTGGACGGAGAAAGGGAGGACTTGGGGTAGTTGATCATCCACCCGAATCTCTCCAGATTGGGCACTGTGAACAGATTGGAATAAAAGCCCCAACCCCTGTCTGAGGGGGGCACTGGGCAAATAACTGCCATATCCAACAGACTCTTTACTGCCCCCTGGAGCTCCTGCGCGGCCAGAAGGTCCGAAGGCACCCGAGACCTGAGGAATCTGGGAGGGGGCCGGAGCTCGAACTCCAGCTTGTAGACGGAAGTCACCACTTCCCGGATCCATCTTTCCGAGACCTCCCGGTCCCAGACCTGGGAGAAGTGTTGCAGCCGCCCCCCAACCCACATGGGTGAGGGCGCCCCCTCATTGCTGAGCTGGCTTGGCAGCGGGTTTGGGCTTAGAGCCCCAGCTGTATCCTGGGCGGGCACGTCCTCTGCCCGTTCCAGGAATCTCCTCTGGCTGCGGGGAAAACAATTCCTCTGCCAGCTCTAGCCCCACGAAAGGAAGGAGCAAAGGAACCCGCCCCCCGAAAGGGACGACGCTGTTTTTTGCGTTGAGGTAACTTACCACCCTTGGCAACTGAGTGGTCAGCGACTTTTTAGACACAAAATCAGCCGCCCACTGGCGCAACCAAACCGAACGCCGAATAGTCACCAATAGAGCCGACGTTCTGCCACACATCATTAGTGTGTCATCCAAGGCGGCTAGTACAAATGACAAAAACAATTCACACCTTTTAAGGCCAAGGAACTCCTCACTATCCGGATCTAACCCGGAAGAAGTCAACAGGTCCCTGACCACCGACCTGGTAGCCACCACCAGCAGCGCTGAAGCACAAACCGGCCTCATGGCTGACCCAACACTGGCAAAACCATGACAAGCCATTTGGTCAATGCGTTTATCCTCACCATCTTTAAGCGTGGAGCAATCAGGAGAATTTAAAACAGTAGTGTTGGATAAACCCAGAATCTGTGCATCCACCTCGGGAGGGGACGCTCAACGCTTAACCGTATCCAAGGGAAAGGGATATTTTTTTTTGTCCCAACCCTGAGGGACACCTGGGAGCCGGGCAGGCCTCTCCCATTCCTTAGCAATAATCACATCAAAATGCTTTTGGTTAGGAAAATCCAAGCGCGGCCTGGATTCTTCGAAAAATTCCCCCTTTTGCTGTGGAACCACCTCAGGAGGAGAAATAGCCAAAACCTCAAACATCTGAGCCAGAACATTAGGAGTATCCGAAGACCTCCCCAAGCCCCGCTCGGTATCAGCACCCACAAACTGCTGATCGTCTGAATTATCTGATTCTTCATATACCTCCCCTTCCTCAAGTTGGGAGTAATCAGACCAGTCCAGATTATCAAGATCATCCAAGCCGGCCGCCGGTGAAGACGGCGACAAGTGCTTTCTCTTAGCCGGAGCCTTTCTGGTGACCGTGCTGGAGAATAATTTTTCAAGATTGGCCAATCGGGCACACATCTCCGATTACAACTGCCCGCCCATGACAACGTCAGACTGGGCACGGATCAAACTGGGAGGGGGGGGAGGAGAGACCGGCGGTGCTGAACCAGACACCTGGGGTCCGGACTGCCGCGTAATAGTCTGCTGTGCGCATGGTATACACAGATATACATCATCGCCAGTAAGGGATGCCCCACACCCCATACACTTCCGGGATTGCCCCGAGGGGAGCCCGAGCCCAGTATCCGGGGATGCCTCCATAAGGTGAACTTATAGTTGGTCGCAATGACCGAGGGAATTACGCATATAAGCAACCCGGGATGCTCCTTTAATGTCCCAAGTGGGAGGATTTGCAATAAGCCAATTAAGAACCCAGGGACCCTAGGACCGGGAAAAACCCCCTAACACCACTGTAGGTTATATCTGAAAGACATAATAAAAAAGGCTAATAAGAAAAGCGGAGTATAAAATATATATATATATATATATATATATATATATATATATATGACATAAAAATATATAATTATAGGTGATGGGACAGAAGGGGGGCCCACCAGGCCACTCACTGTGGTCCTTTTTTTTTTTTTTTGAAGACAGCTTCCTCTCTCCGTGAGGTAAAGAGCAGCTCTGAGGAGAGAAGGGGGGCGTGGCCAGCTCCTTCTGAGGAAACAGGCACAGAGAAAAGCACCTCAGCGGTGCCTGTGACACAGGGGCGGGCCGCAGCGCTGGAAAGCCCCGCCCCCAAGAGTGAAAGCGTGAGGGGAAAAGCTCCCTCCGCCATGACAATGCAAAAAGGCCGGCACCGCAGCCATGTGCGGCTGCGGCGCCGGTCTCAGAAGAGACAGAAGGAGGGGAGCGGGCCGTGGCTTTGACCCTGACGCCCAGCCCCGCTCCTCGCTCAGAATCCAAGCCGCATCAGTGCCAAATAGAAGGGTGGGGGCTGCAGCTCGCGCCTAAAGCCCGGCCCCGCCCCTTTTACCTCAGGGAGAAAGCCTGCATGAAAATGGCAGCCACAGCGCCGTTTTGACAGAGAAATACACGCTGTTATGAAGTAATAAATAAGTTAATAACTATTGGGAGGATAATTTAATAAATTAATACATTAAAACATTATTAAGAATTAATGATTACAAAATTTGGACCTAACACCGAATAAGGGGCCCTGCTCCTACCCTCCGCTATCCCGCTAGAGAGAGGGGCATTACCCAAAGGGGGGGACCACCCAAAGTGTAAGGCCAAGGGACGGGGCATCCCAAACCGGGGTCACCATCCCGGATGACCGCCTACCCTCTTATATAGGGTCTCACGGGAGAGCATTTGCTCTTAAGCACCAAGGGTGCTTTTCTACCCTCACCCGGACCGTCAGCCTAGGCTGGGAGGCATGAGGTAACAGAAAAAATAGATCCAGGCGGAAATAGATAACTAAAGGGCCGGGAGTCATCCCGGCTACCTGAAATCCCCCTGTGCAAGGAGGAGACCACATCTTCTGACTTGCTCGCCGTCTGCAGAGATGAAGACTGGGTAATGAGTGGGAGGTTCCAGGTATTTATGGACCGGGAGGGCTCTCTTTTTTCCTGGCATCTCTGCATATCGCCCTCTACAGGTCAGTATTACCCACACGTTATGAATTTCTTGAAGCGGGGTGTGTGACATACTTAGAATAAGTGCATCACACTCTCAGGAGCTCCCTGAGGTGAATGAGGGAACCAATTGTGAAGCTCCCTACCTCAGAAAGACTGTCCAATTAGCGCCGTCGGAAGTGAAAGGCCTGTAATTAGACAGTCCCAACACCAACTGAAGAGAAAAAATACAGTAGGGCTGCCTGCAGCACTATGCCGTAACAGAGTACAAAAAAAATTCCCCCATTAAAAAAAACTAACTGCATTGCTACTAACTAAGCAGCAAAAGCCAAAGACATTAATAATAAAAAACGTTTACAAGTATCCTCAGCCCATTAAAATTAATTAAGCTCCAAAAGGAATGTAATGCTGAATGACAGCAAGTTATACACTAAGCATGATGAAGTCTGTTCATGGTCTGGTTCGATTTTAAAAACCTAAAAATTTGTTGCCCACAAACTGGAGCCTATGAGGACTTTCCCCCACAAACCTTCTGCGTGTGTGTGTGTGTGTGTGTGTGTGTGTGTGTGTGTGTGTGTGTGTGTGTGTGTGTGTGTGGGGGGGGGGGGGAGTTGTCAGTGGACTAGCTGACTTAAAAAACAAATATATGAATACATTTTTGAAATAATAATAAGATAAATGCAGAGCTAACTCTGCTTGCGCCGATCTCCTCAGGTCACTCATTAAAAACTGACAAGCTGTGTTGGTTGCTAGGATATACTGACTTCAATCAACTTTATTGACAAGAGTGCATCTCCTGCGGATACCCCTACACCCCAGAAGTGAGGAACACAATCAAGGCTGCGTCCTCCACATGTACCAGAAGAAAGTGATGTCCCAAGTATCATAGCACTGCATTTAAAGTGGACCAACACCCAGGATTTTGACTATCCTGGGTCTTGGTCCACTTCGGTGGGGCACCCCGGATCGGGGTGCCCCGCTGTGTGCAACCCCCCCGAACTCACATCTCCGCCGCCGCCTTCCGCGCGTCCCCCTTGACGCGCGCGTGCCCGCGCACGTCTAGAGGGGCGCGAGGGATAAGGTAAGGAGTTTGGGGTGTTTGGGGGGGTTTCACCCCGCTGGACATCCCGATCTCAGATGTCCCGCGGGGAGGGAGGTGATCGGCCCGGGAATCTTATAGATTCCCGGGCCGATCACCCGTGGGTGTTGGTCCACTTTAACTGAATTGAATTATATTGATGACATATATATTGATTGGATATGGATGAATTGATGATCCTGTACGTAACAAGCTTGTCAGATAATCCAAAAAAAAGAAAAGTCTGATTTTTCATACCATTATACGACCTTGCCTGCATCACTGTACCCACACCAACCCACAAACCAGGTTCTCTGAAACCTGAATTATCTATCTGAATGGAAATGCAGGTAACCAAACCCCTAGACTGGAAGGGGTTCAAGAAGAATTTGCATTTTGAAATGTTTAAAAAGGCACCCACCAATTCTGACAAACAGTCAGGATTCTCCATAGAATGGTGGAACAGTTCATTGCGTTACCAACAGTTCTTATACAGATGACCACATTTCAACTTTAAAGAAGACTGTAAATGTATTTGGCATAATAACGGCTCCACATGTCGGGATAACAATATACAACATTTCAGTCAATGTCAGTAAAGTGCTAATAGAAAGATCACTAAATTGCTATTAACAAAGTCAGTTGTGCTTTGAACACCGCCAGTACTGCACAGTTTTAAATAATGTGACTATTTATTATAGAACTGTACCATTTATTTTACACACAAATTTGACAGTTCCCTTGTTTTACAAAGTCTAACAAAAAATATGGAATGTCATAGTATCGTCTTGCATAAAATTAAGTACAAGTTGTACTTGTCCAGGGATGGAATGGACAAGCCACTGACGTACTGTACGGGCCGTTTCTTGTTGAACCAGAAAGTCTTCAGTACCCCTCCCACAGTATTGAAACAAAGTGATCATTTACTGCACCTAATCGATTCAGAAAGGCTCACACAGCTACTCACACAGGGACATTTATTGAGGAGTAAGCTTGGATTTTTCATGAATGGCTGAGCTCATTAGTACTGTTTAAAAGAAGCCATCATCTGGCTAATCAGTTAGTTCATCATGAAAATTGTCCGTATTGAAAAATAATTTCACTTCAGAGAAACATTCATTAGGAGAAGCTCTTCCAGAGAATGCATTTCCCGTGGTCAGGACTCTCCATTCTGTACCTTCGCTGCTGGTGGATGCATGAAGTCCTTAAAAGGGACAAGGGCTTCTTTAAGAGCTGTACATACTTCCGAGGAGGAACAGGTAATGCATTCCACTAATGTTGGGTACAGAGAAATGACCTGCGCCCATGTGTTACCATCAACTGCAACAGAAGAAACAATCCTTCATTAGAACATTTCAGAAGTCAACTCTTTACCATAGTCAACACAACATAGGAAGACATAGAGGGAGGGGGGGGGATTACATTAGCAGTAAGTGTTTGATTCTCTAAAAACTCCACTGAACTAAACGGAGGATGAATATTAGGGTAAATCGATGCTGATTCGCCAACATGTTGTTGATCTTTTTAGAAGAAATGTAACTGATAATGTCAACAACCATGTCAATTTACTGCACCTACCTCAATTTTCAAAATGAAAACCCAATACCAGGATTTGAAAGATTGCCCTTTAACCCACTCCCTTCTTGGATGAGGGCATTATTTTAAATTAATACCTTGCTCATGATATAGTGGTGTTGAAGCTCCTTTGCCCCTCCCTCATATTCCCTGTTTAGTCAGTGTTTGCCCTGAGTCAAGTTGCTTCAAGCATTAATATACCCCCAAAACCTTCACCTGATGAGATGACACAGCGCACTGCCAGCTCCGCAAACCACTCCATTCTTCAGCTAGGGTCTAGATACACTTCCTTTCTCAATCAAAAGGGAGCACCCTGATTGACAGCACTGAGTTCTCCAGGCTCACCATAAATGATCAGGGAGCACTGGAGCTGAGGGGAGGGAGTACTCTCCGAGCCCAGACGGTAACATGCTAGATCAACTCTCTTATGGCTAAGTCCGGTATGGTTGTTTTTTTTTTCAGTGTTCCTACAGCAACTCTTAACCCCCAATCTTAAACCGATAAAACATACCCCCCTCAAATCTATCTTCAGAATGCAAAGCAGACCTAGTCCAAAATGACTAAAGGTCTACTTTACTCTCCACCCCCAATCTGGGATGTCTGTCAAGCGAACCCCCTTAAAAAAACATTTCAGAGCCTTACAATTGGTCCAATACCCCATGTTCCTGCCTCCATTTCAACAGCCAGTTGGTTGTGCTAAGTGGGCATGCTTGTGCTGCCCCCCACCCAACAAATCCTATGGACCTCTAGAGGTCACATGAACATGTGCACAATGCTGGAGCACACATTGTGTATTACAATTTTGGGCCTTTCTACGTGGTACTGAGGTGCTTTAGCCAAATCCCTGGATCTTATCCTAATACACAACATATTTATGTGCAAATTCACATGAAAATATAACTAAAGCAGTGAGATTTTAGGTTTGTCTTTGCCTAATGCTAATATGTTCTGCCCCACACCCTACTGCCACCATTAGAAAGTTTTGGGCCCCAGCCCCCCTTCCTATTCCACCATGGATTGTCATAGTAGTGCCAATAAGAAAATGCTGTAGACACAGCCAGCACAATAAGTGTCATGATGACAAAAAGGAAAGCTATTTGCCAAAATGGCTTCGGTAGACCTAATTTAATGGGCATTAGAATGCTTTACAAAGTGCCGGGGCAAAAATGCCCGGCCGGGAAACAGAACAAAGGCTGATCAGGGGCAGGATGCAGTTGTTCACAGGGCTGTCAGCTGGACCACCCTTAGCGATTTTGCCCCATACACAAGTCCTACAATTACTGCTCTGGTCGCAGCCTTGCCACACTCAAAAAGGCATTTGATACATAAAAATAAGTGTATTGTTTATCTCAGTGTTTCTTAACCTGTGGTACACATATCCCAGGGGGTACACGGCAGTGTTTCAGGGCAAAACCTTCAGGGGGTGTCTGACTGGTCTGGTATATTTTACATGTGAATCCTAGTCCCTTGCCTATGACCTATTTTGGTACTACTGATAATCACCCCCTTTGGGGTACGTTTAGAACTTCTTGTCGCTAGGGGGTACTTGATGTAAAAAGGTTGAGAGCCACTGGTTTATCGGACAATGGTGTGGATGTACCTGGCTGTTGAAGTTTTAACTACAGTTCCACTTTAAGGAGCTCGGTAATATCGGTAAAATAAAAGGACAGCATATAGTGCAAGTTCACATTTCGGCTTATCACTCCAACCTTTATCTCGCACTCGAGCCTGCAGTGTAGGAGTTACACAGTCGAGCAGCATTCCAGGAATCCAGCAAAGAATACATCTGCACTTACTCACCACTTGCAAGCTACTGTAACCCAAGCTGAAGAAGCTAACTGCCGCTGCGTAGGTGTATGAACGATTAACTATTTATTGTGCTTCATTCCATTTTGTTTTAATACATTATTGTGAAGGTAGCAGCACACTTTTCTTCTGCATTAGGGCCTTACCTCAGCTTACAGTCCCTTGCATGCAGTGCTTAGCTCAGTTTCCACAGTTACAGAGCTTGACAGTGCTGGCATCACAGGGGGAAGCGTCAGCCCTTCAAGCATTTGGAACATGCATAAAGGGAATGTAGCGTACCATAATGAGGGATTACAGAACATTTAAGAACCTAACTTCAAACCCATTTTCCCCTGCACACTAATTTTGCAGCAGGCCAATACCTGTCCTGGTTCCTGTTTGTCCCAATATGCTGAGCTAGCGGGTTTCATTGATCTGCTATCCCAATCTTCCTAGGAGGTGACCACAGTCTCAAAACAGCCATTACCTGTCCACTATGGGAGCTGTGTCACATGCCTGTTCCAGGCAAGATAAATAGTAGAAAAAAGCTATACTTTCCCTAATCCTTCCATAACTAGACTAGTTAGCCTAACTCCAAACAAGTACCAATAGAATGTCCTGTGACTCCATTGAGGGGACTGCTTTAAAAATTAGATTATCCTAAAATAAACTCACATATAGCGATGGATACACCACAAGAAAGCCTTACCTTAGCAACTTACACCAAGTGGTGTGTTTGGTGTACCTGGCAGAGACTTTCTGGCTAGCTAATCATTTGCTTGGCTGAGGCAAATGACGCTCCACACACCTGAGATCCCTGGTTTAAACCATCATGCTCTAATCCAACCTATTCAGATAGAAGGATCACAATCTTGTGTTGTATTAGCTAAAGGATTATTGCCAGTGCCCCCCCCCCCCCCCCCGGGGTCATTACTGCTACTTGATTTAGCCAAAGCTTCAGATGAGCTCACCTGTTACAGTGGAAGGAGTCTGGGAATTGTAGTCAAAAACTATACTAAGGGCTTTACTCAAGGCCACACAGAGACACGGGAATATAAGAAACTTGGAAACAGACAGCAACTTGGAATCTGTGTAAATGAAAGATATGGGGGCACAATCCTAACACAAATGTTTTTTTACAACCCAAAAAAGTTTGGCGTAATAGAATGATCCAGTGGTTCAAACCCTTTTCTTGCTCTAATCAAAGACAAAAAAAAAGTTTTTGTTCTAGTTAGCATTGTTTCAAGTATCAAATCCTTACCTAAGTAGTATCCTTATTCCAAAGGACCTGATCTATTAAACCACATAATTAAAGCAGACCACAAATGCCTGCTAATGCCAGGGAATCTTTTTAATGAATTGCTATCACCACCTAAGTTTAGAGTAAGTTAGCCTTACACCCCCCAAAGCACCTACTTCATTTGTCTTTTTCAACATTTTCTTCAACCAGGAGGGAAGGTTAAACCAGGCTGCTATGCAACCAGCATGCACAGGGGCTCCATTTACATTAAGGGGCACTTGCAACATTTTTATTGCATAGTGTTGGTTTATTTATAAAAAAAAGAAGCTTGCAAAAAAAAAGATGCCAGGTTAGTTTGCTTTAGTCACTGAACTCCAGCTTAACTAAGAAGTGCAAACTACAGCTCAATTCTCATAGGAAGACAAGCCCTAACTAAAACCAAATGACGATGAGTATTATTAATGCATGCCAGGAATAGAATAGTGGGAGGCAGGGGGTGGAAATCCAAAAAGGGTAAGAACCGGATGGCACATTACAATGACTGTGTATGTGTCAGAGAGGTCTGTAAGGTATAGCGATGCCAATACTGGCTTATTACTGGCTTAATATTGGCTGCATTAAGCAATAGAGTATGGAAAACAGCTTGATATGTCATGCTCTGTGGTGACCCTGTCATCCATCTCGAGGGGAACAGGCTTGAGGAATGAATTCCTCCAGGATGTGTGAGTCACAAGCCTTAAAGGTCACACAAACTCAGGGCTGCAGCTGAGTCTCCTTTCAATTAATTCACAATTGCTCTCCAATCAGATTCTATACTCAAGGATTTCATCTAATAAACTGCTCCACAAGTAGATAAACAGCTTGGATTCACAGAGATAATGGCTTGTTTATATAATTTCAGGTAAAAGACAAAAGGCAGTAGAGCCCAGTTAGAGAAAAAAAAATAAAACACAGCCAGAAGCTAAAAAATTTAAGTGAACACATACTCTGTTTAACCCCTCCCAAATTACATATAGAAATAAAAAGAACAATTACCCAGTCTATGTCAGAAGTAATGTTTAGAAGCTGTGTCCTGTAGATTGTGATGCAAGGACGGGTGAGATGAGTAAATGTGAGGTGTAAAGAAGGCAGAGAAAAGGTGACATGAGTAGAGTTTATTTAGGCAGAGGCAGGTGGAGGTGCAGTGGCTAGAGGAAAGAAGAAGGCCACACCTGATGGCAGTGCAGGATGCACGTGGCCTCTGAGCCGCAGGTTGTGCCCCCCTGATGTGAGGAATAGGGCGAACATTACATTTCATTTTATCACAGATACAAGTCTGGAGTTCCCCTTTATTTTCCCCTGTTAAGGCTTCCTAGTCATAAATGCACAGGCCCTAATCTCCCCAGGAAGGGGAATTAGCATTTATGGATTAAGCAGGGCAGATCACAGACTCCCTGCTGATTTTCTCACACCTCCAGCCTGAGAAGGCTACAGTGGGTCTGGAGATGGTAGGACCCCTGGCTGTTAAACAGTCACATCAAAAGATGAGAGCCGCAGACAAGCGGCACCAACACAAATCGGACCATAGCTGCGCCACCATGTGTCCCACCACCAAGCCAGGTACAGAACCAGCTCACAAAACCGCACGCGGAGATAGGTTTCTCCGGGCTCTGCAACAGGAAAACTAGAAAAATGGAGATCTAAGGTTCTGACCCATTTAGGGAACCCCATTTTTGGACTCATCAGATGCCCGGCATCCAGACCAATCTTATGGTGACATATCCAAAGCCATACGACCCCCCCTGCTCAAAGTTATAACTCCTAAAGTGTTTTAGGGGCTAAAACAAGCTCCAGAACAGTGGGAGGTGGCAATCCGTCCCACAGAAGGGAGGGAGTGAAAGGGTCTCGCCACATAAAAGGGGTAAACCTGGGCCAGGCTTTTGTCACTTATCTGGAGAGGTCACGGTTCCCGCGTGCCGGAGGTATCCATCACCAAGCTTGCCACTTACCTCTGGTGGGAGCTCTTCATCACCACTACTCTGCAACTGCATACTAAGGTAACTGACCATTGTCTCTCTGTGTAACTCACTGTAACCCATTCAGAACAGCATTTATATTATTACATATTCCATCATAGCTAAATGTTTGTTATCACTGCCTAGTGTGCTATAGCATTAAAACCTATATTTAACTTGAGCGATCTTTTTGCCTTAGCCAAGAATCTGTGTGTCCGCAGGCTTTGGGCCTGGTATTCCTGATAGGAGGGCTCAGACAAGAGTTTTTGGGAATGTGGTCTGTGTGTCCGGAGGTCCCTGGTTGATGGATCACTTGACCCGTGGTTCCCTGACACCTGGCCTAAAAAATGTATGTAAGAGGATTGGGATATATATACACACATACATAAACCCACACACACACCATGAGCACATTTTTCCACATAGCGTAAAGCAAAAACTATGGCACACAGACAATCACAGGTTATTAATTTGCTAATTAACAGTACAGTACAGTGCACTGAGAGACATATTGAGGCTGAAGGGCAACCAGGAAGATGGGATGGCTCACAATGTAAGACCGAGCAGTAGACCAACAGGGTAGAGCTATACACCAGTCAAGCCCTATGATTGGTGGTCTATTGCAAGGGAAATCAGGGGGCGTGCCACAAATCAGTGACTTCTTTCTGCTTCCAGGTGCTGCTGTGAGCTGACAGGAAGTACAGCCAAGTAATCTGATAAATCAAAGTTAATAAACTTTGCCTTGACAGTCCCTTTAAGGGCACCCCATGAAAACAATCTGACTTAACACTTATGTATTTAAAAGGCATATGTAGACTATGACAAAATTAGGATGGTCACAATACCTCTCCCACTGCACACTGTCTTTACCTAGGTGTTCATAAGAAAGCATGTCTCTTGTTCTGTCTCAACGTTTCCTCCTGGCGCACCACCTATTTGTGCTTCTTTCTAATGACACCAGTAGTGGTGAAAGCTACGCGTCACATTTTGAAATTCTAGAATACTAAACTGTGTTTTATTATCTTCTGCGACACAAGTGGGAGTGGTCTAGTCTGGCCTGGGCAGGTTGCTAGTCCTTTGAGATATTTGAAGACAGTGAAACAATTGATGGCCACTTTTGTGCATCACCTTTACCTATTCAATATGGACACAATGACAATACATATCTGTATGCTTCAAATGGTCTTTCACATCATTTTCTGTGCATAATTAATCTACTAGGTGCCTGCAGCGTCTATGATGGCTGCTTGAATAGCTGAGTGCAGGCGTAATGGCTGTAACCCAGACATTAATTAGCAATCAGCAACTAAGTGCCTAGGATCTCCATTTACTTTAGACTTATGGTCAGTAGCAGTTGCCTAGCACACCCTGGACCAAATCCAGATTAAATAAACACAGAAACCTTCAGGAAGCAACCAACCCAGCAAAAAGAAAAATACTGTCCCGCAGTAAAAACACAATTCTGTGAGGTACTCACCTGTAGAATTGTTTTTTCTGGGAATCCATTCCAGGCACTCCTTACGCTTGGGATTACCTCCTTGCTGATCATGTGACTGCAAGAAAGAAAACAGGTGCGGCCCCTCCCGGCCCATAGGTAGCAGCTGCCTCCTCACCAAGATCAGTTTACTTAAAAAGCAGTAAAAAACTGAAAAACAGAGGCAGGCCGGGAGGAGTCCATGTTACTTTACACCGAACTCCGGGAGAATACTCTCAGAAATTAAATTTTGTTCTTTTCACTTTCTCTTACACTTTTTCTATTTTCTCTTTTTTTTTTTTAAATGCTAATGAAATAAATGGACTCAACACCATCAAAAAAAGCATCAAAAGATAGATCATGACCCAAAATGGGTGGGCCGGAGTGCCTGGAATGGATTCCCAGAAAAAACAATTCTACAGGTGAGTACCTCACAGAATTGTGTTATTTCTTCCAATCCATTCCAGGCACTCCTTACGCTTGGGATCTCCAAAAGCAGTGCCATCCATGGGCGGGATCCCCTAACGCAGAACGGCAGGTATTTCACTTCACTACTGCCTGGAGAATCTTCCGACCAACAACAGCGTCAGCTGAGGCTCTAACATCCACCTTGTAAAACTTGGTGAATGTATGAACCGAAACTCAGGTGGCAGCTTTGCAAACCTGTTCCACCGAAGCCTGATGCTGAAAAGCCCAAGAAGCACCAATGGCCCTAGTGGAATGGGCCGTGAACCGAAAAGGGGTTCCTTCCCCTTGGCCGAGTAGGCTCTTCCTACTGCCTGCCTAATCCACTTACTGACAGTGGCTTTAGCTGGCGGAAGCCCCTTTCTCTGCCCTTCCGATATAACAAAAAAGGAAATCCGTTTGCGGAAGGAATCTGTAGCTTCTAAAGAATGAAGCGCCCTTTCCTTAGCATCAGCCGGAACTGGGCATAAAGAAGGTAACGTTACCTCTTGATTAAGGTGAAAGGGAGAGACGACCTTAGGTAAAAAATCAGGCTTAAATCGAAAAACTACTTTGTCTCTGTGTAACTCAAAATAAGGAGACTTCATACATAAGGCGGCTAACTCAGAAACACGCCGCACAGAGGTGATTGCCACCAAAAATATCACCTTATGCGACAAAATACTCAATGGAGCGTCAATCATAGGATCAAGGGGAGCACCCTGTAGAGCCGTCAACACCAGATTCAAGTCCTACACTGGTAAAATAGACTTGCACGGTGGTCGGACATGAGTGACCCCCTGAAAAAAAAGTCTCAATGAGCCTATTACTAGCGACAGACTTCTGGAAAAAAATAGACAAGGCCGATACATGCCCTTTTAGGGTGCTTAACTGTAGGCCCATTTCTAAGCCATCTTGTAGGAATTCTAGAATTCGAATACTTTCTGCACGAAAAATTCCTAGCCTCCCACCAGGATATGAACGACCACCAGACCCTGTAGTAAATCATGGAAGAAGACTTCTTCCGGCCTGAATCATGGTATGAATAACCTTGGCCGATAAACCCTTCTCTGCTAAGATCGAGGTTTCAATAGCCAAGCCGTTAAAGCCAGCATCTGTAAATTCGGGTGCCGAAGCGCCCCCTGAGAGAGAAGATCTGGCTCGACCAGTAGGCGCCAATGGTCTACCGACATCCTTGTTATGTCTGAAAACCAACTTCTTCTTGGCCAATGAGGAGCTACTAGAATGGTAGGTACCCCCTCCTGAGCTATCTTTCCTAATACACGGCTCAGGAGCGGAAGCGGGGGAAAAATGTACAGAAGCTTGAACCTTGCCCAAGAGACTGACAGGGCATCCGTTGCTATGACCATAGGGTCCCTTGATTAGGGACATGAATTTCGTCAGTTTGTGATTGTGTCTGGATGCAAAAGATCCACTTCCGGACACCCCCAGCGAAGACAAAGGGCTTGAAAGACCTTCCGACTGAGGGACCAATCTCCCCAACACAGAACCTTCCCGCTCAGAGCGTCGGCCTCCTGGATTTCTACCCCCGGGATGTAAACTGCCGAGATGCAGGGAACATTCTCCTCTGCCCAAGTCAGAATCCGGCTTACTTCCTCTAGAGCACTCTTGCTCCGGGTACCCCCCTGATGATTGATATAGGCTACGGCCGTCCGATTGTCCGGCTGGACCTGGACAGCCTGCCCCTTTAAGCTGGGGGTCAGATACTGAAGCACTAGTTGGATTGCTCTTAATTCCAATATATTTATGAGAAGCTGATACTCCTTCGGCCACCATTGTCCCTGGATCTTCTGTGTCTGCCAGATGCCCCCCCCCAACCTGTGAGACTAGCATCCGGGGCAACGATCTGCCACTGTGGTGTCAGAAAGGACCTGCCTACAGACAGATGAAGAGGGTCCATCCACCACAGAAGAGATTGCCTGGCCGAGGGCGTCAGAACAAAAAACTTGATCCAGCGACTGTGGGGCTCGATCCCAGTTTGCCAACAGATTCCACTGAAAAAGCCTCATGTGAAACTGGGCAAAAGGTACGGCCTCGAAGTAGGCTACCATAAGGCCTACTAGCTTCATCCCTAGCCGAATGGTTGGCTGCCGGCAAGCCAGTAAGTACTCTATTTGATTTCGAATTAGCAGAGCCTTCTGCTCTGGTAGAAACACTTTGACTTGAACCGTGTCCAGAATCATTCCTAAGAAGTTCCTTACTGGCGCCGGAGTGACATGGGACTTCGGGTAATTGATCACCCAGCCGAACGCTTCTGCGTATCTTTCATGATCTGCTGAAAAGACCCGGCTGAAATTAAAAGATCGTCCAAATATGGAATGATGCATATCCCCTGGCTCCTGAAAATGGCCATGAGACCCGCCAAAACTTTGGTGAACACTCTTGGAGCTGAGGATATCCCGAATGGGAGTGCCACAAACTGGAAGTGCTGGCCTTCCAGGGCAAACCTCAGGAACTTCTGATGCCCTGGAAAAATTGGAACATGCAGATACGCGTCCCTTAAATCTATAGTAGTCATAAGATCCCTGGGCCGAACTACTCTTACTGCTGACCTTAGCGTCTCCATGCGGAAATGTTTCACGTGGATATACCTGTTGAGACCCTTTAAGTCTAAAATGGGATGCATCGACCCGTCCTTTTTGGGGATTGTGAACAGGTTGGAGTAAAACCCCTGACCTTCCTCCTGAAAGGGTACCCGACAAATTACCCCTTTTTGAAGGAGATGCTGAACTGTGGATCTCAGGGCATCTATCTTTGACTGGTTCCTGAATGCCCCTGACCGAAGGACCTTGTGGGTGGTCTGGCTGCAAATTCGATCTTGTAGCCTGATGACACCACCTCTCCTCCAGATATGAGCAAAAATGCAAAAGCCGTCCCCCCACCCGCTCGGGTGAGGGCGCCACCTCATGCTAGAGTGGGCTTGGCTGGAGGTTTAGGCCTACTTCTCCAGGCCCCTCCTGCCCTATTATGCCCCTCTGCCAGTCCAAAAGAGTCGATATGATGAAGTCCTCTGAAAAGGCCGAGTCGCCCTCTTCCTCTGAGGCAGTTTGCCATCCTTCACCATACCGTCCAGTTTTTCTCCAAAAAATCTGCTCCCTAAAAAAAGTAGATCTATAAGAGCTTTCTTAGCGACGGCATCCGCCAACCATTGTCTTAGCCATAAGAAACGGCGCAAGGCCACAAGCAGAGCAGAAGTTCTAACAGCTAGCCTGACTGCATCATCCATCATAGTGATAGTGAATGAGTTAAAGTCCAAACAATCCTTAAAATCTTTGGACTCTTGAATAAGCCTGCGAAACTTAGCCCTGGCTAAACTTTTTCTTCATCTTCTTCCTTGAAGCCAGGGACACAATGGCCATGGCACAAACAGGACGTAGAAAGGATCCTTTCATAGCAAAAGCATGGCGGGCCAATTGATCCATTCGTCTCTCAGTGGGATCTCTTAAAGATCCCATATTAGCAGACGGCATGATGGAAGTATTAGACAAGCCTGCTACTGGAGAATCCACCTCAGGTGGGTAAGACCAAAGCTTAATCATGTCCGCCGGAAAGGGATACCTAGAGTCTAGTATCCTAGAAACAGCCGGTAATTTGTTAGGATTTTCTCATTCCTTTAACACCATTTTAGAAAAGTGCGGCTGCTCCGGGAACACCTGCCTTTGCCTTACTGGCTTAAACAGATCATCCTTCCCTCTTTTTGCCCCCTCAGGAGGGGTGATATTATTATTATTATTATTATTATTGCTCATTTATATAGCGCCATCATCTTCCGTAGCGCTCCACAAAGTAGTAACTACAGAAAGGGTAGAACATACAGTACATACACTATTTCAAACGCAGTTTTACAGATTTGACAGTGGATATTCTGAGTACAAGATACAATAGGGGAGAGAGTGATATTCGAAGTTTCAAAAACCGAAGAGAGCAGACACTGTGTCTCGCCTGCGAGGAGGGGGTCCTCATCAGAAGAGAAAAAAATAGAGTTACTATCTTCCTCACCAGAGCGTAACTCGCCTTCTGAGAGCTGCTCATCTAAATACTCTTCTTCCCCCACTCTCCAAAAGGGGCAAATAAATCTCTTTCCTCCGCAACAGGTTCCAATGCCTCCTCTTATAGGTGGCATTCTTTGGAATAACCAAGGATAACTGTCTCTCCAGATTATCCAACCTGTGCACCACATCTGACTGCGCCTCGCTGCCTTCCCCATCTCCAGGGGAAGGAAGGGATGGGTGAGCTGTTGCGCTCACACCAGCAATAACTGGACTAAAGACCTGAGCTGCAAGCGGAACAAACCGTGCTGAAACTACCCAGGGGATCCCGCTTACATAAGGGGCAGAGCCTGCCCAGCTCAAATTAGATGCCCGAATCCCTATCCCCTGATGCCTCCCTCATGGTGTTTTTTTTTTTTTTTTGGCAATAAGACCTAAAAGGCCCTAAGCCTAAAACCAATCCCAAAAGGGACTGGGAGGAACCACAACCCTTTTCTATCCTTCTTCCAAATTCTAACAAATAAAACAGGAGAAAAAAGAGCATTAATAATGTCCCTCTTTTTTTTTTTTTTTTTTTAACTGATAAAAAGATAAAACTGACAATCATTATATTAATAAAATATAATCATACAGATAGTAAAATATAAAAAAATATATATATATATAATATAAACATATAAAAATATATAATAACAATATTAATAATATAAATAATATAAACTAACTGACACATGAAATTGATAATGCAATTAATAAAAAAAAAATTTATATAAAAATTGATAATGGCGATGTCCACTAACCACCACCGCTCTTCTCTTTATCGCTATACAAAAGAAATGATCAAACACATAATATATATATCATAGCTTTGTGCAAACAACGGCAAAATCAGCTTGCCCTGAGGCAGCAATATGAATAAACCAGCGGAACCCCCGAAAGCCATCCTAATCACAAGGCATTTCTAGGCCAGCACCTTGGCCCAACCGGCCGCCACCGCAATTGCACTATCTGGCCGCAATATATATACACACACACCTAGCAATATGCGATTCCCTCACCGGGGGAGAGAGACAACTGAATACACGGCCTTGTGGTTCCGGGCTAAACTCTGCCCCCTGCGTGACCTCAGCCATGTCCCTTAAAGGCATAAAAAAAATGTTTTTTTTTAAATTAAATTACTGGAAGAAGGAAGGGTTGGGTAAAAAATAAAAAACATTCCTCAGCAGGTACACCAGAGAAAAACCTGCGGCTGACTTGCTTTTCAAAAAAGCCTGCAGCCCAGGGCATATACACTCTGTAAGCGCCCCCAAGACCCCGGCGCTTCCACCTTACCTTCACGGACCCCAAAACAGCCAACGCTGAGGAGGCATAAACTTGGGTCTTGAGGTATCCGTGGGAATAAGGCTACGCAGAGAGCCGACAGGGTTCAGTCCCCCGCTTGCTGCCAATCCTTGAGAGCTAATTTCTTGAACAACCTTCACAGTCACTTGCTACTGCAAGAAAGAAAAACTGATCTTGGTGAGGAGGCAGCTGCTACTTATGGGCCGGGAGGGGCCGCACCTGTTTTCTTTCTTGCAGTCACGTGATCAGCAAGGAGGTAATCCCAAGCGTAAGGAGTGCCTGGAATGGATTGGAAGAAAAAAAATGGGAAAGGGAGCAATGCCTACGTAAGACAACAAGGCCCAGCTAGTGTACTCCCCAAGCTTCCCAGGGGACGTAGGGGAGGGGTTAGACACAAGAAGGGTAAGGAGGTGTTAGGCTCTGGAATATTTAACCTTAGTTCCATAGAGTTGTCTGCAGAGGAATTAAGGGTACTAAATTTGGGCTTGAAATTCGCACCTAAAAATCTTGACAATTTTTCGACATATGTTGATTTTCAAAAATATATGCGAAGGCTTAATCTAAAAAAGTTCTTCTTAAACAAATCTGAAGTGGAAACTGCCCCAGTGACGGAGCCCAGGGGAGTATTTAATAGTGGGATACAGTCTGCAGCTTCAATAAACCCCCCCACAATCGGATGAGGAGCCACAACATACAAGTTTGAGGAACAAATCCTTATTTAACCCACTAATATCCTCTAATTCCCACCTCGATACGTTCAAGAATGTGGTCTCGAGGGATATTAGGAATTTAGAAATAAAAAAGAGGAGGTGGGTGGCACCGATGCAGAGAGGTTTAAAAAGTCTAGAACAAAAGCATGAGGTGGTAATAAAGCCGGCTGATAAGGGGAGGGGGGGGGGGCTGGTGGTTTTGGATAAGAAGGATTATGTCCTGGGATAGATTACTCGCAGACACGCAGACATATGAGGTACTCACTAAAGACCCCACAAGAGTACCGGGTCCAGCTGGATGATTTATTAAAAAGAGGTTTTACAAGTGGGGTCTTAAATAAAAGAGAAAAGGATTATTTGAGTGTCAAAGCTCCTAGGATACCCACGATATATTACCTTCCTAAAATTCATAAAAGTTTGTCAAAGCCACCTGGTCGTCCGATAGTGAGCGGGATAGGCTCAATAACATGTAGATTAGGGGAATATGTAGATTTCTTTCTGCAACCCCTTGTATTGAAACTTCCCGCTTACTTGAAAGATTCAGGCCATGTATTAAATTTATGTGCTGAACAGACTACTAATGACACTACTCTGTTGGCAACGGCGGATGTCACGTCGTTATACACAAACATTCCACACAATAAGGGTATCGAGGCAGTTCGGTATTTTTTGGATGAAAGTTCAGGTCTTCCCCTTGTACAAATTGAATTTATTATGGAGTGCTTAACATTTGCACTGGACCATAATTACTTCTGGTTTGGGGGCCACTTTTATCTCCAGAAGAAAGGGGTAGCGATGGGTGCGAAGTTTGCACCCAGTATGGCTAACCTCTTTGTGGGGATGTGGGAGTCACAATTTATTTTTCGTAAAGATTGGCCATATCTAAAGCTCTGGAAGAGATTTATTGATGATTATGTGTATATGGGAGGGCCCACAAGAAACATTGGAAAAGTTCTTTACACTGGTCAACAAGAATTGGTTTAATCTGGAATTTACTGCCGAGATTAGTGCGGAGTGTGTACATTTTCTAGACTTGACTATACGTGTAGAAATTCCAATTTTGACAACTGTGACATATTTTAAGCCAACGGATAGAAACGGTTTTGTCCCTGCAACGAGTTGCCATCATCCAAACTGGATTAAAGCTATTCCAAGGGGTCAATATATGAAGCTTAGAATAAACTGTAGTAAGCTGGAGAATTTTGAGGTGCAAGCGACAGATCTGACAAAAAAATTCCTAGATAAGGGTTATGGGGCTGAGCTGGTGACTCAACAACTAGCAAGGGTTAGGACCCAGGACAGGTTTCCCCTGAATAAAACAGCGCAAGAGTCATCAAATACTGAGGAATTTTCCTTTATTACGAATTTTAGTGTCCAACATCGTGAAGTTAGGAAAATCCTGACCAAACATTGGCATATCCTGCAAGGGGATGAGGTACTGGGCCCCAATCTACCGGCGAGACCTAAATCTTTAGGAAAGCCCCTAATTTGAGGAATATCCTCACGAGAAGCTATGTTGATCCACCTAAACCTAGTATCCATCCATCATTGTTTTTTGGAGTATAACATAAAGGTTTCTTTAAATGTGGGATGTGCGTAGGATGCAAAACATGTAAACCTGTGATGAAGCCTTATAAAGCCTTTACCCATCCTATAACTGGGAAATAATTTAAGCTAACTAAATTTATCACGTGTTCATCTAAGTACGTGGTTTATCTGATCTGGTGTAATTTAATATACATCGGTTGCTCAACTAGGGAGCTTAAAATTAGGATAAGGGAACATTAGAAAAGGCTTTGAGGCCCACAGCCTTTCAGTGCACTTTAAGTCTACACATAATTGTGACCCTTCCAATATGTCATTTATAGCCCTAGACAAAGTAGAAACACACTGGCATGGATCTAATATGATGCGGGAGGTGTCCAGAAAAGAGAGTTTTTGGATCTATAATCTGGACACCTTAAGTCCTAATGGGTTAAACATAGAATTTGACCTTAATTGTTTTGTGGATTCATCTTAATAGCTATGGAGGTGTAGGTCCACTTTAAATTTATGTGGTCTGGATTATCATTAGGAGTTTAGGTTGTGATTTTAGGACAGGATTAGGTTTCAAGTGTCTGTCATGAGCAACATATGTACAATTTATATACTATATTTTATATATACTCATTTTATATACACTTATTCTATTGCTGCTATTTCGCTGTGCTGCTAATTAGGTTTGTACCTATATTTAGGTTTTATGATGTAGGTGGTTTTACATTTTTTATTTTATTTTATATAAAAAAATATTTTTTACTTTATGTAATGCCAACTCACCTTGTTGAATTGCTTTATGGTCGGGATCATAATGCTATATAGAAGATCTGGAAAGGGTTAATTTCTCTTTTTCAGTGCCGGCGCATTGTTGTAACATACACTGCGCTGGTATAGATACCTCTGTGCTCGTTTTAACTGAGCTTTTGCATTGGACGGGAGGGCTGTGACACGCTCTGGTAGTCATAGGAATAGGATGCTATGACGCGGCTTTGTGCTGATTGGCTGAGCAGCGCTAGATATGTCTGCTCTCAGATTGGCTGAGCGGCGCTAGAGGCACCGTTCTCCTGATTGGCGGAGTGTGGTTATACGCTCTCGGCCGGTGATTGGCGGAGAGGGAGGATGAAGTACTCCCCCCGCCTCAGCTTCCGGGTACTTAAACGCTGTCCACCGCCGCGCCGGCTCACCTAGTGAATGTCGCGGGAGGCGTATTTTAACTGGAATTTAGCAGCGTGAGTTGGCTTTGTGCCACAATATGAGATGCAAGTTTTTAATTATTTTGATGTGAGTGTTTTATTGGCTTAAATAAAGGAAGTATATATTTAGCAATATTGCGCTATGGATTTATATCTTTCCTTTGCATGATCATGTTATGGAGATCCTGCTGGCCATTTTTATATATTGGAACCATACCTGATGCGGTGGAGATAATTGGAGAGGGTTCCCTTATGCTGTCTAATCATAACATCTCTGGTAAGAGTATATTTTTGGTGGTGGGAATGCCCAAAGGAAAATTGTCACTTTTTTGATTTGGAGAAGAGTTGGAAGGACTTTAAAGAGGACTTACAGTAATTCACTTATAGCTCTGTGCTTCTATGTTTGCTATTCCCAGGGGACGTGTTTACACTGCGGGACAGTTACTGGACAGACTGATAGACAAACTGTCTATCAGATTTAAACAATAGGAAGAAAAGAGTCCACCCATTAGACTATATATATGTCTATATGCTCAGCTTCATAGCTTGAGGCATCACCAGTAGGGAGAGGAAGGTTGTGATGCCACTGTATAGAGCCCTGGTGAGGCCACAGCTGGAATACTGTGTGCAGTTCTGGAGGCCTTACCAAAAAAAAAAAAAAAGACATTCAAATGGAATGGGGGCCCAAGGGAGGCAACAAAAATGATAGGAGAACTTAAAGAATAGGTTCCTCAATGTTTTGAAAAGCGAGGGCACATTTGGAAACTGGTCGCGGGCCACAATGAAAAGGTCCAATTTAATATAGAAAAATGTTATCTTGTTATAGTACCAGAGATTTTACCCAGGGGTTTTGTTGCACTATCAATATCACCAAGTTCCGCTGCCACCTCTATTTGGCAATGGCCCCTCCCATACCACTCTGCTTGCAACCTCCCATCCTTACTGAGCCTCTATTTACCTTTACAAGCCAGTTATCTTTACCCCTCCCACAGCAGGTCAGGGGCCACATGAGATGACTCTGAAGGCCATATGCAGCACCCCGAGCCACAGGTTGAGCATATGTGACGTAAAGTGGAAGTTTAGTCAAAAGGTGAACCCCCCTTACCCCATCCAGAGGCCTGCACTGCTCCCCCAGCGCTCCGGATCCTGGGCGCCACAATCTTGCTTGAAAGCACAGAGCTGCATTCCCCAGCTCTCCCGTCTCCTCATTCAAGTGAATGGGTGGTGGAAGCGCGCACAGACCCAGGGGAATGCCACTTTGTTCATTCTCTGCGACAGCGGCACTGGCCGGAGGAGAATGGAAGTGGTCCTTTTATTTCTAACCCTCCCCCCCCATCCTACCTCAGTGCCAGGATAGGGTAACAGGGCTTTGGGGTCACCTTTTGATGAAACTTCCTCTTTAAACAGTTCCTAAAGTTATTACTATATTTTAAAAAATCTTTTAAACTTTATAAAACACAACAAAGATGTTTGATAAGCATGCAAACCGCTACATGCTTATCAATGACTGACTCAACTTACCTGTCCACCAGATCATGAGGCTTGCGGTCCCAATCCACAACCATCTTGCTGCACCCAGGAGGTGTATTTATCCCACAATCCTCCCGGGTGCAGCATCCAAATCACCTGCCTGTGCGCTGGCCGCATTCATGCATCAAGCAGCAGAGCAAGGTGAGCAGCAGCAGACAGGATGAAGGCAATGTCCTTGGGCATTGCGGAACGCTCATTCCACAAAGCACAAATGTGACAATGTGACAATGTTTACAATGGGACTTTCACTTTGCTTTGAAAGTCTCAGAAGAGACTTGAAGAACCTAGGCTGGGGGCGGGAGCGTGCCTGCTTTAGCTCCTGATTGTGGCAGAGATGTTTTACGAACATTGCATATGCACAGCAAGAATGATACGTGCAAAAGAACACAATGACATTATTTTAGTGACCAACCCTAGAGGGTGCGTTGCAAAGCGAAGAAACCTCTGATGTACGAAGATACATTGGGATAAGCTTACATAATATCCACAGATTCTAGATTCCTATTGTTACAAAAACACCAAAGAAAAAGATTCAATTAAAGCAGACTCACACCCATTTTCTACAGGTGTGAGGTCGCATTGTGACTTGGGGGGGGGGGAGGCCCCTCTGTTCATAGACCCACGCAATGCTTACCTGAACCTTGATCCCCCCCGCGGTTTTCCACCGGCGGTCACGTGGGCCAGCCTGGTCAGCAGGGAAACAGAAAGCAACCCTGGCCTCGTGATCGCCAGTGGGCAATTGGAAGATCAAGGTGCAGGTATCCAGCAATCTGGGAGTCCCCCCAAGACTGTCATATTGTAGTAATTCCTTGGGATAACAAAGGGACCCAGCCAAGTTGGTAGCCAACAAAAAGAGTCCATGCAGTCCTGCTTGTCGTGAAAGAGGGTGTAGCTGTAAAGTGAGTTGATGTGGGGGGGGGGTGCTTCTCTTGCTTTAGAAGTGAAGGTTGTGCATTAAGCACAGGCTTCGCCAGAGTTTGGGAGGGCAGCTTTATGCATCTAACAGACAATCAGAATGACAAAAAAACATGGTGCACCACAAATGGAACAGTTCTTAAACTGGACCTTCAGCATGATTTAATGAAAAGCCCAAACCCTTAAAAAACTACAGGGTGGGGTTATAGCTGTGCTGTGCACAGCCAGAGCAGAGTTGGGGTCAGGGAAAGGACAGTAATCCCAGAATGTAGAGAGACACAGTCAGAAAATACTTCCTGTTTGCAGGCTGCCTGATGCTCCATAAGCCACCATCTTGGATGTTTAAAGGCTCATAACATGCAGTAGATGCAGGTAGGGTGATTTTTAATGTGAGCAATCTGTATGTACAGGGTATGGGAAACATATAAGATATGCTCTTATTCAGGATAAAGGTCCGCTGTAAGTGCCGAGAGGGCTGCAGAAAACATATCCGCTTTCTAGGACTAAGGGAAGGGGGTATGCAGCAGAATTTCTCTAGAGATCTATAAGTGCGTGCAAACATTTGATCCTAGGTCTGCTTTAAGTTTGTTAAAGAATTATTTTAGATGTGTTAAACATGATTGTTAATGAAATGTTGTCAATTTTCTGCAGAGGGAATCTGGAGATGTATGTCCAGCTTGTCAAGGAAAAAATCAAAGGACACAAACCATGATACATATGTATATAAAATAGAGACGGCTCAGTACCCACCATTTTCTGGGTGAGTTTTCTTCAGGGAATCTATGAGAGTGCTTACAGCTTTTAAAACAAATATGATTTCCGTTACACGTTGCCTGAAAAAATCCAAACATAAAATCACCATTATTTATCATGACTTATGCAAGAGAGTATTACAGTACATGCACTGTGCAAAGGCATTTCCCTGAACAAGCATAAGACAGAGAGGAGGTATTTATAGCTGCGCACTTCACTTGGGCCAGCGCTGTCTCAGGTTTGGAGTTTTTTCCTTCAGACGGCAGGGCAATGCATCACTCAGGAATTCCAAACATTTATTTTGCAATGAATGATAAATGTGTTCATGTAAATGATTACCATTTACCATGAAATGACAGGCTTGTGTTTATTCATTTGCACATACAAATAGATCATGTATGTGGCTGTGTAACTAAGTGCTTGATCACAAACATTTATTAATGCCCAGCTACAGAAAAAACATTTTGTAGCCGATGCAAAAAGGAAGGGTTAGAGCCACTGTAATATTCCCTTTGCTCACTGTGACACAATCAAGGAGATTCAAGGTGGACCAAAAGTCAAAAAAAGAAAGTTTAGTACATTGCTCCCCTAAAGCGCCCCTCTGGCAAAAACGATTTGAGAGATATTAACTAACTCTGTGCAGATGTTCTGGAATAACAGACTGATTCTTTGCTGCAGAACTGCATGGCAGCGGCCATCTTGTCACACACATAAGCATGAGGGGAGAGCTGTGCCAGCAGCAGCCCACACCAAACAGAGAGAGATGCCTCAGAAACACGTGCAGCTTGTGTATTATGTTATATAAACACACACACACTGCCTAACCAGCTGCTAGAGGGATTGTGTGTGTGAAGGGAAACCTGCAACAATAGGGTTGATTCAGAGCCCCTTTCTCATCATTTTTATGGAGGTCTTGCTACCAAACGAAAAATCATGCAAAAACGAAAACATTTTTCTCGCAGAAAAAAGGCTCTGCTGAATCAGACGAGGTGAATGTAAATTTTCACGCAAAAAAAAAAGTGAGAAAGGGGCTCTAAATCAACCCTAATGTTTCTTTTCACTGCAGACTCTGGATTTACCACACACTATTCAGATAGTGTTAACAATATGTATCTTCTAAAATAACGCAACTGTTTTAGATGTGCAGGAGAGCAATGAGTCATCACAGCTGATGGCTTTCTAACAGAAATAAAGGAGGATTGCACCGATATGTGAGGCAATTTTGACTGTGGGATTGGTTTTTTCAGAAGCTGGACTCCAGTATGTGGCAAGATGGCCGCTGACATGCAGATATGCAGCATAGAATCTGCCTGCTATTCCATAACAACTGCATGGAGTTAGGCCCTCTCAAATAGTTTATGTCACAGATTACCAGAGTGGGGCTTTGAGGGGTGCAACTTACTGAACTTTTTTTACTTTTGGTCTGCTTTGACCTTATTCTCTGTCTGCGGTGACATCCAGAAGGTTCAGCTAACAGTAAAGCCACCAAAGGGAACTGCATTCTGTGCTTTTTGTCATCCATATGAATTTTCAGTTAAATTAACTACCCGTCACTGGACACAAACACAGACAGAAAGCAAGGCTAAATATTCCCGATAGGTCACAGACAGCAAAAACGTGATTATTTTGACTTACCATAAAATTAACATTCCAAGCACTTACCTGTCAGCCCACAGACTGAGTTGGTCTGGGTGCAGGCCCACAGGACATGAGATTGAGTCTGTGGGCTAGCATGTAAGCGAGTAAAAATACCATTTTGTGAATACTCACCTGTAAAATGGGTATTATAAGTATGTCACACACCCCGCTTCAGATATTAAATAATTAGACTTTGGGTATACTCACCGCTAGGTGGCACTGTTGCAGAGAAGTCCAGAAAACAACAAGCCCCTCCCGGTCTATACATACCTGGTACCTCCCAACAATTCCCCAGTATTCAAACAGCAGTAAAGACAAGGTACCAGGAAAAAAAACAATGGTAACCCTCAACTGTAAATGAAAAACTTCACCATATAAAGAACCAGGATACCAAAAAGGGCGGGTGAAGCGGGGTGTGTGACATACTTATAATACCCATTTTACAGGTGAGTATTCACAAAATGGTATTATTCTAAGTATGTCACACACCCCGCTTCAGATATTAAATAATTAGACTTGGGACATCCAACAGCAGTGTCCAAAAAGGGCAGGTATCCAACCAGGCAATAATGCAGAAACTCAAACCACTGCAGCCTGCAGAACCTTGCGGCCAAAAACAGCATCCGCTGAGGCCCGCACATCAACCTTATAAAAAAAAAAAAAAGTGTTCTTGACGGCATTGAGAACTATCATCCCTAGGCGATGGAGATCCACAGCCTCGCCCTCATTTGCCGAATGGGTGCAAGAGGTCGAAACAATACGCCGTATGGAGGAACTGATCTCGGACTCAGAGGGCACATGGGAGAAACACTATGGGACTTGGGCGGGCTGGATGGATTATAGGGATAACC
Source organism: Gastrophryne carolinensis (assembly GCA_027917425.1). NCBI lineage: Eukaryota > Metazoa > Chordata > Amphibia > Anura > Microhylidae > Gastrophryne > Gastrophryne carolinensis. The sequence goes on along the minus strand of CM051238.1, from coordinate 149,959,461 downwards.
GTCTACAGGTGTAGATGCAGTGGAGGGCCATGGTTACGCGTAACCCCATCCCTGTCACCATCACCATCACTCTTGCCTCTGTTTCCCCCCTACCCCCTCACCCTTGTTTTCCTACAGTTGTACCATCCCTCCCCCCTTTCCCTTGGTTCCTTACCCCTTATTCATGTTTCCGTTGTACCTAGTCTTTTAGACTTGGTTGCCCCCACTCTTCTCTTATTCTCCTTTCTTTTCTCTTCTTTTCGTTCTTCGTTTTCTTCTTTATGCCTCCCCACCGCCCCTGGTGATTGCCTCCTTCAGGGTTGTAATGATGGGGCCCCGGGTGCTCCTGCTTCCCGCGGTCCTGGTCATTTGGTTGGCATGGGCCCGGGGGGCGGGTCACGGGATCGCAGATAGCGAATTAGATTAGCAAGCCTCATATATCTGCTTTGATCTGGTCCTTCATCGTTTGGGCTGGGGGGGCTGGGGAAGGCTAATACTTGGTTCGATTGTTATCTTATGTATGCTCTTGGATTGTGACTTGAACATGAAAATGTCCCTTTTCCTACTTTCCTTGTTCTATGCTTTGTATCATTCTTTACTGGTATAAATTAATAAAAATATATTGCACTAAAAAAAAAAAGTGTGAACCGAAGACCAAGTAGCAGCCTTACAAACTTGTTCAACAGAAGCCTGGTGCTGAAAAGCCCAGGACGCTCCAACCGCACAAGTAGAATGAGCAGTAACACGAAAAGGGGGATCCTTCCCTTTGGCAGAGTAGGCCCCAACAACCGCCTGACGAATCCACTTGCTAATGGAAGACTTAGCCGGAGCCAAGCCCTTCCTAAGCCCACAGGGCACCACGAAAAAAGCATCAGTCTTACGAAAAGGAGATGTAGTACGCAAATAGCACTTAACACAACGTACCACATCCAAACAATGCAAAGTGCGCTCCTTGTCATTCCTAGGCTTAGGACACAAGGAAGGAAGAACAATGTCCTGGTTAAGATGAAAAGCCGAGACCACTTTAGGAAGAAAGTCTGGTTTGAAGCGAAAAACCACTTTGTCCTGATGTTTCTCAAAATAAGGAGCCTGAATCGACAAGGCCGCCAACTCCGAAACACGCCGAACCGAAGTGATGGCCACCAGAAAAGCAACCTTCTGAGTCAGAGTAGACAGAGCAATATCCTGCAAAGGCTCAAAAGGAGGAGCCTGAAGAGCAGAGAGAACCAAATTCAAATCCCAAACAGGGAGCAAAGGCTTCCTAGGAGGCCGCAGATGCGAAACCCCCTGGAAAAAAGTCTTGACCAAAGGATGGAGTGCAAATGACCTCTGAAAAAAGATAGACAAAGCAGAAACCTGCCCCTTCAAAGTACTCAGCTGAAGACCAGAGTCCAGCCCCGATTGAAGAAATTCCAAAATCCTAGAAACAGAAAAGACCCGACAGGGCAAAGATCTAGCCTCACACCAATCAATATAAGATCTCCAAGCCCTATAATAGATGGAAGAAGAGTCCGAATGACCGAATCCGAAAGACCCCCCTCCTTTAAGATGGAGGTTTCAGCAGCCAAGCCGTCAAAGCCAGCGTTGGTAAATTGGGGTAACACAGTGGACCCTGAGTGAGAAGATCCGGCCGAAGAGGCAGATCGAACTGATCCACTGCCAGACGAACGATGTCTGCGAACCACACCCGCCTTGGCCACCTTGGAGCCACGAGAATGGCGGGAACCCCTTCCAGAACCAGCTTTCGCAGCACCCTGCCTAGCATGGGAATCGGAGGAAACAGATAAAGAAACCCCAGGTCCCCCCAGCTCAGGGCCATGGCATCCGCCGCCAGAGCCAGAGGATCCTGAGAAAGCGACACGAATGTCGGAAGCTTGAGATTGTGACGAGAGGCAAACAGATCCACCTCCGGAGTCCCCCACCGGAGACAAAGCGACTGAAACACCTGGGGGTGGAGAGACCATTCCCCCCGGCGGGAAGAACACCGGCTCAGAAAGTCCGCCTCCGTGTTTTCCACTCCCGGAATGTACACTGCCGAGATGCAAGGGATATGAGTCTCTGCCCAAACTAGGATCAGAGACACCTCTCTGAGGGCACCCAGACTGCGAGTCCCTCCTTGGTGATTGATGTAAGCAACCGCCGTCCGATTGTCCGATCGAACCTGAACCGGCAAGCCCTGTAAATGCTGCGTCAAGTGAGACAGAACCAACCTGATGGCTCTTAACTCCAGAACATTGATGGGCAAGTGGGCTTCCTGAGGACCCCACCGCCCCTGGAACCGAAGATCCTTCCAGAAACCTCCCCACCTTGACAAACTGGCGTCCGTGGTGACAGCTTCCCAAAGCGGAGTCAGAAATGACCTGCCCTTCAAGAGACTGTCCGAGACCATCCACCACAGTAGAGACTGCCGATCCCGGGGGGACATCCGGAAGGACCAATCCAACGACCGTGGTCGCCGGTCCCAAGACGCCAACAGATGAAGCTGAAACGTCCGCGTGTGAAACTGCGCGGAGGGAACTGCTTCGAAAGAAGCTACCATCAGCCCCACCAGTCTCATCCCTAGACGGATGGACGGGCGAGGATTGGAAAGAAGAAGCTGAGCCAATTCCTGAATCAAAAGAACCTTGGCCTGAGGGAGAAAAACTCTGTGCTGGCAAGAGTCCAAGGACATCCCCAGAAAGGTCACCACCCTGGCCGGAACCAGAGAGAACTTGGGGTAGTTGATCACCCAGCCGAACCTCTCCAGAGTGGACACCACCGTGCTGGTGTCCCCTTCCGCTTGACTGAAGGAAGGAGCCATGATGAGAAGATCGTCCAGATAAGGCACAATGCAAATCCCCTGAGCTCTGAGCAGGGCCATCACGCCCGCCAACACCTTGGTGAACACTCTCGGAGCCGAGGTGAGGCCGAATGGAAGAGCCACAAACTGAAAATGCTGATCCTCCACCACAAAGCGAAGAAACCTCTGGTGAGCCGGAAAGTCGGAATGTGAAGGTATGCATCCTTGATGTCTATGGACGTCATAAAGTCCCCCTGCCGAAGCGAATTGATCGCAGACCGCAGAGTTTCCATGCGAAACTTCCGGGGACGAATAAACAGGTTGAGAAACTTCAAATCCAGGATGGGACGGAACGACCCATCCTTTTTGGGCACTGTGAAGAGATTGGAATAATACCCGCGCCCCACCTCCGAAGGAGGGACCGGGCAGATGACTGCCATTTCCAGAAGATTCCTTACCGCCGCCAGGAGCCCCTGCGCGGCCAAAGGATCTGAAGGGACACGAGACCTGAAAAACCTTGGAGGAGGGCGGGACTCGAATTCCAGCTTGTAACTGGCTGACACCACCTCCCGGATCCACCTGTCCGAGACCTCCTGGTCCCATACCCGGGAGAAGAGTCGCAACCGTCCCCCCACCCGTAAGGGTGAGGGCGCCCCCTCATTGCTGAGTGGGCTTGGCCGCTGGTTTGGGCTTGGCGCCCCAGACATGAACGGGACGGCCACGGGCTTTACCCCTATTCCAGCTGGCCCCCCTGGAAGCCGAGAAGCTCGCACCCCTGCCGGCTCTGGCTCCCCGAAAGGAAGGATTGAAGGGGGCCGCCCCCCGAAAGGAGCGACTACATTTCTTGCGCTGAGGTAACTTACCTCCCCTGGCAACAGAATCCAGCTTCTCACCGAAAAGTCTCAAACCCAGAAAGGGAAGAGCCGTGAGCGATCTCTTGGAATTAAAATCAGCAGTCCACTGCCTCAACCACACTGAGCGGCGGATAGCTACCAACAGAGCCGTAGCCCTGCCACACATTAACATGGCATCATCCTGAGCGGCAAGAATAAATGACACGAAGGATTCACAACTCTTAAGGGCAAGAAACTCATCACAAGTAGGATCAAGATCCACACATAAATCCCTGACAATAGACTTAACCGCCAACAATAAAAGTGCCGAAGCACAAACAGGCCTCAAAACCGAACCCGCACAGACAAATCCATGACGGGCCAGCTGATCAATCCAGCGATCCTCGCCGTCCTTAAGAGAAGTCGTGTCAGGAGAATGCAAAACCGCCGTATTAGATAGTCCCAAAACGGGAGCATCAACCTCGGGAGGGACAGACCAACACTTCACCAAGTCCCCCGGAAAAGGATACTTCCTATCCCAACTAGGCGGCACCCCAACGAGACGCGTAGGTTGCTCCCATTCCTTAAGGACAACATCCTCGAAATGCTGTTGACTGGGAAACTCCAAGCGCGGCTTGGACACCCCAAAAAGCTGACCCTTTGGCCGAGGAGCAACTTCAGGAGGGTACCAATCCAAATCCTCAAACATTTGGGCCAGAATGGAAGGCGTGTCGGGGACCGACCCGGCGGCCTGGTCACCTTCAGCACCCAGCGACTGCTGAACATCAGGATCCTCTAATTCCTCAATAAGCTCACCCTCTTCAAGGGGACGATCTGACCAATCCAGAGCCTCAACAACCTCATCGTCTGAGTCCGGCGGAGGCGGAGACAAGTGTTTCCGCTTAGCCGGAGCCTTCTGAGCCACCACAGCAGAAAACATCTTCTCGAGGCTAGCCAACCTGGCGCATACCTCGGATTGCGAATCCCCACCCATGACAACGTCACACGGGGTCCGGAACAGGCGAGGAGGGGAAGGAGATGGTACGGCCGACGAAGGACCGGGCACCGGGGTGCCGGACTGGCGCTCAATGTTCCGCTGTGCACATGGAATGCAAATAATAACATCATCCCCTGGGAGCGGAGTCCCACACCCCCCGCACAACCTGGACTGCCCCGAAGGACCGTTTCCGGAATCTTTGGTAGCCTCCATATGGTGAATTTATGGTAATCGCAACAACCAGGGATTTACGCAATACGCGACCCGGGATGCCCCTTAATGTCTTTAATTAAATATGGCCCTGAAATGGGGAAATTTGCAAAAATGCCAATAAGGGGAAAATAAGGACAAAAACCCCACTAGCCAGGTATCTAAGACCGGGAGAGCCCTGCAGCATGGGATCCCAGGATCTGAAAAAGAAAGACAACAGTCACACCAAGTACTTAGACAAAGCACAGTAACAGGAACCTATAAATATATATATATATATATATACTGATATGTTTAAACATGTGAAGGGCCAGGGAAGCCCAATAAGGCACCCAGCAATCACAAAATACAATGCTATCAGCACCCTGACATAGCCCCCAAGCAAGGAGGACTAGCAACAAAACATGCCCCCAGCCAGAAGACCACCTTAAAAAGGCAACCACCCCAGCCTACCTTAACGCAGGAGCAGGAATGGCGGCCACAACGAGGGAGCGGCAGAGGGAGAAGAAGGGTGGGCCCAGCACGCGCGGGAGATGCTGAGGCCCCGCCCCTCCACCAATCCCGGCGAAGCGCGGGCCGCGCACGACGCGGCCCCGCCCCCTCCACCTCCAAGGAGCAAGGCGCAGAAGGCGGGCGCCCAGGACAATGGCGCCCGCACCGATAGCCAGGCGGGCCGGCGGCACAGACGCCGCCCGGCCCCGCCCGCACCACCCCTGGGGAGACCAAGGCAGCGGGCGCCTGAATAAGGCACCCGCTCCGACAGACAGGCGGGCCGGCACCACGCCGCCCGGCCCCGCCCACCACCGTCCGGAGCATAGTAGCGGGCGCCACGGACATGGCGCCCGCAGTACAAAACACCCGCAGAGCAGCGGGCCGGCGACACACGCCGCCCGACCCCTGCACCGGAACACACAGTCCGGGGAGCCCAGCAGAGCCCCCCAACATGCACACACAAAACGGCCGGGCGGCCTGGGTGTTGTGTGCCGCCGGCCCGCCCGGCGCTGCCACCCAAAGTCAAACACAGACACCTGGCACACACAAAGAAATCCCCCCCACCCCCCCTCCAAATAGCGCAGGGAGAAGGGACCAAGCGGGAAGGAGGAACTTAATAGGGACATCCCAAATCCGGATCACCAGGCCGGATAACCGCATTGCCCCATAATATGGGGTCTAGCGGAGGAGCTAATCTCCTAGGCACTTTGAGTGCCATCTACCCTTGCCCGGCCGACAGCCTAGGCTGGGAGGCTACATTATATAATCAAGGGGCTAAAAAAGAAAAGCCGGGCAGAAATAGACCATGGGGGGGGGGGGGGGGGCGATGTGTTACCCCGGCTACCTGCAAGCAGGAGACTTCTTTCTTCTGTCTTGTCGCCACCTTGCAGAGAAAAACACTGGGGAATTGTTGGGAGGTACCAGGTATGTATGGACCGGGAGGGGCTTGTTGTTTTCTGGACTTCTCTGCAACAGTGCCACCTAGCGGTGAGTATACCCCAAGTCTAATTATTTAATATCTGAAGCGGGGTGTGTGACATACTTAGAATATATACATATGACATGTAAGCAATACAACATTCTGCATATAAGCAGCACCATGTATGAAGTGCAGCAGGTCCTTTCCTGCTGTTTGGTTCACAGCTTTAGATTCCTGTACCCCAAAGTGAGGGATACATTCTCCAGTGTTCTGAAAGAAAAGATGGGAGGTCTTCTCCCTGACTGCCATCAGCACTCTGCTGGGTACACACTGTATAATCTAAGCAGAATATTGTAGTATAAAAATGGTCATACACATTGCAATTTTTTTTTTAAACCAAATCGCAATTTAGAAGTTAGTATCATAAAACATAGCAGCAGAGTATAGCCAAAGGTCCAGCAGGCCAATATGTGCAAGTTTATACAAATACTGAGCTGTAAAACAGTCCAATAAAAGTGACCTCTGTGCTTTCAAAGTCCCCAAATCAGTTCAGACATCACGGCATAAAATGTGAGATGGATTTTTTTAATGAATTGTAGGAGCATGTTATTTCATCCACTACTGAGGCAACAAAGCTTGTTAGAATATCCCTTATATGACCAGAGAAACTGGGGGCTTTATTGCTGACCTTTGCCTGACCCCAGCTCTGCTCTGTTTGTGCAAAGCACAGCTATAACCCCGCTCTCCTGCACTTTTGACCCATCTCAACTCCTCAGTATGTGATGCTACTGAGCCAAGATGGCGGCGCCCGTATCCTAGAGTGCTGAACAGAGTTGCAGGCCAGTGAGGGAAAGAATAAAAAGTGACTAAAACATTAAATATATTAATTTTAGATGCTAGGGAATAGTTTTTTTTTTAAGGGTTTGGGCTTTTCATTAAATGACGCTGAAGGTCCACTTTAAAACAAGTCTGGCAGATATTAACCCCACTGTACAGTGTCACAGCTATCCCCCTACTTCACTAATAGGACACATGACTATTTTAATTAAGACTTTATTGAATTATTAATATTATTTATTCAATATGTAAAATTCAGCTTTACTCAATCCTAAGTATATTACTCTCCAGTGTGGAGCAGGGCGTCTGCTTCCCAATACACATTAGGAATCCATTAAACATTTTGCATACCTTGGCAGCGGACATTTTCCACTTAGCCTCTCGTCATCTATATAGCGACGGAGAACATCCTGGGATCTCTTCAGGAGAACAGTGAGAGCCATTCTGGAGATGTAGCCTTCCTGTGGAGTTGTTACTTTATTGCTGAAGGAGAACTGAAGAAGGGTCTCAAAACACACTTTGGAAAATTCTTCCCGCATCCTAATGTCTATTTCTGCCTCTGCAAAACAGATGCTGAAGGTTAGCGTGAAGAAGGAAAGAAAAACAGATGCCCTTCCAAAATAAATCACTAATAACGTAACATTGGCACCATACCTGAACCTTGTACAATAAATTTCACTTGCCAGGGGTGTTCAGAGTCTGCCAGCAGCATAGAGATCACTCATATATGCATGACCAGGTCAGCAGCCTGCAGAGAGTTCACTAGAGCTTATCAAGAATGATGCAGCCCCTCACAACCAGAAAGCTAATTGAATCCTTTGTCTGGAATGTCCAGGCCTAAAGCAGCTACCGGCCTAAAGTCTACAGGTCTATAGGGCTAGTGGTCTTTCTTCTTGTGGGGCATCCTGATTTGGGAAGCCCTGATGTTCGAGATCGCCGTGAAATATATCTTTCCAGCGAACCTTGGTGACATCCCCAGTATGTTTATAAAAAAAAAAAAAAAAAAAAAAAAAAACAGGAGTTGTTGGGCCCTATAGAACCACAATGTCTGAACCTTATATAACCTAAATTGTGATGGCTAGGCCCCTAGTATGAACTTCAGTTTTTCTACAGGATCTAAATACTGGGGTGAATCTGGTTTCCTCGGGGCTCAGTTCAAACTATACTAGGGCCCAGCCATTACATTGGGGATGCTCCTGTGTGTGTGAGCCCTCGGAATCATTAGAAGTCTTTCTCCGATATTCGCTCCCACGGCGCATGCTCAGGTTCTCCTGCAATCGGTATCCATTGCTGTGCATGACAAACAATGCAGCATGAACTGACCGCTGGCAACTCCCCGGATCCCTTGTCGCTTTATGCTCTCTGGTGGCTGTGTGCTTCCAAGGACAGGCAGTGTAGCCACCAGAAGGGAAATTAAACGTGGCAATGAGCCCAGGGGACATTGCTGGGCTATTATTCCTTATGGTAATCACGGGAGTAATTATAGGAGTTACTGTGGACCTACTGTATGAGCCCAGAAGTTTGTCAGCCAATCATGTCCCCCCTGCCCCCATAAAGCCCATCCAGTCCATTGTACCTTGCCTGTTATAGCTGTTCGCTTGGATGCACTCTAGTGTGGTTTTTGGCTATCCGTTAGCTTAGTGTTTGATCCTGACCTGGCATTTGTCTCCACCCTGGTACCGAGTCTCTGGTGTGTGACCCTTGGTTCTCCCCCTGACCTCATCCCTGTATATTAATTTATGTTTGGACTGACCTCCTGTGCATGTCCTTTGGCTTTCCCTTGGATACCAGTGTCTACCTCCCATGAGAACTCAACCATTTGTGATTTAGGAGATATTGCTGGAGTTTTAAACCCTCAGGGGCAACCGTACCCAGGCACTTATATCTATCATACCGCAAAGCGGGGGTTTGTCCACTTAAAGCGGATCAACAGTCAAAAATGACTTAAACCAGACCAGCACAACAAACAGTGCTTATATATATCCCTCCCCAAGCCAATTTAGATGAATCCAGGCAGCAGCATGGCTATAATGCTGGGAGACAAAGCTCAAAAATGGCCCTTACCTTTCTTTTCCAACTGTGCCAGGCTGTTGGTCTGGTTTAAGGGTGAAGTGCGCTGAATATCGGGCAATGTCTCTCTGAACTGGTTTCTGCATTTGGGAAGCCCTTACAGTTATTTTAAGCAATATCAGGGGCGCTTGCTGCTCTACAGAAATGTTGTGAAGTCCATTTTAGAAGTATGGATACATACATTTCAGAAATGACTGCTTTCTTCAATCACTCCCCCAGTCTGAGGCAATTTGGCGCTGCAAGGCGATAATATCTCTTTAAGGAATGTGAGGATGGAAGGTTGAGTCTATTTGTGCAGAAACGTATGTGAATTCTCACAATGCAGACAGTTTATACCACCACACTCAGGACCATAACTCATAATAAGCAGATAACACAAACATCCTTTATACAGCCGTGTCTGGGTAAGAGGAACTGCACGAACACATAGACGAATTCCAAAGAAAGGCAAATGCTTTGCGGATCTCGTGTTAGCTTTATTTATCATATACCTAAGATGCCATTTAGCTTCTGTGCTGATGCAATGGCGATCTAGGGTGAATGTATTTCTTTCTTTTAAGAGGCAATACACAACGCTGTTAAACCAGACCTTCACCCCGAATAAGAGCCTTGTATCTTTCCCCCACCCCATACATACAAATTTCCCACTTTACCTGCACCTATTGCATTTTCTGAGCCCTTTTTACATCCAAGATGGTGGGCCATGGAGTCTCAGGCTGCCTGCAGACAGGAAGTGTCTACTAACTATGCCACTCTGCATTCTGGGATTGCTGCCCTTTTCTTGACCCCAGCTCTGCTCTGTCTGTGCAAAACACAGCCATAACGCTGCCCTCCTCAGTATGTGATGCTTCTTTAGATGCTGGGGATACGTTTTTTAAGGGTTTGGGCTTTTTATTAAATTATGCTGAAGGACCAGTTTAACAATCTCCCCATCTCACCTAGATGGCAATACAACTGGCCATCCATGTAAGATCTAAATGTTCATTACTTAAAGAGCCAGACCCATGGCCACAATATTTATCATCCGTTACCCTGCATGAGAAAGTGTGTTGGCACTTGGACTGGATGAAGAGAAACACCCAACTTCAGTCAATTTGCTTTTCGGCAGACTGGCCTTCATGAGAGCTGCTGCAGGTTGGAAGACCTGACTTGGATCATGCTAGAGACATTGAAAACTGCAAGGGGGATATATTTTATGTTCTATTAATCTAAGGTTTATGGAATTCAGTGATAAGCAGATGCAACATGTCCTAATGGTGATCTTCATGCTGCCCAAGGCCCTTAGTTCCAATGGCTGAAACTTAAAGAAATGTAAAGGGATTGTCCAGCCCGAAACAAAAAAAAAATCTACACTTGCCTTTTGTCCCAGCAGCTCCTCCGTGTAGGTCCAGTGTCCTCCCGAAGCTACTCCATGCAATGCTGGCTAATGGCGGGGAGCACTGGAGGCCTGTTTATTGTTTATATTTACTCCATTCATTGCAATGGAGGGGGTTCGTAACTTCTAGCCTTGGCATGCCCCCTTAATGAAATGAATAGACATGTTAAGGGGGTGTACAGCCAAAGATTAATTTATTGCTACCTCATATAAGTTCGATCCATCTGTGTATGGGCCGATTACTGCCCCCCCCCCCCAATCCTCATTCCTCTGTAGTTCTAGGACCCCCAACCTTTCTTTCCGTGAGAGCCACATTTGACACCTAGAGATGCCCAGTAGTCACATTCAAGCTATTAAAAAAAAATGGGTTTTTATCTAGCTGGTAGCATCCCCCCACTCCCCCTTCACCACAAATAAAAACACTGCCGCCAGGCCAGAATCTTATCTTCTCGTTCCACTGTAGAAATGTAGCCCTGTAATTGTCTGCCAGCAGTATTGTGGTCTTGACTATCGGCAGCCGAAAGCAGTTGGGACCACGTAGTCACCAGCAGCCAAATACAGAGCAGGTAAGCTTATCACTGGCTGGCTGTGGTGAATGTGCTGGAGGCTCCCGCAATAGAGATCCCCCCATTTATTGTAAAACAGATTTTGGCCTGCTTTGATTGTGAACGATCATGGAACACTTCTAGGTATAGGAAACTGTTCCAAATAACCCCATACTCCAATATGCCCCACATAAGAGAATCCTCTGCACCTCCCAGAAAGGCACATAAGTTGTATTCGTTCTTTAAACAACCCCCATCAAATATCTGTGTTTCCATCAGTCATCTCCTTTCATTCATAGTATGTTATTTGTCCACCAACTTGCTGCTCCACTTGTATTCATACTGCCCTTGGTAAAGGAGCAGTGACTCTTCAAAGTTTTTTACTACATTACATTGGGGCAGGTCTGTGATCCTTAGTAGTTATTTATCACCCAATCATGGCTCCATCAGATGGTGAAATATTTCTGCTCCAGCTTTTACCCATGGTACAAGAAAGACTAAACATGTGACAGCAAGCAGGCACGTTTCTTATGCCTACTGTATCACATCATGGTTGCCAAGTGCTCCTCAAACTAAAGGAACCCAGACCGCATCTATCCCAATCCCTACTGCACTGGTCTTTTTTTTCTCGCCCTCACGCCCCCCAAGTACCTCAGACGATGCTGCCGGCTTGGTGGTGGCACTGTCCTAAAACAAAAAAAAAAATGTTTCCACTGCCAAAGCCACACCCTCTGGCAGTTTTGAGATCACCGACTAATTGATCTCAAGAATGCCAGATGCCCGTATTCCAGGTCCTGCTGTGGAATGCGCTCTACAGCGTTGGGCACAGGGCAGGCACAGCTGCAGGAAAGTGGAGTATGCAGCTAGAGAACAAAGCATCCTCATCGCAGGAGCCGCCAGTAAAGGTGAGTTTCCTGGTGACCTCAGGTGTTTCACACAGCAGGGCATCCCGGTATAGGATGCCCCAGGGACAGGCTAGCCCTGGAGTCTTTTGGAATCCTTTAGCCAATGTTTCCAGTCCCAGCCAGTAAGTTGGAAAGACACCTTTTTGATTTAAATAAAATATTTTATATAGAGAAATGTAAAAGCCAAGTTAAAATAGTTTTAAAAAGTCCCATAAGTTAGGAATCCATCCAGCTGACATGCGTTTCATTGTCCCTTAGCTCTGATGACATCATCCTAAGGGAAGACGAAACGCATATCAGCTGAATTCCTAACTTTTTAGAACTTTTTCGAAAGCTACTAACGGGTTTTACATTTCTCTGTAAAAAGAAAAAAATATTTCTGGGATCAACTTACTCGTATCAGCAATTTTCCCCCAGAAGATTGTAAGGAAATTTACCGCCAAGCTGGGACTGGAAAAGTTTCTAAAAAAATTCCTTAAAGGACCATTGCTGCAGATAGCATTGGGACTGGGAGTGGGAGTTGTGTGGTCTGGATTCCTATTGACGATAGGCTGATAAGTTGGCCAGCAATTATAAAGCTGGTGAGGTGGGATTTGATCCTATCTTACATTGTTACAGGGATAATATACGATGTACAGGACTTAACACTGCAACAGGTACATATTTGAGTGACACCCTCGGTGCATTAGCTTGTAAGCTTTACCGATGAGGGGCAGCAGTGAAAACCCCTGTGTAGAACTGCATAAAATGTTGATATTATAGAAAAATAACCCAATGATAAAAATATGAAGGTTCTTGATGTCAATATAGCTCAGACACCAATCTTATTTTAACAGCTTTATCCATTGCACAAGCTAATATCATACACATAAAAAAAGCTGTTAAATGCAAATTGTATTTTAGGAATGACGGGCTGATAAACACTCGCCTCCTGGCGCACTCCTCTGCTTGGTGTCACCCTCTGCTTTGTTTACTTGGATGAAAAGCTATATAAAGCACCTACATGAAAAACAGCAATGTAACCCAGGCTGAGTCACAGAAAGAAGCACACTGCCTGAAAAGCCGCCCTTGGGAAATAGACTTTCTGAAAGCTTGAGAAATGTGTTATTTGTTCACGACGGGAAGAAGTTTAATACCTTATTTAAATAAAATAAGATGAGTGCCATATGTTACAAAAAAAAATGATTACTGGGTGTTATAAAACTGTCTGCTTGGTGTACATAAACAAGAAACAGTTAGTTTGAGTCAGTACATGCAGGCAGTAACAAAAACATGTCTGGATTTATCCAAGACGACCTATACCTTCCCACAGGGACAGATTTCCTTTACCTGGCATATATTCTCTCTTTACCTCACCTGGTCCAGCGCGAGGTCTCCAAACAACAGAGGACCACTAGAAGCTGCAGCATGCACACATATCACGTTGCCCCTCATAGACCTGGTGCTGGACCAGTTGAATATACTAAACTTCAGGACTGAGGGCTTGAGGTGCAACCAACAGCAACCAGGAATTATGCTGCAGCTGCCTCCGTTTACACAATTAAAATTTCTATATATATTTTTATCTTTAGATAGATAAAAAAAGGACCTAGCATGAAAATAAGCCCTCATAAGATTTTTCAGCATTTTTTGCTAATGCATGGAATATAAGCCCTACCCCGAAAATAAGTTACAATTCATAATCCAGCTGCCGGGCTTCAGCAGGGAGACAGTGGCTAAAAAGGAGGGCGAGGAGTCATCAAGGCTGTAAAGGAGGGTAAAGTCACACAGGTAAGCTTGTCTGTCAGGAATGAAATGTCTGATTTCGCTAGTTCTACCCCAGCCTTCCACTATGTCGGAATGAGAATAGCTGTGTGAGGCAAGACAAACCTTTATGACCTCCTTCTTGATGTTTTAGCAAGCCACATTGTGGGTAACAATGATAGAGGAGCCTTTGCCATGATAGAGAAGTCTTTGTGTCTACTATCAAACCTACTCATTAAGTATCTGCATGGTTAAGAGGACTAGATCCCCCACCATGTTCTCTGGGATTTACTCTTCATCACTGGTGGACCATGAGACATATAATAGAGATGTCCATACACTTGATGACTTTATCCTTCAACCATTACTGATTTCATATGGTTTGATTGGAGCATGTATTTGGGGAGCAGGTTGTGGTGTCAGCAGTCTTAGCCATCTTCTTGCATTCTCTCCAGAACCCCCCCCCCCCCCGCCCCAGCCAGACCAATTAATAGTGTTTATTTCTTAAAAAGGACCAAAATCCAGGATTTTCACATGCATGGCCTCTCATCCAATCACCTGGACGCACATTTTAATGTGAAGCTGGGGAAGCTTAAAGCGGAACTTCATCCCAAATAATAGCCTATCTTGTACGTTTCCCCCACCTCGTACATACAGATTGCCCACTTTAAAAATGATCCTATCTGCACTTATTGCGTTTTCTGAGCCTTTTAACATCCAAGATGGCGGCACATGGAGTCTCAGGCTGCCTGCAGACAGGAAGAGTCTTCTGACTGTGCAGCTCAGCATTCAGGGATTGCTGTCCTTTTCCTGACCCAGCTCTGCTCTGACTGTGCAAAGCACAGCTATAACCCACCCCCTGCACTTTTGCCCCACTCTCCTCTCCTCAGTATATAATGCTTCTGGGACAAGATGGCAGTGCCCGTATCCTAGAGTCCTGAACAGAGTTGAAGTGCATTAGGGGAAAGTTATAATAAGTAAGTGACTAAAATCTTAAAATATATTAATTTTATATGTTGGGGTTTAAGGGTTTGGGTTTTTCATTGAATTATGCTGAAGGTCTGGTTTAATGGAATCCCAGCCGTACACACTAGCGGCATCACTCGCATCCTTCGGCTGTGTGCAGATGCTAATGTTCCATCAGAAACTGTCCTTAAGGCCCCATAAAACAACAAAGGCCAAGCATTACACATCCCACCAATCAGGCCTTAGAATATCTGTAACATTCCAGATTGTGTGCAAAGCATTGAACTGAAGTCACAGAAACATGTGAACACAAAAGGGTTCCTACATATATAGTTCTTCTACTATGTAAAGCCCAACATTAAATTGCTCACAGAAGGGCTCAGGGTCATAGTTATAGGCTGCAATGCATGAATCATCAAATATACATTTTCAGAAACGCAGAAACACTTACACACATGTGCAGCAGATGGAGACTTGAAAACAAACCAGAAATGGTTTCAGATGCTTTATAACCTCTCTTTATTAGCATCAAGCATGCACTACCTACAGTCATTATTCTCTTACCAGTAAATGATGATGACTGCGAGTGGATTGATCCTTTGTTGAGCATAGTCATAATTTTACCCACAAAGTCCTTTGGAATAAAATTGGCATAGGGGAGTATCTCTGTGCTGATTAACTGGACAACCTGAAATAAAAAAGGTGGAGCTGTTATGTCAACCTGAGTAGCGGCAGCCCAGCATATAACATGTGTTCAACTAAAATGGCCAATATTTCATGTAACATTATTTTACACTATTAGACTAAAAACACAGTTTAAGGCTCCGTTCACACTTTTCCATTGCACTAAATGCACAATGCAAGCAGGATGCCCCTCACTGTCTGCAATGGAGAGATGCTCCTTACTGTCTGTAATTGGAGATGTCGCTCAACGCCTGTAATTGGGGATGCCCCACACTGCCTGTAATGTAAGAAGCCGCACACTGCCTGTAATGTAAGAAGCCGCACACTGCCTGTAATGTAAGAAGCCGCACACTGCCTGTAATGGAGGAATGCCCCTCACTGCCTGTAATGTGAGATGCGGCAGACTGCCTGTAATGTGAGATGCGGCAGACTGCCTGTAATGTGAGATGCGGCAGACTGCCTGTAATGTGAGATGCGGCAGACTGCCTGTAATGTGAAATGCGGCCCACTGCCTGTAATGTGAAATGCGGCACAATGCCTGTAATAAGGGATGCCCTCTCTGCCTGGAATGAGGGCTGCCCCCCACTGCTTGTAGAGAGTGGGAGTGTGGGGGATCACATTGGCTGTCATGGGGGATGCCCCTCATTGGCTGTCATGGGGGATGCCCCTCATTGGCTGTCATAGGGGATGTCCCTCATTGGCTGTCATGGGGGATGTCGCTCAATGGCTGTATTGGGGAATGCCGCTTACTGGCTGTAATGGGGGATGCCGCTCACTGGCTGTCATGGGGGATGTCGCTCAATGGCTGTATTGGGGAATGCCGCTTACTGGCTGTAATGGGGGATGCCGCTCACTGGCTGTCATGGGGGATGCCCCTCACTGGCTGTAATGGAGGGATGCCGCTTGCTGGCTGTAATGACTTATGCACATCACTGCCAGTAATGTAGGTAAAGGTAAACATCTGTTTTTTTTTTCATGAGGCCACCGTACCGGTGTCCTTATTTTACATACATACAGTTTATTTACTGTTTTTAAGACACGTACAATGTATTTTTTTTTCCAACAAATTTCGTGATCGTGCTTTTTTAATGTAGTAGTGTAGTAACCTATTTCAACAATAGATACAACCTCTTACGGGATACCCTACACAACCTTACTCCCTATTCCCAGCAGGATGATTTATTGCTAAAAACTTTGGGGAACCCTCATTGATACAAACTTAGAGGAACTTTCCCTCAGGGTCCACCTTGCTACAAACCAGGGGCAATACACAGGTTGGACCCCCAACTTGCTACAAACCTTTTGGACCCGCACACAACTCGACGTCGCGCCAGGCCGGTACCCCTTTATGAGATTTATTTTTGTGGGTTTATTAGACTATATTGTTACTATTTCATGCTGTTTCTCTTACAATTAGACTTATATGTCAGCCCAAGACAGAATATGTACCTACCTTAGTCCTGAAGAAGCCCTGGTCCTGTTTTGGTGAAACGCGTTACGTTTTTAAACATCCATCATTTTTGGTCTGCTGTTAATTTATTATTTATTGCATCCTACCTACCTTTTGTTTTTTGTCTAACAATCTAACACTAATCTATCCATTTACACCTAATACAGTGCAGCAACTTTATTAACCATTAGCTTGTCCAGGCCAGCCTTTTTACCAATTTTTATCATTATAGTTTTACTAGGTGGAACAAGCCTAGGGCCCCTGAAACACTGGGCCTACTAAGTCTACCACATAAGGTGCTAAGATCATACCCGATACCAAAAACTTCTCATCCTTCATTTACATTTAGCCCATATACTGCATATACAGCAAAGCAATACAATAACAGAAACATTGCAGGAAGAGACTTTAAATATCTACAATTTTGGATGGCAACAGTGGAGATCCATACACGTCAATCAAATCAATAATGCATGCTTCCTTTTTTTCTTCTATCGCAGAATAAATGTAAATTCATTTGCTTTTTAAGAATCTCAACTTGAACACGGGTTAAGCAAAGACAATGACAGAAATTAGACCTGCCTGTTGCGCAATCATCTGTTTGAAAAGGTAGTTATGAGTTGCATCAGAAACAATGAAAGCTAATTGCCCCATTGCTTCTGGGTGTTACGGGTGACAGCTTAGTACACTGAAGACTGCAGATCTATATTTGCTTGTGAAATTTCCACCGAGCCCGCTTACATTACCAGCAAGAGAATATTGATGTTTGCCTTCCCTCCACCTCCCCCAGATGGCATTACAAAGAGAGCTCTCTCTGCTTGCTCCACTCACCTCTACATCAATACTCTCGTTTCTTTGAAACTCTTCAATTGAAAGATTATCTGGAGGTGAGCTAGAGAGTGGAAAAAAAGAAGAAAAAGAAAAACAGTATTACTCCGGTGGTAGTTCCAGGAAGTAAAGTGATGCTGTGTGTGTGGAATAACATTTCAAAGTTATATAAAAAAACAGCCCTTTTATTTAAACAAAACGTCTTTGGATGTGAATTTGACCCTCTGTGCTATCATTTCACAAGCTTCATTTGGACTCTCTGGCGGATGAAATGAACTAATTTATACACAAGAGGTTTCCTCCCTAAACCAGCCTTAAAAAAAGGACCATTAGCAGTGGCCAGCTAATGCCTTCCATCCATTTCAGTTCCTAGAAAATAGGCTGCAGCCCAACCTGCAAATCTCACATACCTATACTGCTGGCTGGTACATTATGTTTTACAGACTCTTTTCTTGCTAAAAGTGTACAATCAATTAAAACACAGATGACAAGAACAATAATGATTAGGAGCAGGGTGTACACAAACAAGTACCATAATAGCACTTTCAGCTATAGGAAACGAGAGGTAAAGGCTATCAAATTTCATTCCTTGTAAGAACTTCCATCTAAGATCATACTTAAAGAGGAACATTTCAGGTATTGAGGAGTTAATAAAAACTCCCCAAACCTGGCTTGCTCGGCCCCCCTGCCCCTCCGGTTTCACATTTCACAACTACAAACTTACCTGCCTGGTCGCATCGTGCTCCGGCATCCCTCGGGCAGGAAACAACGCTCATTTTGTTAAATTTAAAGGATAATTATCATTTGGCTATATGTTTTGAATGAGTTTAATTCTTTTTTTACTTTACCTGGGATTTAGATGTTTTTGTTATATGTGCCTGCTTCTAGGGGTGTCAGAAAAAAATACAATTCTGTGAGTACTAACCTGTAGAATTGTTTTTGTAAGTGTCCTGTTCAGGTAGCTCCATTTCTGACATGTGGGTAATCCGCCACAAGGTGGTGCAGTGACTGCAAGATGATAATTGAAGCTTCTCCCGGCTCATATAAGGCAGCTGTCTCCCAAAATCCCCCAGTGGTTCAAAAGCAGTAAAAAGAGACATGCCGGGAGGCCAGGAAACCATGTTACATCACATAGCTTCAGCATGTACTCTCTCCAACTACAACAATAATCACCATAACCAGCAAAGGAGATAACAGAACAAGGGTGGGATGGCGCGACCTGAACAGGACACTACCAAAAAAAAATCTACAGGTGAGTACTCACAGAATTGTATTTTTCCCAGTGTCCTGTTCAGGTCGCTCCATTTCTAACATGTGGGACATCCAAAAGCAGTGTCCAAAAGAAAGGTGGGATCCCCAGAGAGCAACAGCATGTAGTTCATGACACTACCGCCTGAGGCACCTTACGGCCAAAAACAGCATCAGCCGAGTCCCTAACATAAACCTTGTAGAACTTTGTAAAAGTATGAACTGAAGACCAAGTAGCGGCCTTACAAACCTGTTCAACCGATGTCTGGTGCTGAAAAGCCCAAGAGGCACCAATAGCTCTGGTAGAGTGAGCTGTGATCCGAAAAGGGGGTTCCTTCCCCTTGGCAGAGTACGCTTGTACCACCGCCTGTCTGATCCACTTGCTGAGAGTGGATTTGGCTAGAGGCAGACCCTTCCTAGGCCCGTCAGGAAGAACAAAAAGAGAATCCGATTTCCTGAAGGATTCAGTAGCAACTAGGTAGTACTTAAGGGCTCTGACCACATCCAAGGCATGGAGGGTCCTCTCCTTAGAATTAGAAGGGGCGGGACACAAGGAAGGCAAAACGTGAAAGGAAGAAACAACCTTAGGTAAAAAGGCGAAAAACCACCTTATCCTGATGCCGCTCAAAGTAAGGAGGCTTCATACAAAGCGCCGCCAGCTCTGAAACGCGACGCACCGAAGTGATAGCCACCAAAAAGACCACCTTTAGAGTAAGAATGGATAAAGCAGCATCGCACAAGGGCTCAAAGGGAGGACTCTGGAGAGCAGAAAGCACCAAGTTCAAATCCCACACCGGTAAAATAGGCTTACGCGAAGGACGTACATGAGTAACTCCTTGGAAAAAAGTCTTGATAAGTCTATGATTGGCGAAGGATCTTTGGAATAAAATAGCCAAGGCCTGAAACCTGACCCTTGAGGGTACTCAGATGGAGACCCGAATCCAATCCATGTTGTAAGAACTCCAAAATTCTTGAAAAGGAGAATGTGCGACAGGGGAGACTCTTGGACTCACACCAGGCAATGTAAGTGTGGCAAACTCTGTAATAAATCATGGAATAGGATTTCTTCCGAGCCCAAATCATGGTAAGCACGACCGAAGCAGACAGCCCTTTCTCCATCAAGATGGAAGTTTCAGCAGCCAAGCCGTCAAAGCCAGAGTTTGTAAATTGGGGTGGCGCAGCCGGCCCGAGTGAGAAGCCCTGAATCGCCGGGCATGACATAGCGATCCACCGACATCTGAACTATGTCCGTGAACCAACACCACCTCGGCCAACGAGGAGCCACCAGAATGGTTGGCACCCCCTCCTGGGCAATTTTGCGCAGCACTCGACCCAGGAGCAGAAAAGGAGGAAAGGCGAAAAGAACTCCGTCCAAGGAATTGCCAGAGCGTCCTTGGCAAAGGCCAGAGGATCTCTTGATAGGGAGACAAACCTTGGAAGCTTGTGATTGTGTCGGGACGCAAACAGGTCCACATCCGGCTGACCCCAGCGGCAACACAGAGCGCGAAAGATCTTGTTGCTGAGAGACCATTCTCCCAGATGAGAGGCCCCCATGCTCAGGGAGTCTGCCTCCTGGTTTTCCACCCCGGGGATGTAAACCGCCGAGATGCAGGGAACATTCTCCTCCGCCCAAGTCAGGATCTGGGTCACCTCCTTGAGGGCTCGCTTACTCCAAGTCCCGCCCTGGTGACTGATGTAGGCGATAGCCGTCTGATTGTCTGAGCGGACGACCCCGTAGATGGGGAGTCAAATGAAAGAGAACCAACCAGATCACCCTCAGCTCCAAGAGATTGATAGGCAAATGGGCCTCCTGCAGACCCCACTGGCCCTGGAACTTCAGCGACTGGCAAAAACCTTCCCAGCCAGTCAGACTGGCGTCCGTGGTGACAAATCTCCCAGCGAGGAGTCAGAAAGGACCTGCCCACCAGAAGATTTCTGGAGTCCAACCACCACGAGACCGCCTGGCCAGAGCAGACAGTGAGAATTCCTGCTCCTGTGTTTGGTCCCAAACGGTCAAAAGATTCGATTGACGAGGCCTCATGTGGAACTAAGCAAAGGGCACAGCCTCGAAACATGACACCATGAGACCCTCCAGCTTCATCCCCAGATGGATGGATGGTCGCTGGCACGACAGTAACGCCGCGTCTGCGTCTGAAGGCCCTCCACCTTCTGCTGGGGGAGGAAAACCTTGACTTGAGAGGTGTCCAACACCATGCCTAGGAAGGACCTCACCAATGAGGGAGTGATCGAAGACTTGGGGTAATTGATCACCCATCCGAAATGCTCGAGAGTGGACAACACCATCTGGGTGTCGCTCTCGGCCTGCTGAAAAGATTGAGCAGCAATTAGCAAGTCGTCCAGATAAGGAAGAACACAAATGCCCTGGCTCCTCAGGAGGGCCATAATGCCCGCCAGCACCTTGGTGAACACCCGGGGGGCTGAGGATATCCCAAACGGCAGCACCACAAACTGGTAGTGCTGATCCTCCAGTGCGAACCTCAGGAACTTCTGATGTCCCTGGAATATAGGAATGTGCAGGAAAGCATCCCGGATATCCACCGTGGTCATGAAGTCGCCCGGCCGAAACGAACTCACCGCAGACCGTAAGGTCTCCATGCGAAAATGTCTGACTCTGACAAACTTGTTGAGACCCTTCAGGTCCAGGATAGGCCTCAGAGTACCGTCCTTCTTGGGTACCGTGAAAAGATTGGAATAGAACCCTCAACCTCGCTCCGGGTGCAGTACGGGACAAATCACCCCGGACAGCAGAAGGCGTTGAACAGCCATTCTTAGACCCTGCGCCGTCAATGGATTCTGGGATATCCGCGACTGAAGAAATCTTGGGGGCGGCCAAGCTGCCAGCTCTATTTTGTAACCGGAGGACACCGCCTCCTGAATCCACCGATCTGAGACGTGCAGTCTCCAGACGTGAGCAAATAGCAGAAGCCGTCCCCCCACCCCAATGGGTGAGGGCGCCTCCTCATGCCTGAGGGGTCTTGGCAGGGGGCTTGGACTTGGATCCCCAAGAGGGATTGGGTCGGCCACGGGACCTACCTCGTCCCCAGGAATGTCTGCGGTCACCTGAAAAGGAAGAACCTCTTCCTCCTCGAAAGGAGCGAAAAGTAGACGAGCCCCGTAAGGGCCGCGCAGGCTTCCGTCGCTGAGTGAATCTCCCATCTTTAGTCAGGAGATCCAGACGCTCCCTGAATAACCTAATTCCCAAAAAGGGGATACCAGTGAGCGATTTCTTGGCAGTGGCATCGGCTGCCCACTGCCGCAGCCAGATAGAGCGACGGAGCGCAACCAGCAGTGCCGAAGCCCTGCCACCAGCCGGATGCTATCGTCCATGGCCGAGGCTATAAAAGCAATAAGGTCCGCGCACACTAGGAAGTCCTTATACTCCTCCGCCCGCTTGTGCGATCTGGCGATATCAATAAGACGTTTCACCTTCTTCTTGATGGCAAGGGAGACAATGGCCGCAGCACAAACCGGGCAAAGGCCAGCACCCACAAAGGTGAAGGCGTGACAAGCCAGCTGATCCATGCGCCGGTCAGTAGGGTCGCGCAAGGAAGCAGAATCGGGTGACGGCATAACCGTGGTATTAGAGAGCCCCAAAACAAAAGCATCCACCTCCGGGGGACGTGACCAAAGGCGAATCAACTCCTCAGAGAAAGGATACCATCTGTCCAGGCCCTTAGTCACCGACGGCAATTTATTAGGCCTTTCCCATTCCTTAAAAACCATTTCGGAGAAGTGGCCCTGCTCAGGAAAAACAAGACGCTGTCTCTCAGGCCGAAATAAATCCCTCTGCATCTTTTTGGCCGCCTCTGGGGGTACAATGTGCAAGGTCTCAAATACCGCAGATAACAACTTCTCCGTGTCATCAGGGAGCCACAAATCCTCGTCCGAGGAAGACCCAGGGTCGCTGTCATAGCCACCTGGTCAATCCCCTGAGGAGTCGGAGTCATGGAACAACTCACCCTCCTCCATGGAGTCCCGACCACCAAAAACCTCATAATCATCATCATCATCAAAAAGCGAAAAACCCTGCTCAATATGCCGGTTGCCGGCAACCGAGCGCGATAATTGTCTCTCTATGCTGGCCACTCGGAGAGCCAAATCCGCCTGAGACCCCCTGCTGGCTTCCCTCTCGCTGGGAGCTAAATGCAGGCGCGGGGGTGTCGGCAAGGCCGTCGGCAAAATAGGGCTGGGAACAGAGGCGCCCGCCCTATCCTGTTCCATAAGAACACTCTTGGAGCAAGGCACACAAACAGAGCTGAGACCGCTCAGAGGGCATGTACCACACATGAGACAGAGCTTAACCCGCCCTGAGGGGGCCCCTAGCTCGCTATGCCCAGAAGCCTCCATTATGGTGATTATAGCGAAAATAATTCGGGTCACAAGGCACCAAACCAGGACAGTCCCCAATTTGATCCCTCTAAAGATCCCTGCAAAAATAGAGACCGCAGAGGGGGGGGGAGGGTGAATGAGACCGGGAGGAACCACAATTCTGAGTAAAAAGGGACCCGTCTGGAAGACACAAGGGGAAAAAAAAAAGTACCTCACAGCGCATGCACAATAGAAAAGACAAGAAAAAAAAAAGGATGATAACTTACGGACCGCAGCGTGGATAGATGGGCCAGGTGAAGCGACCGATCCAGGAAGGGCAGCAGCTCCGTTGACAGGCAGGAGGGAGAGGTCAACGTGCTGCAGCACACACGCAGCAGAAGCAATGGCGCCGATCAGACCGTCAGCTGGGACCTCGAGGGGCGGGCCGCGCAGCGTGTCAGTGAGGCTTTCTGGCCTCACCCCCCCCCCAATATAGGCTCACCAGTGCCTATGGTCGGCTACCCTTCGGGAGAGGGTCTGTGGCCCAGAGCATAGCTCTGATGAACGCCTGACCCTCAGCGTTCCCCTACCTTCACCTGATCCGTACCTGAGGCTGGGAGGCAGTAAGGGTCCCGGAAGAAGGTGGGAATAGGGCTGCAGTGGCCAACAGGCTTGGGATGCCCGCTCGTCTGCGATATCCAGAGAGTAATATCACGATCTTCGCAGTCAGACTGCAAGAAGATTTCTGGGGGATTTTGGGAGACATCTGCCTTATATGAGCCGGGAGGAGCTTCGATTTTCATCTTGCAGTCACTGCGCCACCTTGTGGCGGATTACCCACATGTCAGAAATGGAGCGACCTGAACAGGACACTGGGAAAAACGATTCTGTCAAGTATCGCGATGTTTCATTAGGCAATACCAGTATCGATTCTGACTCCCTCCCCCGCTACAGTGAAAGAAAAGTAAAATAAACACTCACCTGCACCCTCGTTCGATCTGACAGGCCCTCCCCTTCACCCAGGGGGCTTCCGGGTTCCCCCGGGCTCTTTAGTCTTCAAGAGAGAGCCCAACCGGCCCTCTCCCCCTGCCCTTTTGATGGGCGCCGCCATTTCACAACTAGCCCCTTTTGGGGGCAGATGACCTCACCCCTGCGGGAGTCATCCCGGCTCCCTGCAGGTCAGCTGTCAGATGCTACGATCGCTGGCGAGAAAAGGAAAAAGGCAGGAGATCCTCTGATCCACTCTCCAGCGATCACAGCATCTGTCATCGGATTAGTGAGCGACATAGGAGCTGACAATCAGAGATGAGTAAAAAAAATTTTTTCTATGTGTGGTGTTTTTTTTTGCCGTTAACCCTTTGTGAACTGGTAAGGCATCTAAGAGACCCCTATGCCAGTTCACAAGGCACTGGGTCTGGCAAGTCATCTGCGGCTAGTGGGTGGCTTGCCATTAACCCCGAGCCACCCCCATTACCTGCCTCCTCAAAGGCCGGGGGGGGGGGGGAGGCAGAAGGGCCCAGGGCCATAGGCTATGCTAGCTTGAAGCCTGTTCCACAAGCCCTCATAGCTGGTGCCCAGGCTAGTTATGATGGGTAAGGGGGACCTCACAGCATTTTTTGGGGGGATTTTTAAAATTGAATTAAAAAAAATTGCAATATATCATCTTTGAGACAGAATCAGGATATATCGTATCATCATACGTGTATTGCCAGATTCTTGCCAATTTACACCCCTATCTGCTTCCTCTCAATCAACCACCCATCAATTTTCTATTTTACCCTATTGCACAGATTACCCAGGAGACACAACCCCTCTCCTCAAGACACACCAACAGATCATGTTCCGCAGATCTCTGCACAGATGAAGTAATTAGTGCAGCAGCTATAGAGCCAGCCAGTGGATATTCACCCAACATGAACCTGTTGGTGGGCCTCCAGGAGGAGGGTTGGGGACCCCTGGTCTAACCCTATCCACACAATGGAACTGTATCATTTGAACACCCATTTTCCCTTGGAAATGACACCTTCACTGCAATAAAGGCAAACCTAGCACTGTGATAACCATGAGGTCCCTGATGATGCCATTTCTACTCTTGTGATAAAATGTCTTGTGCAAGTTCAGCAATACCGAATATTTTCCAAATTCTTAGGAGAAGGTGAGGGGGCAGCTTCATCTCAATTCCCTGGATGGTTAAGTGAGATAGTAGACTATGCATATGTTCAGGCCATACTGTACATTTAAACCGAACCTTCACCCTCAATAAGAGCCTATCTCATATGTACATATAGATTGCCCACATTAAACATCCAAGATGAAGATGGTGGCCAATGAAGGCTGCCTGCAGACAGGAAGTGTCTACTGACTGTGGCGATGTGCATTCTGGGATTGCTGTCCTTTTGCTAACCCTATCTCTGTTCTGTCTATGCAAAGCACAGCTATAATCCCCCCCCCTGAACTTTTCTCCCCTCATCAGTATGTGATGCCTCCGAGGCAAGATGGTGCCACCAAATCCTAGAGTCCTGAACAGAGTTGCAGCCCAGTGGGAGAAAGAATAATAATGTTGAGGAATAGTTTTTTCAGGGTATGGGTTTTTCATTAAATGATGCTGAATTTTGAAGTATATTTTTCTTTAAAGCAGACCAACAGTCAAAAATGACTTAAAGCAGACCAACACAACAAACAGTGTTCATATGCACCCCCCAGGGCAATTTAGACTGCTGCACATAAAAATTAAAATTTTAGAAACAAAATGGCAGCTCATGGATTTGCAGGCCACCTGCAAACAGGAAGTGCTACTGGGCTTCCTGTTACTGTGTATTGTCAGGTATGTCAGTTGAATGCATGCAGCAGCATGGCTGAGATGCTGGGAGAAGAAGCTCCAAAATGGCCGCTACGTTTCTTTTCCAACTGTTCCAGGCTTAAGGTTTAATTCACCTTAGACTTCAGTAAGCTTTTTAATCTTTCTTATTCCATTTGGTATCATCATCCGAAAGATGTTTGGAATCAAACGTCAAGTTATTACTTGCAAACTGAGTATCAGAGTTTGTAGAACCCATGCCTGCAGATATGCTTCTATTGCTGCAAATGCCTAACAGAAAAATTATATAATGTATATTTGGGGACATAAAAACAAAACTGTGCACATCCTCCCCATAACGTTTAACACAGTTACTTAAAACACTAGTTTCTACTTGCCTTTTGGTAAATAAAAAGTCTTCAAAAGTATTGGCAAGTTCTGGCCACATGCTATCAAATTTCCCCGAAGAGGCATGTTGCCGGGCAACAGGTAACCCGACTGAAAGCACTTTCAGGAGGGAGGATACTGCCAGCTTCCATGTGCTTTCTGAAGGACAGGCATACTTCAGGCTCAATGGCACTCTCAATGTCTGAAAGGAAAAAATAAATCGTACATTACTTTACTTTGCATTTGAACATTAAATTCAGCCATGGAAGCAAATTACCAATGCAGACTGTAACAAAATATATAGTCCATGACTTAGGCTCCACCATAATCTGCGTTTACATTCAACATGCTAAGATGTCTCTGCTGACACCTAGTGAAATAAAATAGACAAGACAGGGAACATAGTCCCACACATCAAAGAAGGGTTAGAAAAGCATCGGGGGTATCTGTCTGATTTTAGGTTTTGCCATGTCTTTTAGTCTGTAAAGTAAAACACCACTAATAGTTCTCAGTCGCTTTCTAAATGACCATTATTAGCATGTTGACACTTCACTGTAGCCAGGTAACATGTGAATTCGAATCTGAAAGTGGTCAAAGATGTTGATCCAGTGAAAAGAAATATTATCCACCCCATTACAGATATCCCAACAGATCACGTTTTCTAATTAAAGGGTCTGTAGAACCAAAGAAAAGAAACAATAAGATCCTCACTTTTTCTCCCAACTCTTTATTGCAGTAAATGATGTTGGGCATGCACAGGCTCTGTGACTGAAACAGGTCGGGCCAGAGCTTACAGAATACATTGATTGTGGCCTAGGAAATTCTAGGGCATATGTTTGCTGTGCTACTCAGGAGGATTTTGAGAGCTGGACTGATGGGGGCTGAAGGGGAGAAAAGTTAAGTACTTTTTTGTTTTTTATTTGGGTTCACAGACCCAGTGTCTAGTTTAATCCTAAACTAGAGCATTACCCATGGACAGCACTGATTGTTTTCACCTGAGCCACTTCAGCGAAAATACAATTTTTGTACCTACCATGTAAAATGGTTTTCCCCTAATTGTCCATCCAAGGACACCGAGCCATTACGATTGAACATACTGGTAGCCAGGACTAGAATAGGAATATGCAGATATAGGACCCAGCAAGTCAGTAGCTTTCAAAGTACACAAGCAGTTGAGACTGGGTCTATGGAATAACAAAATGCAATCTTAATGGCCTAAATAGGAAATAGGCACAGTCGCAACACCCTTGGGTGGGTGTGGTGTCCCTGGATAGAAAACTAAGAGAAACCATTTTATATTTGAAGTACAAAAATGTTTTCCTGTGAGGTTGTCCATCCAGAGACACAGAGCAATTACAATTGGTACGTCCAAAGCAGTCCCCAAAAGGAAGGGAGCAATCCCACAAGTGAAATCATGAGCCAAAAATACCATATTCATCTGGCGAAGTTTTAGCAGAAAATCAGACCTTGGTCATGCCTGAAACTCCTTCCAACAGAACAACACATCTTATAAAAGTAAATGTAAGTGTGGACAGATGACCAAGTGGCCAAGATGGCCTTGCACACCTGGTCCACTGAAGTCTGGTGCTTCAGCTCTAGCAGCGCTAGATGTGTCAAGCAAAGGTGGTATATACCCCCTAGCAGAAAAGGATTGAAAAAACAGCCAGTCTAATTCAACTATTGGGTTTGGCAGCCGCCAACCCTTTCTTAGGTCCAGCGGAACCCCATTCAGATCATCTGTTTTGCAGCTGCTGTAGCTGCTAAATAGTACGTCAGGGCACAAGAAACATCTAGCGAGTGCAGATAAACTGGATTTGGACAATAGGAAGGTAGGATAATACCACTAAAGACCTTTGTCAAACATTTTTACCGCAAACACACATCAC
Source organism: Gastrophryne carolinensis (assembly GCA_027917425.1). Taxonomy (NCBI): domain Eukaryota; kingdom Metazoa; phylum Chordata; class Amphibia; order Anura; family Microhylidae; genus Gastrophryne; species Gastrophryne carolinensis. The sequence goes on along the minus strand of CM051238.1, from coordinate 149,931,202 downwards.
TTTGTAGGACAAGACCACCAGCTCATTTATCCAAGTAGGAAGGACATGAGTCCCCCTGCATGAACTTACGGAATAATGAATTTTCTGCCACTGGGTGCTGGAAAACAATGGATAAGTCCAAAACTTGGCATTTAAGGTGCTCAAATGCAACCCCTCACCTACACCCTTCTGCACGAGGTTTGTAAGCCTGCCACGTTCATGGATAATAGTAGCTAAAGAAGCTTTTTTGGCAAAAATCAAGTTGACCACTTCCAGAAAGGTGAGCCCCCTGTCCTGTAGCACCTGGGATTTAATGGCCATGTTGTCCCAATGTGAATTGGGATGTAACAGTGGGCCTAGTGACAGCGAATCCGGTCTGTCTGTAAGATAAAGAGGCCAAATCTAGGCCAATCTGACCACATCTGTAAACCAGGTTTGCCTTGGTCAGTGAGGAGGGACTAGAATGATTGTTTAGCATCCTCTGGGCTTACCCTTTTTTCACCAACCGAAGGAACAGCGGCAGGGAATGTATACACTAACCAGAACAGGGACCAAAGGGTTACCAGAACATCTGCCATGAAAGCCAGAGGATCCCACGAGAGAGCTACAAATGTTGTCACCTTCCTATTGCACTCTGGGAACACCCCATCTGTCACAAATCATGTGGGACACCTCCAGATGGAGAGACCACTCTCCTTAATTTGTGATTTCTCCTGAACCAATGGGGCAAGGAAAGGAAAGTTGCCCTGATTTCCATGACACCGATGAAAAAGCCATGTGGTAGGGCTGACATCACCGACCCATGAACCGTCAGCTGGTTTCACACTCCCACCTAACCCATCAGACTGGTGTCTGTGGTAACCACAGTCCATAAGGAAGGAGTGACCCTGACTCTGAATCTGGGTGTAAGGGTGAAGAAATTGCTGATGGCCCTGGAAGAGCGGGATGTGTAGATACGCATCCTTGACGTCGATTGGTGCAAGGTAGTATCCCTGATGAAGAGCTGACAACACAAACCGCAATGAATCCATCTTGAATCTGACTGTTAAGGTGTCTGGGGTCCAGAATGGGCTGCTTTACCCAGATAGGCCACTTGATCCTTCTTGGGGACCACAAACAAGTTGGAATAGAAGCCAAAGCCTTTCTCTCCATGCAGTCCTGGCTTTACTGGAGCGCTGTAGCAACGCTCAACCCTGACCCCGTAATGTGTTAAATAAGCAGTAGCACAGACAGTGATATTGAAATCTACAACTGCTTTTCACAAAATGATATTTTATAATGCAATCAAAGTACAGGTTAAAATGATCAAGAAAGAATTTAAATCATCAGAGGAAATATATTAGGTGAATACACTTGAAATGAAGTTTTCCTCAGTCAATTATTAGGGTGCTTAAAATAGGTATTACACCTATCTAACTAAACAAGAAAAAGTGTGAGGGATGGAAGGAAGGAAAAGAACAGGAAAAGAGAAAAAAGTGACCCTTTTCATAATAAATATATCAGTTGACTCTATATTGCTGTTCTGGACACAATTGCCACATTTTTCACTCGATAAAACACACTACCCCCCATGGGTATGCCTATGCTTATGGCCCATGCGTTCCTTCGAGCTAATATAGTCCCCTCGTCTTACTGGCATACCTGCTCTGCATCTGATCATCCTCCAGTAGCTTCCTCTGCATCTCCCACAGGGGGTTGGGGGGGGGGGGGGTATGCTGCATGTTGCCTGTTATAGGGGAATGGGGAATTCTGCTTGCTCTTGGTTATGAGGATTGGGGGACTGCCCCACTATCTGTTATAGGGGAGTTGAGGGTATTCTGCATGCCTCCTGTTAAAGGGGACTGGAGGGAATTTTGTACACTGCCTGTTATAGGGGGATTAGGTGTATTCTTCACACTGCAGGTTATGGGGATATTCTGCCATGCCCTGTTATTAGCTTTTGGGGGTTATTTTTGCACCATTTGGTTGAGAATATATATTTTTTTTGTATTTTCCTCCTCGAAGGTGCGTCTTATGGTAAGGTGCATCTTATGGTTAGGTACTTCGTATGGAGCAAAAAATAGTAATCAATGGGGGCAAGTTACTTTTGAAAAACTGACTGTTTATCTAAAATTTTTGCAATCTATGCAATTTTTTTTAAACATTTGCACAGCTCAATATTGTGATGATGTGCACTATGGAAAAACTCATGAGAAAAAGTGTTTTTTCACAAAGAAACATAATAAAATTATGATGCTGAATCAACCTTCTTGAAAGCTTTTCAATGGCTAAAAGCAATCACATTTTTATCCCCACAGCTGCTTTGTCTAGGTCCAAAAATACAATTCTGTGATTACTCACCTGTAGAATTGGTATTATGAGTATACAGTACGTCCTGCTCCAAATCTAATACTTACAGTTGGGATATACTCCGCCAGATGGCGCTGGACTGCAGAGACATCGAAAATAGGCTCCTCCCGATCCCCTCAAATACCCGGGGACCTCCCACAAATCCCCAGCATTGAAAAGTAGTTAATGAGAAGCCGGGAGAATTAAACAATCCAAACTATCAACTATAACAATGATAACAATCACTATACAGGGGATCCAAGATAATGCAACCAAGGGTGTGTTGGAGCAGGACGTACTGTATACTCATAATACCAATTCTACAGGTGAGTAATCACAGAATTGTATTATTCTTAGTTTACAGTACGTCCTGCTCCAAATCTAATACTTACAGTTGGGACATCCAATAGCAGTGTCCATAAATAGGGTGGGATCCCCAAGAAAAATCAGCAGCAGACAGTTTAAACCACTGCCGCCTGCAGAACCTTTCGGCCAAAAGCAGCATCAGCTGAGGCCCTAACATCAACCTTGTAAAACTTTGAAAAGGTATGAACAGAAGACCAAGTAGCGGCCTTGCAAACTTGTTCAACAGAAGCCTGGTGCTGAAAAGCCCAAGAGGCACCAACAGCACGAGTGGAATGAGCAGTAAGGCGGAAGGGAGGATTCTTCCCCTCAGCAGAGTAGGCCTGAATCACAGCCTGACGAATCCACTTGCTGATAGTAGACTTGGCAGGAGCCAAACCCTTTCTAGGACCAGAAGGGACCACAAAAGGAGCATCAGTTTTCCTGAAAGGTGCAGTAGCCACCAGATAGTACTTCAGACACCTAACCACATCCAAAGAGTGCAAAACTCTCTCCTTAGCATTGCTAGGATTAGGGCACAAAGAAGGAAGAACAATATCCTGATTCAAATGAAAAGCAGACACTATCTTAGGTAGAAAGTCAGGTTTGAAACGAAACACCACCTTGTCCTGGTGTCTCTCATAGTAGGGGGGCTGAATGGACAGCGCTGCCAATTCAGACACACGCCTGACAGAAGTGATAGCCACCAGAAACACAACCTTGAGCGTAAGAATGGCCAAGGTAGCATCCTGCACAGGTTCAAAGGGAGCACCCTGCAAGGCTGACAGGACCAAGTTCAGATCCCAAACAGGCACCATAGGCTTACGTGGGGGACACCCCCCCCTGGAAAAAAGTCCTGATCCGAGGGTGCTGAGCAAAGGACTTTTGGAAGAAAATAGCCAGGGCAGAAACCTGACCCTTCAGAGTACTGAGTTGGAGCCCCATCTCCAACCCATGCTGCAGGAACTCCAGAATCCTGGGAATAGAGAACACACGACAGGGAAGAGACTTAGACTCACACCAGTCAAGGTAGGCACGCCAAACCCTGTAATAAATGGAAGAGGAAGACTTTTTCCTAGCTTTAATCTAAGTATCCACAACCGAGGAAGACAGCCCCTTCTCCATCAAGATAGAGGTTTCAGCAGCCAAGCCGTCAAAGCCAGAGTTTGTAGACCCCTGGACTCTCCTACGATTTCAATCAGTACTATCTAGAATGGGTTTCCGAAGGGAGAATGCCAGGAGCCACACAGAGTTTGAAAAGCTCTGCCTGGGCGGGCAGCCGCAGCCCCATCTGATTTCCTATTTGTACACACTTTTCATCAGTGAGCAAGTGGCCCCCCCTACATTTTGGGGAGAGTGGGAGTCAGACCTGGGAAGAACAATAGGCTAAAAGGAGAGAACCAAAATAGCGACTCTGGCACACAAGTCCTCGGTAACTACGAGAACCCAGGAAGTCAATTATAAGTTATTGACTTGATTATACCCCCGATAGATTAGGCAAGATGTTTGACACGGCAGACGCGAGCTGCTGGAGATGCGGGGAGGGGCGAGGGACCCTATTTCATTTATTTTGCCAGTGTCCCAGAATCCAGGAGTACTGGGGAGCGGTCCTGCGCATAGTGGCGCAGCTGACAGGGGCACAATTGCAGGATGATCCAGCCCAGATCCTACTCCATTCCACGAGGGCCCCGACGGGGAAGTATAAAAAAAACTTTACTGGTCCATCTGCTGAATGCCGCCAAGCAGACGATCCCTAGATACTGGAAACAGAAGAAAGCACCCTCCGTCAGGGATTGGGTGAAGGAGGTTATGCAGGTTAGGGAAATGGAAGACCTAACACAGGCTCTGCATGACAGGGACGATATAGAAATACTTGGCTTCCCTGGCTGATTTATGAGGAATCAGCGGATTTCAGGAACCTGTTTGAGTAATAGGCCTGGGGCGGTGTTTGCGGCAGCGCCGCCTTACCTTGATTTGCCCCACCTGGATGGGGCATATCTCGCCCTATCTTGAACAAGGTCAGACTTGGGCGGGCGGTGAAAGTAGTCCGGACTGGAACCGTGTACCACACGCCATACCCCTTACTCCCCCCTTTTTTGTTTCTCCACCACCTTTCTCATTCCCTATCCCACCCAAGCCCCTTATGTGTCACGTTACCCTTCCCTGGGGGAGCATATGGTTCTGCCCAGCATGGAGGAAGCGCCGCTCTCCCCTCAAGGGCGATGTTGTTAAGTATATCTATTTAGAAAGAGGAGTGCTCCATTGGCCCGGCTGGGCGGTCTTTTATCACATGGGGGCCGGGTTCGGAGCTAGTGGGGTTCTTTCCCCACCTCACGAACTGACAGCGGCTGAGAATCTCCCGTTATGTATCATGTAATGTTGACAGATGTTGTTGTTCAGATGTAAAATGATACTTATGCTTTGACATGGAGCCTCATATGTCCCCCCCCCCCCAAAAAAAAAAGCCAGAGTTTGTAAATTGGGATGGCGTAGTGAGCCCTGAGTGAGCAGATCTGGCACCAAGGGCAGAGCGTACTGATCTACTGCCAGCTGTACCACATCTGCGAACCAAACTCTTCTTGGCCACCTGGGGGCCACCAGAATTGCTGGCACCCCTTCCAGAGCAATCTTGCACAGAACCCTGCCCAGCAGGGGGATTGGAGGGAAGACATACAGGAACTGAAAGTCCTTCCATGACATTGCTAGCGCATCCGAGGTCAGGGCCAGATGATCCCTGGACAGAGAGACAAAAGCTGGAGCTTGTGATTGTGGCGGGACGCAAACAGATCCACATCTGGTTGGCCCCAACGGTGACACAGAGATTGAAACACCCTGCTGCATAGGGACCATTCTCCCTGGCGAGAGGTCCCCCTGCTCAGAGAGTCCGCCAGGTGATTTTCCACCCCTGGGATGTACACAGCTGAAATGCAGGGGACATTGGCCTCCGCCCAAGTCAGGATCAGAGACGCTTCCTGGATGGCCCCCTTGCTCCGGGTCCCTCCCTGATGATTGATGTAGGCAACTGCCGTCTGGTTGTCCGAGCGCACCTGAACAGGCAGGTCCCGAAGAGGAGTAGTCAAGCGAGCCAGAACTAACCTGATCGCCCGCAGCTCCAAGACATTGATAGGTGTGTGGGCCTCCTGAGGGCCCCACCTCCCCTGGAACTGCAGGGACTTCCAGAAACCCCCCCAACCTGACAGACTGGCATCTGTGGTGACCGTCTCCCAGGAAGGGGCAAGAAAGGATGTGCCCCCCAACAGGTTCCTTGAGTCCATCCACCACAAGAGGGACCTCCTGACCAGGTGGGAGAGCACACAGACCCTGTCCAGGGCTGCTGGGTCCTTGTCCCATACTGACAATAGGTGAAGTTGCAGAGGCCTCAAGTGGAACTGAGCATAAGGGACCGCTTCGAAGCACGCCACCATCAGGCCCACCAGCTGCATCCCCTGCCTGATGGAGGGATGGGGACAAGCTAGTAGGGACTGAGCCTTTGCAATCAGACTGTCCACCTTCTGCTGAGGAAGGAAGATCCTTGCCTGAACTGTATCCAGACTCATCCCTAGGAATGGAGTTACCAAGGAAGGGGATGGTGAGGACTTGGGGTGGATGATCACCCATCCAAATGACTCCAGAGTGGACACCACCAGCTGAGTATCCAACTCTGCCTGATGTAGAGACTGGGAAGTGATGAGGATGTCGTCCAGATAGGGAAGCACGCGGACGCCCTGACATCTGAGCAGAGACATCACGCCAGCCAGCACCTTGGTGAACACCCTGGGAGCTGAAGTGAGGCCGAAGGGCAAGGCCACAAACTGGTAGTGTTGATCCATCAGAGCGAACCTGAGGAGCCTTTGATGACCTGGGAACACATGAATATGAAGGTAAGCATCTTTGATGTCCACAGAAGTCATGAAATCCCCTTGGCACAGGGAACTGATGGCAGAGCGCAGAGTTTCCATGCGAAAGCGCCTGCCCCTGACAAACTTGTTGAGAATCTTTAAGTCCAGGATGGGCCTGACAGAACCATCCTTTTTGGGTACTGTGAATAGGTTGGAATAAAAGCCCTTGCCCTTTTCTCTTAAAGAGACCTGGCAGATGACCCCCAGCTCCAGGAGGCCTTGCACTGCTTGCACTAGCTCCTGAGCTGACACAGGGTCCTGAGGAATCCGGGATCTGATGAACCTTGAAGGGGGATCGGCAGCAAACTCTATCTTGTAACCGGAGGACACTACCTCCTGAATCCACCGGTCTGAGACATGAAGCCTCCAGACGTGAGCGAAGTGCTGCAGCCATCCCCCCACCCGGATGGGTGAGGGCGCCCCATCATGCCTGAGGGGGCTTGGGAGAGGATTTTGCCTTGGGATCTCAGGAGGAGCCAGGACGTCCACGTCCTCTGCCTCTACCCCAGAAATCTCCCCGGGCCCCAGGAAAGGAAACCCCTCTTCCCTGTCTTGCACCACGGTAAGGGGAGGAGAAGGAACCCTGACCCCGAAAGGGCTGAGATTGCCGCCTGCGCTGGGGTAACCTGCCTCCCTTAGCAAAAAGGTCCAGGCGGTCCCCAAACAGGCGCAGACCTCTAAAGGGAAACCCAGTGAGGGCCTTCTTGTCAGCAGCCCACTGGCGCAGCCAAACCGAGCGGCGTATAGCCACCACAAGGGCAGAAGTTCTGGCACACATTCTGATGGTGTCATCCAATGCTGAGAGGACAAAATTTACAAAAACATCACAACTGGAGAGTGCATTAAACATCTCACAAGGCAAATCCTCAGGGGCACTATCAAGCATATTTCTGATAAGGGTTCTAGTGGCCACAGCAGTAATGGCAGAGGCACAGACGAGGCGCAGCGCCGTCCCTGCACATGCAAAGGCGTGGGATGCCAGCTGGTCAATGCGCCGGTCCTCAGCATCCCGCAGGGTAGTAGAGTCAGGGGAATGCATGACAGAGGTGTTAGATAGCCCTAGGATCGGGGTATCCACCTCGGGGGGGGGGGGGGGGATGACCAACATTTAACCACCTCAGCAGGAAAGGGATACTTCCTATCCCAACTCTTTGGAACCCTGGGAAGTTTACTGGGGCGCTCCCATTCCTTGAGCAAAAGGTTATGGAAATGTGCCTGCTCTGGAAATTCCAAACGTGATTTTGCTGTATGGAAAAGCTCCCCTCTTTGCCTGGGAGCCGCAACAGGGAGAGAGATGGACAGAACCTCAAAAATCTGGGTCAATAATCTGTCAGTGTCATCCGGGGTCCAGGGATCAGAGCCAGAATCGTCATGACCCCTTGGGTCTCTCGTCAGATGAGCCTGAATCAGTAAAGAGCTCCCCTTCATCAGACGGGGTATAGCCACAAAGATTCCAAAACTCCTCAGTTCCCATAGGGAAAACAGTGACATTAGGCGTCAAGTGCTGCTTCTTAGCAGGGGCCTTACGCGCTAAGGACTTAGCAATCAACTGCTCAACAGTAGCCAGTCTGGAAGACACATCAGGCTGAGAATCCCCACTAGTATGCAACTCAGCAGGAGTGAGATTTAAGCTTGGGGGAGTAGGTGAAGTGAAACGAGGTGTAGCCACTGGCAGGCCAGATTGTAATGCAAGCACCTGCTCAGCACAGGGTACAGGGCCAGGAGAAGCCAAAGGGTTCGTCCCGCCTGAAAGACATAAGCAGACAAGACCTGTAAGCACACAGTAATAAAAATGAAAGATATAAACATTCTGATGGTGTCATCCAATGCTGAGAGGACAAAATTTACAAAAACATCACAACTGGAGAGTGCATTAAACATCTCACAAGGCAAATCCTCAGGGGCACTATCAAGCATATTTCTGATAAGGGTTCTAGTGGCCACAGCAGTAATGGCAGAGGCACAGACGAGGCGCAGCGCCGTCCCTGCACATGCAAAGGCGTGGGATGCCAGCTGGTCAATGCGCCGGTCCTCAGCATCCCGCAGGGTAGTAGAGTCAGGGGAATGCATGACAGAGGTGTTAGATAGCCCTAGGATCGGGGTATCCACCTCGGGGGGGGGGGGGGGGGATGACCAACATTTAACCACCTCAGCAGGAAAGGGATACTTCCTATCCCAACTCTTTGGAACCCCGGGAAGTTTACTGGGGCGCTCCCATTCCTTGAGCAAAAGGTTATGGAAATGTGCCTGCTCTGGAAATTCCAAACGTGATTTTGCTGTATGGAAAAGCTCCCCTCTTTGCCTGGGAGCCGCAACAGGGAGAGAGATGGACAGAACCTCAAAAATCTGGGTCAATAATCTGTCAGTGTCATCCGGGGTCCAGGGATCAGAGCCAGAATCGTCATGACCCCTTGGGTCTCTCGTCAGATGAGCCTGAATCAGTAAAGAGCTCCCCTTCATCAGACGGGGTATAGCCACAAAGATTCCAAAACTCCTCAGTTCCCATAGGGAAAACAGTGACATTAGGCGTCAAGTGCCGCTTCTTAGCAGGGGCCTTACGCGCTAAGGACTTAGCAATCAACTGCTCAACAGTAGCCAGTCTGGAAGACACATCAGGCTGAGAATCCCCACTAGTATGCAACTCAGCAGGAGTGAGATTTAAGCTTGGGGGAGTAGGTGAAGTGAAACGAGGTGTAGCCACTGGCAGGCCAGATTGTAATGCAAGCACCTGCTCAGCACAGGGTACAGGGCCAGGAGAAGCCAAAGGGTTCGTCCCGCCTGAAAGACATAAGCAGACAAGACCTGTAAGCACACAGTAATAAAAATGAAAGATATAAAGCCGCCCGCGAGGGCACTTACAGACCGCGGTAGGTAGGGGTCCGTCGCACATGGGCCAAACAGGCAGGATAAAGATGGCGTCGGTATACCTCGAGAGGCGGGACGGTACCATAAATGACGCGGAGCGCACCAAAGACCCCCCCCCCCCCCCGAAGAGCGTGAAGCCACGAACGTGCAAGCAGCCAATGATGGCGCACCAGCGCCTGAGGTAATGCCGCCGCCAAGCGCGGAACCAAGTCAGCCCGCGGCGGCGGCAGCGGCAATTTAAAAAAAGACAGTAAGGACAAGCCAGCGCGGCGGCTGACACAAGACTAAACAGAATGGAAAAAAAAAGGTGTAAAACACAGAATGCATTGCATACATATTTACACCCCCCCCCTCTTTCCCCCGAAGACTACAAGGAGGATGAGGGAGGACAGCGGCCACTTAAACAGGGCCCACCGATGGGCAGGGGCAAGGGGGCACTAGTGCGGGAGGGGCATCCATAGAGGCTCACCATAAGCTTGAACTGCCTACCCTTTGGTGGGGGGTTTCGGTGGAGCAGCGCTCCTAAGCACCTAACAGCGGTGCTGCCTACCTTCACCCGACCAGCGCAGCCAAGGCTGGGAGGCATATTACTAGTGGAACGGGTGGGAATAGTCCTACAGGGCCGCGGGCTAATAGCCCCGCTCACCTGCGAGTAGAGACATTTCTCGTCCTTCGCAGCCAGACTGCAGAGAAATTCTGGGGATTTGTGGGAGGTCCCCGGGTATTTGAGGGGCCGGGAGGAGCCTATTTTCGATGTCTCTGCAGTCCAGCGCCATCTGGCGGAGTATATCCCAACTGTAAGTATTAGATTTGGAGCAGGACGTACTGTATACTAAGAATATTCGTACCTCTTTCTCGAATTTAATCCCTCAGGCATGCATGTGCCCTAGTTTTTGTAGCGCACCCCACCCACCAATGACCAGTAACACTCCTCTTCTGCAGGAGGTGGTGAAAGCGCACCAGGACATTGCAGGATTTGCAGAAACCGGTAAATTGATAGAACTTGACCAGGGGGAAGCTTCTTTGGGAGATTGCTTGTATGTTTTTTGTATGCCCAGGCAGTCCCTATTAACTAGTTAAAGTGCTATTGCAGGCAAAATTCTCTGGTTTTGTTACATTTTAAAAAACGACAGAATACATGAAAAACAGTCTTTGCTGAAACCAAACATTGACATGTGGCTAATCTGTTGTTTGTAATTCTGGACTAAATAGAGTTATGGCATAAGGAGGTTGCTGTTCATAAATTAAAGTGATACTGCAGGCAAGGTAACTTTTACACCATTGCATCAGGCTACATTTGGCACTGTCCTAAACTGTTTTCCGTTTTTTTAATTGAAGAAGTAATGGTCGTAATCGGGGTTTACAGGTTCACCTCATGATTTCTCTTCTGAAAAAATACCATTTTGTGATTACTCACCTGTAAAATGGGTATTATAAGTATGTCACACACCCCGCTTCCAATATTCATGACATATGGGTTATAACCAGTAGAGGGCGAACTTCTGCAGAGATGACAAGAAAAAAAAGAGAGCCCCTCCCAGTCCATAAATACCTGGGACCTCCCACATATTACCCAGTACAGTAAAGCAGTAAGGGGACCAGGAAGAGCCAAATACAAAAATATTAACAATAAAAAGTTCACCATATAAAGGATCCAGAATACAATAAAGGCGGAATGAAGCGGGGTGTGTGACATACTTATAATACCCATTTTACAGGTGAGTAATCACAAAATGGTATTATTCCAAGTATGTCACACACCCTGCTTCCAATATTCATGACATATGGGACATCCAATAGCAGTGTCCAACAAGGGTGGGGATCCCAAAAAGGCAATAATGCACAAATTTAAACCACTGCAGCTTGCAGAACCTTGCGGCCAAAAACAGCATCCGCTGAGGCCCGCACATCAACCTCATAAAACTTGTAAAAAGTATGAACAGAAGACCAGGTAGCAGCCTTACAAACTTGTTCAACAGAGGCCTGGTGCTGAAAAGCCCAAGAAGCCCCAACAGCACGAGTAGAATGAGCAGTGATATGAAAAGGGGGAACCTTCCCCTTGGCAGAATAGGCCCCAACAATGGCCTGACATATCCATTTACGAATGGTAGACTTGGCGGGCGCCAAACCCTTCCTGGGCCCGGAGGGAGAAGTAGCCACCAAATAGTACTTCAAACAACGAACCAAAGCCAAAGAGTGGAGAGCCCCCTCCTTGTCATTGCTAGGCTTAGGACACAAGGAAGGGAGAACCACATCCTGATTGAGATGGAAGGCAGAAACCACCTTAGGAAGGAAATCTGGCTTAAAGCAAAAGACCACCTTGTCCTGGTGTCTTTCAAAGTAAGGAGCCTGAATCGACAGAGCCGCCAACTCAGAGACACATCTAACAGAGGTAATAGCCACCAGAAAGGCAACCTTTTGAGTGAGCAAAGAAAATGCAACATCCTGCACCGGCTCAAAGGGAGGCCCCTGGAGGGCCAACAGAACCAAATTTATTTTCAAACTTTTTTATTGAGAATAGGCAAGTCATTATCATACAGGTCATAGACAGCGATTAGGCTAGCGAGTGAACACTTAAAAAATTACAATTTACAATCATACTGGTCAATTGTACATAACAATGAAGGCTACGTCAGTCCCTTCCACCCATACCCCGCAATGAGCAAGGCCCAAAATACACTAATTACATCTGCCCCTTACATAATGTTCCAGGTAGTAATAAAATGGACCAGAAAGAGAGACACCTCCCTTAACCTAGTACAACTGGCGGATCTCTGTCAACCATTCTTCCTAGATACCATTCGGTTTCTCTAAAAGTTTCATGTAATTTAGTTCGAACTTCTGGCGTCAACAAACTAATGAAGCTCTCCCAAGTAGCAAAGAAGAATTCCACTTTAGCCTCCTTGTGAGATGCCGCATCAGCCCAATCAAATTTGAAGAATTGTTGTAATTTTTCCAAGAAGACTTTAAACTGGGGTGGGTCAGGATAAATCCAGGCCTGCAAAATAGTTTTGCGTGCCACCGCAGATATTATTAACAGCAGTCTTCTAGTCCCCTTTGAGATTCGCACTCCTTCCAACATCAGCTCCCCGAAAATTGCCCATTCCGGCGAGGGGGATAGAAAGGTGACCAAGTTCTGCGATGCGTATTGGGCTACACGTCTCCAGAACTTCCTAATTACCGGGCATTCCCACAGATTATGAAAGAGGTCCGCTGTAGCAGCGCTGCACTTCAGGCATTGCGGGGAGTCAGATAGGCCCATACGGAAGGACCGGTGCGGGGAAACATAGTTATAATGGAATTGCCTGAGAAGCATCTCCCTATATGTTGATGCTGACAAAGTAGACCACGAATAATTATAAGACTTTAACATCCGGGCACAAGTTAAGTTAGGAAAATGTCGGACCCATTTTATCATTCCCGTTTTCTGTTCCTCCCAGTCTACCCTTTTTCTCAGATAAACATAGGAGATGGAAATAGCTCCTTTACTTGGTGGGGGGCCCTCCAAAATAACATCCAAGTCATTGGACCAGTCAAGATCTGAAAAGTGTCTCACTGTTTTCTTAATATAGGAGGTAGCTTGCAGAAAGGGAAATACCCGAAAGGTTATAGAGGGATATAAATGCCTCAGCTCCTCATGCGATAGTATTTTCCTTTGAGCCTTGTTCACTAGGGCAGAGATTGATATAATCCCCGACTTACGCCAATGCTCATATGTAGCAGCCATATTACCTAGACCAAGATCCGGGTTCCCAGCTAACGGCAGGTGCAGGGAGGAGTGCGAAGCCAAACCCCTTTCTCTACGAATAAGGTGCCACAACCTCCAAATTGTAAATAACAGGGGGTTTTGAGTTACCTGTGGGGGTAGAAGGTGTTTGTGCTGATGTAACATAAAAGTCAGACTCATGGTCCCCAATAGGGCCTGATCCAAAGCCGTGTTTGTATGTTCTGTACGGTTCCCCAACCAGTCTCTTAGGACACACATAAGAGCTGCCTGATTATATTTTTCAATATCTGGGAAATTAACTCCTGCATTCCTAACCTCCTGCTGCAGCGTGACTCTACCCAGACCCGCCACCTTCTTAGCCCAAATAAATTCTCTAAATAGTCGATAGATATATCTTACGTCTTGTGCGATCAGCAAAATCGGTAGTGTTTGAATGTAGAAAAAAATTTTTGGGAAAGCTATCATCTTGAGGAGGTGTATCCGCCCCAGGAATGAGAGTCCAAGCTTGGCCCATCCTTGGAGGTCCCTCTCCAGATTTCTCAACACCGGTGTTACATTACTGGAATACAGTTCCAGGGGATTCTTGGGGATGAGTGCTCCCAAATATCTCAAGGAACCCCTGCTCCACGAGAAGGGGTAACCCTCGCCCCATCGTGGTCTGGTACCCGGTCCTAAGTATAGAGCCGTTGACTTGTTTAAATTTATCGAGTAACCCGATGCCTGGCCAAACCGCTCAATTATTTGTAAAATCTTAGGTAAGGCTGATACCGGATTAGATACAAATAAAATCAAGTCATCCGCAAACGCCGTTAATTTCACGGACGTAGATCCAATTCCAATACCCTGAAACCCTGATTCTGCCTCCAATGCTCTCAGTAGGGGGTCCAAAGCCAAATTAAATAATAAAGGGGAAAGCGGGCAGCCCTGTCTCGTGCCCCTGGCCAACCTTACCTCCTGTGACTTTTCCCCATTGATTAATAGAGAGGTTCGTGGGTCTTTGTATATAAATTGTATGTAATGCAAAAAGCTCTCCCCGAACTCTCTTTCCCCCAGGACACCCAACAACCATGGCCACTCTACCTTGTCGAACGCCTTTTCGGCGTCAAGGCTCAGAAGGATCCCCTTAGAGTTCTTGCCCGCAGCGGTAGCCGCTATAGCTGTTCGTATGCCTAACGTGATGTGTTTATTACGTACAAAGCCTAACTGGTGGTCAGTGAGCAAGGACGGGAGAATAGATTGCAGCCTTTCCGCCATTATTTTTGCCAAGAGTTTATAATCGCTGTTCATTAAAGAAATAGGTCTATAAGAAGAATGCAGTGAGGGGTCTTTGTTGGGTTTCAAAATTAGCGTAGTATATGCCTCAGTGAAACGCGGCATCTCCACATCCTTTTGAAGAATTGCGTTAAACAAATCTTGCAGAATTGGAGTGAGAGATGGACCCAACATCTTATAGAACTCTGCCGTGTACCCATCTGGCCCCGGGGCTTTACAATTTTTCAGATGTCTAACTGCCCACGCAACCTCCACCTCTGTGACCGGGCTCTCCAGCAGCCCCCTCTGAGATTCCGACAATTTCCCCAGCTCCGCCTGTTGGAGAATAGGATTTACTAGTGAGTGGTCCTGTAATGCAGAGGTGTAGACACCTCTAAAGTAGTCCTCAAAAGATTTAACTATCTCTGGAGTTTTTGTATAATTCTGACCAGAGGCTGGTTTTTTAATAGCTGCGATGTATTTTCTAGGACCTGAGGGATTTGTCATTGCCGCCAGTAGCTTACCAGATTTGTTTCCATACCTGTAGTATTTATGCTTTTGGTAAAAATTAGATTTTTTCGCCTCTGCGCTAAGAAAGGTATCCAACACTAATGAGGCCTCCAACCACTGCTTTTTAGCAGCTTCAGTGTTAAGCTGTAAATATACTTTATATGATTTAGTAACCCCATCGTAGAGTTCCTTATGCTTTGCTTTAAATTCTTTTTTCTTTCGAGAGACAAAATCTATAATATTCCCTCTAACAACAGCTTTTGCTGCCTCCCAGAACAACACAGGCTCTGTTATATGCTGGATGTTGTCATCTTTATAATTCTCCCAAGCTCCTCTCAAGAACTCTCGGAAACCATCGGAGTTCCCTAAATATGTGGGAAAACGCCAATACCGTGATCTGCCCTGGGGGATCGCCAGTGAAAGGGAAACTGTGATCGGCGCATGATCCGAAAGTGCAATAGGCTTGATCTCTGCCTCCATTACCTCCGTGAGGAGGGACTCGTGCGTTAGAATGTGATCAATCCTAGACAAAGACTTGTGGGCCTTGGAGTAGCAAGTATACTCCCTCGCCGAAGGATTGAGAAGTCTCCAGGGATCCACCAAGGGCAGATAATTGAAAATATGCTTGAAGGGTGCCGAAAGTCCCGCTCTATCTCTTGACGTGGGATTAGATCTATCCTGACTAGTATCAGCTACAACGTTGTAATCCCCTGCCATAACAAGTCTAGTGTCTTGGTGCTCATGCAGATGTTGTGTTAGGTCAATAAAAAAGGGTAGGTTCGGGGCGTTGGGAGCATATATATTCACCAGCGTATATACTTGCCCCGAGACTTCTAACTTTAATATAATATACCTACTATTAGGATCGATCACCGTCTCCAGGACAGTATAGCTGAGTGACTTGCTTATCAGAATCGCAACCCCTCTTTGTTTCTTTCTATATGTCGTGGCAAACACCTCATTGATCCAGGGCGCCCTCAAGGTACACTCCTCTCCCTCCCTCCAATGTGTTTCCTGCAACATAACTATATCAGCAGCATGGTGCCGTAGATGCTGCAAGATTTTCCTACGTTTTATGTGATGGTTAAGCCCTCCCACATTCCAGGAAACCAACTTTAGACGGGATTTAGGGTGGCTGACTGACTCATCTACCAATATCATCTAAAGGATAAAGTAATGCCTCCATTCTTCAAAAGAGAGTTCATATTAAATGGGGGGGTCGTCCCAGGCACCCCTTCCATTTTATTCCGTAGACCAGTATTAATATATTTTAAATCACCATCCCCAAACTGGAATCTAGTGTGATCCTTGCTTCGCAAATGACTATCCTCGCTAACCCATAATAAAATGCCTATCTCTCTACTCCCTTTTCCTTTTTCCCTTCTAGAACCAATTCCCTCATAATCAGAGGGAGATAATTGAGTAATGAATTCCATAAACAATAACAGGAAATAAACGTTTAAAACAGAGAGGATCGTCCCAGAAACCTCAGCTGGTGGACAATCATCCCTATATTCCAACAACAATATCCTTTTTGCTATCATGGTAGCTCAAAGGAAACTGAACATAATAGCAATTAACTTTTTTAAATGCCATATCAACTTTAACCATAAAAGAGTAACAATATGTGAATTAAAGGGGTATATCGACTCAAGTAGGTGCCTCCTGGGCAGAGAGTGGCAGCAACTCTCTTTTGGCCTGGAGTGGGTCTTCAAAGATTTTGGGTTCTCCGCTAATTAGCAATCTCAGTTTCGCTGGATATAAAAGGGCAAACCGTACCCCCGTGTCAGCCAAGTATTTACACACCGGGGCGAACTCTCGCCTTTTCTGTGCGACCGCGGCTGAGAAATCCTGGAATATCAGGATCCTATGCCCCTCCACCGTCACATCTTTTTGTTTTCGAAAGGCTGCAAGGATCGCCTCCTTATCCGCATAGTGGAAATACTTGGCAATCACTGGCCTAGGGCGCCTTGAACCAAGCGACTGTCTCTCCTGACCCAGCCTATGTGCCCGTTCTATATGTCTAGAGTCCGTGGCTTGAAGACCAAGGGCAAGCATGAGATCGTGTGTGAGAAACTTGGTTAGGGTCGCGGTAGTCTTGTATGACTCCGGAATCCCTATAAATCTCAAATTCGATCTCCTGCTTCTATTTTCCAGATCCTCATTTTTTTCATTTAGAGTTGAGATAATCATTTCTTGAGCAGAGGATCTAGTTTGGAGAAAATCTAGTTTATCCTCTAGATCGCTAACCCTTTGTTCTAGTTCTGTAACTCTTGTGGTATTAGAGGTGATCTGGGTCATGGAGTTAGTAATTGCATCCTGTAGGGAGTCAAAGCGTTTATCAAAGTAGGGGGTGATTTGTGCCAAGACCTCCTTAGCTATGAGTCTACCCTCGTCCCCTCCCCCCAGCAAAGGGGCGTCTGAGGCCGAGTCTCTGTGTAAGTCAGGGGTTAATGGGGAACCCGGAGGGGATCCTTGAGTGTTGTTATTTTTCTGGTTATTCTGAGATTGTTTGGCTTTAGCTCTATCAGTTTTCGTAGTCTTCTCTAAGTAGCGGTCTAGACCCTTCTTAGCAGTTTGAGACATTGTGAACAAAGATATTGGCACCACCGGCCTACCAATACCTCTAAAAACAATAGTCCTGCAAGGAAGGAGTAAATTAGCAATATGCAAAAATTACAGAATCTCTCCGTCCAGAGCAGAAGCTCAATGCTCACAATGAGTAATTTCAAACAATAGAACTAGTTCCAGTACTTCAAGGAGAAACTTTCTAGGCGGGGAGTTACAAGTTTTCGACCCAAAGAGGGATTGATCCACTCCAAGGGAGGAAAAGATAACAAGAGAAATGAGTTATATAGTGAGTGCACTTATTTAAATGGCCTGTAGATGGCAGCACATGTCAAACACCCTGTGTCCAAGGTGATGGGCTGCAGCCAGCAGTTGTTATACAAAAATCTCTCTGTCAAGAGCAGAGACTCAGTGCTCACAATGAACAATTTTAAACAACAAAATTATTTACAGTGATTTAAGAATCAGGGTGGAGAACTCTGGCCAGCTATACTGGGCAAGAGATTGGATAGCCGGTTTCACATGCCACCTTCATAGACGCAGAAATTATGGGACAATTAGAGTGTCCGGGGGGATCCACTATGCCGGGGTAGTGGGGCTTCAATATAGGGAGGCTGCGATCTCCCAGCCGGGAGAGTGTCGCAAGCCCGTATAGGGCTCCGGGCCTGATAACGTACTGCAGCACAGTCACTGTGAGGGGGAAGTCCCGTCTTGACACGCCGAGCTGTTCTTCTGTACACCTGTCGGCTTCCCACCCCGCCAGCAGGGCTCCGTCTCCAGAAGCTGGACAATAAAGAGGGGGGGGGGTACCCCAGGAATCGGGCGTCGCCGTAGTCGGGCACCGCGTCCCGCAGCTCCTCACCACAGGGCACAAACAGGAGGTGGGAGGGTAAGCAGGAAGGACTGGGGAGGCCACAACGTCGGCCCCACTCACCTCCTGAACAGGCGCCGCCGCTCTTCCAGCACGATGCTGCGGTCGATCCGCCGCCTCCCCGTCTCCAGCAAGCAGCGTGTCAGCGCCAGGCGTCCAGCCTCCAGCACAGATGTTCAAAGCAGAAGGAGCGCACAATGCTCCGGGTCCAGTCCTGCAGCGCACGTGTGTGGAGGGAGAGGGGGGGGGGGGGCAGGGATGGGGGAGCCTGCGGCACGCCACACCACCACCACCCGCCTCCTTAGCAAGCACCGGCCGTCCTCGGGCACCTCACCACACCCGGCCAGCCGCCGCCAACGACTCCCCGCCGGTCTTCAGGATCCTACAGATCGCGATGGCTTCCTCTCCGCCTCCAACAATCGGGACCAGGCGCACCGCTCCCCGGGGTCCAAGAACGTGTCGACCAGCCCACCAACAGCAAAACTCACGCAGCCTCCGCAGAATCCCGGTAAGGTCAGAGAGCGCTAGGTCGCTGGGACAACGTGATTAGATGAGGTAGGGGGGTTTTGAATCCAAACGAGTTACCTGCCCTTGCCAGCAGCACTATGGCCACCACGTGGAAGTCCGCAATCTCGGGCAGGGACTCCGGGGAATCGCTCAAGGGGGGTCTTAAACAAGTCCAGTGGGTGCTATAATCCTCCCTCCCCTCTCACGAGTGTGCTCAAGGGCTCCAAATTGGAGGATTGCAGCGGATTTCAATGGCCGATGGAAGAGCACTGCTAAAACGCGGCCATATTCGTAGGCTCCGCCCCCGGAAGTCCCCAGAACCAAATTTAAATCCCAAACAGGCAACAAGGCTTTTGAGGGGGCCGCACGAGTGACCCCCTGGAAAAAAGGTCTTAACCAAAGGATGAAGAGCAAAGGACCTATGAAAGAAGACCGCCAAGGCAGAGACCTGCCCTTTCAAGGTACTAAGCTGGAACCCCAAGTCCAGACCGTGGAAGAAAATCCAAAATTCTAGGAATCGAAAACACCCTGCAAGGCAAGGCCCTAGCCTCACACCAATCAATATAGGACCTCCAAGTCTTGTAGTAGATGCTAGAGGAAGATCTCTTCCTAGCTCTAACAAGTGTCTGAATCACAGCATCAGACAAACCTTCTTCCTTTAGAATGGAGGTTTCAGCAGTCACGCATCAAAGCCAGCGATTGCAAACTGGGGTAACGAAGTTGACCTTGAGTGATCAGATCCGGAAACAGAGGCAATCTGTACTGATCTACTGCCAGCCGTACGACGTCAGCGAACCAAAACTGTCTTGGCCACCATGGGGCCACCAGAATTGCTGGCGCACCCTCTTGGGACAGCTTGCACACCACCCTGCCTACCATGGAGAAGGGGGGAAACAGGTACAGGAAACCCCAGATCCCTCCAGGCAAGAGACATGTGTCCGCTGCCAGGGCCAGAGGATCCCGAGACAGAGACACAAATGCAGGAAGCTTGCGATTGTGACGTGAGGCAAAGAGATCCACCTCCGGAATCCCCCACTTGTGACAAAGAGACCGGAAAACCTTGTGGTCGAGAGGCCATTCCCCTCGGCGAGAGGATCCCCTGCTCAGGGAGTCCGCCTCCATGTTTTCCACTCCCGGAATGTACACTGCTGAAATGCATGGGACATTGCTCCCTGCCCATGTAGGAATCAGAGAAACTTCCCTGAAGGCACTCCAGCTGCGAGCTCCACCTTGGTGAATTGGTGTAAAAGACTGCAGTCCGATTGTCCGATCGAACCTGAACCGGTAAACCCTGGAGGTGATGCGTCAAGCGTGACAGCACCAACCGAATAGCTCTCAACTCCAAGACATTGATGGGGGTGTGGGCCACCCGAGGACCCCACAGCCACTGGAACTGATGTTCCTTCCAGAAATCCCCCCAGCCCGACAGGCTGGCATCCGTGGTAACCGTCTCCCAACAAGGGGACAGAGAAGACCTGCCCCTCAGAAGATTCCTTGGTTCCAGCCACCACTGAAGAGACTGCCGAACCAGGGGAGACATATATATATGTATATATATATATATAGTGTACCACATAATACCATAGCCTCACCGCACATAGAATGAGGAGAGAAATCACATTGTTCAAACACAATAAAGAAAAAAGCACTCACAGCCGAGGTAATGGCGTCGGCCACAGCATCGAGAGGATAAGAGGAAGAAGAAGGGCGGGCCAGCACAGATCGCGCGCCGTGCCTGGCCCCGCCCCCTTCCCATCCAGTACAAGCAACGCGGTTCCCAGCGAATAGCTGGGTGTCGCAAATGGTGCTAGGGACAGGGGGCGGGCTGCCGCCCCCTGCCCTCACGGAATTGAGGGGAAGAAGCTCTCCCCGCCGAAACGGGCGGCCAGCAAAGCGCGGCCGCAGCAAGCAGACCACAGCACAAGCACACACACAACCTGCACACATAACAGTGAAACAAACAACCAACCAAAGGGATAAGGGGCCGCCCCCCCCCCCCCCCAGTTGCGGGGAACAGGGAGACACGGAAAGGGGGGATCCCAGGCTACAAGGTAGTGCAGGGATAACAGGGACAGGGCAACCCAAACCAGGATCACCAAACCTGGTAACCGCCTACCCCCTAAAATGGGGTCTCACGGAGGAGCATGGCTCCTATTATGACAACTGCTAAGGTGTAGCCTACCCTCGCCCGGACCCACAGCCAAGGCTGGGAAGCATAGTTGTTTTAAAATTTAATTCAGGTCCGGGCAGAAATAGGGCCAAAATGGCCGGGTGCAAACCCGGCTTACCTGTAAGGAAGGAGACAGCCATCTTCTGACTTGCTCGCCGTCTGCAGAGACGATTACTGGGTAATGTATGGGAGGTCCCAGGTATTTATGGACTGGGAGGGGCTCTCTTTTTTTCCTGTCATCTCTGCAGAAGTTCGCCCTCTACTGGTTATAACCCGTATGTCATGAATATTGGAAGCGGGGTGTGTGACATACTTGGAATAAGTGGGTGTGGCCCTTGGATCTGTGATGCTGCATAATAATCAGCAATGTTATGCATCTGGAGACGGAGAAGGGAGGGGTGGAAGAAAGCGGGGGGAGGGGTGGGAGAAGGCGGAGGGAAGGGCAGGAGAAAGCGAAGGGAGAGGCAGGAGAAAGCGAAGGGAGAGGCAGGAGAAAGCAGAGGGAGGGGTGGGAGAAGGGAGGGACCAGCAATTCTGTCCCCCCTCTGCTGAGCTAATTAGGGGACAGGATGAAAAAGAGAATGTCATTGGCTGAACCTGTAAACCTCGATATCTCAGCCATTTCTGCTTCAATTGAAAAACAGAAAACAGTTTAGGAACCTCTTTAGCAACCTCTTTATTCATTATTTGCTATTTGCTATAGATGCTATTTAGACCAGAATTACAAACAACAGATTAACCACATGTCAATGTTTGATTTCAACAAAGACTGTTTTTTAATTTTTTTTTGAGGTTTTAAAGTGCAACAAAACCCGGGAATTTGACTCTCCTGGGTTCTGTTCTGTTCACCCGGGGCATTCTAAACGCAGTTTTTCACTCACCTCTTTCTGATCCCAACACTGCATGCGCAGGCTCTCGTCCACTGAGAGCCGTGACTATGTCATTCAGCAAATGGCCGTTATTGACTAGAATGGGAAGCTCGCAGTGTCACGTCGCAGATTGCGTGCATGCTCCCATCCAAGCCTATCTGATTGCCGGTGGATGGAGCGGTTTGCCAAATAACGTAGTCACGGCAGTCAGCTCTGATTGGATGGGATCCCACACACGCCCCATTGAAATGGGGAAAGGTGAGTCTTAATGGGCCCCCAAGGGGTTTCACACAGCAGGGCATCCAGGTTTGGGATGCCCCAGGGGAAGCATGGGTTTGTTCCACTTAAACTTATGTAAGTAATATATGAGTTAGCGAGGAAACTATTTTGTTTCAGAGAAAGGAAAAAAAGCCATATAATAGAATCAGCAATAGAATTGCCCAGCTAATCATTAGACATAAATCCAATTGAAAATCTATGGAAGGAGCTAAAGCTCAGCGTTGATAGAAGCCCATGGGACCTTCAGGATTTAAAGAGTTTCTGTATGGAAGAATGGGCCAAAATCACACCTGAACAATGCATGCAACTAGTTTCTCCATACAGGAGGCGTCTTGAGCCCATCATCAGCAACCAAGGTATTAAAGAAATTTAAGTGAGCCTGTTTAATACTTTTTCCCTGTGACATTTCTCATTATTGCACATAATTAATGGACATCTATGGATAGTTATATATTCTTCAAAATTGAGTAAGAGGAGCCAGGTAAATTGAACCCATCAGAAGAGGAACAGGGAAGCCATTTCTATAAAGACATCTAAAGTGCATGCTATTCTTCTTCCCTGACCTGTGTCATTTACGGACCAGGGTGAGGGGAAGCCTTTGCTGGGGATATAGGCGACTTTTTGAATCTCATAAAATGCCCTCTTATACTGTAAATCTATTTACCAAATGGCATAGCATTCATACGTAGAGAATATTTTGAACTTGTAGATCACATTCTAGGGAATGAAGTGATCTGATAAAGCATATCATGGTATTCCACCAGTACAATTCCACACTTGAAGAAGATGCCAAAGTCCAGGCATAAAAAGAGAACCTACCTTAATAATATGTTGCAGGGCCTTCTCATTGACTACAGCCTTATGACAAGCTGTTTTCTGATAGAGGTCCACCACAACTTCCAAAGATTTCTCAGCAAAAGGAACATAGTTTAAGGCAACCCACTCTGCCTAAAACAAAGAGAAACATGTATCACAATTCACTTCTTCAATAGCAGTGTTAGAAACATTCATTCTCCTGCATGCATGAGATTCACTGATCATGTCATGAAAGGGAAACAGAAGCTCTATGCATGCTCATAACAAGAGATGTCCAGACAGCTCAGTATTATAGACAGTCTTCCAATGTAGAGATGCCCCCATTACTGCCCCATTATTACCCCCATTATTAGGTTTCTGATTGAGGACAGGGCAATCTTTAAGGAAACGTCACTCACCGGTGCAAAAAGTTGAATCTATGTGTGATCCCATTTGTTGCAGAATAAACAGAATGAGAGAAATTAATTCAGACTCATATACACATTGAAATTAAACTGGTAATTAGAATGACATTAACATAAATAAATGAATGATTTTTTATTACAGGGACATTAAAGATTCCCAATTGTGGTGTGTCCAATTGCTCATGTGAGTGTTACTATGAAAATGTATGATAGGACAACAAACATATATATACTAATTAAAGAATGAAAGAAAAACCACATTCTAGGCACAACAACTAAAGATGGTTGTTCTGCTGCATGTAAAACATCTCCAGATATGAGCCATTATAGGGCTGATTCAGCAGCGTGAGATTTTTCTTCTAATTTTTTGGTGAGAAAAAAATGTTTTGTTATAACATTTTAGCTGCGCAAGTTATTAAATAATTTGCACCACTAAAAATGGTGCTAAATTGCAACAAGGAAAAAAAATCAGCTATTTTGTGTGGCAGTGGGCTGGTTAAGGGTTCAGTCCACCAGTCACTAGGCTAACTGCTATCTTCTGCAATGAGGTACGCTCGGTTCCATTCATGTTCTGGAGAAACTGAATGAAGTGAGCGCCTCACTGGCTGCATCACTAACTGCCTCTAGCTGGGGGCGTGCCTGTGCCGACTATTCATAAATGCTTGGAGCAGCTATGTGCCTAGCTTAAGGTATACTGGGGCCAGGGCCCGTGCATGCACAGTAGGATCATTAGCTGGGTGAGTTAATGCAGCAATCATGGGGGTTTCACACAGCAGGGCTGTCCAAACTGGGGTGCCCCAGGGAGAGGAAATCGCCTGACCATGATCGGATTTGCTCCACTTTAAAGGGGAATAAAACCCAGGATTTTGACTTTTTCGTGTTTTGTTACGTTCCCCAGGGGTATCCTGATTGGTTTCCCCTGATGTGTGAAACTCCCCCAGTTCACCCAGTTAAACTCACCTCTCCTCAGTCCAACAGCACATGCGCCCAGCCAACGAGAGCCGTTTTCTATGTTTACATCATTTGGCAAACGGCTCTCATTGACTATAATGGGGAGTCCATCCCTGCCCGTGCGCGCACTCCTGTCCCAGTCTATGTGAATGGCTGGGGCAGGAGCGCATGCACAACGAGAGCTGCCTGCCAAATGACGTCTGTTCAGCAGGAGGCTCCCATTGGAAGATAGCCTGCTCTTGCGCCGTTGGACTGGGGAAAGGTGAGTGTGTATGGGGCCCTAGGGAGTTTCACAGAACAGGGCATCCCAATTCAGGAAGCCCCAGGGGAAAGCCAGGGTCCGGCCCTGAAATCTTTTAGATTCCAGGCCGGCCACTGGTGGGTTTTGTTCCACGTTAAGGTAGGAGAAGGAGCAACCAGACAGGTTGAGACCCCAGCTTTCCTCCCTCAATAAATTGCAGTGTATGATGCAAGTAATGCGAGCGGAATTTCTGTTCTGAAATGCACAACTGCATTTACTAAATAGTAAAATGGACTAACAACCAAAGCAACCGCAGCAACCCTTTATAGTTGCTGCTTCCCTCACCCACTAGGCATCCTGATTTGGGATTCCTATTGGACGGAAACCCAGGAAAGTGTCCCATGTGACCACAGGTGGCCAATAATGTTCATGGAACATGCATGCTGCCTGGTAAACCCTATTTGCCACCAGAAGGACTGAATTGTTTTTATATAGACTGAGGACGAGGGATAGAAAAGATTCTATGTTCTGACTTTAAGAAGCTGTGTCTTATGGTGAAACTAAAGAACAAAATAAAGGTTTGCATTAATATTTCTTTAAAAATCTATCACATTCATACAGAATAAATAGTTCTTGTTGGACAAGTTAAACTTGATCAAGCTTTTAATTGGTATAAATGTTTGTGAAATGAGGTCAGAAGCAAGTGAAGGTCCCACACCACCATATGGCGATTTTGCATTCAGCGCGTTATCTTTCATATTCATTACTGCCATTATAAATGCACACTGGGCCTCATTTATCAGAGTCCTTCAGAATTAATCAGATCTATTCTCCCTCTAAATCGCAATACCTGGGGAACACAAACTTGTTTCTTGATTGGTTGCTATGGAGCAATGTAATAGCAAGATAGGGAGAACACCTGTTCTATCAAGCCACAACTGTTTAGCCCATATTTTGTGTTTTTGATTAAAGGAGTTTAGGTTTGGTTGAGCAGACTGCTGACCCTTATGCACCTTTCAAACCAGACTGTTAGTGTTGCGTTAAGAGTATAAATACTTCAACGTCGCAAACGTCCAGAAAATGCAGCCCATTCAAATAAATTAATGAAGTCTATGGGCACCACAGGTAAAGTGCATGTATTGCGATTTACTGGCACCTTGAGGAAGTGGTGGTTACCACAGAACGCGTGGGTAAAAGTTACCAGCAGTTACAGGAGGGTCACTATCCAGAACAAACATAGGTGAATTCACTTCATGTAGTTGGCTCTTGTTTATTTTCCAGCTTTCTCTTTAATTATAAATATTTATTGGCACTATTTTGAGCACTCTAAATATCACATTTTTTTCATATAATATTTATTAATATTTAATTGAGGAGGGATTTGGGTATTTACTGAATAAATTGTGTGATTAGATGTTTATATATATGGTGTTGCACTAATATGGATGGGATGGTCCTGCTATGGATTGGATTTTAGTGATGTGTTGTTTGTTATGCTTTTAATTTAATACATTTATGTAAAATGCTTAAGTTGATTACCATGTGATTTATTGGGGTCATTGGTGCAGACTTATTGCCCGCTTTGTGGTAGCTAGGGCCACAGTACTTCTATAGTTGACTCACTTTGACGTAGGGGCACCTAGTCGGCACATCACAATCATTGATATATTATAGTGGTGCTGAGTCACCTTTTTGGTCTATTGTTATTGCAATTTACCTCCGGTGTGTTGTGGTGACAGAGCCATACTCGACCTCACCTCTTGATCCATCGCCGATGGACCTCCAGTCAGGCACTGCTGCAGATAGATTCTTGGGTGCCTTCAGTCCTCTGTTCCAGCAAGGGCAAGTGAAAGCCCCCCAAGCGGTGGCTGCAGCAGTGCCTGACCAGAGATGCCAGTCCCGCCACCGCCTGCCGTTTCCAGGTTCAGTTGGGATCTGCTGCCGCCTCCAGGTACCCGCAGCCGCGCCGGGGGCAGGAAACAATGAGGCAGCGCATTGTACGATTATGTGCAGTGCTGCGTCTATGTGTCTCCACCACAAAAGCAGTGGAGATGCATAATGTGAAGGTAGCCTTACTGTCCCCTCACTCCAAAATGTGGGTAATGCCTGGACAGTTTTTGCTAACTGGGAGATATGAATATATGGTTATATATATTATTATATATATTATATATATGGCTATTAATATCACCAAATCTGATCACCACAACAGTTAAAGTGGAACAATTCACCCAATGTTGACCTTTTGGGGTGTTGTACCTCTATGAGGTGGCATCCTGAATTGGGATGCCCTGCTGTGTGTATCCCCCACAGGTCACCCCATACTCCCACCTTCTTGTCGCTCCCACTGTGCAGACTCGGGCGAAAACAAGCATGCTCTCGCATTCATTCGGCTCCACCTGGACAGCTAAGCAGCTGAGTGGCGCTGGAGGAAGCCAAATGCGCCGCATCCCCTGCTCACCTTCTAGCCATTGCATGCCCGCTCCGCCCATTCAGTATTTTAGATTCCAGGGCCTGCGAAGTTCATGTTTAATATTTCTGCTGTTATTTTATTTAAATAAAGTCCACCTTTTTGGGGAAAAAGTCAGACCAGCCTATTGATTCCATTAGGGGCCTACATGTTGTTGCATGCACTGAAGCCTCCAACTACCATCGTGCACCTTCCTGGTAACAGATTCACTGTATTTGCAACATGTACCTTATCTTTTTATTACATGAATTATAGATTTAAACTATACAAACTGCTTTTGATATAAAAGGGATGAAATTACAGCAAATGCAATGCAGGCCGATCATTTTTTAGGACTTTAGAATAAGAGGCTTTCATGAAGGGTGCAGGATAACAGAAGATGTGCTAGATTTATCTAATATCTATGCGACAGGCCACTCAGGCTTGAAACACATTTGTCCACATATATACATCTAAAGTGTGATAGTTTGACTATAATGTCCTGTTAAAGAAGACATACAATTCTACACAATAAACCCAAAAAAACACCTGGTTCTGGCTTTTCACCTGCTTCCATGCTGGAAGCTGAGGTCCTGGCTTTCACGTGGGCAGTGACGTTACAACTGCCAAATGTCCTGCCCACACGAGCGCCAGGAATCGTGGCACTGAATCCCGGCAAGGGAGTGAGGTTAAGGTGAGATTTACAGGAGGTTACTTGCGGGGGGCTTCAGCATGGATGCCCCCCCCCCCAGACTGTGGCCACCAACACCATTGCCAATATCCCCAGGCAGCATCAACATAGCCGGAGATAATCTTCAGAAAGTCAGGACAAAGCTGCCCATTTCCAATGGGACTGGGCTAAAAGCTAGTAACCCGGGGGGTATCTGTCTTATTATTAATGCCAAGCAGGGGCAGGGCTGGAAGCTGACCATAAAGACTAACTTGACATTTATGTCTACTTAAAGCAGATACAAGCAATTAAAAGTACATAAAGGAGAAATAAATCAGAGAAACAAGCCCTTCCAGTTTTAAGGGTAAAACAGGACAATATTGGTAGATGATTGTTTCATAGATACAGAGCAAGGTACAACCAAGTATTGACACGCACCTGATTGTATTTGGCGTTGGCAATGTGCTTGGTTTCAAGTTTTCCATACTGCGGAGGTTTACATGAGAACTGTACGAACGCACATAGCTGGTCAAATATTGCAGGGTACATTATCTGCATATTTTCTGCTCCTACACAGATGGCCTGGAATAGAAAAAAAAGAGATGAATCACACAACTACAGCATTCATTATAAGCAGTTTTTCCATGAGAAAGAAAAACATAAAAACAGGAAGATGCCTTCACCCGAATTCCTTTGTGTGCACAAGTATACATTGATCATATACACACACTATTGATTCATTAACATGATTATAATACTGATGCTGTGCAATTAAAGTGAAAGAATGTTTCGCTGCTCTCCAGCTTCTAACCCCTCCTCCTCTTTAGGTTTGATTCAGAGCCAGGTGAGAATTCTCACTCCTTTTTTAGGAGAGAAAACTGCCATTCACTTTCATTGTCTACCTTGGAGCAAGAGCCAGGTAAAAATGTACACCCGGTAGACAATGGCAGTTTTTTCTCCGAAAAAGAAGTGAGAATTCTCACCTTGCTCCGAATCGACCCCTCTTCGCCCGGTTAAATGCAGCTTTGTTGATTCCTACAATGACAGAACTGGCTGTGATTGGCTAAATATACCTTAGCACCCCCAGTGTACATACAAGAGAGTTGAAGCTTTATGGCAGGTGAAAATATTCACTTGTTTCTTTTCATAAGTATCCAGATATCGTGCTCTACAGAGATTCAGTTTGGCTTTAAAGCGGAACAAAAACCAGCAGTGGCCAGCTGTGTGACTACCCTTTCTGTGACTACGTCATTTGGCAGGCTGCTCTCATTGTTTTGAATAAGAGGGTGTACGCTGCTGTGTGTGTCGTGCACTCCCCATTTAAACAACGTAATCACAGCTAGCGGCTCTCATTGTACAAGAGCATGTGCTGTTGGGAGCATGGCAAGGTGAGCTTTTATGGGCCAACTGTTTAATTGAACCCACACCAATAAATGAATATGGGTGCTGAATATGAGATTGCAGCACTGATTGTTGATGCTCCCTGCAAGTCTAGTTTTGGATACTGCATACTTGCCTCCTCCTCGCTTCCTCTGGGAAACCAGGTCTGACTGGCAGCTAGTAGACTAGTAGAGGAGGAGCCAAGAGTGCAGTGCCTGAATCTGGGTCACATCGCCATTCAGAAAGCCCCCCAGTCACACTGCTCCCAACATCCATTTTTTTATGGACCAAGACCCTCCCAACCAGATCAAGGACAGAGGTGAGCAGATCAGATTTTTCAAAGGGAGGGAGAGAGGCACCATGTCTGAACATCCGCTAAGTAAACCTGAATAATTATTAGCGTGGTGCAAAATTGCTATGTGCAGCTGCTTTATCTCAGATTTGCGTCAAGAGGAGATACAGTGGGGCACTAAAAAACACATCTATGGCGGCCTTTTGGATTTTCAAAATGCATACAAGGATCCCGAAGGGGATGAATGATAGGTGGGACGTCTCTTTGTGCACAAGAATCAAATACTATATATATCTTCAGAATCATATGAAGGGAATGATAGAGGAAAAATGAAAGAAAATGTCATATCCATGATTAGTAATAGAAGGGGTGGTGTGCAATACAGAAAATGAATTAAGATATAATATTAATTGTATTATCAATTTTCATATCATGCTAATATTGCTCGTGGTTTTTTAATCATATTGGTTATAAATACAATTTTAATGTTGTGATATTGTTGCTGGTGGAGGATCATGCCCTGTCTTCCCTCTCCCCAATCCCCGGGTGATGTGGTCCCATAGTTCATTTATGATTGGGGAAGCAGCGGTGTACGGGAGGCGACAAGCCCCCTTAGCCTGGCTGGTCCCGCTTCCCTTCTCTCCTCTAGAGGAGGTAGAGGGGATGGTGTTTCCTGGTCGCTGAGTGGTGGTTTACCCGCCTCTGTGGGCAATACCATCTCTGATTGGCTCCCGAGTGTGGTTTGTGACTGGCTGGCACTGCCTACCACTGATTCGCACGGCGGGAGTGAACAGAACCAGTTGTGCCGCCACTCCCTGAGCTGTGAAGTGGTGAATATTGGTGAGCCGCAGTATGGAGAGCGGGGAGGGGGGGGGAGCTGCTACATGGACATCGAACAGGTGAGTGTCATAGCGGGCTTGCTGTTAGTTTGCCTGGCCAGGGAGGGTGCGTGGCTCTTCAACGGCTTTATCTGTGACAGGCTGTATTGAGGAAAACATGCATGATTAAGGAGTGGAGACTCTGAAACGCGCTAGCGTGGATTGTTCGAATTGTAATTTGCCACCTGTAAGGCTCTTTTTAAGAATTGGATGGAATAAAAGTACAAGTTTTAACTGGATGCTGACCTTATCTGATACACTAAAAAACACATCGCCATGATCAAATGTCTATTTTTAACTACTTGATCAGCCATGTGATCAAATTCAAAATCAATTAAAAAAACATTTGGTTTATTTAGGGGTTGGAACAGATAAAACAGTCTACTGTATGTACATAATTCTGGGGGACAAGAAAACTAGCATTATTTGTAGCCTATGATTTTGCCTTGCACCAAACACTTTGACAATTCTCTGTGTCTACATCATTTCAAAAAGAAGATGCTGCAAAATGAAGACAGACGAGTGCAGTAGTCACCTTTTGTAGGACGTCCAAGGCTGTAAGCACAGATTCCTGCAGGCTTGTCAACACTGCTTCTGTATAAGAGGGGAGGATGAAAGGAGAGGCATCTGAGCTTATAGGCACTGACACAGCCCCGTGTAATATGACTCCAAGCTTTTGTAGCTCATCCATGTTAAAAGAAGTTTTGATGTGATGATAAAGAGCTGGGAAAATCTGGATTAAAGCTGTGAGGAAAGGCTGGCTTGGAATAAAAGTTAGTTTGTCACATGTAGCTGGTGGCTTTGTACTTTCTGTCCCAATTCTGTACCAGGTGTTCCAGGCAGCCCACCACAGAGCCGAGTCTTCAATTTCGTCAGTGGCTATGGGCTGCTCACAGCTATTATACCTCAGAAGTCTTTCCCCTGCTGAGTCCGTCCTAGTTAATGGTCTTCCAGGTCCAGCAGCGCTAACCGGCCCAATTAAAGCAGGGACGGTCACAGCAAGACCAGAAAGGGAATCTGGCTTATCTGTCTCCCGAGTTGGGCTCACAATTTGCAGTATTTCCTGAAAGCTTTTCAGCGCTGCTAAGGAGACCTCATTGTTCTTACTGAGAGCTGCGGATTGAATGTGATCTAGAAGAACATCCCAAGCCTTTGAAAAGTCACCTGTATTAGAAATGTAATAAAAAAAAAAAAAAGATTTTCAAGAGCTTTACACTATTAAAATGGATGATATTGGTTTTGTAATCAATCAAATTAAATGTTTTGTACAGTTTTCTACAAATTGGTAGTTGTGCAGTAGTATAAACTGGAAAATGAACAAAGGCCCTTATAAATAGAAAGGCGCGTTGGGCTCTCCAGTATGTAGCAACATGTAAGCATTGGATCTGCTCTCAATTGTCCTCAGTTCAAACAGATCCAAACTAAGATATTTGTCTAATCTCAACCCAACACAAACAGGAATGTAAGCAACTATTAAAACATGTGTCAACCTATTGTGGTTCCAAGCTCCACAGCTTTTTCAAAGAAGTGTGACCATCATGGGGTCCAAGCAGTCACTACTATACTTACATTAGAGCAAGCAAAAAATACAATTCTGTGATTACTCACCTGTAGAATTGGTATTATATGTATACAGCACGTCCTGTTCCAGAATATTCCTTACTCTTGGGTAATACATCCACAAGATGGCGCTGGACTGCAGAAAACAGCTTGTGGCTCCTCCCAACCCTATATAAGTCAGGGACCTCCCACAAATTCCCCAGTATTGACAAGCAGTTAACAAGAAGCCGGGAGAACAATAATAACAATAATTCAAAAATGAACATATGAACAATCACCATACAGAGGTAACTAAGAATAATGATAACAAGGGTGGGATGGAACAGGACGTGCTGTATATGTATAATACCAATTCTACAGGTGAGTAATCACAGAATTGTATTATTCTAAGTATACAGCACGTCCTGTTCCAGAATATTCCTTACTCTTGGGACATCCAATAGCAGTGTCCGTAAGGTAGGGTGGGAACCCCAAAAAGTAACAGTGGGCAGTTTAAACCACTGCCACCTGCAGAACTTTGCAACCAAAAGCAGCATCAGCTGAGGCCCTAACATCAACCTTGTAAAACTTTGAAGAGGTATGAACAGAAGACCAAGTAGCGGCCTTGCAAACTTGTTCAACAGAAACTTGGTGCTGAAAAGCCCAAGAGGCACCAATAGCACGAGTAGAATGAGCAGTAAGGCGGAAGGGAGGCTCCTTCCCCTTAGCAGAATAGGCCTGTACCACAGCCTGACGGATCCACTTGCTGATAGTGGACTTAGCTGGAGCCAGACCCTTCTTAGGTCTATACGGTAGCACAAAAAGAGCATCAGTCTTTCTGAAGGATTCAGTAGCCACTAAATAGAACTTCAGAGTCCTGACCACATCCAGTGAGTGTAAAACCCGCTCCTTAGGGTTACTAGGATTAGGTCATAGAGAAGGCAAAACTATGTCCTGATTGAGATGAAAAGCAGACACAACCTTAGGCAGAAAATCTGGCTAAAAAACGAAACACCATTGTCCTGGTGTCTCTCAAAGTAAGGGAGTTTGATGGAAAGCGCCGCCAACTCAGAAACACGCCTAAAAGAAGTGATAGCCACCAAAAACACTACCTTAAGCATCAAAATGGACAAAGGGGCCTCACGCAAAGGCTCAAAGGGAGACCCCTGCAAGGCAGATAAGACCAAGTTCAAATCCCAGACTGGTAACATAGGCTTACGTGGAGGACGCACGTGAGTAACCCCCTGGAAGAAAGTCTTGACCAGACAATGGTGAGCAAAGGATCTTTGGAAGAAAATGGCCAAAGCAGAAACATGACCTTTGAGGGTACTAAGTTGAAGACCCAAATCTAAACCATGTTGCAGAAATTCCAGAATCCTAGGGATAGAAAACCCCCCACAGGGAAGCGACTTAGACTCACAACGTTAGCATGCCATACCCTATAGTAGATGGATGACGAGGACTTCTTCCTAGCCCGAATCATGGTATTAACAACAGAGGCAGGCAGCCCCTTTTCCATCAAGATGGAGGTTTCAGCAGCTAGGCCGTTAAAGCCAGCGTTTGTAAATTGGGATGGGGTAGTTGCTCCTGAGTGAGCAGGTATGGATCCTTGGGCAGGGCTTACTGATCTACTGCCAACTGCACGACGTCTGCGAACCACACCCTTCTTGGCCAACAGGGGGCCACCAGAATGGTTGGCACCCCTTCCTGGGCAATCTTGCGCAGCACCCTGCCCAGCAGAGGAAAAGGAGGGAACACATAGAGGAGCTGAAAGCTCTTCCAAGACATTGCTAGTGCATCCATGGCCAAGGCCAGAGGCTCCTGGGACAGAGAGACAAAGACTGGAAGCTTATGATTGTGACGGGACGCGAACAGATCCACATCTGGCTGACCCCAGCGGTGGCACAGGGAGCGAAACACCCTGCTGCTGAGGGACCATTCTCCCAGACGAGAAGTCCCCCTGCTGAGGGAGTCTGCATCCAGATTCTCCACCCCCGGGATGTACACAGCTAAGATGCAGGGAACATTCTCCTCCTCCCAAGACCGTATCAGGGACACTTCCTTGAGGGCCCTCTTGCTCCGGGTCCCTCCCTGATGATTGATGTAGGCAATCGCCGTCTGGTTGTCTGAGCAGACCTGAACCGCCCGACACCGAAGGTGTGGAGTCAATTGGGCGAGAACCAACCTTATCGCCCTCAGTTCCAGAATGTTGATAGGGGTGTGAGCCTCCTGAGGGCCCCACTGACCCTGGAATTTCAGGGATTTCCAGAAGCCCCCCAACCTGTCAGACTGGCATCTGTGGTGACTGTCTCCCAGCACGGGGCCAGAAAGGATCTGCCCACCAACAGGTTTCTTGAGTCCAGCCACCAAGAGAGAGACCGTCTGGCCAAGAGGGGACAGAACCAACACCTGATCCAGGGACCGAGGGACCCGATCCCATACAGACAAGAGGTGAAGTTGAAGAGGTCTCATGTGAAACTGAGCGTATGGAACCGCCTCGAAGCAAGACCCCATCAGGCCCACCAGCTTGCATCCCCTGCCGGATGGAGGGATGAGGGCAAGACATAAGAAGCCTGGCTTGGGCCTGAAGACTGTCCACCTTCTGCTGAGGAAAAATCCTGACCTGAGATGTATCCAGAGTCATGCCCAGAAAGGACCTCACCATTGACGGTGACAGGAAAGACTTGGGGTGGTTGATCACCCAGCCAAAGGACTCCAGTGTGGACACCACCAGCTGGGTATCCAGCCTGGCCTGCTGGAAGGACAGACATGATGAGAATGTCATCCAAGTAAGGAAGGATGCGAATGCCCTGAGATCTCAGCAGAGCCATTACGCCCGCCAGCACCTTGGTGAATACCCTGGGAGCCGAGGTGATACCGAAAGGCAAGGCCACAAATTGGTAGTGCTGATCCTCCAGAGCGAACCTGAGGAATCTCTGATGACCTGGAAAGATTGGTACATGAAGGTAAGCGTCCTTGATGTCTACAGAGGTCATGAAGTCGCCCGGGCGTAGTGAATTGACAGCTGAGCGCAGAGTCTCCATGCGAAAGTGTTTGAATCTGACAAATTTGTTGAGGTGCTTTAAATCCAGGATGGGTCTGATGGACCCGTCCTTTCTGGGAACTGTGAAAAGATTGGAATAGTAGCCTCTGCCCCTTTCCCTCAAAGGCACCTGGCAGATGACCCCCAACTCCAGAAGGTTTTGGACAGCAAGGCACAGACCCTGAGCTGACAGTGGGTTTTGAGCCATCCGAGATTTGATGAATCTTGGGGGCGGCCAGGCTGCAAACTCTATCTTGTAACCGGAGGACACTACCTCCTGAATCCACCGGTCTGAGACTTGAAGCCTTCAGACGTGAGCAAAGAGCCGAAGCCGTCCCCCCACCCGGATGGGTAGGGCGCCCTTTCATGCCTGAGGGGGCTTGGGTGAGGATTTTGGCTTGGGACCCCAGGAGAGGCCAGGACGGCCACGTCCTCTGCCCCTTCAACAGTGATCTCCGCGGGCCCCAGTAAAGGAGACTCCTCGGCCAGTTCTGGACCCATGGAAGGATGGGAGAAAGGCACCCATCTCCCGAAAGGACCAGGACAGCCTCCTACGTTGAGGTAACCTACCGCCCCTGGCAAACAAATCCAAGCGTTCACCAAAGAGGCGCAGGCCCTTGAAAGGGAAACCAGTGAGAGCCTTCTTAGCAGCATTATCAGCTACCCACTGACATAGCCAGACAGAGCGGCGTATAGCCACCAACAGGGCAGAAGTCCTACCACACATTCTAATGGCATCATCCATGGCAGAAAGAATATATGCAATAAATTCCTCACAAAGCAGGAGAGATCTATACTCTTCTCTACCCGCATCCTCAGATGCCCCATCCAAGAGACACTTAAGCACCCCTTTAATGGCAATAGCCGTAATAGCAGAGGCACAAACCGGGCGCAGCACCGTCCCCACACAGGCAAAGGCATGACAGGCCAGTTGGTCCAAGAGCCGGTCCTCACCATCCCGCAGGGTAGTAGTTTCAGGAGAATGCATGACAGATGTATTGGACAACCCCAGAACGGGCGCATCCACCTCGGGAGGACATGACCAACGCTTAACAACATCAGCAGGAAAGGGATACCTCTTGTCCCAACTCTTAGGCACCCCTGGCAGCTTGCTAGGCCTTTTCCATTCCTTGAGCACTAGATTATTAAAAAGTGAGACTGCTCACTGAACTCCCAGCGTGGCTTAACCGTATGAAAAAGCTCACCCTGCTGCTGCGGAGCCACTGCCGGGGGAGAAATACAAAGCACTTCAAAAATGTGACTCAGCAATCCCCCCCCTCGGTGGGGGTCAGATGTAAGCAAGGGGGGGGTAGGTGAGGCCAGAGGGGGCGCCAGGCCCAGTAACAGACAGCCCAGACTGCAGCGCAAGTACCTGCTGGGCACAGGATACACATACCCTGACATCATCACTTATGGGGGATACCTCACACACAACACATAGCCGGGCTTGTCCCGAAGGAACCCCAGGCCCATTATCCCCAGAAGCCTCCATATGGTGATTTGAATGGCACAACAGGCCAGTAAGGGTTCCTAGGTTCTTACATCACAAGAGATCTCTCTAATACAGCGCTGCCCTCCTCTGTCCTTCCCCCCAGTGGCTGCCAATATAACCAGTCTGGGGGGGGCATACAGAATGCTGGAGCACCCTTGCACATAACCTTCCAGAACGCCCGATCCTCCGCCTGAAATACACTGCCATGATTGGCCGCCGGCGGCCTTTCCGGCAGCCAGAACATTGCTACCCACGTACGCGAAAAGGTGGCCAATCGCAGCACAGTATTCACAGCGAGGCTCAAAGCCAAAAGATTTACTGGCATCTTGGAGGAGTCATGTGGGCTTCAGCATTCTGGATGTACCCTCAGTCTGTCTTATAGCGGCGGTACCAACACCCGCGCTCGCTTTAAAGTCCCTGTCCAGGCACACTCTACCTTATCCCCCTTGGGAGCAGTGCCAAAAAAGTAATTTCAAAGCATCTCAAAATATCAGATTCAGTGAAGGAAAGACACATGGGACAGACATTGGGTTAGTTGCTCGCTGCCCATTATTGTGGTTGGTTTTATATCTTCTTTAATCTACTAGTGCTTTACTGCCAAGTTCTTTCCTACAGTTCATTGCTAATAGAAAAAAAAGCCAAGCCTTTGCTCTACCTGTATCCCAGATTCTCTCCTGTCACTCTCATCTTCAGGACTTCATACACATTGCCCCACTGTTCTTGCTTCTTGACCACCCTGTATTACTGCTCTTGCTTCTTGACCACCCTGCACCACTGCTCTTGCTTCTTGATTACCCTGCACCACTGCTCTTGCTTCTTGATTACCCTGCACCACTGCTCTTGCTTCTTGATTGCCCTGCCCCACTGCTCTTGCTTCTTGATCACCCTGCACCACTGCTCTTGCTTCTTGATTGCCCTGCACCACTGCTCTTGCTTCTTGATTGCCCTGCACCACTGCTCTTGCTTCTTGATTGCCCTGCACCACTGCTCTTGCTTCTTGATTGCTCTGCCCACTGCTCTTGCTTCTTGATCACCCTGCACCACTGCTCTTGCTTCTTGATCACCCTGCACCACTGCTCTTGCTTCTTGACCACCCTGCACCACTGCTCTTGCTTCTTGATTGCCCTGCCCCACTGCTCTTGCTTCTTGATTACCCTGCACCACTGCTCTTGCTTCTTGATTGCCCTGCACCACTGCTCTTGCTTCTTGATCACCCTGCACCACTGCTCTTGCTTCTTGATCACCCTGCACCACTGCTCTTGCTTCTTGATCACCCTGCACGACTGCTCTTGCTTCTTGATCACCCTGCACCACTTCTCTTGCTTCTAATAATACTCTACATATTAAATTTATATTACTTGATTAACCTGTCTGTAATTTCTACCTTGTACCACAGACGAGGATGGCGCTAATAAACCTGATAGGCAACATTGAGGAATAACAACTTTGCAACCAAGCCACAGATTATATATCAGTGCGAATGGTTATACAGTATATGAATATTATATTTGAGTATATATGAGTGTTACTCTCCGTGTACCAAAGTGTGTGCTGAGAAGGTGTTGTTACCACTTTTAGCCTCACAGTATTAGCTGGGCAGCAAGAGTTACCTTTTAATGCTTGGGTGGGCATGACTTTTCAACACTGAGATCAAGCCAAAAGTTGTTTCAAGGGTATAGGTCCACTCTAAGGATATATGCTACCTACATAACAGCTAACAGCTAATTTTAAGGAGTACAATTATGGTCTGGCATTTTACCTAGAGGTTGCAGCAGGTATCTCCTAGTGTTGAAGATTCGGGCCACTCCGGCTAGTGTTAGTACCCATGTTTCTGCCCACTGCTTCTCTGCAGTGTCCCGGGAGTGATGGATGAGGATGTTTCCTCCGCCTGATTCAATTTTCTCTTTATCAGCCGTTGTAGAAGATTCTCGCACTTGATCTAATAAGTGGAACAGGACCTACGGCAGTTAAAAAAAGTTATAGATTGAGTAGCACTGGAATATTGTATCAAGAGACCTTACGACGACGTTACAAGTGCCATTTTCAGATAGACCTGGTTATGCTGATGCTCTTTTTTCTTCTTCATTTTTTTTTTTTTTAACAAGGCCTCTAAAAACATACCATTAAATTTTGCTTCTTTATCTTCTTTCCTAGGCAGTAGCTGTGACTGCTAATCAGGAAATGGCTTATTGACTATGTATAAGGCCAGACTCTTAGACTGTCCCTATGCAGAATACAGGTGTGATGAACATCATCGTGTTTGTAGCCCTGACCTGTGTCTGTTCTTGTATCGAGGATACACGGTCCCGGGACAAAGCCGAGTTTAAATTGGTGGTAGGGTTTGGGGGGTGCAAGAGGAAGGGGTAATTGATTTCAACTTCATGTCAGGCACAAGCATCAGGTGCTGATGCAGCACAAGGTACAGTAAGCTGCATTAGTGTGCTTCATGTATGTAAGGCTGACCAAACCCTTTCACAAGTCAGGTGGTTTTATTATTATTATAACTTGGCAAGCTGTATATATTTATATATGTATATCACTATACATATTTATATAAGATTACACTATACATTGACCTTGATTATACCTTCCATATGACAGTGTGCCAGGTGGGATGCTGCAGCAAAGTCCCATGTGCCCCTATTGTGGAGAACAGAGTCTGCCCTGCGCTCTTCCTGACAGCGGGGCGAGTGTCCACACACAGCTCCCCTAGTTTGGCATAAAGACACAGCCAAAGGCAATCAAATGGTGGTGCAGGGTGGAAAGGCCGGTTTAGGGTCACTCCTTTCTCCTTTGCCTGCATCTGAAGCAACTCCTCTTCTCGGTTCAGTTCTTTTTCTATAGTTTCTCCTCTTTGGAAGAAGTAGTCAGAAATATTCCACTGAAAAATAAAAATGCTCTGTTTTCATATGCACAATAATGGTAGCCATGTAAAATGTAAACTTGAAATACTGCTCTTATATCACCCCGTTTGTAAAAAATAATTACAAAAAATACAACATTTACATTAAATGAACAAAAGTATTTTTTTTTGCTTATATTGTCAAATAATAAAAGCGGCCAAAACCCTGCTCAGCAGGCCCTGAATTCTCGAATCCAGGCCTGGCCGGTCACCTCTCTTTGGGAAGAGGGATGTCACGCTGTA
Organism: Gastrophryne carolinensis; assembly: GCA_027917425.1. Classification (NCBI taxonomy): domain Eukaryota; kingdom Metazoa; phylum Chordata; class Amphibia; order Anura; family Microhylidae; genus Gastrophryne; species Gastrophryne carolinensis. Next base: position 149,891,737 of record CM051238.1, on the reverse strand, counting down.
TAAAACACCCTTGTGATTACAGAAAATCCCACAGAGGTTTTGTGAGCTGCATCCCCAGTATCTTGTGGCTGAGAAACACTCAGGTACCCAGTCATTCAGGGAAATGTGGACAGTGGGCACGCTAAGTCACCCAGCACTTCATAATGTGTTTGATATGCCTCCGACTGTACTGCAATTTCATGCAAAGTAGATGTCAATTAGTGAGTTCCAAAATGGTAAGGTATAAATGCCATATGGATCACTACTGTGATAAGAACATGTTAGTAAACTCACCAACAAACCAATGGATGTTAAACTAATGTTCAACTCCTGGTTTTGAAGTCCAAAGCTTCCAGCCACCTCTACAACTATCTGCAAGCAAGTGCAAGGCATTGTTGGGAGAAAATCTGTCACAACCAACTGAAGGCACTGGAAAGCAGTTCGTATCAGGGACTCGCTAAAAAGAAACCAAATAGCTTTGTAAGGTTTATGACATTGCAAACCAACCTGACCAGAAAATGTTCTGTGTACTCACCCCTGATCATTTCTTATTGCTCCTATAACTCCTAGAACCAGTGGCCACCCAGGTCCTAAACTGTCTCCTTGGTTCTGCAGGATCTGTAGCACACATTCTAGCTGTTTGAGGCGGATATCATGGTGAGAGATCGCCGAGAGCTCCTTCAAAGGGTTTAATAGCAGCAACTGCAGCCTCTGGAATAGAAAAATGAGCAGTTAAAGCAAACCAACAGACAAAAATTACTTAAACTGGACCAATATAACAAATAGTGCTCATAAGCACCCTCCCCCTGAGCAATTCAGATTGCTGTACATAACAATTAATATACCTTTTTCTAACTCCTGCTGTGGTAAATTTTAAAAACAAAATGGCAACTCATGTACCTGCAGGCCACTTGCAAACAGGGAGCCTGGCTTGCAGATGCCAGGAGAGGAAGCTCCAAAATGGCCACTACCACTAGAAAACCTGTGAGGTGGCGTTTAAGCTTTGAGTGGATGCAGGAGCCAATGTAAGTGCTGAAAAAGACTCAGTATCATGCCTGCAGATGAAGCAAGGGGGTTTTGGGGAGTTTTGTTTTCCAATTGTGCCAGACTGTCGGTCCGGTTTAAGTATATTGTACAATTATAACTCAGCAGGGAAAAGTGACACTTTACAGAAAACTATACCCAAACATGGAGAACACCAGCACCGCACCCAAACAGTAGATAGAGAACAGGACATAAGATAACAAATGTGTATTGTTCATTGGCTACTGGAAAAAGATGCCCAAACATTGAGCTGCATACTGTTCACTGTGCAGATTGCCATTTCACATAGAACTAGAAAACTGCTTATTAGTATATAGTTGGGCTGTGCTACGTTGAATAATACGTCGATGCACTGATAGTGGTAGACACCATCTAGGAATGGTTTTTACTTTTCCCTTGGCCACTATGGCTACATCTTTGTTGCAAACTAGGTTAAAATTAACCACCCAAAAATGGTATAGTAAAGATTTTATATTAATGATTAAAAAAGCTTACAGGCTTCACCACACAAGATCTTCAGTGCACAAGCATCAATATTACCGCCGTGTGTTATTACCAATAATAGCTCCATGAATCTACCTTTGTTTGAAAATGAAAAGATCTTGGTGGCTTTTAGCGATAATAATTAAATGAGGTGTATCGTGACATTACATAATATTAAAGATTTGTGTAAACACAATGGCTAAGGAGAGGAGGGGTCATTTATAACCCGAACTGAATAATACTCCTGCCAAGCTTGTATTTTTCTTCTCTTGCCAGAAATATAATCCAGGGGTGATAGGTTGGAGTGTATCAGGGGGATAGACCCTGTAACCCCTAATTTCCTTTTCCTTCCATTTAAATAAAAAAACAAGCCTGGCTGGATATTTCTTGATGCGGGGTGTACAAGTGACCCCTCCTCCAGCCATCCAGCATTTTATAGGGATTTTTATCCTTGGGCCATTATGTTGTGATAGTGCTCTTTTAAGGTTATAAGTACCTGGTTCTGACAAAGTTCCGGTTCATGTTTAAAAGCCAGGCCTGATTTGATTAGTGACGTCAGTGCTTCAGCTCCCCATTCTCTCATCCTTGAGTTTGGATGCTGGCAAACCTAAAAAAAAATTCAAAAAGTAGGATGGATCATTTTCCTGGAGGTGAAAAATATACATTTCTTTCTCAGCATAGATCTGAAGCCTGATACAGAAGCAAAAGGTGGAGCTCTGTAATGAACATTTTCTTTTGCACCAACAGTTCTTTTTTCAGACATACTTTTAAAAGGTCTAATCTAAACAGAAATGAGCAACTATAGACTATAGTTTGGTAAGATTGAGAAAAGCGAAGTTAAAAATCCAGGTACAGAGTCTTCTATGCTATCAACAGAGAACAACTAAAATCAATGGGACTTTTAAAATGATTACTATTGGTTTACAGAATTGTAAAGGATGTAGAGTTTAGAAAATACCATTTTGTGAGTACTCACATGTAAAATGGTTATTACGAGTATGTCACACACCCCACTTCCAAAGATCCATGACACTTGGGAAACCGGCCTGTAGAGGGCGATCTTGCAAAGATGACATGGAAAAAGGAGCCCCTCCTGGTCCATAAGTACCGGGTTCCTCCCACTATTCCCCAGTCTTTTTAAAAAGCAGTGAGAACCAGGAAGAGCCAATTATATTCAATAAATGAAAAATAATTTGAAAATAATAATCACCATATAAAGGATCCCTAGAACAAAAAGGGCGGGGGAAGTGGGGTGTGTGACATACTCGTAATAACCATTTTACAGGTGAGTACTCACAAAATGGTATTATTCCTAGTATGTCACACACCCCACTTCCAAAGATCCATGACACTTGGGACATCCAATAGCAGTGTCTCTAATGGGTGGGAATCCCCAAGGAATAATGCATAACTTAAATTACTGCAGCTTGCAGAATTTTGCGGCCAAAAGCAGCATCTGCTGAGGCCCGCACAGCAACCTTGTAAAACTTAGAAAAAGTATGCACAGAAGACCAAGTCGCAGCCCTGCAAACTTGTTCCAACAGAAGCCTGGTGCTGAAAAGCCCAAGAAGCTCCAATAGCACTAGTAGAATGAGCGGTGACATGAAAAGGGGGAACCTTCCCCTTAGCCATATAGGCCCCAATGATGGCCTGACGTATCCACTTACTAAGGGAAGATTTGGCAGGAGCAAAACCCTTCTTGGGCCCAGAAGGCACAACAAAAAAGGCATCAGTCTTGCGGAAGGCCGAGGTAGTAACTAAATAATACTTAACACAACGAACTACATCCAAGGAATGTAAGACCCTTTCCTTGTCGTTACTAGGTTTAGGACACAAGGAAGGAAGAACTATATCCTGATTTAGGTGGAAAGCAGACACCACCTTAGGAAGGAAATCCGGTTTAAAACAGAAAACAACCTTATCTTGATGCCTCTCAAAATAAGGGGCTAGAATAGAAAAAGCCGCCAGTTCAGAAACTCGGCGGACAGAAGTAATAGCAACCAAAAAGGCAACCTTCTGAGTAAGAATAAGAAGAGGAATATCCTGCAAAGGCTCAAAGGGAGTGGCCTGCATAGCTGAAAGCACCAGGTTAAGGTCCCAAACAGGAAGTATAGGCTTTCTGGGAGGACGCACATGCGCGACTCCTTGGAAAAAAGTCTTAGCCAAAGGATGAAGAGCCTTTGAAAGAAAATAGCCAAGGCAGAGACTTGCCCCTTCAAAGTACTAATCTGGAATCCCATATCCAGACCTCGTTGCAGATATTCCAGAATTCTAGGAATAGAAAATACTCTACAGGGCAAAGCCCTGGATTCACACCAATCAATATAGGACCTCCAAGTCCTGTAATAAATGACAGAGGAAGACTTCTTCCTAGCTCTAATAAGAGTCTGAATAACCGCATCAGAAAGACCTTCTTCTTTCAAGATGGAGACTTCAGCAGCCATGCCGTTAAAGCCAGCGTTTGTAAATTGGGGTAACAAAGTTGACCCTGAGTGATGAGATCTGGAAGAAGAGGCCAGAATTGCTGGCGCCTCCTCCAGTGCTAACTTGCGCACCACCTTGCTGATCATGGAGAATGGGGGAAACAGATATAGGAACCCCAGATACTTCCAGGCCAGAGACATGGCATCTGCTGCCACTGCCAGAGGATCCTGGGATAGAGACACAAAAGCTGGCAGCTTGTGATTGTGACGAGAAGCAAACAGGTCCAACCGTGGAGTCCCCCACTTGTGACAGAGGAACTGAAAGACCCTTGGATTGAGAGACCATTCTCCCTGGCGAGAACATCCCCTGCTCAGGGAGTCTGCCTCCACATTCTCTATCCCCGGAATGAAAACTGCTGATATGCAGGGAACATTGATCTCCGCCCACTGAAGGATCAGAGATACTTCCCGGAGGGCACCCCAACTGCAAGTCCCTCCCTGGTGATTGATGTATACAACAGCTGTCCGGTTGTCTGACCGAATCTGAACTGGCAGACCCTGTAAGAAATGGGTCAGTCGAAGTAGAACAAGACGTATGGCCCGAAGCTCTAATACATTGATTGGAGAATGAGCCTCCTGAACCCCCACAATCCTTGGAACTGATGCTTCTTCCAGAAGCCCCCCCAGCCCACCAGGCTGGCATCCGTGGTAACCAGTTCCCAACGCGGAGTCAGAAATGACTTGCCCTTCTGGAGGTTGTGCGATATTAACCACCACTGAAGGGACTGCAAAACGTGGGGAGACAATAGACAAGTCTGATTTAATGATAGTGGGCACCTGTCCCACTTTGCTAAGAAGAATAGCTGAAGCGTCCTTATGTGAAACTGGGCAAACGGGAGTGCCGCGAATGCAGCTACCATCAATCCCACTAGTCTCATCCCTAGACGGATAGACTGACGAGGGTTGGATAAGAATAGACGAATCAAGTCCTGAATCAGAACCATTTTGGACTGAGGAAGAAAAACCTTGGCCTGAAATGTACCCAGAATCAGGCCCAGGAAGGGAATTTCCCTGGACGGACAGAGAGAGGATTTGGGGTAACTTATTACCCATCCGAATCTCTCTAGCGTAGAGACCACCATCCTGGTGTCCAACTCTGTTTGTTCGAGGGAGGAGGCCGCGATAAGAAGATCGTCCAGAAAAAGCACGAGGATGTCCCGGACCCTTAATATAGCTATCACTCCTGCCAGCATCTTGGTAAAGACTCTTGGGGCGGAGGTAAGGCCGAATGGCAGGGCCACAAATTGATAATGCTGGTCTTCTATCGAGAACCTGAGAAATCTCTGGTGACCTGGAAAAATAGGAATGTGCAAATAAGCATCCTTGATGTCTATGGATGTCATGAAGTCCCCCTGACGGAGAGCATCGATCGTTGATCGCAGAGACTCCATGCGGAATCTTCTGAAATGGATAAATTGATTGAGTCTCCTTAGGTCTAGAACAGGCCGAACAGAGCCGTCCTTCTTGGGTACCGTGAATAGGTTGGAGTAAAACCTCAAACCCCTTTCCGCTGGAGGCACTAGGCAGATGACAGCCATGTTTAACAGATTCGCTACTGCTGCCTGCAGTCCCTGCGCAATTGCTGGATCTGACGGCATCTGGGACATGAAAAATCTAGGAGGAGGCCGGGACTCGAATTCCAGTTTGTAACTTGAAGAAACTACTTCCAGAACCCAATTGTCTGATACCTCCTGAACCCAGACCTGGAAGAAGAACCGCAGCCGTCCCCCCAGCCGTAAGGGTGAGGGCGTCCACTCATTGTTGAGCAGGCTTAGGGGCAGATTTGGTTTTGGACCGCCAATTCTGACTTGGATGGCCACGTCCTCTTCCTCTATTCCATGCATTCCCTCTAGAGGCTGAAAAGGCCGATCCGTTACCGGATCTGGACCCTCGAAAGGAAGGGCTAAAGAAAGCCACTCCACGAAAGGAACGACGTTGTCTCTTACGCTGAGGTAATTTACCTCCTTTAGTGACAGAATCCAATATTTCTCCAAATAGGCGCAATCCCACAAACGGAAGCGCTGTAAGCGATTTCTTGGCTACAACATCCGCCACCCACTGCCGCAACCATACTGACCGCCGAATGGCGATTAACAAGGCAGAGGTTCTGCTGCACATGAGCTGAGTATCATCTAAAGCAGAAAGTACAAAAGATGCAAACATCTCACATTGCTTAAGAGCGGCTTACTCATCAGAGGCCAGATCAAGCCCTGAGTTATTCATTAGTCTCTCACAACAGACCTAATAAGCGCCGAAGTGCCAACAGGCCGCAAGGCCGAGCCTACCCTGGAAAAAGCGTGGCACGCCATTTGATCAATGCGTTTGTCCTCTCCATCTTTAAGTGTAGTGGAGTCAGGAGAATGCAACACAGAAGAATTGGATAAATTAAGTACAGGGGCATCCTGTACTTAAGGTGATGACCAACGTTTAACCGTATCAGCTGGAAAGGGATATTTTTTGTCCCAGCCCAAGGGAATGCCAGGAAGCCGCGCAGGCTTCTCCCATTCTTTAAGAATAATATCATCAAAATGCTTTTGATTTGGAAATTCTAAACGAGGTTTAGAGGCTCCAAAGAATTCCCCTCTTTTAAGAGGGACTACTTCAGGAGGAGTAATAACCAAAACCTCAAATAACTGGGCAAGAGCTTTTGGGGTATCCACAACACTCTCTTCACCCTGCTCAATTTCAGTACCAACAAATTGCTGTTCGTCAGAAACATCTGAATCCTCATATAATTCCCCTTCTTCTAACTGAGAAGGGCCAGACCAATTAAGCAATTCGCAATTGTCCAACTCACTTCCGAGACGGCATGAGTCAAATGCTTTCTTTTAGCTGAGGCCTTCTTAGCCACAGAGGTAGACATACATTTTTCAAGATGAGCCAATCTGGCACATAAATAAGAATGCGACTCACCACCCATGACAATATCACTGGGGGTACGGACAAGACATGGTGGAGTAGAAGAGGCAGTAGCCGCAGACCCTGAAGCCTGGGCCCCAGTTTGCTGCATAATGGTTAATTGTGCACAAGGGACGCAAAGAATTGCGTTATCCCCAACAAGGAATGCCCCACATCCAAAACATTGCCGAGTCTGTGCCAAGGGAATTGCATGCCCATTATCCTGAGATGCCTCCATATGATGTTTAGTATTATACTATAATTGATTATAGTCGCCAAGTATATATGGGTTTTACGCAATTGCTACCCGGGATGCCCCTTTAAATAGTCCCAGGTGGGAGGATTGAAACACAAATGGACCCCCAAATAAGGCTTAAGGGCTAAGGACCAGGAGAAACCCCCTTTATAAATAAGGAGTTTCCACCTACAGAAAAAAACAAACAGTCACCAATGCACAAAATATACAATAAATGAACAAAGCATTAAAAATGGCAAAAAACTCCCTTCAGACAAGCTGAAGGGTACTCACAGCACCAGGCGACCAGCTTCCACAACGAGGGAAGGCCGCAAGGAAGCAGCCGGAAACGCCGGCTAAGAGAAAGATGCGCTGAAGCCCCGCCCCCTGACGTCAGCAGGAGCCAGGAAGACAAACAGAGCACATCAGCGTGTGTTCTATGACTAAAATGACACTGCGCGCCGAAGCCCCACCCACTTCCGGGATCACGTAATATATAAGTAAAATATATATACATCCCTTCCCAAATAAAGCCCCCCCCCCTTCTTACCCAGCAGGGTTAAAGGAGAACTAAAGGGGAGAGGATAGAAATGCACCCATCAGGCACAAGGGGATTTATAAAGGGACAGGGGGCATCCCATGCCAGGAACACCAACCCGGAAGCCGCCTACCCAAATTTTGGGTCTCACGGAGGAGTAAAAAACTCATGTAAACACCAGAAGGTGTATCTACCTTTGCCTGTACCATACAGCCAGGGCTGGGAGGCATACAATATAACCAAACAGGTTTTCTCTTCAGGCAGAGAAATAGAGAAAGGCCGGGAGCAAAACCCTGCTACCTGCAGCTTGAAGGAGAGTCCTCTTCTGAATGCTTCGCCGACTGCAGAGACGAAAAGACTGGGGAATAGTGGGAGGAACCCGGTAGTTATGAACCAGGAGGGGCTCCTTTTTCCATGTCATCTCTGCAAGATCGCCCTCTACATGCCGGTTTCCCAAGTGTCATGGATCTTTGGAAGTGGGGTGTGTGGCATACTAGGAATAGAGTGTTATTCCGAGAGAATGTTTGAACAATAAAAATTGCAAATAGTTTTTAAAATGAATACTACTGATTAATACAGTGCCATGATATTCCACTGTATATTACACCATTCAATAAACAATATTCAGAAATAATCCTAAAAAAAAAAAACACATAGAATATAAAAAAAAATTCTGGGTTTTAGTCCACTGTAACTAACCGACACCCTTTGTAATAGCTTTGACCTAAAGAAGGGAGTGGACTTTTGAAAAGTATGTCTGAAAAAGGAACTTCTTGCAAATATACAAATGATCACCCACAGTACTCACTAAATAGATAAGTATAAATACATTCAACACAATTCACAATTCAGTAAGTTGTATTTTTATCAACAGAGAGAACCAGCACCAAATTGTTTGTATTATATATTGACATTCAATAAAAAGCAAGCCCAATTCCACCAATAATTATACAGCAAATCAATACGGCCATAAAGTAACACTGCAGCAGTCATGTCCTATCTTTCCTGGGCAACATTATATCAGGGACTGTACACTGGCTGAGCTTCGTTACACATTTATATAAATATAAGGCTCTTTTACAGAAATCTTGGTTATGTGTTTATTTTGTGGTTATAGACATCATATCTGACATTATCCCTGAGGATATTTTTTAGCATTTTCATTTTATGGTGTTATGATGAGTACAAAAATAATCACCTACTTGGCTATTTTTGTATATGTAAGTCCTGTAAAACCATCATATACCGTTTTCGCCAAAAAGAAGACCTACCACAAAAATATGCCCTAGCATGCTTCTGTCAGGATTCTAGAGGATGCTTGAAACATAAGCTCTCATCCAAAATAAGTCCTAGTTACGGTTCATATAAATAGTACATGTAAAATACCTCTAGTTCTAAGCAGGCATAGGGACATTTACTGCTAAAAGAAATATAAATCTAGATATTTTGCTCCAGCCAAATTGCTAATGTGGACTGCAATAAATGCACCCAATTGCAACCAATGGCTATAAATGATTACTTTTCGTTAAATAGGTTAGAAATGAAATATTAAATAACACAAACCTGTACCGATTTAATCAACCACTACCCTCACACTTTCATCCACATAAAGCCTCCTCCATTTTTTTATGATGTGCTGGAATTACTAAAGCTTACAGTGTTGGCTAGAAGAGGGATCTTAATCCAGTGACCACCATGGGCACCAAAGCCGACATTGGCCTTTTTCTTTGAGTGAGCCTCTCAGCAACAATATCAACAGCATCCAGCAGGAAACTAGTGGGTGGGCCAGCCATTAAGGCACTTTCTATTTTGTGTGCCTGCTGTCCCACACACAGGTTCCACACACAGGCTCCTGGCTTGTGTTTGGTAAAACCAATGATCACATATGGTTGCTGTTAAGGGAAGAGTTGTGTTAAAGCAGCCAGTGGCTGCAGGAAGACTTAAATTGGACCAACAGCCTGGCACAGTCAGAAAAGAAAGGTAGCGGCCATTTTGGAGCTTCCTCTCTCAACTGACATAACTGAAATACACAGTAACAGGAAGCTCAGCACGACTTCCTGTTTGCAGGTGGCCTGCAAGCCCATGAGTGGCCATCTTGTTTTCAAAATTTATACAAGTAGGCATTAGAAAAAGGTAAATTATATGCAGCAATCTAAATTGCCCTGGAGAGGGATGTATATGAGCACTGTTTGTTGTGTTGGTCTGGTTTAAGTCATTTTTGACTGTTGGTGCACTTTAAGAGAAAAGCATAGGTTAGGATTCCTCATTTGGGAGACAAAAACTATGACAAGTAGTAAGGGGATGCTGACTAGGAGGAGGGGGTAGACAAAACAAATACAAGAAACCATCAATGATTTTATTTAAAAAAATGTAAATTAAAGTGCACCTATACTCAGAAAGGAAGTTTATTTGGTCACCTTCCACCCCCAGCCCTAGGCCCTAAAACAGCCGGTGTTTCTTTTTTACCTCAGCCCAAAAGGGAAAACCAACAGGAAGTAGTATTATGGAGAACAGGGGGGGCACCCGAGCCAACAAGGTCAAGCGAGTGAGGGGAATCCCCAGTTTGGGGTAAGTAGCCATTTCCTTTGGCAGAAAACAGATTGCTTTGACTCACAAAAGCTCAGTATATTGAAACCCTGTATCTCATTACATTTCTAGGAGATTTTCTCTATATAGGCGACCATTTAAAAATCGGTAAATGGGCAATATACATGATCTGAAAAGGTGCATCATGAATCTTTGTGACACATTCAAGGTGTCCCGATTTGCATGAGAACATTAAAGCAGACCTGAAAAATTGTATGAATTTCTAATATTATGAATTAATGGTTGAACTATTTATGTATTTATATATATATATATATATATATATATATATATATATATATATATATATATGTGTGTAAATGAAACGTTATTTATTTACAGACAAAATATTGTAGTATGGTATCATGATACTATTGAGATATTATAATATTATTTAAAAAAATAAACTGTTTTTAATATTTAATAGTTGGTGATCACTCAGTCTCATGTAAATCTGTATTAATTATTGTGTGGGGGATAGATTGAGTTTTCTGTTGGTTTACAACAGATATATAGTTCTTTTGTGTATTGAGTTGCAGAACCCCTATCACAATTATCAATTGTAGAATCTTTATTTCCAAAACTTGGGAAGACAACAGTTTTCTTATGGAGAATGATCTGATATATACTAATTAATTCAGTTACAACCAAACTGGCACATAATGGCAGTTAGGTTGAAGTGCTCCCCATTGCTGATCTGGGGGTGGGCTACTCACCCCGGAAGCAATATGGTCGACTGCATCCAGTTCATGTTGTTATGTATATTGGGCAAAGGCGGAGGTAAAAAAAGAAACACAGACTGTTTTGGGGCACTGGGCTGGGGATAGCAAGTGACCACATATACTTCCCTCTAAGTATAAGTGCACTTTAGGAAATTGACAATTGTCCTTTACAACCTGAAATATCTCGCATCTTTATTCCTAGGTGATTGTCATACTTTGGAGGTTTAGCTCTACTGTAGATTTATGTCCCTACTACATGGCAGTGTACCAACAGCATATTAACACATATAAACAATGGGGAAAGCATGCAGATGTGTGCTCTTGATGCCATAAAATGTATACAGAAAGAAAGAAATCTGGAGAGTTTTCAATGAAGTGCATGCAGCGTAAACGTACCTTCTGATCAGGGCAAGAGCAAGTAGAGGAAAAAGGACAGAGCAGCGCATGAAAACAGATAACAAGAAACATGAATGCATAATGCACAATGCTAAGGTAATCATTTTGGTGTTGGACACAGGCACATTTTATAGCATACCATAGATTCAAACATTTCAATTTTATATTTTAAGTATACCGGTAAGTAAGGCCATATTCCTAGCCATGTCCCCACTAGGAATATTTAGACCTGCTTAGTGTTCTGGGACACAGGGGTCACCGACAACAACTTAATTGTTGTCACCTTAATGGCAAGTATCAAAAATGTAAAAAATATTGCCCTAACCTATATAACTATTAAAAGGGTTCTACATGCAAAATATTCCCCCAAATATTCCAAATAGGGCTAAAAAGATGATCAAAACAACAGAAAGAATTCCAGCACAGATCACCAAACTAAACTGGACTGTTCGAAAAAAAAAAAAAAAAAAATTATATATATATATATATATATATATATACCAGTCCAAATGTAAAAGTCTCTATATATAAACCAGTCCAATTGGTGTTCAAATATGTGTCTGTTTAAGTGCCAGGATCTCCCTTAACGTTAACAAGCAAGCTCGATCAATTGCCTTGTATCCCCTGCGGCCGCCAAGATCTAAGAGCTTCAGCTATGCTTCAACAAGTGGTCACGTTGCATGGATGTGTTTCGCGCTCTCCTTGGCACTTTTTCTAAACTGGAAGACTAAACTAGTCTAGAAAAAAAGTGTATACAGAGATTTTTCACTTAACAGTCTGGTTTCGTTGGGGGTTTGTGCTTGAATTCTTTCTGTTGTTTTACTGGCAAGTATATTTAAATACAAAGTTTCTCAAACATGTTTCCCAAGAGTGGAAAGCCACGTCTAAGGATCACTATTCTGAAGCTTAACTTCACTAATTAAAAGGAACAGTGCAGGCAATGTCAATAATGAAGCAGAAGGAAGTTCACCTGTGTCTCTCCTATTTACTGCAGCACAATGTAGATGAGCAATCTGCGTGGAAGATGAAGCTGGGACCTTTAAGTGGAATTTCACTCAAAACCCCACGTCCTGCCACGATTATTTGGAGCTGAGGCAGGACGGGGGGCGGTTACAAAGAAGAAAAAATACCATTTTGTGATTACTCACCTGTAAAATGGGTATTATAAGTATGTCTCACACCCTGCTTCGGAAATATTAATTACACGTGGGTTATGGTCCAGTAGAGGGCGAACTTCTGCAGAGATGACTAAAAAAAGAAGCCCCTCCCGGACCATAAATACCTGGGACCTCCCACACATCCCCCAGTATAAGAAAGCAGTAAGGGGACCAGGAAGAGCCAATAAAATCTAAGAGAAAAAAGTTTCACCATATAGAGGATCCAAGATACAACTCAGGGTGGGACGAAGCAGGGTGTGAGACATACTTATAATACCCATTTTACAGGTGAGTAATCACAAAATGGTATTATTCCAAGTATGTCTCACACCCTGCTTCGGAAATATTAATTACACGTGGGACATCCAATAGCAGTGTCCAAAAAGGGTGGGGATCCCAACAGGCAATAGTGCACAAATTAAACCACTGCAGCTTGCAGAACTTTGCGGCCAAAAACAGCATCCGCTGAGGCCCGCACATCAACCTTATAAAACTTGGAAAAAGTATGAACAGAAGACCAGGTAGCAGCCTTACAAACTTGTTCAACAGAGGCCTGGTGCTGAAAAGCCCAGGAAGCCCCAACAGCACGATTAGAATGAGCAGTGATCTGGAAAGGGGGACCCCTCCCCTTGGCAGAGTAGGCCCTAATAATGGCCTGACAAATCCATTTACTAATGGTAGACTTGACAGGCGCCAAACCCTTCTTGGGCCTGGAGGGCACCACAAAAAAGGCGTCCGTCTTTCGGAATGGTGAAGTAGCCACCAGATACTTTACACATCTAACGACATCCAGAGAGTGCAAAGCCCTCTCCTTGTCATTGCTAGGTTTAGGACACAATGAAGGAAGCACAATGTCCTGATTGAGGTGAAAAGCAGAGAAAACCTTTGGCAGGAAGTCTGGTTTAAAGCGGAAAACCACCTTGTCCTGATGTCTCTCAAAGTAGGGGGCCTGAATAGACAGAGCCGCCAACTCAGAAACCCGTCGAACAGAGGTGATAGCCACCAAAAAGGCAACTTTTAAGGTGAAAATAGATAGTGCAGCATCCTGCACTGGTTCAAAAGGAGGACCCTGAAGGGCAGACAACACCAAATTTAAATCCCAAACAGGCAACATGGGTTTGCGAGGAGGGCGCACATGAGTGACCCCCTGAAAAAAAATCTTAACCAAAGGATGAAGAGCGAAAGATCTCTGGAAGAAAACCGCCAGAGCGGACACATGCCCCTTAAGGGTACTGAGTTGAAAACCCATGTCCAGACCATGCTGAAGAAACTCCAAAATCAGAGGAATGGAAAACACCCGACAAGGAAAGGCCCTAGCCTCACACCAATCAATGTAGGTCCGCCAGGTCCTGTAATAGATATTAGAGGAAGATTTCTTCCTAGCCCTGACGAGAGTCTGGACAACGGCCTCAGACAAACCCTTTTCCTTTAAAATGAAGGTTTCAGCAGCCACGCCGTCAAAGCTAGCGTTTGTAAATTGGGGTAACAAAGCTGACCTTGTGTGATCAGATCCGGAACCAGAGGCAGCCTGAATTGATCGACCGCCAGCCGGACGACGTCTGCAAACCACACCTGTCTTGGCCACCTTGGGGCCACCAGGATTGCTGGCACACCCTCTTGAGCCAGCTTGCGTACCACCTTGCCCACCATGGGAAAGGGAGGAAACAGATATATATATATATATATATACACACAAAAGACATTCAAGCTGCACTGTCCTATCCTACAGCCCCAGCAGCGCCCAATACACAGTAATAAGTACAATAATAAAGGAAAAAGAGCCCGCAAGGGGCACTCACAGCCCCAAGGAAGATGGCGACCTCCACCCGATCAGAGAGGGAGAAAACGGGGGCGGGCCGCCGCGGAGCACGCCAAGCGCTTGGCCCCGCCCCCTCCAGAACGGTCAATGAACTGAGCCACCGCGCTCCCCAGCCAATAAGGCTGAGAGCCGGCAAAGCAGAAGAGAGGAAAGGGAACGGGCCGCTACGGTAGCGCAGAACGCCAGGCCCCGCCCCCCTCCCCAGGCAAGAGAACCAGTCATGCTCCCCAGCCAAAATGGCTGCGGAGCCGACCATGGGACCACCGGCCCGCCGCCACCGAGGGCGCGTGAGTGGGCCCTACGTTAGCAGAAGGAATAAAAGTGTAAACCGCGCTGGCTTCTGCCAGAAGTAACAAGGCACACATACACGCACACACAAACCACGCACACACAAACTGTGACAAGGCTGATAAATATATATATATCACATAAAAACTAAACCAGGAAGGGATGGAGCCCCCCCCCCCCACTAACCGGGAAAGGAGGAGGTTATGGAAAGCCGATAGCTACATTTAAATATGTAGCGAGGGCTGCAGAACCAACAGGGCATCCCATGTCAGGATCACCAAACCCGACGACCGCCTACCCTTTGGTGGGGGATTTGCGGTGGAGCATGGCTCCTAGTCAAAAAACACCTCTAAAGGTGTGACCTACCCTCACCCGGACCCTGCAGCCATAGCTGGGAGGCCTAGTGACATTAACAAAAGGGGTCCGGGTGGAAATAGGAAAGGAATGGGGCCGGGTGTACACCCGGCTTACCTGAAAAGGAGAGAGATAGCCATCATCTTTACTGTCGTCGCCGTCTGCAGAGACTAATCTGGAGGTCCCAAGTATTTATGGACCGGGAGGGGCTTCTTTTTCTAGTCATCTCTGCAGAAGTACTGGAGTACTGGACCATAACCCACGTGTAATTAATATTTCCAAAGCAGGGTGTGAGACATACTTGGAATAAACCTTAACTTTGCTACGGTCTAGCACTGCTCCCTCACACAGAAAGACACAAAGCGGCATCCCTCAGCCCCGTGCATGCACAAAACCAGGGGATGCAGAACAGAAAGGCACACTAAAGACACAAAGCGCCCCCCCCCCCCCCACCGTGGCTTGGCGGTGCACGCACGGAGCCAGGGGGTGCTTCTTTGTGTCTTTCAGTGCAGTGGCCACACAGAAACTGGCAATGCAGGAGCATGGTGAAATTAAAGCTTTTTTTCTTTGCAACCCTCCTGTTCTGCTTCAGCACCAGTAATAGGTGTCAGGACAGGGAGGTCATTTTTGGGTGGAATTCTACTTCAAAGGGCAGGTCAGTCACCGAATCCATGGAGTAGAGAAGCTAACTGTTCCATGGATTGGGTGACTGGCCTGCATCAAGGGAGGATTGCAGCAATCAGGTGAGATTTTTTATTAATGCCCAAATCTGGCTTAGCACATGGGGGGAGAGAGGGTGGCGGGGGGGTGGGGATTAACAAAAAGCTTGGACATTAGGGTAAAATGAATTAGGGAGGGGGTAAATATAAAAGCAGATGTTAAAGCGGTCCTTTACTCTGAATAATAGTCTATCTTATATGTTTCCCACACCCTGTATATGCAGATTGCTCACATTAAAAATCATCCTACCTGCATCTACTGCATGTTATGAGCCTTTAAACATTCAAGATGGCGGCTCATGGGACATCAGGCAGCCTGCAAACAGGAAGTGCCTTCTGACAGTGCTGCTCTGAATTCTGGGATTGCTGACCTTTTCCTAACCCCAGCTCTGCTCTGTCTGAGCAAAGCACAGCTATAACCTGCCCCCCTGTACTTTATCCCAATCTCCTCTCCTCAGTAAGTGTGATGCTTCTGAGTCAAGATGGCGGCACCCGTATCCTAAAGTCCTGAACAGAGTTGCAGCCCAGTGGGGGAAAGAATAACAAGTGACTAAAAACTTAAAATATATTAATTTCATATGCTGGGGAATCGTTTTTTAATGGTTTGGGCTTTTCAATAAATCATGCTGAAGGTCCGGTTTAATATATGCCTATGGGTAATATAATTATTATAAGTAAGAGATGGTAATCAAACAATAACTGACTAATCATCTAGCTGTAGCTCACGCATTAAACCCCACCTTATCTTAAAGATTCCACGCCTGGCCGCTGGCATGTCCGCAGGGGATCCTGCATCAAAATACCTTGCTGTGTGAAACTCCCCAGGGCCCCAGTAATCACATACCTTTCCCCGGTCCGACATTGTATGCGTGGGCTTTCGGCCAATGAGAGCTGTCTGCTGTTACTATGTCATTTGGCAAGTGGCTCTCATTGTTTTAAATGGGGAGTGCCTCATCCTCTGCATCTTCGGCCTGTGCATGCACTCCTGTCACAGCTATTAAGATAGGCTTGGACGAGGGTGCGGCATTGCACGCATCCCATCAAAGTCAATAAGACCTGTTTGAAAAATTACATATTCATGGCAGACTTCTCTCAATGGACGAGAGCCCCCGGCATTTGCCACTGGACCGGGGAAAGATAAGCAGTTACAGGCTTTCTCGGCAGTTTCACAAAGTGGGGCATCCTAATTCAGGATACCTTGGGAGGGGGGGAACGGAACAAATTAAGTAGACATGTTATCATATTCATAATGTTTTACCTCTATTAAATGCCCAGTTAATGGTCTCCATAAAATTTCAATCCTGTACATGTTGACCAATCCTGTCTCCAGCAGCTTGGCCACAGCAAAAAGGGACGGTTCCTAAAACAGAAAAACAAACTATGTTTAAAATGACCTAACAGTGCTAAATTAAGGTTTTTGATAACTAAATAAAAAGCAGTGCTAAGTATGCAGTAGCACATGCACAAATAAGCTTCTCACAAACAAAATGTCCCCTCTGGAGCACCACTCTAAACATTTAAAATGTAGACTACAGTGAGGCAGAAAGACACCTAGCCAATGAGGACAGCTGGGGAACATCGTGTTGATAGGGCATTCAACAGGTCATGTTTCACAGTTGTTCTTACTATAAAAAAAAAAAAAATCTAATTTTGAATCTCAGACGTAATTTCAGAGTCTTCACTATAACTCACACTACACTCCGACGCGTAAATGTCTGCTTTAAGTAGGCAAATGGAGAACTGCAGAAGAGGCGGCAAGTTTCTAAATCCTAAATCCTAAATATTGACAGATCCTTTCAGTAACGTTTCCATGTAAGAGGTGTTTAAAGGGACTAGCTGATTGGACCTAGTCTGAAATTGTTAAACATACCATCCTGGGATCGAGATCTGCAGAGCCAACGACCTATGCCAGCTCCATTTAATGCAATGGAGGGGGCATGTCAAGGCCCCATATAACCATTCCATTGCAACAAATGGAATGGGCATGCTTCAGGCATACAGTCTGATAGCGGGGTGGGGGGGGGGGGTGTCACTGGTCCTGGAAGCCACCGGGCATTGAAGAACGGCCTGTCTCAGAACTGATACATTTTACACTACCAAAGTAGGACTCATCAGCTGCAGGGGACAAAAAAAACAAGTAAGGTCTTTTTGTTTGCCTGGACACCAGCGTCCCACCTGACACACAAGCTGATCCTGTAGCCTCAAAAAACGTTAAATGACCAAATCGAAACCCAGTGAGTTGGTTTGTATGAAGGGGTGGAGGTGGTATGACATGTGAGGGACAGAGGGAGTCTTACCCCCGTACCAAGGGGGGGGGGGGGGGGGGGTCTCGGAGGAGGAGGGGCAGGATAGATACCTAGCATGGTTTGTGAACAGGTGACAAGAAGAAGCGTGCAGCACTATTTGCTAAAAGTTAGAAATGTAAGTCCTGTTTAAGATGCAGAGGATGGTCCCGGGCGGGAGGAAGATTATTTACCTTAGTAGGAAGGTGTAGGTCCATTTAACTTATATCTATAAAAAAAGTACTTTCAAATACCTTTGCATTTTTATTGACGTCAAGTTTTTCATAAAATGGTAACAATGCCTTTAGTGTCAGTTTTCCCTAAATCCTCATTCTAAAGTTTTATTATTTAGAGCATTTTCGTGAGTCATAATATGTGTAACATGGCCCAAGCTAAATCAGATTCCTGATAAAAGGCTACAGGTTGCTAATAACAGCTTTCATATGAAGACTAAAATGACAGAATATGACAACACAACGCTGAGCTTTGAACAGACAGTGATGATGTTAAGCAGCTTCTAAGTCTTGCTTGTAACAGCAACTTTCTTCAAGCAGGAAAGTAATACAGAGGGGTAGAGTACAGGTAATAAAAGGATTTACAAATGACAGCTCCCATTGCCAGGATGGGGATTTCACACAAGTGATAATATTGCTTATCTCAAGTGACTTGTGACTGATGAAAACTCCTTAATGACAGCAAATGGGATTGAGGCCAGGTCTACCCGGCTTACAGGAAAAATGCCAGATTTTCCTTTTTTTTTTTAGAAAAAGAAATTATCGCTAGCTGAAACTAATCACGGACTAAAAGAAGAATTAATTTTTTAGAAACAGAAAAACTATAACCAGCTCCACAGATCAAGCTAAGAATGGCTATAAAATGGCTGACCAGGATAAAAAAAATTTTAATATGTCTTTAAATGTTGTTGTAGGGATGCAGTATGAGATCTAGCTAATAAACTAATATTTTTTGATAAAGACATTTTGGTGTGCGGTATACTGTGTGGAACCATTGGGCTACTCTAGGGCCCATTGTTGTTGGTACAGGATAAAAAATTTACATCACAAGTTGCCACTGCAATACTCCCTTTACTCCACAGATACCTGTAGCTCCATCTTGGGTGTCATTGCAGGACCCAACAGACAATCAAAGCTCCACTTTTGGGAGTTACAGGATCTCTCTAGCAATGTGTTGTATTGTTGTAGCCATTGGAAGCAGTGGAAAGTGAGAAATGTAAGCGGAACATCAGGCAATCAGACAATATTTTCGCTGATTTTGGATCAGCGTTTCTGTCTCCAGCAGTTCATTTGATGAGGACAATCAACAGGGCAGTGCCATCCTCTTCTGCCCCATGATGCACTGCTCCCATTAATCATGCGCCTGCCCTGTTTAACTTGCTCATGTCAGAAACAATATTTGCCCGCCCAGGAAAAGCCACTGCTCCAAATCTAATACTTACAGTTGGGACATCCAATAGCAGTGTCCATAAAGTAGGGTGGGATCCCCAAGAAAAATCAGCAGCAGACAGTTTAAACCACTGCCGCCTGCAGAAACTTTCGGCCAAAAGCAGCATCAGCTGAGGCCCTAACATCAACCTTGTAAAACTTTGAAAAGGTATGAACAGAAGACCAAGTAGCGGCCTTGCAAACCTGTTCAACAGAAGCCTGCTGCTGAAAAGCCCAAGAGGCACCAATAGCACGAGTGGAATGAGCAGTAAGGTGGAAGGGAGGAATCTTCCCCTTAGCAGAGTAGGCCTGAATCACAGCCTGACGAATCCACTTGCTGATAGTAAACTTGGCAGGAGCCAAACCCTTCCTAGGACCAGAAGGGACCACAAAAAGAGCATCAGTTTTCCTGAAAGGTGCAGTAGCCACCAGATAGTACTTCAGACACCTAACCACATCCAAAGAGTGCAAAACCCTCTCCTTAGCATTGCTAGGATTAGGGCACAAAGAAGGAAGAACAATATCCTGATTCAAATGAAAGGCAGACACTACCTTAGGCAGAAAGTCAGGTTTGAAACGAAACACCACCTTGTCCTGGTGTCTCTCATAGTAGGGGGGCTGAATGGAAAGCGCCGCCAACTCAGACACACGTCTGACAGAAGTGATAGCCACCAGAAATACAACCTTGAGCTTAAGAATGGCCAAGGCAGCATCCTGCACAGGTTCAAAGGGAGCACCCTGCAAGGCTGACAGAACCAAGTTCAGATCCCAAACAGGTACCATAGGCTTACGTGGGGGGCGCACATGAGTGACCCCCTGGAAAAAAGTCCTGATCAGAGGGTACTGAAACCTGACCCTTCAGAGTACTGAGCTGGAGTCCCATCTCCAACCCATGCTGCAGGAACTCCAGAATCCTGGGAATAGAGAACACATGACAGGGAAGAGACTTAGACTCACACCAGTCAATGTAGGCACGCCAAACCCTGTAATAAATGGAAGAGGAAGACTTCTTCCTAGCTTTAATCAAAGTATCCACAACCGAGGAAGACAGCCCCTTCTCCATCAAGATGGAGGTTTCAGGTGGAACTGAGCATAAGGGACCGCTTCGAAGCATGCCACCATCAGGCCCACCAGCTGCATCCCCTGCCTGATGGAGGGATGGGGGCAAGCTAGGAGGGACTGAGCCTGTGCAATCAGACTGTCCACCTTTTGTTGAGGAAGGAAGATCCTTGCCTGAACTGTATCCAGATTCATTCCTAGGAATGGAGTTACCAAGGAAGGGGATAGTGAGGACTTGGGGTGGTTGATCACCCATCCAAAAGACTTCACAGTGGACACCACCAGCTGAGTATCCAAGTCTGCCTGATGTAGAGACTGGGAAGTGATGAGAATGTCTTCCAGACACCTGAGCAGAGACATCACGCCGGCCAGCACCTTGGTAAACACCCTGGGAGCTGAAGTGAGGCCAAAGGGCAAGGCCACAAACTAGTAGTGTTGATCCATCAGAGCGAACCTGAGGAACCTTTGATGACCTGGGAACACAGGAATATGAAGGTAAGCATCTTTGATGTCCACAGAAGTCATGAAATCCCCTTGGCGCAGGGAACTGATGGCAGAGCGCAGAGTTTCCATGCGAAAGCGCCTGCACCTGACAAACTTGTTGAGGATCAGGATGGGCCTGACTGAACCATCTTTTTTGGGTACTGTGAATAGGTTGGAATAAAAGCCCTTGCCTTTTTCTCTTAAGGGGACCTGGCAGATGACCCCCAGCTCCAGGAGGCCTTGCAGTGTTTGCACTAGCTCCTGAGCTGACACAGGGTCCTGAGGAATCCGGGATCTGATGACTCTTGGAGGGGGACAGGCAGCAAACTCTATCTTGTAACCGGAGGACACTACCTCCTGAATCCATCAGTCTGAGACATGAAGCCTCCAGATGTGAGTGAAGTGCTGCAGCCGTCCCCCCACCCAGATGGGTGAGGGCGCCCCATCATGCCTGAGGGGGCTTGGGGGAAGATTTTGCTTTGGGACCCCAGTAGGGGTATGGACGCTCACGTCCTCTGCCCCTGCCCCAGAAATCTCCCCGGGTCCCAGGAAAGGAAACACCCCTCCCCTGTCTGGCACCACGGTAAGGGGAGGAGAAGGAACCCTGACCCCGAAAGGGCCTAGATTGACGCCTGCGCTGGGGTAGCCTGCCTCCCTTAGCAAAAAGGTCCAGGCGGTCCCCAAACAGGCGCAGTCCTTTAAAGGGGAACCCAGTGAGGGCCTTCTTGTCAGCATTGTCAGCAGCCCACTGGCGCAGCCAAACCGAGCGGCGTATAGCCACCACGAGGGCAGAAGTTCTGGAACACATTCTGATGGTGTCATCCAATGCTGATAGGACAAAATTTACAAAAACATCACAACTGGAGAGTGCATTAAACACCTCACAAGGCAAATCATCAGGGGCACTATCAAGCATATTTCTGATAAGGGTTCTAGTGGCCACAGTAATGGCAGAGGCACAGACCGGGTGCAGCGCCGTCCCCGCACATGCAAAGGCGTGGGATGCCAGCTGGTCAATGCGCCGGTCCTCAGCATCCCGCAGGGTAGTGGAGTCAGGGGAATGCATGACAGAGGTGTTAGGTAGCCCTAGGATCGGGGTATCCACCTCGGGGGGGGATGACCAACATTTAACCACCTCAGCAGGAAAGGGATACTTCCTATCCCAACCTTTTGGAACCCCGGGAAGTTTACTGGGGCGCTCCCATTCCTTGAGCACAAGGTTATGGAAATGTGCCTGCTCGGGAAATTCCAAACGTGATTTTGCCGTATGGAAAAGCTCCCCTCTTGGCCTGGGAGCCGCAACAGGGAGAGAGATGGACAGAACCTCAAAAATATGGGTCAATAATCTGTCAGTGTCATCAGGGACACAGGGGTCAGAGGCAGAATCGTCATGACCCCTTGGTCTCTCATCAGATGAGCCTGAATTAGAAAAGAGCTCCCCTTAATCAGACGGGGTATAGCCACAAAGATTCATAAACTCCTCAGTTCCCATAGGGAAAACAGTGACTTTAGACGTCAAGTGCTGCTTCTTAGCAGGGGCCTTACGCGCTAAGGACTTAGCAATCAACTGCTCAACAGTAGCCAGTCTAGAAGACACATCAGGCTGAGAATCCCCAGTAGTATGCAACTCAGTAGGAGTGATGTTTAAGCTTGGGGGAGTAGGCGAAGTGAAACGAGGTGCAGCCACTGGCAGGCCAGATTGCAATGCAAGCACCTGCTCAGCACAGGGTACACAGACCCGCGCCTTGTCAGCGTCAGCATGAGGCTGCCCACACACTACACACAGCCGGTCTTGTCCCGAAGGGACCCCGGTTACATTATCCTGGGATGCCTCCATATGGTGATTATAGCGGCGCTATACGCCGATAGGGAATAACGCTATATAGCAACCCCGGATGCCCCAATAACCCGCTAGGGAAGTGGGAGTATTATTTTTACAAGGCCTACAAGTTATATACTAATACAGGGCCAGGAGAAGCCAAAAGGGTCCGCCCCGCCTGAAAGACATAAGCAGACAAGACCTGTAAGCACACAGTAACAAAAGTGAAAGATATAAAGCCGCCCGCGAGGGCACTTACGGACCGCGGTAGGTAGGGGTCCGTCGGCATTGGGCCAACCAAGCAGGTTAAAGATGGCGTCGGTATAGCTTGAGGGGCGGGCCAGTATCAGCGATGACGCGAAGCGCGCCCTAGACGGGTCCCGCCCCCCTCCCAAGAGCGTGAAGCCAGAACATGCAAGCAGCCAATGACGGCGCACCAGCGCCTGAGGTAATGCCGACGGCAATTTTGAAAAAAGACAGTAAAGGCAAGTCAGCGCGGCGGCTGACACAAGACTAAATAGAATGGAAAGAGAGTGTAAAACACAGAATGCATAGCATAGACATTTACACCCCCCCCCCCTCTTTTCCCCCCGAAGGCTACAAGGAGGATGAGGGAGGACAGTGGCCACTTAAACAGGGCCCACTAGTGCGGGAGGGGCATCCCATAGAGGCACACCATAAGCCTGAACCACCTACCCTTTGGTGGGGGATTGCGGTGGAGCAGCGCTCCTAAGCACCTAACAGCGGTGCTGCCTACCTTCACCTGACCAGCGCAGCCAAGGCTGGGAGGCATATTACTAGTGGAACGGGTGGGAATAGTCCTACAGGGCCGCGGGCTAATAGCCCCGCTCACCTGCGAGTAGAGAGCCATTTCTCGTCCTTCGCAGCCAGACTGCAGAGAAATTTGGGGATTTATGGGAGGTCCCCGGGTATTTGAGGGGCCGGGAGGAGCCTATTTTCGAAGTCTCTGCAGTCCAGCGCCATCTGGCGGAGTATATCCCAACTGTAAGTATTAGATTTGGAGCAGGATGTACTGCATACTAAGAATACTTCAATGCCCTGACAACATCCAGAGAATGAAGGGTCCGTTCCTTGGAATTTGCAGGGTTAGGACACAAGGAAGATAAGACAATGTCCTGATTGAGATGAAAAGCAGATACAACCTTAGGCAAGAAATCCGGCTTAAGCCGAAACACCACCTAACCTGATGCCGCTCAAAATAAAGAGGTTTAATGGAAAGTGCTGCCAGCTCAGAAACTTGCCGAAGTAATAGCCACCAAAAAGGCCACCTTAAGAGTCAGAATGGGAAACGCAGCCCCACGGATAGGCTCAAAGGGAGGACCCTGCAGAGCAGACAACACCAGATTTAGGTCCCAAACCGGTAGCATAGGTTTACGTGGCGGACGCACATGAGTAACTCCCTGGAAGAAAGTCTTAACCAGCCGGTGATTGGCAAAGGATCTTTGGAAAAAAACAGCCAGAGCCTACACCTGTCCCTTGAGGGTACTAAGTACTAGGTTGACTTCTTCCTAGCCCTAATCATAGTATCAACAACAGAGGCCGGCAACCCCTTGTCCATCAAGATGGAGGTTTCAGCAGCCAAGCCGTTAAAGCCAGCGCTTGTAAATTGGGATTGCGCAGCTGTCCCTGAGTGAGAAGATCTGGATCCTTGGGAAAGACGTACCGATCTACTGCCAACTGCACGATGTCTGCGAACCACACCCTCCTTGGCCAACAGGGGGCCACCAGAATGGCTGGTACCCCCTTCTGGGCTACCTTGCGCAGCACCCTGCCCAGCAGAGGAAAGGGAGGGAACACATAGAGGAGCTGAAACTCTGTCCAAGGAATCGCTAGCACATCCGTGGCGAAGGCCAGAGGATCCTGCGACAGGGAGACAAATCTTGGAAGCTTGTGATTGTGGCGGGACGCAAACAGGTCCACATCCGGCTGACCCCAGCGGTGACACAGGAAGTGAAATACCTTGTTGCTGAGGGACCATTAACCCAGCCGAGACGTCCCCCAGCTCAGGGAGTCTGCCTCCTGGTTCTCCACCCCCGGAATGTAGACTGCCAAGATGCAAGGGACATTCTCTTCCGCCCAAGACAGTATCAAGGACACTTCCTTGAGGGCTTGCTTGCTCCGAGTCCCCCCCTGATGATTGATGTAGGCAACAGCCGTCTGGTTGTCCGAGCGAATCTGAACAGCCCGACCTCGAAGGTGTGTGGTCAGCTAAGAAAGAACCAACTTGATCGCCCGCAGTTCCAGGACATTGATGGGAGCATGGGCCTCCTGGGGGCCCCACTGACCCTGGAACTTCAGAGACTTCCAAAAGCCCCCCCAACCGGTCAGACTGGCATCTGTGGTGACAGTCTCCCAGCACGGAGACAGAAAGGTCCTGCCCACTAGAAGGTTCCTTGAGTCCAGCCACCACGAGAAGGACTGTCTGGCCAGGGGGGACAGAGCAAATTCCTGATCCAGGGACACAGGGTCCCAATCCCAAACTGACAAGAGGTGCAACTGAAGAGGTCTCATGTGCAACTGAGCAAAGGGGACTGCCTCGAAGCAGGACACCATCAGGCCCACTAACTGCATCCCTTGCCAGATGGAGGGATGGGGACATAAGAGTCCATGTCTGCTTCTGAAGGCCCTCCACTTTCTGCTGAGGTAGGAATACCTTGACCTGAGAGGTATCCAGAGTCATGCCCAGAAAGGACCTCACCAAAGACGGAGAGAGAGAAGACTTGGGGAAGTTGATCACCCAGCCGAAGGACTCGAGAGTGGAGGTCACCACCTGAGTATCCTTCTCGTCCTGATGAAGAGACTGAGCCAGAATCAGAATGTCGTCCAGGTAAGGAAGGATGCGAATGCCCTGGTTCCACAGCAGAGCCATCACGCTCGCCAGCACCTTGGTGAACATCCAAGGCGCTGAGGTGATACCGAACGGTAAAGCCACAAACTGGTAATGCTGATCCTCGAGAGCGAACCTCAGGAATCTCTGATGACCTGGAAAGATTGGCATGTGAAGATAGGCATCCTTAATGTCCACGGTGGTCATGAAGTCGCCGGCCGAAGGGTACTGACAGCCGAGCGTAGCGTCTCCATGCGAAAGTGCTTGAACCTGACAAACTTGTTGAGAACCTCAAGTCCAGGATGGGCCTCAGAGACCTGTCCTTTTTGGGGACCGTGAAAAGATTGGAGTAGTAACCCTGACCCTGTTCTTGGTAAGGCACCAGACAAATGACTCCTGACACCAACAGACGTTGAACTGCAAGGAACAAACCCTGAGCTGACAGAGGGTTTTGAGACATCCAGGATCTGCTGAATCTTGGGGCCGGCCAGGCTGCAAACTCTATCTTGTAACCGGAGGACACCACCTCCTGAATCCACCGGTCTGAGACGCGGAGCCTCCAGACGTGAGCAAAGAGCCAAAGCCGTCCCCCCCACCCGGATGGGTGAGGGCACCTCCTCATGCCTGAGGGGCCTTGGGAGGAGGTTTGGGCTTGGCCCCCCAAGAGAGACCGGGGCGGCCATGGGACCTGCCCCGACCCCAATACTCTCTTTGGCTACCCGGGAACAGGGAGCCACGACTTCCTCTAGAGGGACAAAAGGAGGAGGAGGAGGAAGTACCCCAAAAGGGCCGAGGCTGCTTCCTACGCTGAGGTAACCTACCATCCTTGGCTAGGGCATCCAGACGCTCACCAAAGACCTGCAGCCCCGCAAAGGGGAGCCCAGTGAGAGCCTTCTTGGCTGCAGTGTCGGCTGCCCACTGACGCAACCAGACAGAGCGGTGCATAGCCACCAGGAGGGCCGAGGCCTTACCACCCAGCTGGACCACATCATCCATGGTAGTAAGGACAAAGGCGACAAAATCAGAGCAAAGCATGAGGGCCCTATAATCCTCCCTTCTCCTACCAGCCATAGTGCCATCAGTGAGATGCTTGAGCTTTTTCTTAAGGGCAATAGCTGTAATGGCAGCGGCACAGACCGGACGCAGCCCAGCCCCCACAAATGTAAAGGCATGGCAGGCCAGCTGATCCATACGCCGATCCGCGCTGTCACGCAGTGTAGTAGTGTCAGGAGAAGGCATGACCGAAGTGTTGGACAGCCCTAGAATGGGAGCATCCACCTCAGGGGGACACGACCATCGCTTGACCAGGTCAGCAGGAAAGGGATACCTCTTATCCAACCCCTTGGGCACCCCAGGCAATCTATTAGGATGTTCCCACTCCTTGAGCACCATATTAGAGAAATGGCCCTGCTCAGGGAACTCCAGACGTTGTTTATCAGGACAAAAGAGCTCACCCTGTTTCCTCTTAGCCACCTTAGGGGGGCGATGTGCAAGGTTTCAAAAATGTCAGACAACAGTCTATCAGTGTCATCAGGGAGCCATGAATCCTCCTCGGATGCAGACCCAGGGTCACTGTCGTACCCCTCCTGCTGGGCCCCAGAGGAGTCAGAGTCCTGGAAAAGCTCCCCCTCCTCTAGGGAGTCACGGCCACCAAAGGCATCAAGTCCCTCATCCTCCTCAGCAAAAAGAGAGAACGCGGGATCCAGGTGCCGCTTCTTGCCAGAGGCCTTACCTGAAGCAGGCCTGGCAAGCTGCCTTTCAATGCTGGCCACACGCAGTGCCAGAGCAGATTGTGACCCCCTGCTAGCATCCCCCTCACTGGGGGCTAAATGCAGGCGCGGGGGGGGTAGGCGATGCCGGAGGGAGCGCAGAACTGGGAAGAGAAGTGCTCAACCCAGCCTGGTCCGCAATGATACTTTGGGCGCACGGCACACAAACCGCGCCACCACCACTCAAAGGGGACGCCCCGAACATGACACACAGCCGGGATTGCCCTGAAAGACCCGAAGCACGCTATCCCCAGAAGCCTCCATATGGTGACTAATACAGGCGCAATAGGCCAGCATAGGGTAAGGGCTAATAAAAATCCACCCGGATGCCCCCCCAAGGGATGCCCCTAAAACAGCCAGGAGAAAAGAGATGGGAGGGGGAAGGAGCAGAACCGGGAGAAACCACAACACAGTTGTCCCGCCTGAAAGACATAAGCAAACATGCCCATAAGCATCCCACAGCACATGCCCCAAGGAAAAACAAAACCCCCAAAAGAGACTCACGGACCAAGGAGACCGAAGGCAGAAGATCACCAAGCCGGCAGGCCACGGGAGGAAGCGACGCAGGAATCGATCACCGCAGCAGCCCACAGGAGAAGAGGGGCCCCAGAAGCGCAGCAGGCTCAAAATGGCGCCCGAACAAGAACCCCGAGTGGCGGGCCGCGGGGGGACGACGCGGTACGCGTAATCCTCCGGCACCGCCCCCCCCCCCCCCCCGAAGAGCGCGAAAACAGCGCTCACGTGACCCGCGCCGGCGCCATTGCAGGCCAAAAACGCCTCACAACAATAACGCTGCCTGCCGCGGAGTACAGGGCGGCGAAAACAGGCAGCATTAATAACCAACCGCCGCTACCATCCCCCCGCCCCCCTCCTGAACACACGCCGGGGAGAGGGGGAGAGGAGAGCGGGCAGGCAGCGGCAGGAGCCGGGCCAGGGCATGGGGGGGGGACCCCAAGAGAAAGGCAATAAAACAGGGAGAGACTAACAGAACACAGTCCCAAAAAACACCACTCACCCCCTCAGAAGCTAAGGCAGGGACTCCACATCCCTTAGTAGGCTCACCATAAAGCCTATGGCCGGCCACCCTTTGTGGTACAGGGTCTGCAGCTTGGAGCAGCGCTCCTTGAGCACCTGACCCTAGTGCTCCTCTACCTTCACCCGATCCGTCGGCCAAGGCTGGGAGGCACAGAGGGTCCAGAAGCAGGTGGAAATAGACATGCAGGGCCGCAGGCTAGGTTGCCCCGCTCACCTGCGCAATATAAAGAGCCATCTTCTATCTTCGCAGTATCACTGCAGAGAAAACACTGGAGAGGTCTATTGGTGATCCTGTTTTTATATGGTACTGGGAGGAGCCACAACTCTTCTGCAGTGCACTGCGCCACCTTGTGGCGGAATTTCCCATACGTGAGGACTTCTTGATACAGGCCGTGCCATGCAATAGGAAAAAATCCATATAAATATGCTGGATGGGGGGAGGAGAGGTCACTTATACACCCAGCATCAAGAAAATCCAGCCAGGCTTGTTTCTTTCTTTCAAAAGGTCCACTTCAGTCCCTTGTGTTAAATATTAACATCCCCCCCCACGCCCTGCCCCCCGTTAGCACTAAAGCACATGTAATAAAGCAAATTTTAAAAAAAGACACTCACCTTTACCCAGAATCCTGTGGCAAAGTTGGCGGGGCCACAGCGATCAGCGCCAGCGCTCTCTGCACCGCACTCACATGAATAAGGGGGAGAGCACACAATGCGGAGAGTGCCGGCACCAAGCGCCTGCCAAGGACTTCAATAAAAAGTTGATGGATGATCACTGCGGCATCTGTGTCACATTTCAGATTAAGGTGCTTTTTTATTTGCTCTATTACATGTGCGTTCTCCCCCCACGATACAATCAAAAATCGGTCACCCCTGTATTTAATTCCTACCAGGAGAAGAAAACAACAAGCTTGGTGGGAGTTTTAATCAGTTCGGATGTATAAGTGACCCCTCCTCTCTTCAATGTTTAAATTTTGCGATACATTTATTAGACTCTAGAGTTGGTGATCTCCCGCTTTGATGAGCATTCTGATTTGGGCTGCCACAATGCATAAACGAACCTCTCCAGGTGATCCGCAGCTGCGTCCCATTATACCTATATGTGGTGCGTTCCTGTGCCCGGCATTTTTATATGGCTGGCACTGGTATATCGAGGAGCGAGGAGCAGGAGTGCACCATTCCGCTTTGCTTGCCACTCTGAGCCCTGACACGGTGACCAGATGATTGGTGCTAAATTTTAATTTTCATGGTCGGATTTCTTTACATGTCAAAAACCTGACATTTCTAACAGAGGGTGTGAAGACTTTTTATATCCACTGTAGATGGCTAAGCACAACTGGCCAACTGAGATAATAAATATAAAAATACTTAAACAGGCATTTTAGAAGTGTATATGGTCTAGTTACAGTCATCTGCTCTTTTTGGAAAGCCACGTCTCCTTTCAGCTCACATTCTTAGATTAGCCCTCCATGTATGCCTGCATTTGGCTGATATTTGTCTGTCGTTACATTTTCCATCCCTCTGTGTCATCAGAGATTTAGCTAAAAGCCGACCCTTCTGTCCACACTGTGTAATTTGTGCCCTCCACATGGAGCTCATCATTAGACACAGAGTGCTGCTGCCTCGTTTTCACCTTGACCTCACAATTTCCTGAACATACACAGAGGACTACATATAATCTATATTATACGATGTAGAACAATAAAGAAATAACACAGTAGCAGAGCAGAAATAGGAGCTTGATTGTCCTTTGAGCCTACTACTGATGGAAGGGGGATTCAATTGGTGGTCAGGATGGGGCGGGGGGAGTATTGGGGACTGCAAAGAGAAAGGAGCATTTCCTTTTCCTTTCAGTTACAGAGACAGCTTCCAGCCAATGGATCTTCATATTTGACATATTTAGTCAATCCCTTTAAGCATATTTCAGTTTCTAATACCCCCATCATTTCAAATGTTGACAAAGGAACACAAGTATATGGTTTAAAACTTTAAAAATTATTAAGATGCAGTAGATAAATGATATACTATAATAAACATCATAGAGAAAAGAGCTCTGCTACCTTGCTATTCCCATATGCCATGTCCATAGCCTCCAGAGACAATGAGCAGAGGGCATTTATCATATGGTGTAGAGACACATCATCGAGGTACCTGGAGAAAAGATAAAGCAGTTCATCAGAAAATAATGAAACACTGCATCCATAACGTATTGTGAGTAAATTACATTGCATTCATGAGTTACCACTACAGAGAATATGATGTGTAAATGATACTGTAGAAAATAAAAAAGCATAACTACAAGGACAAGCAGCAAAGGCCAATGGTAGCCCAGGCTGAAATACAGCAAAGTGCCATCACCCCAGTAAAGCCACGGATTATCAAGAATCCCAAAATAAACAAAGGGGGGGTGGCAGCCGCTCAGACCATTTTATAACTAACCTGGGAGGTGCACGTTAGCAGGGCAATTAGAATACAAAGTCTTAAAGGAGCCACAGCACTCAACCCTGTTAGCTTGCAGGCCAGCCTATAATCTGTCTCTAAACTTGGTTAAAAACAGAAGGCTCGGTCACACACATCTGCAGAAGTATGCTTAAGCTGCACCACTACGCCAAAGTGCCTCTGTGGGGTGCAGTCCTAACTCTAATCTCTGAGAGCCCATTTGGGACATACAGTGCAATAGATAAATTGGGAGCAGGCTTACCTGAGGTTGCCCTAAACCTCTCGAGTGCAAGCCATGAGGTGGAAGGGTCAAAGACCTTGCAATACAGCCTAGACCCCACACACCATGTGCTTGCACAAATTCAAAAGAAACAAAGGGGGGGTGGCAGCCGCTCAGACCATTTTATAACTAACCTGGGAGGTGCACGTTAGCAGGGCAATTAGAATACATTTTTAGTTTTTAACTAAGTTTAGAGACAGATTATAGGCTGGCCTGCAAGCTAACAGGGTTGAGTGCTGTGGCTCCTTTAAGAATCCCAAAATGATGACAATGTAACTGGTCACAGCAGGTGCTGCAGATGTTTCCAAGCCACAATGTATTTCCTTTCCAATTTCGGCTTTGCATAGAGAAAGCGTTCCAAGTCGGAGAGCAGACCTCTCGTAATTTAAAATGGAGGTCCCGTTTAAATATGCAATAATTAAGGAACAGCCTGCGCTCCTAGTTAATAAATAGGAAGTGTGCTACCAACATCAACCAACTGCAACTCTAAAAATACCTTTTGACTTGATTCCAGCTAGTAAGATCCACACTGATGTTAATGTTGAACCACCACCAGAATACATCTATATATCATGTCTAAAAGAATTTGAACATTTATTAAGATAAATCAATCCACAATAATAACAACTAAGGAGATTTAAAAAACATATACACCGACATACTGGGTAAAAGCCCCCATAAGGACAATTAAAAACGCAAGTATATAAATATTTACTATCCTAGAATGATGAAATAATTTGAAGAGGTTAGAGACCACAAAACGAGTAGCCGTCTCTGGATTGTCTTCTGGGGATCCCTATTCGGACTCACACTCCTTGGTGATGTACGCAGTCTTTGCACATGCACTTTCTTCCCTCTCTGTTTGGCCAGTAGGGACTTTATAGCTGCTGCTTGTAATAGCACATTATTTCATGGGTTTATAGGATAGTAACTACTTATATACTGATGTTTTTAATTGTCCTTACGGGGGGACTTTAACCCAGTTAGTCCATGTATAAGTTTTTTAAATGTCCTTAGTGGTCATTATTGTGGATTGATTTACCTAAATAAATCTACAAATTCTTTTAGAAATGATAAATAGGTGTATTGTTCCAGTAGTGCACCATTATCATCAACGTAGACCTGGCTAGCTGAAGTTAAGTCAAAAGACTCTACTTTCTCTGATCCCCACAGCTTGGGGGTATCCTGATTTGGCATGCCCTCCTGTTCACCCCTGTTTGGCAAGCCCCGATGCAGAAGGCCGACACTGCTTCTGCTTTCCTTAGAGGTTTGCTGCCCCCCCATGATTGCTGGCAGTTGGCAGCCCTTCAGGTTGACCCAGAGGGCTTGTATATAACTAGATGCTCGCTGACACAGTGAACCTGCATAGTGACAAGTGGTCGCATACTAGGCTATCATTTGAGCAGCATATATATCATTTTGTATAAGCTCAGGCTGGGTTTAAACTGTAGTCGTGGAATTCGTTGAATTTATATATATTTATCCTTATTGCACTTATCGCTATTGTGGGGCATCTAGGATTTCTCTAGTTGTGTTTTTGTATATTTATTCTCACTGTGATATCACTATTTTATTAGAACAGGGGTGTTCAACCTTTTGAAGAGCGCAAGCTACTTAAACCGGACCTTCAGCGTGATTTAATGAAAAGCTCAAACTTTTAAAAAACGGTTCCCTAGCATCTAAAATTAATATATTTTACGTTTTTAGTCACTAACTTATTATTCTTTCCCCCACTGGGCTGCAACTCTGTTCAGGAATTTAGGATACGGGCGCCGCCATCTTGACTCAGAAGCATCACACTTACTGAGGAGAGGAGAGTGGGATAATGTACAGGGGGTGGGGTTATAGCTGTGCTTTGCTCAGACAGAGCAGAGCTTGGGTCAGGTAAAGGTCAGCAGTCCCAGAATGCAGAGCAGCACAGTCAGGAGGCACTTCCTGTTTGCAGGCTGCCTGATAAGATGGCGGCTTCCATAAGCCGCCATCTTGGATGTTTAAAGGCTCATAACGTGCAGTAGATGCAGGTAGGATGATTTTTAATGTGGCCAATCTGTATGTACAGGGTGTGGGAAACATATAAGATAGACTCTTATTCAGAGTGAAGGTCCGCTTTAAGTGATCTGGAACCTGGTCGTGGGCCACAAAGAATAGGTTCAGACTGTTTTAATTTGGAATAGCATAATGAAGATTGTCTACCACAATCGGGTCTCCACAAACTCTATTCATATTTCCTTTCCCCAAACCTCTACATTCATAGGTAACAATTCCCACATACTAGCAGAAATTTGGCTTACCTCTCTGAATATATGGGTCCCATATCTATAGTCCTCCCCTATCAGCCACAAATCTTAACCAATGCCCAATACTCAACGCATCTAAGCTCCTACCAATGCTAAGCATACAATTATCACCCAGGGGTGGTGTCAAACAATCAATTCCACTGTGTTCCTCCAAGCCACCACTGTCACCTCTATTTGCAATATTCCCCTCCTATATCACATTTCGTGCAATCACCCATGCTTACTGTACCTCTATTCAGCTCCCTTTGCACATCAGATCTATTTACCCCTCCCACTTTCCCCAAAGCGGTCAAGGGCTACATCAGATGGCTCTGAGGGACCATATGTGGATTAGAATGGTTTTACTTATCTCTGTACATTATTGCAACCACTTCTATTCTTTTTAGGGTGGCATTCGCTGGAACATGGGGCTTGCCATTTGGGGTCACGCAGTAGTGCATACCAATGCTGTGGGGATTATAGGAAGTTAAGTCTTTTTGTGGAAACCTATCAGGACCCGATTGGTGGCATGTAAACAAGGGAGACTTGACAAGCAATGATTGAATCAGATCTAATCACTCACTTCATTGATATTATAATCAGACTAATCAATAATCAAAAAGCCAGTGGGAGAGTAAAGGAAAGCATATGAAAATCAACAAACACGTCAGAAGATGGTGCATAAAAACACTCACTGTGAGCTCTCAAAGAGTCGTGAAAGAATAGTCGAGATTACAGGCAAGTCGGTCATAACCGCTGTTGTTAAAACCTAAAAAAAAAGCAAGTGTGGAAAACAGAAACATAGAAAAATGTGTCAGCAAACAAATTATTACTGAAGGTGCAAAGCACTGGGCAAGTATGCTTTCTTAGTATGTAAGAAAATGTACTAGACACCCTCGTGTGGGCCAGTACCGCTTCAAAGAAGTAGTCAGTGCTCCAGGAATATGCTTTCTGTAGTTAGTTTGGATGTCACAATGCCTGATCCTGTAGGCGTGGTAAGCTTTTCTTAGGAGGCCGACAAATCAAGACAGTGGTTAGTTTTAGTGAGGCAGCAAGCTGAAAGCAAATGAGTGGCTAAGAAAGTCTCTCCACAAAAAACATGGTGAACCCTAAATAGCTCTCCTAATTACATGCATGTTGCATGATTTCTCCTGGGGGAATGGGTTAGTTTACATCTCCAAATCCCACTCAGGTCTGAAGCTGTAATCCATGGACATCTATCAGATAGTGAAGAAAGCCTAGAACATATGTTAACTGTTCAAATTTATTCATTTGTGCCTCCCTTCAAGGGGAGCAAAACCCTCCAGTGGCCGCCCTGGAATCCGAAAGGTTCAAGGCCCACTGCTAGCTTTACCCCCAGGGCATCCTGAATCGGGATGCCCCATTGTGCAAAACCCCCCAGGGCGCCAGTACTAATTTGCCTTTCCCCATCCAGTGGCACATGCACAGGCTATCATCCAATCAATGGGGAGCGATTACTGCTGAATTCCCAGCGGTGTGCACGCACCCAGCATATCTGAATGGCACGCACGCTGGGGATGCGGCAACGTACCTTCCCCATCGAAGGCAATCAGAGCCCTTTGCCGAAATATGTAAACATGGCAAAGGGTTCTTATTGGACGCGAGCAGGTGCATGCACCGTTGGACCAAGGAGAGGTGACTTTTACTGTGTGAACTAGGGGGGTTTCACACAGCAGGACTTGTCAATTCTGGACGCCCCGGGTAGAAGAAACTAAACCTGGTCAATTTCCTGTTTTCTGTTCCACTTTCTGTCAAAAATGACATTATATGTCATTATATAATGGTATAACTGGAGTTATACCCGTTTGGGATGCCTTCCCACTTAGTGGTTTATAAGTAGCCCAAATTCAGGCAAGTAAAATACTCACATCACTACCAGCAGTCTGCCCCACCCAGTGAGCTACTTTGGTCCCCAAAAGAGAAACCCAGAGTGCGGGACAAGGTCAACTGCTGCCACAGAAGGGAGATTTTGTCCAATTTCAAGCTTCCTTTTAAACATTTATGATGTGCACCCAAATAGAGACACACCAGGTGTGGGACCGCAAGTGAACCTTCAACCTTTTTTAACTGAAGATTCACTTCAACACATTATAGTGGTGAAATACACACTTTCTATTCATAGGCCAATTGTGGAGAAGTTATAGGCCATATAGTTGAAGTTGGGAAAGCATAAGACGCCTCCCTGGGATTTCAGGACATGAGTGGGCAAGTGCAGTATTGTGTGTCTGTGTGTCGTCTATAAAATGGTTCTATCAGGTTTCTTTTAAATGTGTGGCATCACAACACAAAGCAAACGCACCTACGAAGTGGATACTCACTGTGCTGGGACCTTCCACTGCCCTGCCTGGCTTCAGGGCCCCACCACTGCTGGGCTTTAAACCAAGAATCCACACCAAGTGCTGAAAGATATTAAGCCATTGTAAGTACACAACAAAATTAAGAAGCATTTTGTGCTCCACAAATAAAATAAAATATAAATTATAAATTTTTTTTTACTGTAGATGAAATCTGATATCTTTTCTCCTGGCACCAGCGTCCTCTTACTCCAACTCTTTAAATCCTACAGGCATTCCTCCACAGCCTCCTACAGATTGAGCACACTTAGGCAGTGCTTCGTATGTCCATCTATTGCATGGAATAGCACAACGAATTTCAGGCAGAGTGGCAAAGACCAGGAGTGGACTCTCAACTCTCAGGAACAGATGTGTTAGGGTAAGAGGAAGCTGCTACAGGGAACAAAATGAAAGTACTGGCTGTTTATAACCCCTGCAGAGCTGCTGTGCTGAGGCAGGTTTACGTATAAAAAAAAAAAGAAAAAAAATACAATTCTGTGATTACTCACCTGTAGAATTGGTATTATGAGTATACAGTACATCCTGCTCCAAATCTAATACTTACAGTTGGGATATACTCCGCCAGATGGCGCTGGACTGCAGAGACATCAAAAATAGGTTCCTCCCGGCCCTCAAATACCCAGGGACCTCCCACAAATCCCCAGCATTGAAAAGCAGTTAATGAGAAGCCGGGAGAATTAAACAATCCAAACTATCAACTATAACAATGATAACAATCACCATACAGGGGATCCAAGAAAATGCAACCAAGGGTGTGTTGGAGCAGGACGTACTGTATACTCATAATACCAATTCTACAGCTGAGTAATCACAGAATTGTATTATTCTTAGTATACAGTACGTCCTGCTCCAAATCTAATACTTACAGTTGGGACATCCAATAGCAGTGTCCATAAAGTAGGGTGGGATCCCCAAGAAAAATCAGCAGCAGGCAGTTTAAACCACTGCCGCCTGCAGAACCTTTCGGCCAAAAGCAGCATCAGCTGAGGCCCTAACATCAACCTTGTAAAACTTTGAAAAGGTATGAACAGAAGACCAAGTAGCGGCCTTGCAAACTTGTTCAACAGAGGCCTGGTGCTGAAAAGCCCAAGAGGCACCAATAGCACGAGTGGAATGAGCAGTAAGGAGGAAGGGATGATTCTTCCCCTTAGCAGAGTAGGCCTGAATCACAGCCTGACGAATCCACTTGCTGATAGTATATTTGGCAGGAGCCAAACCCTTCCTAGGACCAGAAGGGACCACAAAAAGAGCATCAGTTTTCCTGAAAGGTGCAGTAGCCACCAGATAGTACTTCAGACACCTAACCACATCCAAAGAGTGCAAAACTCTCTCCTTAGCATTGCTAGGATTAGGGCACAAAGAAGGAAGAACAATATCCTGATTCAAATGAAAGGCAGAAAACAGTCCTGATCAGAGGGTGCTGAGCAAAAGACTTCTGGAAAAAAATAGCCAGGGCAGAAACCTGACCCTTCAGAGTACTGAGTTGGAGCCCCATCTCCAACCCGTGCTGCAGGAACTCCAGAATCCTGGGAATAGAGAACACACGACAGGGAAGAGACTGAGACTCACACCAGTCAATGTAGGCACGCCAAACCCTGTAATAAATGGAAGAGGAAGACTTCTTCCTAGCTTTAATCAAAGTATCCACAACTGAGTAAGACAGCCCCTTCTCCATCAAGATGGAGGTTTCAGCAGCCAGGCCGTCAAAGCCAGAGTTTGTAAATTGGGATGGCGTAGTGAGCCCTGAGTGATCAGATCTGGCACCAAGGGCAGAGCGTACTGATCTACTGCCAGCTGTACCACGTCTGCGAACCACACTCTTCTTGGCCACCTGGGAGCCACCAGAATTGCTGGCACTCCTTCCAGAGCAATCTTGCGCAGAACCCTGCCCAGCAGGGGAATTGGGGGGGAAGACATACAGGAATTGAAAGTCCTTCTATGACATTGCTAGCGCATCCGAGGTCAGTGCCAGAGGATCCCTGGACAGAGAGACAAAAGCTGGAAGCTTGTGATTGTGGCGGGACGCAAACAGATCCACATCTGGTTGGCCCCAACGGTGACACAGAGATTGAAACACCCTGCTGCATAAGGACCATTCTCCCTGGCAAGAGGTCCCCCTGCTCAGAGAGTCCGCCAGGTGATTTTCCACCCCCGGGATGTACACAGTTGAAATGCAGGGGACATTGGCCTCCCTCCAAGTCAGGATCAGAGACGCTTCCTGGAGGGCCCCCTTGCTCCGGGTCCCTCCCTGATGATTGTTGTA
This sequence comes from Gastrophryne carolinensis, assembly GCA_027917425.1. Classification (NCBI taxonomy): domain Eukaryota; kingdom Metazoa; phylum Chordata; class Amphibia; order Anura; family Microhylidae; genus Gastrophryne; species Gastrophryne carolinensis. The sequence goes on along the minus strand of CM051238.1, from coordinate 149,853,669 downwards.
GGCAACTGCCGTCTGGTTGTCCGAGCGCACCTGAACAGGCAGGCCCTGAAGATGAGTAGCCAAGCGAGCCAGAACTAACCTGATCGCTCTCAGCTCCAAGACAGTGATAGGTGTGTGGGCCTCCTGAGGGCCCCACCTCCCCTGGAACGCAGGGACTTCCAGAAACACCCCCCAACCCGACAGACTGGCATCCGTGGTGACCGTCTCCCAGGAAGGGGCAAGAAAGGATCTGCCCCCCAACAGGTTCCTTGAGTCCATCCACCACAAGAGGGACCTCCTGACCAGGGGGGAGAGCACACAGACCCTGTCCAGGGACACTGGGTCCTTGTCCCATACAGACAATAGGTGAAGTTGCAGAGGCCTCAAGTGGAACTGAGCATAAGGGACCGCTTCGAAGCACGCCACCATCAGGCCCACCAGCTGCATCCCCTGCCTGATGGAGGGATGGGGACAAGCTAGGAGGGACTGAGCCTGTGCAATCAGACTGTCCACCTTCTGCTGAGGAAGGAAGATCCTTGCCTGAACTGCATCCAGATTCATTCCTAGGAATGGGTTTACCAAGGAAGGGGACAGTGAGGACTTGGGGTGGTTGATCACCCATCCAAATGACTCCAGAGTGGACACCACCAGCTGAGTATCCAACTCTGCCTGATGTAGAGACTGGGAAGTGATGAGGATGTCGTCCAGATAGGGAAGCACGCGGACGCTCTGACATCTGAGCAGAGACATCACGCCAGCCAGCACCTTGGTGAACACCCTGGGAGCTGAAGTGAGGCCGAAGAGCAAGGCCACAAGTTGGTAGTGTTGATCCATCAGAGTGAACTTGAGGAACCTTTGAGGACCTGGGAACACAGGAATATGAAGGTAAGCATCTTTGATAACCACAGAAGTCATGAAATCCTCTTGGTGCAGGGAACTGATGGCAGAGCGCAGAGTCTCCATGCGAAAGCGCCTGCCACTGACAAACTTGTTGAGGATCTTTAAGTCCAGGATGGGCCTGACAGAACCATCCTTTTTGGGTACTGTGAATAGGTTGGAATAAAAGCCCTTGCCTTTTTCTCTTAAAGGAACCAGGCAGATGACCCCCAGCTCCAGGAGGCCTTGCACTGCTTGCACTAGCTCCTGAGCTGACACAGGGCCCTGAGGAATCCAGGATCTAAAGAATCTTGAAGGGGGATCGGCAGCAAACTCCAACTTGTAACTGGAGTACACTACCTCCTGAATCCACCGGTCTGAGACATGAAGCCTCCAGACGTGAGTGAAGTGCTGCAGCCGCCCCCCCCACCCGGATGGGTGAGGGCGCCCCATCATGCCTGAGGGGGCTTGGGAGAGAATTTAGCTTTGGGACCCCAGGAAGAGCCAGGACGTCCACGTCCTCTACCCCAGAAATCTCCCCGGGCCCCAGGGAAAGAAACCCCCCTTCCCTGTCTTGCACCACGGTAAGGGAAGGAGAAGGAACCCTGACCCCGAAAGGGCCGAGATTGCCGCCTGCTCTGCGGTAACCTGCCTCCCTTAGCAAAAAGGTCCAGGCGGTCTCCAAACAGACGCAGTCCTTTAAAGGGAAAACCAGTGAGGGCCTTCTTGGCAGCGTTGTCAGCAGCCCACTGCCACAACCAAACCGAGCGGCGTATAGCCACCACGAAGGCAGAAGTTCTGGCACACATTCTGATGGTGTCATCCAATGCTGATAGGACAAAATTTACAAAAACATCACAACTGGAGAGTGCATTATACACCTCACAAGGCAAATCATCAGGGGCACTATCAAGCATATTTCTGATAAGGGTTCTAGTGGCCACAGCAGTAATGGCAGAGGCACAGACCGGGCGCAGTGCCGTCCCCGCATATGCGTGGGGTGCCAGCTGATCAATACGCCGGTCTTCGGCATCCCGCAGGGTAGTAGAATCAGGGGAATGCATGACAGAGGTGTTAGATGGCCCTAGGATCGGGGCATCCACCTCAGGGGGGGGGGGGATGACCAACATTTAACCACCTCAGCAGGATAGGGATACTCCAACTCTTTGGAACCCCGGGAAGTTTACTGGGGCACTCCCATTCCTTGAGCACAAGGTTATGGAAATGTGCCTGCTCTGGAAATTCCAAACGTGATCTTGCTGTATGGAAAAGCTCCCCTCTTTGCCTGGGAGCCTCAACAGGGATAGAGATAGACAGAACCTCAAAAAATCTGGGTCAATAATCTGTCAGTGTCATCCGGGGCCCAGGGGTCAGAGCCAGAATCGTCATGACCCCTTGGTCTCTCATCAGATGAGCCTGAATCAGAAAAGAGCTCCCCTTCATCAGACGGGGTATAGCCACACAGATTCCAAAACTCCTCAGTTCCCATAGGGAAAACAGTAACATTAGGCGTCAAGTGCCGCTTCTTAGCAGGGGCCTTACGCGCTAAAGACTTCGCAATAATCTGTTCAACAGTAGCCAGTCTAGAAGACACATCAGGCTGAGAATCCCCACTAGTATGCAACTCAGCAGGAGTGAGATTTAAGCTTGGGGGAGTAGGTGAAGTGAAACGAGGTGCAGCCACTGGCAGGCCAGATTGCAATGCAAGCACCTGCTGAACACAGGGTACACAGACCAGCGCCTTGTCAGCGTCAGCATGAGGCTGCCCACACGCTACACACAGCCGTTCTTGTCCCAAAGGGACCCCGGTCACATTATCTTGGGATGCCTCCATATGGTGATTATAACGGCGCTATACGCCGATAGGGAATAACGCTATATAGCAACCCTGGATGCCCCAATAACCCGCTAGGGACGTGGGAGTATAATTTTTTCAAGGCCTACAAGTAATATACTAAAAACAGGGCCGGGAGAAGCCAAGAAGGGTTCGTCCCGCCTGAAAAACATAAGCAGACAAGACCTTAAGTACATCGTAACAAAAGTGAAGCAGATAAAGCCGCCCGCGAGGGCACTTACGGACTGCGGTAGGTAGGAGTCCGTCGCGCATAGGCCAACCAAGCAGAAAAGATGGCGTCGGTATACCTCGAGGGGCGGGCCAGTAATAGCGATGACGCGGAACGCGCCAAAGACGGCCCCCCCCCCCCCCAAAGAGCGCGAAGCCAGAAAGGCCAACAGCCAATGATGGAGCACCAGCGCCTGAGGTAATGCGGTAAATTTAAAAGCAATAAAGACCTGTCAGCGTGGCGGCTGACACAAGAAAAAGAAGTGAAAAGTGAAAGCACAGACTGCATAACATACATATCTACACACATACACACCCCCCTCTTTTCCCCCAAAAACTACAAGGAGGATGAGCGAGGACTTAAATAGGGCCCACCGATAGGCAGGGGCAAGGGGTAATAGTGCGGGAGGGGCATCCCATAGAGGCTCACCATAAGCCTGAACCGCCTACCCTTTGGTGGGGTATTGCGGTGGAGCAGCGCTCCTAAGCACCAACGGCGGTGCTGCCTACCTTCACCCGACCAGCGCAGCCAAGGCTGGGAGGCATATTACTAGTGGAATGGGTGGGAATAGTCCTACAGGGCCGCAGGTTAATAACCCCGCTCACCTGCGAGTAGAGAGCCAATTTCTCGTCCTTCGCAGCCAGACTGCAGAGAAATTCTGGGGATTTGTGGAAGGTCCCTGGGTATTTGAGGGGCCGGGAGGAGCCTATTTTCGATGTCTCTGCAGTCCATCGCCATCTAGTATATCCCAACTGTAAGTATTCGATTTGGAGCAGGACGCACTGTATACTAAGAATATCCTTAACGCACCTGCCATTTAGTGCTGGGCGCAGCCAACCCGAGCTGTGTGCACAGAGAGTAATGCATTCTCTTTGTGGCTGCTGTTCACACACGAGTGATAGAGTTGCATTCTGGGAAAGGTAAGGGTTTTATTCTTTTGGAAGCCCCGGTTACTATATGAATGGATGTCAACTTTAAGTTTGCAGCTTATTTCTGAAGAACAAGTAAAAAGAAAAAAACAAACCTACTTTTTGTGCCCCCCAGCTGATCCTACCACAAACGTACTGGATCGTAAGACTGAGTCCTGCACCATGCAGGCCCGTTTCTTAATTTCACGGTAACAAATGGTTTCCCCCCCATCACTTACGGTGATTGCAGTATCCTCAACCCCTTTACAGCAAGAGAAGGGTGTGTCAGCCCCCAGCACAGCCCTCCATCAGTGTATCTAATACAGGAGGTGGCCATACAACAATCCACACTATCTCACGACTCTCATGCAACAGGAGTATGTCAGAACAGCAGCAGGAGCAAGAGGTGAGTAGACTTCTATTACCTGAAGAGTTGCAAGCACCAGCTGCCAGGATGTCCCAAGGTATCCACCATGACAGTGAGCCAGGTTCAGTAATGTTCGCATACACTGGATGTTCTTAGCAGTGAGCTGAGGAGTAACAAATGTGGCATTGCATTTATCTGGACAAGCAAGAGACCCTTATAGTTGATTCTTAAATAAATATAATATAAAAGATATACTCTACCATCACAGTCCCTTGTGGCTGCAAAGCTAGAGGCTGGCCGACAGCTACTACCTGCTGATGTGAATCGCTGGAGGGACTTATCATCTGCACATTCTGGCCTTGTATTGAATAGGCTGAAGAAAACAAGCAGTACAGAATAAAACATTAGCACGGGGTGTGCTACCATTTATAAAATAAAAAAAATAACAAAGCAATAAATGTGCATGAAGTTCTGTATATGGTAGTTCTCAATTCTTTTTGTGGCTCATATCTATTACACATACATGCTGTATAATACAGAGAATTTTGTATGCTAGGAGCTTCACCCACAAGATGGTGTGTATCCAAGGATTAGCTGGTGTAATACATAATATAATATAATCTATATTTATAATATATAGAAATGTACCCATTGCCTATGACAAGAAAATAGTTAATTTCAGCTGTTTATTTAGTGGAACTATGAGTAAAGGGATTTGGTTTAGGGTCTAGTGGCAACATTTTGTTTTGTCCAGCTTTCAAGATTTGGATGCTTTGTTCTGGTAATCTCATTTGGAGTTTTCTATAAACAATCATTTTTTTTGCATACTTACACAACACTTTGAGTGTATAGAATCTTGGATCAGCCAGCTGGGGTCTCATCTCTGGGTGACATAGGCACTCAGCAGACATCTGCCAGTATAAGATTCTTGGCTTTGCTGAAAGGGGCTTCCAAGGTGATAATATAAGCCATGAAGCTTGTAACTACAGCTGATGGTATTCACCTATAATCCTGAGGGATACTTCTCATCTGGCTGGATCCCAGCAAAGAATTAGTGTGCGGGATGGAAACATTGACAACTTGTAAGCACCAGATTGCGTCTTTTCCTTGAGGCCTGACTTGACAAAGTGATGCATCCCAAGTCACCCCCCAGCATCTGGCAGCGTTCTGGCCAGGGCAACAGTTCATTGGAGGACAGTGATCTAACTTCACCCCTCTAGGAACTAGCATGCCTCTCCCCATTCAGAGTGCAGGCTGTTCCTCCTCTTGTGAATTTAGCCTTGTATCTTCGCTGCCAGAAATCTTAGCCTACCCTGCCTTGTCGGTCCACGTCAACCACCAGGCCTTGCTGCTGACCCTGCCCTGTATTGTGCCAAGCCTTATTGCCGACCCTGCCCCGTCTCACCACATCTGCTGGCCTGTTGCCAATCCTGCCATGTATGACTTCATCTTTTGCCAAGGCCTGTTACCAATGCTGCCACTTCTGATCATGTATTGTGCCAAGTGCAGTTGATGACCCTGCCATTTCTGACCACACCAGCTCTGTCCACCGTCCCAGGTTGAGCCTTTAGCCTTGCTGTTAACTACGCTTAAGGTTCTCTGCACCAGCCTCAGGCTGAATACTGCCTGTGCATTACTGGTTATCCCGTCACAGTATATATGTATATTTAAATCAATGCATTACTTGCTTGCTTGATTAGAGTACTTAATTGCTTAATAATTTAATTGATATGCCTTGCTTAACAATGTAATTAAACCATATGTATATCTATATAAACTGGTGGTGGACTATAGGTTATCTGGCTCGTATCAGTGTATCATATTACCAGTGGCCTGGTTTTGATGAAAAAGACAGGCTCAAACTAGCAGCATTATACCCATTTGCTACAGCTTCCAGCAGTTTTGCCTGGTACAGATGAAAACCCAAAGCCACTTAATCAGGAAGTTTAGGGTATGTGCTTGGGTTATGTATGGTGTTATTTTGGGTTTAGGGATAAATCTAGCCTAACCCCCCCCCCCCCCCCCCCCCGCAATTTTAGGAGTACACGTATTTTTGTGTGTATAGGACAATTAACACAAAGTAAGTTGTTGGATGGTTGGTCTTCTTACATTTGTTGCATAGAGCAGAAGACGAGCTGTTCAGCACTGTGAGAGCATAGTGTGGAGGTAAAGAGCCTTTACAAATGGCGGTTATAAAAGCATCCCTTGGCGTTACAAGTCCCAGTTTTCCACACAGAGCTGCCATGGTCATTTCAGCTTTTAGGATGTTTTCTGTTGCAGATTCATCCGTGCTACAAAAAAAAGAGATTTTACACATCATTTAGAGCTATAATCCAATTTACATTAAATCCAAAAAATGAAAAATCCAAAAAAAGAAACTACAAACATGGGACGGTAGGAAGATGCTATACTTGGCTTGTCCTACGCAGCCTATTGCTCCTGATCTGGGGCTCCAGCTCTTACCCGATTGCTGGATCCTTGTCCTACACCGCCCCTCCCAATCACACGTTTCTTGTGTGTTTATTGCAGTGAATGGAGGGGGGGGGGGGGGGGGGGTGTGACATCTCCACAATTACTATTGGCTGGGTCTCCCCATGGAGAACATGAACATGAAAGAGACGAGCGTTCAGGCCTGGAGGTGCAGGACATGGATCCAGTGATCAGGTAAGGATCGATGGGCTGCATGGGACAGAAGGTGATTATAGCGTTTTGCACCACCAAACGCCACGGTGCCTTTGTGCAGGTGCAGCCCTAACTCTAATCTATGATCTATCAGCCCCTTTGGGACATGCATTGCATTGGATAATTGGGGGCAGCTTACCTGAGATTGCTCTTTAACCTCTAGTGCAGCGCAATGGGAGGAAGGGCCAAAAGCATCGCAGAACAGTTTCAGACCCCCCACCCCATGTGCTTGCACAAATTTAAAGGAAACAAAGGAGGGGTGGTCGCCAATTCATAACTAACCTGGGAGAAGCACGTGAGCAGGGTAAGTAGGATACACAAGTCTAAATCTAGTTAAAAACAGAGGTCTTGGTCGGCACACATCTGCAGAAGTATGCTAAAGCTGCACCACCAAATGCCACAAGATTTAGACAGATCCTAGGACTGGTTGTGAGCTAATAGGGTTGATGCTGCTGTGGCCCCTATAAGACTTGTGTATCCTAATTGCCCTGCTCACGTGCACCTCCCAGGTTAGTTATAAATTGGTCTGAGCGGCAGCAACCCCTCCTTAGTTTCCTTTGATTTTGTGCAAGTATATGGAGTGGGGGTATCTGAAGCTGTACTGCAAGGTTTTTGACCCTTCCACCCCATGTTCTGCACTCGAGGTTATAGGGCAACCTCAGCTAAGCTGCTCCAAATTTATCCATTGTATGTCCCAAAGGGGAATCTCATAGATTCAAATTAGGACTGCACCTACACAGTTGGTTGCAAGCTATAGCGTTTTTTGTCTTTAAGTTTTAATATTTTCCATTGATCTAAACACATTGTGCGCTGGACGTGCTTCTATTTCTCTTTTTGTTTTGGAAGTGGATGTGGAAGCTCCACCAAGCACATTTTAACTACGGTTTATACTGATCCCCAAATTAGAGAACATGTAATATGACCTAAAGAGGCGCTAAAGTCATTAAACTGGTGCCTCTATTGTTATTTTTTATTTCAACACACATAGGGGGCATTCAAGTCAATATTAAAAAAAATTATTCTTACCTTGCATCTAGAAGCAAGGAAAGAGCTGCAAGAAGGCCACACCAGCAAGCGTTGATCATCTCTTCCCAAACTGTTCTACCAACTAAATAAAAAAACATATTAAATTAAAACACTACTATATAACCAAATGTATACTATATAATTAATATGGTATTAATATAATATTGATAAATATATGATAAATATTTGTAGTAAATCTAGGCACACTCTGGCGTAGCCTATGTAGCAACAATGTTTAAAGACAGCTTGCTAATAGTTAGCAGCACTCGGCTGGGGGGCTTTATACTGGGGTGCGCTCAAAACCCACATGATAGAGCACACCCAGGCGAGCCCTGCACTGTCATAAAATAGTAACTCAGGCCCATAGCAGCAGTACTATGGCTTTTTAAAATGGATTTTTCATGCAAAAGTGTAAAAAAGACAATTCTGTGAGTACTCACCTGTAGAATTGCTTTTGCCATGCATGGCACGACCTGCTTCACAAAGTCATTACATCTGGGTTATTCCGCCACAATGTGGCACAGTGTACTGCAGAAGAGGTGTGGCTCCTCCCGGTATCATATAAAAACGGAATTACCATAGACTTATCCAGTGTTGACAAGCAGTTATTTCAAGAAACCGGGAGATAATAAAGGTAAAACAGGTAACAAAACCACAACTAACTTGGAACAATCACAATACAGAACAAGACCATACCAAGAACAACGATAACAAGGGTGGGGGTGAAGCAGGCCGTGCCATGCATGGCAAAAGCAATTCTACAGGTGAGTACTCACAGAACTGTCTTTTTCCCATTGCATGGCACGGCCTGCTTCACGAAATCATTACATCTGGGACATCCAAAAGCAGTGTCCATAAAGTAGGGTGGGAGTAACAGGCAATTTAAACCACTACCGCCTGAAGTACCTTACAAAAGCAGCATCAGCTGAGGCCCTAACATCAACCTTGTAAAACTTAGAAAAAGTATGAACAGAAGACCAAGTTGCGGCCTTACAAACTTGTTCAACAGAAGCTTGGTGCTGAAAGTCCCAAGACGCACCAATAGCACAAGTAAAATGAGCAGTAATCCTAAAAGGAGGTTCCTTCCCTTTAGCAAAATAGGCTTGGACCACCGCCTGACGGATCCATTTGCTGATAGTGGATTTAGCAGGAGGCAAACCCTTCCTAGGTCCAGCAGGAAGAACAAAAAGAGCATCAGATTTCCTGAAAGGCTCAGTAGCCACCAAATAAAACTTCAGAGCCCTAACAACATCCAGAGAATGAAGGGTCCACTCCTTGGCATTAGCAGGTTTAGGACACAAAGAAGGCAAAACAATGTCCTGATTGAGATGAAAAGCAGACACAACCTTAGGCAAGAAATCCGGCTTAAGCCTAACCACCTTCTTATTCTGATGCCGCTCAAAATAAGGAGGTTTGATGGAAAGCACCGCCAGCTCAGAAACTCGCCTGACCTAAGTAATGGCCACCAAAAAGGCCACCTTAAGAGTCAGAATGGGCAAAGCAGCCCCACGGATAAGCTCAAAGGGAGGACCCTGCAGAGCAGACAACACCAGATTCAGGGCCCAAACTGGTAGCATAGGCTTACGTGGCGGACGCACATGAGTAACTCCCTGGAAAAAATTCTTAACCAACCGGTGATTGGCAAAGGATCTTTGGAAAAAAATTGCCAGAGACGACACCTGTCCCTTGAGGGTACTAAGTTGAAGGCCCAAATCCAAACCATGTTGCAAAAATTCCAGAATCCTGGGGATAGAAAACACCCAACAAGGAAGAGACTTGGACTCACACCAGGCAATGTAAGCATGCCAGATCCTGTAGTAGATAAAGGACGAGGACTTCTTCCTAGCCCTAATCATGGTATCAACAACAGAAGCTGGCAACCCCTTATCCATCAAGATGGAGGTTTCAGCAGCCAATCCGTTAAAGCCAGCGTTTGTTGTGCGTACTGGGAGAGGGACCTGAACAGGCAGCTAACGGAGGACCAGTGGAGATATATATTTCTAGCGACTCATAAAACCTCTATGTCCTCCAAGACGCAGGAAACAAATTATAAATGTCTTACAAGATGGTATTTTACTCCGCAAAGATTGCATAGAATAAATCCGGCGGTCCCTGCTGAGTGCTGGAGGTGTCGGAGGGCGACCGGGAGCTTTTTCCATGTGTTCTGGGAGTGCTCTAAAATAGTACCCTTCTGGCAGGCTGTATCCGGAATCGCTGAGGAGATTGTGGGTCGCCCGGTGCCCCGAGACCCCTCCCTGCTCCTCCTGCACTTGGCGGATGTCCCTCTGAAGACTTACAGGAGATCACTCCTGAGGCATCTTATTAACGCAGCAAAAGCCGTCATCCCGAGACTATGGAGATCGGAAGTGATCCCATCGGTGACGGACTGGGTGGGGGAAATTAACCGTGTAATGGAAATGGAAGAGCTCACCGCCTCTATCCATGAGGATACGCAACAATTCTTGCGGACCTGGACGCCGTGGTTCCTTTTTAAGGATACAGACAGATACAAACAGCTCACAGTAGTCGGCTCCCTGGCAGGCTCTTAGTCTCGCTGGCTATATTATTACCTCAAGCCACCTCTGGCCTCTATACGACGTGCGGTGCGGGCTGGGGGACTCTAGATGGCGCTTCGCACTGCATCCTACTGGGTTTACACTCTTAACACTCCCTCCCCTCCCTTCCTTCCCGCGACCCTCCCCCTCCTCTCTTCCTCCCTCTACTCCTTTCATCATCTTCTTTTCTTCTTTTTTTTGTTTCCTCTCCTATAAGGTTCATGTTATGCTGAGTAGGCCTGTGTCAGAGCAGTACAATTAGCTTTGATTTGTTGTGACTTCCCCCTGTGTTGGCGGGGCCCACCGCGGGTGCTGTTTATTTGGTCCCCGGGGGGGGCTGCCGTCGGCCCGGGTGGATGGTCGGGTACAGATGGGTTATGTTGCATTCTATCTTTATTCCACAATAGTATTTCTTAGCGAATCTTAACCTGATATGTAAGCTGTCTATTTGACTGTACATACGCTGACTGGCTCTGTTAAGCGACAATTATTCACTTTTGTACCTACTCCTTCGCTTTTGTAATGTCTTGTGATAATTTTGAAAATAAATAAAGAATTTCAAAAAAAAAGCCAGCGTTTGTAAATTGGGATGGCACAGTTGTCCCTGAGTGAGCAGATCTGGATGCTTGGGCAGGGCATACTGATCTACTGCCAACTGCACGACGTCTGCGAACCACACCCTCCATGGCCAACAGGGGGCCACCAGAATGGCTGGTACCCCTTTCTGGGCTATCTTGCGCAGCACCCTGCCCAGCAGAGGAAATGGAGGGAACACATAGAGGAGCCGAAACTCCGTCCAAGGCATTGCTAGCACATCCGTGGCAAAGCCCAGAGGGTCCTGTGACAGAAAAACAAACCTGGGAAGCTTGTGATTGTGGCGGGACGCAAACAGGTCCACATCCGGCTGACCCCAGCGGTGGCACAGGGAGTGAAATACCCTGTTGCTGAGGGACCATTCCCCCAGCCGAGACGTCCCCCTGCACAGGGAGTCTGCCTCCAGGTTCTCCACCACCAGAATGTAAACCGCCGAGAAGCAGGGGACATTCTCTTCCGCCCAAGACAGTAACAGGGACACTTCTTTGAGGGCTCGCTTGCTCCCTCCCTAATGATTGATGTAGGGAACCGCCGTCTGGTTGTCCGAGCGGATCTGAACAGCCCGACCCCGAAGGTGTGTGGTCAGCTGAGACAGAACCAACCTGATCGCCTTCAGTTCCAGTACATTGATGGGAGCATGGTCCTCCTGGGGGCCCCACCGACCCTGGAACTTCAGAGACTTCCAAAAGCCCCCCAACCGGTCAGACTGGCATCTGTGGTGACAGTCTCCCAGCACGGAGGCAGAAAGGTCCTGCCCACTAGAAGGTTCCCTGAGCTACCACTAGAGGGACTGTCTGGCCAACGGGGACAGAGCAAATTCCTGATCCAGGGACACAGGGTCCCGATCCCAAACTGACAAGAGGTGCAACTGAAGAGGTCTCATGTGAAACTGAGCAAAAGGGACGCCTCGAAGCAGGACACCATCAGACCCACTAACTGCATCCCTTGCCAGATGGAGGGATGGGAACTCAATAGCAGAGTCCGTGCCTCCTTCTGAAGGCCCTCCACCTTCTGCTTAGGCAGGAATAATTTGACCTGAGAGGTATCCAGAGTCATGCCCAGAAATGACCTCACCAAAGACAGAGACAGTTAAGACTTGGGATAGTTGATCACCCAGCCGAAGGACTCGAGAGTGGAGGTCACCACCTGAGTATCCTTCTCGGCCTGATGAAGAGACTGAGCTGCAATCAGAATGTCGTCCAGGTAAGGAAGGATGTGAATTCCCTGATTCCGCAGCAGAGCCATCACGCCCACCAGCACCTTGGTGAACAGCCGAGGGGCCGAGGTGATGCCGAACGGTAAGGCCACAAACTGGTAATGCTGATCCTCTAGAGCGAACCTGAGAAATCTCTGATGACCTGGAAAGATTGGCACGTGAAGGTAGGCATCCTTGATGTCCATTGAGGTCATGAAGTCGCCCGGGCGCAGGGTACTGACCGCCAAACGTAGAATCTCCATGCGAAAATGCTTGAACCTGACAAACTTGTTGAGACCCTTCAAGTCCAGGATGGGTTTCAGGGACCTGTCCTTCTTGGGGACCATGAACAGATTGGAGTAGAACCCTCGACCGCGTTCCTGGGAAGGCACCGGACAAATGACTCCTGACTCCAACAGACGTTGAACCGCAAGGCACAAACCCTGAGCTGACAGAGGGTTTTGAGACATCCGGGATCTGATGAATCTTGGGGGCGGTCAGGCTGCAAACTCTATCTTGTAACCGGAGGACGCCACCTCCTGAATCCACCGGTCTGAGACGCGGAGCCTCCAGACGTGAGCAAAGAGCCGAAGTCGTCCCCCCACCCGGATAGGTGAGAGCACCTCCTCATGCCTGAGGGGGCTTGGGGCCCCATGAGAGACCGGGACGACCCCGGGATCTGCCACGGCGCGAAGAATCTCTGGGGGTACCCGAGAAGAGGGAGCCACGACCTCCTCTGGAAGCACGAAAAGGGGAGAGGGAAGAGGAGGGCTGCCTACCATCCTTGGCGAAAACATCCAGACGCTCACCAAAGAGCCGTAGCCCCATGAAGGGGAGCCCAGTGAGAGCCTTCTTAGAGGCAGCATCAGCCGCCCACTGAAGCAGCCAAACAGAGCGGCGCATAGCCACCAAAAGGGCATCATCCATGGCAGTAAGGACGAAGGCAACAAAATCAGAGCAAAGCAAAAGGGACCTATAATCCTCCCCCGTTACCAGCCGTAGCACCCTCCAGGAGACACTTGAGCTGTCTCTTAAGGGCAATAGCTGTAATGGCAGCAGCGCAGACCGGGCGCAGCCCAGCCCCCACACACGCAAAGGCATGGCAGGCCAGCTGATCCATGCGCCGGTCCTCGCTGTCCCGCAGTGTAGTAGTGTCAGGTGAAGGCATGACCGAGGTGTTGGACAGCCCGAGCACAGGAGCATACACCTCAGGGGGACACGACCATCGCTTGACCAGGTCGGCAGGAAATGGATACCTCCTATCCCACCCTTTGGGCACCGCGGGCAATATACTAGGACGTTTCCACTCCTTTAGCACCATATTAGTGAAATGGCTCTGCTCAGGGAACTCCAGGCGCCGTTTGTCAGGACGAAAGAGCTCACTCTGCTACCTCTTAGCCACCTCAGCGGGGACAATGTGCATGACTTAAAAAATGTGAGCTAATAGGCTATCACTGTCCTCAGTGAACCATGAGTCTTCCCCAGACGCAGACCCAGGTCACTGCCATAACCCTCCTCTAGGGGGTAAAGGCCAACAAAAGTATCAGGTCCCTCTTCCTCCTCAGGAAAGAGAGATGTCACGGGAGCTACCGTAGGTGCCGCTTCTTGCCAGAGGCCTTACGTGGAACAGGCCTGGAAAACTGCCTTTCAATACTGGCCACACGCAGTGCCAAATCAGGCTGTGACCCCCCGCTAGTATCCCCCTCACTGGGGCCTAAATACAGGCACGGGGGGGGGGGAGGCGATGCCGAAGGGGGCACAGAGCTGGGAAGCAAAGGGGGCAACCCACCCTGGAGCGCAAGGACACCTTGGGCGCACGGCACGCACACCGTGACACTGTTACTCACAGGGGATACGCCACACATGGAACACAGCTGGGATTGCCCCGAAGGACCCCCAAGCACGCTATCCCCAGAAGCCTCCATATGGTGATTAACACAGGCGCAATAGGCCAGCACATGGTAAAGGCTAGCAAGAGCCACCCGGGATGTCCCCCCAAGGGATGCCCCCAGAAGCCAGTAAGGGAAGATGAGGGATGTTAAGGGATAGGACCGGGAGAAACCACAACCCACAGTTGTCCCGCCTGAAAGACATAAATAAAGACACATAAGTATCCTGAAGCACATGCCCCAAAGAGACCAAAAACCCCTGAAGGGGACTCACGGACCAAGTAGGGCAAGGGCACCAGCCGCCAGACCACAAGAGGAAGCGTCAAGCAGACAAGGATCACACTTCCGGGATGAGAAGGGCCCCAAACGTGCAGCAGAAGCAAAATGGCGCCGGCAGAGGAACCTTGAGGGGACGACAGGATACGCGTCATCCACCGGCCCTGCCCCCCCCCCCAAGAGCGCGAAAACGGCGCTCACGTAACATCGCCGGCGTCATCACGGTAGAGAAAGAAACGGCTTACAAATATAGCGCCGCCTGCCACGGAGCGTAGTACAAAGTGGCGAAAAACTGTTAAAACACAGTAAAAAACTGATTGAAGACACAGCAAAAACACTCTCGCCGCTACCACCCCCCCTCCCCTGAGCACACTACGGGGAGGGAGCGAGGAAAGCAAGCGAGCAGCGGCAAGAGCCCAAGCCAGGGACGGAGGGGACCCCAAAACATCAGAACGAGTAAACAGTCCCCAAAAACACTCACCCCCTCAGAAGCTAGGACAGAAACTCTGCATCCCTAACAGGCTCACCATAAAGCCTATGGCCAGCTACCCTTTGTGGTACAGGGTCTGCGGCTTGCACTTGACCCTAGTGCTCTTCTACCTTCACTCAATCCGTCAGCCGAGGCTGGGAGGCATAGAGGGTCCGGAAACGGGTGGAAATAGCCATGCAGGGCCGCAGGCTTGTTTGCCCTGCTCAATATAGAGAGCCATCTTCTATCTTCGCAGAAATGACTGCAGAGAGAACACTGGGATAAGTATATGGTAACTCTTCTGCAGTACACTGCGCCACCTTGTGGTGGAATAACCCAGGTGTAATGACTTTGTGAAGCAGGCCGTGCCATAAAATGGGAAAAGAATACACAGCAGCTTTCCCTGCCAAGCATTCCTCTAGCGCTGTGCCTCCTCTCAGCTCAGCACCGGGAAAGAGGATATTTACATCTGCCTTTCCAGTCCCAACCCACAGATGTGGGCCACCAAAACTAGCTTGAGGAGCTAGTCCAGACCACGCCCCCTTATGTATAGATGGCTGGAATGCTGCTCTGAGAGCCATTTACGCACCACTAAAAACACAGCCAGGGTGTTGAGAATGCCTGTGTCTGAAGCACAATCTGGGGATCTTATAGACCCCCCCATTATGCTGGTTATTATGCTGCATCATAGCGCCAAGGGCCACACACATATGCTTCAGAAGACGGCAGTGCGGCATTCTCCCCCCTCCCATTACCTATGATAGAAGTGTAGCATTCCCCCCTCCCATTCCTTACATAGGCAGTGTGCCATTCCCCCCTCCCATTCGGCATATAAGCAGTGTGGCATTCCCCCCTCCCATTCCCTACATAGACAGTGTGCCATTCCCCCCTCCCATTCCGCATATAAGCAGTGTGGCATTACCCCCTCCCATTACCTATGATAGAAGGGCAGCATTCCCTCCTCCCATTCCGCATATAAGCAGTGTGGCATTAACCCCTCCCATTACCTATGATAGAAGGGCAGCATTCCCCCCTCCCATTCCCTACATAGGCAGTGTGGAATTCCCCCTCCCATTCCCATATAGGCAGTGTGGCATTCTCCCCCTCCCATTTCCCTTAGGCAGTGTTGCAGATTCAAGTCGAACCCCCCCCCCCCCACCCGGAAGCCAGAGCGCAGGGCAAACACCCGGGTCTGTGCAGCAGGTGGGTGTGGCCTGTGCTAAACATCCATTGAGGACGCCCGTGGAGCAGGGGCAGTGGAGACCAGTTCCTTTTTACATTTGCCTTATAAGACTCACATTTTACTTCCACTTTTGGGGAGAAAGTGCATCTATTGGGATTGAAAAATACAGTACTCAGTTTTTGCACATGTGCGACTAATGATGTTTGTGACAACCTGCCAAGCTGTCCAAAGGATCTTTTTGGCTAAAGGCTTCACATGACCAGAAAGTGTAGGGTCCAGATTAGCTCAAGTTACCTGGTTCTTCCTCTGGTGGGTCAGACACAGTTGTGTGGTCTTTCTGATCACTTGCTTGTGATGGAGTCTCCTCCGCTGAAATCTGTGAGTCTGTTTCAGCTTGGCCAATCTCTCCTTCGATCATGGTGGTGATGCCACGCACAAGATCTAACAGGCAATGAAAGGCCACAGACATGGCATAGCCCTCAGGTATGGTAGGGGGCTCCACTTTATCCAACATTTCGAGACTAAAACCATTAAACAGAGTAATAAACTGCAACTTCCATCGCACAAAGCCCAAACATAGTTATTATATAAATGTAATTATACAAAGTGAAAAGGAAAGTCACACTGAAATACTGTTACTGTTTAACATATTTCATTTACATTAAAAAAACATTGCATTTTGATTATAACAAGACAGATTTATCAAAAAGCGTAAACTATTATATTTTGCAGTTGTGGCAGAGGAGAAGGCTTTATAGGTCAATTAGATTTGTATTGCAGCAAAGAGATCAGTTAGTAATGTGACACAAATAACAAGCAATACTCTATGCGCAGCAAATCAACTCAAAAGCATCACCACTCATAATGCCTAATATAGAGGTATTGAGTCTAATAATTAATCCAGGCTCTGCCTCACACTCCAAATCTTAATATTGGAGGCAGATGGAAATGGCTGCTTTGCACGTACATATTTTAATTTTGCTGTCACTTTTTTCTTTCACATAAACTGAGGCTATTGATATAAACACACATACCTATATACATCAGACCTCTAACTGTGTGTACTTACTATGTTGCCTTGGCACTGCCTTGAACAGATATAGTCATGATGGGTATCCAAGTGCCCCTGTATTCAAAGGCAGGAAGTACACTTGTGCTGCCAGTCGCTGCTGCCATTCCTGATGGACCTTGGTTGGATGCAGGAGTGCTGGAGTTGTTACCAGCTATCCGTAAATGGAATAGAAGTATTAGTCATAACATAAATCAAAACTGGAGGGAGCAATGTTTCTATTATACTCCTAAACCGTGTCCAGTTTTCTTTAAGATTTTAACAATAGCAAATACATGTTGTATGAAATACTAAAGTCAAATAGACATAGTTTTGGATGACCTTTTGAAATCTTGAAAAATTAAGGCTAATGTGTTTCTAGGTGCAAATGTAATAGGGTTTTTCCAATTATGCCTGCCTTGCTTGGTAAATGACTAGAAAAATGGAGGGCGGGGAGAAAAAAATGTACCCTGGACACCACTATGGTATAATCCAAATTTAGAGGAATTGGTTGGTTAGCCTTATGCAGTTTGGTGGGGAAAATGGTATCAAGTATTTGGGCCACTGATGCAAGGCTTGTGCAAGTTACTTTTTGTTTTATTCAACACCCTGCCCATCTCTAAGTATAGGGGATGGGTCATTAAAGTTACTTAGGGTTCCTTTAAAGTGGACCAAAAGATTCTGACTATCCTGGGTTTTGGCCCACTCCCCCGAGTGCCCCGCTATGTGAAACCCCCCAGATTTCCCGCATCAACTCACCTCACCGCGGTCCTAAGGCGCATGCGCGGCCGCTCGTCCAATCAGCGCGCTCGGAGCCACTGAGCTATGCACGTCTGAGCGACATCTTAGCTCAGCGGCTCCGAGCTCGCTGGCGCCCGCATCTCGCGCTTCCCTCTAACAGGGAGTGAACATTTGTGAATGGCCGGCGCGGGCACGCGCCCTGCTAGAGGGATAGTGGGGATGCGGCTGTTGGACCGGTATTAAGGTAAGTGTAGCGGGCGACCTGGGGGGGTTTTCACACAGCAGGGCATCACGATTTTGGATGCCCCGTGGGGAGGTAATGGATCATTCCCGGGCCGATCTAGCTGGGTTTTGGTCCACTTTAATGACTCCAGATGAGCAAATTAAGATAAAAAAAAGGCAAAATTGCTGCGAATGTAAGGTTTTTGGAGATCAAAGTCAAAACATTTATGCATCTAGTTTGAAACCATAAGTCTCTAGGTTTGAAAAAAAAGAAAGATAACCGGTATTCACTTTAGCCCACACATCTAACCCAGCACAACTCCTTGTACGCAAGCCTACTCCCTCATGAGTTAGGCAAGGAGTGCAAACTGCATTAGACCGAAGGTTAGAAAAGAAAGTGACAACTGTTTCGCACAGCGCTGTATTGGATCAGAGGTCCAGGGGTAAGATGAGTCGTTCACAGAACCATAGTCACTGAAACAAATGTAACTAATGAACATTTGTTTCTAAAAAATGATGTCTACAGTATGTTAAATCAAATAGCTTAATTATTTTCCTTTTCGAACAGGTAATTTTAGAATGAACATCAGCCAAAAAAGAAGGAGGTGGTCACCTATAGGGTTGGATGCATTTAGTGTATTTCCAGTACTTGGTATAAGAAACAGGGACTGAATGAAGGATCCCAGAGCGTTTACAATGTCCCGGAAAACCTTAGTAGAGTGTTGCTTCATGTCATAGGACTGGCAGAACGACCTGTTGAGAAAGTTAATTCGATTACAGGTTTATATAAGAAACAGAAAATGCTGCCAGGCTTATTGAGAGGATACACGGGATTCAAAGCTATTATAACATAACGTGACACAAAGACAAAAAGAAAAAAAACAATTAAATGACTATGAAGGTACATGCCATGGAAATGTTCTACTTTTTCAACATATTTCAGCCTACAGTCTTATACATATAACCTGTTAAATAAAATTAATATACATGCCATTTCCCAAAGTACACCTTTGGCTCAAATGGCATTGCCACTTCTTTCCAGGAACAGATTAAAAGTGGACCTTCACCCTGAATAAGAGCATATCTTATGTTTCCCACACCCTGTACATACAGATTGCTCACATTAGAAATCATCCTACCTGCATCTACTGCATGATCTGAGCCTTTAAAGTGGACCAACACCCTGGGGTGATCGGCCCGGGAATCTATAAGATTCCCGGGCCGATCACCCCCCACCCCGCGGGACATCCGAGATCGGGATGTCCCGCGGGGTGAAACCCCCCCCAAGCACCCCAACTCACCTACCTTATCTTCGGCGGCGGCCGGCCGCCGCCGCCTCCCTCGCGCCCCTGTAGGCGTGCGCGCCTCCGCGCCGGCCGTCTGCGAATGGCCGCCGCGGGGGCGCGCGCGTCAAAAGTGACGCGAGGGAGGCGGCGGCGGCCGCCGCCGCTTAGACGTCCCAGCTCTCCCCTTGTACGTCGGCGCTGGGAGCGGGGAGAGGTGAGTTTTTCGGGGGGTTAGGGGGGGTTTCACACAGCGGGGCACCCCGATCGGGGGTGCCTCACCGAAGTGGACCAAGACCCAGGATAGTCAAAATCCTGGGTGTTGGTCCACTTTAAACATCCAAGACGGCGGCTCATGGAGCATCAGGCAGCCTGCAAACAGGAAGTGTCTTCTGACTGTGTCACTCTGCATTCTGGGATTGCAGTCCTTTCCCTGATCCCAGCTCTGCTCTGTCTGAGCAAAGCACAGCCATAACCCCCCACCCCCTGTACTTTCAACCGCTCTCCTCTCCTCAGTATGTGTGATGCTTCAAGTCAAGATGGCGGCGCCCGTATCCTAGACTCCTGGACAGAGTTGCAGCCCAGTGGAGGAAAGAATGACTAAAAATATATTAATTTTAGATGCTGGGGAATATTTTTTAAGGTTTTGGGCTTTTCATTATACTTATGCTGAAGGTCCGGTTTAATGACTAATTGTTTAGTAAGCGAGCACACATTAATATGCGCAGACGGAGAAGCCGATTATTAGATGGTAGGCTGTGCATGCACCACTGGACTGAGGAGAGGTGAGTTTACTGGGAAATGGTGAGGTTTCACACAGTGGGGCACCCCAAACCGGGGTGCCCCAGTGGGGCGAACCAAAACCCAAGATAGTGAGAATCTATATTTAGCATTTGTACGGTCCTATATGGAGCCGATTTCTGTTTTCACATGCTGACGGTACCATGCCGAACGAGCAATTTTAGGTCAGCCAAAACGATGCTCGTTGATTACTTTACTGCAGCAGGAATTTCAATGGTTCAATTATCACTTGATTGCGCTCACTTTAGCAATTAGTTATTCACTAATCATTCCGCATTGGCATTGGGCCTTATCTGTCTAACAATCTCAGGCATCGCCAGGGAAATTCTACTCATGCATACTTTTTTCAGCTCTGGGTCCATTTGAAATGCTCTTCTAAAGTTGCAGTGGAATTTAAACCTGGGCTTCAGTTTAACTATTCCATAATGCTCCCATTTTTTGTAGTGTGCTCAGTATATTTACTCTAATATCTTTTTTAGGCTTCGCTTCAATCTTCTTACAGATAAATTAAAACTCAAATTATCCTCAAGCGCCCTCATGGGTGATAAACGGTTTATGATGAAGCATTGATCTTTCAAATAATATGGTGAGCCTAGGCACATTTTGGAAGTTCCCCCTGGTTTCTTTCAGATATCTGTACACTGAGTTTGGAGAGTGTTTCAGATGCACAGTACACAACACAACGCAAAAAATATTAATGGGGTCATTTGTCCCTAGAGGCCATAGCTACCAGAACACAGTAAGTTGTCCACCTATAGTTCAAGGTAGTGCAACACCCACTGTTACAGGACCCAGCAATGTCAGTGCTCACAGTAAATATATATTTTTTCCAATGTTTTTTTTTGGTATTTCAAATTTGTTCAAAATACAGCATCCTATAGGGTAGAAAAAAATGGAAACATTCTGGAGAGACCAGCGAGGAGAGACCAGTTAGGAAAGCTGTCAAAGTTCTTCCTCTTAGGACCAAGAGCCTTGTAAAATATATTTGGATATGACTGTCCTGGGTTTGGTCTCTGCTGCCGTGGCACCCCGTTTCAGGATGGCCGGCTGTGACCCAGTAAAACTCACCTTTTCCCGGTTCTCTTGTCCGCCAATAGCTACATCCCTGCTACCCTCTAACAAGGTGCATACAGTCACTAAAAGTTCGCGTTACTGCCCCCTGGAGAACTGCAGCAGCACAATACCCAATCAAATGCGGCAGATTATGAGATAGATTCTTCAAACTGAGAGCACAAATATCCAAAATACAATACAAGAGTCACTCCCAAAGTAAGGCACGATAAGAAGTTCAAGTTAGTTCAAATGCTAAAAATGCAAAAGGTGAGAGGTTGTTTACCTGAGAAGCTGGGGCTGAACACAAAGCCTGTGTATGGACTCCACAGCTACAGCTCGCAGCCACTGTGGTTTATCAGCATCCAGGAATTTAACTAGCAGCGATAAAAAGATTTCACACTCAGTCACCTATGGGAGACACAATATTGTTATTTCCTAGAAAAGCAAGCAACGTCATGTATTTAAAGGTTTATAAGTGCCAGGTAGTATTAGATTCAGTGGCCTCAATTCAGTAAAAGTTGAAAAAAATTCTCATGGTAGTAAAAAAATTTGCTATATGAGAAAAAAGCCTGAGAATGTTACTGCAAAGACAATGAAAGTCAATAGTACTACTAAGAAAAGTAGGGAACTTGTTACACTGTAGTGCGCTGGTCCCCAACCTGTGGCTCACAGACCCTTGCTGTGTGGCTTGGGGCCTGCAAGGATTTAACCCCCTAACTCACCCAGTGAAAGATAAAAATGTCCAAGACATCCAAAAATGTGTCCCATTAGCAGGGGTGGCTCCAGACTTGCAGCACAGAGTGTGGCACACTGGGTAAGAGGGCAGTAAGTGTGAAGCTGTCTGTTCAACCAAGCCCTAAAAGCTCATTTTATTAAAAGGGCGAAACACATTCAAAACAGTTAGCCGGTTAAAGTGGACCATCACCCTCGGGTGATCGGCCCGGGAATCTATAAGATTCCCGGGCCGATCACCTCCCTCCCCGCGGGACATCCGAGATCGGGATGTCCCGCGGGGTGAAACCCCCCCCAAAACCCCCAAACCCCCTTACCTTAGCTTCGGCGGCGGCCGGCCGCCGCCGCCTCCCTCGCGCCCCTCTAGGCGTGCGCGCGCCCGCGCCGCCCGTCTGTGAATGGCCGGCGCGGGCGCGTCAAGAGTGACGCGCGGGAGGCGGCGGCGGAGGAGCCGCTTGTCCGCGGCTTGTCTGTCGGCGCTGGGAGCGGGGAGAGGTGAGTTTTTCGGGGGGTTCGGGGGGGTTTCACACAGCGGGGCACCCCGATCGGGGGTGCCCCACCGAAGTGGACCAAGACCCAGGATAGTCAAAATCCTGGGTGTTGGTCCACTTTAATATTTTGAGCAGGGGGACACACATGCCAGCTTACTTGTATTTGCATCTTCCACTGGCACAATTCCCAGAGTGTTGTGCTGGAAGCTGCAGCTAAGCAAAAACATCTGCAATTTAACATTTTGAAGATAGACCATCATTTATAGGGGCAAATATGTTACGGGGTAAGGCGGATTTGCGCATTCGCAATACCTTCACGCCAATTGTGGCTCAAGACGGCCTCTCAGTCATAAATGTGGCTCCCTGAGTAAGAAAGGTTGAGGACCCCTGCTGAAGTAAAACATGCCATTGTCTTTCACCGTCTTTCTATCTGGTGATTTCTACCATCAGAATTTTTTTCAGCTCTTACTGAATCGAGGCCATTGTCTGCCAAACACATATTGTGTGAATGACCATCTTTTTGTGCTAGCTGATTAGTAAGATGCCCCCCCATAAAACTATTTGTGCTGGCTCTCCAGTTAGACAAGTGTTATTTGCAAGGTATTCTGGCTACTCTAACCTGATAAATCTGTTACATTCTCTTGCTGCACAGTAAACACAGCTGGCCCTTAGATTGTGATTGTAACAATTTTTTATATCCACCAAATTATCTCAATGTAACAATCTTACCCTGCAGAAGGATAAAGTAACAGATTTATCAGCCATGAGGCAGAGAAGAGTCTTTGATGAAAATACATACAGCCACTTGCCAGAGCTGCTGGCAAATGATAGTTATCTGTTAAAGGAATCTATTGCCTACTGCAAAAGATCTGTCATACTAAAAAGGAGCCACAGAGAAAAGTCTAACACAATTTATTCGACCCGCATGTATCGCCTACATAGATAATGTCAAAGTTCTCCAGAAAGAAGAATATCGGCTTCTGAACTCCACGAACCGGGTGAGGTCCAGGTTGTCTTCACCGCAGCCACTGTTTACTGAAATGCTTCTTAAAGTCCCCAAACATTTAGTTTGTTTATAGTTGAGGAGTGGGATAGGTAATGGCCAGGGGTGTAAATTGAGGGGGTGCGACTGCAACAAGGCCTAGGAGGTCAGAGGGGTCCCCATCATTTTTGTTCTTTCACCGTATTTACCATATTTGTGCTCATTTAGCATAATTTATAGACAGGAAGTCTAATTAGCCTTAAACAGACAGAAAAAGGTTTAGTGAACAAGCCATAAAAGGGTCCCATTACAATTAGCTACGCCAGTGGTAATGGCCTTTGCCATGTCAGAGGTTTGTGATATGTAACAACATGGCTGACAACAGAAAGTTCAGTTTAAAAAGTCTACTAATAGCACTAATAGCAGGAATCCCCAACATGTAGCTTGGGAGCTCACTGATCCCTGATGTGTGGCTCTCGGTCTTTCTGGAATAAACGGATAGTGGAGAAATGTGCTGGCTTACTCACAACTTGGTTTCCCAGCTTCCTCATATACATAACACAAGCTGCAGTTAAAGGTAAGTGGGCCCACCTTGCCACCTGCCATTAAACTTCTTCTTAAGGGTCGAGGAGTCATTTGTATGGAGTAAAAATTTAATGGGGAGGGGGTTAATCATTCACATTAGGGGTATAGGATATATATTCATACACTCTAATTTCTATGTTGTTTGCAAACATCTCTCAGTGCTGGATGTGGCTTTCAAGGTGGGGAAAGTTGGATTAAATAAATCGACTTTAAAGTGGACCATCACCCTCCCGTGATCGGCCCGGGAATCTATAAGATTCCCGGGCCGATCACCTCCCTCCCCGCGGGACATCCGAGATCGGGATGTCCCGCGGGGTGAAACCCCCCCAAACACCCCAAATCCCCTTACCTTGACTTCAGCGGCGGCCGGCCGCCGCCGCCTCCCTCGCGCCCCTCTAGACGTGCGCACGCCCGCGCCGGCCGTCTGTGAATGGCCGGCGCGGGTGCGCGGGAGGCGGCGGCGGAGGAGCCGCTTGTTCGCGGCTGTCAAACCGCTTGTCCGTCGGCGCTGGGAGCGGGGAGAGGTGAGTTTTTCGGTTGATCGGGGGGGTTTCACACAGCGGGGCACCCCGATCGGGGGTGCCCCACCGAAGTGGACCAAGACCCAGGATAGTCAAAATCCTGGGTGTTGGTCCACTTTAAAGTGATCTTTCAGGCAAAGGCAATAAAGGCAACCATTGTGTTGGGCTACACTTGGCACTGTCCAAAACTGTTTTTCGATTTCAAATTGAAGGTGAAGGCCAAGATTTCTAGGATTACAGTTTTACCTTACAATTTCTCTTCTGAAGCATGTGGGTGTGGCCTCTTGGAGCTGTGATGCGGCACAATAATTAGCCTACTGTCGGCTTGATAGGAGCAGGCTGGGCTGCAAGTGCTATCAGTACGGGGGGTCTGTACATTGGACTAGCTCTCCTCAAGCTAGTACATTTGCAGGGCGGTGCTAAAGGGTCAGATGAGGAAGTGCATTTCCTCATTAATGCTGCCCAGCTGAGAGGAGGCACAACACTGGAGGAATGATTGGCCAAGTAAGTTGCTTATTATTTCTTTTAACCCTTCGCATGAAAAATCCCCTTAATGCCACAAATTGTAGGCAAAAACTTTTGCCATGGTAATAACCTAGAAATGTATTTGCAGCTATGACACAGATCTTTTATAGGTGAACCTAAGAGCAGCCTTTTCGAAAGAAAAAAAATGGAAGCTGAATGCCAAGAGGTAAATTCTGGGTGAACTGAATAAAACTGTGAACATCTAGATGGCTGCTGTGCAGTAATACATTGATAACTCATCTGGGTCTATATGTGGAAACCAATACCGATATATACAATACAATAGGGTCAGTTGCAGCCTAGTAGTAAGGAAGCAATTTTGTGACCAGAAGGGGGCAGGTTTGATTCCCGGCTGGGACAGGACTGAAGTGCTCTTGAGCAAGATGTGATTAGGGCAGCTCACCACTCGGCATGTGTACACTCACAGCATGGGAGGGTTGGATGCAGAGAAAAAAATCCTACGTGTGCATAAGCATACAATGGCCTTATATGCCAAAAATCTCCCCGAAAGCTTCTTCCTCTAGGTGGTAGAGAGCGCTACTTACATTTTCTGCATGCTTATGTTAACATATACAAATATTTATTGTAATAATCTTAATCATAAAAGGTTTCCTAAATAACAAACATAAGAATGAGAACAAATGTAGACTTACCAGAAGGCTATAAAATTGTTTAATGAGCACCGAAACAACTCGGAGTAGTCGCATACAAATAGGAAAATAGGGTTTTTCTACAGGAGCAGGAGAGGAGTTACTAGTAGAACCTTGCCGGAACTTTATATTTGGTGAGAATAGCTTGATCACAAGAGGGCACACTCTTTCCTTCAATAGGAAACTAAATTCCTGATGCTGTAATAGACAAAAAAGGAACATTAACTATGATCCCACGTTTGTGAAAAAATAAGACATTTTTTTTATATAACCGTGAATAGTATAAACAAAGCCGCCATCTAAAAGACTACTTCTAATACCTGCAGGCATACCGGCATCTTGGATGTATCACTGCACACCCACATCTGGTAAGCCTGATACTGGGCATGCCAATATGGCAGCCAAACCAATGACTTCTGTCCCATGCTGCTGGTATTGGGGAAGTGAAGTTTATTAGATGAGATTCATAGGCAGCTGGAGGAAGTAACTTTGGGCTTTTCGCAGAACTGGACCCTGCCTGGCAGACTTGTCATGTGGAGTTTAGACATGCTTTATATAGGGTGTAATAGGGCCATGAAACCATACTTTACTACCACCATCAAACTAGCGACAACCAAATACAACAGTTCACCTTTAAATCAATCTGTCTTTCTGAACAGCAGATATACTGCAAAACCTTCTTATGCATTGGTAATGTTTCGGATTCCAATTTAATGGGCCCCATAATCTGCTATGTTTGTAAGAAAGTTTAGACTGACTGGCCTATTGTTTCTAATATGGTAACAGATTGTTTTTCCACCCACTAACAGTTTTGCTACTGATAAATCTGGAGGTTTTGCGCATCTCATTTTCGTAAAAATATTACAGAGTGCCACAATGGGGCTGCGGCAACTGTAGCATAGACATGTGTTAATTCCTCCTCCTCATTCAACCAGTTGTTTATACCTCCAAACAGAAATCTATACTATCCATTATCAATGAGCCCCATAAAACGTAAGAAGAGTGGCAAGCATCCCCACAGCTGCTTCATTCTGACTTTGCACACCTGCGCCAGCCATTCATAAAGGCCCTGCATGGGAGCATGCGTCAGCTGGAGGGATGCAGGGAATGCTGTTGCAGCAGTGTATGCAACATGGAATCATGGTTTCACAATTGGAGCCATCCCAAACCAGTATGCCCCACAAGGAAAGAGAACGCCAGGCCAGTGGATGCTCTCATTAAACTGGACTAACAGCCTAGCATCTCAGCCATGCTGCTGCCTGGATTCATCTGACATAACTGACAATGCACAGTAACAGGAAGCCCAGCTGCACTTCCTGTTTTCAGGTGGCCTGCAAATGCATAAGCCACCATTTTGTTTCTTAAATTC
Organism: Gastrophryne carolinensis; assembly: GCA_027917425.1. Classification (NCBI taxonomy): domain Eukaryota; kingdom Metazoa; phylum Chordata; class Amphibia; order Anura; family Microhylidae; genus Gastrophryne; species Gastrophryne carolinensis. Next base: position 149,826,604 of record CM051238.1, on the reverse strand, counting down.
ATTACAGCAAGAGTTAGATGAATATTTATGTGCAGCAATCTAAATTGCCATGGGGAGGGAGACATATGAGCACTGGTTGCATTGGTCTGGTTTAAGTCATTTTACAATTTTTCATCAACTTGGGACAACACAAAAAGTCTCACCTGTAAAAAGACCTGTGGGAAATCATTAAGAACCGACTCTAGAAGTTCGAGACCAAACGTCCGTGTCATTTCTGTCATTCCCACCAACCAATAAGGAGCATCGGCATTTACCAACTGACACAAGTCCTGAAAAAAAAAATATGAATAAGTATTAAATAAGTTAAAGGGATTGTCCAAGCTAAGCATAAAAACAAATCATTATTTGTGCTCCTGCTGTTGTTGGGATTTAACTAATCGTGTAGCACAGCCTCTTTTTTTCAGCATTGAGAGCTGGACCCATCTCCTTCTGCATCAGACTGTATAGCACACAGCCAATGGTTGTGTGTGCAGGGCAGGATAGCTGTCCCATGCTTTGCTTGTCTTTTTCCTGCTTCATTGTATAGGTTACCACCCAAATCATTTAATGCTCCACACCCACGGGTTTTAAATGGAAAAATGTGTGCATGAGTTCAGCTTTCATTTTCCGGTGCAGGCTTGGGGTTGACCGGATGACAAAGTCTATAGCACCATCTAAAGTTGGCCAAAGGGCACTCGTCTTTTGTCTCCCACAGCCTATTAGTTTTACTCCCGTGATCAGCAACTCTCCCGATCGCTGGATCGCATCCCACGCTGGCCTTTTCACAGTGGCATGGCCACACCCTCTTTATTCACTGCAATGGAGCAGGCGTGTCAGACCTTGGGCCACCACCTCCATTGCAATGAATGGAGTTTAAAGTTGAAATCCAGTAAAAAAACAAAGCTTAGTAAACTGCTCCCATAAAGCCCTTCTGTGGCAATCAGTGACATAAGCTTATTGAGAGGGACTAACACTATGCAAAAATTTGGATTAGCAGGCAGATTCTGCCCTCCTAAACGTGCATGTCAGCAGCATGAACACACATGAAGAAGCTAATTCTGAAAAACCAAGTTTCTCAGTCAAAATTTCCTCATAGCTCAGTCATCTCTTAATTATATCCAGAAGGATTAAACCTTAAGCTGTAATGACTCATCTATCATGTGTGAGCAGGATTATCAGGTGTGTAGCAAGATGGCCGCGCCATGTAAATCTAGCGTGAATAATCTTTTACTAAACTTTCTTCTTTTGACTAGAGGTCCACTTTAAGCCGTATGCTTATGGATGTACATTGACATTAAGAGGTGTCAAGATTAAAACGTGCCTAGTCATGTAAATCTCCTAAATACAGCCTTGCTGATAGAGCTACAGTCTTGGCCTTAATGTTGGCCAAAGTATTGTTGGCCTTAAAGTATTTCTCACAGAAAAGGATTGCAGTAACACGTTTTGCTATACACATGTTTATTCCCTTTGTGTGTATTGTAACTAAACCAGAAAAGGGAGGTAAAAAAAAAAAGCTAATTGGACATAATGTCACACCAAAATCCAAAAATGTGCTGGACAAAATTATTGTCACCCTTAACTTAATATTTGGTTGCAAACCCTTTGGAAAAAATAACTGAAATCAGGTCGCTTCCAAAACCTTCAGTAAGCGTCTTACACCTCTCAGCCAGAATGTTGGACCACTCTTCCTTTGCAAACTGCTCCGGGGCTCTCTTATTGGAAGGGCGTCTTTTCCCAGCAGCAATTTTAAGATCTCTTCACAGGTGTTCAATGGGATTTAGATCTGGGCTCATTACTGGCCACTTCCGAACTCTTCAGTGCTTCGTTGCCATCCATTTCTGGGTGCTTTTTGATGTGTGTTTGGGCTCATTGTCCTACTGGAAGACCCAAGATCTCTGGTGCAAACCCAGCTTTGCCGATTGTGCAACCCAAAATCTGTTGGTAATCCTCAGATTTCATGATGCCTTGCACATATTCAAGGCACCCAGTGCCAGAGGCAGCAAAACAACCCCAAAACATCACTGAACCTCCACCATATTTCACTGTAGGTACGGTGTTCTTTTCTTTGTAGGTCTGATTCCATTTTCGAAAAACAGTACAATGATGTGCTTTACCAAAAAACTCTATCTTGGCCTCATTTACCCAGAAGGTTTTTTGGCTTACTCAAGTGCATTTTGGCAAAACGTAGTCTTGCTTTTTTAGGTCTCTGTGTCAGCAGTGGGGTCCTCCTTGGTCTCCTGCCATATCATTTCATTGCATTTCATTTAAATGTCGACAGATAGTTCGGGCGAACACTGATGCTTCTTGAGTCTGCAGGACAGCTTGAATATCTTTGGAACTTGTTGGGGGCTGCTTATCCACCATCCAGACTATCCTGCATTGACACTGTTCATCAATTTTTCTCTTTCGCCCATGTCCAGGGAAATTAGCTACAGTGCCATGGGTTGCAAACTTCTCGCTAAAATTGCACACTGTGGACAGAGGCAAATCTAGATCTCTGGAGATGGACTTGTAACTTTGAGATTGTTGATATTTTTCCACAATTTTGGTTCTCAAGTCCTCAGACAGTTGTCTTCTCCCCTTTCTGTTGTCCATGCTTAGTGTGGCACACAGAAACACAATGCAAATAATATGTGAACTCTCCTTTTTATCTGCTTTCAGGTGTGATTTTTATATTGCCCACACCTGTTACTTGCCCCAGGTGAGTTTAAAGGAGCATCACATGCTTGAAACAATCATAGTTATCCACAATTTTGAAAGGGTGCCAATAATTTTGTCCAGCCTATATTTGGAGTTTGATGTGACATTATGTCCAATTTGCTTTTCCATCCCTTTTTTGGTTTAGTTCCAATACACACAAATGGAATAAACGTGTATATCAAAACACGTGTTACTGCAATCCTTTTCTGTGAAAAAATACCATTTTGTGAGTACTCACCTGAAAAATGGATATTGTTGGTGTGCCACACACCCCGCTTCACTTCTTAAATATTCATCCATTATTGGGTTAATCCACCGCAGGTAACGTAGTACAGAGAGGAAGTCTTGTAACGAGCCCCCTTCCGGCCTATATATACCTGGTACCTCCCTTCAATCACCAGTATATTTAAAAAGCAGAAAGACAAGGTACCAGTATTCCACCGGTAACCTCAAAAATCAATTTTGATATAAATAAAAAAGGGCTTCACCATATAAATGCTTCGGTAATACCGAAAAGGGTGGGGGTGAAGTGGGGTGTGTGGCACACCAACAATATCCATTTTTCAGGTGAGTACTCACAAAATGGTATTATTCTTGGTGTGCCACACACCCTGCTTCACTTCTTAAATATTCATCCATTATTGGGACATCCAAAAGCAGTGTCCACAAGGGAAGGGCATCTCAAGGCCAGGTGAAGCATAACTTAAATGACTGCAGTCTGCAGAACTTTGCGGCCAAAAACAGCATCCGCTGAGGCCCGCACATCAACTTTGTAAAACTTAGAAAAAGTGTGAACAGAAGACCAAGTGGCGGCCTTACAAACCTGTTCAACAGAAGCTTGGTGCTGAAATGCCCAAGACGCCCCAACAGCGCGAGTGGAATGAGCAGTGATACGAAAAGGGGGAACTCTTCCCTTAGCAGAATAGGCCGCAGTAACGGCCTGACGTATCCACTTGCTAATGGCAGATTTGGCTGGTGCCAAACCCTTCTTAGGCCCATGGGGCACAACAAAAAAGGAATCTGTCCTACGAAAAGGAGACGTGATAATCAAGTAGTACTTAACACAGCGTACTACATCCAAACAATGCAAAACACTCTCTTTGTCATTCTTAGGATTAGGACACAAGGAGGGAAGAACAATATCTTGGTTCAAATGAAAAGCAGAAACAACCTTAGGAAGAAAGTCTGGCTTGAACCGAAAGACCACTTTATCCTGATGCCTCTCAAAGTAAGGCGCCTGGATAGTTAAGGCCGCCAACTCTGAGACACGCCGGACAGAAGTGATAGCTACCAAGAAGACAATCTTCTGAGTCAGGGTAGACAAAGCAATATCTTGCAAAGGCTCAAAAGGAGGAGCCTGAAGAGCAGAAAGAACCAAATTCAAATCCCAAACAGGGAGTAATGGTTTCCTGGGAGGCCGCACATGCGTAACCCCCTGGAAAAAAGTCTTAACTAAAGGTTTAAGCGCAACACGCTTCTGAAAAAGATAAGATAGATAAGGCAGAGACCTGCCCTTTCAACGTACTTAGCTGGAGACCAGAGTCCAGCCCTGATTGTAAAAACTCCAGAATCCTGGAGACCGAAAAGACCCTACAAGGAAAAGATCTTATCTCACACCAAGCGATATAGGCTTTCCAAGTCCTATAGTAGGTGATGGAAGAAGACCTCTTCCAGGCACTGATCAGAGTCTTAATGACTGAATCAGAAAGATGCTCCTCCTTCAGGATGGAGGTTTCAGCAGCCAGGCCATCAAACCCAGCGCTGGTAAATTGGGGTAACACAATTGACCCTGAGTGAGCGGATCGGGTCGAAGAGGCAGAACGAACTGGTCCACTGCCAGCCGAACGATGTCTGCGAACCTCACTCGTCTTGGCCACCTTGGGGCCACGAGAACGGCGTACACCTTTTCCAGAGCCAACTTCTGAAGAACCCTGCCCAGCATGGGCATCGGAGGAAACAGGTATAGAAATCCTAGAACTCCCCAGATCAGGGACATGGCATCCACTGCCAGAGCCAGAGGATCCTGGGAGAGCGACACGAAGTTCGGGAACCTGTGATAGTGATGAGGGGCCAACAGGTCCACCTCCGGGGTCTCCCATTGGAGACACAGTAAGCGAACCACCCGAGGATGGAGAGCCTATTCTTCCAGACGGGGAGAGCCCTTGCTCAACCGGCCCACTACCTGTTTCATCAGCTCTGGAATGTAAACCGCCGAGAGACAGGGAACATGGAACACTGCCCATGTCCGGATCAGGGACACTTCTCTGAGAGTACTCAGACTGCGCGTCCTTCCCTGAAGACCAACGTAAGCAACCGCTGATTGTCTGAACACATCTGGACCAGAAGGCCCAGAACGTACCGAGTCAGGAGAGCAAGCACCTGACGGATGGTTCTCAGATTCAGAATATTGATGGGTAAGTGGGGCCTTTAAGCTCTCCACTGCCACTGAAACCGCAACTCCTTCCAGAATCTGCCTCATCCCGACAGACTGGCGTCCGTGGTGACAATTTTCCAAAGGGGGGTCAGGAAAACCCTGCCCTACACAAGATTGGTCGAGACCAAGCACCACAGGAGGGACTGCCGTACACGGGAGGACAACTGGAAGGACTGATCCAGCGACTGAGGTTGCTGGTCCTAACACGCTAACAGAAATAGCTGAAGCGTTCTCGTGTGAATTTGGGCAAAAGAAAGACACACTCCGTCTTGATGAGAGTTCAGGCCAGGATGAACCGACCCATGAACGGACCGTGAAGGAGGGTGAGACTCGAATTCCAGGTCGTAACCGGGCGACACTACCTCCTGGATCCATCTGCCTGGAACCACTTGGTTCCAATGGTAGAAGTGTGGCAATAGTCCCCCCACCCACACGGGTGAGGGCAGCCCCTCATTGCTGAGTGAGCTTATCAGCAGGTTTGGGCTTGGTGCCCCAGGACTGAGTGGGCCGGCCACGGCCCCTCCCCCGAGTCCAACCTGCGCCACTGGTAGCGGGAAAGGACGCACCCCTGCCCGCTCTGAATCCTCGAAAGGAAGGCCTACCGGAACTTGCCCCCCTAAAGGGGCCACGGGGCCTCTTGCGTTGTGGCATCTTACCACCCTTTGCGACAGAATCAATTTTCTCCCCGAACAGACGCAACCCCAAAAAGGGGAGAGCTGTGAGCACCTTTTTGGAAGCCGTGTCCGCTGACCACTGACGCAGCCATACTGACCTGCGAATAGCCACCAGCATAGCTGCTGCCTTGCTACTCATAGTCAGCGCATCGTCCTGAGCAGCCAGGACATAAGCCACAAAAGATTCACACTGCTTAAGCGCAGTGAACTGTTTGCAAGCGGGATTAAGATCCTCATATAGCCCCTGAATTAAGGACTTAATTGCCAATAGCAGAAGGGCTGAAGCACATACCGGGCGCAACGCTGACCCGGAATAGATAAAACCATGTCGAGCGTATTGGTCAATCCGACGATCTTCCCCATCTTTAGGGACAATGGTCTCAGCAGATTGTACCATAGCCGAGCTGGAGAGCCCTAGTACAGGGGTATCGACGTCAGGAGGGACAGACCAAAGCTTCACCAATTCTGGTGGAAAAGGATAACGCTTTTCCCAACTGGAAGGAATTCCAGATAACCGCGTGGGATGTTCCCATTCTTTAAGAACCACCCTCTCAAAGTGGTGTTGTCTGGGAAAAACCAAACGCGGCTGAGGATCTTTAAACAACTGACCCCTTGGCGGGGTGGCCGCCTCAGGCGTATCTAAACTCAAAATTTTAAACATTTGAGCCAGAATGGAGGGGGTGTCAAAAACAACCCCCTCTGACCAATCGCCAATCTCATCAGCCACAAGCTGACCTGTCGGCTCATCTGACTCCGACGGGAATTCATCCTCGTCCGGGGATCCATCGGACCATTCCACAGGTTCACAAAACTGGTCCTGTGGAGCCGAAGGTACCGGAGCCAGGTGCCTTCGTTTTGCAGCGGCCTCTAACGCTGCTTTAACGGGCATTACTTTCCGGGGGCTGGGCTGTGCTGCCGCCTCGGAATGCGAATCCCCACTTTTGACAGTGTCATGCGGGGTCCGGAATAGGGAGGGAGAGGTAGGAGATGATGAAGGATGCGATGGCCCCGCAGCCGAAGCAACGGACTGGCGCGCAATAGTCTGTTTTGCACAAGGGATGCAAATAAAGACATCATCAGCTGGGAGTGGAACCCCACAACCTACGCACCCCCCGAACGGCTCAGCAGAACCGTTTCCGGAAATTACGGAAGCCTCCATATGGTGATTTATGGTATTCGCAATACTGGGACTTTTAAGGCATAAGCCAACCCGGGATGCTCCTTTATTAGTAATGTCCCGGAAGGGAGGATTTTTTTTTTTTTTTTTTTAAGTTAAGGTCCCCTTTAATAAACTATATATATATATATATATATATATATATATAGTCTATGTATATATACATTCAAATAGATATCCCAATAATTAGCCAGGCACATAGAGCCGGAGGGCCACCATAAGCAGGGATCCCAGGATCTGTAAGGAAAGGAAAAACCATCAGATCCTCACATGTGTATAAACAAACATATAAGCATGGCACCAAAGTGCCCTTAAATAAGAGCCAAATCACGCCCCCTTAATACAAAGTGACTCCCCACTATATTACTGCAAGGAATGCATTCCCCATTTAACGGCCCCAACGGGAGGGGCCGCTTACCTGGTCAGCGAGGGCAGCAGCCGGAACAAGACTGCAGCCAGCAGCCAGCACGGAAGACAAAGTGCGGCCGTGCGCCCACGCGACTTCCTGCATTTGAAGGAAGCAAAACGCTGGGCCCGCCGCAGACGCCGCATGACGTCGGCGCCGCGCCCCCGACGCCGCGTCAGCGGGACCCGCCCCCCCTACGCCGATCAGCTGGAAATCACTCTCAGCTGGGCCACTACACGTGCGCCCAGGCGGCGGAGGGGGGAGGGTAAAGACTGCATGGCGCTGTTCAAATGAATACATAAAATGCCAGGCGGGGAGAGGGGAGAGGAGAGGGGGGAGGGGGTAGGGGGCCACAAAGCAACAGTCTGCAAGAGAAGTGGCCAGCCCCTACCCAGCGCAGCCTGCCCTTAAAGCAGACCAAAAATATACACATGCTGAATACAGTGAATGCATAATCATGAACACACACACATGTTAAAATGCAGTGATACAAGTGAAACACACATACTAAAAGCACACCCTCACACCCCCCCCCCAATAGTGAAGGGAGAAGGGACCGTAACGGGAGAATAAGGGGCTACGGGGACCCTCGGGACAGGGGCATCCCATTTCCGGATCACCATGCCGGATAGCCGCATTGCCCCACGCATGAGGTCGAGCGGTAGGAGATAAGCTCCTAGGCACTTAAAGTGCCATCTACCATTTGCCCGGTGAGCAGCCTAGGCTGGGAGGCTTCCATTCCACCATAAAGGTATACAAACTCAAACCGGGCAGAAATAGACCAAAAGGGGGGTGGCGGGGTAAGAATACCCCGGCCTACCTGTAAGCAGGAGACTTCCATCTTCTGACTTGTCAGCAAGCAGAGAGAAAAAATACTGGTGATTGAAGGGAGGTACCAGGTATATATAGGCCGGAAGGGGGCTCGTTACAAGACTTCCTCTCTGCACTACGTCACCTGCGGTGGATTAACCCAATAATGGATGAATATTTAAGAAGTGAAGCGGGGTGTGTGGCACACCAAGAATATACTTACATTTCTTGAAAAAACTTAGGGGTGCCAACATTTACAGCCATTACTGTATATACTTGGCAGCACCCTGTTCTCTGTGGCCATGCTTTTTCCAATTACAAATTGCACTACATTGTATATGTTAACTCAACAAGAACATTTTTAAGGCTTCTGTAAGCAACTGTTGGTCTTACATGTGCATTGTGTTAAGAAATAAATGAAAGAATATTATCCAAGGCCTTGTCAGGAAAGCAGGGGGATAGAGTGACACATTGGGCCTTGGAACAAGCAGGCTTTTGTCAGTAGCACAGCACAAACAGCACAGTCAACATTCTCCATGGTTCATTGTTGACCGCTGCGGGCCTTCCATTCAGAGGAGTAAGCAAGCACACAATTTTCAAGGCATGGCTAAAAGCGATGGCCGACTGCCAATCAGATAAGCCACTTATTGTTAGAACTCTACATAGAAGGACACCACAAAGAAGCCTGTTTACTGGTTTCGATCGGATACCTGGAAGAGCATGTATGCATCTTTAGCACATGGCTTCAGAGTGCTGACGGATCTCCTATTGCTGTTTCCAGTGACAGGCACCACCGGCTCGACAACATCTGCAAACAATAAAGAGACAGGATTTATTCCTCCACATGCTGACCCATCGGAAAGACCCTTATGTTTTACCGGATTAGCAACATGCTTCATTTAGGTAAATTGCCACAACACAGAGGTCACATCTGGCTTTTATTACATACAAATGGCCAAGAACGACATGTAACACATAAACATGAAAGACAAGACCACAACCCTCCTTCAATACCTTGCTCGTTTTACCTTGTACAATGATAGTTTATTGGGGTCTCAACTGATTAGCCCTTTTATATATCAAATCATTGAACTATGATTTATCATGCATTTCTGTCCTTTAAGTGGACCTAAACCTGAAGTCTCGCCTCAGCTAACCCCATTTAACTTAAAGAGGACCAAAATCCTTGGCGGCAAGGACTGGCCGATTTCCTATCTCAAGGTGGAGTGCCCACTGTGAGAAATACCCTGAGATCAATATAAAGGGTACCTTCCGGCAATCCCATGGCACATTTGCAGGCCGCTATCTCATCCCCAGCATCTCTGCGACTCCAAGCAATTTATTCAGATAGGCTAAGAGTGTGATTCAAACAGAGCTTTACGTAGTGCAGCACACGGCATAGAGCGCTGATCAGGTGAGAGCCCCCAAATGAGCCGTGGGATCGCAGGCGAGGCAAAAGTGATCCCAGGGAGAGTCACACACAGGGGCATTCCAAATTGGAATGCTTCCATGGAAAAGGGGCAATATTTTTGGTCCCTGTACCATGTAAAGCTAGGTGCCCCCTGAATCATATGGATAAAAAAGCTCTCCCTCCTGAAAAGCTTAAAAAGACCTTCTACCATCAAGAACAGGACACAGCGACCAGCCACAGAACCATAAAGCCTATGAGCCCACAAAGCAGATGAAACATAGATTTACATGTATTTTCTTTTTAAGTTAAGAAAACAGAGACAACATGGGGTCCACCCTCCCAAGGCTACCAGCTGTTACAATAGGCCAAATGGCTCAAAGATCCTTGGCCACAGGCAGTGGCGTGCTTGGCTACCACGCAACCCAAGCAATCTCAGGGGTCCCCAGAACTCAGCAGAGTGCACACTGCAGAAAAGAGCAGGGCAGTAATCGAGGGCACCGGGGAAAAGGGCAAAGATGGGGAGAAGGCAAAGATGAGGGTGCAGCAGGGAACAGGACAAAGATGGGGAGCAGGGCAGAGATGTGGGTACAGCAAGGAAAAGGGCCAAGATGGAGATGTGGGTGCATTTAGGAGCAGGTCAGAGATGTGGGTGCAGCAAGGAACAAGGCAAGGATGAGGAGCAGGGTGAAGATGTTGAAAACCTTGGGTTTTGTTCCTCTTTAAAGTGCACCTATACTCAGATAGAAGGTCTATGTGGTCACCTTCCATCCCCAGCAATGTGCTCCAAAACTTCATTTACAACCAAACTGTCACATAATGGCAGTTAGGTTGAACTGCTCCCCATTGCTGAGCTGTGTGTATGCTGACTACATCATCACTGGGGGTGGGGCTGCTCAGCCAGAGAGCAATATGTCCAACTGCATCCAGTTTGTGTTGTTATGGATATTGGGCAAAGGCTGAGGTATAAAAAGAAACACAGGTTGGGGATAGAAGGTGACTAGATATACTTCCCTCTGAGTACAGGTGCACTTTAATATTGTATTTTGTTACATAAAAATGCCTTTGACACAAGTTTGCATGGAGCCCCAGTAGGGTTGCCACTTGGCCAATATATTTTTTTACTTTACTGGCCTGGCGGTGCTGGTATTTGTTTTTTTATACGGGTAATTTTAATTGTGGGAATACTTTCTCATCCTTAATTACCAGTAAAAAACAAGTACCAGCCCCACCAGGCCAGTGGCCAGTAAAGTAAAAAAAAAAAAAAAAATACTGACCAGGTGGCAACTTTAAGGCCCAGAAATGATGACTTGCCGGCCCCCCACCCTTTCAACTGTTACAGGAACCCTCAGGACAAGTTTACAAGTAGAGAAAGATTTAAAAACACACACTGTGACAAAGTATTTTACTAAATCGATATCAACATTTTTTTTTTAAATACAATTCTGTGAAACTCACCTGCAGAATTGTTTTTTAGTATATCAATGGGTCGTCCCAGTGATGACATGTGGGTATTCCGCCCCCAGGGGGCGCTCGACTGCAAGATCAAAAGCTGTCGCTCCTCCCAGCCCCCTATAAAGGCAGGTGTCTCTGGTCCAAGAAACCATGTTACTTCACATAGCTACAGCTATACTGTACTGTGCTGTACTCTCTCCAACAAAAAACAAAGGACAACAAGAGATAATGAAACAAGGGCGGGGTGGGACGACCTGGACTGGATATACTCAAAAACAATTCTACAGGTGAGTTTCACAGAATTGTATTTTTCCCTATATCCAGTCCAGGTCGTCCCAGTGATGACATGTGGGACATCCAAAAGCAGTGTCCAATTAGGGTGGGATCCCCAGTGCGGAACAGCATGTAGTTTATTTCACTACCGCCTGAAGCACCTTTCGGCCAAAGACAGCATCAGCTGAGGCCCTAACATCAACCTTGTAGAATTTTGTAAAAGTATGAACAGAAGACCAAGTGGCGGCCTTACAAACTTGTTCAACCGATGCCTGGTGCTGAAAAGCCCAGGAGGCACCAATAGCTCTGGTAGAATGAGCTGTGATCCGAAAAGGGGGTTCCTTCCCCTTGGCAGAATATGCTTGCACTACCGCCTGTCTGAGAGTGGACTTGGCTGGTGGCAAACCTTTCCTAGAGCCCTCTGTTAGGACAAAGAGCAAATCCGATTTCCTGAAGGATTCAGTCACAACCAGGTAATACTTAATGGCTCTGACCACATCCAAGGCATGGAGGGTCCTTTCCTTAGAATTAGTCGGTGCTGGACACAAAGAAGGCAAGACAACTTCCTCATTAAGGTGAAAGGGTGAAACGACCTTAGGCAAAAAATCAGGTTTAAAGCGAAAAACCACCTTATCCTTATGCCGCTCAAAATAGGGAGGCTTCATACAAAGCGCGGCCAGCTCTGATACGCAACGCACCGAGGTGATTGCTACCAAAAAGACCACCTTGAGGGTCAAAATAGGCAATGCAGCATCGCACGAAGGTTCAAAGGGAGGCCCCTGAAAAGCAAACAGTACTAAATTCAAGCCCCACACCGGTATCACTGACTTAAGCGGTGGGGGGACATGGGTGACTCCCTGGAAAAAGGTCTTGATCAACCTATGATTGGCGATGGATCTCTGGAAGAAGATGGCCAAGGCCGAGACCTGGCCCTTGAGGGTGCTCAGCTGGAGACCCAAGTCTAAGCCATGTTGTAAAAACTCCAGAATCCTAGAAAAAGAGAATGTGCGGCAGGGAAAACTCTCGCACCAAGCAATGAAGGCGTGCCAGGTCCACGTCCGGCTGACCCCAGCGGAGACACAGAGCGTGAAAGGCCTTGTTGCTGAGAGACCATTCCCCCAGGCGTGAGGTGCCCCTTCTCAGCGAGTCTGCCTCTTGGTTTTCTACCCCGGGAATGTAAACCGCCGAAATGCAGGGGACATTCTCCTCTGCCCAAAGCAGAATCTGGGTCACCTCCTTGAGGGCTCGCTTGCTCCGAGTCCCGCCCTGGTGATTGATGTAGGCGGCAGCCGCCTGGTTGTCCGAGCAAACCTGGATCGCACGACCCCTTAAGTGGGGAGTCAAGCGAAGAAGCACCAACCGGATAGCTCTCAGCTCCAAGAGATTTATGGGTAAGCGGTTATCCTGCGGACCCCACTGACCCTGGATCTTCTGCGTCTGCCAAACGCCCCCCCAGCCGGTCAGACTGGCATCTGTGGTAACAATCTTCCAACGGGGAGTCAGAAAGGACTTGCCAACCAATAGGTTCCTGGAGTCCAGCCACCACAAGAGGGAATGCCTGGCCAGGGGGGGGGGGGGGGACAGTGAAAATTCCTGTTCCAGCGACTCCTGCATCCGGTCCCAGCCGGTCCACAGGTTCAATTGAAGAGGTCTCATGTGAAATTGGGCACTGCCTCGAAGCACGACACCATTAGGCCCACCAGTCTCATCCCCAGACGGATCGATGGCCGTTGACAAGACAGCAAGGCCTGCACCTGCGTCTGGAGGCCCAAAACCTTCTGCTGTGGCAGAAGACCTTGACCTGAGAGGTGTCTATCGTCATGCCCAGGAAGGACCTCACTGTTGAGGGAGTGATAGAAGACTTTGGGTAGTTGACTACCCAGCCGAAGGCTTCGAGAGTGGACAACACCGTCCGAGTATCTATCTCGGCCTGCTGAAGAGACTGAGCCGCAATCAGTAATTCGTCCAGATAGGGCAACACACGAATGCCCTGATTCCTCAGAATGGCCATGATGCCCGCCAGCACCTTGGTGAAGACGCGGGGTGCTGAGGAAATCCCAAATGGCAGAGCCACAAACTGGTAATGCTGGTCCTCCAGAGCAAACCTCAGGAACTTCTGATGTCCCATGAAAATCGGGATGTGCAGATAAGCATCCCTGATGTCCACCGTGGTCATGAAGTCGCCGGGTCGAAGCTAGCTCACTGCCGACCGCAAGGCTTCCATGCAGAAATGTCTGACTCTGACAAATCTGTTGAGACCCTTCAGGTCCAGGATAGGTCTTAACGTTCTGTCCTTCTTGGGAACTGTGAACAGATTAGAGAAAAAACCTTGACCCTGTTTCTGACGAGGTACAGGACAAATCACATCTAACCGCAGGAGGTGTTGCACGGCCATTCTCAAACCTTGTGCCTTCAATGGGTTTTGGGATATCCGAGATGGAAGAAATTTTGTGGGCGGCCTGACTGCCAGCTCTATTTTGTACCCGGAGGACACCACCTCCTGAATCCACCGATCTGAGACGTGTCGTCTCCAGATATGAGCAAAAAGCAGAAGCCGGACACCATCATCCATGGCAACAAAGGCAATAAAATCCACGCAAGCCTTGAGGTCTTTATACTCCTCCGCCAGCTTGCGAGCCTTAGCGCTATACACAAGGCGTCTCGTCTCACCTTCTTTCTGATGGCCAAGGAGACAATAGCCGTGGCACACACAGGACGAATCAAGGCACCAGCAAAGGTGAAGGCATGACAGACCAGCTGATCCATGCGCTTGTCAGCCAGGTCACGTAAGGAAGCAGTATCAGGTGATGGCATAACAGTAGTGTTGGACAACCCCGTCACAGGGGAATCCACCTTGGGAGGACGGGACCATAGCCGGACCAGCTCCTCCGGGAAGGGATACCGCCTATCCAGCACCGACGGTAGCTTGTTAGGCCTTTCCCATTCCTTGAAAATCATATTAGAAAAATGGGCCTGCTCAGGAAAGACACGCCTCTGTCTTTCAGGCGTAAACAAATCACCTTGCTTCCTCTTAGCCACTCTGGGAGGAACAATGTGTAATGTCTCAAACACTGAGGTAAGCAATTTCTCCGTATCATCAGGGAGCCACGCATCCTCATCCGCAGAGGAGCCATACAAACTGTCATCACCCGCAGAATAATCCGCTGTGGAACGGGAATCATCTGGTAACTCGCCTTCCTCCACAGAGCCTAGATCGTCAAAAAGATCGTCATTATCCGAGTAAACGGCTCGATGTGCGGATTCTTACTCGTGGCCTTCGCGAGATCTGTCTCTCGAGATTGTCCACCCTATGTGCCAAATCAACTTGGGACCCCCGGCTGGCTTCCCCCTCGCTGAGGGCTGAGTGCAGCAGCGGAGGGTCCAGAGAGGCCGCAGGCAGTGAAGGGCTGGGGGCAGGGACGCCCGCCCTTCCATGGTTCAAAATGATGCTCCTGGCGCAAGTGGTGCAAACAGTGCTGAATCCGCCTAGAGGATTTGCACTGCACAGGGGGCAGAGCTTCACCCACCCAGATGGGGCCCCCAGCTCACTATCCCGAATTGCCTCTATTATGGTGATTAGAAAAGAATTGGCAAATGCAGGTTACAAGGCACTAACGGCCCAAACCTAAATGATCCCACTTATATGATCCCTCTTATGTGATCCCTCTTAATAATAAGGGGGGGCGGGGAACCGGGACCACAACCCTCAATCACTGGGCCCACCTAAACAGAGACAAAAGATAGGGCCATCAGTATCCCACAAGCACATGCAAAAAATCACAATAAATCATTAATAAGAGGGACTCACAACACCGACAGGAGCGGGGTTGCAGCATCGCAGAGGTCCCAGGCAAGGAGGGCAGCAGCACAAGATGGTGAGGAGGAGCCTTCCACACCATGCAGCAGCTTGGGCGCCATCCGTAAGGGGCGGGCCGCACGACGATGACGCGAAAAGTGTCAGCGTGCGGTCCCGCTCCCCCCGGCGGCGCGAAAAAAGCGCAAGCCCACCAGGGAGGCCAGATTCACGGCGAGGGAAGACAATGTCCGCCATAGCCTCAGGGCGGCCCGCCGCGGCCACACACACATCAGCCCGTGCGGCGCGCACCGGCACATGTCACTGACAAAAACCGTGCGAGCGGTGTCCCGTCCCCCTCCTCACAGCGTAAGTGCAAGGCCAAGATGGAGGGGAGAGGGAGGCAGCCAGACCCGAGGGAGGTAAGCATAAGTGCACAGCAAACAGTAAAATTGCACAAGCACACACAGCAACCCAAAATAAAGCTTGTGGGATGGGGAGGGATAAAAGACTTCTAGTCAGCAATGTGGTTCCCCCAATAGGCTCACCATCAGCCTATGGCCGGCTACCCATTAATCAGGGTCTGCGGCCCAGAGCCTAGCTCTGCCAAAAACGCCTGACCCCGGCGTTCTCCCTACCATCACAATCCCGAGTCAGCCATGGCTGGGAGGCAGGAGTGGGTCTCACGGGATCATGGTAATAGGGGCCGCAGCGGCCGACGGGCTAGGAGGCCCTGCTCAGCTGCCAAAATTCCAAGAGAGAGTATCCAACGATCTTCAGCAGCCAGACTGCAAGATGAACACTGGGAAATGATAGAGAGACACCTGCCTTTATAGGGGGGCGGGAGGAGCGACAGCTTTTGATCTTGCAGTCGAGCGCCCCCTGGGGCAGAATACCACATGTCATCACTGGGACGACCTAGACTGGATATAGGGAAAACAATGTTTTAAGCACAAATAGTTCTGTGTCCAAGCAGTGTAGCTTTAGCTATGGGTCCATACAAATCTTCAACACTGATGCAGTGAACACTTGTAACCTTTGTAGAATTACCTGGGGAATGACTAACACACAAATGAACTGGAGTTTTTTAGCCCATTACCTTTATGCCTTTCATCTTCTGCCACCATCCTTTCAAACACCACAGTAACCACTTGCCGTACAGTGGCAGCAGCGGTGTTATTAGTTATGTTATCCTTTGTAAAGTGCAGCCTGAAGCAAAGGACGATTGCCTGAAAACAATAGCGGAGTTGTTACAGTTAGGAAATAAGGCAAACGAATAGCATAATAAGAAAAACTACTAAAACAAAAAAAACATAGAGGATGAATGTGAGGTTACATTTTTGGCAGTAAAAGATAGCAAGATTACTCCCCAACTCCTTCCTCTCACCCTGCTAAGCATGACAAAATTGACAAAAGTAGACCAATCACCGGCAATGTTGGTAGTGGAGTCGCTGACTGACTAGGTGCCGCTGGGGCATCCTGATTAGGGATGTCCTCAGAGTCAACCACCCCCGTTGCCCACAGTGGGCCGCAAACTCTTACCTTTCCACCAGAGGGACTCCAGCCATATGGATGTCCCCCTCAACACACGCCTGACACAATGCGGTACAGAAGCCTTTTAGGGTGTTGGACCACTTTAAATGTTTGCCCTCATATTTGTATGATTTTTGTAATAGAGTTTCCTGTCTATATATTTACATATATGTTCTTGTATAAACTCTTGGTTCTTGTTGGAACAGTCCAGACAATGTCAATAATAAACCTGTAAGGAGATCATCTGAAACCTGTCCCATGTGCCCCTCCTCCATTTCCTGCAGCATACAGTAGATGCTGTGGCAGGTCTCCCCCTCCTTTTAACAACATTCCTCCAAAACACATGCACGCATATGGTAAGATGGCTGCCCCTATAACTCAGAACTTCACACATGAGTGAGCCTGGCACACGGTGGCCACATTTTTGCGTGGTTGTGGAATAAAGAAAAGGAGGACAAATTCTGAAACCTGCTACAGCATCTACCGCACACTGCATGAAATAGAGAAGAAGCACATGGGGCAGGCTTCAGATAAGCTCCTTGCTTCCTTATTATTGCCATAGCCTGGACTGTCACTATAAAACTATCTGGAACCTGTGTCACACAAGTCTGCAGTTTGGTTCTGTGATGTCTAGGTAATGGCAGGGTTATATGTCAAGCAAGCATGTGTACTGGCAGAGGGGAAAGACATGATCCACTTTGAGGTGCAGTGGCAGGTTGTATGGAGTGATAAGTGTATGGGAAGGCCAGAAAAGGCCCTCTACTGTGCTTGAGCCAAACTACTTTTTGACCACCAATGTAAGTTACTTTTGAGGGAAGAAATCTACGCTTCTGTGTTGTTTACCTTCTCTGCAAAAAAAAAAAAAATGTGGATATTATATCCTAAAGCGGTCTAAAACACTTAAAGTGGACTAACACCCACCGCTAATCGGCCCGGGAATCAACAGCTCCCTCCCCGTGGGGCATCTGAAATCGGGATGCCCCGCTGTGTGAAACCCCCCCTGGACGCCCACAAACCTTACCTTCTCCCCGTTCCAATGGCGCATGCGCTGCTGCCTCTTGCGCGTCCCTCTAGCAGGGCGCGCACCTGCGCCGGCCATTCACGAACGGCCGGCGCGGGCGCGCTCCCTGTAAGAGGGACACGCGAGAGGCGGCCTCCAGCGGCCTCAGCTTGTCCGTCGGCGGTGAGGTGAGTTTTTTGGGCCTTTCACACAGCGGGGCGCCCCCAATCGGGGTGCCCTGCGGAAGTGGACCA
The DNA here is from genome assembly GCA_027917425.1 of Gastrophryne carolinensis. Lineage (NCBI taxonomy): Eukaryota > Metazoa > Chordata > Amphibia > Anura > Microhylidae > Gastrophryne > Gastrophryne carolinensis. The sequence continues at coordinate 149,808,708 of CM051238.1, read as the reverse complement.
ACACCCAGGATAGTGAAAATCCTGGGTGTTGGACCACTTTAAGTGGAAACTCCACAAAACTAAAACCAGACCTAAAACCATAGGTTTTGTGGATGTGGTGAGCTGGCTTGCTTTCTTTTGATGTGCTAAAACCATAGGTTGCCAGAGGACACTAGACTTCATTGGTTACCTGTCACCCACTCCTGCACCACTGGCCGGAAGAAGTAGCTGATGAGGCGGTGGGCATGGCTTGTGTATAATGGCTCTCATTTAGAACAATTGGCACCTCTGGATACAGGAACTTCCCCTGGAACTCCTTGATTTGAGGTCCATGAAAGTTGACTTTCTATTTAAAAGGGGCAGATGTCCTTTCTTCATCCCATAGCCCCTGCAACACTTTTGCCATTTTCAGCTGCTATGTGTCTGGACCGTTTTTATATTGGAGGAGCACTGGTGGCAGGAAATCTGTGCTGTGGCATCCAGTTTTCCCATAAAATGAACAATGTAGCACTTAAGCAGTTAAAAAAGCTAAACTGGGGGCTAGGAGCTGGATTGACCTTGAGGTACCAAGAAGGGATCTGTCCCATAGGAACAGACTCAGGGCTGTATAGCTGGTATACATTCATTATTTTTCACATATAAATGCTATACTGTAATTCGATACTGTAAAAGATTGAGTTCCAAAATCTAATCTTTGACAGGCATTCAGTGTTCCCCAACCCTCTCCTTAAGGGCCACCAACAGGACATGTTTTGTAGATGTCCACTCTATAGCTCTATAGCCTGTGCATCTGGAAAGCTGGAAAACTTGTTGTGGCTCCGGAGAAGGTTGGAGAGCACTGCTGTAGTTCTTTAAACCGGACCTTCAGCATCATTTAACGAAAATCCTTAAAAAACTATTCCCCAGCATCTAAAATTAATATATTTTGAGTTTTTAGTTGCTTACTTATTTTTCTTTCTCTCGCTAGGATTCAACTCAGTTCAGGACTCTAGGATACGGGCACCGCCTTCTTGCCACAGAAGCGTTACATATTGAGGAGAGGAGAGGGGTGAAAAGTACAGGGGGGTGGGTTATAACAGTGCTTTGCTCAGACAAAGCAGAGCAGGGGTCAGGGAAAGCACAGTTTAAAGGCTCAGAAAATGCAGTAGGTTCAGGTAGGATGATTTTTAATGTGAGCAATCTGTATGTAAAGGGTGGGGGAAACATACAAGATAGGCTGTTATTCAGGGTGAAGGTCCATTTTAACAAATTGACCGATGTAGACATTTAGTGGAAAACATATGCGCATTGGTGATGATAACACAAGTGCACAATAACACCCAGCCACGGTTAAAATTAAATGGCCTTTACCTTTGATAAAGAGTCATCGTGAACCACTGTATTTGTTGTTAGCAATACCAAAACAGTCTGCAAAAGCTTCAGTTCCTCTAGACCGTTCTCCATAAGCTGCCACAACATGTTGATGATATTGCCAGCCGCTGACTTTGGATGAATAGAAAAAAAAAAAAGAGTCTGAATTATAACCACAGCAATTCTGAGGCTGACTCCGCACAAACAATTGATCTAAATATGTTGGATCATACACAAAAAAAAATACAATTCTGTGATTACTCACCTGTAGAATTGGTATTATGAGTATACAGTACGTTCTACTCCAAATCTAATACTTACAGTTGGGATATACTCTGCCAGATGGCGCTGGACTGCAGAGACATCGAAAATGGGCTCCTCCCGGCCCCTCAAATACCCGGGGACCTCCCACAAATCCCCAGCATTGAAAAGCAGTTAAGGAGAAGCCGGGAGAATTAAACAATCCAGACTATCAACTATAACAATGATAACAATCACCATACAGGGGATCCAAGATAATGCAAAACAAGGGTGGGTTGGAGCAGGACGTACTGTATACTCATAATACCAATTCTACAGGTGAGTAATCACAGAATTGTATTATTCTTAGTATACAGTACGTCCTGCTCCAAATCTAATACTTACAGCTGGGACATCCAATAGCAGTGTCCATAAAGTAGGGTGGGATCCCCAAGAAAAATCAGCAGCAGGCAGTTTAAACCACTGCCGCCTGCAGAACCTTTCAGCCAAAAACAGCATCAGCTGAGGCCCTAACATCAACCTTGTAAAACTTTGAAAAGGTATGAACAGAAGACCAAGGCTCTTATTTAACAAGGGATAGCACCAGGTAGCGAATGGTGAGCGAACGGTAATGATGCTCACCACCACGAGTACGCCGGCTCCCCTCCGCAATCACACATTTATCAAGCCGATCCTGCTTAGCGACTGACAGAGCGAAGATAGCGAATCATTCATCATTATTCCAGCCTCACCCCACAGCGCCAGCGAGCGACCTTGAACAGCGACAGGTATGACCTCTCGCTACCTGGCGCTCTCCAATGCATTTCATGGAGCAATCTTTAAATATTCATAATTAATTGCTATTAATTTTTTTTTTTTTTTTTTTTTAAATGTCAAAAATTCTGTGACCACTTCTGCAATGTTAGATATTTTTTTAAGTAAAAAAAAAAAAAAAAAAAAATTTGTGCAGAATTGATATTACATATTCATATTACAAAATGTTTTGAAAAACATGTTTTTTTTTTTTTCAAAAAATATGGTTGTTTGGGGGTTAAAAAACTACTTTTAACCCATCGCCGCCAGCGCTCTGGGGTTTAAACAAGCATTTCACAGCGCAAGAATTTTTGGAGCGTGATTTGTTAATGAATATGCTGGGAGCCGTTCGCTATGGCCGTTCGCTGTCATGCGCTCCCATACAGCGCGGAACCTGTCATACAGCGACTCCTAACCCCGTATTCAACATTACCGCACACCGACAGCCGAACAACGGCCAAGCACAGCGAATACTAGCGGCGCTGTGAAAATAACGCTACTGTCGCTCATCTGTCGCTACCTGGCGCTATTAATGAATCGGCCTGCAAGTAGCAGCCTTGCAAACTTGTTCAACAGAAGCCTGGTGCTATAAAGCCCAAGAGGCACCAATAGCACGAGTGGAATGAGCAGTAAGGCGGAAGGGAGGATTCTTCCCCTTAGCAGAGTAGGCCTGAATCACAGCCTGACGAATCCACTTGCTGATAGCAGACTTAGCCGGAGCCAGACCCTTCCTAGGACCAGAAGGGACCACAAAAATTGCATCAGTTTTCCTGAAAGGTGCAGTAGCCACCAGATAGTACTTCAGACACCTAACCACATCCAAAGAGTGCAAAACTCTCTCCTTAGCATTGCTAGGATTAGGGCACAAAGAAGGAAGAACAATATCCTGATTCAAATGAAAGGCAGACACTACCTGAGGCAGAAAGTCAGGTTTGAAACGAAACACCACCTTGTCCTGGTGCCTCTCATAGTAGGGGGGCTGAATGGACAGTGCCGCCAACTCAGACACACGCCTGACAGAAGTGATAGCCACCAGAAACACAACCTTGAGCGTAAGAATGGCCAAGGCAGCATCCTGCACAGGTTCAAAGGGAGCACCCTGCAAGGCTGACAGAACCAAGTTCAGATCCCAAACAGGCACCATAGGTTTACGTGGGGGACGCACATGAGTGACCCCCTGGAAAAAAGTCCTGATCAGAGGGTGCTGAGCAAAGAACTTCTGGAAGAAAATAGCCAGGGCAGAAACCTGACCCTTCAGAGTACTGAGTTGGAGCCCAATCTCCAACCCATGCTGCAGGAACTCCAGAATCCTGGGAATAGAGAACACACGACAGGGAAGAGACTGAGACTCACACCAGTCAATGTAGGCACGCCAAACCCTGTAATAAATGGAAGAGGAAGACTTCTTCCTAGCTTTAATCAAAGTATCCACAACTGAGTAAGACAGCCCCTTCTCCATCAAGATGGAGGTTTCAGCAGCCAAGCCGTCAAAGCCAGAGTTTGTAAATTGGGATGGCGTAGTGAGCCCTGAGTGATCAGATCTGGCACCAAGGGCAGAGCGTACTGATCTACTGCCAGCTGTACCACATCTGCGAACCACACTCTTCTTGGCCACCTGGGGGCCACCAGAATTGCTGGCACCCCTTCCAGAGCAATCTTGCGCAGAACCCTGCCAAGCAGGAGAATTGGGGGGAAGACATACAGGAACTGAAAGTCCTTCCATGACATTGCTAGTGCATCCGAGGTCAGGGCCAGAGGATCCCTGGACAGAGAGACAAAAGCTGGAAGATTGTGATTGTAGCGGGACGCAAACAGATCCACATCTGGTTGGCCCCAACGGTGACACAGAGATTGAAACACCATGCTGCATAGGGACCATTCTCCCTGGCGAGAGGTCCCCCTGCTCAGAGAGTCCGCCAGGTGATTTTCCACCCCCGGGATGTACACAGCTGAAATGCAGGGGACATTGGCCTCCGCCCAAGTCAGGATCAGAGACGCTTCCTGGAGGGCCCCCTTGGTCCGGGTCCCTCCCCGATGATTGATGTAGGTAACTGCTGTCTAGTTGTCCGAGCGCACCTGAACAGGCAGGCCCTGAAGATGAGTAGTCAAGCGAGCCAGAACTAACCTGATCGCCCACAGCTCCAAGACATTGATAGGTGTGTGGGCCTCCTGAGGGCCCCACCTCCCCTGGAACCGCAGGGACTTCCAGAAACCCCCCCAACCTGACAGACTGGCATCCGTGGTGACAGTCTCCCAGGAAGGGGCAAGAAAGGATCTGCCCCCCAACAGGTTCCTTGAGTCCATCCACCACAAGAGGGACCTCCTGACCAGGGGGGAGAGCACACAGACCCTGTTCAGGGACGCTGGGTCCTTGTCCCATACAGACAATAGGTGAAGTTGCAGAGGCCTCAAGTGGAACTGAGCATAAGGGACCGCCTCGAAGCACGCCACCATCAGGCCCACCAGCTGCATCCCCAGCCTTATGGAGGGATGGGGACAAGCTAGGAGGGACTGAGCATGTGCAATCAGACTGTCCACCTTCTGTTGAGGAAGGAAGATCCTTGCCTGAACTGTATCCAGATTCATTCCTAGGAATGGAGTTACCAAGGAAGGGGACAGTGAGACATCACGCCAGCCAGCACCTTGGTGAACACCCTGGGAGCTGAAGTGAGCCCGAAGGGCAAGGCCACAAATTGGTAGTGTTGATCCATCAGAGCGAACCTGAGGAACCTTTGATGACCTGGGAACACAGGAATGTGAAGGTAAGCATCTTTGATGTCCACAGAAGTCATGAAATCCCCTTGGCGCAGGGAACTGATGGCAGAGCGCAGAGTTTCCATGCGAAAGCGCCTGCCCCTGACAAACTTGTTGAGAATCTTTAAGTCCAGGATGGGCCTGACAGAACCATCCTTTTTGGGTACTGTGAATAGGTTGGAATAAAAGCCCTTGCCTTTTTCTCTTAAGGGAACCTGGCAGATGACCCCCAGCTCCATGAGGCCTTGCACTGCTTGCACTAGCTCCTGAGCTGACACAGGGTCCTGAGGAATCCGGGATCTGATGAATCTTGAAGGGGTATCGGCAGCAAACTCCAAATTGTAACCAGAGGACACTACCTCCTGAATCCACCGGTCTCAGACATGAAGCCTCCAGACGTGAGCGAAGTGCTGCAGCCGTCCCCCCACCTGGATGGGTGAGGGCGCCCCATCATGCCTGAGGGGGCTTGGGAGAGGATCTAGCTTTGGGACCCCAGGAGGAGCCAGGACGTCCACGTCCTCTGCCTCTACCCCAGAAATCTCCCGGGCCCCAGGGAAAGAAACCCCCCTTCCCTGTCTTGCACCACGGTAAGGGGAGGAGAAAGAACCCTGACCCCGAAAGGGCCGAGGTTGCCGCCTGCGCTGGGGTAACCTGCCTCCCTTAGCAAAAAGGTCCAGGCGGTCTCCAAACAGACGCAGTCCTTTAAAGGGAAAACCAGTGAGGGCCTTCTTGGCAGCTTTGTCAGCAGCCCACTGCCACAGCCAAACCGAGCGGTGTATAGCCACCACGAGGGCAGAAGTTCTGGCACACATTCTGATGGTGTCATCCAATGCTGAGAGGACAAAATTTACAAAAACATCACAACTGGAGAGTGCATTAAACACCTCACAAGGCAAATCATCAGGGGCACTATCAAGCATATTTCTGATAAGGGTTCTAGTGGCCACAGTATTAATGGCAGAGGCACAGACCGGGCGCAGCGCCGTCCCCGCACATGCAAAGGCGTGGGATGCCAGCTGATCAATACGCCGGTCTTCGGCATCCCGCAGGGTAGTAGAATCAGGGGAATGCATGATAGAGGTGTTAGATAGCCCTAGGATCGGGGCATCCACACGCTACACACAGCCGATCTTGTCCCAAAGGGACCCCGGTAACATTGTCCTGGGATGCCTCCATATGGTGATTATAGCGGTGCTATACGCCGATAGGGAATAACGCTATATAGCAACCCTGGATGCCCCAATAACCCGCTAGGAAAGTGGGAGTATAATTTTTACAAGGCCTACAAGTAACATACTAAAACAGGGCTGGAAGAAGCCAAGAAGGGTTCGTCCCGCTGAAAGACATAAGCAGACAAGACCTTAAGTACATTGTAACAAAAGTGAAGGAGATAAAGCCGCCCGCGAGGGCACTTACGGACCGCGGTAGGTAGGAGTCCGTCGCGCATAGGCCAACCAAGCAGAAAAGATGGCGGGTCAGTAAAAACGATGACGCGGAATGCGCCAAAGACGGGCCATGCCCCCTCCGAAGAGCGCGAAGCCAGAAAGGCCAACAGCCAATGATGGCGCACCAGCGCCTAAGGTAATGCCGCCGCCAAGCGCGGAACCAAGCCAGCGTGCGGCGGCGGAAAATTTAAAAAGTAGTAAAGACAAGTCAGCGCGGCGGCTGACACAAGAATAAAGGCATGTGAAAAGAGAAAGCACAGACTGCATAACATACATATCTATACACATACACCCCCCCCCCTTTTCCCCCGAAGACTACAGGGAGGATGAGGGAGGACGGCGGACACTTAAATAGGGCCCACCGATAGGCAGGGGCAAGGGGCAATAGTGCGGGAGGGGATCCCATAGAGGCTCACCATAAGCCTGAACCGCCTACCCTTTGGTGGGGGATTGCGGTGGAGCAGCGCTCCTAAGCACCAACAGTGGTGCTGCCTACCTTCACCCGACCAGCGCAGCCAAGGCTGGGAGGCATATTACTAGTGGAACGGGTGGGAATAGTCCTACAGGGTCGCAGGTTAATAACCCCGCTCACCTGCGAGTAGAGAGCCAATTTCTCGTCCTTCGCAGCCAGACTGCAGAGAAATTCTGGGGATTTGTGGGAGGTCCCTGGGTATTTGAGGGGGCGGGAGGAGCCTATTTTCGATGTCTCTGCAGTCCAGCGCCATCTGGTGGAGTATATCCCAACTGTAAGTATTAGATTTGGAGTAGGACGTACTGTATACTAAGAATAAGAGTGATTACACACAAATATACAGTACATGTCACTTGCCCATTAACCAACAAGTACTTTAATGGAAAGCCATTGTTCTAGCTGCCAGCCCAAATCTGCAAGGCTACAATCGCTAATCTTGGCTGACCTTGATAGCAGGACATTCATGCAATGTGTTTAAGGGCTGGCACACATTCCTATCTATCTGGAATCTTACCCATGTATGTCATTGAACTGCACAGTGATGCTGCTACATCTCATTTTACAGCAACCACAAATCCAAAATATTTAAATAATCCCCCTAGAACAGAGGTTCCCAACTTGCAGTACCTACTGGTACCACTGGTTTCACACTAGCGTGATTGCGGTGCGCAACAGTCGCAACTGAAACACTGCCCATAGCGAACTATGGGCGCTTTCACATGCTGGCAGGGCGATGGTGGGACGATTCCACCCACTCCGCACCCGCCAGAATACATGATCGCCACTAGAACACTGGTTAATCTTATGTAAACAGGACTGAGGCGTAGTGGCAGCGATTATTGCTCCTGATTATTGATTGTTATTGCAGTGTGAAATCAGTCTAAAGGACTCCAGGGACGGACGACTAGGTTCTCCTGGGCCCCCGGGGCAGGGACCAATCACCAGGATAGTGAAAATCCTGGTGATGGGTCAACTTAAAGTACAAAACTGTTCCAAAAGGTGATAAAAACTATGTTTTAGTTGACCAACAACCCATACCTACCATATAACAATCAGCAGTGCATGCTGTCCAGTCAGTATGGGAGCTGGCAGTGTAGCATCAAGCTAAATGCAGCAGCTGTTTCTATACACTGTGTTTTGGATGTAGCAACACTGTACCTTCTTTTACTGTTTTCCCACATTTCTTTTTCTTTATCCATTTTCCACACCCCCTCTTATTCTCATTACTTGCCTCTTTCTCTTTTTTCCATATTCCCTACTTTTTCTCTGTTTTCCACCCCCCTTTATCTCATTCCACACTCCCCGTTTCTCTCTCACACATTTCCTTCTTTTTTCTCTCTTTGGAACACTACCTCTTTCTTTCTCTCGTTTTCACATTCCCTTCATAGTTCTCCCCTTTCCTCCATTTTTTTTCTCTTTTAAACATGTCCTCCATTGTCTCACTACCACATTTCCTCTGCGTTCCTTATTCCACATTATTGCCATCATCTCATGCATCTTTCTCTTTTTTCCTTTCTTTTTTTGACAACCCCCTCCTTTTTTTCTCCCTTTTCCACATTCACTTCATAGTTTTCCCCTTTCCCCCATCAAACTCTCTTTTAAACATGCCCTCCATTGTCTCTCTTCCATTTTCCCCGGCCTCCTTTGTTTCCACATTCCCTCCATTGTTCTCTCCTTTTCACATTCCATCAATCTTCCTCTCTTTTCCACATGCTATCATTCTCTCTTTTCATGTTCCCTTTTTATTTTGCTCTTTTCCACATTCCCTTTGTCTCATTTTATTCCACATTCCCTTCTTCATTCTCTCTTATGCATATTTGTTTTATCACTTTTTCCCATGTTCCCCTGCCCCTTCCTGATTTTTTTCACAATCCCTCCATATTGCTTTTCTTCAGATTCCCATTGCCCTAATCATTTCAAAGTGCCAGATGTGGGAGATATGGGACTTTATTGTTGGCATTAATTTTTTCCACTTTTCAAAGGTAGTTGGTGAGGTTAAAGTGTGCCCCGGGGGAAAAGCCCAAAACCCAGGATAGTCAAAATCCTGGGTTTTGGGCTTTTCCCCCGGGGCACACCATATCGCCGATGCCTACTCAACTCTCCCTGGCCGCTTAGAGCCGCTGATGTCACGTCACCTAAGCCTTCATCTAAGGCTGGAAAACTGCATGATTGTCCCGCACTGCTAAATTGTAGAAACGTATATAGTGCGGGCTAGCAAGGAAGCCACTATAGGGCATAAACCCAATACACAATACCTAAAGCAAGTGGGCTGCCAGTACAGTCCACAAATCCTTGCTAGAAAAGGGGGCGCACAACATATGAGTATTCAAGCATAACAATAAACCTTTATTAAAGAAAAAAAAATCACATATAGACAAGATGACATTGAAAACAAAGACAATTTAAAAACAATTAAGAGATGCGGATGAAGAGATTAATATATTGGGGTTCAAAAAGCTATTTACATGGTGTATAAGATTCTGTGGTGCCAATAGAAAAGCCTAAAAATGGTGCAAAAAAAGCATAAGTAATCCCCTATATGGGGTGCAAGAAGAGAGAAACCCCCTAAATACTGTAGCCTTAAAAGAAGAAAGTGCATACGTGCAGTGTATAATAAAAAGTGCCAATAGTGCAAAGTAGTGCTTAGGAAAATGACAATATCTAAAGTACATACACCATGAAATGCCAATCAGAACTAATAAAAATGTTTCACCAAATGTAGAGAGTTAGGTCCAAATCATCAGCCCGCTGCTGACACCTTCGTCTAAGGCCAGCGGCTCCGAGCGTGCTGGTGGCGGCATCCCCCACTTTCCTCTAACAGGGAGCGTTCCCGCGCCGGCCGTTCACAAATGCCTGGCGTGGGCACGCGCCCTGCAGTAGGGATAGCGGGAATGCGGCCGTGGCTCGCGCATGTGCCGTTGGGCTGCTAAACAAGGTAAGTGTATAGGGAGACCTGAGAGGTTTCACACAGTGGGGCATCCCAGTTTTGGATGCCCCAGGGGGAGGAAACCGATAAGATTCCCGGGCTGATCGCGTTGGGTCCACTTTAAAAGAAGGGAGCAGATAACTACAATAGGCATTTTCAGTCAGGCAGCCATTTATTTGAGATACTAGATCTTCAGCTAACTCAGAATCAGTCATAAAACATATTTGTAGGGCATGTGGAAACTTTGTGGATGCAAAGCATCAGATATTGTAGCATCATGAAACAGTAAAAATAGACCAACTATGGTAACAACTAAGAAGGAGTAACCCCCAATATCTTGACAATCTCACTTAAAGTGGACCTATAATGGAATCTATAATCAGCCTGCAGCTCCATGGGACACCGTCTTGTTTGTAAAATTGACCACAGCAGGAGTGACTAAACAGAAAATGAATTTTTATGTGCAGCAATCTGAATTGCCCTGGATAGGGATGTGTATAAGAACTGTTTCTTGTAAGGGGGTTTAACTAATAAATGTAGCCAGCCAAAGCAAATTCTTTTAGACATTCCGTTTTATTTTATTTTTTTAAATGAGACAGTCAGCAATCTCCATACCTCAGATACCACATCATGTGACATGAGCCTCTGGATAGCAGCAAGGCAAAGCTGAGTGATCTTCGGCTCCTTTGTTCCACAGCCCATGAGAAATGGTTGAACTACTTCCGAGCTGTTCTCCTTCAAAGCTTCAGAAATGACAAGAAAAGATAGAATTGTCAACACTACAACTCACTGACTCGTCTGTGTTAGAAGCATCATCCAGGTAAAACAGAGAGAGTGTGAGAAGGTGAATGGCGGGGCTGGGGAGGGGGGTATGAGTTCGTGAGTTATTATTTATTTATTTTATTTATTATTATTAGATAATATCTATAAACAAGAACATAAACTAAAACACAGATACACATTAAAGAAATATTTCTTAAATACATGGAATATTTAAAGCAGAGCAAAACCCATCTGCATCAGCCCTGGAATCTAAAAGAATGACATAGGCTCGGCAGATGGCTCTCATTGGATAACAGCATGCGCAGGCGCCATTGGAGCCAATTCAGTGAAAAGCGGTGTTCTGAGGGGTTTTAAACTGGGGACTGGAACAAATCCCAGGAAAGTCAAATTCACAGATTTTCACGCTTTAACGCTTCTAACGCCAGCCACATAAAATTTACTTGCCTGGCGTTCTGTGAAACTCACCTGTAGAATTGTTTTTGAGTATATCCAGTCCAGGTCGTCCCAAAGTGATGACATGTGGGTATTCCGCCCCCAGGGGGCGCTCGACGGGAAGATCAAAAGCTGTCGCTCCTCCCGGCCCCCTATAAAAGCAGGTGGCTCTCTATCATTTCCCAGTGGTTAAAAAGCAGTAAAGAGGAGACAGGCCGGAGGCCAAGAAACCATGTTACTTCACATAGCTTCAACATGTACTCTCTCCAACAAAAAACCTTAAGGACAACAAGTCCAAGAATAAAAATGGTAATCACCATAACAGGCAAACAGAAGATAATGAACAAGGGCGGGGTGGGACGACCTGGACTGGATATACTCAAAGAATTGTATTTTTCCCTATATCCAGTCCAGGTCGTCCCAAAGTGATGACATGTGGGACATCCAAAACCAGTGTCCATTAGGGCGGGATCCCCAGTGCGGGACAGCATGTAGTTCATTTCACTACTGCCTGAAGCACCTTTCGGCCAAAGAACTGAAGAAGTATGAACTGAAGACCAAGTGGCAGCCTTACAAACCTGTTCAACCGATGCCTGGTGCTGAAAAGCCCAGGAGTCACCAAAAGCTCTAGTAGAATGAGCGGTAATACGAAAAGGGGGTTCCTTCCCCTTGGCAGAATATGCCTGCACCACCGCCTGTCTGATCCACTTACTGAGAGTGGACTTGGCTGGTGGCAAACCTTTCCTAGAACCCTCTGTTAGAACAAAGAGCAAATCCGATTTCCTGAAGGATTCAGTCGCAACCAGGTAATACTTAATGGCTCTGACCACATCCAAGGCATGGAGGGTCCTTTCCTTAGAATTAGTCGGTGCTGGACACAAGGTAAGACAACTTCCTCATTAAGGTCAAAGGCAGAAATCAGGTTTAAAGCGAAAAAGCACCTTATCCTTATGCCACGCAAAGTAGGGAGGCTTCATACAAAGCGCGGCCAGCTCTGACACGCAACGCACCGAGGTGATCGCTACCAAAAAGACCACTTTGAGAGTCAAAATAGACAATGCAGCATCGCACAAAGGCTCAAAGGGAGGACCCTGAAGAGCAGAAAGTACCAAATTCAAGTCCCACACCGGTATTACTAATTTACACGGTGGACGGACATGGGTGACACCCCGGAAAAAGGTCTTGATCAACCTATGATTGGCAATGGATCTCTGGAAAAAGACGGCTAAGGCCGAGACCTGGCCCTTGAGGGTGCTCAGCTGGAGACCCAAGTGTAAGCCGTGTTGTAAGAACTCCAGAATCCTAGAAATAGAGAATGTGCGGCAAGGGAGACTCTTGGACTCGCACCAAGCAATGTAGGCGTGCCAAACTCATCATGGAAGAAGACTTCTTCCGTGTCTGTATCATGGTATGCACAACTGCGGCCGACAGCCCCTTCTCCGTCAGGATTGAGGTTTCAATATCCAGGGCGTCAAAGCCAGCGTCTGTAAATTGGGGTGCCGCAGCGACCCCTGAGTGAGAAGCCCTGGGTCGTCGGGCATGATGTAGCGATCCACTGACATCTGAACTATGTCCGCAAACCAACTCCTTCTCTGCCAGCGAGGAGCCTGCACCAGGATGGTTGGTACCCCTTCCTGGGCTATCTTGCGCAGCACTCGGCCCAGGAGTGGAAACGGAGGAAATGCATAAAGGAGCCTGAACTCCGTCCAGGGAATTGCCAGAGCGTCTGTGGCAAAGGCCAGAGGATTTCTTGAAAGGGAGACCAACCTTGGAAGCTTGTGTTTGTGTCTGGAGGCAAACAGGTCCACATCTGGCTGACCCCAGCGGAGACACAGAGCGTGAAAGGTCTTGTTGCTGAGAGACCATTCCCCAGGCGTGAAGCGCTCCTGCTCAGAGAGTCCGCCTCTTGGTTTTCTACCCCGGGGATGTAAACCACCGAGATGCAGGGAACATTTTCCTCTGCCCAAGTCATAATCTGGGTCACCTCCTTGAGGGTTCGCTTGCTCCGAGTCCCGCCCTGGTGATTGATGTAGGCGACAGCCGTCTGACTGTCCGAGCGAACCTGGATCGCATGACCCCTTAAATGGGGAGTCAAGCGAAGAAGCACCAACCGTATCGCTCTCAGCTCCAGGAGATTTATGGGTAAGCGGTTCTCCTGCGGACCCCACTCACCCTGGAACTTCTGCGTCTGCCAAACTCCTCCCCAGCCGGTCAGACTGGCATCCGTGGTAACTATCTCCCAACGGGGAGTCAGAAAGGACTTGCCCACCAATAGGTTCCTGGAGTCCAGCCACCACAAGAGGGACTGCCTGGCCAGGGGGGGGGGGGGGGGGGGGGGGACAGTGAAAATTCCTGTTCCAGCGACTCCTGCATCCGGTCCCAGCCGGTCAACAGGTTCAACTGAAGAGTTCTCATGTGAAATTGGGCGAAGGGCGCGGCCTCGAAGCATGACACCATTAGGCCCACCAGACAGCAAGGCCTGAACCTGCGTCTGGAGGCCCAAAACCTTCTGCTGTGGCAGAAAGACCTTGACCTGAGAGGTGTCTATCGTCATGCCCAGGAAGGACCTCACTGTTGAGGGAGTGATAGAAGACTTTGGGTAACTGACTACCCAGCCGAAATCCTTGAGAGTGGACAACACCGTCCGGGTATCGCTCTCGGCCTGCTGAAGAGACTGAGCCGCAGTCAGCAAATCGTCCAGATAGGGTAGCACACAAATGCCCTGGTTCCTCAGGATAGCCATAATGCCCGCCTGCACCTTGGTGAAAACACGGGGGGCTGAGGATATCCCGAATGGCAGTGCCACAAACTGGTAATGCTGATCCTTCAGAGCAAACCTCAGGAACCTCTGATGCCCCTGGAATATCGGGATGTGCAGATAAGCATCCCTGATGTCCACCGTGGTCATGAAGTCGCCAGGCCGAAGCGAGCTCACCGCGGACCAGAAGGTTTCCATGCGGAAATGTCTGACTTTGACAAACCTGTTGAGACCCTTCAAGTCCAGGATAGGCCTCAACGTTCCGTCCTTCTTGGGAACCGTGAACAAATTGGAGTAGAAACCTTGACCCCGTTCCTGATGAGGTACAGGACAAATCACACCTAACCGCAGGAGGTGTTGCACGGCATTCTCAGGCCCTGTGCCTTCAATGGGTTCTGGGATATCCAAGACCGAAGGAATTTTGTGGGTGGCCTGACTGCAGCTCTATTTTGTAACCGGAGGACACCACCTCCTGAATCCACCGATACGAGACGCGCCGTCTCCAGATATGAGCAAATAGCAGAAGCCGTCCCCCCACCCGGATGGGTGAGGGCGCCTCCTCATGCCTGAGGGGACTTGGCAGGAGGCTTGGACTTGGCTCCCCAGGCGGGATTGGGTCGGCCTCGGGACCTACCTCTACCCCAGCCCGGCCACTTGAAAATGAAAAGCCTCTTCCTCCTGGAAAGGAGCGATAGGCAGATGAGCTCCGAAAGGGCAGCACAGGCTTCCGTCGCTGAGGGAGTCTACCATCCTTGACCAGGAGGTGCAGATGCTCCCCGAACAACCTGTGCCCCACGAAGGGGATACTAGTGAGTGAATCTTGGACCACGGCATCAGCCGACCACTGCCGCAACCAGAGCGAGCGGCGAAGTGCAACAAGCAGGGCCGAAATCCTGGCAACAAGCCGGACACCATCATCCGTGGCAGAGACAACAAAGGCAATGAAATCCACGCAAGCCTTGAGGTCTTTATACTCCTCCGCCCGCTTGCGAGTCTTAGCACTATACACAAGGCATCTCACCTTCCTTCTGATGGCCAGGGAGACAATAGCCGCGGCACACACAGGCCGAAACAAGGCACCAGCAAAGGTGAAGGCATGACAAACCAGTTGATTCATGCGCTTGTCAGCTGGATCACGTAAGGAAGCGGTATCAGGTGAAGGCATAACAGTAGTGTTGGACAACCCCGACACAGGGGAATCCACCTCGGGAGGACGAGACCATAGCCAGACCAGCTCCTCAGGGAAGGGATACCGCCTATCCAGGCCCTTAGGCACCGACGGTAGCTTGTTAGGCCTTTCCCATTCCTTGAAAATCATATTAGAAAAATGGGCCAGCTCTGGAAAGACTCGCCTCTGTCTTTCAGGCCTAAACAAATCACCCTGCTTCCTCTTAGTCGCTCTTGGAGGGACAATGTGTAAAGTCTCAAAAACTGAAGCAAGCAATTTCTCTGTACCATCAGGGAGCCACGCATCCTTATCCGAGGAGGAACCAGACACCAGCTGTGCAGGTCTCCTCTTCATCCTGCTGACTTGTTGCCGACAGTCCTCACATGCCGTTAGTGATTGCTGGAGGCAGGGTGGAGGGGAAGGCAACTCTGATCCCCTACCCCTCCACCAGCGATCACTACCAACTGTCATCGGTGATTGGTGAGAGACAGCAGGGTAGGACACAGGATCAAGGCGAGTACAGAAAAAAAAAATACTTTTAATAAAATAACATTTACCCTGGTGTGCGTTGTGTTTTTTTCGGTTAACCCTTTGTGAACTGGTAAGGGATGAGACCCCTACACCAGTTCACAAGGCTTGGGGGTGCAGGCAAGTCACCTGCGGCAAGCGGGCGACTTGCCATTAACCCCCATCCCCCCATTAGAAGAGTCTGGGACACATGAAGGCTATGCGGGCCTGTAGCCTCCAGGGCCGGGGGCCACCCAGACTGGCCTTTTTTATTTTGGGGGGTTTTAACCCTTAAAATTCCCCAAAATGGGTCCAAATGGCCTCTAGCAGTGCGTGTGCCCACCCTGCCCATTTAGAAATGCCTGGTGTGGATACGTGCCCCAGCTAAAGGAATAGAAAGGATGCAGGTTCAGCACAGAGTTTCGGTGTGGGCTTAGGGAAAAGGCAAGTGTGCTGAGCAATCAGTGGGGTTTCCAATTTGAGATTACAGCCTCAAGGGTCTTATAGTAAGAGATCAAGTAAGCACATGCGCCACACTAAATAAATAACCTAAAGACCTGTGTGCTCCCAAATAGGAGGAGTTCTTCCCCGAGGTAAGGAGGACACAAGTAGCAACAGGCACAATTAAGGAATACAATAAATCATTTATTAGATTGTCTCAAACACATACTAAGAGTACTGTGGTCTTTTTAGCCCCTCTATATTAAGCCCCAATGGGTCTCATTAATCATGTATCAGATAGCCCTGCTGCTTTTGTGTTTTTGCACTCTTATGTGTGAGACAATCTAATAAATTATTCATTGTATTTATCTATCGAGCCTTCTGGTGCCTGTGCCCTTCTTACCCCAGGGAAGGAGCTGTTCACTGGTGACCTCCAGGACAGACGCCTCCCACAAATCAGTCACACAGACTGCAGCACAGCCACTCCATTCAATGCATTCCAGAACTGCACAGCATATGGCTCAATTTTGGGAACCGGTAGAATGGAACAGCAGCTGGGGATAAAAGGGAAGTAAGGTTTTTCTTGTTTTATCTGCCTGGGATCCTTTAAAGAATAAGATGAACAATAGCCTTGTAGCTCAGCCCTGGTGTCTAAAAGGCTCCAGGGACAAACGATTCCCTGTCCTCAGTGCATTCCAATTCAGGATACTCTGCTGTGTGAAATCCCCCGGTTCTCGCAGTTTACTCACCTCACTGTTGATACTTTGGAGCATCTCATAGGCATTTCTGAATGACTGACCCTGGCACACACAGCCGAAGCTCATTTATATAAACAACTAGACAATCTGATGGGCGGGACAAGCACACACACACACGCGCCGTGGGATCACCAGCGAGGTAAGCATTTTGGGCAACAGTCTGGGTTTTCACACAGCAAAATGCATCAGTGAAAATCTCGGGTTTTGTTCCAATTTAAACCTCCCTTGCACCACTTTCTCTGACCAGATACAAGCTCATGCAGTATGGTACAGTATATTCATGCAAAAGTCTTGGTACTAAAAAGTTAGTGATTGTTACCGTCAAGAAAATTCCATAACCAAACATTTAACCTAACCTTGAGATGTACTCTAAGCTGTAAAGAAGATCACTAACCCACATGATTACATTGAGAGTCATATAGTATTGCACTTTCCAATTAATATATTATAAAGTGTGTTCTTCCTAAAAGCAATAATAATTAAATAGCAACTGTCTGCAAATCAGCTAGACCAGGGGTCCCCAACCTTTCACCATCAAGTACCACTTTCAATTTTCTCTTTATCTCAAGTGCCACCGAGGGTAATTATTGGCGGTGAGTCAAGTAAAGTGCATAAAACACACTAATGATGCACATAAATAGTTCACATTTTAGGGCAGTTGTGTACTTCTGGAGCATATCAAGTTTGGATGAACCATAGATGGCAGCAGATCAGATGGGGGTACAGGCCAGTCTGAACCTATGTCAAATATAACCCGATAGCATCTCAAGTACCACCTGTGGTACAAGTATCACCAGTTGAGAACCCCTGAGCTAGACTAATTTACTCTCATTAGTCCTGGGGGCTGCACTGCATGAGCAAATGGACCATAGTAGTTTGAATTTTAGTGTCCTGCCAATAAACACAATCACTGCAAAAAAAGCAGTGATATGGCAACCTCCCATATCTTACTGTATCTGATTATACATATATATTTTATTAAATTACTTCTTCTTATATATAAAAATATTCTACTTCTGCTTTTTCTTTTTCATTGTAAAGTCTGAGGGGCTGCTATATCGGAAGTGGCATCATGAGCTGCACGGGTGGGGGCATAATGTTCTTTATTTCGGTCAGTTCTGCAGTAAATTATATGAGACACTCAAACTATTATTCTCTGACAGCTCACCATTCCCTTTATAAGCAGTTTTTCTACTATTGCTGGCAACTTACCTCAGAAACCGCACAGAAGAAGCGGGGATACTATCTATTTGTGTAAGGACTGCTCTCCCTCGCACCCTGCATCAAGCTGCATTGCTGCTGCAGACAGGAATGTAGGGAACCCACCAGTGTAATTATCATGCCTCTGTCCGGACATGTTATTACTTTCATGTGTCACTGGACAGAGTAAGTCTTCATGTTCCTAAGTGCAGCAGCAACCAGGTGCAATAAGGCAAGGGAACATACCGTGTGCACGCGTCGGCACTGTTTCTGAGGTAATATGGCATTAATAGCAGGGACACTACTTGTAATCACAATGGACAACTGTCAGGGATAGAAAATTGAACTACTACAAAACTAAATGCAATAAAATTATGCAAGAAAATTATGCCCCCATTGAAGTAAAGTGTATCAAGATGCCACCTCCGTCGTTGCAGCTCCTCAGGCTTTAAACAAAAATGTATTTTTATAAAATGTGCTTTTTTGTGTAGCCTTTTCCCCCTGCCTTTACAGATAATTGTCCTCTTGAGGAAAGGCCCATTTTCATGGACCTTTTCCAGACCAGGAGTGCGTCTACAAAATGAGTTTTCCCTGCATCTGCTTATGTGGTGTCAAATGCACCCCCGAGGTACCACCATCTCAGCGATATGCACACCAGGTTTCACAGTTCTGGCTTTAAGCATCAAGGTGGGCATGAGTGAAGTAGAAACCAGATTGAGGTGCCCTTGGTGCAAATCCTGTACTCATCCAGCATTACCAAAGCCAGAAGTGCAGGACCTGCCATTCAGTTTATGGAGATGCCAGGCCATTAGAGGTGCAATAGACACTGCAGGAGCAGCTGCAGCGCTTTAACAGCGTGCCTCGTCTGCGGTCTGTGGGGCAAGCCCACACATTTTACTTTAGCTACATTGCCCTGCTTGGGAAGTCTGTTCCACTGTTCCAGGTACAGAGTAGGTCTGAAGTGAGGCTAAAGCCACTTCCACACTCTGCCATTCTCTATGCTTGCTTCTTCCAGGTCAGGTTTCCATGTAACTAGAGAGTGGAAGCACACATATTGTGGCCTAGCCAGTATAATCCACCTTTACATTTGTTAATAACAGGAATGCCCAGAAAAGATATCAAGTGCAACAGTCACAGCTGAAAATGGCTTCTTTTGTAATACTCTCCACCCCTTGACCAGTAAAGCAAAGGTTACGGGTTAAGGTTGGCACAACTCAGTGACAAGAACCCTCCCTGGTTAGATACACACTGGAGCCATCATTGGGAGTAAGCACTCCAGAAGACCTAAGTTTATAGAGGAAAGATTAATTTTCTCCTGTCCTGGCTGCACAGAATCATCACCTAGCCTAGGAGGGCATCACAATTACCAATGCCCCCATGCACTTCAACCCTGTTAAATCTGAGAAATCGTACCCAATGTGATTGGTCACGTGGTTGCTGGCGCCTGGATACTCAGAAGAAGCCTGCAAATCACGTAAGAGCAGCGACCAATCACAGTGCTCGATTTCACTAGGGGACCAAGGAGAAAGGATTTGCAGAGGGGCATCGTCAATCGGGATGCCCCCCCTGCACTAGGAACAACACCCATTTTGGGTGTTTTTTGGGTGTTTTTTTGTTGTTCCAGTTTAATGTCTAAACAACTGTGCCACAGAAACCTAGATCAATGCAGCTCTCCATTTGCTTTCACCCCAACCTTTAAAGATCACCCCTAATAAACTAAAAATTTGTGGGCTAAAATGTATTGGTCACCTGTACCCCTTGAAATCCTCCCAAATTCAAGCAGACAAACCCAATGCTTATGCATTCTGTTGTACAGAGGTAAACAAATGAACGGAAACTTTTTTTTCATATTTACCTGTCAATACGTCAGAGCTCCGAGCAGCTATATTCTTCACCTTGACTATGCCAGATTCTGCTGCCTGGAAAAATATCATCCAACACTTTTAATCAATACATTACAGGGTATCAATACAAGCAAAAGAAATATATATTTTGCAAAAACGCTTGCATACAAACAGTTTCAAAATGCATTTCATTTCCCAGAGACACAAAATGCCATAGGAACGAGGAAGAGGTGAGTTGTTCTGGGCTTTCTCGGGGGTTCACACAACGGCATCCCAATTCGGAATGCCCTGAGGAAATGGAACAAAACCTGTGAAAGTCTCATTTCCGGGTTTTGTTCGGCTTTAAGCTTGCCAACAACCAAAACATACCTCCGTATCAACAAAAGAATGACTTTGCCAGAAGCAGAACAATGTTTCGGGATAGGCCACCAGAGCCCAGACTTGAATCCAATTGAAAAACATGTTGACCAGAAGATGGCTTTGCACGGTAGATGCCCTCTCCATCTAACAGCTCTGGAGCGCTTTTGCAAGGAAAAGTAGGCAAAGTATGTACCATGCTGATAGACCTTTACCCAAAAAGACTGAATGTTGTCATAAATTCAAAGGGTAACAATGTATTAGTTTAAGGGTGTGCACATTATTTTACTTCTTTATTTTTATTTCTCCATCTTAAATGATTTCAGTTTTTTCAATGGTATTGTAAAGATTGTCAACAAGGCAACATTAAAGTGGACCAACACCCAGGATTTTGACTATCCTGGGCTTTGGTCCACTTCGGTGGGGCACCCCGATCGGGGGTGCCCCACTGTGTGAAACCCCCCAGAAAGCCCTGAAAACTCACCTCACCCCGCTCCCACATGACCGCTGCAGCCAATCCCTGCCGACGGACAAGCGTGAGGCAGCGCGGACAAGCAGAGCACGTCCGCCGCCGCCTCCCGCGCGTCCCTCTTACAGGGAGCGCACCCGCGCCGGCCATTCACAAACGGCCAGTGCAGGAGCGCGCCCTGCTAGAGGGACGCGCGGGAACGTGGAAAAGGTAGGATTGTGGGCTTCCTGGGGGGTTTCGCCCCGCGGGACATCCCGATTTCGGATACCCCGCGGGGAGGGATCTGATCCCCCCTGGGTGTTGGTCCGCTTTGAAGTTGGAAAACATTCTGTAATGATCTTTCCTTGTCCAATTTTTACATTTTAACCGGAGTGTGTAGACTTCTTATATCCACTGTACATCTGTCTGAAAAGAACACTAGGGCATAATTTATGTTTGTTCCTGAACACTTTAACGATATGACTTCTGGAACAGCAGGAGCTGGACAGGCAAAGCAAACATCAGTGTCATTTGATCACAGTATCTAAAGACGTGTATGGCTAAAAAGCAAAGCTTTTACCAGAGGAACCTGATATTGACTGGAAACTGTAAAACATGTAAGTGAAATGCTATGGCCTGGAGCTGCTCACCAAAATAGGATACACTAAGAAGTCTTCATTGCACCAGTATTTAATCTATTAAACTATTTACATTACAAAAGTCAATCAAATCATTTGTGGTGCAGAGTATCCCTTTTTTACTCCTACTCATGTTACTTCAATGTTCAGGGTGTGTTCAGGGAAAAAGACAGTATCACACATAAGCAGCTCTAAAACCTATAAATTATTATTATTATAAGGATTATCAATATAATACTAATATTTATTTCCATATCCTTGGATAAAAAGCTTGCTGCAGTAATGGGTGCTACAACCACCCTTCCTGCAGCCCAGGGGCCAACCGCCACAACTGCATTGTGTACTCCATGGATCTGTTCAGTCATGGAATCCTAATAATTAAATAAAGTCTCTATTTATTTTGAGTGTTACCAGTGGTGGGAGGAGGCAATTTAGCCATGTTTAGGGTTCCTGCAGTTGCCAGGGAGAATTTAGACCCACTTTGAAGTAGACGTAAAGGCAAGCCAAATTGCTGTTAAACTTCAATCCGTTTTCAAAAAGACCCTGAAGTTCCTAAGACATTTGAAAAAGTATTAGAGCAATGGAGATGCAGAGAAACATTGAGGTGAAACAGTGGGTGTGGCAACAGTGATGTTAAACCGGACCTTCACCATGATTTAATGAAAAGCCCAAACTCTTAAAAAACAATTCCTCAGCATCTAAAATTAATATATTTTACATGTTTAGTCACTAATTTATTATACTTTCCCCCACTGGGCTGCAACTCTGTTCGGGAATTTAGGATACGGGCGCCGCCATCTTGACTCAGAAGCATCACACTTACTGAGGAGAGGAGAGTGGGATAAGGTACAGGGGGGCGGGTTATAGCTGTGCTTTGCTCAGACAGAGCAGAGCTGGGGTCAGGGAAAGGTCAGCAGTCCCAGAATGCAGAGCAGCACAGTCACTTCCTGTTTGCAGGCACTTCCTGTTTGCAGGCTGCCTGCAAAAATGGCAGCTTCCATAAGCCGCCATCTTGGATGTTTAAAGGCTTATAAAATGCAGTAGATGCAGGTAGGATGATTTTTAATGTGAGCAATCTGTATGTACAGGGTGTGGGAAACATATAAGATAGACTCTTATTTAGAGTGAAGGTCCGCTTTAAGTAAGCACACTGAGAGGAGGGAGCAGGGTGAGGGTTCATAGGTGCAGAGAGAGGTAGAGTGGGGGGATTTCGGTTCTTAGTCCTCCAAAGGTTGACTGGTGGACCACGTTGGCGGGGTGGAGAAGGAAACAAGAATAAGGATGCTATTTTCCTCACTAAGGAAAGGTTCCTCTATGAAAGGTAAGCTACTGATTTTTTAATTTTGCCAATGACTTTAAGCATTGAACCTTGCTAGACCAGTTAAAAAAAGCACTCATCAGGTCCCCGCTTTATGCCGGAATCCAAGTGCAGGGGCATAGCACCATTTACACAGTTCCTATGTGTAAGACTCGACAAGGTATCATGAGTAAATCTTTTATTGCCCAGTTGGGTCGGGATACAGAGACTGACTTCTGGAGTGGTACCAGATAGATGGCAGGGACCAAGTGAAATAGGTTTTTATTTTGTCAGGGTTAGCATCCATTACTGGCCCACAACTGCATAAATTAGAAGCACTAAAAGCTATGCTTCCCTATTACCTGACCTTAAACGCTGTAGACATTTTTTTTAATGTACCAGGCCTCCATTGTAGCTACAGAAACACCCAGACAGCCAGGAAACCAGCTACCCAACAAAGGTAGCCCATATATTTACCTCATAATATATAAGGCAGGCCACAATCAGAGATATCGATCTATATGCTATTGCAATAAAACACTGCTTTACTTTTTCTAGACAAGTATGTGGCTCTTTTCAAGCATTTAATTTGTAAGCCAGATCCCCAATTAAGCAGGACAGGTACAACGAGTGCATCTGTAGCTTTTGATGATCACTGGGCCTCACTGGAAATGTGGCTTCCTATTAGTTCCCATTTGTGGCAGGTCCTCTTTACTTTGCCATGAAATGTACAGTGATCATGTGATCAGTGAACAAGTCAGTCTAGGTAAGTGAACAGACTATAAATATATCAGAAATAACTCACATAATAACACATTATGCAGACTGTATTATCAAATCGGCTGAAAGGTACCAATTACAAGTTGCTGAACCCAACCTTTATTTGACTGATTACAGCACTTAACCTGAAGATAAACCGGCTTTCCGCCGCCACCTACTTTATACACCTGCCAGGGATTGCACATAAAACACACACACACGCGTGAGCTACGTCTTGGAAAGGGACTTCATGAAACCCCATTAAGGGGACAGTCCAGACAGTGGATAAAAAGAAATGCTGTTTGAATGGCAGACATGTGGCTCCCTGGTGTTCTTCAGTGATGATTCATTCAGTTACAAAATAAACTGCCATCAGGTATATATGGGCAGTTTGGCTTGATTTATTGCAGTTATTATACCCGATAAGGCTGACCCTCATTGCTGAGCTGTGTGTAACTGAATGTATCCACACTGGAGAGGACAAGGGGGCGCTTCCAGAGAGCTAAACAGCACCATTGAAACAGCAGACTGCATCAGACTTGTGAATATTGGGTAAAGGCTTAGGTAAAAGTTTTGGGAGCACTGGGCTGGGGATAGAAGGTGACCATATAAACTTCCTTTCTGGTTATGGGAAAACTTTAAAAAGTAACTATGGTCAGAAATGACTGTAGTCTTTAATATGCAGCAGCCTGACCCGAGCTGTTCCACTGTACATTGCGATGTTAAAAGAAAGAGCCAGGCAGCCCAGGTACTCGCCTTTTCCAGGATGCTTCTACGGAAGCCATAGAGCAGCCTATCAGCTTGCATGGGCAGCTCCTGCCATGCTGTTAGGCTCAGCCACGCTGATGCATATTAAAGAGAGACTATGATCATATGGGGGGGGGGGGGCGCATGAACTTTTACTTTAGAGTGGCCTAAAACAAGCGACATGAGATCGGCGCAGCGGCGAATCTATAATATTCCCAGGCCGATTGATTCCATCCCCCCGGGGTATCCAAAATTGGGATGCCCGGTTGTGTGAAACCTCCCAGGTCGCCCATAAACTCACCTTCTTTTCCGGTCCTACCGCACATGCGCGAGCTGCGGCCGCATCCCCACTATCCCTCTAGCAAGGTATGTGCCCACGTCAGAGAGGGTAGAGGGTAGCGGGGCATGAGGCCGCGGCAGTGCGACAGGGGCTAGAGCGGATCCGAACAGGCTGATTGGATGGGCGGCTGCACATACGTCGTACAACCTGGAAGAGGCGAGTTTGTTCAGGCAATCTGAGGGGGTTTCACACAGCGGGGAACCCCCGATTCAGGTGCCCCAGGGGCAAGGACCAAAGCCCAGGATAGTCAAAATCCTGGGTTTTAGTCCACTTTAATGCTGTGACATCACTGGTAATATCTCCTTTTACTGCAATTGCCAAGGACAACACAAAGTTCCACTTATAGCAGGTTCATGGGTGTGACAATACAGAATAAAAAACATGGGCAGCAATAAAAATCTTCCCTGAATTGGGGCAGTTCTAGGCTGAATTAGCACTAATAAAATGACTGCAATGCTATGGTAAGTTATTCTCCTGGGAAAGCGTGTTCCGCCACAGCAAGAGCTGGACCGATCCTCCACTACATTGATGTCACTCGGGATTTTCCCATCTGGAGATGCCAGCCAGTCACTGAGTCACACTTTCCTCCCCATGCCTGACTGGCATCGCCAGATGGGAAAATCCTGAGAGACATTTTGAAACATTTCATTTAGAACTTGAATATATTTTCATTTATTTTATGTGCCATTCAGTTATAGACAAATGACTACAGAATCCAATTAGCTTTTGGAATATTAATTACAGTTAATGTAGAACAAATCTTGAGCACAGTCTGCCAACAAGCTTCTGGTGCTCACATAAATCTAGACTTGGCACAGGTCTCTGCTCTGACGCTACCTGGGCAAGAGAAGCGAGGCACAGACCAGACTGGCTGGCAAATAAGGGGACATGGATAGAGACGTGCCTGTGGAGAAATGGGTGTGACAGAACAGATGTGAAAACAGAGGGAAGGAATACAGCTGTAGACCAAGCAGCAGACGTGGCAGGAATTGGGCTGTTTAAAGATAAGTAGAAAAAGTACATCAGTTTTTTAAAATGAACCGGTCAGCACCACGGGGTCCCAGGATGACATTTTACTGTAGAGCAGGGGTGCACAAACTTTTGGCCAGCATTGTCTTATCATCCCACCTCAAGGGGGCACAATATAATCTAAGCAGAGAAAATGCAAACCATTTACTGCACGAAAGCGGTCATCTTAAAGCATTGTATATGCTTTTATGTATATGCTTGTGTGGGCAGAGGTGAGGTAGAGAGAAGTGAGCTGAAGCAGGAAAAGGCGAGTAGAAGTGTATGAAGAGGAGGTTAAAAGAAATGGGCAAGAAGTGTGTTGAGAAAGGTCGAGGTAGGTAGAAGTGAGCAGGGGTAAGAGAAACGGCAAAGTGGACTGAGGTGAGGTGGAAGAAGTGGACAGGGGTGTTAACTTTTTCCCAGGAATCTCCCAGGACATCACCTACGAGATGACCCCGTCCACCAGATGCAGGAAACACGGAACATTCCCATAAAAACTTCCTGTGTTACTGGTCCTCAGTATGGTCTTACTTAGGATCAGACCCCAAATCAGATCAGAATATATGAACATAAACTAGGGTTGGTTGCTGCTGTCCTGTGGATTCCTGGGAAAAGAGATAACAGGTAAGACATAACGCTTTTCCCCCAGCACCTATAGGAGATATACCCAAGATCACTTATGCCTAGGGAGGGACCACCGCCTGTAAAACTCTTCTGCCAAAGCTCAAGTCTTGAATAATATTGAGGTCCATTCGATAATGCTTCACAAATGTATATGCTGAAGACCATGTGGCTGCTTTACAAATTTGTTGCAAACTCACACCTGCTTTTTCTGCCCAAGACACTGCTGTAGCCCATAGAGTGTGCCGTAATACCCAATGGAGGGGACAAATTTAGGGACTGGTAGGCCATAATTATAGTTTGTTTCAGCCACCTAGCAATTGTGCTTTTTGAGGCCTTTCTTACCAGTCCACTTACCAAAGAAAAAAAAATTCTTTGATTTTCTGAAATCAGACGTTGAAGACACATCTCATCAATTTAAATGTCTCTTCTAATGGATGAGTGGTATGATTACAGAATGAAGGAAGTACAATCTCCTGATCCCTATTTGCCAATTAGGCTACTTTGGGTAGAAAACAAGGATCTGTTTTAAGGATATTACGGTCCGCAAAAACTTGCATGAAAGGAGAATCAGCTGATAATGCTTGTTACTCTTGTGGCCGTGGTGAATGCTACTAAGAGCACCGTCTTGAGCATGCCTATGTACCAAATGGTTCAAAAGGTGGTTCCACAAGGACCTGCAGGACTTTACAAATCCCACTGAGGGAATAAAGGAGATGATTTTAAAGGTTTACTTCAGGACAATGCTTTAAAAATCTCTTAATCAAAAAGTTCTAAAGCAACCTGAAAATCCAAATATACTGACAGAGCAGACACCTGAGCCTTCGGAGTACTGAGCAAGAGACCTTTGTCTGCCCCATCTTGAAGAAATACCCAAATATCTGCCACAGCCATAAATGCTGGAATCTGTGGTCACAATTACTGGAGACAATCACCCAGTTTTGGACTCGTAACAGTTTTTCTGGGACTAGGCACCAAAATAGGGACATCCTCACCAAGTTTGGTAGGATCTAACGACTCCATCCTTTTGTCCCACTTTTGAGGTATAAAATTCTGGAGACATCTCAAATTAGCTTTTGCCCAATTTATTATCATCAGGTCTAGCACTGATATCACCTTTCTTATTGAGATTACATTCTCCTTTAACAAAACTGATATTTTGTGCATCTGAATCTTTTTTGAGCCCCAAATAGACTATCTCCTTTGTGGGAATAAGGCTGCACTTCTGCAAGTTGATGATCCAACCAAACTGTTGCAGGATCTGAATACCCCGAACTAAATTCTGCTTCAGTTGGAATTCCGATGGTGCAAAAAATAGAAGGTCGTCCTGATAAGCTACTACTGGAATCGAATGAAGTCTCAATATCGCCAGAACTTCAGCTAAAACTTTTGTGAAGATTCTTGGCGTCGACCAAGGGAATCGTTCGGAATTGGAAATGAGAAATTACTTCTTGCCAAAAATTTGCAAATGTTAGCATTCTTTGAGACTTCGGGTGTATTGGAACATGTCAATAGGCATCCTTTAAATCTACTGAAGGCAGAAAGGCAGCTGGAAGAATCACCAGCCTTAGGGAAAAAATAGTTTCCATCTAGAATTTTCTGTAAACTACTAAAGGATTCAGTCTTTTCAAATATAGAATGAGCCAGAAGTCCCCGGTAGATTTCTGCACTAAAAAAATTGGGGAGTAAAATCCCTGCCTGAAATCTGGAGGAGCAGAGATTACAAGTACTCTCTGGACTAACATCTTGGCTCTGATCACAGCAGAGCATGCACATGACACATAAGGCTGCATCATCAAATACGCTTCCCAGCAACATCGACACAAAGCCAGTGGAAAGGCATAAGGTACTTACATATAATCCGAGATCTTGAGATGCTTTGAAATGGCTCATTTCACATTGTTCCCACGGGGGAAAAAGTTAGCCTGTGCCCAAGATGACTTTATAGAGGAAGCTTTTTGTAACCCCCAGCCACCTCTCTCTCCCCCTGTGCCAAACCCAGTTGAAGCATTAAAATAATAAAACAACTCACCTGATTACTGACATTCTCTGGGTCTGCACGACAACTGTCACCCAACCCCAGAAGCAGTGCGGAAATACATGTGGCTTCACTGCTCCACAGATTGGATCACTGACCTGTCACTCAAGGTCCCAATTCAAACATCTATGCTAAATGAGGGTTTTTGTTATTGCCCAAATCAGGCTTAGCACGAGGCTAGAAAAGTGGGGCGTTACAGAATTCCTGGACTTCCCTCTCTAAAGTAAATGTGTCGTCATCAGGGTGAAAATTACAGGCTTCTGTACATGTGCCCAACAGTTAGGCTCATATTAGTAATAGCAGGTTCTGTGTCCATTTTAAAGTGGACCAACACCCAGGATTTTGACTATCCTGGGTCTTGGTCCACTTCGGTGGGGCACCCCCGATCGGGGTGCCCCGCTGTGTGAAACCCCCCCTAACCCCCCGAATAACTCACCTCTCCCCGCTCCCAGCGCCAACGCACAAGGAACGTCTAAGCGGCGGCCGCCGCCGCCGCCGCCTCCCTCGCGTCACTTTTGACGCGCGCGCGCCCGCGCCGGCCATTCGCAGACGGCCGGCGCGGGCGCGCGCACGCCTACAGGGGCGCGAGGGAGGCGGCGGCGGCCGGCCGCCGCCGAAGATAAGGTAGGTGAGTTGGGGTGTTTGGGGGGGGTTTCACCCCGCGGGACATCCCGATCTCGGATGTCCCGCGGGGTGGGGGGTGATCGGCCCGGGAATCTTATAGATTCCCGGGCCGATCACCCGTGGGTGTTGGTCCACTTTAAGGATCGCAAAAAAAAACTCATCTTTCTGGTGATTCCACAGCACAGGTACGAACGTGTAGTGAGCTGAATGGAGCCGAACATGCCACTGGCTGCATCTCTACCCACCTCTAGCTGTGGGGCCTACCTGCACCAGTTATTCACAAATGCCTGGCATGGGTACAGGCCTAGCTGCAGGTAAAATATGGATGTGGCCCCGGCACTTGCATGCGGCAGTTGAAATGCCAGCTAGGCGAGTTTACTCAGTAATCACCCCAAGGAGTGGGAATCGGTCGACCCTGGAGGCCAATGTTCCTCTTTAAACAGCATTGAAGGCAAAACTATTATTCAATAGCTCACCCCCTAATGGCTGCCCTCCCCCTTCCTGACAGAACGCAGCTGATCCTGGAAGTATAGACAAGGCAAAGGCTAATGCCCCCCCCCCCCCCCCGATTTCCTGTGCTATAGACCATCAATCATAGAGCTCTACCGGTGGTCTATAGTTCCAATTCCGTTTGTCAGCTCAGGAAGGATCAGCACACTACCATTTTGCAGCCTTAGCCATAACAGCCAGCTTAGCTTTCACCCTCAGCTGCAAGTCTAATTAGCGTAAGCAAAGCTGTGCCTAATTAGTGTTTCAATTGCAGCCACGTTTAATTAGCATTTCAATCACAACCACATCTTATTAGCCTTTGAGTCACCTGTGGCTGCCTGTGTGCTTGCGATTAGGTGTCACACTCACATGAAATAGAGCCTGCACCCCCTACCTTCACTATTGATCATCGGACTGTGGCACTGTGACAGCCAAGGTGATGAAAATGCCTGACAGTGTCTGAAGCTCTTACAGACCCCACCCATTATGGTGATTATTATGCAGCACCACAGAGCCAGGGGCCATGCCCCTATTCTTCCAAGAGAAATCACAAGGTAAAACTGTAAACCTTGATATCTCTGCCATTTCTACTTCAATTTAGGGCAGTGCCAAATGTAGGCTGACAAAGTTGGCCATCAATTGCCTTTGCCTGCTGTATCCCTTTAAGCTTTATAATGACACATTGCTGCATTGCATAGGGTGCAGCTCTATACACCAGCCTGTCATTACAAAGTGGAAACCAGACATTATCGTAAAAGGAAATGGCATAATGCGACACAGTCCTAAAGCTCATCTGCATGGACTGCTGTTGTGCAGTGGTCTTTAAAGAAAGCAAATCCAAGGAGCTTCCCAGAACTGGAAAAATCACCCTAGGCTTGTGCACGGCGTGTCACTGGTTAAAAACCTGAGCCAGCCTTCACCTGCCTGTAGTAAAACAAAGTCCAGTATTTACAGCTGGTAATGACATCTGCCAGGCACAGCAGGGAAAACAGTTACTCTCAAGGATGTCAAGTGTCTCCCATGGGGCATTATTTTTATAGAGCTAAAACAGGCGAGCAGCAACACAAACAACATTGAATTAAAGGGTTAAACCTTACGCTGGTCATAAACCTTACAATCTGATCTGAACCAAGAGCCTTAGCCGGCCTCCCTATGGTGACCAGTTTTTGCCCTTAGCCGGCGTCATTTCCGGCAGGGCATTAGGTGATCTGATTTGCTGCCCCATCGGGACGGCTTACATGTATTCACCTCTGGGCCCTAGCGGAGATTGGCTGACGGAGGAATTATATTGAATTATATCAGGGGAGGCTTTATTTTGAGTCTTAATGAATTGCTTAATTAATTTTATTCCGAGGCAGGTTTCAGAGGTGTGGCATTAATTGCACTGATGTTTAAATGTGTGTTATGGGAGCAAGGCGGTATGTCATAAGTAAGGGCTGAATGCCCGAAACGCGTAGGCATTAAGACCTGCTCCCTTATGCTTTTTGTACTGCCTGTATGCTATATGGATGGAACTTTTTGAAATAAACGTGGATAAAGAATCCTTTTAAGACGGACATTGGCTGGCTTTCGTTACTTTCTTGTTGTAAAAGAGGCCTAACTGAGTATAGCAGCAATAGACTGTCCAATCAGAGTTGGTAAGATTGTACAGCTCACACTGCAAGGTCCTGGCTGCTGCAGCAATAGGGACTAAAGTGTCACTCACGATTTCAGTACAGGGGACGTGGCTTCTATATAGAACAGCACAGGGCTTCAGGCAGAAGAAATGAAAACAGGTAAGTACTGTATATCATTTCCTAATGAGAATTAGTGGCAGTCATTATATGCGAGTACAGAACCACTTTAAGCTTTTACGGCTTTGCTGCTCTCCTGGGGTATCCAGACAGCAGCCATCCATAATCAGATTGCCCTGGGGGAGGGTTATCACTTTTGGCCAGAGGTTCACGTTCAGGAGTGGGCCAATATTTGGTGTAAAAAATGGGTCATGGGGGTTGTGACAAACACAAGCTCCCTTTTGACCCTGTTTAGGATACCTTTTGTCATTAGAAGCTTATTTCCCAGAAAATCCATTTGTGTTATCAGAAAAAATGGCAAAGCCAATCAGGCCCCAGGGAACTTCCTGTTTAGTCACCACAGACAGGAAATGTGACTAAAACTCCACAATGGGGTCACAAAGGATAAACATTAGAGGGACTGTAACCCTATTGTACAAATGCTTCAGCTGTAAACAATAAAACCTTTTTATTTTACATTTGCTGATGTGTTTTAAAGCCTGCATTCTGGTTATATTACCCATGTTAAACACAAATTCCACAAGGTGCGACACAGACACGTACACCGGCGCAGCACATACTAGTGCCCTTTCCTTTCCCAGGGCTATCTTACCCATTGCTCAGTAACGCTGGCCATCATGTAGCTCTTGGTCTAAAGTGAGCTGCTGCTCTATCCACTAATAGGAAGTCTTTATTGCACCCGGCCATTATTAGAATCCATTTATTATGCCTTGCCCTAGGCTGTAGGACAAGCAGGCCCAAAGAATTTCTGACAAAGCTTATATAGCGATGAAGGTGATAGTAGAAAGAAGAGCCAAGCAAATGCCAAATTCTAATTGTTTTTTCTGTCAAAGGGATTGAGGAAATCTGACAAGCCAGATATGTGGATGGTGACAAGTTGGACAAAAGGTCTGAAGATAGGGAGCAGGGGGAGTAATGACACAAGGCAGTAAGCTTCGGATTGACGATAGGATGGAGATAAGATCAGAAGATAGGGGGCATGGGGACCAATGAAACAAAGCAGCAAGCTTCGGGATGGAAATAAGATCAGAAGATAGGGGGCATGGGGTCCAATGACACAAGGCAGCAAGCTTCGGGATGGAGACAAGATCAGAAGATAGGGGGCATGGGGTCCAATGACACAAGGCAGCAAGTGGAAGGTTGGAGATAAGGTCAGAAGATAGGAGCCACGGGGATGGAGATAAGATCAGAAGATAGGGGCCATAGGGACCAATGACACAAGGCAGCAAGCTTCGGGATGGAGACAAGATCAGAAGATAGGGGCTATGGGGACCAATGACACAAGTGTCAGGTTGGAGATAAGACTAGAAGATAGGGGGCACAGGGAGCAATAAAACAAGGCAGTAAGCCTCAGGTTGGAGAAAAGACATAAAGATAGGGGCCACAATGCGCAACGAAACAAGGCAGAAAGCGTCAAGTTGGAAATATGACTAGAAGATAGGGGCCACAGGGAGCAATAACACAAGGCAGCAAGCGTCAGGCTGGAGAGAAGGTCAGAGTGCAAGTGATAGGGGATTATCAGACACAGGAAAACAGAGACAGGAACATCAGACTGTCATGGGGTTTCAGTAACAGGGGCATCAGACTGTCATGGTACAGCAGTGAATGGGATATCAGGCTGTCATGGGGCAGCAGTGAGAGAGGCATCAGGCTGTCATGGGGCATCAGGCTACCATGGGGCAGCAGTGAATGGGGCATCAGGCTGCCATGGGGCAGCAGTGAATGGGGCATCAGGCTGCCATGGGGCAGCAGCGAGAGAGGCATCAGACTGTCATAGGGCAGCATTGAGAGGGACAACTGACTGTCATGAGGCAGCAGTGATTGGGGGGCATCAGACTATCATGGGGCAGCAGTGATTGGAGGGATCAGATTGTCATAGGGCAGCAGTGATTGGGGGCATCAAACTGCCCTGGGACAGCAGTGATTAGGGGGCATCAGATTGGTATGGAGCAGCAGTAACCGGGGGAATATGGCTGTCACGGGGCAGCAGTCAGAGGGGCATCAAACTGTCCTAAGGCAGCAATGATTGGGGGAATCAGGCTGTCATGGGACAGCAGTGATTGGGGGAATCAGGCTGTCACGGGGCAGCAGTAACCGGGGGAATATGGCTGTCATGGGGCAGCAGTAACCGGGGGAATATGGCTGTCACGGGGCAGCAGTCAGAGGGGCATCAAACTGTCCTAAGGCAGCAATGATTGGGGGAATCAGGCTGTCATGGGACAGCAGTGATTGGGGGAATCAGGCTGTCATGGGACAGCAGTGATTGGGGGAATCAGGCTGTCATGGGACAGCAGTGATTGGGGGAATCAGGCTGTCATGGGACAGCAGTGATTGGGGGAATCAGGCTGTCATGGGGCAGCAGTGATTGGGGGAATCAGGCTGTCATGGGGCAGCAGTGATTGGGGGAATCAGGCTGTCATGGGGCAGCAGTGATTGGGGGAATCAGGCTGTCATGGGGCAGCAGTGATTGGGGGAATCAGGCTGTCATGGGGCAGCAGTGATTGGGGGAATCAGGCTGTCATGGGACAGCGGTGATTGGGGGAATAAGGCTGTCATGGGGCAGCAGTGATTGGGGGAATCAGGCTGGCATGGGACAGCAGTGATTGGGGGAATCAGGCTGTCATGGGGCAGCAGTGACCGGGGGAATAAGGCTGTCATGGGGCAGCAGTGATTGGGGGAATCAGGCTGTCATGGGGCAGCAGTGATTGGGGGAATCAGGCTGGCATGGGGCAGCAGTGATTGGGGGAATCAGGCTGTCATGGGGCAGCAGTGATTGGGGGAATCAGGCTGTCATGGGGCAGCAGTGATTGGGGGAATAAGGCTGTCATGGGGCAGCAGTGATTGGGGGAATCAGGCTGTCATGGGGCAGCAGTGATTGGGGGAATAAGGCTGTCATGGGGCAGCAGTGATTGGGGGAATCAGGCTGGCATGGGGCAGCAGTGATTGGGGGAATCAGGCTGGCATGGGACAGCAGTGATTGGGGGAATCAGGCTGGCATGGGACAGCAGTGATTGGGGGAATAAGGCTGTCATGGGGCAGCAGTGATTGGGGGAATCAGGCTGTCATGGGACAGCGGTGATTGGGGGAATAAGGCTGTCATGGGGCAGCAGTGATTGGGGGAATCAGGCTGTCATGGGGCAGCAGTGATTGGGGGAATCAGGCTGTCATGGGGCAGCAGTAATTGGGGGTATCAGGCTGTCATGGGGCAGCAGTGATTGGGGGAATCAGGCTGGCATGGGACAGCGGTGATTGGGGGAATCAGGCTGGCATGGGACAGCAGTGATTGGGGGAATATGGCTGTCATGGGACAGCAGTGATTGGGGGAATATGGCTGTCATGGGACAGCAGTGATTGGGGGAATCAGGCTGTCATGGGACAGCAGTGATTGGGGGAATCAGGCTGTCATGGGGCAGCAGTAATTGGGGGTATCAGGCTGTCATGGGGCAGCAGTGATTGGGGGAATCAGGCTGTCATGGGGAAGCAGTAATTGGGGGTATCAGGCTGTCATGGGGCAGCAGTGAGATGGGCATCAGGTTGCCATGGCGATTACCTCTTTGACAGGCGGAAACTTCTTCTTGCACTCCATGGACAGTGCCCGCAGGTCGCTTTGCATGTTCTCCAGCAGCTTCTTGATGGCCTCGGGGCTGCTGGTGGAGGCGGCCATGGCGCCGGCGGGCGATCTCCCTCACACACACACCGGGCGTTAGACGCTGGTGACCCGCAACCGGCTCCTAAAACATGATCCTAGCAGAGCTGTCACCCACTCCGTTCCGCCATCAGCTGAACTCCCACAATGCCCCGCTGTCAGGTCTGACACGTAACAGCCGCTTCCGTAAACACAAGAGGAAAATCCGGCCGAGCATGCGCAGTGGGGTCTGGTGACATCTGCACAGCTGTCGGCTTGTCTGACACTCGAGTCCCTCCCTGAATGGTCACCTGCCCCGTATAGTATCCTGTCTCCCGCCTACCTCATATGGCCAGCCAATCAGGATCCTGCATGGTTACCCCAGTAACTGCTGTAGTATTCCTTTAGAGGGCACAGTGCCCACCCCCATCACCATACAAATAGATTGTGCAGTCCCACCTTGCCCAGGGAAACTATAGACATAGGGCACAATGCCCAGCCCCTCACCATACAATAGAGTGTGCAGTCCCATCTTGCCCAGGGTCACTATAGACGTAAGGCACAATACCCACTCCCTCACCATACAATAGAGTGCGCAGTCCCATCTTGCCCAGGGAAACTATAGACATAGGGCACAATGCCCAGCCCCTTACCATACAATAGAGTGTGCAGTCCCACCTTGCCCAGGGAAACTATAGACATAGGGCACAATACCCACTCCCTCACCATACAATAGAGTGCGCAGTCCCATCTTGCCCAGGGAAACTATAGACATAGGGCACAATGCCCAGCCCCTTACCATACAATAGAGTGCGCAGTCCCACCTTGCCCAGGGAAACTATAGACATAGGGCACAATACCCACTCCCTAACCATACAATAGAGTGCGCAGTCCCACCTTGCCCAGGGCCACTATAGACATAGGGCACAATGCCCAGCCCCTTACCATACAATAGAGTGCGCAGTCCCACCTTGCCCAGGGCCACTATAGACATAGGGCACAATGCCCAGCCCCTCACCATACAATAGAGTGTGCAGTACCATCTTGCCCAGGGTCATTATAGACATAGAGCACAATACCCACTCCCTCACCATACAATAAATATAGTGTAAAGTGCTCATCCTTGCCCAGGGCCACTATAGACATAGAGCACAATACCCACTCCCTCACCATACAATAAATATAGTGTAAAGTGCTCATCCTTGCCCAGGGTCACTATAGACATAGGGCACAATACCCACTCCCTCACCATACAATAAATATAGTGTAAAGTGCTAATCTTTGCCCAGGGCCACTATAGGCAGAGGGCACAATACCCACTCCCTCACCATACAATAAATATAGTGTAAAGTGCTCATCCTTGCCCAGGGTCACTATAGACATAGGGCACAATACCCACTCCCTCACCATACAATAAATATAGTGTAAAGTGCTAATCCTTGCCCAGGGCCACTATAGACAGAGGGCACAATGCCCACTCCCTCACCATACAATAAATATAGTGTAAAGTGCTAATCCTTGCCCAGGGTCACTATAGACATAGAGCACAATACCCACTCCCTCACCATACAATTAATATAGTGTAAAGTGCTAATCCTTGCCCAGGGCCACTATAGACATAGGGCACAATACCCACTCCCTCACCATACAATAAATATAGTGTAACGTGCTAATCCTTGCCCAGGGCCACTATAGACAGAGGGCACAATACCCACTCCCTCACCATACAATAAATATAGTGTAAAGTGCTAATCCTTGCCCAGGGCCACTATAGACAGAGGGCACAATACCCACTCCCTCACCATAGAATAAATATAGTGTAAAGTGCTAATCCTTGCCCAGGGCCACTATAGACAGAGGGCACAATGCCCACTCCCTCACCATACAATAGAGTGTGCAGTCCCATCTTGCCCAGGGTCACTATAGGCAGAGGGCACAATACCTATTCCCTCACCATACAATAAATATAGTGTGCAGTGTTCACCATTGCCCAGGGATACTATAGGAAGAGGGCACAATGCCCACCAGCTCACCGTGCAATACAGTGTGCTGTCCCATCTTGCCCAGGGCCACTATATACGTAGGGCACAATACGCGCTCCCTCACCATACAATAGAGTGTGCAGTCCCATCTTGCCCAGGGTCACTATAGGCAGAGGGCACAATACCTATTCCCTCACCATACAATAAATATAGTGTGCAGTGTTCACCATTGCCCAGGGATACTATAGGAAGAGGGCACAATGCCCACCAGCTCACCGTGCAATACAGTGTGCTGTCCCATCTTGCCCAGGGCCACTATATACATAGGGCACAATACGCGCTCCCTCACCATACAATAAATATAGTGTTAAGTGCTAATCCTTGCCCAGGGTCACTAAAGACAGAGGGCACAATGCCCACTCCCTCACCATACAATAGAGTGTGCAGTCACATCTTGCCCAGGACCACTATAGGCAGAGGGCACAATACCCACTCCCTCACCATACAATAGAGTGTGCAGTCCCATCTTGCCGAGGACCACTATAGACAGAGGGCACAATACCCACTCCCTCGCCATACAATAGAGTGTACAGTCCCATCTTGCCAAGGGCCAGTATAGACAGAGGGCACAATGCCCACCTCCTCACCATACAATAGATTGTGCAGTCCCATCTTGCCGAGGGCCACTATAGACAGAGGGCACAATGCCCACCCCTGACAATGTAATACATAGAGTGTGCAGTCCCATCTTGCCCATGGATACTATAGGCAGATGGCACAGTGCCCTTACAATAAATAGAGTACAGTGCTAATCCTTGCCCAGGGATACTATAGGCAGGGGGCACAATACCCACTCCCTCACCATACAATAAATATAGTGTACAGTGCTAATCCTTGCCCAGGGCCACTATAGACAGAGGGCACAGTGCCACCCCCTCATCATGCGATTAATAGAGTGTGCAGTGCTCATCCTTGCCCAGGGCCACTATAGGCATACGGTACAGCACCCACCCTCCCATCTTACAATAAATAGAGTAAACAGTGCTCACCCTTGTCCAGAGATCCTATAGGCAGAGGGCACAGTGCTCACCCCCTTATCTTACAATAAATATAGTGTGCAGTGCTCACCCTTGGCCGGGGATACTATAGGCAGAGGGCACAGTGCCAATCCCCTCATCTTACAATAAATAGAGTGTGCAGTGCCCCCCCCCCCTTGCCCATGGCCACTAAAGGCAGATGGCACAGCGCCCATACCCTCACTATACAATAAATAGAGTTTGCAGTGCTCCCCCTTGCCCAATGATACTATAGGCAGATGGCACAGCACTCACCCTCTCATCTTACTATAAACAGAATGTGCAGTGCTCACCCTTGCCCAAGGGCCACTATAGGCAGATGGCACAACACCCACCCTCTCACCTTAAAATAAATAGAGTGTACAGTGCTTCCCCTTGCCAGGGCCACTATAGGCAGATGGGACAGCACCCACCCCTCATCATACAATAAATAGAGTGTGCAGTTTTCCCCCTTGCTCAGGGACACGGGTTGATTCAGAGAGACATAAAAAAAACTTTCGTTTTTGTGTCAATCTGTTTTTTTTTTTTAATTTTCCCGCTCTCGTATGAGTGTATGAGTGATTCTAAGCATGCATTGCAAGCCTTCTGTAAAGTCTTCGTCCGTTCGTATGCCAACGAGAATGTCATTTTCCAGCTTTCGATTTCCGTTTATGTTACTCATGTTACAACGTAGGCTTTTGTTTTTGCCCTTTTTCCATCGTCTCCTCCCACGAATCCTTTACGTTTCCCGTTAGATTCTGATTTCCTTTTACAAGAAATAATTGTCCAGACGAAAATCGTTACGACCTTAAGCCTGCGCACTACAAACGTAACTCATTAATGTGCTCGCCTACATATTTGGTTCACTAAATTTTGCTACAATGTTTAGCTAAATCACTTCGCAGTCTCATTCTTCTTGCATTTCCCACCCCTAAAACTTACCTAAATCACTTTGCGGTCTCATTCTTCTTGCATTTTCCACCCCTAAAACTTACCTAAATCACTTCACGGTCTCATTTTTCTTGCATTTCCCACCCCTAAAACTTACCTAAATCACTTCGCGGTCAGTATATTCTTGCATTTCCCACCCCTAAAACTTACCTAAATCACTTCGCGGTCTTATTCTTCTTGCATTTCCCACCCCTAAAACTTACCTAAATCACTTCGCGGTCAGTATATTCTTGTATTTTCCACCCCTAAAACTTACCTGAATCACTTCGCGGTCTCATTCTTCTTGCATTTCCCACCCCTAAAACTTACCTAAATCACTTTGTGGTCTCATTCTTCTTGCATTTCCCACCCCTAAAACTTACCTAAATCACTTTGCGGTCTCATTCTTCTTGCATTTCCCAACCCTAAAACTTACCTAAATCACTTCACGGTCTCATTTTTCTTGCATTTCCCACCCCTAAAACTTACCTAAATCACTTCACGGTCAGTATATTCTTGCATTTCCCACCCCTAAAACTTACCTAAATCACTTCGCGGTCAGTATATTCTTGCATTTCCCACCCCTAAAACTTACCTAAATCACTTCGCGGTTAGTATATTCTTGCATTTCCCACCCTTAAAACTTACCTAAATCACTTCGCGGTCTCATTCTTCTTGCATTTCACACCCCTAAAACTTACCTAAATCACTTCGCGGTCTCATTCTTCTTGCATTTCCCACCCCTAAAACTTACCTAAATCACTTCGCGGTCAGCATATTCTTGCATTTCCCACCCCTAAAACTTACCTAAATCACTTTGTGGTCCTGCGAATCTTCATCTCTAAATATTTCTTGCCCCATTCATTTTGTGATAACCAACACTTAATGAATGTATTTAGAAAAGGAAATGTCACAGAAACAGGTTTTTGTTTTTTTGTTTTTTTATCAGAAATGCCACTTTGTGTTGGCCTTTTTTTTTAAAAAACATTTTTATAAAAATTTAACAACTTTTTTTTTATTTTGAATAAAAATTAACATTTAGAAATGTTTAAAATGTTTTAAAAATTTAAAAACTATATACATAGCAATGGCAGGACCCAGAACATTATTCATCTTCATCTGTGATCCCCAACGAGTCGCGCAGCTCCTGCATCTCGGCCACCAACGCAAAGACCCTGGCACTCATTTGTGCCACTCTGGCACGTGTGGTCCCTGTATAAAAAAGAAAAATACATTACTTGTTGGCAAATACATGTTTATCAGCTGTGGATGGAATGTTTATTAGGTTGCAAGCTAACTCATGAGGCCATATGTAATTATGGTAAGGAATTAATCAAAGGAAGAGGGCATATGTAATTATGCTAAGGAATTAATCAAAGGAAGATGGCATATGTAATTATGCTAAGGAATTAATCAAAGGAAGAGGGCATATGTCATTATGCTAATGCCATTGATTATGGCTTTAGGTATCTTGGTGATCATGTCGATTCCCACATACTCAAAATAATGACATTACAACTTACTTCGTTGGTGGCCGAGGTCTGCTTCGGGGACCACTCTCCGTTCTGGGACCTGCCACTGCTGGGAAGTTGAGGCTGTAGAGACAAGTCAAATAGGGTCACTTCTAATGTCTGAGTCAACAGTAAGCAAATGACAATTTGAATGTGTGTGTGACATCACCCACCTTCTACATGTGCCTCCTGGGCCTGATCTGCTGCAGTCCCTGCTCCAGATCCTTCACCCGCTACAGAATAATCTAGAAAAAGAGATTAAGGGAATCAACTTTTGTTTAAATAGCATGTATGTGTGTGTGGTTACATTAAGAGTCACATATCAGAGGCTAATAGCTCCGTCGCTTGGGCCGACTCCCTGCCCACGCCGTGACGGGTAGGAACGTCGCCCTGGAGATCCACCACCTTCACTTTCTGCTGCAGATTCATGCCGCACTGGTCGGCCTTTGCGCCTCCGGGTGCGTCAGATTCGGTACTCCATTTCCAACACTAGGAGAGCAAAGCATTTACAAATAAAGGCCTACCTTCTGTATTATTTACATCTGGCATGCAATCGCTATGTACTTACTTGGGAAATGGAGCCCGAAAAATCGCCGCACCCGGGGCATGTGTAGTCGCTTCCGGTCCGACCAATGCTGCATGATCTGTGTATGGGTGAAGGTGGTGTCCGTCTCCTGCTGGATCTGGGAAATGATCTCCAGGGTGACGGTCCTCTTCTCAAACGAGTTGAGCAGGTAGTCGTACCTGCTCTGAAGCATCGTCTAAAAAACACAAAATAGAAATAGTTGTTAGCTAAAACTACATACAAATATGTGTCACAAATCGATCAGTTGACTAAATGACATTCCCAGACACAATCGCTATGTACTTACTTGAGAAATGGAGCCCGAAAAATCACCGCACCCGGGGCATGTGTAGTCGCTTCAGGTCCGACCAATGCTGCATGATCTGTGTATGGGTGAAGGTGGTGTCCGTCTCCTGCTGGATCTGGGAAACGATCTCCAGGGCGACGGTCCTCTTTTCAAACGAGTTGAGCAGGTAGTCGTACCTGCTCTGAAGCATCGTCTAAAAAACACAAAATAGAAATAGTTGTTAGCTAAAACTGCATACAAATATGTGTCACAAATCGATCAGTTGACTAAATGACATTCCCATACACATTTCTAGCCTCAAACTATCCTTCTAGGTGGCAGTGACTTGGTTCGCAAATGTGCGCACTTACTTTTGCACGGAGTTTTACAAACCTTTAAACCAAACTTTTTCTGCGCTTCCTTAAGGCCTAGGCATGCATTTATCAAAGTCCTTACAATACACTTACGAGCATAATCAGCTCTTGTTGTTGGTGGGTGAAGATCGTGGGCGGCATCTTTCTTCTTGTCTGCAGCAGATAAGTAATGCCCCAGCGGTTTCAGGTTCCGCACGGCCGGACGCACGCGTACGCGAACGCGTAACCGTCATACCCAGGCATTAGTATTTAAAGGGTCCTGGACACACAGCTCATTCTCTTTGAGATTTACAACATGCCAGATAAAAAGCCCTTGCTAAGGCCACACCAGCCAAGTAGGCCACCAGCAAAAGGCCCCAGCGGCCTGAGGAGCCTTCTTCCTCACGTCCGACCACTCAGTCACAACTACCAGGGTGTGGGAAATGCGCAGCCAAAGTGGCCAACCCAAGGCGACATTGCCCACCAAGGCCGCAAAACCCAAATCAACCACCAAAGCCAAGGAGGGAGCAGCTAAGAAGAAGCCAACAACAACAAAGCAGGCAGGTACACTGGCAAGAAAGGCCACTAAGAAGCAGAGGGTGAGAAGCCCCAGCCCCCAAAGAACACCCTCCCTTCCTCCCCGGCCTAGCACATCCCTTCATAAACCACGCTCCACTGGCAAGGCCAGTAAGAGCCAGCGTGGCAGAAGCCCCAGCCCAGCCAGCACTGCCTCTCCAGCTCCACGTGGGCAAAGCTCCCATGGGCATCGAACCACTAGTGGCAAGGCCACCAAGAGCCACAGGCCCAGAAGCCCCAGCCCAGCCAGCACTGCCTCTCCGAGGACAGTTGAGTGGCAGGTTTAGTGAGGCCCAAACTCTCGCATTGGCAAGTGGGCTCACACTCCATTATGACGAGCTATATGGGCGAAAATCAAGATCTACAAGCAAAATGAGAAAGACAGAAATCTTGGAGGAGCTCACCAGACAGGTCAATGCAGCGGGGAAGGAGCTTAAAGATGTGGAGCAGATACAGCGCAAAATATCTGACCTGAATTATGCAGCATGAAGAAACAGAATAAACGGCGCAATTACAGGTACATATTTGAGTTGTGCATTTGTCTGCTTG
Source organism: Gastrophryne carolinensis (assembly GCA_027917425.1). Classification (NCBI taxonomy): domain Eukaryota; kingdom Metazoa; phylum Chordata; class Amphibia; order Anura; family Microhylidae; genus Gastrophryne; species Gastrophryne carolinensis. The sequence goes on along the minus strand of CM051238.1, from coordinate 149,766,247 downwards.
TTGTATTGACTACAATGCCCTAAATTTGCTAACCACTATTTTTCAGCTTACAAACTGGCGGGGGCTTCCCAACAAAATTACAGTATACACGAGCTGAGGAGATGATGCTGGCGTTGATACACCCCGTCGCATTAGAGGGCATCTCTGGCAGACGGGACACGGACATCCCTACCATTCCTGCAGGTTAGTAATGTTAGTGTGTATGTGAAATGTTTTAAATGTGTGAAATGAGGCTCACAGGCATATATGAACACATGCCCCTAGGGAGTGGCTTGGAGGGGAGGTTACAGTTTTAGCTGGGTGTTTAATGTCTGCGGAATGGTCATTTTAAATTTTGGCAGCCCATACACGACCTTGGACAGTATTTATGGTCACTATTAAAGTGTTTATATTAGCAAAGCACTGCCTGTTATGTGAATCGAGTCAATCATATACAACACTTCCTTCTTTGTCTTTATACCACTTGGCTTTTAGCTTTGGTCTAAAATACTTGATCGGGGGTCAGAGAAAGGTCTACATAGGAAGAATGCCCACCAGCATACTCTGAAGACAAATGCTATTTGCAAGCTGAGTGTGGGCCCCTAATGGCCCTTTAGGGATGTGTTAAGCCTCATAACATGCAATACATGCATGTTTGGACTATTTAAGGTGACCAATGTGTATGTACAGGGTGAGGCATACATATAACAGATACTGACATTCATAGTGAAGGACACCTTGTCCCGCTGTTGGAGTTTGCATTCCTGCTTGGCCACATGTTTTTTAAAGCATATGTAGTAATCCAGATCATCAGTGCATTTTTTGGTGTTTATGTGCCTTTTTATTTTAAACACAGCCCAGCATCAAGCCTCAGCAAGTGTGGAAGCCTCATCCAGTTTGACCACGCCGTCAACTACCGTGCTGCCTAGGAACCAGGAACAGATATATACAGTAAGTGGACTTTGATGAAACTGCTGATGCATGTGAATGCACATGACTAATTTGCATCACAAATGTTTTTAGGGCCCAAACTGAACCTTTTTTGCACATGTCCCAACAGACCCACACACCGATGGAGGAAATTCAGGAGATGGAGGAGGATGCCAGCTTGATGGGACCTTCAGAACTGACCCCCCTGGAACCTAATCTGCCACTGTCCCAACATGCTACTGCACCAAATCCTCTGCAGCAGAGTGAAGCTGGACGCATGCTGCCAGCCCATCTGACTGAGCCTACAGTCCCCAGTGGTAGCTCTGCTGCAGAGGATTTGCCGAGCACATCTGCGACTCTTGCTCGCCCTAGAGGTCCAGCATCTGCAGGTGCTTAAACCCGGGGAATAGGTAGACGTTGTCAGCAACGTCGACCAGTTTCCCAGGGGAGGCGCATGCCGATCCTGGAGTCAGCGTGGCGCCATGACAGCCGTTTCTTTCGGCAGGTGACTCAAAGAACCGCAGAGCAGCTTACTGCACAATTAGAGACATTAAATAATACATTCACCACCATGCTGACTGAATTTAGGACGAGCAACAGCCACATGGCCACCTTAAATAATAATTTCACAGCCATGCTCGAGGAAGTTCGAACAAGCAATAGACACATGTTGGAACAGTGGCAGATTATGATGCCACACATGCCCAGGTGATGGGCCACCTCCAAGACCCACCACCAGGGTTTTATGGGCAACACCCATTTTAACAGCTATTTGACCTCCACATCTTTCCTCTACATCCCCAATGTATTGACTGTCTGGTGAGCGCTACCAAGATTGCATTTTTTATGGCTTTGCTTGTATGATTTTGATTTTCGCCCATATAGTTCATTAGAGTGCTGAGATACCCCATTAGCCAATGCCTGAGCTAAAGCCTCACTGAAGCTGCCGCTCAAGCTGCCACGCTGAAGGCTTGGGCCTAATGAAATTGTGTCTGGCTCATCCTGTTTGTTGGCAAGATTGGGGGACATTCTGGGCTGGGAAACTACTACCTTGAACCATGGCAAAGATTGGACTGGACTTGCATTCGGACTGGGGGTTATTGTTTGGGTGGGCCACTGACTTACAGGCGTGGATGTGGCATAGGTATGGCTGCTTTCCACCTGTGCCTGTGGCAAATGAGGCCAAGCAGGAGAGGGTGTGTATGTGGCCCTATGTATTACTAGCCAAATATTCTCATGCAAATGGTTGCTCCCTATGTATGTTTATTTTATTGGTTATTGAAACTTCGGCCTTGAGTGCGTTACTTTAAAACTCCTGGATGTGGCCAATTGCTAGGTGCCATGAGTCTGCACCAATGTATATTTCTGTTGTACTATGTATGTACATGAAGTCTGCGAGTGCTCTTCAACTCCAAATTTTCATATTTCAATAAAATATATTGAATGTGACTTTAGCTGTTGTTGACTAAGTTGATGCATTAATGTTTGGGTTCTTTTGAGATTACTGAAGGTTTTTCTAAACAAACATTGCAAAAAAAATGCATGAGGCTCAGATCATGTGTCAATATTTTAGTAATTAATTCCTTACTATTTTTTTTTTATAAAACACAAAAGCCTTCACAAAGGCAAATGAAAGTAAAAAAAAAATACATGCAACAAACATACACAGGAAAACCAAATTAGCCAAAATGGGTGCTTATCAAACTGGCCCGAATAGCTTGGCCAGAGGCACTAGGTGTGCCACGGTAGTTCTCTTCTGGGTCCTGGCTGGGTGGAGAGGGGGGGCAGATCTACATACCGGGGGACACGCTGCATTATGGCAAAGTTGTGGAGGACACAGCAGGCCAGTATGATATCGATGACCTTGTTGGGGTCATACTGGAGTGCCCCCCCGGTATGGTCCAAACACCTGAAGCGAGTTTTTAAGAGGCCAAATGCCCTCTCCACAAAGGTTTTGCGGTGCGCCCGATTGTAGGCATCCTGGGCCGCATTCTGTGGCCGAAGGACGGGCGTCATCAGCCAGGGAAGAAGCGAATAGCCAGAATCCCCTGAAAGAATAATAAAAGACTTACATAAATTACACATTCAAAACAAAAATTTATGGACAAGCAGTCGTTCACCCTAAGAGCCAATCTTATATTTTAGCCACACCCTGTACATACAGATTGCTCACCTAAAAAAACAGCCTAACACCATTTACTGCATGTTCTGAGCCTTTTAACATCAAAGATGGCGGCTGAGGGCAAATCAGGCAGGCTGCAAACAGGACTTGGCTTAGGACTGTGCTTCTCAGCATTCTGGGATGCTCTAACCCACCCCCTGCACTTTATCCCACTCTCCTCTCCTCAGTAAGTGTCATGCATCTGAGCATGGCGCCGACCCTATCATAAAGTCAAGAACAGAATTGCAGCCGAGTATGGGAAAGAATAATAAGTAAGATACTAGAAACTAGAAATATATTATTTTGAAATGCTGGGAAAACAGTTTTTAAGGGTTTGTGCTTTGCTAAAGATCATGGTTAAGGTCTGGTTTAACATGTCATCAAGGGGTAAAAACAGCCAGAGGTTCAGACATGGGTCATCAACTATATTCATAGGCATACATTGAAAAGTGAATGACGTAATTAGCGCTAACATACCAAGGAGCCATCCACCTGAGAATTCTCCAGACTCAAACCGACGGTATAATCCAGATCTTCGCAAGATGTACGCGTCATGGAATGAGCCTGGAAACCCGGGGAGGACAATAAGGAACCGCATGTCCGGGGCCACCACTGCTTGGACATACAGTGAGTGGCCCATTTTGCGGTTCCTGGGAAAAAAAAGAAAAAAAAATATTAGCAAGGCAAGGTAAACTACTCAAACACTAACTCCTAACACCCTCAAAAAAGCATGTTGGCCAATACAAATAACACTAAGTACATAACATATGTATGTTGAATCAAATAAAGATTAACATTCGAATGACTAATTAAGGTCCACATGAAAATGTTTGGCTAAGGCCGACATTAAAAACTGCTGAAGATAGACACGGTCAAATGGATCATAGGGAAAATTTAAAAGGAGGGATTAAGATATACACTGCAATCTGTTTCACAGGGACAATTTACAAGTAGGGATTAAGATATACACTGTAAGCTGTTTCACAGGGACAATTTACAAGGAGGGATTAAGATATACACTGTAAGCTGTTTCACAGGGACAATTTACAAGGAGGGATTAAGAAATACACTATAAGCTGTTTCACAGGGACAATTTACAAGGAGGGATTAATAGATAGTTACAATACAGTCTGTCTAAACTATATAATAAAATGACCGATTGAACTTACCTACAGATGTACTCGTCGGCTGCAGGAGGGACCAATGCAACGTGGGTGCACCCATGACGTTGGGCATGTCGGCGATATTATAAAAAGCCAACTTAAGCGCGTTCCAGGCTACCATGTCATCCGGAAATGAAATATATTTCTGACTAATGGTAGCCATGCCATCCAAAAACTTGGATAGCGCGCGGCTCAGCGTAGGCTGGGACATCCCCACGGAAAGGGCACCCAGCCTCTGGAACGAGCCGTTCGCCAAAAATTGCAGGCAGCCAAGCATCTTGGTCACACCTGAAATTGCATGCCCCTTCCTTGTGGTGCGGGCTAACCATGGCCGCAGCTCACTATACAACTTATGGAGGGAAGCGCGATTAAGGCCCTTATTCATCAAGCGATAGCGCCAGGTAGTGTCTGACGAGCGCCAGGTAGCGGCAGCTAACGGCGACCCACGACTCAAGTACGCCCGGCGGCGGTCACAATGACGCATTTATCAAGCAAAATGAGGCTAGCGCCGGCGAGAGCGACGGCTAGCGCGGCATTCATCATGAAGCCGCCTGGACCGAACAGCGCCGCTGCAAATTCCCTCACAGCGCCAGGTATGAGCTGTCGCTCCCTGGCGATGTCCAATGCATTTCAATGGAGCAATCTATAATTAATCATAATTAATTGGTATTATTTTTTTTTTATATTTTTTTAATGTAAAAAAATCGGAGACCACTTCTGCAATGTTAGGATTTATTTTTAAGTCAAAAAAAAAATTAAAAAAATATGTGCAGAATTGATCTAACAGGTCTGAGATTAATGTATTCATATTACAAAATGATTCTAAAAACATGTATAATGTTACATTCAAAAAATATGGTTGTTTAGGGGTTAAAAACTAGTTAATACACATCGCCGCCAGCGCTCTGGGGTTTAAACAAGGAATGGACAGCGACAGCACATTCGGAGCGTGATTTGTTGATGAATATGAAGCTAGCCGTTCGCTCTGGCCATTCGTTGTCAGGCGCTCACATACAACGCTGGACCTGTGAAACAGCGACCCCCCAGCCCGTATTCAACATTACCGCACACCGACTGAGTCGCTGTCATCAAGCAAACGCCGGCCAAGCACAGCGAATACTGGCTGGCGCTGAAAAAATCACGCTACAGTCGCTCATCTGTCGCTACCTGACGCTATTAATGAATCGGCCTCCCCGTCTGGTCAGCTCGAACAACTCAACGCCATGCATGTGACATCGATATGCATGCGTCGCCGGTGCAATCTGGCCTCGGCCCTGCTGACACATGCAATGCCCTGAAGCTGAAGGCGCTCATATTCCTCCACAAAGCCGCAAAACATGGTCAAAGCAAGGTAGCCGAGTGCAAAATGGTCCTGTAAGTGGATCGCAAATGAAACGGTTTTATAGGGTGGTGGTCCCTCGGCAATCAGCTCTCTGAATGAGATGCAAGCCCATCCCAATAACGTAAGTTATCTGAACGAACGCAAAATATCAGATTTTGATGTGAAAATGATCCGAACGAATGGAAATTATCTGATTTAGTTTCGTTCATCGAAAGCGCATATACGTGTTAGCGGGAACGAACGTACGAATGGAAAAACGAACGTAAAAACCAAAAAAATGACAAACACACACAAAAACATACACAGACAGCTACGAAAGTCCAGACAAATGTGTCTCTGAATCGAGCCTCATATGCTTATAGCACAGTGCCCACCCATCACCATACAATAAATATAGTGTGCAGTGCTTACCCTTGCCCAGTGATACTAAAGGCAGGAGGCACAATGCCCATCCCCTCACCATACAATACATATATAGAGTTCAGTGCTCACCCTTTCCCGCGCTCACTATAGGCACCCACTCCCTCATGATACAATAGCGTGTACAGTGCTCACCCTTGCCCAGTCCCACTATAGGCACCTACTCCCTCACCATACAATAGAGTGTGCAGTGCTTACACTTGCCCAGGGCCAATATAAGCAGAGGACACAATGCCCACCCTCTCACCATACAATATAATGTGCACTGCTCACCGTTGCTCAGGGCCACTATAGGTAGAGTGCACAGCGCCCACCCATCACCATACAATAAATAGAGTGTGCAGTGCTTACCCTTGCCCAGTGCCACCATGGGCAGAAGACACATTGTCCACCCCCTCAGCATACAATAAATAGAGTGTGCAGTGCTCCCTCCTGCCCAGGGCCACTAAAGGCAGTGGGTACAATGTCCACCTCCTCACCATACAGTATAGTGTACAGTGCTCACCCTTGCTCAGGGCCACTATAGGTAGAGCGCACAGTGCCCCCCCCCCATTACCATACAATAAATAGAGTGTGCAGTGCTCACCCTTGCCCAGTGCCACCACGGGCAGAAGACACATTATCCACCCCCTCAGCATACAATAAATAGAGTGTGCAGTGCTTACTCCTGCCCAGGGCCACTAAATGAAGTGGGCATAATGTCCACCCCTCAACATACAGTAAATAGAGGTTGCAGTGCTACCTCTTGCCCAGGGCCACTATAGGCAGAGGGCACAATGTGTGCTGTGCTCCCCCTTGCCCAGGGCCAATATAGGAAGAGGCCACAATGCCCACCCTCTTACCATACAATAAATAAAGGGTACAGTGCTAATCCTTGCCTAGGGCTACTATAGGCAGAGGGCACAATGCCCACCCCTCACCATATAATATATAGAGTGTACAATGCTAACCCTTGCCCAGGGCCATTATAAGCAGAGGCCACAATGTCCACCCCCTCACCATACAATAGAGTGTGCTTTGCTCCCCTTTGCCCAGGGCCATTATAGGCAGATGGTACAATGCCACCCCTCACCATACAATAGAGTGTACAGTGCTCACCCTTGCCCAGGGCTACTATAGGCAAAGGGCATAATGTCCACCCCCTCACCATACAATAAATAGAGTGTGCAGTGCTCCCCCTTATCCAGGCCCACTATAGGCAGAGGGCACAGTTCCCAGTGGCCACTATAGACACACAGCACAGCACCCACCCCCTCACCATACAATAAATAGAGTATGCAGTGCTCACCCTTGCCCAGGCCCACTATAGGCAGAGGGCACAGTTCCCAGTGGCCACTATAGACAGAGGGCACAGCACCCACCCCCTCACCATACAATAAATAGAGTGTGCAGTGCTCCCCCTTGTCCAGGCCCACTATAGGCAGAGGGCACAGTTCCCAGTGGCCACTATAGACAGAGGGCACAGCACCCACCCCCTCACCATACAATAAATAGAGTATGCAGTGCTCACCCTTGCCCAGGCCCACTATAGGCAGAGGGCACAGTGCCACCCGCTCAACACAGAAGTGTGCCGTGCTCACCCTGGTACTGAATGAGCCCCTAGGTAGAAAATGAAAGTGAATGGCACTTGTTGCACCTGGTTCTAAATGGAAGGGCCAATTCTGCACTAGGTGCAATAAGTGTGCTACACACTTTATAAAGTGAAAAATGCCATTCCCGTGCATTCTACCTAGGATTTGATTCAGCAGCAACACTTTTTATTCTTTACCTAAAGTGCACCTTTTGCCCCATTCTCGCCCATCTTCCCCTCTCTCCCGATTCAGCAGACATGTCTGGAGCGTGATGATGAGAATGTTCATTTTGTGCAAGAAATCACATAAAAATTGTAAACTCATGTGATTCAGATGCATTGCTCAATTTCTTAAAGCTGTAGAGAAATGATGGCTTCTGGTATGTTTTTTCAATAAAAATGACACAGGCTGCCCCACTGTGTGAAACCCCGTGGTCATCGGTATACTCACCTTTACCGATGGCTCACGCAACACTGTGCCACATCCCCGGCACCCCCTATCTGAATGCCTGAATGAACACTCATTAATGAAGATAGTCAGCGATGTGGCCAGCCTGCTGTCCAACGTCATCCAGCACTCTTAAACAATGTTCCCTCTAAGCAGGAGCAGCTGCTGGGCGGAGTAGCGAGGGAGCTGGGCAATGCGCAATAAAAGGTGGGCAATGGAAAAAAACTGAGATAAATACACTGGAACAAACTACTACTAAAAAAAGCAAAGCACATTCAACAGAAAGATCCAGATCCAAGAAACAGAAAGCGTCCTGGGGGTTTTCACACAGCAGGGCATCCCGATTTTGGATGCCCCATAGGGAGGGACTGGCAATCCCGCTGGGTGTTGGTCCAATTTAAAGCGCGTATCCGAGCATGCTGGTGGCCGCATCTCATGCTTCCCTCTAACAGGGAGTGCGCCCACACCGGCCATTCACAATTGGCAGGGGCGGCATAAGCCCTGCTAGAGAGAAGTGTCAGATGCAGCCGCGGTCTGTGCACGTGCCTTTGGACCAGGAGTAGGGTAAGGTTACAGGGCTTCCTGGGGGTTTCAAACAGCAGGGCATCCCGATTTTGGATGCCCCGCATGGAGGGATTGGAACAGCCCAGGAATCTTATAGATTGCCGGGCGGATCAAGGAGGGTGCTGGTCCACTTTAAGCTGATTTCATATTTTTCCCCATCTTTCCTACCTCTTTTCTGTATTATTTTCTATTGGTTTTCATAGCACCAGTACCTATTTTCCTTCATTGTCACATTGATTTTATCTTTATTTATCTTCTTTACATTCCCTGCTCCTCTGTCTTTTCCTCATCCCCCTTCTCTCTCTCTTTTCCACATTACCTACTTTTCTCTTTGTCCCTCTTTTCCACATTCCTTCCTCTCTCGCTCCCATCTTACCTTGTATACCCAATACCTAAAACTTACCTGCTCCTCAGACCGCTGCTCCTTCCCTCACACAAGACGAATTGTTGCTCCTTCTCTCACACGCTGCTCCTTCCCAGGGCCGTATTGTTTGGAGCTGCCCTAGGCACTTTTTGGTCATGCGCCCCCCTCCCCCCCAATTTTTAAAGTGGACATACCACTGGGATTCTCACTTTCATGGAGTTGGGTCTGTTTAATTAGGGCATCCCACTTTGGGATGCCCCACTGTGTGAAACCCCCCACAACACCCCAGAACTCACACACAGTTTTACACAGTGGGGCATCTTGAATTGCCCCAAGAAGTGGACCTTGGATGGCCCTGATCCGATATTCCTCTTTAAAGCATAACAAAAGATTTCATGACCATGCATGGGCTATGTCCCAGGATACCCCGCTGTGTATAACCCCCAGAAAGTCCAGTAAACACTTACCTTCCCTGGCTCCAACGGTGCATGCTCGGGCTCTGATCCAATCTAAGCCGCCCACCATCACCGCTTAATTCAACAGGCTGGGATTCCCATTGATACTAATGAGAGCCACCTGTCGAATTACCAAGTGACAGTGGACAGCTCTCATTGGACGAGAGTCTGCGCATGCACCATTGGACCGGGGAGAGGTGAGTATCTATGGGTATTGTGGAGGCTGGCCTTTGACCTTCCCCCCCCCCAGGGCATTCCAAATTGGGATGCCCCTAGGGAAGGGCGCCGGAACCACCGAGCTGGCCAGATTTACTTGTTGGTCATGGGGCACGGGCGCCCCTGTGGGCATGCGCTCGGGAGCCCGTGACCAAACTGAAAAAAAATAAAAACATACACACACACCCTCTCCAAAATCAACATCTATTTTGAATTTATTTAATTTTTTAATACAAGCGCTCTTACCTTTTCCTCTGGGGTCTCTTCCTCAGCACTTAATCATGCGTCCTTGACTCAGTAGGTGGGAGGAGCCAGGCGGCCCGCTCTCGTGTCCCGCGCCGGCACTGCTCCATAACCAATGGCTGGGGCAGGGCCAGCAGGCCAATCAAGATGCCGCCTGTCATTGCCGGCTGAGATGGAGGCGGGTGTGAGCGCCGGTGAGCAGATGATGGGGGGGGGGTAGCGAGGAGCACTGACGACCCCGAGGGGTCGGTGCGGGCGACACCGCGGGCATGCACGCCAGGCGGCCATGCGCGGGGCAGGTGCGGGAGACGGAGCAGCTGATGTGGGGCGGGGAGATGAGGAGGCCAATCAAGAGGCTGGCTGTCAGAGCCAGCCTCTTGATTGGCTGGGGGGCAGCTGATTGGCTGGGGGGGAGGGCGAGGAGCACGCGCGCCAGGCGGCCTTGCGCTGGACTGGCGGCGGAGCAGCTGATCGGGAAGGGAGGGGGGCAAGAAGCGCGGCGGTGCGGCCATAGCAAAAAAAAACAAAAAACTTTTTTTTTCTGTCCACACACGGACACCCGCCCCTCTGTGACGCAAGCGCCCCTAGGCACCGGCCTCGACAACTCACAGCGGCAGCAGCTGTGAGCGGCGTTGCCGGCCGCGGACTTGACTGAGCATTTTTTTTTTTGTTTGCTGACAGAAATGCGCGGACGGCGCGCGGGCCTGCGCGGAGGAGCAGCCGCGGGTGCGCGGCCGCGCACGCGCGCAGCTTAGAGGGAACGCTGCTCTTAAAGTGGACCAAAACCTACATTTTTAACTAACATCCCCTGAATTGCTCTCCCTATGAAGAGTAAATTGCAAATTTCCACTGCTTCTCTCTAATTCTAGATAATGCCGTTTACTTTAGCTGCAAAGCTCCGCCTCCTCCATTCATTGCCACTGTCATGATGTCATTACCACACCTATGCAATGACTGATCACCAGCCATCCCACACCAAGGAACAGCAAAAAAAAATCAGTGTTCCAGGACAATATGGAAAGTGAAAATATCCATTTCTAGTTCTACAGCGGCAAGGGCTTTGCCCAAATGTATTTCACAAGTTTAGTGGGTTTTGGTGCACTTTAAGATCAGCCAATTGGCAATCTCAAAGGTGCAGAGTGGGCATCGCCTTAGCGGTAGAAAACCCTTTTTTTTTTTTAAAACCAGGCCACCGCCAAGGAAGCAGCATCACCAGAGGAATTCTGGTTAGTGGGGGTGGATAGTGAGGGGTTTTGCTCTGCTTTAAGAGATGCTGCACCGGTCAGATGATAAAAGTATAGGTTAATTAGGAAAAATAAAAACTTTGTGTGGCGTCATTATTTATTTTTTTGCAATGAATATGTACAAGGGCCGCACCAACTACTATCAAATTACAGTATATCAGCGTGCTGAGCTCAGTGCTGGTGTGTGAACCAATTATAATTGAATAGAAAAAACCGAGGTCCCACAACCCCAGAAACAACACACTACCCCAGAGCCAACAAAGCACCACTGAAAATGTACAAAAATAATCTTTATTTTATTAAGCACTATTTACATCTACATCTATACACTGGACATTTTTTAAAAAATCACTAAAAACATATAACAAGACACTCTGTGGGAAGGAGAGAGGGGAAGAAAAGGGTTGCTATACACTAGGGCAAAAATAATGCCATGTATATACTCAAGTAAAAAAACGTCAGTAAACATATGACCTAATCACTTAGTGAGCCCATAAAGCCGGCTATACCTGCCCCGTTAGGGTCTGTTCTAATCATACAAATTTGATAATGAATGATTTATCTATGCCTGCACTGGTAAAGATCCCAAGATAATGTATATAAATCTGTGCCAAAAAATATGTGCCAACAAATATGTAAATAATCCCCACATAGAAAGATTAAAAAGTGAATGCATAATTCATAAATATTTACCCAATAACAAAGTGCTAAGTGCAATATACCCAAATGAATAACTATATATTAAAGTGGACCAACACCCAGGGGTGATCGGCCCGGAAATCTATAAGATTCCCGGGCCGATCACCTCCCACCCCGCGGGACATCCGAGATCGGGATGTCCCGCGGGGTGAAACCCCCCAGAAACCCCAAAAAACTCACCTCTCCCCGCTCCCACGTGACCGCTGCAGCCAATCCCCGCCAACGTCCAGGCGGGGGACAGGAACGTCCAAGCCGCTTCCGCCGCCGCCGCCTCCCGCGCGCCCCTCCAGACGTGCGCGCGCCCGTGCCGGCCCTCTGTGAATGGCCGGCGGGGGCGCGCGCGCCGAGAGTGACGCGCGGGAGGCGACGGCAGCGGAAGCGGCTTGGACGTTCCTGTCCCCCGCCTGGACGTTGGCGGGGATTGGCTGCAGCGGTCACGTGGGAGCGGGGAGAGGTGAGTTTTTTGGGGTTTCTGGGGGGTTTCACACAGCGGGGCACCCCGATCGGGGTGCCCCGCCGAAGTGGACCAAAACCCAGGATAGTCAAAATCCTGGGTGTTGGTCCACTTTAAGCATAAGTAGGAGGATCAGCCAGGGCAGACAAATCCAAAAACATATACCACACATAAAAAAAAAAAAGTCACTCAGATCTTACTATGAGCAGGTGAACCGGGCCAGTGTATCCCCATACAGCTCTCTGTCAACGCGTTACGTGACGTCACGCATCACTTCCTCAGGACATATGTCCTGAGGAAGTGATGCATGACGTGATCTTTACTTTATCTTAAATTGAAAGCAGACCTAAACTCTCTCTTGCAACTACTATATGTGTGTATAACTTAACCTAACCTTCCCCCAGGGCAGTTTGTAGGTACTATAACATTCAGTGCGCAAAAACAATCTGCCCCCTCCTCACCCATCCTATGGTGCCACTGCTGTTCCACACAGGTATGTGCCATGCTGTGGCTCTACCAGTAGAATCAGTTTTATTATCGCCAAGTACATATAAACATAAATACCATAGCAGCAGGGGGTCCCCAATCCCAAAATGGAGGGATGAGGGGCCTGTCCTTTTGCCTGCACCAACTATTAGAGGCCCTGACAGAAAACAGAATTGCTGGGATAAAGGTGTCCCCAACGGCCTTCGCTCCCAGGGCGATCACCCTGTTCGGCCTCCCCTAGAAACAGCCTGTACCTAGAAACTGTCCTCACAACATTGGTGGCATACCTCTCAACTGTCCCTCATTTTTAGGGACTGTCCCTCTTTTGAATACATGCCACACTGCCCCTTGTTGTTCTAATTTGTCCCCCATTAAGGTTTAATATGCAGATCTGCATCAATAAGTGATTACGTTGCCAATTCAAAGTTTATATTGTTGTAGCTGTTACAGCCTATCTCCTATCTATACCTTAATGAGGGGGTGTGGCTTAAGTTACTAATTGTCCCTCTTTCCCACCCTGAAAGGTATGTCGGTGAGCCCTGCATTGTGTTATCCGCAGCTTATCAAATAGGAGACTTGTTTCACTGTGCGAAAGCTACCTCCTGTCCCCATCATAAACGGCTTAAAGTGGACCAACACCCTCCCGGATCGATCCGATCCCTCCCTGCGGGGCATGTTGGGATGCCCCGCTGTGTGAAACCCCCCAGGATGCCCAGGAACCTTACCTTGATCCCGATCCAATGGCGCATGCGCGGGCTGCAGCCGCATCTCGCGCTTCTCTCTAGCAGGGCGTGTGCCCGCTCCCTGTTACAGGGAAGTGCGAGATGTGGCTGCCAGCATGCTCGGAGCCGCTGTGGTTGTACAGCGCTTGGACGCGCATACCACAGCGGCTCCGAGCGCGCCGATTGGACGAGCAGCCGCGCATGCGCCGTAGGAGAGGGTGAGGTGAGTTTTTACAAGCGATCGGGGGGGTTTCAGATAGCGGGGCACCCCGGGGAAGTGGACCAAGACCCAGGATAGTCAAAATCCTGGGTGTTGGTCCACTTTAAAGCAAAACAAAGCCCACCAGCGGTCGGCATGGAATCTAAAAGATTTCAGGGCCAGCTGCTGGCTTTTAGGCTCGATTCAGAGACACATTCGTCTGGACTTCCGTAGCTGTCTGTGTATGTTTGTCATTTTTTTGTTTTTGTACGTTCGTTCCCGCTAATGCGTATATGCGCTTTCGATGGACGAAACTAAATCTGATCATTTGCGTTAGATCGGCTCATTTTCAGATCATAATCTGATCATTTGAGTTACTTCAGATAACTTACGTTATTGGGATGGGTTTCCGTGTGATTCAGAGACCTGATTGCCGATGGACCTCCGCCCTATAAAACTGATTCTTTTCCGCTTCACTTACGGGACCTTTGAGGACTCAGATTTCTATTGTTGAACATGTTTTGCGGCTATGTGCAGGAGTCTGAGCGCCTTCAGCTCCAAGGCATTGCATGTATCAGCATGGCCAAGGCAATAAATTGTATAACAATGCATACCTGAATCAATACATTTCATGTATGCCTTATAAAAGCATTTTAATGCTGACCTTAATTAGTCTTTGGTATGTAAACCTTTATTTTCCCACACATCCATATAATTGGTATATTTTTTTAGACTTATGTCCTTTGTTATTTATATTTGGATTGTTGAACTTGAATCTTAATTTGTTGTTGGAGTTATTGTTTTAGTTGGTTACCTTTTCTTTGTGTAATTATTTTATATTTGGTTGCAGGAACCGCAAGATGTGCCACTCGCACAACATACAAGCAGTGTTTGGTCCGGATATGCGATTCCTCAGTGTTCTTGCAGGGCATCCAGGGTCGTCCCATGATGCTTATATATTGCGGAGTTCCGGCTTATTTAGTCAGTTTGAGTCAGGAGAATTATCTGATGGATGGCTCCTGGGTAAGTTTGCTCACATTCCATCAATCCATTTTCACTGTATGGCAATGAATATAGTTGATGACCCATGTCTTAACCTATGGCTGTTTTTAGCCCTTGATGACATGTCAAACAATATTGTTGCTTAGAATGTGTATTTTATGTTAGTATTTTTAAATTCTTACAGGGGATTCTGGATATCCGCTCCTGCCCTTGCTTCTGACGCCCATTCTTCGCCCGGGTCCTTCAGTTGGTGGGCGAGATGCAGGATGTTCTGTGGCCTGCCATTGCTATGTATATATTTTACTACGTTTTATATGTTATTTTAAACATTTAAAATATGTTAAAAGTTTTATATTTTTTAAAATAAAAAAAAAAATTAAACAAAGTTGTAAATTTGTGAAAACAATTTTACTTTATTTAAAAAAACCCTGAAAAATGCCATTTAAGATTATTAAAGATTATTAAAAAAAAAAAAAAAATTGTCTCGTGTAATTTCCTTTTCTAAATACATTCATTAAAGTGGACCAACACCCAGGGGTGATCGGCCCGGAAATCTATAAGATTCCCGGGCCGATCACCTCCCACCCCGCGGGACATCCGAGATCGGGATGTCCCGCGGGGTGAAACCCCCCAGAAACCCCAAAAACATCTTACCTGATCCGCCGCCGCCTCCCGCGCGCCCCTCCAGACGTGCGCGCGCCCGCGCCGGCCCTCTGTGAATGGCCGGCGGGGGCGCGCGCGCGCCGAGAGTGACGCGCGGGAGGCGGCGGCGGCGGAAGCGGCTTGGACGTTCCTGATCCCCGCCTGGACGTTGGCGGGGATTGGCTGCGGCGTTCACGTGGGAGCGTTGAGAGGTGAGTTTTTTGGGGTTTCTGGGGGGTTTCACACAGCGGGGCACCCCCGATCGGGGTGCCCCGCCGAAGTGGACCAAAACCCAGGATAGTCAAAATCCTGGGTGTTGGTCCACTTTAAGGGTTGGTTACCACAAAACAAATGCAAAACACTAAATTTAGATATGAAGATTCGCCGGACCGCGAAGTGATTTAGGTAAGCTTTAGGTGTGAGAAATGGAAGAAGAATGAGACCCGAAGTGATTTGGGTCACTTTTAGGGGTGGGAAATGGAAGAAGAATGACACCGCGAAGTGATTTGGGTCACTTTTAGGGGTGGGAAATGGAAGAATATACTGAGCGCGATGTGATTTAGCTAAGCATTGTAGCAGAAGTGAGTGAACCAAATATGTAGGCAAGCACATTAATGAGTTAAGTTTGTAGTACGCAGGCGTAAGGTCGTAAAGATTTTCGTATGGACGATTATTTATAGAAAAAGGAAATCAGAATCTAACGGGAAACGTAAATGATTCGTTCGAGGAGACGATGGAAAAAGGGCAAAAACGAAAGCCTACGTTGTAACATGAGTAACATAAACGGAAAACAAAAGCTTGAAAATGACATTCTCGTTTGCATACGAATGGACGGGTACTTTACTGAAGGCTTCCCCGATGCATGCTTAGAATCACTCGTACACTCATACGCGAGCGGGAACAAAACGAAAAAAATACAGATCGACACAAAAAAGAAAGTGTTTTTTTTTCTCTCTGAATCAACCCTTTTATCTGGACCAACCTGAATCAGGTTGCCCCACTGTGTGAGACCCCTCAGTTCACCCATAAAAGCGTGGAAAGGTGAGTTTTTATGGGTGAACTGGGGAGTTTCACACAGCGGGGCACCCTGATTCAGGATGCACAGAACAAAGTCAAAGTCAAATTCCTGTGTTTTGTCCCACTTTCATGGACGGTTTCGGCTTTCTAAGGATCTTTAGATGTAGAGGCATTCCAAACTTGCATGCTCCAGGGGAAAGTGTTAAAAGGGACAAATAGTCATATTAGACTGTTAATCCACTTGAAGACAACAAAAAGACTGTACTGTATACTTTACTTGACCTGGTTTTTATTGACTTTTTACATAGCATTTTAGAGAGCCTGTGATTTTGGATGAAGGATACACCGTTGATATTTTCCACTCGCTGTGCATGCGTTTTGGGATCACGTTGCACTTGATAATTTTAAACGCTCTGGGAGCTCTGTGCTTAATTATTGCATTCTTGGGACTTTTTGGATTAAGGAGTCTGCACGTTGAGCACCTGCTTAAGAACTTTTTATTTTAATACTTTTATAAGATTTTAAGCGCTGTATGGTTGTGTTTATATGTTAGAAAAAGTTTTGTCTGTAAATATACAAATAAAGTCAAAACCCGTAAAGTAGACCAAAACCTGTGATTTCTCGCCCCCCAGGTGAGAAAAACTCTCCTTTCCCCGGTCCTATGGCATAATTCCAGACGACCCAGCCAATCAGCGCGCCCCACTACATTCGGTCCTGTTAAAAATCAGCTTAGGAACGAATGGAGCTGAAAGCAGCCAAATTAAGCCGAGTGTCCCGGCAGTCGTATTCCCACTAGCCATTAACAGGGAGCATGCTTTTGCCACACATCACAAATGCCTGGCATGGGCATGCGTCTGGCTTGAGTAGTGTAGCCCGAGCATGAATCCTATTAAAATGTATGGGGCTGCAAACGCAAAACGTATGCAATAATGCATGAAAAAACTCACTTACCTTTGGGTTTGCAGCTCAATAGACTTTAATGGGGTGCGTTCGCGGCCAGGAGGCAGTTTTTTTTCTCCCCTCTGCCGCACCGGAGAGGTGTGAAAGGAGCCACAGAGATGCCATTGATGGATTTTTTTGCCACTGCATCTGGCGTGAATGCAGAAATGCATGCGGTACCAGACACGCGTGTGAACAAGGGCTCAGGGTTAGTAGTTCCAGTTTGTCTTGACTTAAAATGATAACATTTTTTATTTACAGTACCCTCTAATGATGTCTGTCTTGTTCAGAAGGCTCACACGTATCTGACCTAACCTACCGCCTCATGGCATCTGTGGGCCTTGCATTAGAGAGATACTCACTTCTTCTAGCAGAGCCTCACCCAATGGGGGCACAAACCAACCAAACGTACGTGTGGCTGGTGCATTACCTCCAACAGGGGGCATCATTTAATGAGGAACAACACACAGGATTTCACTTTCCCATGTGTTGTTCCTCTGTGCAATGCCATCCCAAATTAGGATGTCCCACTGTGTGTACCCCCCTGGTCGCCCCGTTTCACTCACCTTCCTTCCACTTTCGCTAAAGGCTAAGCCACCGAGTCGAGTGGCGCAACCTGCCCATTTAGGAAGGCCGGGCGCCAGTGTGCACATGGCTAGAGGCAAGCGAGTATGCGACCAGGGCGCACAGATGTGGCGAGGGCTTCAGAAGCTGAGCGAAACTGGTGATGGGGGGTATCCCAATTTGGGATGACCCAAGGAGTGGAACTCGAAAGGCACTGGAGTCTTAGACTCCAGTGTTCCTCCTATGTTCCTCTTTAATGCAGTGTACAGCTTTCCCCGGTGTCATCATTGAAAGCTCCATAAGGAAAAAGTGAGTATCCTCTGAACGTGTGTCCTATAGGCAGTGGTATTAGGAGGGTTGGGGCCTTGCGGACCTGGACCCCACCTGGCATAAAGCTGTAGGTTAGGGTTGAGATCAGGACCCTCTTGAGGCAAAATGTCACCCAGGGCAAGATTTCAGGACGGGGACCCTGAACACACACACCTGCAAATAGAACATTACAATACAATAGAACAGACGGTGAGAGAGAGAGAGAAAGATGGGTAGATAGAGCACAGGAAAGACAACGAGAAAGAAGAAAAAGTGCATGGGAAAAAGGTAAGCTCGAGAAGGGAGAGATGGCAAGAGCTGGGGGAAATAAGGAAAGGAGAGTAGAAGGGGGTGTAGAAAAGAGAAGGTAACTGAAGAAAGAAAAAGGGAGGGAAATAGTGAAGAGAGGTAAATCTAAAGGAAAGAGAGAGAGATAAAAAGTAAGAGAGAGATGGAGACAATGTGAAATAAGAGCCAAAGGGATGATGTGAAAGAAAATGAGAATTATTATGAGAAGAAAAAAGAAATGTGGAAAAAAGGAGAGAAAGAGAAAAGGGGAAGATGTGGGGGGTATGGAAAAGAAGAGAGCGTTCTCTTCAAAGGACTGTCTGAATGGTGACTCCTGATGCTCTCTTTACAGGAAAGTTGGAATGGAGCCCTGCACATCATCCCCTGAAGGCCAGCAGCAATGGTTAAGGTCTGCTTTAGGGTGGCTAGCCTTATGCTGATTGGTCGTTGCTAATGGCTAAATGCACTTTAATGCTCATGGATTTTGGCTAAATAATACAACAAATACACGGCCACGTTGACAAATAATCGCCTGCTTATTCTAATAAGTATTATTAAAGCAAATAACTGTATACACCAACTTTTCCAATCGCAGTTCCCTCATCCAAAATGGCTGACAAGCTCACACGCCAGCACGCAGCGCGTTGACGTCAGAAGGCGCTTTGCACGCGAGCCCCTGATGAGCGGGCGTGGAGAACCCGTGCTTCCTTTTCTCGCTGCCCGCCGCCATAGAGAGGTGAGGGTGTGCGGGCTCTCAGGCCTCAGCCCCCTGATTTATGCCGTCTTACCCCGCTAACTCACCGCCCCTGTGTTCTCTCTCCTCAGGAACATGCCGGCCAAGGGTCCCCTGCAGTCCGTCCAGGTTTTCGGGCGCAAGGTGAGTGCTGAGCCGGCCGCGTGTCTGTGCCGGTCGCCTCCATACTGTGGTGGCCTGTCCTCTCCGCCTATGTGTATTGCACGTGTGTGCTGTGAGCTGTACCCCGCTGGGCTCCGGGTGGCCTGTGGAGGAGTTGGCAGCTGTGTGACACACGCCTTACAAGGTGGCGGTACAGCAGTGTAATGGCTGTACTGGTGTCTAAAGGGTGTGATGAAGGCAACACATTGATTGGGGCACTGGCTTGCTCCTGCCCCATGAAGCCATGGCTGTCTATGCCCCACTCTAATTCTGTGCAGGTTGTGATGGCAGATGTTAGTAGAGGGTCTCCTAGTAACTTCAATACATCACAACACCACAGGTTTGTTCTCATTCTTCACTGTTTTGGTCTGTTTTAATGTGGACCAAAAACCAACTCTGGAGTTTGAGATTCAAAGGCTGGCTATTGCATTCCCCTTGGGCATTGTGCTATGTTATGCACTGCTGGGTGCCGCTGGTGCCTGCGTCACTTGCATTCCTTCTTGGCTGTGTGGCTGCGCACAGCAGAAGGGTGCAAGTGATGCTTTGTGCTGCCGGAGATTCCATTCAGTTTCTCTAGCTGCCTATTAAAGTGGACCAACACCCAGGGGGGATTAATTCCCGGGCTGATCAGATCCCTCCCTGCGGGGCATCCAAAATTGGGATGTCCCGCGGGGCATCCAAAATCGGGATGTCCCGCGGGGAGGAACCCCCCAGGAGGCCCACAAACCTTACCTCAGCCCCGATCCATCGGCGCATGCGCGAGCCGCGTCTCGCGCTTCCCTCTAGCAGGGCGCGCACCCGTGCCGGGCGTTTGTGAATGGCCGGCGCAGGTGCGCTCCCTGTTAGAGGGCAGCGCGAGACGCGGCCTCCAGCGCTTAGAGCTGCTATGCGCGTCCAAGCGGCCTTGTGATTGGTTGGAGTGGTCACGTGGGAGAGGTGAGTTTTTGGGGTGTTCTGGGGGGTTTCACACAGCGGGGCACCCCCGATCGGGGTGCCCCACAGAAGTGGACCAAAACCCAGGATAGTCAAACTCTTGGGTGTTGGTCCACTTTAAGAATGAATGACCGGAGAAGCTGGTTGGAGAAGTGTCATGCATGCACCATTGGACCAAGGGCAGGTAAGTTTCCTGGGTGAACTGTGGGGTATTGCACATTGGGGCACCTCAAACTGGTATAGTAAAAATCCTGTGTTTTGGTCCACTTTAAAGGGTAATGCCTCTTTCAATGGCACCTTTTTAAAGTGGACCAACACCCAGGATTTTGACTATCCTGGGTTTTGGTCCACTTCGGCGGGGCACCCCGATCGGGGGTGCCCCGCTGTGTGAAACCCCCCAGAAACCCCAAAAAACTCACCTCTCAACGCTCCCACGTGAACGCCGCAGCCAATCCCCGCCAACGTCCAGGCGGGGATCAGGAACGTCCAAGCCACTGCTGCCGCCTCCCGCGCGTCACTCTCGGCACGCGCGCGCCCCCGCCGGCCATTCACAGAGGGCCGGCGCGGGCGCGCGCACGTCTGGAGGGGCGCGCGGGAGGCGGATCAGGTAAGAGGTTTTTGGCGTTTCTGGGGGGTTTCACCCCGTGGGACATCCCAATCTCGGATGTCCCGCGGGGTGGGAGGTGATCGGCCTGGGAATCTTATAGATTTCCGGGCCGATCACCCCTGGGTGTTGGTCCTCTTTAAAGTTGACTTTCCTGGGTTCTGGTCCTTTCCCCGGGGCACCCCGATCAGGGGTGCCCCGTTGTGAGACCCCCCCCCCCCCCCCCCCCCGATCGCAGAAGCCAACTCGCCTCTTCTCGGTCCTACGGCGAATGAGTGGCCGCTTGTCCAATCAACGCACTCGGAGCCGCTGATGTTGCGTCATCTAAGCCAGCAGCTCAGAGAGCGCTGGTGGCCACCTCCCCCTAACAGGGAGCCGGCCATTAACAAATGCCTGGTGCGGCCATGAGCGCTGTTAGAGGGATAGCAGTGATGTGGCCGCAGCTCGCACGTGTGCTGTTGGACCGGGAGTCAATGTATGGGGCCACATGCCCCACAAGTGGAGCATCTCGATTTTGGATGCCCAGTGGGAGGGAATAGATCGGCCTGAGAATCTTATAGATTCCTGGGCTGATTGGGTTTTGGTCCACTTTAAAGTTTTCATTGTGTGCCAAAATTGTCTTCAATGTGTTAAGCATGTGTCTTTTTTTTTTTTTTTTTTTTTTTTTTTCTTCCCGCAACCCTGTTATAAAATACATTTTCCCTAGCAACAATGTGTACATCAACTGCTTCGTTAGATGTACAGATTAGACTCTCACTCTACCTTGCTAATTGTTGTGCCAGCCTTGGAGTCTAATAGGAAACCAGCCCTGGCAGATTAGGTGCTTCTGAGGCATCCCATCCCCGCCTGGCCCACTGAGCCCCACACATCACCACATTCCTGCATCCAGAAAATCAGGCCGATTACGCTATAGGAATGCCAAAGGCGAGTTGAGTGGGCCATCTGAGGGGTTTCACGTAGCGGGAAATCCCAAACTGGTATGTCCTAGGGACAAGTGAAAACACTGGTTATTGGTTAACTTTAAAGACTGGATCCGATGACTAATTTTCATAATATGGAGCATCCTCCTGACTTGGAATACTCTTTAAAGCATGGTTTTAGCAGGATTTTTAATCCTAGAGTGTAGGTCCCGTTTTAGTCTGCTTCAAAAACATGTTAAGCTTGTTGGGCAGCAGGTTTTGTATTTTTGACCAAGGCCGCCCTCCTGTCAATCGGTGACGGGAACACTTTGTCGTGTCGATTAAAGTGCATGTAACTGACCTGGCCATTATTCTATGTTGCCACCCAGTGAGCTGAAGGAATAGAACAAACGCTGCCTGAACCTTTCATTCCACCCCTCTTTGCCCCTGCTCTAAGCACCAGGCAGTAAAAGTAAATTTACCTGATTGGTGATCCTCATTTAATACAGGCACTCAACCACAAAAGACGTAGCTGACCTTTCAGGTCTCACAGCTGCATGGCTGCTGCTGTATTGGTGACCGACCTGTCACTCAAGGTCCAGTCTTGGCTGCCATTGAATGGAACGCTATAATGGTGCTGCCTCCGAAACGCTTCTCATTGGGCCAAGCAAGGTTGTAATCCAGCACCTTTCTTGTGAACTATACATTGTCTATATGATTGAAAGCTGTTTTTGTTTTCTCCCTAAAATATATTTACATTTATATCTTTAAAGGGCTGATCTAGTCTGGCTGGACTGACCCTTTAAATCTGATGTAGTTTAACTGTCTCTAATTTCAGAAAACAGCAACTGCTGTTGCCCACTGCAAGAGGGGCAATGGGCTCATCAAAGTGAATGGAAGGCCACTGGAGACGATTGAACCTGCAACTCTGCAGTACAAGGTGAGGCTATTGCAAGTCTCTGCTTTTCTAGGTTTATTGGAGCACCATAAAAGACTTGGTACCCCCACAGTTACTTGGCCAACGAACATGTGACCACTCAGGTTTGGCGTTCCATAGTGATGGAGCCTGCCCAGTTAAAGAGGAACATCGGGCCTAAAATCAAATGGGTCAGATTCCAGCTTGTTCCAGAATTGCTTGTTTTTAGTGAAGCTTGCCACTTGAAACATGAAGGCTGCCCTTGCTTACTACTGATAAGATGGTGGTGTGATGCTTGCTTCTTAAGAAACTTACTTACATATGCTTTGTTCCTCTATCTAGCTGCTGGAACCTGTTCTTCTTTTGGGCAAGGAGCGTTTTGCTGGTGTGGACATCAGAGTCCGTGTGAAGGGTGGTGGACATGTTGCTCAGGTTTATGGTAAGCTTGTCCATATGTTTAAGGGCCTGTAACAGATGCCTAATGGCTTCTTCAGTTTCTGTTGACTGAGATTTTTATGCCTCTCTGGCTGCTTGTACTTGAGTTATACAGCTTTATTAAAGTGGACTAAAACCTGTTTTACTCTCCTGGCTTTTGGTCTTTGCCCAATTCAGGGTGTCATGCAGTCTGTCGCACAGTAAACTCGCCTTTCCCTAGTCCTACGGCGCATCTCCTCAAATTGGCTTTTGACTGCGCACACGTCAAGTTGCCCAAGACTTGACTAAGAGACTAATGCATGGTGCCTGCATCCCCGCTACCCTCTAACAGGGTGTGTGCCCGTGCCAGCCTCCAGAAAGGCCTTGCGCATGCCCTGCTATAGTTATAGCAGGCAGCAGCTGGAGCTCGTGCATGCTATAGGATCAGGGACAGGGAGTTTTCTGGGTGACCTGGGGGGTTTTAAACAGCGGGTCATCCTGTCTCTGAATGCTCCAGGGGAGGGAATTGTGTAGCCCTGGAGTCTTATAGACCCCAGGGGCACTTTCGGTCCACTTTAATAGCTACCCACCTTGTATTGACATTTTAATGTTTTTAGGGTGAACCGCTTGCTCAAATAAGTGGTAATATTGCTGTCTTGTGATTACTGAAATTGCATGTAAGTGATATGTCTAGTACCCTGTATAACACAACCTTTGTCTTGCAGCAATTCGCCAGGCTATTTCCAAGTCATTGGTGGCTTATTACCAGAAATGTAAGTGATCTCCTTGCAAATGTATTTACCATGTTTTGCATGTTGATGCATTGTTCTGTAGTATATGGCTGCTGTACATTGAGGAGCTGCATTGCTGTGGACCTAAATACCTGTGCTATGGTTACAACAATTCAGCACATGGATGTGATCTTGCCCATTGAGTGATGCAAATAGTCTAAAGTGGCTTTACAGCTGATTTTTGATACTTGCATCCCCCATCCTCCTGTCTAGCAAAGCCTAATGGTCACTGGGCATATGGAAAGTCTATCTGCTGCATGGCCCTTTGGAGGTGTTAACTTTCTGTATTTGGGTTACACAGTTTAGTTTTGTCTTCAGTGTAATGCAACATCCCCCTGTTCATTAAGTGTTTATAGCTCTGGTGGCAAGATCTAAAAAATGTAATTGTAATACCACCATGCTTTGCTTTCATGAAAGTATTAACACACAGAATGTTAACCTTTTTAAAACCATTGAAGAGTCAGGGAGATCAACTAGTAAATGGCAGAATAACATGAATAAGGATACTCATAAATTGAATGAATACATGTGGATAAACTCTTATTACTAAAATGAGACTAATTATAATAATCACAAGCTGTGTATGAATGCAGCTAGATGGAGACAATGTCTCCATGTATAAGCAAAACGGATAATACGTGATGATAATGGGTGAGCTCACCCCCACTGTGGTGGGGGTCACAAAGGACTTGATTAAACAAACCTAAGGTAGCGTTGCTGTCAGCACTGTTGGCGCAATGAACACTTTTTAAAGGACAAGTATCATTTGCCAGCTCTTCTGGTGTTGGGCTGTTTTTTTCTCAAAACATCCTTCGGGCAGCATACGCCTGAGACCTCCGGGCTCCTCCCCTCAACTGGAACACATGACCACCGGCATAAAGTCTTGACTCCTCCCTGCCTTCACCAGTTGTTTCCGTGTTCCTCCAGAGGAAGGAACGTGACCACTGGCTCCTGGACCGATGGGTTCAGGTAAGTATTGTCCGGTACTATGGGCCTAGGCAGGAGGTTCATTTCCCGATCCTGAAGACTTCTACTTATGTCTGGGGCCCGGGATACCCTAAGAGATTTTTGGCCAAAGTCTCTTTCTTTGTATATTTGATTTTTTTACAAAGGGGGGTAAGTAAAAGATTCCCTCTAAATGAGGATGATTTTGGGATTGAGACCAGGGCTGCCGGACCCTATATATTCAAAAAAAAAAAAAAAAAAAATATATATATTTTTTGGTGTACTGTAACTTTAAATCTTGGCGGGGAAGTGACGTCAGTGCACTTCCTCCGCATCGTACCTCTCTGCCGTGCGATTCCCAGCTCCGGCGGCGGCGAGGGTGGGCGACTGCTGCTGCTGAGGACGGTTCCTCTCAGCGATGCAGTGTTCGGCGGGCGGCAGTTCCGGCGGCGACCGCGGCGGCGGCTGCTCCCAGTGGCGGCCCGGCGGCGGCGGCTGCTCCCAGTGGCGGTCCGGCGGCGGCTGCTCCCAGAGCCGGCCCGGCGGCGGTGGATGCTCCCGGTTCCGGCGGCGGCCAGGAATATAAGGTACACACGCGGGTTTCTATGTCTTTTTTTATATAAAGTATCTTAACCCGGATATTATTGGGTCTCTTCCGCCCTAGGCGCTGATGTCATATTCCAGCGCCTAGGTTAATTCCTGCTTATTCCAGAGACACGTGTTTTGCTCTTAAAGGTACAACACACTGTTTCTCTGGACTTGTATTATTTGGCCTCCCCTTCAGCATTTATTATGAAGGGTTAATGGGGAATATGGGCAATCAGTTCCTACCCTATTTATATGGGTTTAGCATACTGTTGCTTCAGTGCCTCTATCCAGAACTATGGCAGAACAAGGCCTGGACGGTTTTTTGGACGCTATGGGAGATTTTACCACTGATATTTCTTATGGAGAGCAAGAATCTTCCAGCATAACGCCGTCTGCCGATTCTGGTGGGAGGAGGCCCGGCTCTGCTCTGGTAAGCCTTTTATTTCCCCTTATAATTATACTTTTATTTTATCAAGGGCATACTGAATCCCATTCTTTTTTGTTTTGTCTTTTAGTCTAAGACCCCGGACAAAACTTCCAAGAATCTATCTAAATCCTCTTCTTCAGGATCCAAATCCAGTAAAAAGAGTCGTAGATGCCCGTTATGTGATGTGAAACTTCAAGATAATTATACTAAGCCCCTTTGTCAAATCTGCACTAACAAGGTGGTAAATAAAGAGCATAATGAGGACCTGATGAAGATGATGAGGGAGCTTAAAGACCAAATTTCATTTTCTTCTATGGCTCAAAGGGCTCCAGAGTGTACTAATTACCAGAGTATGCCTCCCCAACTATCTTCCTTTGATACGCCCTTTTATCCAGGTCCTTTGCCTAATACTCCGTTCTTCTGCCCTCAGGAGTCATTTACTCCCGATGAGGATGCAGAAGAGGGGGAGATTTCCTCTCAGGAGGAAGAGGATCAGGCCTCTGGTTCTGCGGATATTAGGACAAAATTCCTTTTTCTCCCTGGAGAATTACCCTTCCTCTTACACATGATTTATTTGTCTATGGGTATAGAGGAAAAGGTTTCAGGACCTAAGTCTACCCAAGATAAATTTTATCAGGATTTAGCCCCAGAATCGGCCTATACATTTCCATTTCATGACTACCTTAAGGACATGATTTTGGATCAATGGAAAGATCCATCAAAGAAGGCATTTACCTCACGGGGTTTTAAACGTAGATACCCTTTTTCAGAAGAGGATTCTCATCTTTGGGAGAAGTGTCCCAAATTGGATGCGCCTTTTGCCAAGATTTCTAAGGGAGCTGGTTTAGCTTTTGAAGATTTTGGGGTTCTTAATGATCCCCTAGATAAGAGAATGGAATCTCTCCTTAAGAAGGACTGGCAGGTGCAATCTAATGTTCTGAGAACAAATTTGGCGTCCAATTGTGTTATCAGAAATTTGGGGTTCTGGCTACAGCAGCTTAAAGATTCCCTACAGGAGAAAACTAATTTAGAGAAAATACTTAAGGCTTTGCCCATTCTTTTTTCTGCTACAGCCTTTGTTACAGACGCCATGGCTGAATCGATCAGATTTTCTGCACAGAGTTTAGCTGTGACCAATTCCATACGCAGGACTCTTTGGTTAAAGACCTGGTCTGGAGATATTGGTTCAAAAATGAGGCTTTGTGCATTGCCCTTCAAGGGCGAATATCTGTTTGGGTCAGATCTTGGCAAAGTATTGGACTTCACAGCAGACAGGAATAAGGGTTTCCCTACTTTTCCCAAGTCTTCATTTGATCGTATGTTTTTTCCAAGGACCTACTTTAGAAGGCCCTTTCCTAATAGGGGAACATCTAAGAAATCCAGAGCGGCTTCTTCCTCTGTCCCTAGTTCCAGAAGGGGAAAATTTAAAGGTTCCACCTTCCTGGGGACCTATCAGGCTAAACCCAGAAAGCAATGACGCCAATGTTGGAATTGGCGCCAGGCTTATGAGGTATTGCACGGTCTGGCGAGAAATGTTGGTGAGCCCCTTTATCCTAACGGGTATTACGGAAGGATTCCATATAGACTTTTCCCGGAATCCCCCTTCAAGATTTTTGATTTCCCCTCTTCCATGTGGAAGGGAGGAAAGAGAGGCAATGTTTTTGAGTCTAGCAGACATGGAAACAAGGGGGGTTATTGTACCAGTGCCTCTACATCTACAGAGGACAGGGTTCTACTCCCCCATTTTTCTTGTCAAGAAAAATTCAGGAGGTTTCAGGTTCATTCTGAACCTAAAGAGTCTAAATTTGCTTGTTCAATACAAACATTTCAGAATGGAGACAATATTTTCAGTAAGGGGTATGCTCCCCAAGAGCGCTTACTTGGCCTCGATAGATTTAAAGGATGCTTATTGGCATGTCCCAATGAGTCCTCTGGCTCAATCCTTTATGAGATTTGCAATAAAGGACGGAGACCAGATCTTACATTTCCAATTTGTTTGTCTTCCTTTCGGCCTAGCATCGGCTCCGAGGATATTTACCAAGGTTCTCGCAGAACCTTTGGCGATCTTAAGGCAACAGGGGATCTCAGTAATCGCATATTTGGACGATCTTCTTTTGTTCGCCCAATCAAGAGACAGGTTATTGAAAAACATTCAGTTGACTTTACACCTTTTATCTCATGCAGGTTGGATTGTCAATCTCGACAAATCCTCTCTGGTGCCCTCGCAAGTCATGACTTACCTAGGATTCGAGATCAATTCGATCCGACAGGTCATTATTCTTCCTCATCACAAGGTGACTGTCCTGCAAGATGCTGTCTGGACGTTATGTTCAGAACAAATTCCATCAATAAGACAGGCTATGAGGACTCTCGGATTGTTAACCTCTTCCTTCCCAGCGGTGAGATGGGGGCAGCTACATTCCAGAATTCTCCAAGATTTGATCTTAAAGAATTGGGACGGCTCCCAGCTGACTCTGGACCATCAACTGCCGATCACAGAGGACGTGAGGGGTTCACTAGCCTGGTGGTTAAAAGCAGATCGTTTCAGAAAAGGTCTACTTTGGCAGGACCCCAAAGAAATAGTGGTGACAACGGATGCCTCAGCCTGGGGCTGGGGAGCTCATTGCAACGCAAGAACAGTCCAAGGGAAATGGTCGAAGGGCGTGAGCCAATCCTCATCCAATCTCAGAGAATTGTTAGCCATAAGGGAATCCTTACTGGCCCTGAAATCGCTGGTACATCTAAAACATGTACAGATCAGAACAGACAATTCGACGGCGGTGGCTTACATAAATCACCAAGGAGGAACAAGATCCTCAAGATTAAGGACAGTAGCAATGGAGATTCTGTTTTGGGCGGAAGTCAATTTAAAGTCTCTTTCAGCGATACACCTAAAGGGGACTCTGAATCATCTAGCAGATTTCCTAAGCCGGTCACAGATAAGGGAATCAGAATGGTCCCTGAATCCGGAAGTATTTCAAACAATTTGCAAAATGAGAGGTGTTCCGGAAATAGACCTATTTGCATCAGCAAAAAATCACAAGGTCAGCAGCTTCTTCTCTCTGAACCCGAGAGATCAATCATTGGGGGTGGATGCTCTGTCTCAGGTCTGGCACTTCAATCTGGCGTATGCTTTTCCCCCAGTGCGTCTGTTACCATTGGTGTTGAAGAAACTAGTCAAAGAACCAACTACTGTTCTGTTGATAGCACCGTGGTGGCCAAAGAGACCTTGGTTTTCAACGCTAGTAGAGCTGTCAATACAGGATCCCTGGGAAATCCCGATATCTCCTTTTCTTCTTTCACAAGGTCCAGTCATCTGCCCGAATCCGCAATGGTGGAGATTGACACTATGGACCCTGAGGTCACCTTGCTACAAAGGAAGGGATTTTCAGACCCGGTGATTAATACGCTGCTCGCAAGTAGGAAGCTGGTTACCAGAAAGATTTACCTTAAAGTTTGGAAAACTTTTAAGTCCTGGAAGTTGGAGAATGGTAGAACATCATCCAAAACGTCATCTACAAGATGGTGTCAACATGGGCCTTAGCGTTAATACGCTTAAAGTTCAATTAGCGGCCTTATCAGTCTTTTTGGATAAGAAGCTTTCTTCTATTTCTATAATTAAAAGATTTCTTCTAGCTGTCAAACGAGCAAAACCAATCACTTGCAAGGTTGTTCCACAATGGGATTTGGCGAAGGTTTTATCCATGTTAAGTTCTTCACCCTTTCATCCGAACAAGAACCTTGACATCAAGCTACTAACTTGGAAAGTGTTATTTTTAGTAGCCATTACCTCAGCTCGAAGGATCAGCGACATTCAAGCATTATCATGCAGACATCCTTTTCTCCAAGTCTTTCCTGATCGTGTCATTTTAAGGGTAGATCCTTGTTATCTACCGAAGGTGGCCTCAGATTTTCATCGCTCTCAGGAAATTATTATTCCATCCATCTCAGAAGATGAGCCACAACTGATGCCATTGGATGTCAGGTCCCTTCTACTACGATATCTTCAGGAAACTAAAGATTTCAGGAAGGATGACAGTTTGTTTATTTCCTTCTCGGGTTATAGAAAAGGCTTGAAGGTTTCCAAGATCACGCTTGCAAGATGGATGAAGAATACTATAAAGATGGCCTATAGTGATGTTAACTTGCCTTGCGGTGTTACAGCCCACTCGACAAGAAGTATTTCCACATCTTGGGCAGAGCAAGCTGGGGTCTCTATAGATCAGATCTGCAAAGCGGCTACCTGGACGTCAGCTAAGACCTTTGCAAGACATTATCGTTTGGATCTTCTTTCCCAGAAGGATCTTTCCTTTGGCCGAAGTGTTCTTCGCGCTGTACTTCCCACCCTATGAGGTAGTCCTCGCCTATCTCTCAGGCGTATGCTGCCCGAAGGATGTTTTGAGAAAAACCAAGTTAGTTACCTGGTAACTTTTTTTCTAAACATCCGTAAGGGCAGCATACGCCGATCCCTCCCTAGTATATATATATTTGAGGGGTATTGTTGGGGTGTGTTATGTTGTGGAGTCGTAGGTCTTGTCTCCTCTTTTCTTTCAGATCTCTACAACAACTGGTGAAGGCAGGGAGGAGTCAAGACTTTATGCCGGTGGTCATGTGTTCCAGTTGAGGGGAGGAGCCCGGAGGTCTCAGGCGTATGCTGCCCTTACGGATGTTTAGAAAAAAAGTTACCAGGTAACTAACTTGGTTTTTTTTTTTTTCATCAGTTCTCTGGCTCACGGCTTAAAATTTGTTCGCCTTTCTCCTGCAGAGTAAACGCTGTCAGTTGCACTGTAATATTGTCTGGAAAAAGTTACAATGTAAATGCCAGTCAGCAGCCCAACACAAGTAGAGCTGGCAAATAATCCTTGTCCTTTAAAGTCAGACAGGGGCTAGTAAAGGTCAGCATGATGATCTAACAAGTTTTTTTTTTTTTTTATACAGATGTTGATGAAGCATCCAAGAAGGAAATTAAAGACATTCTCATTCAGTATGACAGGACCCTTCTAGTTGCAGATCCTCGTCGTTGCGAGTCCAAGAAGTTCGGTGGACCTGGAGCTCGTGCTCGCTACCAGAAGTCCTACCGTTAAATTTATCATGTACATTTTTCTGCAATAAATCAAGGAAACAGAACCTGTTTGTGTCCTATTTTCTAAAGTTACTTGAGCATAGGGCTTAACCTTAAGTGAGGTTTTGCCTTATGCTTTATTTTATCTAATTAAGAAACTTCTATACATTTGACATTTTGCATAAATGGGATTTTTTAATATTGTGAATCTGTTAGCTGGGGAAATTGGGTGCTTTTTAAAGTGGATCGAAACCCATGGTTTTGACTATCCTAGGTTTTGGTCCTTGTCTATCTGCAGACGAGAAAAGTGTTTCCAGAGAAACCAAAAACTGCTAGGTAGTCCTTTCGTAAGTCGGCAGGGACCACTTCACGCGGAGGTGAGTATGTGTTGGCGTCTCTAAAAGGGGAACGGGTAGAAGTAATTTTTTCCTGTCAGCTGCAGGATCTTCCGCTCCAAAACCTCAATGACTGCAAATTAGGTGTGGGGGAAGACCTAGGTGGCTTTGCCCAGGTTTGGAAAGAGGAGATATCCTCCCAGATAGTAGTGGACATGGTCTCCAGATGATTAGTAATAGAATTTCTTTGAAAACTCCAGAGAGGTTATCGGGTTACTCCTTTTTTCCAAAGGTTTATATTAGCAGTGGCTATGAATTCTCTAATAGTAATAGTCAAGATGCTGGTACAAAGACTTAAAGTGGACCAACACCCAGGATTTTGACTATCCTGGGTCTTGGTCCACTTCGGTGAGGCACCCCCGATCGGGGTGCCCCGCTGTGTGAAACCCCCCCTAACCCCCCGAAAAACTCACCTCTCCCCGCTCCCAGCGCCGACGTACAAGCCAGGTCCAGGAACGTCTAAGCGGCTGCCGCCGCCGCCTCCCGCGCGTCCCTTTTGACGAGCCCGCGCCGGCCATTCGCAGACGGCCGGCGCGGGTGCGCGCACGCCTACAGGGGCGCGAGGGAGGCGGCGGCGGCCGGCCGCCGCCGAAGATCAGGTAAGGTGTTTTGGGGGGTTACACCCCGCGGGACATCCCGATCTCGGATGTCCCGCGGGGTGGGGGGTGATCGGCCCGGGAATCTTATAGATTCCCGGGCCGATCACCCGTGGGTGTTGGTCCACTTTAAGGACTGCAGTGGGGATGGATGTTTTGGCCTATCCATGGGACTTTTACCTAATGCCCCCTATCCCCCTCCCCCCCCTTCCCGCTGGCTAATTCCAGGAGTAATCTGGTTGCTTCAAGAGAAAACAACCCTTTTCCTAGTAGCCCCATATTGGCTGAAGAAACCATGGTTCCGAGCCGATTGAGGAACATTGGATCTTACCACTAAGGCAGGATCTCCTAAGGTACCATTCATACACAGGTGGCCATGTTCAATTTGCCTCGTGGATTCTGATGAGACCTTATTAAGCAGTGAAGGATGGCCGGTCATCTCGACAATTAACAGTAAAAAGGACGCTACCTGGTCGTTGTTATCAATCATAACCAATGCTTTGTTTCAGTTGCAGAAATTCTGGATTTTCTCCATGACAGCGGACATGGGTCTGTAGCTTAACACTTAAGTCACAAGTCTTTAGTTATTTAAAAGATTCTTTAAAGCTCTGTCCAGGAAGAGGCATTTTAAGTCCCCTTTATTTGCTCAATCGGATTTTTGTAAAGTCCTGCAGGCTCTCATGGATCCTCCTTTTGAGCTTTTGGAAACCTCCCCAGTGGAGAATGTAACTCTGAAGACCGTTCTTTTGGTGGCCTTTTGAGAACAGCCAGGAGGGTTGTCCTGGTCATCCGATCTGCCTTTCATGCAAGTTTTTACAGGTTGAATAGTCCTGAAAACATCTATTTCTTACCAAAAGTAGCTTCTTTGGCTAATAGAGATCAGGAAATCCTTCTTCTTCATTTTGTACTCAAGTGACATCCTTTATGGGAGAAATTTCATGGTTTGGATGTGTTTTGCAATACTTACAATCCATTTCGGAGTTTAGGAAATCAAGGAATTTGTATATCTGGTGAGGTCCTAGGAGACTGAGTGCATATAAGAGTATGATTGTGAGATGGCTGAGACAGGCCATAGCTTTAACCTACCAGTCACTTAATTTGGTACCTCCAGCAGGTAAGGATTGCAGCACACTCTACAAGAGCTACAGCTGTGTCTTGGGCAGAGAAGGCAGATGTGAGGTTGCAACAAATTTGTGATTATCAATTGGATTTGAATTCTAATAAAGATTTGGTCTTTGGCAAAAGGGTTCTGCAAGCAGTGTTCCCTCCCTAATAGCAAGTGATCATGGGTGTATATCTTGTAGGTGCTGTCCTGGGGTATGACTGGGGAAAAACGTTTATCTGAGGACTGTGCACAGGAAGTTCTTGCTGCATCTGGAGGGTGGGGTCATCTTGTGTAAGTGCTGTCCTGGGGAATTCCTAGAAAAATAATTAACCGGTAAGAACTGTTTCTCCCTGTGTCCTTAAGGACGACCCACAGATCTAATGGGTCGTCCTAAAGGACTCGTAGAAAAACTGATTCCGATAAGTGTTTTTTTATCTGGTCGTGGAGTATAGAACTACTTGTAAAGAAGAACAAATGAGAGCAGATGATTCACTACTTGGGCAGCTTAGCAGTAATGTGCAAGTGTATTGGAATTTGTAGTACAGAAAAATAGAGGCTGTTGGTCACCTGCGGGACAAAAATAAAGGCTTGGTAGCCGGTTTTGCACTAATTGAGGTCCTATCTGATTCAGCAATAGACTTGGACATATGGGCTCTGTCCTTTTTTTTTTTTTTTTTTTTTTTTTTTTTTTTTTTTTTTTTTTTTACAGGTCTTATGGGGATCGGTGGATGCTTTGCATGCCCTGTATAGCCAGCTGATGAATTGTAGAGACGCAGGGAGTCGTATGGTGCGCTCATCTGACCTAGAGCCTTCTTAGCTGGCCTGGGTGGTTGTTACCTGCTGGTGTTTTTGAAAGTTTGAGTAATCCCATTAGATTTGTCCCTGTTTGCCATTTCTGGCTTAGAGTGGGCTCCCTCCAGGTGAATCCCATGTGTGATCCTGGCCTGCTGAGGGACTCCCAGTCTGCGGACCAGACTCTGTTGTTCCTGACATTGGCTCTCTTCCTTTCAATCGCTAGGCCTTTCTGGGCTACAACAGCAGTTTAGTTGGCTGAAAGAGTTAGAGAGGCACTTGTAACAGGGGCCTGTGTGTGTGGTCACGTCATTGCCAGTGCACATGCGTCACTTCCAGTGCAACAGTCACCATATACATGTTGATGCCTTTGCTGCGGGGTAGAGCCTCAAACGGTTACGGGACTGGGATTGTTGAATCTGTGTGGCAGAACCCCATAACGGAGCTCATCTAGAACACAATGGGCAGTACAGCAAATTCCCCCTTCCCAGAACCCAGTAACAGGCATGTGGCATGATGTCCCCCCAGACCGGTGGTTTTTCCTGTGGGAACCCTGCATCACATGTGTGGGAGATACATATATGTATGTATATATACAGTATATATTATATACTCTTGCCTGGGTGTACATTTAGCACAAGCATTCCACACAAATTTGTAACGTGTTCTATATTTTTAAGACCTATGGCAACACTGCCTTGAATACACCAATCTTTGCTGATCTCGGTAAGGGGCCACACATGAGTACTCTGATCTGCGGGTGTCCTTGTTCTGAGTGGACCAACGCCCAGGGGGGATCGGCCCGGGAATCTATTAGATTTCTGGGCCGATTAGATCCCTCCCCGCGGGGCATCTGAAATCGGGATGTCCCGCAGGGGGAAACCCCCCCCCCCAGGAAGCCCACGATCCTACCTTTTCCACGTTCCAGCAGCGCATGCGCGTCCGCCTCCGCGCATCCCTCTAGCAGGGCGAGCTCCCGCGCCGGCCGTTTGTGAATGGCCGGCGCGGGTGCGCTCCCTGTAAGAGGGACGCGCAGGAGGCGGCGGCTGCGGACGTGCTCTGCTTGTCCGGCGCTGCCTCTCGCTTGTTCGCCGGCGGGGATTGGCTGCAGCGGTCACGTAGGAGCGGGCAGAGGTGAGTTTTCAGGGCTTTCTGGGGGGTTTCACACAGCGATTGGGGTGCCCCACCGAAGTGGACCAAAACCCAGGATAGTCAAAATCCTGGGTGTTGGTCCACTTTAAGGCTCTTTTTATACCAAGGTGTTTCACTTTGCCTCGGAGATTGTGATCATCCTGCAATCGCCTGTGAAACTCTGCCCATAGTAACCAATGGGCACATCTGCGTTTGATTGCTAAGTGAATGCAGTCAGCCTTCAAAAGCCTTAACAGCGTTTTGAAGGCAGCTACAATTGCGATTCCACTCCATTGAGTGGCAATTGCTTCCAAAATGCAGTGCAATCGTGATCACTAATGCAGTAGTGATTTCCATAAGAGCCCCAGTGTGAAACCAGCCTTAAATTGAGTTAATTGGCTACCTATATTTAAAGGTTGATCCTTAGGCAGAATACACACCCATAAAGATAGATCTAAATTTTCTACCCTGAGTATACTTGACCCGTAATTTTATTGTACTTGGTCTAAGATTGGCCCCTGTGGCAGATTTATCCACCACATTTATCAGCCAGTAATGTGGAAGTCCAGCTCTTGGAAACCATGCAGATCTGACCTTTGGAGGGCTGCATTCTGTTCTATATAGATCCTGTAAGGGAGAGGTTCTAGTAAGAAACAGATTCTGCGTTAGAACAGCATGCAGAAGTACAGCTTGCAACCTAAAAAAAGATTGGTTTAGTCAAGGCTAAGAGGAAAGGGTTTTTTTTTTATTGCATGGCACGGCTTGCTTCGGTATTCATAACAGTTGGGTTATTCCGCCACAAGGTGGCGCAGTGTACTGCAGAAGAGCTGTGGCATCTCCCGGCCCCCTATAAAAACGGGATTAACCATAGAGTTCCCAGTGTTTCCTCTGCAGTAAAAAACTGCGAAGATAGAAGATGGCTCTCTATGTGCAGGTGGCCTGAATACTCACCGCTGCCTTCTCGTCTCTCTCTCCCCCTCCCCCTCTCTGACTTTGTTCGGGGGGGGGAGGGGGGGCGGGTGGTAGCAGCGAGTGGTGTTAGTTGTGTTTTGGCGTTTACAGTGTGTTTTTTGCCCGCCGTGCCGCTTTGTACTGCGCTTACGTTTTTAGAGAATACTTGGGCCGTTTTGGGGTCATCTACTTAGATGACATCCTAATATTCTCACCGACCTTAACCGAGCATAGACAGCATGTACGGATGGTTCTACAGAAATTGAGAGAGAATCACCTCTATGCCAAGCTAAAAAAGTGCGTTTCTGAGGTTCCGTTCCTAGGATACATTGTTGCCGATACTGGGTTAACAATGGATCTGGCCAAAGTATCTGTGGTCCTCCAGTGGGAACAACCCAAAGATTTGAAGGGTTTACAGAGGTTTGCTAATTTTTATAGGCGCTTTATAAAAAACGTTTCCACCTTGGTAGCCCCACTCACCGACCTCTCTAAGAAGGGGGCGTTTACCCCTACTTGGTCGGGCCGATCCATCCAGGCCTTTGAGAACCTTAAGTCTGCCTTTAGTTTGGCACCTGTGTTGACCCACCCTGATATCCACCGAGCCTTCATAGTCGAAGTAGATGCATCCGAGCTCGGGGTAGGGGCAGTTCTCTCACAGTACAGTGGGTCTCCTGAACAGCTACATCCCTGTGCCTTTTTCTCGAGAAAATTTAATTCTGCTGAGCGGAACTATCATATTTTTAGACTTCACGGAATTCCAGAAGATGTGGTCTCAGATAGGGGGGTCCAATTTGTGTCACGCTTCTGGAGGGCATTCTGCACCCGGCTAGGCTTCACTGTTTCTCTGTCTTCAGCTTTTCACCCTCAGTCCAATGGGCAGACAGGAAGGACCAACCAGTCATTAGAACAATATCTCCGTTGCTTCACCTCCGATATTCAGTCAGAGTGGTCCCAATTTCTTGCCTTTGCCGAATTTGCCTTCAATAATGCAGTTAACTCCTCCACGGGGGTATCACCCTTCCGGAGTGTATATGGGAGGGATCTTAAGTTCTCAGCACTTTCAGGCTCCTCTGGTTTGCCTTCTTTAGACGATTGGTTGTCCCAGTGGCCAGATTTATGGGCCAAGTTTCAGCGGTATTTGGTCCAGGCATCGAGTCAGCAGAAGGTCTTTGCGGATCGTCTGCCGATCCAAGAATCCAGACTATAAAGTGGGGGATTTGGTCTGGCTCTCTACCAAAAATTTAGCGCTACACCAACTCTCTGCAAAATTGGGACCACGATATATTGGCCCTTATCCCATTTTACAGAAAATTAACCAAGTCACATACAGACTTAAACTTCTACCATCAATGAGGATTTGTAATTCCTTTCACGTTTCCCTCCTTAAGCCTGCCAGGGGAGTGGAGGAGGATTCCTCTCCTTCTCCTATTCTAGTTGATGGTGAGCAGGCGTTTGAAGTCGCACGAATTCTGGATTCCCGTTTCCTCTGAAATTCCTTGCAATATTTAGTCGACTGGAAGGGATATGGGCCAGAAGAGAGGAGTTGGGTTCCAGCTAGAGATGTGCATGCAGACCGTTTAATTAAAAGATTTCATAAAGAAAATCCTCTTAAACCCAGGGTGGAGGGTCCTGGGGCCCCTCCTCGGGTGGGGGGGTAATGTAAGGAACTTAACCTCTGCCAGGTGGCCAGTGGCGAGCGTCCGCAGGGCGACGCAGCACTCCTGCTGCTGGGAGCGCGACGCGTCACTCTGACAGCCTCCCTCGCACCTCTCTAGCTGTGCAGGCGCGCGTCCCGCAGTCTGTAGATTTCGCCACTAGGAGGAGCTGTGCTGCGAGTGGCAGGCAGCACAGAGTGCTCCACACCTGATGGGAATCAGGGGCTGATCAGCCTTGCAGCCAAGACTGACCAGCCCCTGGATAGTGCCTCCAATCACTCACAGTGTTGTAAGTTGCACCAATCAGCACATACACTCCCCCCCAGGGTGGCCATTGGTCGATTCCCCAATAAATATGGAGTCAGCCCAGCACTCAGTGCCCATGATAGTCGCTTGTGATTAGGGTGTGATTCTGTTAGTTATCTGATTCCGACCCGGTTTGATCGACCATCCCTGTCCGCTGCCTGTACCGACCTCTGCTTTGTCTGACCACGAACCTGCCTGCCCCTCTGGATACCCTGCGATCTCTGACCTCCCGGCTTGACCCTTTGGCTACCCTGACTACGCACCTGTCTCATCCCTGTACTCTGACGCACCCTCTAGGCCTGTCTATTACTTCGGTCATGCCTTCCCCTGACACTACCACTCTGAAGGACAGCAAGGACCGGCGCATGGATCAGCTGGCCTGCCATGTTTTTACTTGTGTGGGTGCTGGACTGCGCCCGGCCTGTGCTGCTGCCATTACTGCTATTGCCCTTAAGACACTGCTCAAGCGTCTGCCATGGCGCTATGGCTGGTAGGAGGAGGGATGATTATAGGGCCCTCTTGCTTTGCTCTGATTTTGTTGTATTTATCCTTACTGTCATGGATGATACCGTAAGGCTGGGCGGTAGGGCCTCTGCACTTTTAGTCGCTCTGGTTACATCAGTGGGCAGCTGATGCTGCTGCTAAGAAAGCTCTCACTGGGCTCCCCTTTGCGGGGCTGTGGATCTTTGGTGAGCGTCTTGATGTTTTGACCAAGGATGGCAGACTGCCTCAGCCTAGGAGACAGCCCCGGCCTTTTCGGGGGACCTCCATCTCCCTCCCCTCCCTTCGTTCTTCCAGAGGAGGTCGTGGCTCCCTCTTCTCAGGTAGCCGCAGAGAATCTTGGGGCAGTGGCAGATTCCGTGGACGTCCCAGTCTCTCCTGGGGTTCCAAGCCAAAACCTCCTCCCAAGGCCCCCCAGGCATGAGGGGGATCCCTCACCCATCCGGGTGGGGGGACGACTTCGGCTCTTTGCTCACGTCTGGAGGCTCCACGTTTCAGACCGGTGGATTCAGGAGGTGGTGTCCTGATACCAGGTTACAAGGGTTACCAGTTACAAGATAGAGTTTGCAGCCTGGCTGCCCCCAAGATTCATCAGATTCTGGATGTCTTTAAACCCCCTGTCAGCTCAAGGGGTACTTTCGGTGGTTCCATGCCTGCTAGAGTCAGGGGTCATTTGTCCGGTGCCCCATCAAGAACAGTGTCAGAGGTACTATTCCAATCTCTTCACGGTCCCTAAAAAGGACGGCTCTCTGAGGCCCATTCTGGTCTTGAAGGGCCTCAACAAGTTTGTCAGATTCAAACATTTTTCGCATGGAGACGCTACGCTCTGCTGTCGGTACCCTTCGCCCGGGCGACTTCATGACCACCGTGGACATTAAGAATGCTTATCTTCATGTGCTGGAGGATCATCATTACCAGTTTGTGGCCTTACCATTCGGTATCACCTCGGCGCCTTGTGTGTTCACCAAGGTGCTGGCGGGAGTGATGGCTCTGCTACGAACCCGGGGCATTCGCATCCTTCCCTATCTGGACGACATCCTCATTGTGGCTCAGTCCTTTCATCAGGCCGAACCGGACACCCAGGTGGTGATCTACACTCTGGAGTCCTTCGGCTGGGTGATCAATTTTCCCAAGTCTTCACTGTTCCCGTCCTTGGTGAGGTTCTTTCTGGGCATGACACTGGATACCTCTCAGGTAAAGGTGTTCCTTCCTCAGCAGAAGGTGGAAGGCCTTCAGCAGCAGGCACTGGTGTCCTCATCCTTCCATTCGTCTGGGGATGCAGTTGGTGGGCCTGATGGTGTCCTGCTTCGAGGCGGTCCCCTTTGCTCAGTTTCACATGAGACCTCTTCAGTTGCACCTCTTGTCAGTTTGGGACCGGGACCCTGTGTCCCCTCTGACCAGGCAGTCCCTTTCGTGGTGGCTGGACTCCCCGTGCTGGGAGACTGTCACCAGGGATGCCAGTCTGACGGGCGGCTGGGGGGGCTTTTGGAAATCCCTACAGTTCCAGGGTCCTTGGGGCCCCCAGGAAGCCCATGCTCCCATCAATGTCTTGGAACTGAGGGCGATCAGGTTGGTTCTGTCACACCTGACCACACACCTTCGGGGTCGGGCTGTTCAGATCCGCTCAGACAACCAGATGGCGGTTGCCTACATTAACCATCAGGGAGGGACTCGGAGCAAGCGAGCCTTCAAGGAAGTGTGTCTGATACTGTCTTGGGCGAAACAGAATGTCCCCTGCATCTCAGTGGTATACATTCCGGGGGTGGAGAACCAGGTGGCGAACTCCCTGAGCAGGGGGACGTCTCGTCTGGGGGAATGGTCCCTCAACTGCCAGGTGTTTCTCTCCCTGTTTCACCGCTGGGGTCAGCCAGATGTGGACCTGTTTGCGTCCCGTCACAATAACAAACATCCCAGGTTTGTCTCCCTGTCACAGGATCCTCTGGCCTTCGCCACGGATGCACTGGCAATGCCTTGGACGGAGTTTCGGCTTCCCTATGTGTTCCCTCCGTTCCCTCTACTGGGCAGGGTCATGCGCAAGATTGCCCAGGAGGGGGGTGTCAGCCATCCTGGTGGCCCCCTGTTGGCCAAGAAGGGTGTGGTTCGCAGACGTCGTGCAGTTGGCAATAGACCTGTACGTCTTGCCCAGGGATCCAGATCTTCTCACTCAGGGACAGCTACGCCATCCCAATTTACAAACGCTGGCTTTAACGGCTTGGCTGCTGAAACCTACATCTTGACAGAGAAGGGGTTGCCTGCCCCTGTTGTGGATACCATGATTCGGGGTATAAAGAAGTCCCCATCCTTTATCTATTACAGGGTCTGGCATGCTTACATTGCTTGGTGTGAGTCCAAGTCTCTTCCCTGTCGGGTTTTTTCCATTCCCAGGATTCTGGAATTTTTGCAACATGGTTTGGATTCTCACCTTCAACTTAGTACCCTCAAAGGCCATGTTTCAGCTCTGGCAATTTTTTTTCCAAAGATCTTTTGCCAACCACCGGTTGGTTAAAACATTTTTCCAGCGTGTTACTCATGTGCGTCCACCTTGTAAGCCTATGCTACCAGTCTGGGACTTGAATCTGGTGTTGTCTGCTCTGCAGGGTCCTCCCTTTGAGCCTATCCGTGGGGCTGCTTTGCCCATTCTGACTCTTAAGGTAGCCTTTTTGGTGGCTATCACTTCTGTAAGGCGAGTTTCTGAGCTAGCGGCGCTTTTCATCAAACCTCCTTATTTTGAGAGGCATCAGGATAAGGTGGTGTTTTGGCTTAAGCCAGATTTCTTGCCTAAGGTGGTGTCTGCTTTTCATCTCAATCAGGACATTGTCTTGCCTTCATTGTGTCCTAATCCTGCCTTCCAAGGAGCGGACGCTGCACTCTCTGGATGTGGTCAGGGCTCTGAAGTTTTATTTGGTCGCTACTGAGCCTTTCAGGCTGATGAAGTCTGATGCTCTTTTTGTTCTCACTTCTGGACCTAGGAAGGGCTTGCCTCCAGCTAAATCCACTATCAGCAAGTGGATCCGTCAGGCGGTGGTTCAAGCCTATTCTGCTAAGGGGAAGTAACCTCCCTTTAGAATTACTGCTCATTCCACTCATGCTATTGGTGCTTCTTGGGCTTTTCAGCACCAAGCTTCTGTTGAACAAGTTTGCAAGGCCGCTACTTGGTCTTCTGTTCATACTTTTCATACGTTTTACAAGGTTGATGTTAAGGCCTCAGCGGATACTGCTTTTGGTCGCAAGGTGCTTCAGGCGGTAGTGACTTGAACTGCCGGCTGTTACTCATTGGGGGTCCCACCCTATTTTTGGACACTGCTTTTGGATGTCCCAACTGTTATGAATACCGAAGCAGGTCGTGCCATGCAATAAAGAAAAAAGCAATTCTGTGAGTACTCACCTGTAGAATTGTTTTTGTTCTTGCATGGCACGGCCTGCTTCGACCCACCCTTGTTATCGTTATTCTTGGTTGCCTCTTTATGGTGATTGTTCCAAGTTCATTGGGGTTTTTTACCTTTTTTACATTTTTTACCTTTATTCTCTCCCGGCTTCTTGTCTCACTGCTTGTCTACGCTGGGAACTCGGTTTTATAGGGGGCTGGGAGATGCCACAGCTCTTCTGCAGTACACTGCGCCACCTTGTGGCGGAATAACCCAACTGTAATGAATACCGAAGCAGGACGTGCCATGCAAGAACAAAAACAATTCTACAGGTGAGTACTCACAGAATTTCTTTTTTTGTAAACTTCCCTCTGTAGTTTTAGTTCAGACCCCACAACTCTTTTGTAACATCCCTGCCATAGGGCATCAGCTTTTCTGGCTGTTCCATGGCCTTAAAGCAGAACAAAACCCACCAGTGTCTGCTTGTTGCTGGCTTTCCCCCTGGGCATCCTAAAACTGTGAAGGCACCTATAAAAACACCTTT
Source organism: Gastrophryne carolinensis (assembly GCA_027917425.1). Taxonomy (NCBI): domain Eukaryota; kingdom Metazoa; phylum Chordata; class Amphibia; order Anura; family Microhylidae; genus Gastrophryne; species Gastrophryne carolinensis. The sequence continues at coordinate 149,724,012 of CM051238.1, read as the reverse complement.
CCCTGGTCCAACAGCACATGTGCAGGCTCTCGTCCAATCAGAGATGTTTGCCTTTCAGAAAATGCCTCTGTTTTCAGTGGGAAATACACGTTGCTGCATCACTGGAGGTGTGCGCTCACTCCTACCCCAGCCATTCAGATAGGCTGGGGCAGGTGTGGGTGCTCTTCATTAAAGGCAATCAGAGCCAGGGCTATGGAGTCAGTAGGCCAAAGCCCTACTCTCGACTCATCCCAAATCCCAAATCGGTGCAGAGTGGTGAGTTTTACTGGGTGAACTAGGGTGTTTCACACAGCGGGGCATCCCAATTTGGAAGGGCCTTGGGACACGGAACAAACCAGATTTTGTTCCACTTTAATTGCATTTCAGCTAAAAGGTATAATAAATAGAGTAAAGGATTTAGCAGCCCAAAGTCTAATAGTGCGCTGGAATCTTACCAGCATCTTGGGCAGGGTGAGCTGGCATCTAAATTGTGACACTAGCTAGCATTTTAATGGTAGGTCTTCTTTAAAACATGACTTGCTTTGTTTTTGAACAAGGGATAACTTTCTGACTGTTTTGTAGAAGGTTTTATTTCATTCACATCTTTGGAAACAGCAGTTGACAAATGATGCCTATTGAGTGACCTTTGGAAAATGCCATGCGGAGTACTGTGCCTGCATTTTGAGATGTTGGCTTAAATTAAATCTGATTTCTTGCCGCTGAAAGAGATGAATCGTAGTCTGCCATGACAATAAACTTTTGCTTGTTCTAAGGGTTTTATTCCTTATAGTGGATTTTATTTTTTTTTTAGTGTTCAAAATGTAGGCTATTTTTTTAAAAAAAGAAATAACACTGTTTATTGCTTAGTTAGCCATAAGCAATCCTGTAGTGACATATGTCATTTGGGCAGTGTATCTGCAAATATTGCATCTGTTTATTAGAAATTATTAGATATATTCCCTGCCCTATTAGAAATTATTAGATATATGCCCTGCACATGGGTAGTTTGACAGTAAAGCACCCCACTCCTCTGGCTGCCCTTGATCCACGTAATTGCCTTGTATCTGGGGTTTAATGCTAGAAGGAGTGATTCTAAGTGTCTAAGACCAGTAGTATTGTAGGGTTGTTCTTATCCATGAAAATATCCAGGCAGCAGATCAACTTTAAATCCCGGTTGTCAAGTGGGGGCAGGTACTGTTATTGTCAAGCGGGGGCAAGTGCTGATGTTATGTATTGGAGTCGTCCAGTGTTAGGGTCGAGTTCTTCTTAATACAGGCCCATTCATCCAAAAACACTGAATACATACAGCATACGCGTAAGTAAATGACCAACCTAGTGCAAATATAACCATAAAACAGCAACAAACTAAACAGAAACGAGTGAACAAACCCAAAAAATCTCAAACTCCCAAATTGTGCAAGAAATATTGTATAGCAAATGTGAAACGATGTGTTGTGAAATGAGGTGATGGTATGAATAATATATCAATCTTATTAGCTCAATAAAAAGCGCATGGTGAACCGGAAATCAAAATTACTCTTTTCTCCCTAAAAACGATTTGAACAAAAATTCCTCGTTCAGGCCCCGAGGTGCACAACTTTGAAGCTGGAAAATCCATTGTGCCTCTTCTTGCTGGAGTCGCTTATTGACATTGCCCCCCCTGATTCCCAGACATACCTGGTCCACTATGTATATCTGGGTGCCCCGTATTTTACTTTGATGATATCGTAGAAAGTGTGCAGCAACCGGGGTCAGTTGACTTGTCTCCTCTGTGTCCCTAATCGACAGTCTTATGTTCGATAAATGTTTCTATATTCTTTGTTTTACCATATTCTTTGTCTCCCCTACATAATCCATGGAACATGTACAGCGGATTACGTATATCACCCCCTTTGATTGGCAGTTGAGTGAATTTCTAATTTTATCTTGTTGTTGTGTATGTAGGTTTACTATATGGTCCGTTTCTTAGCTCTCGTTCCAACCAAGTAGGCAGTCTCTCTAGGTGACTCCTACAGAGTTTGTCCCTCAAAATGGGCGCACGCCTAGCTGTCATGAGTGGTCCATTATATGTCCACTCTTTCAATCTCAGGTCGGTTTGTAGGACACCCCAATGTGACTGAGCCCCAATCACAGCTCAGTGTAGACACAAATCTCACTTCCTTGTGCATTTTTCTCTGTTTGTATCTCAGAAGATCTTCCCTGGATGTCAACGTTGCTCACTGGATGGCTCTATCCAATGTACCCGACGGGTACCCTCATTTCCGGATTTAATTTCAGAATCTTCCTGTCTGGAGCAGTTTCTTTTAATCCTAAGCCATTGGCCAATCGGAATCCCTTCTTTAAGTTTCCTTTGATGGAAGCTAGAATAGTGGAGTATACTATTTGTGGCTGTGGCCTTTCTGAAGAGATTGGTAGTTATTCTGCCGTCCATCTGTAGTAATAATTTCAGATCCAAAAACTCAACACTATCAGAAGAAATATTATAGGTCAGATGTATGTTCAAGTCATTCTCATTCAGTTTTCCCAAAAAACTCTTCACGTGTGGATTGTGGTCCATGCCACAGCAGGAGGACGTCACCTATGAAACTGTACCAGCTCCCACCACCCCAAAAACAGGTTGGCGACAGACGGAGCGCATTTAGCGCCCATCGCCACCCCCCTGATTTGAAGATAGTGTTTACCATCGAACACGAAAGCGTTATGTGCCAAGACAAAGTCCAGGAGTTTAATAATGAACTCATGAAATTCTTTCCTTTCGGTTGACTCCATCTCTAGGAAATAGCGGACTGCTCGTATGGCTAATTCATGCGAAATACTAGTGTGGAGGGACTCTACATCACGTTACCAGCAGAGTGCCTTCAGGTACACAAAGCATATTGACCCGATTTAAAATGTCAGTGGAATCACCATATTTATTATAATTGGATAAACATAACAAATAAGTAACCAATTAATTAATTAGGTGAATACAAATGTTAAACTTAACACAAATTAATTAAATAAATATATATATATATATATATATAATTAAGGCCTAAAAAAATAACCTATTACAATACGACAGAACTAATATTAAGGGCAAGTGCAATTAGTGAATAAATAATCCAATAAATTTCAATTTAATAATTAAATAATTATATGAATTGGCACTAGTTCAAATAAGAGCAGTGCCCACACCACTATGTGAAACATTTTTTTTACTATTTATAACTGTGTATCTACTTGCTTAAAAATAATACATAGTCAATAATAACTAAATAATAACTGGTGTGGTAGTGAGAAATAAATACTTAATTGATTAAGAAATTTAAAAACTTAAAAAATTCCAAAGGTTAGTGTAAAATATAATAATAATATATTTAAGTATATAATTCCTTAAAAATATTGAGTAAACAATGCCTAAGTAATAACCTGGTGCAGTGAGTGGTGAATAAATAATTGATTAATTGAATAATTAAATAATTGATTCAAAAAGTGAATATTAATATACAATTTAGAAACCAATCCATTAATTATATAGGTAGTACATTGAACCATAGTACTGGGTTATTAATAAGTTCAGTGAATAAAGCCATAATAATTGAGGAAAAGAGTGAATATTAATATATAGTATTCAAATCCATAGGTTCAAGTATTTTCAATGGAGGTGAATAAAACTAATTAAGTAGAAATTATTGGTAAAACTTGTTAGCTCACTATGGCCATCACTTCCAGTAAATTCACCCCATACGGAGTCATGGCCAAGGTTTTGGGGTGTAACATTAAATAGGATAAACCCAGGATTGATATTTAGATCTATGGCCAATTGTCTGCCAGCCAAAAAGGGGGTGCATTCTCCAAAATCAGGTTTCATAGAGTTATTAAGCTTACCCCTAAACCCTAAGTGACCATGGAATACACTAAGGGGCGAGAACTCTCGTCCCATATGGCTATTAATAGTGGGAAGAGAAGGCACAGTTCCTGATCACATACAGAAGATCTACAACATTTTCATAGACCAGTAGTATTGTAGGGTTGTTCTTATCCATGAAAATATCCAGGCAGCAGCTCATTTTTAGATCCCGGTTGTCAAGTGGAGGCAGGTACTGTTATTGTCAAGCGGGGGCAAGTGCTGATGTTATGTATTGGAGTCGTCCAGTGTTGAGGTCGAGTTCTTCTCAATACAGGCCCAGTCATCCAAAAACTCTGTGAATACATACAGCATACGCGTAAGTAAATGACCAACCTAGTGCAAATATAACCATAAAACAACAACAAACTAAACAAAAACAAGTGAACAAACCCCAAAAAACGGAAATCAAAATTACTCTTTTCTCCCTAAAAACGATGTGAACGAAAATTCCTTGTTCATGCCCCTAGGTGCACGACTTTGAAGCTGGAATATCCATTGTGCCTATTTTTGCTGGAGTCGCTTCTTGACATTGCCCTCCCTGATTCCCAGACATACCTGGTCCAGTGTGCAGCAACCGGGGGGGCCTTGATTCTAGTTGGCCACTTTTGGCCATCTGTTAATGGTTAGGTTAGGCAAGTATTTTTATCTGCCACAATAACTGGGTCATATCCGCAGGCCACAGTGTGTAGGAACATATTCTTTCTGATTAAGATTTATTGGCACCTATGAATTATGTGATTGAGCTCAAACAGGTGATCATATGTGTGTGTAAATGTGTCATAACATCGTTGAACAAATGTGTAGATTCTTTGTCCCCCCCTTTCCCCCCCCAGATACCCTTTTCTTAACATCCAGCTGATTTACCAGCGTGCGCGGAGAGTGCGCGCCCCGGCTGGCGCCGACCCGGCACCTCCTACTGCTGGGGAGAGTGTTCGGGTTCGGTGCTGGCGCGCCTGCACACGCACCGGCTACACTGCTGGCTACACTACATCTGACTTGTGTGGCGTTCTCTCCCGGGTGCCTGCCCTTACGGCCAATTTCTATTGGCCGGGGCGGGGCGCACGCGCGGGAGCGGGCGTGTCTACGTTCAGATGAAGCATAGCTGGGTAGAGGGGGTGATGTCGGCGACCATTTCATTTATACTTATATTGTCTAATTGGCCAGCTGGTGTTTGCGGAACAGCAGACTATTGCAATATGCACAAGCACTTTAATAGTATTGTCAGAGAACCAGGCCTGTTCCCTCTGTAGTCCAGCAGAGGGCGCCTGTTCGCTTATGTCGGAGAACCAGGACTGTTCCCCCTGTAGTCCAGCAGAGGGCGCCTGCTCGCTTATGTCGGAGAACCAGGACTGTTCCTCCTGTTGACCAGCAGAGGCCGCCTGTGAGTCCTCTCTACTGAGCATGTGCAGGGGCCTATAAAAACAGACAAGGCCTGTCCTCAATTGCCAGGTGGTCTTTTTCCTGCATGCTCCTGAGTTCCTGTCATTCCTTCCTGTGTACCGACCCTGCTTGCTTCTGACTACGATCCTGCTTTCCTGACGACTTCGGCTTGTTTTGTGACCACGATCCTGTTCTGCCTGCCCACGACCTCTGCTTGTTTCTCGACTTTGATCCAGATCTGCCAGCCCACGACTTCAGCCTGCCTCACACTCCCAGATCAGCTCTGGTCTGTCTCCTACCCGGAATTCTGCAAAACCCACTCCTAGGTTGCCTGACCTGGGGCCTTCCTGCAGCCCATCCTATCCTCACCATCAGAGGCTCTAGTGAATACCAGGTTGGTCCTTAGACTCCAGGCTTCCTGGTCGAGAGGTGAGCATAGTTGCAGTCTCCTCAATCAGGGTTCACACCCGGTGTTCTGACAAGTATGTAACAGTCATTGTCTTGCGGACAGTTATCATTTCCTTGGATAGACAGTTTGTATATGGTCATATATATATCCATCTATTTGCTGGCCTACAACAATGTGGCTATTTTTCTGTGATTTACACTGAACAATATGATCTGATATATTTCTTAGAGCCGTTTTGTTCAGGGATTCCCCCGTGGCATGTGTTTATGTTTTTTAAACTTTCTATTGTATGTTTATTGTCCCTCTTTTTGAGCTTTAATAAATTTAAATATTTTTTGTATCTGATTGTGGTGAGTGCAGTCTTGATTTTTGTGCTCTGGAGGCATCCCCAGAGCCCCCATAGCCTGCATTTACTCAATGTTAGAATAAGCACAGGGAGGCTTTGCACCCCACAATTGGTGTTATTTGAATTGGGTTGTGCTTATCCCCATTTTTTTGCTTTCTAAGTGAGTTTTTGACTACAGGGGCTTATTTCTATGGATGGCCTGTTTGTCAGAAAGCCCACACCACCTCCTCAACAGCCAGGTGGTGGACAATGGGAGAATTATCATCCATGACATGAGTTTGGGGTTATTTGTTATCTTCACTATAACTGAAGAGAAAGAGGTAATCCTAAAGTTATAAGCTAACCATCATGTGAAGGTTACAAAGGAAATGACCTGGACCAGGTTAGGTGTTACGAAAACAATACTTTTTTTTTGTTTTTATTATAAACTGGGGTTTGTATGTGTGTATTTCCAGTTCAATTAACAAAGTATACAGTGTTCCTATCATAAGGCGCCATTACTCCAACACCATTCTCCTGGATCCTCGTCTGGTGGCCTTCACATGGAAACCTCTACTGACTGGTACAAGCTTTAATCTCATTACATTGTGGGATATAAATAGTGTTCAAGGAGCTGGGACCACTCCTACTGCTCAGGGCAGCCAGCTTAGGTGCCCCATTTTACATTTATTTTCTGAGGTTACAAGCAAAACCCCACTTGGCAGGGTCCTACTTGCAACAATCTACCTTGGGCCCAAACCCTACCTGGCCCTCTTGCTACAAATTTAATAATGCCCCATTGGCACTCACCATGTGACTGGAATGTACTTGTTAGCCCATATTTACAATTTTACCAAACTGATATCTCCCGAGGAAGCCCTATGTTTCCAGGGCGAAACACTTTGAGCATAATTAAATTTTACCACTGGGCCGACGCCAAAAAAAACAAACAATCATACTCAAAAGGTTTGACCTTTGAGATAAAAAAAACTATGTGATATACTTCATTTAACTGTAAATACACATATGCACCATACACCTTATTACAATAAAAAGCTTTGTTTTTTACACACATACCTGGTCCAGGCCATTTCCTTTTGAACCATCCCATGATCTATTTTAGAATGCTGATTCAATTGGACTGCACAATCTTTTTCCATCTTATACTTGTTCGGTTCATTTTTATGCACTGTTTATTCTTTCCTTGCAGATGTGTTTACGTGGGGGCCTTAGGCCTTCCTTGAACAGTCTTTGGCCTAAGAGTGACACTTGTAACATATCTTCTATTGAGATTGCACAGAACACTCACACTGCTTAGATGTGCTTAGATACCATGTATGACTCAGCAAAGGACGCTGTGTTCATGCCCCCAGGTTCTCTTTTCCTTGTATTGTTGTGCTACAAGGGTAATTTTTCCTTACATAGTAAGAATTTGATCTGTTAGTCCTGCATGGCCTATCCCGGTCTTTTGTAGCCTCATCATTGCAGCTTCCTATAGCTGAAAATAAATAAAAGTGGTGGGTGTGAGGAGACCAGTTGCTCTATGAATGGGGTGGCAGTTCTCCCAACTGGGCCAGGACTGGGCAATTACTGTTCAGTTCATCCCACCCTGGATGCTGAGGAGCTCACCAAATGAAAATATGGATCCTTCAGTTTCAGGCTGCTCTGGAAGTCCTTATGGTGACATGCTCAAGATTTAGAGAACGATACCAGCTATTTCACAAGTGTGAATAGGGTTCTTCCACAGTCAATGTTAGTTTGTTCTATGAATTGGGGGGCAGTTCTCCCAATTGGACCAGGACTGGGCAATTGCTGTTCAGTTTATCCCACCCTGGATGCTGAGGAGTTCACCAGATTAAAAAATGATGAACCTTCAGTTTGAAGCTGTTCTGGAAGTCCTCAGAGATTTAGCAAACAATTTCACCTACCTCACAAGTGTGAATAGGTTCTTCCATAATCAATGTTAGTTTGGGATTTTTTTAGGTGAGTGGGAGCCTTGGAATGTCTGATAACCAGATGGATCACCTGGTATTCTTTTCTTGATCACCCTGTATATGGCCTTCCAAGGATGCAGTCATTAACCTGCCCCTTTGTTTTTTGTTCCTGATTTTCCACTAGGTGAGTATATCATGATGGTGTAGATAGGTCTTTGTTAACCCTACCTTTTGATAGTTTGATGCTCCTCTTCAAAGTTATGAAAACCTTGATCAAGGTGGTCAGTGGGGGTATGAGGACTTAAACTCCAGATATGAAAGTACATTATTTTGCAGACATCAGTGTCTCAAATTACTGCATTAGAAAGGCAGTCTGCTGTTACAGTAGTTTTGTGGCTCTGACCTTCTGGATGGCCACATCACCTGGCATGTTCACCAATAAAATTGCTGCATTTGTAGATCTTCAGAGGCAGCATAGAATCAGGATCACTGTGCATCTAGAAGACCTATTGAAATAGAACTTTGCATCAGGAAGCTGGAAGTGGAAATTAGACTGGAAACTGCAGTTCCAGTGGATAGCAAGCTTCCACAGATCTGGTTCTGAGCAGCCCAGTGTGTCTGCAACTGTGGCCCATGTCAAATATCAGGGTATACATGGTTGCATGTTAGGCATTGAGAAAACTTCCCTGTGTCTCTGCTGGGCAGAGAGCCATGTACTTCATCTCTGGGGGAAAAACCACAGGACTGTCCGGATGAATAGTCTTTGTCCCAAAAGGTTTTCTTCAACCTGTATCACTAGTATAGAAGCTTAGGTATAAAATGTTTTACATAAAATGTAAAAATGAATAGGATTCAAGGCTTTGAATCATAAACTATAGAAAAGTCTTAGTTGAGCTTACAGTCCTTTAGACCACTTATTAACACCACCTCCCATAAGGTAGTCTTGCCTCCTGCATACATGTCAAGGTTGTTTTCCAATAACATTTCATGCCCCGTCTCACTCTTGTGAGAAGGAACTCCATTAATTGGATGTTTGGGTTTAAATTATTTTCTATAGGCAATTTTCTTTAAACCTCCATTAAGTTCTTTAAACTACATTTATGTTATGTTTGTAATACTACCTACTTCCTATGCGAATATGGTTGATGACCTGGGAACACTCACCGTCCAACATCTTCCGCCCCCAATTGTTTTTTCTTGGCAGACAAACTTTATTATTATATATTATTTTTAGTATTAGTATTATATAGTATTATTTTTTTATTTTATAATTTTATCATATTGTGCTATTTTATAGTACTAAAGAGCGGTTGCAGCTGATGGACCATCTTTTTCAACTAACCTGGATGAGGAAAATGACCGACTGAGAAATTTTCGAGATCCATAAACTCTCAAACTCAGTCAGCCTGTAAAAGTTTAAGTTGGTTGACATTTGCTAATGTATGTAGAAGTCGCATTACTGCGCCCTTAATGTACTTTGTATAGCGCCTATAGAGAGGAGCTGTGGTGTAGATTTCAAATGCATTAGCAACCAGACCTTTATGTTCTCTTATAAGCTGTTAAAGATTAGAGAGTAGCACCACAACACATTGGAGACACACTGTACAGGACAACGGATACAATGCTGACTGGGGTGGTTTTTGTCTCCTCCATGTTCAGCAATAGAGTTATGGGTTGTGTACATCCCAAGCTTGTTATAAATGAGTTGATTTACAGCCAAATGTCATATTTGTATATACTGGAAGTGTGCAAGCACATGGAGGGGGTCTTTAGCAGAATCAGGCAGTTTTAGACCCCCCTCCCCCCATGTGCAGCACTGGAGGTATGGGGCAACCTCGGGTATGCTAGCTCCCAGTTTATTGTACAGCGCCAGGGAATATAATGGCGCTTTATAAATAATAATAATAATTGCTGTGTATGTTGCAAATGTGGGGTGTCCAGTTAAATAATTCTTGTGACATTTTACTAAAATGTATTACAGTTTCATTACACTAAGAATGTGGATTTAGGCACCTGGCCTATAAAGTTACATATTATTTGGGTGGTCAAAAAGCATTTGCTGATGACATTGCAAAAGGAAGACAGGGAAACATTGTAAAAATCTCACAAATCAGAGGCTGATCTTGGGTGCTTAAGATTTTTTGGGAGCTTAAAACTTAAGAGGCTTAACTAGATGCATTGCTTCCAAGAAAAGCAAATATGCCAGGATGAGTGCAGTCTGAATCAGTAATAATTGTGTCTTAACTTTTACTACAAGCTATCGTCTCTGGGCCTTTCTCTCTGGTGAACGGTAAATGCAGCCATTGTACCGGTATAGAGAGTGGTTGTATTTCACTCGCATCTCTTCTCCAGCATCTGTCTAATGTTACATTTTAATTTACTCGTCATTAAATTAGAAGAAATCACCTCGTATTAAATAAATGAGAATTCTATTCTTACATGCCTAAATGCTGTAGTTAGGAAATGTCTCTATACATTGGGGTCATTTTCTCTGTACATTGTAAAGGCAGGAGGAAATGCCAGTCTGATTCCCATTTTCAGTGAACCTTCATTGTTAAAGTAGACCAAAAGTCTAAATACTGAATACAAGGTATTCATCTTTTTCTGAGTTCCTGCAGCAACAGCAGAGGGTGCCGCAGAGCAATGACATCTCTGCTCTCTCCTCACTCTGTGTACCAGGAAATGGGGAGAGACAGGGGACAGAGCAGGAATGCCACAGCGATTACACGTGGCAAAAGCAGAGGGCGCTGCAGAGCATCGCATTCCCTGTTACAGAGGAGTAGCCGGGCTTTCTGGCACCCAGGGCAAAGATTCAAAATGGCACCCCCCACCTGTGCTCAGGCCCCCTATTTGGCACCCCTCTGACCTGCTGCACCCGGGGCAAGTGCCCCCCTGCTCCCCACCTGCCCTGTGCCATTTCCTGGTGCACAAAGGTGCAGGGGATGCCACTGCTCTACAGTGCCCTCTGCTGAATGCCACATTTGACTGCCTTGACTGACTGTAGCTTAGAATAATGCTTGCTGCACCATTACGCGCAGTGGGGCATCTCAAATAGGAATTTCCTCTGGGAAACTTGCTAAACAAAAAAGGTTCAGACATTTGTTCCACTTGAATGAGAGCTTTCATATAATTTCCAAGCTGCCATTAGGGGAAGGAACTAGTCCACCTGCTGCACTGCAGTAAGGCACACTCACTTTATCTGAGCCAATTTCTCCTCTGACTGTTGCTTCTGGCCCCCTGGTGGGTGGTAGGCCCAGCCTAGAAAGAGTGAGTTTAGCTAACCTAGGGGGTGTACAATTATTTTACAGAGCATGTACAGTATGCCCAGTTTAGATAGAGAAATTTTCTTTTTATTGATCTGGTCTATAAGCTCACACTTTGGCAGCCACGTTCTCTCTCTCTCTCTCTCTCTCTCTCTCTCTCTCTCTCTCTCTCTCTCTCTCTCTCTCTCTCTCTCTCTCTCTAATCCCCTTTTATCCATTATTTATTTGACATATGATAGCAGCACCTTTTTTACCTTTTTTTACTAGTTAAACTATACATGGCAGCAGAGTTCTTATGACATAATAATTACTTTTCATTCTGTAGTGTAGCTCAGTTTTATACCAGTAAATTGGGGGATTGTAATTTACACCGCTGTAATGACCAGAGGCTCCTGGACTGGGACCCCCTTTCTTACTTTTTAACTCTTCCCTTCTCTTTACTTACCTCTCTGCACTAAACTTCCCCTGAAGCAGACAGAATTAGGACAATGGTGCTGGCAGTGGTGAGCTTAGGCCTGGGCAGCTTCGCCTGGGGCCCCCCATGCTTTCAATGCTATCCGATTCAACATGCAGTGTGCTTCTGTAGTTACTCCCCAGGTTCTTTGCCCTACCTTCCCAAGTACCTTGCAGGATTTCCTTCTTCAGCTCCTGGTTCCTTGTCTCCCCCCAACACAAGCACCTTAAATGGTGCTTCCTAGATCACCCCTTGGCTCCTCAACACACCTTCCCAAAGTACCTTGTAACTCCCACCTGATTCCTTGTCAACCCCCTCCCCAAGACCCATATGGGGCGCTCTCCACAGCTTCTACTCCTTCATGTTGTGCTCCCTGTAGCCCCTCCCTCATGTTACTTGCTGCTCCTATCTCACATTCCCTGCCCTCTCCCAAATATCATGTGGTGCTCCCCTCCATGTTCCTTGTCTCCACTCCATGGTCTTTAATGCACATTATGCCCCCTTCTCACACCCTTACATCCCTATCTATTTATCCTAGGACTATTCTGTTGCCCTTTCCCCTGACCAGGGCTCCTCACCGTAACTTCTTAAAATGTAATGATAGCCTACGCCGGTACCCACAGGCCTACCCAAACACCTAAACCTATTATCTGTATCCTGGCTTTGACTGGCCTCCCCTCCACCTTACCCAGTGTACTAAACCCACAGTCCAAAAATCTACATATGTATGCATGCAAATATGTACAGTATGTACTTGGGCAACAATAAACTTGGCTAGATTTTAGGTGACCACAAGGTGGATAAGAAGTCCAGAACAGGACTTATCTGGATGAATATCTGGACAAGCTATTCCTGCTGATTTCTACTGAGGTGTTTGTTTGGGAGTTTTGTCATTTTAGGTTTGTATCTGAGTTGAGTGAATGTATTTCTTAGATTAGGTAGGTCCTTGTCCTAGTCCTGGTCCAAGGTATCAGAGCAGGTACACATATACCATATAGCCCCAACATTGCTCTGCCTGCTCACTGGCACATTCACTTTATCAACAGTATAAAACCTATACCACAGTCACAGCAGGTTCCCATCTGATTATGTGTGTTCAATATCCCACCACAGGCCTCTAATTGGGTAGAGACATGGCAGAGACTTAAAAGAGACACTATAGCCAAGTCATCACTTCCTCATTCACTTGTTTGGCAGCAAATGTCAGGCAATCATATGACCGCCGGCAGCCATTAACCCTTTCGCTGCCAGCCTACCTGCAGCATTTGCCACTCCCTGTTGCCAGACGATGTTTCACTATTTTGCGCTACACATATTCAACTGTCATTTTTGAAAGGATTTCCAGGGATTTCCCAGGAAAATTATATATTGTTTTTTTCAACAGAGTCTGGGCTTTAACATGAAATGTCTTGTTTGTATTTTTTAGGTGTATTCTCAATTTTTTTGGGTGAAATGTGTGAAAAAAAATAAAAAAAAAATATTTTTTTACAATTTGTAGAGTTTTTTTGTAATAAAAAATGTAAGTTTGTCAATAAAATCTTATTGCGTGAGAAACCCCAATTTCTCCCGGTTACAGCGATACCACATATGTATAGGTAGACACCCTTTCCTGCCCAGAAGCCTTTTATAGCTGCTGGATGACAAATGGTTAATTAAAAAAAAAAATGACATAGGGTCCCCCTTCCCGGGGAGGGGGACCCCATTTTTTTTGGGATTTTTAAGGGTTAAAAACCCTTCAAAATCCAAAAAAAAAATGACGTGGGGTCCCCCTTACCCAAAGTAACCAGCCCGGGACCAGCTATGGGGGCTTGTAGGCACAGAGTGGGGGGGCCAGCTTTGGTGGCCCCCCCACCCTGCAGCCTACGAGCCCACATAGCCTATGTGGGCCCGGGCTCTTCTGCCCCCCCCTGGCCTTTGGGGAGGCAGGTAATGGGGGTGCCAGGGGTTAATGGCAAGCCACCCGCTAGGGCAGGTGACTTGCCACCCCCCCAGCCTTGTGAACTGGTATAAGGGGTCTCATGGACCCCTTACCAGCTCACAAAGGGTTAACTGTTAAAAAAAACCACGACACAATAATAAAAAGTATTTTATTAGAAAAAAAAAAAATTTTTTTTACTGTACTTACCTTCGATTGCAAGCTCTTGTCCCTCGCCGCTCAGCTGACAGATGCCGGTGATCGGCATCCAGAGAAGGAGAAGGCAGGAGATCAGAGGATCTCCTGTCACCTCCTTCCCCAGCGCCGATCACCGGCATCTGAGAAGCTGAGAAAGCTGAAGCCTGTTCGGGGCCGGGATGACTTCATAAGCCCCGCCCCCAAGGAGGCATGATGGCGGCCGCCATCGAGAAGAAGAGAAGAAGAGAGGAGAGAGCCTCCCAGGCTCTCTCCTGAAGATTGGTAAGTCCTGGGGGGGGATCGGAGGCCCCCCAGGTGAAGAGGAGGGACAGCGGGAGCCAGCGCACACACAGGTAAGTGAATGTCATTTTTATTTTTTTTTTTTTTACAGTTAGAAGCTGCTGCTGCAGAAGCGGGGGGGGCGGCCTATTCCGGGGGCTCTCCTGGAGCCATCCGACCCCCCACGGGGGATCGGATGGCACCAAACTAAAGAGGAGACCCGGCCGGATCCAACAAGGGGTCAGGTGAGTATTTTTTATTTTTACTTTTTAAACTAGAAGCGAGGAAAGTCAAGCACGTAACACCTACGGGCTTGGCACTTAAGGCCCAGCCAAGCCAGCACGTAGGTGTTACGGGCTTGGCAACAAAAGTGTTAAGGCTTCATGTGCAAGCCCATTTGGCAGAACCAATTGGCTACCATCAGCCATGTGATTAGCAGCCATACAATGAATGAGGGCGTTGGCTGACTTGACTATAGTGCCGCTTTAATCACCATGGACTTGCACCGCTTTCATAAAACAATAGCTGGACAGACTTCCTATAGCAATTTTCTAAAGTGGACCACTCAGTTAAAGTTGTGAATGTCATTATTCATACTATAAATTCTATAACGCAGAGTGGGAGGAAGGAGCGGAAATATAAATGAGTGTGAAAACATTGTCATACTTTATAATGTGGAATAACTGGAACTGATTACAAGATTAATTATGGCCTTACTGTTTTGCAGTTTTTGTCTGTAGTTAATTGGAAATAGCTTGCTCTTACTTACCTCTTTAACCTCTTTCACCCCCCCGGCACCTGTCATTACCCTTGCCTGAATGGAAACGCAGGAGGAAGGGGGGACCTGTGTCCCCCTTCACTCCAGATGCTGAAAGGACGTTCAAGATAGATAACGTGAGAGGTTGTGGATAAGGTAAGTAAAGTCAAAATCAAAACCAAAGAAATAAAATATATTTGGTGGTGTGTTTATTTATTTTATAAATTCTTTTGAACTGTTTAGCGGGCCAAAGGGTCCCTGTGCTAGTTCAAGGTGCGAGGGGCAACCCACCTACTTGACATCCCGATATGCTTAATCACCCTGCCGGACCTGTGCCATGGGGCAAAAAGGCTGGCCAGGAGCTCAGCCCTTTTGCAGTGGATTACCAGAGCTGTTTTCCCCTGGCCCTAGTATTTACCAACCTTTATGCCCTATGGCACACGTCTGAGGGGCACTGGGCTTTTCTGCACCCTGTTTACCACCTGCAAACAAAACAGTTGTAGTCTCAATAGATAGGGCTTTGCTGCAAACATAACGTGAATCGAAACCCATGCGGCTCTGCCGTGGAATCTTTTAGCCACTAGCCTACCCCTGGGGCATTCTATAGTGGGATGCCCCACTGTGTGAAACCCCTGGGGTTGCTGGTATACTCACTTTTACTAGGGAGGCTCATACAATGCTCTGGCACCACATCCCCAGGTCCTCTGTAGCGTTCAGCTCTGAATAACTGGGTGCAGGAAAGGGCGCAGCCCCAGCCCAGTGCCCCAAAACGGCCTGTATTTCTTTTTTACCTCAACCTTTGCCCAATATTTATAACAACCCGAACTGGATGCAGTCGGCCATATTGCTCCTTGACTGAGAAGCTACATTGCCAGTGATGCAATCAGTTACACACAGCTCAGCAATGGGAAGTACTTCAACCTAACTGCCATTATGTGACAATTTGGTTGTAACTGAATTATTAGCATATGGCAGGCCATAATACCATAATACTACTTCCTGCTGTTTTTATGGATATTGGGCAAAGACTGAGGTAAACACAGACAGTTTTGGAGCACAGGTCTGGGAATGAAAGGTGAACACATAAACTTCCTTTCTGAATATAGGTGCACTTTACTGCTCTGCCCTCTCGCATGAGTTTATAAGACTCCAGGGCAGGCATACTCGCTCCCCCCAGGTGCCCCACTGTGTGAAACCCCTCAGGTCGCCCAAAAACTCACCTTCGTTCTCGGTCCAACGGTGAATGTGCGAGTAGCAGACGCATCCCCGCTATCCCTTTAGCAGGGCGCGTGCCTGCGCCAGGCATTTGTGAATGGACGGCTTGGGCACACTCCCTGTTAAATGGTAGCGGGGGATGTGTCCGCCAGCGCACTCAGATCCGCTTGCATTAGATGAGCTCCTGGATGAAGGGGCTCAATCGGATCTGAGTGCGCTGATTTGACAAGCTGTAGGATCAGGGAAGGGTAAGTGAGATTGGGCGACCTGGGGGGGTTTCACACAGTGGGGCACCCCCGATCTGGATGCCCAGTGGGCAAAGACCAAACCCAGGATAGTCAAAATCCTGGGTTTTGCTCCACTTTAAAATGGAACAAAACCCAGGAATTTGACTTTCCCAAATTGGGACGCCCCACTGTGTGAGATCCCCCAGAAAGCACTGTAAAACTCACTTCTCTTCGGGCTCCAATGAAAATTTTATCTGAATAGCTGGGGCGGGAGCGTGCTCCCCATTGTAAATCAGAGCTGTATGCCGAAAGGTAAACTGCTCTGATTGGACGGGAGACTGTGCTTGCGCCATTGGAGCAGGGTATGATGAGTTTTTATAGATGCCTTGGAGGTTTTCACACAGCGGGCCATTCCAATTTGCCCCATAGAAAAAAAAGAGGTTGGCCCTGGAATATTTTAGATAAGGTAAACAAAATAAACCACTTACAGCCAGGAATGTACATAGACCATCGCGTGGCGGCGATGGTGATGTGCGGCATCCCAGAGGAAAGGAGGTGCCATGAAGTATGTCAGCAGGTACATAACGCATAGGTGGTGGAGGCAACATGCGCTGGGCCCCCTTGTTCCATGGGCCTGGGGGCACGTGCCTGCACTGCCCTATGGTATGTATGCCCCTGCTTACAGCTCAGCTAAATAGCCCATATATTGCAGTCTCAGTGCTCAGTATAGGTCCAAACTCCTCCAGTACTTATGTTCTGGGAATCTTTTGGGCTGAACCTAAGCAGGTGGCATTTTAGGGTTCCCATGGGCTTCACCTCATTTACAATATAACAGTTGGGTAAAGGTTATTAAACAAGGGGTCTTAGATTTTACCCTGCCTAGGACTTCTGGCCCATCTCTAAATCCATGAAGATCATAAAGCCATTGGAACAGTGCAGTTTTATTGCTACATCACTGTCCGGAGCTTTCTTTGGGCTTCACACGATACTAATGCCAGTTCCGCTAATGTTCCCCTTTAATATTTACTTATTTTACTATAATCTCTGCAGTTTCATCCCATCCTTTTACCTTCCCTTATACAATCTGGAATGTAGTTTATGCAATAAGATTTCAGACACAGTTGAAGCAATCAGAACTTTTCTTTACATGACTTGACAATGTGTTTGCTTGTCTAGCAGAATGCTAAAATGTATTCATTCAGTTAGTTTATGCTTCAATAGATGTTATGTAGTGACCCCCAATAATGAGAAGTATTTATTCTAAATTGTGTTTTGCAGCAGAATTCCCATCAGAGACTTCTCCCTATAATAGGCCGCAAGAATCCATCATCACTCCTCAGATGCAGTAACAAGTCCCTGGTCACTGCTGGACTCAGTCAGTGCATCTAAATAGAGTGTTCTTGTGTTCTTGTTTATAAGTAGACAAGCAACAATGCTAGTCTTCATGGTGGAGGTGAAATATAACACAGGGTTTCAGTAAAAATGCCAGAAGGTGGGATTTAAGGATGACCACACACAGGCAGAATTTCTGTGGAATGACAGGCTAGGAGACCTTTCTGGGCAGCTTCCTTAGGAGATACTTGAGCATTGTCCAACATATTGATGCAATGAAATGTAAGTTGGGGATATAAGTTACCATGGGTCCAAGTGAGCAAAAGAAAACTATGAAGTACTCAAGGGTGCTTCCTGTGTTCAGTTATATGGGCCGCCATAGGAGAAGCCACTGCTACAATCCACATTTTTCTGCTTATTCTCATTTCCAGCCACTGCAGTTGACATACTGTCTAGTCAAATCATTGTATGAATTAACACATCACTGAATACAAAATGCCATCTAGAAAAAGGTAACAAAACTGACACTGTAATCATCTATTTTATCATCTACACAAGGTAAGAATTTGCAGGCTAAGCCACTGCTATGTATTATATATATATATATATATATATATATATATATATATATATATTTCACTGTATATTCAGAAATAAATTCCAGTACAGTTTATTCAGAAAGTTCCACATAAATTCATGCAATCCAGCATAAATTGGGTGCAAAATGACAACATTAAAGGTCTTACTATCCAGGGTCAATGAAACATAAACATTGGTCATATGAGCACATTATAATCAGTATTATTAAACAGTAGAGTTGAGCGACCCGATTTGGACGAATTGGTATTTGCTCCGAATTTCTGAGAAAAATCCATTTGGCTCACCTCCTCCCTCACAATTCTGCTGCCTACTTTGCTCTCCCTTTTGTCTTCAGATTCTCTGTCCTGCACTGTACTCCTGCCACTCCCTTCCTGCCACAGGGAGGGGCTATTTATAGGTGGGTGGTAAGCTGGCCGTGAAATCCCTTTATACCCCCTGTCTTTTACAGTGACATCACCGGAACGAGGATGGAGGTGAGCCTTTTTGTTATTTTTTTAACAGCAATTTGTTAAAAATTCGATAAGAAGGAATTCAAATTTCTTGTACAAATCAAATTTTTAACAAATTCGCTCATCTCTGATAAACAGGTTTTAAATTAAATCAATGTATTAGTGCTTACTTTAACCCCCCCCCCCCCAGCTGCCCATAAAAATGTGTGCTCCCTGCTTATAACAGGCCAGGCATGCCATGGAGAGAGGGGGTCTCCTTAGTCCCGAGAGGCACTGTTGTGGTGGGGGAGTGTTTTGGGGGGCTGGGAGACATTGTTGGGAAGTTTTTATTTACTTACCAAGGCCTCCGCACTCCCTCACCGCAGCTATCCCGCTCTATCCACTGTGTTATCCGCCGCTGCCACATCTCCAGGTGCCACTCCTTGATGGTATTTTCAGCTCTGTATGTACAGACAGAGTGGGAGGGGCCGGCTAGGCAGCGGCAGTGGCTGGAGCAGTGGAGGTGGTGGAACAGAGCAGTGGCAAGGAGAGAAGCTCACCTGACTAGATGGCTGTGCCTGCCATCCCTGTCCGCCTACATGATGCTGTCTGCTGGTCCCGTCCCCCTAGATGCTGCCCCACCCAACAAGGTGACACTGGCGGCTCTGACTGCTGGCCCTGGCCACTCAGATTGTCATCTGGAATTGTCTATACAGTAGACAGGTAGGTACATAGTTAATACAGTAATTGATACTTTTTGGACAAAATGTAAGTGTGATGTGCATTACTCATTGTGGGGTGTGAAGGCCAGCTGTGGAGGTGCCCCCCCAGTCCGCTGCCGGCCAAGCGCCGTAGCACACCCCAAAGGTCGGCCCTGTCGGTGGGCCCCCCTGGAGGCTGGGGGCCCCCGGCAACTGCCCCGCCTTGCCGGGTGCTGCTGCCGGCCCTGATCCTGGGTGTTGATCTTCTTTAAAGGTATGACCAAAGATGGTTTTCCATACCTTTGTATGTATCACTACATAAAAAAAAATTCTTAAAAACATAGCAATACCCATCACTAGGCATTCACTCTTTTATTATTATTATGCCTGTAGAAAATCTAATAAATTGTAGTAAACACATTACATCTTTACCCATTAAAAAGCTGAATCCCAAGAAACAATGAGATAGGGGTAAATAACTGTAACATGCTAATCAGGTTTTTTTTTCTAGAGGAACCTCAAAGGCAGTTGCAGGTGTTCTTTGAGAAAAAGGTATTTCAGGATTCCCGCCAGTGAAAGGGTTACTGGCAAACCCAGCAAAAATATACAAAGGCATCTTAATATGACACCTTATCCTATGTCATCATTCACAATTGATATAAAAGGATAATTCATCCTGTGGCAGATGACAACGTGCCAGTCTGCGTGAGCATGTGCAACCGATACAGACAAGGAGTTATCATGCATCACTAATGAGGAAATCTCAGCCAAAGAAGTTGCTAGCAATTTTTCTACAGCCCCCAGAGCCACTACTCCACATTAGACGGCTATGTTTTGTCCTCTCAGCCTTGAAATGGTGACAACTTGCATCCAATGAACAATCTAAAAAGCCTCCAAAGACTCTTATTTTTAAGATGCCATAACAGTAAAGGTCAGTTATTTGGATGCAGTTCTGAATCCGAAGTTACACTGAGATGAACATTGTGAAAAATCTCCAATTGATGAAACCTGGGAACATTTTCTTTTTGTCTACATTCCTATTCTCTGTTCTCGGTAAGTCGTTGCTTTAACTTTTCATATACAGGCAAATGGTTTTATGTAGTTTGATCACCTATCATTGATACTTTTATATGTTGTAGTGCTTATTACATTAATTATCATAGAAAATGTAATATATAGAACTGTAAATATATATATATATATATATATATATATAGAGAGAGAGAGAGAGAGAGAGAGAGAGAGAGAGAGAGAGAGAGATATATAGATATATATATATATATGCATTAGCTATAAGTCATAGAAGATGCTTTTCCAGGATGCTAATGCAGCCAATTACTTTTATTGCTTTTTTTCTATAACAAGGAGGTTGACATGTTTCATATTCTATAACGGCAACTGTACTGTATATACCATAAGATACCGTAATGCAAATTTGGTTTACTTTGCTGTTTAACTTTCAGGGTTTTTCTCTTTATCTTTTGGAATAAAACCAAGAGCATACATGTAAGTTTAGATCTATTACATTGCTGTGTCTTATTTTATTTTTTTTATAATGGTCATTATGATTGATAATATTTTGTCATTATATATATATATATATATATATATATATATATGTATATAAATTAGTATAAATTAGTTTAACCTTTACATTTAAGAATTTATCTCTTAAGGTAAATTAGTATAAATTAGTTTAACCTTTACATTTAAGAATTTATCTCTTAAGGTCATATTGCATCAATATATGAAATGCATCTGTACAATGTCCAGGGTTCATTGGGATAAAACTGTAGCCGGCACTGATAAGTTTCGGGGGTCTTTCATTGAATCTCATTTCCCTATGGGTAGGAGATCAGATAAGCCCATTACAGTAAATTGGGAACAATTAATCTTCCCAAGGGATCTGCAGGGCACCTGAAAGCCATAGAAATAAATTAAAGTTGTATTTTTTTTTAATATTAGTAATTATTTCTACACTTGATATATATTCAAAATGTATTTAAAAAATAAATACAAGACAAAATAATGAATTTTTGCTGTTTGTCAAAAAATGCAGCTGTACATAGTAAACATTCAAATGTAAAATGTATATTTAATTAAAATGTCTATATTTAGTATAATATAATTATAAAATAATAAAAACAAAAATGTGAACTATTAAGATACACCGTCTTAATAGATCACATATTTGTTTGTTTTAATTATATTATTTGGAATAGTATAATGACATTGTTGTATTTTCCTGATGCCAGTGTACAGTCATAAGAGCTAAGGAATTTATTGATGCAATGTGTAGAAAAATTCTGCTTTAAAACTAAGCAGAATCGGACATTGTGAAAAGCCAAATAACAGGTTGCTTTCCAAAGGCAAGCAGTCTATTCTCAGGTGCATGAATCTGTGAGGCTCTCGTCCATTGTGTAAGCTGAGCTCATTCACATACAAGTTACCTTTTAAATGTTAACCCAAGAAAGGCCTCTTTGATAGGTGATGGAAATCAGAAAAAAAAACCTCTCCCCTAGGAATAGCGTATTCAGGTTGCTCCTGGACCTTTGAAAATACAAGATGCTTTTTGTTTTTTTCCAGAAACGCGTTTAATGCAATTCACCAGAAAAGAGATCTCTTAACAGCAGAGGTAGGTTATACCTTCGAGAGAAAAAAAACTTGCCTCTGAAATGAGTCTTACATTGACAATGAAGTCTTTGTCACACAAGAGAAAATGGTAAACGTGTAGGTAGGATAAATCCCCCTTGTGATACCCCGTTTCCTGTTATTCTTTAGCTTCTGCCTGTCTCACTTATCAAGCTTGCCTAAGCTCATCTTATTCTCACACAGCAGATAGGGATATTGCTATATAATGCGATGCTCAACTTGAATTCCTGTTTTCAGCTATTCCAGAATCAAACTAATATATTACAAAGGAAATGCACCATTAGGGATTCATTATTAGAGCAGAACAATATATTTGAAAAAAAGGGCTTAAATCAAAAACAAAATTCTAGGCAGCTGTTGGAACAATATAAATGATCAACTACTAGGTTAAGGCAGTTTTATTTGGACTTGATCAAATAAAAATACAGTAGCTAACTGGAGTGGTCAATCAGAGTTCTTCTCATTAAAGGGGCACTATTGCGAAAAATGTCTTAATAATAAAAATCCATATAAATATGCTGGATGGTGGGAGCAGAGGTCCCTTGTACACCTGGCATCAATATATATATTTTTTTATTTTAATGTAAGGAAGAGGAAATAATGAGTGACAGGCTCTGTCACCCCTGATAAACTAAACCTGTCACTCCTGGATTTATTCCTACATTAAGAGAAAAAAACAGAAGCTTGGCGGGAGTTTTCTTCAGTTCGGGTGTATAAGTGACCCCTCCTCTCATTAGCCGACGTGTTTATATGGATTTTAAATATTACACAATTTCGCGATAGTGCTCCTTGAACAAAAACAAGGAATATGATCGGATTAAGTGCAACCAGTGATACCAGCCTTGACCTGCTCCGCTTTGAACATTTTTTTTTTTATTTGATCCAGTATTCTGAGTGTCATCCATAGGGATACCCACCAGCCTGCCACAGAATAGTATGTGTGTTTTCAAACCTAAATTCAAATAGAAATGGGTATTGGTGATTGAATTTCATTATGAAGGACCTATGTGGGGGTGACACTATTTCCCATCATTTAAAGTGGGCCTTGAGTGCTGAGTGCTTCCCCTTAGCACTCTTCTCCTGCTATCTCCAAAGCCCTGTAATAAGCGATACTCACCTCTTTCAGATTGAGCCTCCAGTCTCCAGCTGCCTCTTGCCTGTCCTTCATTGAACAAACATCCAAGTAACTGTGATGATAGGGGCGACGGAGGCTCACAACAGACCTATAGCCTTCCTTGGAAAGACTTTCCAAGTTCACTTTAAAATACAGCTTCATTTCTCTCTATCCCAATCTGCCTGCTGACTGGTCTAGTCACGCGACCACTGGGATTGCACCATCTCTCTCCTCATAGCAAGCTGAGAATTTTTCATACCACAATGCCAAATTTGCTGGAAATTCTGCTGCACCCACACATTTTCCTCTCCCCTAGAACCTGTTGAGTTTACTGATTTTAGCAAATTGTAGCAGCATTGACCAATATCAAACTGGTGGTCTTTACTCTTGGGACCAACTAACAGTGAATTCCTACCCAGAGTGGATAACCCTGGACTGTACACAGGTCCTAAACTAAGATGGCTTACCATGTTGCTCCCAGTCACTTAATAAATTGAGTGCCAGGGCCCAAGGTAGGAGCCCCTTCGGGGTAAAGGGCCACTGGACCCACTGGAGAATTCCCCTTATTCCCAAGCCTGGAATCGACTGAGTATTTCTGGTACTTATATAGCCAACAAATACAAATTGCCAACAAATACAAATAAAGGTTTTTATTAAATACATAACCAGATTAAAGGATATTTTCAGATCAGTTAGCTGACTTTTTTATCAGGACATAATGACTGTATATAGATATTCTAAGGTATTAAAATAAAAGACAAGTACTATGTTTCCCCCTCATGCTGCAACTTTTGTTGGAATAATGTCTGACAACCAATAGGCATCCTAAACAGTGATTGTCCTAAAAGCAGCCTTTGCATCTCTTGAAAAAAACGTGGGGAACAATCCTATAAATTATGAATACGGACACATTACTTGTATCACTGTTACATGTTTAAGTATTTAAAATCCCTATTGCACTACACAACATCAACCAGATCATGAGACATTACCTAAATGCCAAACATGAGTGGGCAGTTATTTTCTGAATATACTGGCCATTCTAGTATTACATGTATATACAGCAGACTGCATGAGGATTGATCATTGTTCAGATATAAGAGCTTGGTGGGATGGGAAACAGGGTTGACAACCTATTTACAAAAGTGTTACTCTATTATCTGTGCATAATTCTCAGCAACCAAACTTATCAAAGAACCTGCTTTACCACTGGGCAGTGGTTGGCAAGATATCTCTTATTGATGCACATCATAATTCTTTTTAATGGTCAGCAGATATCTTCTTAGCAGTAGTCAGCCCATCTGCCTGTGTTTCACCACATCACTGCTATACTTACAATGTAATATTTGATTTGGTCAATACTTTCTAATTTTGCTATGTTTATGCACACAGAAACATATGTTTGCGTCATTTCTGTGCAGGAAAGCCTTACCAAAGTTACAGCTCCTGCCCCAAAATACAGCTCCTTACTCTAGTTAGAGGCTCTCACTCAATACTAACTCTCTTAGTTTTTCATTACGTCTAAGTTTGGTAACACTATAGGACTAAAAATACTTATCACAAATATAAGAGCTATCCACTGTTACACAAATAGTATACACCTAAGCAATAGCTGTAGGCTTGTTGCAGAAGGTATCCCCTAAAACAATAAAAGCTTGGAGGCTATCTTAGAAACCTCTGCATAGTTTGATTGATAGATTAATACACTGCCTGACTTAAATGCTTAACATAAGTTTACCCTAACAACCTGTGTTTCCAACACCTGTTCTGCTGGGACCGGTTTTGACCACTTAATTATAGCACTACTCTGTAACATAGATTTGGGCCTTAAAGTGGACCAAACACCCCCAAAAACGTACCCACCTTCAGGTTGCTGGTCCGGATGCACCTGCAGCGCACAGCCAACTGCTGCTGTGCTACTGCTTTTGCCAGCCGCCTAATGGTTCATGTAGTGTGGTTAATTGCACTACATTAACCAGTATAAAGCTGCAGATCACTGCCCGCTGAATGCAGTCACCAATTAAGAAGTTCCCCCACCGCTGGAGCTATCTCACCACTCTTGCCGTCATCACCGCGGCCTCACACTAGAAGAAAAGTCGGCTGCACTCTGTGAGAGGCCGGTGTCCAGGCGTGAGGTGAAAGACCGCACCCTGATTGTGTGACATACTTCCGGGTATAGCAAGATGGTGTGGGAGCCGGCTGCCTCATAAGGTGAGTAGGTCATTAATAAGCATGCAGCGGTTATTACCTTATTGCCTCTTAAAACTCAACCTCTCCAGAAATTTTCTAAATCATTTAGATAATGCCCATAGTGCCATTTCACCTGAAATACCCAATATTGCATAGTTAGGGTTCGGATATATATTCAGTTATAAGCATCTAACAATCCTACTGAGACTCCTTGCCCTAGGGTTGCTATCAGGATTTTTGGGCTCCTTACATACTGCTCAGATGTCTCACTTAAGGTAGGACAGTCACACTTTAAGGCATGTTGTCCCAGTGCCCCTCCAAAAGCTCTGGGGATACTTAAATGTCCCACTTTGCTGACCTTATTGGGAGGACCACTGACTGCAGAATGCCGCATGTCTGGTCAGTTTACAAATGCTCTGACTCTGGCTGAATGGCAGTAATGGAATGTATGGATTGGCTGAGGATTGGTTGAAAGCACCAACATCTTTTATGGGTGGAAAATCATGTGACTGGGGAAAGGGCAACACCTACTTACATACACGAGTAGCATAGAATGCTATGGTTATTTGTTCCTAAAAAAGCCACTTAAATAAACCACACCCCTAAACCAAATCCCCACCACACCCATCACCCACAAACTGGTTTAAGCTGTCCCACTTTGAGGACCCCATAGAGCCTTAATGTCAGGCTCCCAAGTGGTTGCTCTTATACAGACTTTGAGTGTGTGACAAAAAGACAATAAATACTTAATATGCCAATAACAATTTTCTAACTCCATTATTTCATGGAAAGATACTGAAGCATTATCCAAGCATGGCTGCCAACAGACTCAGCAATCCAATTATAGGTTGTGGGTTTTGGCAGATTCTATATAGGCAGCCTATATAGAGCCTGGGCCACCATATAACACACAACCAATAACTTTTGATGACTGGGCCCCATGGTAGACAATCTAGTATTCAACCTCCTCATTGCATCCCCTTCAGTGGCCATTTATGCACCACCGTGGCATGCTGTAGAACAACATTATCAACTGTGTACAGAGTTCCCAGTTTCATGAAAACCCCAAATCAGTGTAACAGTTGTAGGGATGCCATTAAGGCTTCTGATTGGGCCCCCCTTCATGACTGGGCTTATGTTTACTGCCATGATGGTGGCCCTGTCCTGCCAAGCCCAGCCCTGACAATACAAGCCCCCCTATTGCTAGATCAGTGTAAATGAACATGGTATCAGACACACAAGTTTCTTTAAAGCACACATGTACAATATGGATGTTACACCCACACCTTTGCCTGTAACTGTAGAGCTGCCTTACTAAATGATTCTTTTATTAAAAATGTTGCCAGATAAAGAAGTAGTCACTGTTCCTCTGGCCACCACCACTAAATGTTTTGCTGTAAAAGCAGGACCTATGGCTGGCTGTGTTTATTGTTACACTTTATAAGGCACTAAAAAAAGTCCTCATATACTCCGCGGGACCAAATATATAGATTTTTTCTTCACCATGTGCTTCAATAAATCTTAGTCGTGTGAACCCGTCACCTTATAAGTTAAGATCACGTACCAGATTGCTATTTAAACCAAGCAATGGAATCCTCCAATTTTGGCTTTAGTTCCTCTTTAGGGGTACTGTCAGCTCTTAACAGCCTCTTACGCAGACTCCTCTTAGATGATCAATTTATCCTCCTCTCCACCTTACTTCCATATAAACACAAATCTCCCAAGTGTATAATCAAGAAAGCTTCCACTTTTAATGACTTTTTTTAAAACCATGTAAGACAAAAAACAAAAGGCTTCAATAGCGTAATATTGCCTCAGAATATCCCGGCCAATATTGCTACACCTGCCGCTTACCAAATGACATTGTAAGAAACAGCATATATTTTAAAAGAAAACTGCGCATCCACCGTAGTCTCACTAGACACCAGACTAGCGATTACGCTCCCGCTCCTGAAGCACACACGGCGTCCGCACACCCTGGCCGCAGGTGCGACGGCTTCCGTGTTAAATCCAAATCATGTGATCGGTAAGCTCCGCCCAGACACGTTTCGTCACTAGGACTTCCTCATTGAGCTCAGGTGTAAGCGACAGGTGTAGCAATATTGGCCGAGATATTCTGAGGCAATATTACGCTATTGGAGCCTTTTGTTTTTTGTCTTACATGGTTTGAAAAAAAAGTCATTAAAAGTGGAAGCTTTCTTGATTATACACTCGGGAGATTTGTGTTTATATGGAAGTAAGGTGGAGAGGAGTCTGCGTAAGAGGCTGTTAAGAGTTGACAGTACCCCGAAAAAAAAATCTATATATTTGTTTGAGTCCCACGGAGTATATGAGGACTTTTTTCAGTGCCTTATAAAGTGTAACAAGATTATCTGAACTGCTGTGGCTGCGTTTTTTTGCTACTCCTTGCATGTGGACATTTTGAATTGTTTGGAGTGTATTGATTGTATAAGATTGAAATTGTATAGCGCTACCCTGATTAGATACTTCTAAGTATTCACAATTTTGGCTGTGTTTATTGCCACTCTGAAATTTACTGTAAAGTGTTACTGTAACTCAGCGGTGTAGCTGGGGGGGGGGGGGGGCACGTGTCCTGGGTGCAGCTGGTCAAGGGAGTGCCAGAGGGGGCCCTGAGCACAGATGGGGGGCGCCATTTTGAATCTTTGCCCCAGAAAGCCTAGCTCTTCTTCTGCTGTAACTAGACTGGATGGCTTGAAGAGAGGTTTTTCTCTCAATAGTAGAGGCATGGTGGCATAGTTATGCGACCCCTTCTTTATTAGAAAATGTAGTTTACTTTTTTTGCAAAGCATATTTGTGTTGCACATTTTTATGTTATTAATATAATGATGATCTATTAATCACAGGGTAATGAAAGTATTTTCTCAGGAGCCCGCAGGCTCCTGTCTTCAACTAATGTTCCACCTTCAGGTAAGGGACCTTAAAGCTTTTTTCTTTGTATTTTTATATTTGTTGGTACTGTGTTGCCAAATGGGACCATTGCAATGCCTAGTCAAACTGCTTTCAAAGTATTGCAAATTAACATGGGACAGTTTCAGTAACTGTCAGCATTCTGCTTGAACCTCCCTCAGATTATCAAGTCCAGTCAATTCACCTACATTTAGGGGTGACTCATGCCCTTTAAAATCAACTGTTACCCTTGTCTCACACTACACCCCTTACCCCTTACAATAATGAGTTCTATGTCTTGTGCTGATGGGCCAAAAAGCCTAAAAATATAAAAGCCACGTCCCAGTGGTTCGGAGCACACTGTATAGCAAAAAGAGGCAATTAGAGATGATTTGCATGATCATTCGCTTAGCTTGATGGGTAATCTGATTATCCTTGGTGATATGTACTAGGTAAATATTTTGTGCTTTATAGCAGCGCTCTTTTCCTTACTGCCTTTGCTGTCAGTCATAAAGAAAGGTCAAGTCGAGAAACCCTTCTAGACCAGGGTTTCCCAATGTTTTTTTTATCGCGTAACACTTCCCATTTTCCAACTGTCTCAAGTACCACCCAATACAGACTTTCCCAGGCTAGTGTATGTTTAAAGTGGAAGTCCAGTCAAAATACAACCCCTGCCATGCTACCCCTTACTTTAGTTGGGGGATGCCGCTTTATGTCTTTCTGTGTGGCCGCAGAAAGGCCCAGAAAAGACACATAGCGGTAACCCCCGGTTCTATGTGCATGCCCACACGCCGCCCATTCACTTGGAGCCAGGGGATGCCACTTTCTATCTTTTGGTGTGGCTGGCAGCCCATGTCAAGGCTCGACCATGGTTAAGGTACGGGTTTTTTTTTCTTTTCAACCCCCCCACCTTCCTGCCTCAGTGCCAGGAAAGGCAAGGGTGGGGGCAAGTGTGGCAAGGCGGAGGAGGGCAAGTGTGGCCAGCAGGTGGATTACCAGAATAGCCATTTTCTAAAGACACACCACACACCACTCCCTGAGAAAGATGGGCTCAAAGTGAATCTATACTCCTCCTGCGGCAAAGATTAATTCTTCTTTTCTCCCCCTGCTCATCTTGAGTACCACTAAAGGGGAGCTCAAATACCATCAATGGTACTAGCCCTGCTGGTTGGGATACACAGGTCTAGATTAATAACTGCAGCCTAGTTTGGTTATATTGGCCAGACAGATTCCATCACTGGAACTCATGAGCCTGCTCTACCTGTACAATACTATAACTCTGAATGCTTTATGTTATAAGTAAATGCAATGTATCGAGAAGAGCTTACTAAAATGTATACTTGTTCTTTATAGGACATTATGTTGTCCTCTAGCATTATTGATAGATGTTTCACCATAGATAAAGGAGGCTTAAACCTAATGCAATGTAATGTTATCATGGTCCTCAAGCATTGTCAAGCATTTGGATATAGTTATAGGGGATTTTAATTTCCTCTCAAAAATACATTATTTATATAGGGGGAGGGGCAGGGAATTATTTACAGTTTACCTTAGATATAGGGGACATCTTCTTTCACTATAAATATATACTAGTTTGATTAAAGGGAAAGTCTACTTTTGTTGACATATTTGGAAGTGTATATTTTTTGTGTATGGGGTAATTGAGGGGTCCTTCCACACTGCTTTGTTAGGGGGTGATTGGGAGGTCTGCCACACTGCTTTGTTATGAGGTGATGGGAGTTCTGCCACACTGCTTTGTTAGGGGGTGATTGGGAGGTCTGCCACACTGCTTTGTTATGAGGTGATGGGAGTTCTGCCACACTGCTTTGTTATGAGGTGATGGAAGGTCTGCCACACTGCTTTGTTATTGAGTGATTGGGGGCAGCCACACTGCTTTGTTATGAGGTGATGGGAGGTCTGCCACACTGCTTTGTTATTGAGTGATTGGGGGCAGCCACACTGTTTTGTTATGGGGTGATTGGGGGTCTGCCACACTGCTTTGTTATTGAGTGATTGGGGGTCTGC
Source organism: Gastrophryne carolinensis (assembly GCA_027917425.1). NCBI lineage: Eukaryota > Metazoa > Chordata > Amphibia > Anura > Microhylidae > Gastrophryne > Gastrophryne carolinensis. The sequence continues at coordinate 149,693,836 of CM051238.1, read as the reverse complement.
CACACTGCTTTTGGTATTGAGTGATTGGAGGAGTCTGCCAAACTGCTTTGGTATGGGGTAAATGGGGGGCTCTGCCACATTGCTTTCTAATGAAGTGATTGGGAGGGTCCTGCCATACTGCTTTGTTATGAGGTGATTGGGAGGGTCCTGCCACACTGCCAGTTATGGGGTGACTGCAGGCGGTCCAGCCACACTGCTTGTTATGGGATGATTGGGGGGTCTGCCACACTGCTATGTTATGGGGTGATGGAGGATTCTTCCAAACTTCTAGTTATGGGGAGATTGGTGTGATTCTACACTGCTAATTATTGGGGGGGGGGGGGGGACTCCTGGTGTGGGTCCTGCCACACTGCTTTGTTATGGGGGGGGGGGTCCTGCCACACTGCTTTGTTATAGGGTGATTGGGGTGGGTCCTGCCACACTGCTTTGTTATGGGGTGATTGGGGGGTCCAGCCACTCTACTTTGTTATGTGGTGATTGGGGGGTTTGCCACCCCATTTTTTATGGGGTAATCGGGGGTCCAGCCACTCTGCTTTGTTATGGGGTAATTGAGGGGTCCTGCCACACTGCTTTGTTAGGGGGTGATTGGGAGGTCTGCCACACTGCTTTTTAATCGAGTGATTGGGGGTCTGCCACACTGCTTTGTTATGGGGTGATTGGGGGGGTCCTGCCACACTGCTTTGTTATGAGGTGACTGGGAGGGTCCTGCCACACTGCCTGTTATGGGGTGATTGGGGGGGTCCTGCCACACTGCTTTGTTATGAGGTGACTGGGAGGGTCCTGCCACACTGCCTGTTATGGGGTGATTGGGCGGTCTGCCATACTGCTTTGTTATGGAGTGATTAGGGGGTCTGCCACACTGCCTGCTATGGAAGGATGGTGGGAGGCTGCCAAACTGCCAGTTATGGGGTGATTGTAGGCGGTCCAGCCACACTGCTTGTTATGGGATGATTGGGGGGTCTGCCACACTGCTATGTTATGGGGTGATGAAGGGTTCTTCCAAACTTCTAGTTATGGGGAAATTGGTGTGATTCTACACTGCTAATTATTGGGGGGGGGGGGGGGGGCTCTGCACACTGCCAATTGTCGGGGGGTGGGGGGGGGCTATACTGGGCAGGCCACAATGCAGAAGTCTTGGGATGTTTTTAACTCCAGTCCACCCCAGCTTTAAGGTAACTTTTTTGGAAAATAAATTGTCACAGTTTACTAAAATTAGCAGTCCCCATTAGGCTCATTCTTAGCATTTCCTGTTCACCCAATAAATGACCTGAGAGACTGTCCAGCTCCAAGTTGTCACATGATACTGTGCAATAATGTGGACTCAAAATGCCAGAATGCTCTGCCCCTCAACTCAATGTTAAAACTATGTATTACTATGTATTATTTTGAACTAAAATATTTTTCAGAACAAGGCCTTAAATTATAAACCACTATAATTTAGTGGCTTATAATGTAGTAAATGTATATTTGTTCCATACCTTAAACATTGATGCCTATGCTTTCAGAGTCATGTCCACAAGGTTGTCTTAATGGAGCACTTTGCACAGAAGCAGGTTTATGTGACTGTGAGACCTTTCAGGCACAAGGAGACAGGTGCCAATACGGTATGTTTATCATTACTTACCTTCACCTTGTTTTCTCTTGCTGAAACTTTGTATGGTTTTGAGAACGCCGGCGAATTGTCGGTGACTGCTGTGATGGTTTTGGTTTAAAAAAAAATCTTGCTGAAAACAAACTTTTATAGCATATGTCAGCATTGGAGGGGTCTCAAGATATGTATTTCAGGATATATTAGGAGTGTCTGTGTTTGAAAAGTTAAATTGAAAATATAAATCATGTAAAAACACTATCATTAGCATTGGAGGGGTCTCAAGATATGTATTTCAGGATATATTAGGAGTGTCTGTGTTTGAAAAGTTAAATTGAAAATATAAATCATGTAAAAACACTATCATTAGTTGTTTATCACATACTGGGTAACTTTCTGATGTTCACACATAAGTTAAAGCGGACTTCCAGTCACCAAATCTAAATTTAGTAGATTGGTTCACTAAACCCTGTCTCTCATAATCAGTGATTTAAACATTTGAGAGGGCTCAAATCCATTCAGATGTTGTGGGATAGCAGGGAGATTCTATGCTATTAAACTGCATGGGGAAGCCATCTAGCCATAATCCTGACAGATCATTTCTGGCCAGAAGTAAAAAGCCATCAGCTGTAATGACTCAGCACTGCTCAGAAGGCTCTTAAAACATTGTAACAATATAGTAAACAACTCATTGACCCATTGACTTACATTGATTGGTATATAGTTACATTTATCCCCTCCAGCAACTGATGAGTCCTTGTGTAAGTGTATATAAAGATCCCTTTTCTGAGGTTAATCTCTCTCTGCTTGGTGGGGGCTGCTTATAGAAAAAACCCAAGCTCCAGCCTGCCCTGTGTAGGGAGTCAAAATCACACAGACATACTGCAGCCGTGCATGTCTTCAATGGAGCCAGCATTATCTGCATCTAACATTCTGTGTGAAAACAGAAAATCTCTCTCTGGCTGGTTTGGCTGACCATTAGGAACCCCCCAGCTCAACTGCCATGTGCAGCGCTCCTTCATCATTCCACTCATGCATATGTGTAATCAGGGCCTTCAGATGTGATCCAAGGTGGCGGTTCCCATGTAATTCTAGGAGCGCAGCTATTCCACAACATCTACATGGGGTTAAGTCTATTCAAGCACCATATGCCACTGATCATCAATAGGGGGCTTTAGGGAAGCAAATTATTAACTTTGAGGCCGATTCATTAATAGCGACAGGTAGCGACAGTTGAGCGACTGTAGCAGTATTTTCACAGCGCTCGCTAGTAGTTGCTGTGCTTGGCCGTTGTTCGGTTGTTGACAGCGACTCAGTCGGTGTGCAGTAATGTTGAATATTGGGTGAGGAGTCGCTATTTGACAGGTTCCGCGATGTATGGGTACGCATGATAGCGACTGGCCATAGCGACCGGCTCCCACCATATTCATTAACAAATCACGCTCAAAAAATTCTCGCGCTGTGAAATGCATGTTTAAACCCCAGAGCGCTGGCGGCGATGTGTTAAAAGTAGTTTTTTAACCCCCAAACCACCATATTTTTGGAAACCAAAAAAAACAAGTTTTTGAAATAATTTTGTAATATGAATACATTAATATCAGACCTGTAATATCAATTCTGCACAATTTTTTTTTCTTTCTTTTTTTTAACCTTAAAAAAAATTATCTAACATGGCAGAAGTGGTCACAGAATTTTTCACATTTAAAAAAAAAAAAAAACATTAATAACAATTAATTATTAATATTTAAAGATTGTTCCATTGAAATGCATTGGAGCGCGCCAGGTAACGAGAGGTCATACCTGTCGCTTTTCAAGGTCGGACGCTGGCGCTGTGGGGTGAGGCTGGAATAATGATGAATGAGTGACTATCTGGCGCTATCTCAGTCGCTAAGCAGGATTGGCTTGATAAATGTGTGATTGTGGTGGGGAGCCGGCGTTCTCGTGGCGGGGCCCGTCATTACCGGCCGCTCACCAGTCGCTACCTGTCGCTATTCCTTCATAAATAAGGGCCTTTATTTTCTTATCTTGGAGGTCCACTTTAATGATGATAAAAAAGACACAATTTTGGCTAAAATTGATACCTATAGGGTTCGCTGCTAAAAGCTGGCGAATGGAAAAACATGTTAACCAGCATAATCTGCACTAAATAAAATTGCCAAAAATCCAGCAAACAGCGACATTGCTGGACAAATAAGCTGCGGTGCAATTTGTAAATACGGAAAATGGCGTACGTCCGGTGAGTGGGTGGCAAATGGGCGGCGAATGGTTTCATAAATGACCCCAATGATATTTTAGAGCTTTAAACATTTGGCTTTCACGATGTTGCAGACATTTATCTTTGTCTATGTTTACAGTACCAAACCCTGGCAAAGAAAGAGACGGTATCTGTAGAAGCTGGGGGCAATACAATTTTGAAACATTTGATGGCATCTACTTTTACTTCCCGGGCAACTGCTCCTACATATTTGCCAGAGACTGCAGCAATCCTGTGCCCCTGTATACTATATGGGTATGTAACAATATCACAATTACTATTTTATCAATATTATTTTGGGACACAGCATGAAGCTGGATAAAAGTATATACACACTGATTTATGAGTTTGGCTATTTATCACCTAAGGAGCCATCGTCAGCCATACTGATAAACAAATTGACACATTAATAACTAATGTGTAAACTGTTTGCGCAGGTTCAATTAGTGTATAATATTTGTTGCATTGTTAATAGGTGTACTTTCCCACTTTTGCACCAATGTCAAGTTGAAGATCAAGATTCAAGTTTGACTATACCTATCCATTTAAATTACCTGGGCCAATTAGCATTGTTAGAATTGGCAGTCATATGAAATAGGGGAGTTGAGCGTCTTGTTTTTATCCTTTGTCTTATGTCATTTTTTTTATTTTTTAACCGTGTCACCCAATCACATTTGTATAGATTCTTGGATATAGTGGTGCTCCTGGTTCTTTTGGGAATGGTGTCTGAGAGGCCGATTCATTAATAGCGCCAGGTAGCGACAGATGAGCGCCAGTAGCGTGATTTTCACAGCGCCCGCTAGTAGTCGCTGTGCTTGGCCGTTGTTCGGCTGTTGACAGCGACTCAGTCGGTGTGCGGTAATGTTGAATACGGGGTTAGGAGTCGCGCATGACAGCGAATGGCCATAGCGAACGGCATATTCATTAACAAATCACGCTCCAAAAAATTCTCGCGCTGTGAAATGCATGTTTAAACCCCAGAGTGCTGGCGGCGATGGGTTAAAAGTAGTTTTTTAACCCTCAAACAACCATATTTTTGGAAAAAAAAAAAAAAGTTTTTCAAAACATTTTGTAATATGAATACATTAATATCAGACCTGTAATATCAATTCTGTACAATTTTATTTTTTTTTTTTTTTTTTACCTTAAAAAAAATATCTAACATTGCAGAAGTGGTCACAGAATTTTTGACATTTAAAAAAAAAAAAAAAAAATAATAGCAATTAATTAAGAATATTTAAAGATTGCTCCATTGAAATGCATTGGAGAGCGCCAGGTAGCGAGAGGTCATACCTGTCGCTGTTCAAGGTCGCTCGCTGGTGCTGTGGGGTGAGGCTGGAAGAATGATGAATGATTCGCTATCTGGCGCTCTGTCAGTCGCTAAGCAGGATCGGCTTGATAAATGTGTGATTGCGGAGGGGAGCCGGCGTTCTCGTGGCGGTGAGCGTCATTACCGTTCGCTCACCATTCGCTACCTGGCGCTATCCCTTGTTAAATAAGGGCCTGAGACACTACTCCCTATTGTTTGAATTAGAAATATCTAGCAGCCAATAGGCAGTAGGACACATACGTTTAAAGATCAGGGCAGCCAGGTGCTAAAGCATTTCATGTTAATCTCTGTTGCAATACAATTCAACTTAAAGGGTAAGTCCACTTTCAATTTAAAGTGTATATTTTTGTGTGGGAAAATGATGACTTAAAGGTGCTTAGCTGATCTAGGTTTTTTCATGTTTTCTAATGTAGCAAATGCATGTTTTTTGGAAGCAGTTTTCATCTGTTGCTATTGGCAATGTACATCAAGCGTACATTGCCAATAGCAATAAAATGCAGATAGTCGCACAGAACACTGCTGCTGGGCATGTATAAATGTGAGTGAGCTCCCTCACCTTAGCAGTGGCCATAGCAGCAGTGTTCTGTGTGTACAGGACTCACTCCTCTGTCCTTGGTGTACTGTACATTGCCAATAGCAACAGATGGCAGATAGTGAAAACTGCTTCTATGGAATTGTGAAAACCCTTATTTTGTAGTGGTGAAGCACTGCCTGAAAGTCTGCCACCAGTTAATTAACATTAACATTGATGATGGAAGATGTATTTCTTGATTTATGTTAGGTTATGTTTTAGTAGTTTCAGTTTTCTATTTTAGCATTCTCCCCCATAAAAGAGATAAGTGTTGGATAAATGTACCATCCTGCAGATAACTTAGATCATAATCCCATTAAATACCTCCAGGCTGATTTAAAAAGTTGACTGCAATGCTTGTCTCATTGACCAACTTTAAAGAGGAACATCAGATCTAAAATTAGATAGGGGTCAAACCCCCCCCCCATCAGCCCTACTTACCTTTTGGATGACATCCAGTCTCCTTCAGGGCCCAATGCTCTGCCCTTCCGTTGGCTCAGTCGTCTGTAAATGTCTTCAAAGTCCCACACCGTTCAGCGAAGTCTTTCAGGATTTCTGGCGCAGTCCCTGATGGGATGCAAGACGGCGCTGTCCGTTGGGAGGTCGTCCGGAATCTGAGGGACCCAGAAGATGGATGCTCTGGCGAGGTGAGTAAAAATAGGTAAAACCGAAGGGGGGGCCGCAGTCTGGTGAGGTTTGGGGGAGGTTTTAAATGTTCCTCTTTAATTCTATCACAATAAGATGTATGAACCCTGCTTGGTTTACGTACCCTGTAATGCAAGAGGGTCCTGGGCTGTCTCCAAAACCTGTTTAAGGCCTGTACAAGAGGGTCTTTTCCCTCCAGCAAAGGGGAAGATGGATGTGGTGAAAGAGAGATTGCACAGAATCCTAGCTGAAATTAAGGCAAACACTGCTTTCATGTATTATGGTCTAAATCTAAACATTTAAATAGAGCAAGAGTGGCCTTCTTATGCATGTCTAGATTAGTTATTCCTCTATCAGCACATTGAACCCAATAATTAAAACCATTGTCTAGTGATGCTAGTGAGCTTCTGCCATGCATGAGAGAAGCCCTAAGTGTCAGCACATGAACAAAGTGATGATACGATTTAGTTGAGGTTCATTCTAAAGACTTTGTCAATATTTTATTTACTAAGTCTATGGCCAGTTTGAAAGTGAACAATTCCTTTATATTAAACCTTAAGCCACAATACTCAGAACCTTCTCTTGTCTAGGTGGTTCGGAAGAGAGTCTCTCTTTATGTAAATGATAAGCTCCATGCAGAAACATTCTGATCAATGACTGGCACCCTAGAAGAAAAGGCATAATTAAATTAAAGGGCCCTAGTGTAGACATTGCCTGGCCCCCTTTATGGTTCATACAGTCATCTTCTTGTCACTTTTACTGAATTGGAGACAGTTGGATCAGACGAGAAAGGATAAGTGGAAATGCCTGCTGCAATCGAGAGATGAACAAGAATTTGTTCATTGCTTAAAGCGAGTGCAAGTATTGGTCCTCACCGCTATAAGAAAGTCTGGGAGGAGCATCTAGGAAGCTGGAGCCCCCTTGCACATAACCCCCCAGAAGTCCTGTAATCCTTACCTTAGCCTCGATCCTCCACTGGAAATACAGCACCGTGATTAGCCGCCAGCGCTCAGCTGGGTACTGCTTTCCAGCTGCCGGAACATCACTACCCATGTGAGCCCTAGTGGCCAATCACGGTGCTGTATTCCCAGTGGTTGATCGAGGCTAAGGTAAGGATTTTGGGCATTCTGGGCATTATATGGAGGGGGGGCTCCTGCATTCTGGATGCCCCCCAGCCTGTCTTATAGCGGTGGAGGCCAACACCCGCACCTGCAGGCGTGTTGTTCTGCTTTTGCGTCATATCTTTTGACCAATGATACGTTATAACTAAAATCAGACAACACAAATATGACATGAAGCTGTCATCACGTGTGATGTCACAAACAATCGCTCCAAATTGAAGGCTGAAACAAGACAAGGAAAACTGAAACAGGACAAGCAAGACTGAAACAAGACAAATGATGCTTCACTTCTGCACCTGATACTGTATACACACAAATCTTCTTATCATAGCAGATAGGGCTCCTCACACCATGGGCTTCCAGTGCAAATTCAACATCTGCACTCCCTGTAGTTACGTTGTTGCAGGAAAGTTTTGAAGAGATTCACAGAGCAGGTAAAGGGTTGTAGCAGACAGACACTGTTACAAAGCTTCAGATAAAAATGATGATCATGATTCTTATTGATTGTTTCCTTAAAGGTACACAACAGCCCTGTTTGCAATGGCTCTGTGTTTACCTGTCCACGTTCCATCAGTATGTTCTTCTCAAGTCAAGAGGAGATCACAGTTTCGGGTTATGAAGTGAGGAAAGGAGGTGTAAGGTAAGAAGACATCTAATAATAATTTTATGACAATCCACAATAATACCAGAAAATACATTGTATAATGCAAACCAAGGGGTGCACCACTAATCCTAAACTAAATGTGCTGCTCACTCTAGAAATCAAACCTAAACAATGAAGTGGACATATGATAACAACCAGCACAGAGCAATAGGAACAAGAATTAAAGTCCGCTTTAAAGTGACTCTAAAATAAGAATAAATATGTCCTCTTTACATAATATACACATCAATCTTTGACCAATGTTTCCAATTTAAGCGGTACTCCACTGGCGTGCAGAAGTTCAAATCCTCTTTAAAGTGATAAGGTGATCCACAAGAAATTCAGCCTTAATGTGATCCCACCACCACTAATATGCTCTTACCAGAAATATGGCTTTGATACGCATTGGATATAATGGGTGGCTCAGATGTCGCTCCCTCTCAAGGAATCACTGAAACAATACCCCCTTTAAGGGCAATGATTGTACTCCACATAGATTCTCTAAGGAAACCAGATTTGAGATGCCCTTCCAGTTCAACCAGGAAGCTCAAAATCCCACGAGTTCTGTCTGATGGTGGCAGGAGGTGCAGCTGTCTCACATGTGCAGATGATTCCTGTGCCCCAGCAGGTCGTGCTCTACTTTTGTTGAGTCGAGAGTCAAAACTTTGGTAGTCTGGTTGTTCAGCAGCTTTAGGCTCACGAAGCTTAGCAGTGCTGCAGATTTCCTCCTCACAGGACTTAAATTCTTGTTCCTATTGCTCTGTGCTGGTTGTTATCATATGTTCTTGGGCTTATTGGTGGGAAATAAGTTTTGCACGTTGAGCTGTTCAATTAATTTACTATTTATGTATATATATGTTATGTCAAATTAGCGCGGTATTGCTTTTGCACTTTTTTCTAATGAAGTGGACATGCCACAGGGCACACCTTCCTCCAAAGGGGAGCACCAACACATTAGAAAATAACTGTTTAAATAATTTTTATTAATACATCAAAAAATCACTTAAAAAACACACATAAACCACAAGACACAAGACAAGTGTAAAAATACACTGTAGTGACCCCTATCTGCTCTAAAGTACAAAATACTTACTCAATCCAATAGGATAATAAAATATATATATATATATATATATGGAGCACCATGGGCTATATAGTCCCAAATAGTGTCACACCCTGAGTGGTTTGTGCCAGCACAAAGTAAATGTTAATAAAATACAACCAATATAAAGTGCACTAGTGCTAGATATACTATATATATAATTACTCTAAAGTGTCTTGATATCTATACATTGAAAATAAAACACAATCCTTAAACCCATATAAAATATACATATATATGTGAATGCATAAATAAGCCAAACACTTATATTGCACAGAAGCTAAACATAAAGTGCTACAATGCAGTATTATGAATCAAGTAAGCAGTGAAAAAAGACAAAAAATATATGCGAAAAGTGCATGTGCCAGCAGCAATTCAAAGAAGTACCAACTATACCACAACCATCACAGTTCACTGCTTACTTGCTTCATACTGCATTGTAGCACTTTATGTTTGGGTTTCTGTGCAATATAAGAGGCCGATTCATTAATAGCGCCAGGTAGCGGCAGATGAGCGCCAGTAGCGTTATTTTCACAGCGCCCGCTAGTATTCGCTGTGCTTGGCCGTTGTTCGGCTGTTGACAGCGACTCAGTCGGTGTGCGGTAATGTTGAATACGGGGTTAGGAGTCGCTGTTTCACAGGTTCCGCGCTGTATGGGAGCGCATGACAGCGAATGGCCATAGCGAACGGCTCCCAGCATATTCATTAACAAATCACGCTCCAAAAATTCTCGCGCTGTGAAATGCTTGTTTAAACCCCAGAGCGCTGGCGGCGATGGGTTAAAAGTAGTTTTTTAACCCCCAAACAACCATATTTTTGTTAAAAAAAAATAAACATGTTTTTATAAACATTTTGTTATATGAATACATTAATATCAGACCTGTAATATCAATTCTGCACACATTTTTTTTTTTAATTTTATTACCTTAAAAAAAAATATCTAACATTGCAGAAGTGGTCACAGAATTTTTGACATTTAAAAAAAAAAAATAATATCAATTAATTATGAATATTTAAAGATTTCTCCATTGAAATGCATTGGAGAGCGCCAGGTAGCGAGAGGTCATACCTGGCGCTGTGATGGGATTAGCAGCGGCGCTGTTCGCTGAAGTCTGCAACATGATGAATCCCGCGCTAGCCGACGCTCTCGCCGGCGCTAACCTCATTTAGCGTGATAAATGCGTGATTGTGTTCGCAGCCTGGCGTTCTGGAGTCGGTAGCCGCCGATAGCTGGCGCTACCTGGTGCTAGTGAGACACTACCTGGCGCTATCCCTTGATAAATAAGGCCCTAAGTCGCTCAACAGATTCTGCTTGATAAATGTGTAATTGCGTGCCGTGTCCTGCGTTCCCCTGACGCTCGCTACCTGTCGCTACCTGTCATTAACCAGGCGCTACCTGACGCTATCCCTTCATGAATAAGGGCCTTAGACTTTTTCCTCATAAATGTATTACAAGATTTTATTATACAGCTGATTATAACCAGAGGATTCTGACATATAGATGGTGGTGGTGTAAAATGGAACAGGCCACAGTAGACCACCTGTTCCTATTCAGTAACTATGGATATGGGCCCAAAATATTATGAAAGCAAAATTACGAATAGATTATAAAAAAAAAACCATGCTTGCTCCCCTAATAGACCCAAAGGGGAAAAATTCCAACTAACCCTCAGGAAAAAGCTAAAATATATAAAAAAATATAAAAAGAAAGAATTAGGAAAGGATAGAAAAGTAGAGGAAGAAAGGAAGGAAAGGTAAGAGAGTGAAAAATCAAGCACAAAAGAAAAATAAAAGAAGAAAGAACTTTCAGTTCTAAGCCACTGCAGCTTATCTCTTTTCTATTATCAAAGCTATGTCACATCACTTGTTTCACATATAGAAATTATTATGTAAATTGAATAGTTGAACTAATGTTTTTTTTTTAAATGTATTCAAAGAAACAGTGTTCCCTGTTTATTTCATCATATTGTGATTATTATGTGTGCTTTAGTTGAATGCTTTTTTTTTAAATGTTATTTTATTAATACAATATTCAACAGTTATGCTACTTAAATAATTAGCAATTTCAACAAATGCCAATACAGTCTTTTAAATAAATTGTTGTTCTAAATAAGGAATAAAAGAAATAAATGCACATGTCCCGTGGCTTTACCATATGTCTCTATTCTACCAACAGAGTAATGTTGCCTCAGACAGTAGAAAACGTATTTATTGAGAGGCTGGCTGATTATATACTAGTAAAGACTACCTTTGGATTCTCTCTTGCTTGGGATGGCGGCTCTGGGTTATATATCAAGCTTACAGAAGATCATAAAGGGAAACCCTGTGGCCTGTGCGGGAACTTTAATGGCAACTGGACAGATGACCTAAAAATACAGGAGAGTAAGTTATTTACAATGTGCCCCATTAATGAACATCTACTTTGGAAATTTAGTATGTGTTATACCCAGTGTTGAGAGAACTCGAACCAGCCGGCCAGTCTGCCACACCGCCTGCTATGGGGTGATTGGGGGTTCTGCCACACAGTCTGCTATGGGATGATTGGGGGTTCTGCCACACAGTCTGCTATGGGATGATTGGGGGTTCTGCCACACAGCCTGCTATGGGATGATTGGGGGTTCTGCCACACCGCCTGCTATGGGATGATTGGGGGTTCTGCCACACAGCCTGCTATGGGATGATTGGGGGTTCTGCCACACAGCCTGCTATGGGGTGATTGGGGGTTCTGCCACACAGCCTGTTATGGGATGATTGGGGGTTCTGCCACACAGCCTGCTATGGGTTGATTGAGGGTTCTGTCACACAGCCTGCTATGGGGTGATTGGGGGTTCTGCCACACAGCCTGCTATGGGGTGATTGGGGGTTCTGCCACACAGCCTGCTATGGGTTGATTGAGGGTTCTGTCACACAGCCTGCTATGGGGTGATTGGGGGTTCTGCCACACAGCCTGCTATGGGGTGATTGGGGGTTCTGCCACACAGCCTGCTATGGGGTGATTGGGGGTTCTGCCACACCGCCTGCTATGGGATGATTGGGGGTTCTGCCACACAGCCTGCTATGGGGTGATTGGGGGTTCTGCCACACCGCCTGCTATGGGGTGATTGGGGGTTCTGCCACACAGCCTGCTATGGGTTGATTGGGGGTTCTGCCACACCGCCTGCTATGGGATGATTGGGGGTTCTGCCACACAGCCTGCTATGGGATGATTGGGGGTTCTGCCACACAGACTGCTATGGGGTGATGGGGGATTCTGCCACACAGCCTGCTATGGGTTGATTGAGGGTTCTGTCACACAGCCTGCTATGGGTTGATTGAGGGTTCTGTCACACAGCCTGCTATGGGATGATTGGGGGTTCTGCCACACAGACTGCTATGGGTTGATTGAGGGTTCTGTCACACAGCCTGCTATGGGTTGATTGAGGGTTCTGTCACACAGCCTGCTATGGGGTGATTGGGGGTTCTGCCACACAGCCTGTTATGGGGTGATTGGGGGTTCTGCCACACAGACTGCTATGGGGTGATTGGGGGTTCTCCCACACAGCCTGCTATGGGATGATTGGGGGTTCTGCCACACCGCCTGCTATGGGGTGATTGGGGGTTCTGCCACACAGCCTGTTATGGGATGATTGAGGGTTCTGCCACACAGCCTGCTATGGGTTGATTGAGGGTTCTGTCACACAGCCTGCTATGGGGTGATTGGGGGTTCTGCCACACAGCCTGCTATGGGATGATTGGGGGTTCTGCCACACAGCCTGCTATGGGGTGATTGGGGGTTCTGCCACACAGCCTGTTATGGGGTGATGGGGGATTCTGCCACACAGCCTGCTATGGGTTGATTGAGGGTTCTGTCACACAGCCTGCTATGGGTTGATTGAGGGTTCTGTCACACAGCCTGCTATGGGGTGATTGGGGGTTCTGCCACACAGCCTGTTATGGGGTGATTGGGGGTTCTGCCACACAGACTGCTATGGGGTGATTGGGGGTTCTCCCACACAGCCTGCTATGGGATGATTGGGGGTTCTGCCACACCGCCTGCTATGGGTTGATTGGGGGTTCTGCCACACAGCCTGCTATGGGGTGATTGGGGGTTCTGCCACACAGCCTGTTATGGGGTGATTGGGGGTTCTGCCACACAGACTGCTATGGGGTGATTGGGGGTTCTCCCACACAGCCTGCTATGGGATGATTGGGGGTTCTGCCACACCGCCTGCTATGGGGTGATTGGGGGTTCTGCCACACAGCCTGTTATGGGATGATGGAGGGTTCTGCCACACCGCCTGCTATGGGGTGATTGGGGGTTCTGCCACACAGCCTGCTATGGGGTGATTGGGGGTTCTGCCACACAGCCTGCTATGGGGTGATTGGGGGTTCTGCCACACAGCCTGCTATGGGATGATTGGGGGTTCTGCCACACAGCCTGCTATGGGGTGATTGGGGGTTCTGCCACACAGACTGCTATGGGGTGATTGGGGGTTCTGCCACACAGCCTGCTATGGGATGATTGGGGGTTCTGCCACACAGCCTGCTATGGGGTGATTGGGGGTTCTGCCACACAGACTGCTATGGGGTGATTGGGGGTTCTGCCACACAGCCTGCTATGGGTTGATTGGGGGTTCTGCCACACAGACTGCTATGGGGTGATTGGGGGTTCTGCCACACAGCCTGTTATGGGGTGATTGGGGGTTCTGCCACACAGCCTGCTATGGGATGATTGGGGGTTCTGCCACACCACCTGCTATGGGATGATGGAGGGTTCTGCCACACAGTCTGCTATGGGGTGATTGGGGGTTCTGCCACACAGCCTGCTATGGGATGATTGGGGGTTCTGCCACACAGCCTGCTATGGGTTGATTGGGGGTTCTGCCACACAGCCTGCTATGGGTTGATTGGGGGTTCTGTCACACAGCCTGTTATGGGGTGATTGGGGGTTCTGCCACACAGCCTGTTATGGGATGATTGGGGGTTCTGCCACACAGCCTGTTATGGGATGATTGGGGGTTCTGCCACACCGCCTGCTATGGGTTGATTGGGGGTTCTGCCACACCGCCTGCTATGGGTTGATTGGGGGTTCTGCCACACCCCCTGCTATGGGATGATGGAGGGTTCTGTCACACAGTCTGCTATGGGGTGATTGGGGGTTCTGCCACACAGCCTGCTATGGGTTGATTGGGGGTTCTGCCACACAGCCTGCTATGGGATGATGGAGGGTTCTGCCACACCACCTGCTATGGGATGATTGGGGGTTCTGCCACACTGCCTGCTATGGGATGATGGAGGGTTCTGCCACACAGCCTGTTATAGGGTAATGGGGGGTCTGCCACACATGGGGGGGGGGGGGGATTCTGTTTATTTTATAATAAAGCAATAAGTAAGTAATAAATACACATAAGTTATACATATATATATGTACATATGTTCCCTACCCCATTTTTTCATGGCACTTGCCCTGTTGTTGTCCTCATTTTGCAGCCCTCTACCGCTTACTACGGCTATCTTGCGGCTATTTTTGTGTCACCAAGTCTGGATCTCTATTGATTTCAATGGGCTTCAGTTTCAGGTACCCAAACTGAACTTTTGTTCAAAGTTTGGCCAAACTTATTGAAGATAGATGGAAAGACGGAGAGACAAGCAGTCACATGGCGGCTGAGTTGATAATATCCTTCCTGGCTAGGCTCTCTTACTTGTAAGACTGCCTCCAGTGGTAAAAAGACAAAGTTGCAGGCTGTAAGCAGCATCTGTGAAACTCGACCAGCCCAGCACTTTACCAGCCCTGTTCACATTCATTTTACAATACAAAAATGTGCCCCCTAGTGGCCATGCTCCCCTAGGCACATGCCTACAGATGCCTAATGGTAAATACGGCCCTGCTTCTAATGACTTCAATGGGCACCTCCATACAACAAGTAACCTCCGTGTATCGAGGCATCTAATGAAATCAATGGGAGGGCTCTGTACGGAGGCTGGCTAAGCGGGTAGTCTCATGTCTGAGGGAACATTCTGATCTGCAGGTCTGAGGGAAACTTCACAAAGGAAGTATGAATTACCCTCTCAGTTGAGTATGTTTTGTACTGGAAAAGTTAGGTTAGGTGAATTACACACCCTAAGGTGTGTTTAGAGCTCCACTAGGAATGCATCTCTTCATAGTAATGAACCACACCGATATAATTCATGGCAATCATGTATTGTACTGTGTTAGCCAACTGAAAGCTGTTGAATGTGAAAGATTAGGGCAATACCTTTTCAGGCTAATGTATTTAATGTGAGCTCTCAAGACTACTTAGTTCTGTTTGTCGGACATGGAGTTAGCTCACCTTCGAATACACCAAATACTTCGCCTTCTTTATAATTCATGTAAATAGATAAGGTGACTAGTGGTACAGTGATTCATTTGTAGCAACGTCTCCATGATGTGTGACTTTGCTAATAAGGTCATAGACCTTACACAGCTCACCAAAATACATTTGTTCTGACTCTTTTTCGTTATATCTGAAACTAAAAATAAATGTTTTGGCTGAGGTTGGACTTTAAGTACTGTATGTGCTCTGTATCATGGATTTTTGCACTCACAGTTCATTTTTCAAGATAAACCTCTGGGAAATCGAATGCGTTCACTGGGTTCTACTATCACCTGTTGAAGAGAGTAAATATCTCTAAAACCTGGATAATTTATGAGCTGTTCCCTGAAATAAAAAGTACCATGAACAGCACAAGTTTGGGTTGATGTTACAGAGTTAGAAATCCACTTTCAGTTGAATTTTTGAAAGTGTGTATTATGTGTGGCAAAATTATGTTTTAAAGCAGACCAAAATCCACATTTTAACTAGCATCCCCTGGAGTGCACCCTCCATGAACAGGAACTTTTGCCTATTTTTACTGCTCTTGCGTCATTCTAACCTGAGATAATGGCGCCTGTTTTAGCTGTAAAGTGACGCCTCCTCCATTCATTGCCACTGCTGTGTGTGGCAATGATGTCATTGCCACACTTATGTAATGACTGATCACCTGCCATCTTACCGAGAGGGACAGCAAAAAAAAAATAGAGTTCCAGGATTATTTTATAATTGAAAATATCCCCTATTGTTAGGGGCTTTGACCAAATGTATTTCACAAGTTCAGTGGGTTTTGGTCTGTTTTAAAGGTGCTGAGCTGATCTAGAATTTTTTTTTCTAATGTTAGCAAATGTGTGTTTTCTTGAAGCAGTTTTCACTGTATGCAATCTGGTGCTTTTGGCAATGTACACCAGGTACATATTTGGTGTACATTGGTAATAGCATAGAACACAGTGTGTAGACTTGGTGTCGGTTGACAATAACAACAGATTGCAGGTAGTGAAAACTGCTTTCACATTTCCCAACGTATGAAAAAAAAAAATGAGATCAGGTCAGCACCATTAAGATATCATTTTACCATACAAAAATATATACTTTCGAAAATCGAATTGAAAGTGGACTAACCCTGTAAGTCGCTCTAATATTCAGTTTGTATCTTCATATATATGAAAATTCCAGAATAACACACCTTCAGCAGAAATTGTGTGGTCACCTTACCTCCTGTCTCCAGTGACAAACCAGGCTATTAATCAAACGAGACATGGATGTCACCAGTGGCAGACTGGGGCCACAAATCAGCCCTGGCTTTTACCAGCCCCCGGCTGGCTCGAGATATCCCTGCTGAGAGCATCCCAACCATGATTCCGGGGCTATAGCATTAGGGAGTGAGTTGTGGGTACAGTGGGTCTGGGTACAGGGGCTGAGAGGGAGATCAATGAGTCAGGAATTAAATTTGGGTGTTAAAAGCAGCAGCCCAACTGGTCCCAAAGCAGTGTGACTACCCAGACATTGTCCTGGATATCCCTCTGGTCAGTCTGCCCCTGGATGTCACAGGGATGAGAGGTGTATCACTGGTACCAATGATTTGTATCGACTTCTGGTCAAATAACTTCCTGTCCTTGGTGACCCTTAGTTACCTAATAAAAGACTTAAAGTGGCTCGAAACCCACGCCTCTGAAATCTATAAGATTTCACTGTGTGGAACCCCCCCAGGCCACCCTGAAACTCACCTTCTTTCCGAGTCCAACGGCGCATGCGTGAGCTGCCGCCACTTCCCCGCTATCTCTTTAGCAGGGAATGTACCCGCGCCAGGCATTTGTGAATGGCTGATGCAGGCACGCTCCCTGTTAGAGGAGATCGGTTGATGCGGCCACCAGAACGCTCGGATCCGCTCGTCTTTGACTTAGCTATTAGACAAAGGGGAGAGATTAGATCTGAGCTTGCTGATTGGATGAGAGGGCTACGCATGCACCGTAGGCTTGGGCAGTAGCGGACTGCGACCAGAAATCAGCCCTGGATTTTTCCTGGCTGGCCCAAGACATCTTGGCTGAGGCCCCCCAACCAGAGCTATAGCATTGGGGGCTGGGGTTCCCTGGCTTGTGGGTGCAGTGGGGCTGGGTACAAGGGGCTGAAAGGGAGACTAAGGGGGCAGGGATTGAATGCGGGTGTTAAAAGCAGCAGCCCAACTGGCCCCAAAGCAGTGCGGCCCGGCATTGTCCCGGGTCTCCCTATGGCCAGTCCGCCCCTGGGCTCGGGGAAGGGTGAGTGAGATAGGGTGACCTGGGGGATTTCACACAGTGGGGCATCCCCGATCGGTGTACTCTGGGGGCAAGGACCAAAACCCAGGATAGTCCCACTTTACCCGAATTAACGTGACCTTGAATCTACACTCACTCATTTTTCAGGAAGACTCTTATTGATCCAGGCTCTGATATATTTGTTGTAAAATTTAAATGCTGTATTTTTTCTCGAAGACAGTTTGCTAGTCATTCGGCTTTTCTGAAATAAGAAAACAACTTGGTTAACTGGCAAAATAATAGACTTGCACTTTGATAGCCTTGAACAGCCTGGCACAGTTGGAAAAAGAAAGGTAGCGGCCATTTTGGAGCTTCCTCTCCCAGCATCTCAGCCATGCTGCTGCCTGGATTCAACTGACATAACTGACAATGCACAGTTTGCAGGTGGCCTGTAGATACATGAGCCGACATCTTGGTTTTAAAATTCATCACAGCAAGGGTTAGAAAAAGGTAAATGAATTTTTTATGTGCAGTAATATAAATTGCCCCGGGGAGGAATGCATATGAGCACTGTTTGTTTGTTGTGTTGGTCTGGTTTAAGTCATTTTCAACTGTTGGTCGGCTTCAAGTAAAGCTTTCCAGAAGTTCTATGTGTATTTTTCAGTATCTGAGCCAAACTGGTTATAAATGATTGAAATACTCTAGCGTTAACAATTAGGTGATTTGCGTTCAGTGTAAAAAATGATACAATGCTACCTTCTGTCTTTCATATGCAGCAGGAGAAATTACAGACAATATCGCTATGTTTGCAAACAGCTGGTATGTTCAAATCCCAGAGGAACCTGTGTGTGTAGAAACTGCGCCTGACTACCCAAACCCTTGTTCTCAGGAGACAGTTCATGAGGTAAGCATGAATATAAAACAATCACTTGCTGTACATTCTCTCTCTTCTACCCCTAATGGGGGATAAGCAGAGGACTGATATCCAAAAAGATGCCAACCTGACCCATTCCTTCAGGGTGATACTTCTCCAGTCCTGCACTTCACAATGACTGTCAGGGAACAACTAGTCATGTGATCTAACTAATGATCAGGGACCTCCGATTACACAGCCCGCTTTCCCAAAGCACTGTCTGTTCGCCCGCCTAGCAGGACTACCAGGCCCAGCAATGCCTCAGACACCCAGATTCTTGGCTGAGGCAAAAAGAGATCACTCCCTCCAGAGAATGGGGGTCACCTCTGCTTTAGACTCAGAGGGACTTTCACGGGCTGAGCCAGGCTGATGCTAATTCTCCTAACTGTAGAAATTGAGGCCCTTATTTTAGAAGGGATAGCGTCAGGTAGCGCCTGGTTAATGACAGGTAGCGACTGGTGAACACCGGACACGGCACACAATTACACATTTATCAAGCAGAATCTGTTTAGCGACTGGGATAGCGCCATGTAGCGTCTGATTCATAATTTTCACAGCCTCAGCGAACAGCGCCAGCGTTCAGCCTTGCACAGCGCCAGGTATGACCTCTCGCTACCTGTTGCTCTCCCATACATTTCAATGGACGATCCTTTTCTTCTCTTTAAACGGGTTTTTTTTTTTTTTAAAAATCACAAATAATTCTGTGCCCTCTTCTGGCATTGAAATAGCAGTTTTTTCATAATTTATTCAATTTTTATATATTTCCTAAGAAATGACATTACAGGTCTGGCGTTAAAGTGTTCATGTTACAATGTTGTTACAATGTAATTCCATATGTTTTCGCTTTGTTACTAGTGGATAGATGCTGAAAAACAGACTTTAAACACAGCGCCTCCTGCGCTCTGGGCTTCAAACAAGTATTTTTCAGTGCCAGAGATTTGTGAGGCTGTTTTTTTGCTGAATATGGTGTGAGTCGGTCGCTATGAGCAGTCGCTAACATGCGCTCCCATACAGCGCTGTACTGGTCAAATAGCGACTCCTCACAATGTATTCAACATTACTGAACAGCGACTGAGTCGCTATAAAGTAGCGACTCACGGCCGAGCACTGCGACTACTAGCGGGCGCTCTGAAAATGCCTGCTACAGACGCTCATCTGTCGCTACCTGCCGCTAATGATGAATCAGCCTCTTAGTCTGGTGCCTGTTTATGTCTAGACAGGCTTAAACCGGACCTTCAGCATGATTTAAAGAAAAAAGCCCAAACCCTTATAAAACTATTCCCCAGCATCTAAAATTTATATATTTTAAGTTTTTAGTCACTTACTCGTTATTCTTTTCCCCAATGGGCTGCAACTCTGTTGAAGCATCACACTTACTGAGGAGAGGAGAGTGGGATAAGGTACAGGGAGGCGGGTTATAGCTGTGCTTTGCTCAGATAGAGCAGAGCTGGGGTCAGGAAAAGGTCAGCAATCCCAGAATGCAGAGCAGCACAGTCAGAAGGCAATTCCTGTTTGCAGGCTGCCTGAAGTTCCATGAGCCGCCATCTTGGATGTTTAAATGCTCATAACATGCAGTAGATGCAGGTAGGATGAATTTTAATGTGAGCAATCTGTATGTACAGGGTGTGGGAAACATATAAGATAGACTCTTATTCAGAGTGAAGGACCGCTTTTATGCTACAAGAGAAAAAAAGGGTGACATTTGCTAAGAACAGAGAATCTTAAAGGGGGAAGGCAGGCATCAGCTATAAAATGAAACATGCCCCATGCCCTCTTCCTGACAATGACAGTTTACCTCAGCACACCTGGGCTCAGCCAATTTACTGTGCTGAATAGGAGTTCCAGGTGTGTTGAGGTAAATGGTCACTGTAAAGGGCAGAACTGAAGTAAAATCAGTCCCCTCTCTGGTCTTGAATCTAGCCTCTGGTGCCATACTTTCACCAGTTATACATTCTCTTCTATTTTGGGACTGGGGCGCCCCACAATTGACCCAAGTATTTATTGAACTAATGCCTGAGAACTGAGCATAGATTACTACTCTTTACAAAAAGACTATTGCCGGCCAATACTTGTACAATTTCTTAATGTCTTTTAGTTTAATGTCATAAGAATTGTTATTTATTTCTACAATTTGGAGAAACATTTTCTCAGTGACAATTCATTTACGTTTAGAGAACCTCTTTAACTACCACACAACAAAGGAGGAAATACGGTTTTGCTGACCCTAGACACTAGGACTGAGCAAATTTCAGGCCTAGGGGCATCCCGATTTGGGATATGCATCAGTGTAAAACCCCCTGAATTTCCCTGTACGCTCAACTCAAACCCCAATCTCACAGTGCAAGCGAGCAGCATCCCACTCTGCATGTTTACATGTCTGCTGGTGGGGATGTGCTGATCAAAAGGCAAAGATTAATGGGGTGCTGCAGAGGGTGACTAAGCATAGCCACAGCCATGGAGTTGGGTACCAAAGCCAGTATAAAGAGAAATCAGGGGGGTTCACAACAGGGAAATCTCTTGAAGTGGACCAACACCCACCGGTGATCGGCCCGGGAATCTATAAGATTCCCGGGCCGATCACCTCCCTCCCCGCGGGACATCCGAGATCGGGATGTCCCGCGGGGTGAAACCCCCCCAAACACCCCAAACTCCTTACCTTAGTTTTGGCGGCGGCCGGCCGCCGCCGCCTCCCTCGCGCCCCTCTAGACGTGCGCGCGCCCGCGCCGGCCGTCTGTGAATGGCCGGCGCGGGCACGCGCGCATCAAGAGGGACGCGCGGGAGGCGGCGGCGGAGGAGCCGCTTGTCCACGGCTTGTCCGTCGGCGCGGGGAAAGGTGAGTTCGGGGGGTTCGGGGGGGTTTCACACAGCGGGGGTGCCCCACCGAAGTGGACCAAGACCCAGGATAGTCAAAATCCTGGGTGTTGGTCCAAGGAGCAGTATCGCGATTTTTTCTTGGTGACTTATATTTACAGTAAATAGTACTTTGAATGTAGGTAGGTGTTGGAGTAAGAATTACAATTGTAGAAAAAAATTATGTGTATGTTGAGCAGCTGGAGACTAATAGCTCATGTTTATGTCTTCTGAGTGTCGGGACCCGACACTCTGGCCTGTTCCATGCTGAGGAGAGGGGTGAAACAATGTATCAAAGTATCAGCTGTTCAGTGCTGGCAGCCATCCAGCATAATATTGCAACATTGCAACATTGCCTGGCCAGAACTTATATATCTAAAACAGAGAGAAAAGCTCTAGAAGTCATTTAGCTGATTTTGACAGTTTTCCCTTCATGTTGGCTCTGCTGCAGAATCTTTCAGTTTACCATTTTCTCTTTCATATTCTTATTTTTCATTTTTCTATATGATCTTTCTTTCAGATTTGTGTGTTTTGAGCAAAGCCCAACCCAGGATTTTCACTATCTGGAAATTTGTTTTGTGCCCCTAGGGGCATCCCGACTTGGGATGCCCTGATATGTGAAATCCCCAAGTTCGCCTGTGAAAACGTACCTTTCCCTGTCCCACAGCGCATGCGCGCGCTCTAATCCAATCAGCGCTGTTTGCACACAGATGGGGAGCCTGAGCAGTAACCTTCCTGGCCGCCCGGCCTGTCTAAATGACTATCTGCGTGAGCGCACCAGAAAAATGGGGGGATCTGTGGTTATCCAGGGGTCGTTTCACACAGTGGGCATCCTGATTTAGAATGCCCAAGGGGGAAGGTCAATGGCCGGGTCTTATAGACTTCAGGGTCGGCAACTCAGGGTTTTGTTCTACTTTAATACCACAGCACAGTTATTCAAAGAAGAATTTCAGTCATTTTCAGTCAGTTTAGTTTATTTTGTATAGATTTTACACATTTGAGTCACCTGGTCTGATAACAAAAGCAGCACCTCACACACACACAGCCGTTACCACTGATTACAGTGTCAGCCTCTGAGGTAAAGTGTTGCTAGGAGACCAGTGGGCTAAATGAAGCAGCTCACTAAATACAACCCAGCAGATCCCCCTATTCAGCAAATGGACGGAGCCATTGTCATTATACAATTTAAAAGAAAGGCATATATTTTTTTCTTTTTCTATCACCAGATTATTTATACACATGTTAGAAGCTATTGTGTGGCTATTTAATTATTTATCTTTTTTAATGCAAATTTCGCGATACTGCTCCTTTAAGTTCCGGTTCACAAAAAAAACTAATTGGGGTTCGCCTATTTACTCACCTCGAGATTCGATGTCCTAACAGCTGCGTGGACCTCCAGTGGCATCCCAGCACTCCTGCTGATGCTCACGTTCGCTGCCATTATATCTGAATGGCCGGAGGTAGCCGCATGCAACAGAAGGTTGGCCAGTGGGAGATGTTTGGCAGTTGTTCCACTCAGAACTCAATGCTGGGCATAATTATGCATGACAGTGAGTTCTGATTGGATGAGAACCTACAGATGATCCCAAGGGTTTCACAAACAGGGACATAACAAATCAGGAATATGTAATATAGACCGAAACTCAGGTAAGTGAAGATCCTGGGTTTTGGTATGCTTTAAAGCAGACTTGGATGCGATGCCCTCTGGCTGCACAGTATTTATGCATATATATATATATATATATATATATATATATATATATATATATATATCAGAAGCCAGCATCCTTCCCATTGACTAGTAAATAATAACCTATTTGGCCTGCCCATATGGAAGGTAAGCAAAATCTTAACGCACTGATGCAGGCAAATGCAGTAGGAAAGTTGGGGATAATCTGTATTAAATATTAGTGTGTATTGGCTGTTTAGCTGTTATTACTATGGTTACATGGGTAACATACATAACAATATTATATTATCTGTACACAGGCAATGTTTCTCAAGTGTCAAGTGCTCTTACAGTTCCCTTTTCTAAGCTGTCATGAAACCATTGACCCTTATTCCTACATTGCAAGCTGCATGAATGACCTGTGCAAGTAAGTGGTAATAAGAATAAACTTAAAGTGGAAATCCACCAATGGGACAACCCCATCGCCCGGCCACTTACCCCTGACACTGAGATAGGACAAGGAATTACAAAGAAAAAACCCTCCAGTGCCGTTCTACCAGGTCTGTGGTGCCGCCATACAGAAAGATGCAAAGCAGCAACACCTGCAATGTGTGCTCATGGAGCCGGGGGAAGGGGCTTTGGCCCTTATTTATGAAGGAATAGCAACAGGTAGCGACTGGTGAGCGACCAGTAATGACGGGCACCACCACGAGAACGCCGGCTCCCCACCACAATCACACATTTATCAAGGCAATCCTGCTTAGCGACTGAGATAGCGCCATATAGCCACTCATTCATCATTATTCCAGCCTCACCCCACAGCGCCAGCGTCTGACCTTGAACAGCGACAGGTATGACCTCTCGCTACCTGGCGCTCTCCAATGCAGTTCAATGGAACAATCTTTAAATATTCATAATTAATTGTTATTAATGTTTTTTTTTTTTCAATGTGAAAAATTCTGTGACCACTTCTGCCATGTTAGATAATTTTTTTAAGGTAAAAAAAAAAATGTGCAGAATTGATATTACAGGTCTGATATTAATGTATTCATATTACAAAATTATTTCAAAAACTTGTTTTTTTTGGTTTCCAAAAATATGGTGGTTTGGGGGTTAAAAAACTACTTTTAACCCATCGCCGCCAGCGCTCTGGGGTTTAAACATGCATTTTACAGCGTGAGAATTTTTGGAGCGTGATTTTTGATGAATATAGTGGGAGCTGGTCGCTCTGACCAGTCGCTATCATGCGCACCCATACATCGCGGAACCTGTCAAATAGCGACTCCTCACCCAATATTCAACATTACGGCAAACCGACTGAGTCGCTATTAACAACCGAACAACGGCCAAGCACAGCGACTACTAGCGGGCGCTGTGAAAATACCGCTACAGTCGCTCAACTGTCGCTACCTGCCGCTGTTAATGAATGGGCCTCTTTGTACTTTCTCCCAAAATGGTGGCACTTAGGATCTGGAGTGGCAGGAGAATGGCGCTGCACCTCAGGCATGGTAAGGTTTTATTTGTAACTCCCCCTGTCCTGCCACGATGCCAGGGGAGGGTGACAGGGTGGAAGCATTAACATGACAAACTGATATATATATATATATATATATATATATATATATATATGCTGGTATATCCAACTTTTGCTTGGTTAAAGTGGACCAAAACCCACGGTGATCCTACGGTATCCGTGTTAGAGGGTAGCAGGGGATGTTGCCATCAGCACGCTCAAAGCCGCTCGTCTTAGACAAAGGGATAGTCAGCGGCTCCGAGTGCGCTGATTGGACGAGCAGGATAGGACCGGGAAGAGGTGAGTTGGTTGCGGCAGCCTGGTGGGTTTCACACATCGGGACACCCCCAGGGAAAACACCAAAACCCAAGATAGTCAAAATCCTGGGTTTTGGTCCACTTGTTGACAAATGTTGAAAATATGTTGAAGTTTTAGTTTTGTATTTGTAATCATGAGGAGAGACAGAACTGTAAATCAATAATGCGGAACAGGCTGTATTCCCATTAGGCACTCAAAAGCCTGGGTTTAGGGAAAGCATATTATTTATTACCCTATTAAACATTTTTTAAATCTTTGCCAAAGCTGGGGTGCACTGCAACTGCTTTTATTGAAAATAAGACTGGGTCTTTTATTAATTCTTGTTACAAATGATGTGCTAGGGCCTATTCTCAGGGGATGTCTAATTTTTCCATACACCTCTTTTCCATTTTCTTTACAGAATTGATAGAGCTACTGTAATATATCAGACCCCCCCGGATGGGTGCCCCTCTGTAAATAATGTTATATTTGCTGTGGAAGCTCCTGTGCCCATAGGTTTGGGGGCTGACAGTCGCCTCTGCAGAGTGTGCAGCTTAAAACGGACCAACAGTGAAAAATGACTTAAACCGGGCCAACACAACAAACAGTGCTCATAGGCATCCCTCCCCAATTTAGATTATTGCACATCAAAATTCAACTCCTGCTGTAGTAAATCTTAGAAATAAAATGGTGGCTCATGCATTTGCAGACCACCTGCAAACAGGAAGTGCTGCTGGGCTTCCTGGTTGTGTGCATTGTCAGTTATGCAGCAGCTTGGTTGGGTTGTTGAGAGAGGAAGCTCCAAAATGGCCGCTACCTTTCTTTTCCAGGTTTAAGGCGTCCTGGCTCCTTGCATGCAGCTCCCTGGCATCTGCATAATATCTGTTGCATCATGCCTGCGCCATATTGGTGTGGCGGATTGCTAGCGTGCAGGGGCAATGGCTCTGACTGTGGCAGGGGCCTTCTGGTCTTGGTGCCCTAGGTAATTGCTTTATTTGCCCCTGTAACTAGGGCTTATTTTTGGGCAAGGGATTTTGTTTCGAGCATCCTCACAAATCGTGCTAGGGCTTATTTTCAGGGTAGGTCTTCTTTTCAGGGAAACAGGGTAAGTACGTTTCATTTTTCCTTTCCAGCTTTGGCACTGGTGCCTAACTTTGGTCCACGGTGTCTTAAATTACCCTGATTTGCATTTTCAGGCATTATTCATTGTCCATAACACTCAAAAGTATTGCCATTGCTCAGGGCTGCACATGACAATGTTCTATTTTTTTCCTATGCTATAAACTATGCTATATTGTCAGAGTAATTAAAAAAAAGTTATGTTGTACGAGTAGGTTGTCTTAAACCGGACTTTCAGTATGATTTAATGAAAAGCCCAAACCCTTAAAGTGGACCAACACCCAGGATTTTGACTATCCTGGGTTTTGGTCCACTTCGGCGGGGCACCCCGCTGTGTGAAACCCCCCAGAAACCCCAAAAACTCACCTCTCAACGCTCCCACATGAACGCCGCAGCCAATCCCCACCAACGTCCAGGCGGGGATCAGGAACGTCCAAGCCGCTTCCGCCGCCGCTGCCTCCAGCGCGTCACTCAAGGCCCATTCACAGAGGGCCGGCGCGGGCGCGCGCACGTCTGGAGGGGCGCCCGGGAGGCGGCGGCGGCGGAAGCGGCGGCGGATCAGGTAAGAGGTTTTTGGGGTTTCTGGGGGGTTTCACCCCGCGGGACATCCCGATCTCGGATGTCCCGCGGGGTGGGAGGTGATCGGCCCGGGAATCTTATAGATTTCAGGGCCGATCACCCCTGGGTGTTGGTCCTCTTTAAACTATTCCACAGCATCTAAAATTGGGCTTCAACTCTGTTCAGGACTCTAGGATACAGGTACCGCCATCTTGACTCGGAAGCATCAGACATACTGAGGAGAGGAGAGCGGGATAAAGTACAGAGGGGCAGGTTATAGCTGTGCTTTGCACAGACAGGGCAGGGCTGGGGTCAGGGAAAGGACAGCAATCCCACAATGCAGAGCAGCATAGTCAGAAGACACTTCCTGTTTGCAGGCTGCCTGATGCTCCATGAGCCGCCCTTTTTGGATGTTTATCCAGGGTGAAGGTCCGCTTTAAATGTGCAATTCATCTGATTGGTGCTTGACAGCTCCATAACAAATGAATGCTGACCATATATATCCCGATATAGGGACTTTGATAATTGTTTTTATTTATTATGTCTCCTAGACAGGATGATGATGAGACATATTGCCGTGCTGTCATGGAGTATGCAAGAGCCTGTTCTCATTCTGGTCATCCAATACGAGACTGGAGAGATGATTTCCCTGCATGCAGTAAGTACTGTACAATTTTTCATACTTTGGACAGAGGCGTAGCTAGGCTTTCTGGTACCGGGGGCAAAGATTCAAAATGGAGCCCCCCCACCTGTGCTCAGCCCCCAGCTTTAAAAAATGCTACACAGCCCATGAGCTCCTTATTTTGATAACATATTGATCTCCTCCTTAGAGGTGCTTGGTTGCAGGGCCAGCTCTAGGTATGTGGGGGCCCCTGGGCAAGAGAGTCTTAGTGGGCCCCAAAGTAATGAGTCACATGATGTTACCTTTCATTTCCACTGTCACAAATGGGTAATCTTCTGCTGCTGATTACTCTACAGTCCTAATTGCCTTCTCTATAGCCACCAATAGTCCTCTAGTCCTTGTTGCATACTTTACTGCCACCAAGCGTCCATCAGCCCTTACTGCTTGCTCTGCTGCCACTAAAGACTCCATCATTGCTGTCAGTTGTCACCTGGTTCTCGCCACCTCCATTCCATACCACCTTCCAGCCATGAACAGGTCTGCACACAACACCCGTCATTCGGTGGTTCAGGACCTCTGTAAAATAATACCATGAACAATTGTGAGCCTGAGCGGGCCCCTGATGATGGCAGGGCCCTGGCAATTGCCCAGGTTTGCCTGTGCTGGCGCTGGCCATGCTTGGTTGTAACTGCAAGTTGCTATGGGGCACTTGGTATAATAAACTTGTGCAATTAAGCAGGGAAATTGTGGCTTTAAATGTGGTGAGGGGGGATTGCTGTGGCAAGAAATATTTAGGCTCTTATTTATGAAGGAAAAGCGACAGGTAGCGACTGGTGAGCGACCGGTAATGACGGGCACCGCCACGAGAAAGCCGGCTCCCCACCACAATCACACATTTATCAAGCCAATCCTGCTTAGCGACTGAGATAGCGCCATATAGCGACTCATTCATCATTATTCCAGCCTCAGCCCACAGCGCCAGCGTCCCACCTTGAACAGCGACAGGTATGACCTCTCGCTACCTGGCGCTCTCCAATGCATTTCAATGGAACAATCTTTAAATATTAATAATTAATTCATATTAATGTTTTTTTTTTTTTAAATGTGAAAAATTCTGTGACCACTTCTGCCATGTTAGATAATTTTTTTAAGGTAAAAAAAAAAAAAAAATTGTGCAGAATTGATATTACAGGTCTATTATTGTATTCATATTACTAAATTCTTTAAAATTTTTTTTTTGGGGGTTTCCAAAAATATGGTGGTTTGGGGGTTAAAAAACTACTTTTAACCCATCGCCGCCAGCGCTCTGGGGTTTAAACATGCATTTCACAGCGCGAGAATTTTTTGAGCGTGATTTTTTGATGAATATGGTGGGAGCCGGTCGCTCTGACCAGTCGCTATCATGCGCACCCATACGTCGCGGAACCTGTCAAATAGCGACTCGTCACCCCGTATTCAACATTACTGCACACCGACTCAGTCGCTATCAACAACCGAACAATGGCCAAGCACAGCGACTACTAGCGGGCACTGTGAAAATACTGCTACAGTCGCTCAACTGTCGCTACCTGCCGCTAATAAATAATCGGCCTCCCCCCCTCAATGCATGAAACAGCAAAATACTATTTTTACTGTCAATAGCAAACCTTTGTCTAGTGAAACAAAATATAATAAAACATTACAAATCACACAATAATCACTATTCTGATTTCCAATGAGCAATTTTGGTTATTTTATTAATTGCAATGCAAAGTCCCAATAGGGGTCATGCTAATAATTCATTGAAGCAAGTTTAGTTTTATTAGTCCCAATGGGGGTCATGCTAATTATTAGTTGAAGCTAGTTTAATTTTAGACATGCTTTTGGTTGTTTACTAAAACTTACATCTAAGTGCGTTTTTTTTTTTACTGAAACACAAAAAAATTAAAAAAGTTTGTTCTATTTTTCCCCTAAAAAATACCTGTACTTGCAATGAGGCTTTTTAAGTGAGGTACATAAAGTTTCAAATCTGGTAACAGCCCCCTATGGGCTGTGTTAATAAATGTAGTTTTCTGTACGGGCCATAGGGGGCTGTTGTTTCCAAATTTATAAACTAGAAAAATTATGTAAAAAATGTCCCTTTGCATGTGCAGGTGATTTTTGGGAAAAAAATAGATCAAACCTTTTGTGTGTTTAAAGGAGCACTAATGCGAAAAATTGGCCTAATGATAAAAATCCATATAAATATGCTGGATGGTGGGAGGCAGGTCACTTATACACATCAATAAATATCCAGCCAGGTTTGTTTTTTTATTTTAATGGGAAGAAAAGGACATCTGGGGTGACAGACCCTGTCACCCCTGATAGACTAAGCCTGTCACCCCTGGATTTTATTTCTATCATGAGAGAATAGACCACAAGCTTGGCAGGAGTTTTATTCAGATCATGTGTAAAAGTGACCCCTCCTCTCATTAGCCAATATGTTTATATGGATTTTTAATATTACACAATTTCGTGATAGTGCTCCTTTAACCCTTTAAGTGCCAGGCACGTGAATTGTACGTGATTGCCTCGTCACTTAAGTTCCAGCCATGTAAAATTCACGTGCCTGGCACTTACCCCTGTTAGCAGCCAAATAAAATAAAAAAAACACACCTGACCCCTCTATCGATCTGGCCGGGTCTCCTCTTTAATTTAATTTGGTGCCATCCGACCCCCCCTGGGGACTCGCATGGCTCCAGGAGAGCCCCCGGAATAGCGCCCCCTCGCCCCAGGGGCAGTTAGCAGCTGCAGCTATCATCGGGGATCGCCGGGGGACAGAGGAGAATCGGAGGTAAATAAAGAAAAAATGAGATCCCTATACCAGTTCACAAGGCTGGGGGCTGGCATGTCACCTGCAGCTACTGGGTGACATGTCATTAACCCCCGGCAGGGCGGCCCCTGCGCCCTGTTCTACAAGCCCCCATAGCTGGTCCCGGGCTGGTAATGCTGGGTAAGGGGGACCCCATGTCATTTTTTTTAGTTTTAAGGGTTTTTAACCCTTAAAATAAAAAAATGGGGTCTCCCCCCCTGGGAGGGGGGACCCTATGTCTTTTTTTTTAAATTAACCCCTTATGATCTGTCGCCCAGCAGCTGTAAAAGGCTTCCAGCAGCAGCAGGAGAGCAGAAGCCAAAGTGATCAGCGTGGGACACAGTGCCCAGGGATGGATGGGAGGTAAGTATTAAAAAATAAATATTTTTTCTCCTTGTGTCTGTGTTTTTTTTTACACTTAAAGTGGACCAACACCCAGGATTTTGACTATCCTGGGTCTTGGTCCACTTCGGTGGGGCACCCCCGATCGGGGTGCCCCGCTGTGTGAAACCCCCCCCGAACAACTCACCTCTCCCCGCTCCCAGCGCAGACGGACAAGCGGCTCCTCCGCCGCCGCCTCCCGCGCGTCCCTCTTGACGCGCGCGTGCCCGCAACGGCCATTCACAGACGGCCGGCGGCCGCCGAAGATAAGGTGAGGAGTTTGGGGTGTTTGGGGGGGTTTCACCCCGCGGGACATCCCGATCTCGGATGTCCCGCGGGGAGGGAGGTGATCGGCCCGGGAATCTTATAGATTCCCGGGCCGATCACCCGTGGGTGTTGGTCCACTTTAACCCTTTGTGAACTGGTAAGAGATCCATGAGACCCCTATACTAGTTTACAAGGCTGGGGGCTGGCAACTACCTGCCTCCCCAAAGGCCAGGGGGGGGGGGGGGCAGAAGAGCCCAGGCCATGGAAGCTATGTGGGCTTGTAGCTGGCAGGGCGGAGGGGCTACCAAAGCTGGCCCCTGCGCCCTGATCTACAAGCCCTGCATAGCTGGTCCCGGGCTGGTTATGATGGGTACGGGGGACCCCATGTCGTTTTTTTTTAATTAACCCCTATGTTTATAGTGTGGATAGTAGTTGTATTTTAATTGTAAATGTTATAAAGTGCTCTTTTCAGTTTGGGGGGTCTCCTGGGCAAGAATGGGGGGCTACCAATACATATGTGGTACCGTTGTAATCGAGAGAAATGGGGCTTTCACATGTAATATGGTTTTCTTTAATAAAGTAAATGTTTTATTTAAAATAAAGGAGACAATTTTCTAAAAAATAATTCTTAATTTTTTTTTTGCTTTTTTTATGCAAAAATATTTAAAAAACAGTAGAAAAATTACTAACAAGACATTTCATGTTAAAGCCTAAACTCTGCTGCAAACAATATATCTATAATTTTCCTGGAAATTCCTCCAAAAATCACAGTTAAACATGGTGCAAAATGGTGAAAAATAACCTGTCAACAAAGGGTGACAAAATTTAAAGTAGGCGGGCAATTAAAAGGTTTAATAGTACCTATGCATGTGGGGTATTGTTCTGCTCGGGGGGCCATGTGCTTTCAAATTTAGCTTGTTTTTTCTTGTTTGCATATTGATTTTTTAACAAAAACAGTGTTTTTTATTCTGAGGGCAGCCCTGTGCAATCTAAGAATTCTTCAAGGGATTAACTCTAAAACTATGAGCCCACTACAACAAGCTGGTGCGCTTAGAAAGCTTAACATATGTTCTTTCAGGGAATATATGGTTTGCAGGGGGTATTCAAAATGTAAAGGGTTGTTTTGGTAGAAAAAGTGCAAGGTGCGCACTTTGTCTGCAGAGCTGAAATTTTCAAGTACAATTACCCTTACGCACATGCTTTGCTTTGGGGTGTTTGACAACTCTTCCCTTGACAGTAGCTATGCATGTTGGGTATCGTTCTGTTCGGGGAACCTAGCTTTTTGAGTTTGAATATGAGTTTGATTCTGCTTTTTTATACTTTTTTAGCAAAACTCTGTGCAACCAAAAAATTAATTGAGGAATTACTTCCAGAAAACTGCACCCATGTTAACAAGCCTGGTACGCCTAGAAAGCTTGAGGTGTGTACTTCCAGAGAATATATAGTTTGTGCCGGTATTTCAAATGTAAAGGGTTGTTTTTCTTGAAAAACTGCAAGGTGCGCATAGCATATTTGCATTTTATCTGAAAATCTCCTAAAGCGCTGTTTCATTTTGGCGGAGGCTCCTGGGCAGGAAAGGGTGTCTACCAATACAAATGTTGTACCGCTGTAACCAAAAGAAATTAGGATTTCACATGCAATGTGATTTTATTAACGAACCTACTTTTTTATTGCAAAAAACACTACACATTTAAAAAAAATAGATTTTTTAAAATTTTTTTGCACATATTTCACCCAAAAATACTGAGAATACACCTAAAAAATGACAAACAAGAAATTTCATGTTAAAGCCCAGACTTTACTGAAAAAAAAACAATATATAATTATCCGGGAAATCCCTGGAAATCCCTTCAAAAATCACAGTTGAACATGTGGAGCACAAAATAGTGCAAAATGGCCTGGCAACAGAGAGTGACAAAATCTCCAGGTAGGCTGGTGCTTAAAGGGTTAAGTCCCTGTCCAGGCATTAAAAGAAAGTATATACTCACCTCTTGTCCTCCACAGCTCCCCTGTGCAGCATGAACATCCTCATATTTACAGTAACCAGAGAACCAGCAATTCCATCCTCCAGCTCAGTGAGGTTAATCAGGCTGGCTTCACGACCCCCTAACATGCTTACCTACATTCATTGCATTGGAAGGGGCCACCTTGGCACGTTCCCCTCCATTGCAATGAATGGAATAGACATGTGGAGGAGGAAAAGAGACCCCCCCGCCCAACAGCTGCAGAGAAATGAATGCCCCCACTGGTAAGTATGAAGATGGTGCCAGACAAAGCAGTTGGACCTGCACAGAGCAGCTGTGAGGGACAAAAGGTGAGTATAGGATATTTTTTACCCTAGAAAATCCCTTCAAATTTAAAAAGCTAATTTTGCTAGTTGCTATTTGTTGATTTATCTTTGAAGTATGATGTAATGGCCACACGTGCAGCTGTAAATGTGATATCACTGTGTGTTATTTCAGCTGAAAAATGTGAAGATAACTTTGTACATCGAGACTGTATAAGCTGCTGCCCACCAACCTGTACTTATGAGAAGGAATGTTTAGGAAGCAATTTGCACTGCCTAGATGGATGCTATTGTCCAGACGGTGAGTAGCGTGTTTGCTGGTCTATGCCATATGAAAAAATTCCTTGAGCATTGGCAAAGTAAAGCATAGCTGGGCTACTTACTGTATGTAACACACACATTCTTAAATCTGTAAGCATAATATAAAAGGTATTACCAGCTCAGGCTCCAGTTCTCTATTGCAACTTCTCTCCTGCTCTGTTTAGTATGTGTGGAGGCCACCAGGCACAATGGCTGCTGTGAAAGTGAAGGAACATGTAGGAAGGTCAGGTTGGAACTTCAGGGCAGGTATTTTAAAGCACAGGACTTTGAACAGATCCACAGGGGCTGGCCCCACATATGCCCTTCAATAGACAGATAATAGAGACATCACCAAGTAAATATTACTGGTAGGAAAAGGTAAAAGAATAACAAAGGCTTGGCCGGATTTTTTTTGATGCAGCCTGGATTTGTATTATTGGACCATTTTTTTGCCGCTGCTTAAAAGTGGACCAATCATTAGATTCCTGACTATCCCCGTGATTGATCCTCTTACCTGGGGAATAGCGAATTGGGATGCCCTGCTGTGTGAAACCTCCCAGAAGACCCACACCACTTACCTTTCTGCCATTTCCAGGACGCATGGGTTGGCTATTTTCTAATCAGAGCTTTATGCCATGAATACTTATACAAGTGTTGGTTAGTGTTGTCAGCATAGGGAATGGGGGCAACTGCATCCCCAGGATCCCTGTGTAGCGTGCCTACTCCCACGCTTAGCCTGCCTTAATGGCTGGAGGCGGGAGCACGCCTCTGCTGCAGGAATTCCGGGACTGTGGTTGCTGCCTGCAATCATGGTGAAGGACCAGCAGTAAGGTAAGCAAACACAGGCCACTGCAGGGTTTAACACAGTTGGGCATCAGGATGCCCCAGGGGCACTTCATCGATAGGTGCTGTAATCTTTTAGCCAGTCCAGCTGATGATCGGTTCACTT
The DNA here is from genome assembly GCA_027917425.1 of Gastrophryne carolinensis. Classification (NCBI taxonomy): domain Eukaryota; kingdom Metazoa; phylum Chordata; class Amphibia; order Anura; family Microhylidae; genus Gastrophryne; species Gastrophryne carolinensis. The sequence continues at coordinate 149,659,461 of CM051238.1, read as the reverse complement.
TAAGCTATAACTCCAGTCAAGATGATTCTTTGAGTTTTGAATAGTGTGGGGGGTGATTTAAAGAGGAGCACTGGCCCATTGACCCTACTCTGGGGCATTTCGATTTTGGATGCCCCATTATGTGTATCATTGGGGATCACTGAATAAACTCACCTTGCTGCGATTCCACTGTGCATGTGCAGAAAGCAGCCACATCCCTGGCTTCCCACCAAACAGGTACCCGGTGTAGCGGCTCACGCTCCATTCACGTTTGCTATGACACTCTGACATCAGAGCACCTTAGCAGAGGTGAATGCAGTTGATTGGCAGGCCGCTCTTTTGCCTCAGGAATGCCAGATAGGGAGTTTCTACAGGGATACACACTGTGGGTAAACCCAAATCGGGATGTTCCACTGGAGAGGATCAATTTCGGGGAGCATGACAATCCTGGGTGTTTTTCCTTTTTAACCCCATTCCTAGTATAATACATGGATATCACAAAGTAATTCGGAGAAAGAGTGAAGGGTTAGGAATATTTTCCTTCATATTTGTCTCTGTAACACACATTCTATAACTCACATGTGAACCTAACTCCGTGTTTCCATGATTTGGTTGTTGCCAAGGAGCAGGGGGCACAGCCATAAATAGAATCCTTAGAAGCTTACCTATTAGAATATTTAAATGTACTCTACTTACCTGGTTGGCTGTTACAATGATGCTGGGTATGGGGGGATTGGGAGTTAGGGAGTAGAGATGGGTCCTAAATAGGTATAAGTGAATCATGGCTCAGAATCTGTTTTAGGTGGCTGCATTCTGGGCCATCCTAGCCTGCCCCAAAGCATTGCAACCCCCCAGAAACTCTCCCAGTGCATCCAAAGGCCAGTCTGCCACTGGCAGTGATGTATCCATTTTATAGGGCAAAAAAAGGGCTGATTTTTATACCAATATCATATGCAGACTTCTAAGGTGCTTTACATGTCTATTTATTTGTAACATACATATTTATGTGTATTTTAGACCCGAGGTCTGCTTCAAATGATTTGACCATGCTTGTGTATTTCCTAGGCCTCATCCTGGACAATGGCTCCTGCGTTTCTGTAACTAGCTGTCCTTGCATTTACCATGGAACGGCCTACCCAGCAGGCTCCAGGATAGAACAGGAGTGCAGCATGTGGTAAGTCACGTTAGTCGGCAGACATAGCAGCATCTATATTTGCATGTTTTTATTGCCAGTGGTGGCAGAAATTCACGTTTCTTTTTCCCTTGCAGTGTTTGTGCTGGAGGTGTTTGGAACTGTACAGAGCATGAATGTCCAGGTATCTTATCTTTCATGAAGAGCGTGTCTCTGAGGATTAGTTAAAAAATTCTGTTATTTTTATTCTATTATTTGAAGGGGTCGTGTTTTGAGAGATTTTGCAACTCAATGCACAAAAGGTGGAAATGTATATAGAAATAGGGGACGTTATTGAGACCTTTAAATATGTGATAAGAGGATTGAATAAGGTTCAGGAGGGGAGTGTTTTTAAAAAGAAAGGTGAAGACATCAAAAGGGGGCACAACCTGAGGCTAGGGAAGAGCAATGCCAGAAAATATTATTTCAATGAAAGACTAGTAGATGCCTGGAAAAAACTTCCATCAGATGTAGATGAAAAATCTACATAGAAGAATGCCGTGTTTACATTCTTCGGCAAAGGGCTCTGATTGCCAACAAACCGGGAAGCCCTGCCAGAGAGGAACAAAACCCAAGAAAGTGAAGTACTTAGCTTTTTTCCTCTTTAAAGTGCACCTATACTCAGAGGGAAGTATATGTGGTCACCTTCTATCCCCAGCCCAGTGCCCCAAAACAGCCTGTGTTTCTTTTTTTACCTCAGCCTTTGCCCAATATCTATAACAACATAAACTATATGTAGTCAGCCATTTTGGCTGAGCAGCCTCGCCCCTAGTGATGATGCGTTCAGTCACCGTCACACAGCTCAGCAATGGGGAGTACTTCAATCTAACTGCCATTATGTGACAGTTTGTAACTGAACTAATTAGCACATGGCTGCCATTCACCATGATACTACTTCCCCTTGTTTTTGCCTGGTGTTTGTATGAATATTGGGGTATAAAAAGAAGGGCTGGGGATGGGAGGTGACCCCATAAACTAGTATACTAGTATAACTAGTATAGGCACACTTTAATGTAAACTGCCAAAGCCATATATACTCCAATACAACTAAAATCCATCCATCCAGAACTATCTTCCTCCATATGAAGACATGACAGGGGCTATAAAACCTCTACCAAACTAATCCTAAATAAATATTTAAAGTGGAACCATACCTGAGTATTTTGACTTTCCCAGGTTTTGTTCTATGTCCCTGTGACATCCTGAAGTGGGATGCCCTGCTGTGTGAAACCCCCCAGGAAGCCAAAATAAACTCCTGTCCAGGCTCCAACAACACATGTGCGGGCTCTCGTCCATTGAGAGCTGTCTGTTGTAACTAAGTCATTTGACAGGTGGTTCTCATTTACTAGAATGGGGAGGATGGGCTTCCGCATGGCTGACTGACAGAATGGCTGGGGCAGGAGCGCGCAAATGACTGTGCTCTCCATTGTAAACAATGAGAACCGCCTGCTGAATGAAGTCAAAGCAGACAGCTCTCACTGGACGAGGGCCTGCACATGCAGCGTTGGAGCGGGGAGAGGTGAGTTTTTATGGGCGCCCTGGGGGTCACACAGAGGGGCATCCCGATTCGGGGAAAATCAGCATCTTTTAGATTCCATACTGACCCTTTAATCAGGGTTTTATTATCCAAATCATAGTCAGTGTGGTCACTGCTTTAATAAATGGTAAAGACATATAAAGTCTAACAGACACACAGAGTGAGAGAGAGAGAGAGAGAGAGAGAGAGAGAGACACACACAGACTGACAGTCTCACAGACAGACAGAGAGGGATAGAGAGACACAGGCTGGCAGAGGGAGAGAAAGAGAAACACAAACAGACTCACATGTTATATCACGCTTCTTAGCCATACTGAAGACTTCCTTCTCCCTACTCACAGCCTGGGAGCCACAGGCATCAGAGTGATGATGTGACGGGGCGGAGCCTGTTCAATCAGGAAGACACACTGCGTGCTGCTTCTCTGTCTGTGCGGCCCCGGTGACTGCAGAAACAACCTGGTTTGCCCTTTATACTGCTCTCATATAGCGCTGCTGCCCTGCCATCCAACTGGCATCCCCTGACAACACAGTGCCAGTGCATATAAGCAGGGGTGTATCTAGGGGGAGGGCAGGGGTGTTGCTAGGGGGAGGGCAGGGGTGTTGCTAGGGGGAGGGCAGGGGGGCACTTGCCCCGGATGCAGCAGGTCAGGGAGGTGCCATAGGGGGGCCTTAGAACAGGTGGGGGCGCCATTTCAAATATTTGTCCCATGTGCCAGAAAGCCTAGCTACTACTCTGCATATAAGGGCAGATGGTCTCCTTCTGCCTTCAACCTTCTATGGGGATCATGCTATTCTTTAGTTAAAGCATGGTGCACAACTGTGTGCCTTGCGGTGTGAATTGCAACCTACATCTTGGTGAGCTTTTTCATTTTAACACACAATAAAGTGCAATAAAAAATGTTTGTTCAACATTTTCCCCAAAAATCACCTGTACATGAGAGGAAGCATTTTTACAGATAAGGTGTGCTTCTTTTTCTTTTTAGGAATTTATAAACAACAGGGCCCTATGAGGTATGCAGAAAATTATTCTGCATAGCCTATAGGTCGCTGTTATTTCCAAAATTAAAAAAAAACTCTTACCTCATTGAAAAAATGTCCTTCACCTTTAAAATATGCCCCATTACAAGTACACATGAACAACACTTTTTTGTGCACAAAAAATAAAAAGCTCACTGAGGGGATGAGGGACCTGTCTTATGGCCTGCACCACTAATAGTGACCCTGACTCATATGCAGAGAACAGAATGGCTGGGATAAAGGCCCTGCCAATACGAGCAATTACCCTGATCCCCTCCCTCTAGAAACAACCCTGCATGTGCCAGGGTCGGTCCTGGTTCACAGGGACACTAAACTAACCTAACCAATCCCTCACACCATCAGAAAGCCCTTCATTGGAGAGATACTGACTTTTACCTAGCAGAGTTGCATCGGTTGGGGGACAGGTAAATAGAAACAGCCACCCCCCTTGAGACTATAAGACTAAGGGCAGTGGTCTCCCTCTTTATGGGGCATCCTTATATACTTTTTGTGTTATATTTTACCAATGGTCATTTAAGATTACCTCACAAGGTAACTGCACAACTGTGCTTTGGTTTAGACATCTAAAATATACCTTGTGAGAATGAGATACTTAGGGCTTGATTTATCAAGCACTTCTGCCAGGCAATGCCATTTCAGTGCAAATTAGAATAGTGCAAACTATGATTTATACATTTCAGCATGTTGCACTGCTAATGTTTTAGTAAATGTGCTTCTTGTAGTGCAGCAACATGAGCAAGTGTGAAAAAAAAAATTTGTTTTGTTTTGTTTTTGACGACTCTAATTTGCACTAATGTGGCACTGTCTGGCAGAAGTGCTTGATAAATCAGACCCTTAGACTACCAGATTACAGCTTTCATTAGCTATTCTTCTCATACTAAATAAACTATGGCCTGCTCTCCATGTTATCATGTAGGAGAACATACCACCTTATGTGGCCACCACACAATGGGTAGAAAAATTCAGCATCATGGTCTCGATTCAATAAGAGTTGAGAGAGGAGTAATAGATGAATTTCCTCTTTAAAAAAGACCTCCCAAAAACTCACTTTCCCAATCTGCATGCATGGTACTGAATCATTGCCAGCACTTACATTTGCTCCTGTGCCCACTCAAAGCTGAAACGCCGCCATTTTGGTGGTACAACTGACCACAGCAGGAATGACAAAAAGGTAAATCAGTTACTGTTTTGTGAACTTTAAAGGAGCAGTATCGCGAATTTTTCTTGGTGACTTATATTTAAATGGTACTTTGAGTGTAGGTAATTGTTGGAGTAAGAATTACAAATTTAGAAAAAAATGATGTGTGTGTTGAGCAGCTGGAGACGAATAGCTCATGTTTATGTCTGATGAGTGTCGGGTCCCGACACTCTGGCCTGTTCCATGCTGAGGAGAGGGGTGAAACAATGTATCAAAGTATCAGCTGTTCAGTGCTGGCAGCCGTCCAGCATAAGATAACAACATTGCAACATTGCCTGGCCAGAACTTATATATCTAAAACAGAGGGAAAAGCTCTAGAAGTCATTTAGCTGATTTTGACAGTTTTCCCTTCATGTTGGCTCTGCTGCAGAATCTTTCAGTTTACCATTTTCTCTTTCATATTCTTATTTTTCATTTTTCCATATGATCTTTCTTTCAGCTTTGTGTGTTTTCAGCAAAGCCCAACCCAGGATTTTCACTATCTGGAGCTTTGTTTTGTGCCCCTAGGGGAATCCCGACTTGGGATGCCCTGATATGTGAAATCCCCAAGTTCGCCTGTGAAAACGTACCTTTCCCTGTCCCACAGCGCATATGCGGGCTCTCATCCAATCAGCTCTGTTTGCACGCAGATGGGGAGCCTGAGCAGTAACCTTCCTGGCCGCCCGGCCTGTCTAAATGACTATCTGCGTGAGCGCACCAGAAAAATGGGGGGATCTGTGGTTATCCAGGGGTCGTTTCACACAGTGGGGCATCCTGATTTAGAATGCCCAAGGGGGAAGGTCAATGGCCGGGTCATATAGACTTCAGGGTCGGCAACTCAGGGTTTTGTTCCACTTTAATACCTTTAGATTTTCCTGCACAGTTATTCAAAGAAGAATTTCAATTATTTTCAGTCAGTTTAGTTTATTTTGTATAGATTTTACACATTTGAGTCACCTGGTCTCATAACAAAAGCAGCACCTCACACACACACAGCCGTTACCACTGATTACAGTGTCAGCCTCTGAGGTAAAGTGTTGCTAGGAGACCAGTGGGCTAAATGAAGCAGCTCACTAAATACAACCCAGCAGATCCCCCTATTCAGCAAATTGCCTGAGCCATTGTCATTATACAATTTAAAAGAGAGGCATATATTTTTTCCTTTTTCTATCGCCAAATTATTTATACACATGTTAGAAGCTATTGTGTGGCTATTTAATTATTTATCTTTTTTAATGCAAATTTTGCGATACTGCTCCTTTAACTTTAAAAGTAATATTTGTATATAATTATTATGTGTATTGTTTTATCTTTTTTTAAAGCTGAGTGCTCAGTGGTTGGAGATTCTCACTTTACAACCTTTGACGGACGTTATTTTACTTTCCTGGGAATGTGTCAGTATATCCTAGTGAAGGGAACAGGAAAAGATAAATTCACCATCACCTTGCAAAAGTCTTCATGTGGTCAGGTTAGTATAACATTTTAGAAGCACTTTTTTTCTGATTCCTCTGCTGGGCATGTGTGAGTGTGAGCTCCCTTATTCCAGCAGTGGTCATAGCAGCAGTGTTCCATATTTACAGGGCTCACTTCTCTCTCTGGACAGGGGTGGGCTTATCATTTATAGGGGCCCATAGAAAGTTGTGTCTGGGGGCCCTAATCAAAGGTATCTTTATATAACAAAATACAATAATAAAGAGGAACTAATCCCAAGATTTTCAATATCTTGGTTTTGTTCCTCTTGGTGGGGGCAACCTGATTTGGGATGCACTGTGTGTGTGTGCCAGGCAGTAACAGGCTCTCTGTCTTTTCACTACTCCGAGCACTGGGCTGTTTCTAAAGCAGCTTTCTTTCTCATGTAGTCTTGGCACTGACAGCATCCCTAGTATTACAACAATATTACAGTAAGGCACCAGCTGCTTCCAGTGTGCACTCTGCAAAGTGCTGGGGGCCCCCTGGGAGGCAGGGGCCCCATGCAATTGCATGGGGGCAATGCATGCCACTTTCTGTCCCTTTAAAGAGGAGAAACCCCCCTTCTGAGTCTATAACATTATTGTGAGGGTTGATCTACCTCTTTATGTGGCCGAATGACAACAAAACTGGGCATCCAAGGTCCAAAATCTGGTGAAAGTTCTTGTCAAACAGCCCTAATAAAAATAGAAAAAAACTCTCCAAAATGTCAGCTCTCTGCTTAAAGCAAAACTATGAGCTCCTTTTCTCACTGCCCAAGCGCAACTCATGGATAACTGCTAGGGCTGTTAATGTTTATGGTTTACAATGAATATTTGGAGTGGCTCCTTCTTGTCATGTAGTTTACTTAAAGTGACAGTCCAGGCTATGACAATAATAAGGCAATGAGAATCTCATCTGGAGATCTGTAGATGCTGCAGCAGGGCTCCCAAGTTTCCCTCCTTTTATTTTCATTCCTGCATGACAACGCCCCAATGGTGGTTGTGCTTGCCGGGCTCAGAACAAACAGGGTCATAAATCCATGTATATACAGTATAAATGAGGTTCCTAACCTGGTAATATTATACTACACAAATGTGGGATATTATACTACACAAATGTTGGAAACCCCACCTCTAGCCAAAAGAAGCAAGAACCGGATTGTATTAGATACATCTACGTTTATTTCTACAAATCTATGTGATACAAAATATTATACAACACATATTCATAACAGGTCACTTTAAAACATGGCAACAGACATGAGGGGTCTCCTACAAGAGGCAACTGTAAGCTGACAATATCACATTAGATGAACATGCTTCATAACCATAGGGCTGATTCGAGCAAAGGGGGTGGGAGTAGCTCCATCACTATTTATACAAAATTATCAACATTATTATTCAGGGCCTGGGAACCAATTTACCGCCCAGTTTAACCCTCTAATCATCCAAGTATTAAGCACCAAACATGTCTAGCTATGTGGAAAGACAGAGATTTGGGTGCACATTTCTGCAGATACATGTGGAAGCCACACTGCCCCGGCAAGGCACTCTGTGTTTAGTGTGGTCCCTACTCTTATTTTTGAGTCCCCAAAGTTGGGACATGCAATGCATAGGGCTGATTCGGCAGTGTAAGATTTTTTTCTTTCTTTATTGTGAGGAAAAATAATGCATATTGCATTTTTTCTTCCATTTTTAACATGAAATTAGAAAATGTGAATATTTTGCACAGCGAATAATGATTCTGAGTTGCACCAAAGAAAAAAAATTCCCATGGTGCCGAATCAGTCCTATGGCCCTTATGTATCTCTATTGAGGACTACAACTCTTATACATAACTAGTGAGCAAGCTGTGTAACAATGTAACATTAGTAACCAGACTAATACTATCAGGGCCGGATTAAGTGTGGTAGAGGCCCCTGGACACAAAATGTGGTGGAGGCCCCAGATACAGTATTTTTTAACGGTAATGTTAAAGAGCGCTGGAACCAGTAGTAGCTGCTGCCTTAAAAATAAGGGGTCACTCCTTAAAGTATTTGGTAGATGAACAAATTCTTACCCAGGGATTTAGCTCATGGATAAGGTAATCTCTGTGTAGAGAATTGTTTTTTTTTCCTTTAAAATAATAGTCCAGCCAAGTAAATGACATCCGCCTACTTACTGGAATGCCAGATTGAGTCCCTTGTGTGGATGCACGCTGCTTGGGAACTCCTGCTTTGCCATTCAGACTCTCCGTACTACCCTGTGGTGGCTTTGGCCTGAAGACTGGAAAGCCTCCAGGACCAGACCATAACCCAAAGGTTGGTAGAGGCCCCTTTGCAGGCTCCTTGTGCCCTCCTCTTAATCCAGCCCTGAATACAATGCACAAAAGAGCAGCATAGCACTGGCTGAAATCATGCTGAAATGATTGGGCCCCCTAGCCTCTCAACATGCTCGCAACTACTACTTTTTAATGGGTGTGGTGTAGGTCATGCAGCTATCGAGAGCATTGCCACTCAAAACCAAAGATCGGAGGCATGTGTTGTATGCATGAAGCATCCGGTGTGAGGAAACATGATGACATTCTCTTCAGGGGAGTCCCGCAACCCAAGTATCAGACGAAAACGGAAAAGGGTGGAACCGTGAGACATTAGCGAGGGAAAGTGAAGTAATTGATGTCTCAATTATGCTCCATTGAATGAAAAGCTTGCGGGGCCATCTCACAATTGTGCGTGTCGAAGGACCGGAGAGCCGTGCAACCACATTTTGGGAATGGAAAATGAAATGGAAGGGAGGACAAACTTTGGAGCCCCGTTATAGTGTCTACATTGCACATCAGGAAAAGGAGGAGAGGCACATGGGATAGGCCCGAGGTGAGCTCCTTGCTGTGTTATTATTGCCATTGCTGGGCTGTAGCTTTAAATCTAACTTCAGTTATCTGAGAGCTGAGTGAGCTGAGTACCCTTTATTTTTTTTGATTACACATTTTACAAAGGTGAATGTCCAATCATACTCATCTCTCTGTTTTAGAAATTGCATAGTTTAATCAGTTTTAGCTCATGTCCATTCCTTGGCATAGCTGCATAGGAGTAATCTTCTATTGCATTACAAACAAGTGCACTAATTACACATCAGTCGTCTGACTGGCAGGATGCTCCTGTATTCCCCATCAGGCAGATAATTGAAGCTTCTTCTAGACAAGTTATACAGTAACCATTGTTGGAGCTGGCTAGTCCTAGAACATGCAGATTTTAGGACAGAGGCCAATAGATGGACATTACAAAATTCAACAAAGGGATGCTTTATGTGAGCTAGAATATGAGAACTCCTAGAATTTTAGAGTTTACAGCAGATATTTGGTTTTCATAGTGTCCATTTTGTACGGTCTTGGACAGGTTATTTGAACAGTGCCAGGTGGCAAGATGTAACCTGAGATCGTTGCAGACTAGTTGACTTATGTAACTGCCCTTTGGTGCCCCAGGAATGTCAGCACTGTTGATGGGGAATTCCAGGCATATAATATACTGTATATAAAGTGGGCCTAAACCCTCCCTGGTATCTTTGTGTCAGAGTGTCCTGGTCTATTAGCACACCTAACTTACCTAATGTACCCCTTACACCATCCATGAGCCCTGCATTAGAGAGATACCCAAATTTTCCTAGCAGGGCTAAATCCTAGGGAGGGGGCAGGAAACAGTTGCAAACACATGTGGCAGCTGCATTCTTTACTAGTATTGTTCTACTTATTCTACTTCTACAGACGGGCCCTGATGTGTACATTAAATGGGGCCCTATCAAGGCTCATACAGTAAACACTTTTCTGGCCAGGTGACAGTTTTCTGACAAGTGAGCACAAATATGATAAAAAAGGTGGAGGGGCATTAATGATGGGGCTCCTCTGACCATCTGGCCCGGTGCGGTCGCACCTCCTAGACCCCTTATAGTTTGGCCCCTGCTCATAGAGGGGCTTATCATCAGAGTGTGCTGGGTGGAGGCTATCAAATGCCAATTGCAGAAGAGGGCCCATGGTGGGCCAGCCTGGGTCTGGGGAGCCACTCCAGTTAGGGTGCTCCAAGGAGCAGGAGGTCTTTAGAACAAAGCTGTTCCAGTTCCAGGAGGGAGATGAGGGTTCTGCCTGGTTCTGTAGCCTGGAGAGCAACTGGGACTACAGCATCTGGGGGAACCATATTGGGGAAACCAGGCAGGGGCATGCCTGTGTAGCCCACCCATTGGTGGAGCCTAAATAAGTGTCGGGATTTGACCCTTAACTTGGTGAGACTCTGAAGTTTTCTAACATTTTCATTGTCAGTAGAATACATTTAATGCCATACAATGTTAGGGCAACAAAGCAAATGCATGTATAATATATTCAAATATTCAAACACAAGAAATGGTAGAAATGCAATATATTTCTTTTATCATAAACCAGCTGGTCTGATTACTCTCAGACACTATCGTCTGAGGTAAGCAGCAAACACATCCCGGGAAAAAAAAAAGAAAGTTAGGAAAAAACGTTTTACCCTCTGGTACCAGAAACAAAAAAAGAAAATCAAAAAGCACAAAAAACACAACAGGTCCCATTGGCTAGCAATAATGTTCCCTGGTAGGGTTTAGTTGAAAAATGAGCCTCCTGAGTTTTTTTGTGATCCAATGCATTGGTGAATGCTCTCCCAGATAGCTGAACTTTAACCATATATAAATCTGAAGTGGATCTTCATCAAAGAGTCTCTTTTTTTTTTTTAATAATAGTTTTTATTAAAGTAGAGCAAGAACAAATAGCATAAGGTTACATTGAAGACAAGCTCCATACTGTGCAAAAGGTCATACAGAAGTCAAAGCATATAGCCAACATATAGAAAAATACGACCATCTGAGATCATATACTGAGCGAAATCGTCAATGAAGGTAATCAGAACACTTCTTAAACAATACAAAATAGAAAGAAAATCCGGAAAAGAAGAAAAGAACAATAAAAGGTAAAAGAAAAGAAAAAAGTAAAAGGAGTAGAAGAAGAAAGGATAGGTAAAGTATGGGTTTCGAGCCTCTCAGCAAGTCAATAAAAAGAAACAGAACAGGGTTCTACATCGTAAGGAGAAGACGATTAAGCCCCCCCGGGTGAAAGTGCATAATCCATCCTTCCCAGGTAGATAGAAAAAGAGTAAAATCTCCTTTTAAAACCGCCGCCATTTTCTCAAACATCATGACCTCATTGACCCGGGAATAAAGACTTCCTCGGGGAATGGCAGAGTTCTTCCAAGACTGCGCTATTATCAACTTCGCAGCAGTGGTAATATGTCTTATGAGTTCAAACTGAGATCTTAAACAGTCAGGAGGTTTTAAATTAAGGAGAAACAGCTGGAGAGTTATAATCAACTTGAGCCCGGTGGCCCTCTTAATCACGTATAGGACTTTAAGCCAAAATTGTTTCACCACCCTACACTCCCACCAGGTATGCAGATAAGTACCAGGGAGCCCACATCCTCTGAAGCAATCCTGCGAATAGGAAGGGCAAAATTTGTGTATTCTATCAGGAACCAGGTACCATCGAAGGAGGACCTTAATATTGACCTCCTGCGCACCCACATTTAGATAGCCTGACAAGGTATGTCTCCAAATCGCCCTCCATTCAACATCCGACAGAGTCAAGTCAAGGTCCCTACACCATTTCACCACATATTTTGGGGGAGTCATCCCATCTGGTTCAGACAATAGTTTGTAAACCAATGCTATCACACCCTTACCCAAAGGCTGTTCCATACAAACTCGTTCAAATGACGTAAGGGGAGGGAGTGGAGTGTTCAACTTACATCTAGATCTACAATAATGTGAGACTTGCAAGAAACGGAAGAATTCCCCACCCGGAATGTCATGGGAAGATTTCAAGGCGTCAAAAGAAAGTGGGCCTTGACAGGAAAAGAGATTCCGAATTATAGTCAAGTTCCGAGTTTTCCACCACTCAAACGCCGCAGGATCCTCAAATCCCGGAGCAAAATCCGGATTACCCAAAAATGAAAGCAGAGGACAGTGCGATGAGGACAAATTCCCCCGCATCTTGCAAGTCCTCCATATCTTAAGGGAATGGCTAAGTACGGGATTAGAAATCTTCCTACCAACTACAGAGGGAAGCTATAATAAGTTGGGAATCGACATAGGGGAACAAGACGACTCTTCAATATCAACCCATAGCGGTCTGTCAACACCTCCATGGAAGACTGTCAGCTGTGCAACCTGAAACGCATTATAATAACGAGCCAGATTAGGGACCCCCAAACCACCCTTCTGTTTAGATCTATAGAGCGTTCCACGATCCACACGCGATCTACGCCCCCCCCAAATAAATTTATTTAAATCCGATTGGAGACTTTTTAAAGTAGAGAGCGGGACAGAAATCCGCAGAACCCGAAAAAAATAAAGTAATTTAGGGAGCCATGCCATCTTCACAGCAGTAATCCTACCCAGCCACGAAAGATTTAATTTGGCCCAATTACCAAGAAGAGACCTCAAAATTTTAAACAAATTAGGGTAGTTTGCACCAAAAAGAGAATAGTAATCAGATGACAGCTGAATCCCTAAATACTTAATGTACCTAACTTGCCAGTGGAAGTTAAAGGAGGACTTGACAGTACTCAGAACGCTATCGGGAAGAGAAATATTAAGAGCTTGAGATTTAGCGACATTAATTTCAAGTCCCGAGAGCACCGAGAAGGAGTCAAGGGTATTGAACAAACTCAGGAGGGACACGACAGGGTCTTTAATAACCATTAATGTATCGTCCGCAAATAACGAGATCTTATGCTCATAACCACCCACCTCAATGCCTGCAATACCACTGTTCGCCTGAATAAGTCTAGAAAGGGGTTCTATAGCTAAGGCAAAAAGAAGGGGGGAGAGAGGACAGCCCTGTCTAGTACCCCTACCCAGCATAAAATGGTTTGAAGAATAACCAGAGTACCACACAAATGCACCCGGGTTAGCATATAAAGAAGAAATCCAATTAAGAAAGAACGGGCCTATCCCCCATTTATTAAGAGAAAAATATAAATAATCCCATGCCACTGTATCGAACGCTTTACGTACATCTAAAGCCAATAACATGGCATGATAACCCCCCACCTTAGAACGATGAATAAGATTAGCAATCTTCCTAATATTATCACCGGCCTGACGCTGAGGCATAAAGCCTACCTGTTCTTTAGAGATGAGGACATTGATAAACCCATTAAGACGAGCCGCTAACACCTTCACCAGAATCTTAACGTCCACATTTAATAAAGAAATAGGCCTGTAATTAGACCATAACGAGTCGTCTGTATTGGGTTTGGGAATCATACTTACGGCAGCTGTAAGCGAATCCGCACTCCAGACTGCACCCTCCCTCAAAGCATTGAAGGCTGTCGTCAAATGAGGGGCCAATATCTGACTAAATTTTTTATAATATACTGTTGAAAAACCATCCGGTCCTGGCTGTTTACCTACCTTCAAGGACGTTATGGCTTCCAACACCTCACCCGCCTCAATGGGTCTATCAATGAGTTCCCTGGCACCAGGGGGAAGAGAAGGCAAACCAATCTGAGCAAACAGTTCCTCAGCTTTATTGATATTCAAATCCGATTTAGACTTATATAATCCCTCGAGATGCTTAGAAAAAGTAGCCACTACCTTTGCTGGATCACTAGACAAAGAGCCCGAGAGAGTCTTAATGCACATCGGTTTAGGTTTCAGTACTATTCCCCTAAGTCTTTTAGCAAGAGGAGTGTTGGGCTTGTTGCTTGTACAGTACCAACGAAACTTAGATCTATTTAATTGGCCAGCAGCCTCGCCAGACAAACATAAGTTAAGCTGGTTAGTAGCTTGATTAAGGCGAATCCTATTCTGTTTAGTGGGCCTATTTTTAAAGTCCTGAGAGGCTGAATTAAAGGCTTTAGTTAACAACAGGAGCTTCTCTTTATAAAATGCCTTACGTCTAGCTGATTCCTGCATCAATATCCCTCTGATCACGACCTTGTGGGCCTCCCAGAGCATGACATTGGAGCTGACCAAGCCCGTGTTGAGACGAAAATATTCCAGAATCTCGGTGCGAAGCCGTTCAATGAGAATCTCGTCAGCCAACATTGGCTCATACAGCTTCCAGGACTTCTGGGTACTACTCTGGGAAAGAGACAGAAGATCGATTGACACCAAATCGTGATCAGACCAGGATATTGGAACAATATTCGCTTGAGAAAGCTGGGGGAGGGCAGATTGCTGCATGAAAATATGATCAATCCTAGTAGCCAACTTGTGGGGGCATGAATAGTGAGTGAAATCACGTTTGGTTGGGTGAATCTCTCTCCAGGCATCGATCAAATGATATTGGCCTAACAGTGCCTGAAACGTTTTCCCAGAGGTTCTATTCTTAACCCTTGGAGAAGAATCGTCATCTGATCGCCTATCCAGGGATTGGTGAAGAATCAGGTTAGAGTCCCCGGCCACAATAAGGAGACCTTTCTCAACTTGCTGAAGTTTCTTCAAAAACACCTCAAAAAATGCAATCTGGTTTTGGTTAGGGGCATAATAGGTTGCAATCGTTACTGGATGATCCTGGATCTTACCTATTAAAATTAAATAACGACCCTGGGTGTCACGTACTAGGTGCTCTAGAGAAAAGGGAGTTGAGCGCTTAAACGCAATCAAAACTCCCCGCTGCTTGGTATGGGCAGAGGAGGAATAAAATATAGGGTAATCCGCACTAAGGAATTTAGGGGAATTACGTTTAATATAATGCGTTTCCTGAAGACATACAATGTCCGCTCGGAGCGACCGCATTTGCCTAAACGCTTTTACTCTCTTCTGAGGAGCGTTCAAACCCTGGACATTTAAAGAAACTAATCTAGTCGCCATCGTCACTTACAAGTCGAACCATCACGCTAAAGAGCTCAGAAACCCATGAAGAAAACAGAAAAAAACAGAAAAGAGACAGGATAAGAAAAGACAAAAAAAAACAGGACAACAAAAAAAACTCACTATGAAGGAGAAAACACCTTCCAATCAAAAAATTCCCAAAATGGCAGCCTATAAGGCTGCCCTTAAGGGAAAAGAGTAACAAAATAAGGTGGTCGACAGTGAGGAGCCCCATCACTGAACAACACACCACCTACTCCGCCAAAAGGCGCGAGTTTTGTGCTTCCGTTCCTACTGGAAAACCAGTAAGAAGAGAAGCTTGGAGTGAGCAAACGACCGACACCAGAGCTCCCGACCCTAAAACGATGAGCATACAGCCCAAATAAAATTAACATAACCTTATTAATAATAACAACAACATTAATAATAACAACAACATTAACATGTGACCCAAGCTATCACAACCTTTAAAAGGCCCTGAAAAAGAAAAATTTGTTACAATAAGGGGGTGGGAAAAATGTAAAACTAGGAAGACAAAGAATTATTCCATACATGATAAAATAATAAGCAAACGAAGAAAATGAAAGGTATCAGAGAAATGGAGGAAAAAAAAAAAAAAAAAAACTTAAACTCCTTTCCACCACATCTCAGATAACTTCTCAAAGAGAATATAGAACCAACAGGGAATAACAGTACCTACAGTCACGGCTGAAGGAAGGTGAGGGGAAGGACCCGTAAGGAAAAAAGAAAACAATCCCAGGGTTACCTACACCTCAACCGTCCTCCGCCAACGGCTTAACAAAACGATGGACCGGCGTTGAACACGCATCTCCCGACATCAGGGATCGTCTCCGAGGTTCTCGCTTCTTCTTGGAAACCGGCGAAAAAGAAAGTGCTCTTTTCTTCTGCGGGGGGGGGGGGGGCAACGTGGAGACTCTCCCGAGATTGCAAATTCACAGACGCCATCAGCCTGTCCAGTTCCAAAGAAGAAGAGGCCTCAAAGCGAGTGCCATTATATTCAAAATAAATCTTAAAGGGGAAACCCCACCTATATCTGATCCCGTGAGATTGTAAAATTTGAAGCGTTGGTTTCATAGCACGTCTTCTCGCTATAGTTTGGGGTGCCAAGTCCGCAAATAGTTGGTAAGCATAGCCTTGAAAACTCAAAGTGTCCTGACCACGAGCTGCTCCCATAAGTTGCTCTTTGGTGCGAAAAAAGTGAAGCTTAACAATAACCTCACGTGGGAGACCATCAGCCCTTTTCTTCTGGAGAGCCCTGTGGATACGATCAAATTCCAGTCTCTCAATTGGAAGTGTGGGGACCAGCTCTTGAAACAAAGCAGTGACCGTTGATTGAAGATCCACAATAGATTCTGGAATTCCTCGGATCCTAATATTGGCCCGTCTAGACCGATTCTCAACATCTTCCAACTTATGAAGAAGTACCAAGTTCTCTCCGCGCAATTCTTCTAATTCCTCTCCCAAAGTGGATATATCCGTTTTCTGAGTCATGGCTTGCTGTTCCAAGTCTCCGACCCTATGGCCCAATTCCTTAATGTCAGCAGCGAGGGTGTTAGAAATCTGAGTAGTAATATTCAGAGACCACTTTTCAAGCGCCCTTTCCAACATTGCTTCATATCTATCAAGAGAAGGGGAGTGAGACTTTGGCGAGGAACCATGTAAGGATTCATCCATCCAGGATTCATCTTCTGGGAGGAGAGCAGACGTATTATGGGGATCGCTCTGGGATACATTAGGGTCAGACATTGCGGAAATCGAGAAGGCAGATTGCAGTGCTAAAAATTCAAGAAATAGAAACCCATGAAGCTTATAGTAAAAAGGGATCGGGCACCAGAAATATAGGTTTGATATATAAAAAGGCAGAGGCCCTTTAGGAAAAATAGAAAACTTGCAGGTGCAGTAGCTTATAGGTCTTCTGAGGATGGGAACCTTTATATGTACTGAGCGCTGGTTGTTAACTGAGACAGAGCAGGATTAAATGCAGATCACACTACACCAGCCCTTTAAATGATGATTTATGTCCAGTAAATGTTGCTGACTGCAAAGGCAAAGCGGGGAAGGGCAGCAGAACTAGTATCCCACAGGCAGCTGAATGGGGGCCACGCAGGAAAAGGGAAAATAGCAATATATGGCCAAATACCTCTGAAGAACAGGACCTTAGCAAGGGAGACACAGCTACTGCCAGCAGCAGCAAGATGGCGCCTGAGCCGTCAGCTCAGCAGCGCAAGTCAGCAGGAAGGGGCCTCCACTCACCACCCCCAAATGCTCCAAGATTCGGCAGGAAGGATCCCCGGGTGTACTCAACCTGCACCAGCCTAAAACCGCCAGGTCCCAATCGCGCAGGGGGTCAGGAAATGCCGATGTCTGCGGAGCCGCCGAATCAGCCTCTCATCGCGGCTCCACGCGCATGCGCACTACAAACAGTCTCTTTTAACAACATTCTCCTCTTTCCAAGTCAGGAGAAACATTAGATAACAGATTCCACTTGAAACGGAGGCCCTTATTTATCAAGGGATAGTGCCAGGTAGCGAATGGTGAGCGAACGGTAATGACGGTCGCCGCCACGAGAACGCCGGCTCCCCTCCGCAATCACACATTTATCAAGCCGATCCTGCTTAGCGACTGACAGAGCGCCAGATAGCGAATCATTCATCATTATTCCAGCCTCACCCCACAGCGCCAGCAAGCGACCTTGAACAGCGACAGGTATGACCTCTCGCTACCTGGCGCTCTCCAATGCATTTCAATGGAGCAATCTTTAAATATTCTTAATTAATTGCTATTATTTTTTTTTTTTTTAAATGTCAAAAATTCTGTGACCACTTCTGCAATGTTAGATATTTTTTTTAAGGTTAAAAAAAAAAAAAAAAAAATTGTGCAGAATTGATATTACAGGTCTGATATTAATGTATTCATATTACAAAATGTTTTGAAAAACATGTTTTTTTTTTTCCAAAAATTAGGTTGTTTGGGGGTTAAAAAACTACTTTTAACCCATCGCCGCCAGCGCTCTGGGGTTTAAACAAGCATTTCACAGCGCGAGAATTTTTTGAGCGTGATTTGTTAATGAATATGCTGGGAGCCGTTCGCTATGGCCATTCGCTGTCATGCGCTCCCATACAGCGCGGAACCTGTCAAACAGCGACTCCTAACCCCGTATTCAACATTACCGCACACCGACTGAGTCGCTGTCAAAAGCCGAACAACGGGCAAGCATAGCGAATACTAGCGTGCGCTGTGAAAATACCGCTACTGTCGCTCATCTGTCGCTACCTGGCGCTATTAATGAATCGGCCTCTTAGTCATTACATTTCACTTCTCTGTATGCAGCACAACCGAATTGCAGTATATGCAGGCTCCTTAAGTTCTAGGCTGCTTCCTTTACTCAAGCACTCAATCTTCACACAGAATGGATCCTTGTATTTGCAGTGTCTATATATATATCAGTTCAGTATAAGTAGTTCATAATAGCCTGGCTTACACTATTTAAATTTACAGTACTCAACTCCTGGCTGCAACAACTGAATGCACTTTAACCAAGTCTGCAGATACGTTTCAAAATTCTAGGAGAGAGTCTAAGAGAGACGTAATGTATATTTTCCATAATGAGCACATGGGCCCACACCTCCACAAGCTGTGTGCGATCCACTCTCGCTCTACCGCAATGCAGCTGTATTATTTGTATTCACGACTCCGCACAACACTTCAGCAGGTAGAAGATGCCCTCTGGGTTCCTTGCGAGAGATCAGCAAATTCTTCTTCAGACACAGGAGACCTGATCCTTGCTTCCAGCCCAAGGACAAGTCCAGACAGAATCTCCCAGTCACATGCTTCTTTTCTGCTCCTGCCTCACATCCTTTCTCATTCTCAAGCATGCTGGGATATGTAGTTTAATGTGCTTTTGCTGGGGAATAGGCCATTCGATCTAAGTTTTTATGGTTAAAAGGGGCCTGGGCAGGGGCGGACTGGCCATAGGGGGACCGGGGCAAATGCGCGGTGGGCTACACTATGGCACAGTTTGGGCTGCTACCTTTATTAACACCCCCAATCCTTGCCTCCACCCAGCCCCCCATCCCCTTCCGCAGTCTACCCAATCACCCAAGCAACCACAGCCCATGCCCTCCCCCTAACAATTTAGCCTCAGCCTTGGAGCACACTGGTTGACTGGCCAGGAAGCAGCAGAGATACCACTGGTTGGTCATGGGCAGGCCAGGTGCTGGTAAAATCCCGGGCTGATTTCTGGTCCCAGTCCACCACTGGGCCTGGGGAATTCCTTCTGCGATCCCTGGGGACACAATATGACTTCAGTATCACTGATCCCTTGAATCCAATGATCCCATTTGCTTTACCAAATTTGTAACTATTACAAAACATCATCCCCTTTTGTATACAGAATGTTAAATAAGCCTGGTGGGAAGCAGTCACAACAATACAGGCTTGCTGTCTATTGTGGAAATGTCATGTTTTTCAGAAGCAGCTAAAATGGCACAATTAAGCATTAGTTGGATGAGATGACATTTAGAAGTAGTAGAAATAGCTGTACGGGTCAGGGATTCTGTGTCACTTGACAAAGGAAAAAGCAATTAAACAATGCTAACCAAAAAAGTGGGACTGGAATGGCTAATTGTAGTCTATAAGAGAATGACACTGAGCACCTGATGTTATGTTGCGCTGTAGGGAACACAGAGCAGTGCTAACAAAGCACCCAGCGCTCCTGATACATGAAATGCTACATGGCGCTAGGAGAGGCGCTTAACAGTATTTTGCATCATAAATATGACTTACTGGTGCTGCTCACTAAAAACACCTGCCACTAGGTGGCGTTACCACAACTAGTTTTGCAAATCTGACATGGGTCTCTTTTGTGGTAATAACTTTGGAACGTCGCCACATGTCCCAATAATTCTGAAATTGTTTTCTCGTGACACATTGTACTATGTTTGAGGTAAATTTAGGCTGATATAATTTGCTTTTTTTTGGAAGAAATGTGACAAACAAAATGAAAAATGACTACATTTTTAACATTTAAATAAAAGCTTGCCCTTTAAACCACACATTTTTTTTGTAAGTTTTTATTTATGCTTTTCAAATTACACATATAAGTGAATAGTAACAATTACAATTACAACTACAGTAACAATTGCATTGCAAGCACTCAACAACTGAACAGACGGACACCATACACTCATTCACACCACATTCATCCACACTCTCACCTGCTTATTCAGAGTTTAACTGAGGAATGAGGAATACGTTGCAGCCCTGGAGGGCGAGCAAAGGGTAGCCCCTGGTCAGTAGCGGAGCCTGGGGTGTTAAGCTACATCCCCCAAACTCGCTCAAACTGGTCAGGGCATCCTCTGGCTAGGTAGATCATCTTATATAGTACATCCTAAGAGGCTGGATTTGTTTGGGTGCCTCCAGTTTAAAAGAATGCATTTCCTCACATAAAACATTAAAAGGCGTAACAGAGTTTTCTGTGGGCCAACATGGGTTCGGTCACACTCAATAAGCACAAGGTTGCTGACTTCCTCACTGGTAAGCCCATGGAGGTAGATATGAAACTGGAGAACCCCTCCCAAAATTACCGAGATTATCGGACATTCCCCGATCATATGGAGCAGAGTGCCAGTCCCAATCCCACACCTAGGGCAAAGATCATCCTCCACCAGGCCCATCCTTTTCATTCTAACCAGGGTCAGATAGGCCTGGTGAAGCCACTTAGCCTGGATCAGTCTGTCCCTAGCGTCTATCTCAAACCACACATTCTAACTATAAAAAATATAAATAACATTTACCACATGGCTTCTTTATATTGGCATCATTTTTGAAACATCATTTTATATTTGAAGGTATATCATTTTATCAGCAATTTTTCAATTTGTAACAAAACTTATGAAATCTGTTTTTTTTGGACCACTGAACGTTTGATTTGTTATAAGTTTGTTTGTTTTGTTGTATAACCCCACCCACACAAGACTCTATTTTAAAGACTGCACGCCTCAAAGTATTAAAAACTACTATCAAGATATTTGTTAACCTGTTAGGTGCCTTACGGTAGTTAATGCAATGTGGAATAAAATATTTAAAAAAGTATTTTTCCACTAAAATATTGCTTTAGCATCAATTATTTTTTTTCACAAGCTACTAGGAGAGAATGGAAAGCAAATGGGTTCAACTATTAGACACTCTTCTAAAACAGACAATACCACCCAAAAGCATAAGCAGAAATTCAATGGAATCATACCTTATTGTCCAGTTAGGAAGGAGGCAGAGATTTGACCCTACTTGGTTCATAGTGGTGCTTCTACTAAGGGACAGGTCATTCAGGATTCACATTGAAGCAAAAAATTACCCCAGTAAGCCGTAGGCTAAATAAACAATACCCAATACATTGCTACACAAATATTACACATATCCTGTGTTAGTGATAGGCCAACATTTTTCTCTTGATTTTTTTATATAGCTACTTTTGTGACCCCACAGCATAAAACTGTGAATCCCTCACCCATGTAAAAAAACAAATACCATCGATATATTTTGTATCTGTTGAGATAATGTTAATGTCTGTCTCCAAACCCCCCAGATTTCCCACTTAACTCACCTTTCTGCCCTTCCCACGACGCATGCATGGATGCTTGTCTGATCAGCGCTTTATGCAGTGCATACTTTATACTGTCCACTGTAAGGAACAGTTTTCCACGAGGTCAGATATTGAAATGTCCGCACACATACAGTAAACACCAATATAGTGTATAAACAATTTGTATAGCAACAACTTACAAATGGGGGTGAAGCCACCCTTTAACCCTTTAAGTGCCAGCCTACCTGGAGTTTTTGTCACACTCTGTTGCCAGACCATTTTGCACTATTTTGCACTCCCCATGTTCAAATGTGATTTTTGAAGGGATTTCCAGGGATTTCCCAGGAAAATGATATATTGTTTTTTTCAGCAGAGTCTGAGCTTTAACATGAAATGTCTTGTTTGTCATTTTTTAGGTGTATTCTCAATATTTTTTGGCGAAATATGTGCAAAAAAATTAAAAAAATCAATTTTTTACAATTTGTAGTGTTTTTTTGTAATAAAAAATGTAAGTTTGTCAATAAAATCTTATTGCGTGTGAAACCCCAATTTCTCACAGTTACAGCGGTACCACATATGTATAGGTAGACACCCTTTCCTGCCCAGGAGACTCCCCCAAACTGAAACAGAGCTTTAGGGGATTTTCAGAAAAAATACAACTGTGATATACGCTATGCGCACCTTGCAGTTTTTCCAGAAAAACAACCCTTTACATTTGAAATACCCCCCACAAACTATATATTCTCTGGAAGTACACACCTCAGGCTTTCTAGGCGTACCAGGCTTGTTGATGTGGCCACAGTTTTCTAGAAGTAATCCCTCAATGTATTCTTTGGTTGCAAAGAGTTTCCCTAAAAAAAGGATAAAAAAGCAGAATCAAAGCCACATTTTCCTGAAAAACTATATACAAACAAGAAAAAACAAGTATAATCTGAAAAAGCAACATCCCCCGAACAGAACGATACCCAACATGCATAGGTTCTGTCAAGGGAAGAGTTGCCAAACACCCCAAAGTAAAGCATGAGCATAACGGTAATTTTTCTTGAAAATTTCAGCTCTGCAGACAAAGTGCACACCTTGCGATTTTTCAACCAAAACAACCCTTTACATTTGGAATATCCCCCATAAACCATATATTCCCTGAAAGTACACATGTTAAGCTTTCTAAGCGTACCCAGCTTGTTGTAGTGGGCTCATCTTTCTGGAATTAATCCCTCAAAAAACTCTTTGGTTGCGCAGAGTTTCCCTAAAAAATGTATAAAAAAGCTGAATAAAAAACACCTTTTCCTAAAATATAAATATGCAAACAAGAAAAAACAAGCTAAATCTGAAAGCGCAAGGTCCCCCGAACAGAACAATACCCAACATGCAGAGGTACTATTAACCCTTTTAATTGCCAGCCTACTTGAGATTTTGTCACCCTCTGTTGACAGGTCATTTTTCCCCATTTTGCGCCATGTTTTGCGCCATGTTTTGCGTCATTTTTGCTGGAATTTTCAGGAAAATTATATATATATTTTTTGCAGCAGAGTTTAGGCTTTAACATGAAATGTCTTGTTTGTAAATTTTATTTATTATTAATTTTATTTATTATTAAGTAAAAAAAAAATAAAAATTTTTTTTAGAAAATTGCCTCCTTTATTTTAAATAAAAAAATGTATTTGATTAGGGAAAGCCATATTGCATGTGAAAGCCCCATTTCTACCGATTAGAACGGTACCACATATTTATCGGTAGCCCCCTGTTCCTGCCCAGGAGACCCCTCTAACTGAAACAAGTAATTTTTAACATTTACAAATAAAATACAACTACCATCCACACTACAAAGGGTTAAATCGAGAAAAAAAAAATGACATAGGGTCCCCCCTCCCGGGAGGGGGGGGCGGGGGCATTTTTTTGGGGGATTTTTTAAGGGTTAAAAATCCTTAAAAAAAAAAAATGACATGGGCCCCCCTTACCCAAAGTAACCAGCCCGGGACCAGCTATGTAGGGCTTGTAGGAACGGGGCGCAGGGGCCAGCTTTTGTGGCCCCTGGCCCTGCAGGCTACAAGCCCACATAGCCAGTGGGCCCGGGCTCTTCTGCCCCCCCCCCTGGGCTTTGGGGAGGCAGGTAATGGGGGTGCCGGGGGTTAATGGCAAGTCACCGGCTAGCGCAGGTGACTTGCCACCTCCCCCAGCCTTGTGAACTGGTATAGGGGTCATGGACCCCTTACCAGTTCACAAGGGGTTAAATGTAAAAAAAAAACACAGACACACAAAGAGAAAAAATATTTTATTATTATTATTATTTTTTTTAATACTTACCTCCCATCCATAGTGGAGCACTCTTTCAGCCTTTTATAGCTGCTGGATGACAGAAAACAAAAGGGTTAATTAAAAAAAAAATGACATAGGGTTCCCCCTCCTAGGGGGGGGGGACCCCATTTTTTTTTGGAATTTTAAGGGTTAAAAACCCTTAAAAATCCCCCAAAAAAATGACGTAGGGTCCCCCCTACCCAGCATTACCGACCCGGGCCAGCTATGGGGGCTTGTAGAACAGGGCGCAGGGGCCAGCGTTGGTGGCCCCTGGCCCTGCAGGCTACCAGCCCACATAGCCACTAAGTGGCCCGGGCCCTTCTGCCCCCCCCCCCCCTGGCCGTTGGGGAGGCAGGTAATGGGGGGCTGGGGGTTATGGCAAGTCACCCGCTTGCCGCAGGTGACCTGCCATACCCAGAGCCTTGTGAACTGGTATAAGGGGTCTCATGGACCCCTTACCAGTTCACAAAGGGTTAAATAAAAAAACACCACACAAAAGTATTTTATTTAAAAAAAAAAAAAATTTTTTTACTGTACTTACCTCCTGTAAGCTCCTTTGTCCCGCGCCGCTCTGCTGACAGATGCCGGTGATCGGCATCCAGAGAAGGGGGAGGCAAGAGATCAGAGGATCTCCTGCCACCTCCTTCCCCGTTGCCGATCACCGGCATCTGACAGCTGAAAGAGCTGACGCCGGTGATCGGGGCTGGGATGACGTCATAGCCCCGCCCCCAAAAGGGGCGGGGCTTGGCACGGAGACGGGCCGGGATGACGTCATAGCTTAGCGGCAAGATGGCGGCCGCCATCGAGGAGGAGAGAGGAGAGAGCCTCCCGGGCTCTCTCCTGAAGATCGGTAAGTCCTGGGGGGCGATCGGAGGCCCCCCAGGTGAAGAGGAGGGACAGCGGGAGCCAGCGCACACACAGGTAAGTGAATGTCATTTTTATTATTTTTTTTTTTACAGTTATCAGCTGCTGCTGCAGAAGCGGGGGGGGGGCGGCCTATTCCGGGGGCTCTCCTGGAGCCATCCGACCCCCCACGGGGGATCGGATGGCACCAAATTAAAGAGGAGACCCGGCCGGATCCAACGAGGGGTCAGGTGAGTAATTTTTTTTTTTTTTTGCCCACTAGCAGGGGTAAATGCCAGGCACGTAAATTTTACGTGGCTGGCACTTAAGTGACGGAGAGGCAACCACGTAAATTTTACGTGGCTGGCATTTAAAGGGTTAAAACTAGGCTGGATAAGTGAGTAGGCTAAGGCTAATTATGGTCTTCACACACTAAATATGTTGTTGAGTGTTGCCAAGTGACCGAAAGGAGAGGTGAGATAGAGGAATAAAGCTATCTACTGCTAAATCTTATATTTTGGCATTGCCTAAGACAAAGTTTAAAGTGTATTTTCATTTTGGTTATATTCAATATTTCAATATAATCTACATTTTATGCTGCACCAACTTACTATTGTCTTTATGCAGCAACATAACGCCTATATTCAGCTTCAACACACACACACCTATGTGTTCTAAAGGTACAGTCATGTGAATGCTGTGATTTATGATTATGATGTTACCATTTTTCTATTTCAGCACTCCGACCATGCATGTATTCAGTCCATCACACTTGTACTTGATGAGGATATAAATAAACAAGTAACCATTATGAGGAATGGGGATGTCCACTTTGGTCCTAACCAAGGTTTCATCCTAAATGGTAAATAATAATGATAGAATTATGTACACCAATTTCTTTTCTGCTCAGAATATAAGATAGACGCAATCCACAAAAGTGTATAATACATGATTGATAGTTATTGCAAGAATCCATACAAACTGGAATTATATAGATCTATATGTAGAACGTCATATTGAGGTCTTTCAGATTTATTCAGCATATACTGAGCAGGGAGCATTAATAAATATATATATTTGACGGAAATCTGGCACGTGCAAGTGTCATGTATCAAGCTTTGTACGTTTAGAGAGCCAGCAACTTCTGTTTGACTATACTTTTCAACTTCTGAGTAATTGGCACCCTAATTATAACTACATTTTAGTATGACTTAGGATCCTGTGGTGCCATGGGTAACTTAAATCCATACTTAGCATTCTCTGTCCCTACCTGCTGGCACAGTCCAGCGTGGAGACTTTGCATGCAGAACTATTATATAGTTGTCTTCTCTCTCTCCACACTGCAGACCAAAATCTTCTGAACTTTTGAAATCAAATCAGTCCTTATGATGCTCCCCTCTTAGGGTGTAGAGCTTGAAATGAATATTTTCACTTACAGAATTATTTTGCTGTTTGCCTCCCTGTTGCCCCCAAGATGTACCGTGGGAGTTTGTACAATGTTCCAAGCCCGATCCTGCACATGTGTCATGGCTTTTCCTTGAGAAGACTGATGAGCCCTAATAGCTTCGGCCAGGGAAATGCTAAGGGTTTGAGCCCTTTTGCCTGATTGTGGGCACTGGGTATTCCATAGGTGTTGGGGAATGCAATGGCCCCAGGGGTCATTATGATCATAAGATTGCTTTAAAATGAAAAGAGAACTAAAAAGTGGGCAGACTTGATCCACCCTATAAGCTTCTCTTATCATTTCCTATTGCTGGTCACACACATTATAATTCGATTGGATGGTCTTACTGGGAAATTGTGGCCCTAACTGAAGGATGTATTGAAATTGTATTCAGGGCTGTTACGTGAAACCATTTGCTAGGATTGTGTGTATAATAGTTGTACAGTGTAACTAAACCTTTGTAGATTAGGATCTGACTGACTGAAGTTTGAGCTAATTGTGGATATGTTATCACATCCCTAGATGTACAACTACATTTTTACATAGCTCTTAGCCCGTCAGTAATTCACACAACTGTAATATATGTAATATACATTTTCTAAATCTAAATTTTTCTAACAGACATTTGATGATCTATTGTTCCACATGCTCACATATATCTAAACTCTGCAGCTGAGAGAGAAATTTGTGTTGATGTATGTCGCTCATCCACAGGTGACATCGAAGTTCGGAATTTGTCTTCAATGTTTGTCCAGCTGAAGACCAAGTCTGGGATAAGAATTCAGTTTGCCAAAGGAGGGGACAGGCTTTATATTCAGGCCAGCAGTGCATGGAAGAGAAGAACACTGGGCTTATGTGGAACATTTAATGGGAATCTAAGAGATGACTTTCTGTAAGACATTTGCCTTTTATATAAAACATTCACTTTAGACCGTAACAACACCCATTTTTTGTTCTGAGCGCAGGGGGGCATCCCGATTGCAGATGCCCACTCTGTGTTAACAGCTAATAGGAGAAATCCTCGTCCCCCTGGAGAAATCCAGTACTTTGATTAGCCAGTGGGGTCACATGGTTTAAGATATAGTTTTTTCGCTCTACTACTTAAAGTGGACCTCCACTAAATAAAGTTTAGAAATTTGCTCCCCTAAATCCTCCTTTGAAGATCAGTGGTATATGCTGTTTTAGAGGGCTTAAAGCCATGTAGATATTGTGGAATAGCTGCACTCCTAGAATTACATTGGGTGGTCATCTTGGATTACACCCGAGAGCACATAAGCATGGATGGGGATAGGGGAGAACCTTTTCTAGCACACAGACACACTGTAGATGAGCTGGGAGCTTCCTTAGGATTATCCCAATCAGCCAGAGAGTGATTTTAACTGTTTCCACACAGAACTTCTCTAGCTGGCTGCATTGATGTAGCATTGATGCAGCATAGCTGCAGTGTCCCTGTGTGATATTGTTTCTGCACATAGGGCAGGCTGTCTGGAGTTTGGGATTTTTCTATAAGCAGCCCTCACCAAACTGAGATAGATATTTACCCCAGAAAAGGGATCAGCGTGTCTCTCACGTCACACACACACACACACACACACACACACACACACACGCACTCTAAATCAACAGCTGCTGGAGGGGAGGAGTGTAACTATGTATCAATGTAAATCTATGGCCTGGGCTGCCACTGAGTTGTTTACAATGTTGATACAATGTTTTAAGATCTTTGTGAGCAGTGCTGAGTCATTATGGTTGATGGCATTTTACTTTTGTCTAGAAGTAAAGCATTATTTCAAAAAGATTCAGGGGAATTTTGACTATAGGACTGTTTTTTCAGAAGCAAAATTGTGGCAAGATAGCCGGCCCTATGCAGTTCATTAGCATAGAATCTGCCTGCTATTCCACAACATCTGCATGGAGATAAGCCCTGTTAAATAGTTGACATCACTGATTGCAAGAGATGGGGTTTAGGGAAGCAATTTGCTAAACTTTGAAGTTTTTGACTGGAGATCCACTTTAAACCTGCACTGACCCTGGAACTTAATGTTTTTACCTGCCCTCTGTACCCAACGTGTGGCAGCAGGGAACATGCAATACACCTCCCATTGAGCTTTATATGAGTGTATGTCATGATGGGTGTGAACCAATGTGAGTACCAGAAGTGAAAGTGCTGAAAAGTGATTGCCTCTCACTGCATTTGGGCCCACCCTGCCGGACCGACCACAGATACTAAAGGAATGGATGACGAGGAGAGAATATTTAAAACAAAACTACACCTAAAATCTATCACCAGAAACTAATTTTATGCAAACCACTATTCCAACAAGAATCTACAGCATGTGCGCAGTTGAAATATCTAGAAACCTACATTTAGGTTCAAGGAAAGATAAAGACAGAAAGTCTTTTCAATCAAAATGACCAAATTCCAGGACATTGTTATAATGATGTCATTGCCCTTCTTTGCATTTCCTACAATGAACCATTTATTATGCATCAGTGGATTTAGTCCACTGATGATCAGTGAATCTTATTTTCTTTGCAGGCAGTGGGTACTGCTTAAACCACAACAAAACCCAGTATTTTCACTTGGGATTTTGTTTCATGCCCCCCTGGGCGTCCTACATTGGGATACCCTACTTTGTGAAACTCCCGGCATCACCGCATTCAGACCTCTTACTGGTCTAACAGCACCTACGCGGGCTCCCATCCAATCAGAACCGCCTGCTGAAGTGACGGAATTCAGCGAGCGGCTCTGATTCGAGTAATTGGGGAGCGAGAGAGGCCGCATCCCCTGCTGCACCGCGCTCGTGCCCCATCTGACTGGCTAGGGCAGGAATGCGGTGATGCAGCGCTCTCACTTCCCATAGTAAACAATCAGAGCCGCCTTGCCGAATTAGGTCAGTTCAGCGGCGGCTCTGATTAGACTGGGGAAAAGTGAGTGACTACCTGTGCCCTGGGGGATGTCACACAGCAGGGCACTGGGGAAAGCCAGCGGCTGGCCCTAGAATCTTTTAGATATATAGTGTAAAAAGTTTAAAAATTGCTTGAGGTGAAAACATATCTAGATAGGCTGGCACGGAAAAGGTTAAAAGAATGCTACTTTCAAAACCCTGGTCTTCTTTCTTCCAGTAAAAGAAAGAACAAGCCTGCCTGGAATTCTTTTGCTGCAATGCAAAATAAACCCCTCTTCTTGTTATCTAGCATATTTTTGTGGATTTGTAATCCTGGACCAATTTTTCACTGTAGAGCTACGTTAGGGTTGATCAGTACTTCTAGATGCTTCTTAGTTCTGTTGTCCCCATTTTTTCCACCATTTTGTATGGGTGAAATTGATATTAGCAGGACCTCAGTCTGTAATTTAAAGTGGAACAAAACCCTGCTTGACAGCTAAAAGATTTCAGGGCTTGCCTTTCCTCAGGGCATCCCTAACTTCTCTGCTGTATGAAACCCCCCGGATTGGCAGTAATAGCTTTTCCTGGCCCAGCAACGCTTGTGCGGCCTCTCCTCCAATCAGAGCGGTTTTCCGTGCCTATGTCATTCGGCACTGATTTTTTGCAATGGGAAGCACAAGCGGCCGCATCCCTTGCATCTTTGAGCTGTGCTAACGCTCTCACACTGTGATGGGAGCACACGCGCTGCTGGCGATGCGCCTCCCTTTTGCATGCTATCAGAAAGGTTTGCTGCAGAATGACATAAGCATAGCAAATGGCTCAGATTGGCTAAGAGCCCATGTGCTGTAGGACCAGGGAAATGTAAGCTTCTATGACCGATCTGGGGGGGTTTCATACAGCGGGGAGTCCCAAATCAGAAATAAACCTAGGATAGTCAAAATCCCGGGTTTTGTTCCAGTTTAACAAAATGCTGTTTTGCATAAAGGAAATAAAATGGTTCTAATATAATATTATGTCCGATTTATACAGCCAATTCTATATCAGTATTTAATACATGTCTTTCTTTTTACTAGTTCTCCAGCAGGAATGATTGAAGGGACCCCACAGCTTCATGCCAATGCCTGGAAAATATCATCGGCCTGTTTAACACCAGTAAACATTCCTGTAGTAGACCCATGTGACACTAACTTTCAAAATGGTAAATCATGCTGTTGGCATGTTCTTATATCTACTTTAATTACATGTTGTGTCCATTGTTATTGCTGTAAAAGTATCTAAAACACCAAATATCAAGTTGCGAAATCTCAATCGCAGCCAAAGATAAATGTGACTTATACTATTCACATCTATAAGAAAAACTGTCAAAAATCACCTTTTTGTTCACATCGATGCCAAAGTTGGCCAAATTAATAAATTAATGTTATATTTTCAGGTAACTTTAATGATATTTCAGTAGCCAGCACTTATAAGATCTTCCGCATAATAAAATCAACAAATATAGCATGCGGATAGATTAGAGTAGTGTACATTGGTACTGTTAAATCCAGAATAAGGACCAATAAGTACACAAACAGGCACTGACACAAGCTGGCCTAGTGCACCAATGCAAGCTGATTATTTAAAATTGGACATTTAGACTAGCAGCACCATTCAATGCATGCATATAGAAAAAAAAAAGATAAATCGGGTTTAAAATATCATTCTTTTTTTTCTTTGTGGGGTATATTGTGGGTTACAGCATATAGATTGTCTACTGACAATGAAAGTAATTGGCAGTTTTCTCTCCTAAAAATAGCACTTTTTTCCACCTGATACTGAATCGACCCTAAGAGCCTAAATTTTGAAGTTTGCCATTTTTGGCCCAATTTGCGTCATTTCATGTCAAAATTTTACATGTTAAATAATCAGTTTTAATTGAAGCACTAAGTATTGATCAGCCTTATGCTGATTAAAACAGCGCTTCTGTGTTCCATCAACTTATAGGCACCGCCCGCCATATTTACTAATTTTAAACACGCAGGAGAGATTGGCGCTCTGTTTAATAGGCACTGGTCGGTGTTTCTTCGTTCCAGTCACAGATTGTCACCCACTCTCTCACTGTCCCCTGGTCTGTCCGGCACCTCTCTTCACAGAAATCCACAACACCTGGCTGGGTTCCCAGCATCTCATTCCCTGCCGCAGGGAGGGGCTTTTTATACTGTCATAAGCCGGAGAGATTGGCGGAGGCTGGGTGTGATGGGCTATGTGGGATGGTCTACCCCTTGGTCTACCAGCCCCACATAGCTGGTACCCGGGCTGGTTTTACTGAATAGAGGGGACCTCATGATGTTTTATTTTTTTTTAAGTTTCAAGAGTTAAGCCTTTACAAAATAAAACAAAAATACATAGGGTCCCCCTTTCCAGGAGTGG
Source organism: Gastrophryne carolinensis (assembly GCA_027917425.1). Taxonomy (NCBI): domain Eukaryota; kingdom Metazoa; phylum Chordata; class Amphibia; order Anura; family Microhylidae; genus Gastrophryne; species Gastrophryne carolinensis. The sequence goes on along the minus strand of CM051238.1, from coordinate 149,627,772 downwards.
GGAACCCCACACCGTTTTTTAATTTTGAAAAGAATTGAACCCTTCAAAACAAAACAAAAAAACAGCATGGGGTCCCCCCTATCCAGTAAAACCAGCCTGAGAACCAAGGCTACTAGCCCGCATAGCCCACAGGACGCAGGCTCTTCTGCCCCCCCAGGCTTTGGGGAGGCAGGTAATGGGGCGGGTGTTGGGGGGTTATGTGACTGGCCAGACCCTCATGCCTTGTGAACCAGTATAGGGGTCTCGTGAACCCCTTACAGGTTCACAAAGAGTTAAATGTAAAGAAACACACTGACACAAAAGAAAAATGTTATTATTTTTACTTCTTCCCCCCATACTTTTAATCTAATTCACCTCTGGTCTCTGCAGAAAATCTAAGGGGTGTCACTTGTCGATCCGCCCCTTGTTTTCACTGACAGCCGGAGAGATCGCCAGGGGCTCTCTGGCCTCTGACAGCTCAGCTCCCTGCCACAGCGAGGGGCTTCTATATTAGTGTGTCACAGGTCACTCCAAGTGTAAAAGTCCCTCCATACGGTGGGGAGCGAGATGCCCAAGAGTGCAACTTGGGCCGATCGATTTCTGTGAAGGGCGACTTAGGAAACTGCTGGGGGGATGAGGACATCGCCTGGCACTGGAGTGGGGATGGAGTTAAGCTTATTTTTTTTTTTTATTTCTCTCATATTTCACTCCAGGGTGTCAGTAAATCTGATATGAATGGGTTAACTCTTGACCAAAGGGCAAGAGTTCAAGATAAAAAGGTGTGGTTCCTCCCGGCCTATATATACTTCCGGCTGCTCCCTGTCACCAAATTTTTCCTTATATAGGTTTTTATTCGTGAAGTGGGAGATATAACCCTATTGGTCTTCCAGGCCCTCACGGTCCCGCTGATCCTGTGGACACCCCTATGTCTCCGGAATTCAGTTAAACAGTGCGGATCAGGGTTATTTAAGGGTAGGCGCCAAGGGTCCTGTGGGCGCTGTGGGGTGTCACTTTATTTTTAAAAGATGACCCTCAAGGGTTGGAGTTCTTGTCTGAAGGAACAACCAGCCGCAGGTTTTTGGCTGGGGAGCCTGCAGGGGGGGGGGGGGAGGAGGGGGCCAGGTCCCACAGTACTTTATGTGTAGTGCAGTTTATGGCACTTTTTGTTTCACGCGAGTTTGAGTGAGTGAGTTAAAAGCTTGTTTCAGACAAACTTGTCTTTATCACTGCTGTGAACAAAAGGAACTAACTTTATGGTGCATTTAGGCTCCTTTTTAGTTGTTGTGCTCCAAAGCACACATTGGTAAGAAAAAAAAACAGGTGTGATTAGAAAGATTATGAAAAGGAAATTCATAAAATGACGCGACATGTAGAAATACATTTCTTTGACATTATGTTAAGTAAAAAACACTTCAATACAGTTCTTCCCATTGTGTTATATGGAATCTTACAATAGATAAAGGCAAGGGGATCTGCACAATACCCTATAATCATTGGGAGTGGCACCTTTAAAGTTATATAAAGCTCACCTCAAGAACACAGAATCAGAGGGAGGCACTCAAGAAATGTATTAAAAAATATATTTTTTTCCATATCACTACACATAACCACTACACAATTAAAATCCCTTAAAAAACACATAAGGAGACAATACATATAAGACAAACCAACATGGAAGTGTGTAGGCGATGGGGAGAGATAGTGATTAATTTAGTGATATGGAATAAAATATATATTTTTTAATACATTTCTTGAGTGCCTCCCTCTGATTCTGTGTATATGGCATCTTACAAAGCCACTATAAACTGGCTCAGCTTTTCCAAGTGCCGTACTCCGCATACAAAATGGGGCATGTGATAAATATAACGCAGGCTGGCGGAGGCATCAGCTCAGACTGTTTTTCGCTTCTTAAATAGCGCACTGATTTCTGCTGAGATAAAAGCAGTGGTGCTGAGTGATATTTACAGGTGCTGACACTTGATAAATGAGGCTCTAAGGTTCCTTTTTTAACTTTAAGTTTTGGATGTAATTTGTGTTTGCAATGGGGAATTTTCGTACTTGTTGCACAGCTTCTGTTCATGGTGATACTAGAACGTGGTAGGACTTCAAACAGCTGTTAACTTGATAGAGATGACAGGAGATTATTTGCAGTTCAGGACCCAGGAACAGTGCACCAGGCAGATTTCCTCAAATAAAACATATTAATGAAACAACCCAGCTGCTTAGTTTACTCCCTGCTCATTCATCCTCATGCACAAAAAATATAATAATATATATCGGAGCTCCGATGAAAAGGTAAGTGATTCCTGAATTTTTCCTGTGAAGCACTGTCATTAATTTGCCTCTGATGACCACTGTGTGGTGTGATTTGAAATGACCTCATCTGCAGTTTCACTTTCAAATAGAGAAGCAAGCCACTTTATGCGGAGAGCCATGTTGTGTCTTGCTTCTCTATTAAGGTATTTCCAAGTCTCCCCCCGCCCCATACAGCCATTACCTCAAGCCCTATGCTGATGAGGGTCACTGGCCATGCCATGTGTCCAAGAGTAGAAAGTAATTGCTTGTAAATATTAAAATGTATATTCAAGCATTGCATGTGTGTACATTTCTTTCTGGATACTTGAGGTACCACAAGAATATTCTCTGCTCCGATGGGTTGATACCTTTATGATGTCAATATCACTTTGGTCTCATATTACACACCTAGTAACTTCCAGACTTGCTTTTTGAAACACCTGCTGACTGTGGTCCAGAACACTAAGGGTATTATGGTACTCGCTGGAGATTCCAATCTGACAATTAGTCCCAAATTGGACAGACAAAGGACAGGCCAGTCCACGATCTCATCATCCACCACAGACCCAATCCACAAATTTTACTGAGACATAATCTTTGTGACGTCTTGAGAAAAAACGCTGTTTGGGACTTTACATTCTACTCTAATCCACGACGCCTTCTGTAGGATTGATCACATCTTAGGCACCCTACCCACACTTCCGGCTATTTGGAATTCTAAAATTTTTAGTACAACTTGGTCTGATCACAAGCGAGTAATAGCCTCCATCGATCATCTAGTCCCAGCTAGACACTCCTATAATTAAAGACTCAACGACTCTCGATTCTCTTCTCAAGATACCTGCTCCAAAATTCAAAGTGCTCTCCAGGATTACTTTACAGTGAACATCAATTCAGTGACATCTCCTGTTTCCCTATGGGAAGTCAAGAAGGCAACCATGAGAGGTAATATTATTGGTATAGTTTCATTGAAAAAACGGGAAAGGCAAGAAAGTAAAAGTCCTTAATCTGAAATTTGAACGGGCTGAAATACAGTGGAAGATTGTCCTGAGCGCCAAGAATAGGAAACTAGTTGACAAACTGAGATTGGAACTTAATATGTTATATGACCAAGCTGAGAGGAGGCTCCATTGAACAAGCAAAAATTCTATACCAGTAGATATGTTAGCCCAAAGGTCAAAGACCCTACTAAGTGACAACCTATATTATTAGTGCAGACCATAACAAAATTGTCTCTGCATTCCAGGACTTTTTGTTAACTCTGTACTCTGCCCCTTCAAATACTCAAGACATTTTTCAAGCATATTGACCTACCCCAAATTACCCAAGACCGCATAGAACAAATGGACTGCTTTAGTGGCCTATATTTTAAGAGGTTTGCACCAATCCTAGCACCCCACCTGGCAAAGCTCTTTAATGCCCTCTTCAGAGTCTTCATTAGGTCCAAGTACTTAGCGGACATCTGGATGGTTGCCAAACCTAACAGGGACAGTCTCCTAACTTCTAACTACAGACCAATCTCCCTGATCAATATTGATGTTAAGTTGTTGGCTAAGGTGCTCACCACTAGGTTGAACATGTTTGTTGACGTTCTTGTCTATAGAGATGTGGTGGGATTTGTACTGGCTCGTCAGGCTGGGGATAAAATTAGAAGGGTCACACATCTGGTGTCTCACACTCCCCTAATCTAGGAATAGCTCGACTTTTTAATCGTTGGATATAGAAAAGGCCTTTAATACAATATCCTGGGATTACCTGCTCTGTTGGACAGAGATTTATAGATTGGATTAAGGCTCTCAATGCTGCTCCCACATTATGGATGTGCTACCTAGGTTTTTCTTCTGAGCTGTTTCTGGTTTTCAGAGGTACCCAACAAGGCTGCCCCCTGTCTCCAATCCTCTTTATCCTGGCCAAGAAGCCACTGGGTATAGCAATAAGAAACTGTTCAAATATCAAGGGACTGGAGGTAGCTGGAGTTTAGCATACAATTATTTTTTTTGCGGATGAAGGATTATTAGTCCTTAGATGGGGGGGAGGGGGTGTTTCGCTATGAAAGCCCCCTAAAAGGTTGAGTAGTTTGATGGACAAACAGTTACTGAAACTATTGTAGAGTTGTTAGATATTGTTAGTCAATTGCTTTATTTGCATAATTGCTTATGCTTCGTGTAGAGTTAATTGCACATTCCATAAACATTTTTTTCACATATTTCCAATCCTGTATACATAAGTATAATATACCATTCACACAATTTTGTTCACATATTTTCCTGCTGGAGGGATAAACAGATAATAGTGTCTTATCTGGTCTTCCTCATATGTTCTGTTGAATACAGTTTGTAGCAAGAGTCTGGTTATTAATGTGCAGCAAGCGTGTCACCTTTACAGTATATACAGCAGAGTGTGCAGACGTTTCGCATTCACTGCTTCCTCAGTGCACTCTCTCTGTATTTAGAAGCGCTTGCTTTCCCTCATATAGGCGTAAATCTTCTTTTGTAATATCTTTTTGCTCTTTGTAACTGGTGCTGGGCTGGCGATATAGTATTTATATATATGGTGCGGCATACACAACCGGCACGCAGGCGGGAGCAGGACCACAGACGGCACCCGCTCTCAGAACGGGTCTTCAGCTCTGGAATAGAGTATCTCCTGACTCCGCAGCAAGATTGATATATAAATACTATATCGCCAGCCCAGCACCAGTTACAAAGAGCAAAAAGATATTACAAAAGAAGATTTACGCCTATATGAGGGAAAGCAAGCGCTTCTAAATACAGAGAGAGTGCACTGAGGAAGCAGTGAATGCGAAACGTCTGCACACTCTGCTGTATATACTGTAAAGGTGACACGCTTGCTGCACATTAATAACCAGACTCTTGCTACAAACTGTATTCAACAGAACATATGAGGAAGACCAGATAAGACACTATTATCTGTTTATCCCTCCAGCATGGAAAATATGTGAACAAAATTGTGTGAATGGTATATTATACTTATGTATACAGGATTGGAAATATGTGAAAAAAATGTTTATGGAATGTGCAATTAACTCTACACGAAGCATAAGCAATTATGCAAATAAAGCAATTGACTAACAATATCTAACAACTCTACAATAGTTTCAGTAACTGTTTGTCCATCAAACTACTCAACCTTTTAGGGGGCTTTCATAGCGAAACACCCCCTCCCCCCCATCTATTTAGCTAAACAGAGTAGGGACATTACCTCCTGGACAAACTTTCCCTGCGGACACATCCTAAGCGAAGTATCCACAGGGACCCCATATCTTAAAAATTATTAGTCCTTACCCAGCCGGTCACTTCTCTTCTCAAATATTTCCCAAATTTCAGGCCTAACTATAAACAACGAGAAGTCCCAGGTGCTCAATATATCCCTGCCAGTGGATGTGGTGAAACAGATAAAGGTGAACTTCTCCTTTAAGTTTGTGGAACCCTTGCCATATGTGAGGGTGCATATATCTTTATACAGAACAAAATATTCATCCTTGTTTAAATCCCTGTTAAACTATTAGATACTTGAGAATATCAAGTATTCCCACCCAATCTGCAAAAAAACTTTTAACTTTTAAATTGCTTGAACATGGTATAGTTAAATTTTTTCAACTTCTCTCAGATGAGGGATTTAGATCCTTCAATGCGCTAAAAGAGAAATTTGATATTCCCCAAAGGGAATTCTTTTGATACCTTTAACTGAGACATTAGGTGTTGCCCCTAACTAAACTGTGTCCCTCTTTCCAAAGATGGGTCTTTAGTACATGCTTCCTCAAAAAAACAACCTTTTTGCAGGGGTGTGATTTCCATGTTGTATTCTGCCTTGAATGATTCCCCTAGGCAAAATGTTTATAGATATGTTAGGAGTTGGAAGAAAGATCTGGGCCCTTGTCCCTGGCAGAAATATGGGAAGCTGCCTTGAAAAGTTCTATAAATGTACTATCGATGGAAACAGCCTATAAGATCTATCAGTTCTGCTGGTACTCAGTACCGAGTCGCCTTGGTAAGATGTTTGCAGGACAAGTCAGTACCTGTTTCAGAGGCTATAGCGTGGAGGGTGATTTTATCCACTCCTGGTGGACCTGCCGTATTCTAGCTCCTTCTGGAATCAGGTTTATAGGATGGCCAATAAGATTTTTCCAACGCATATCAAAAAAGTCCCTGGGTGCCCCTCATACACGTATAAGATTTTCTCCTTGTGGTAAAGCAAAGTATTGCCAAGGAATGAAATAATCAATTCAGCCCACTATCAGAAGCATTGGTCAGGATGAACATTTTCTTCATAAAGGAAAGGCTATCCAGCATCCATAAAGACTCCCACAAAAAAAATCCTTGTGACATGAGAACCCTCATACAACTGCCCTAACATTCACCAGGTGACACTGGGGGGGGGGGGGGTAGGGCAGAGTGCAATGCTTTCCTTTTCCCCAACTCCATCTCCCTTTCACCTCTCTTATTTCCCCTTTTGCTTGTCCTTTCTTTTCTCTTCTCGTATCCCCCCCTTAAATATTTGAAACTCCGTCTTGTTTTCCTGGCTATTTAACCTATAGTCTATGATACACGTTATTCCTTTACTGTTTGTTGTTCTACAATGATGGTGTAGAGATATCAAGCATCCCACATGTATCAGAACTGTGATAGAAAGGGAAACAAAAGATCCAATGGTATTTATCATGGTTTTATTCTTCCTGTACCATATAATTACATAAACATAATCAGGCCTGAATTACATTTGGATTTTCAACTACTGTATGCCTCCCCGGCATGGAATGGCTGCTTTGACCGATCGTGCCTGAATCACATAAAAATAAATAAAAGACATTGAAAAAGAGATACGGCAAATATTTGCATGGCTTTCACTACTGCTTCAAATCATAAGTAAATCCTGTTATTCTTGGTCTTTATGTGCCATGTAAATACTTTCAGCCCTTCAGTGGCTTATAGCGGCACATGGAACATGGAGCTGAAGATGTAAGCTTTTGCTCTACGGTTATTGTTGAAAGGCTGGTTAGGAGGTCCTAGAAAATACCAATAATGTCATCTTTTTCATTGACCCTTTCGCTTGCCCACTACAAACATGTACTCATTGCACACGTATTGGATATTGTAAAATTGGAGATTTACTGTAAAATTGGAGATTTTACAGTAGTGTGTTTAGGCCCATTTTAGTTGTTGAGATTAGATGAACAAATTGGTCTAAAAAACAGGAGAAAACAGTTATTTTTGAGTTAGTAATTAGTAAAAGAAAAGCAGTTCACTAGGTCATATGTTGCCATTCTTGACAAGCACCCTCAGCAATCCTGATTGGTCATTGGCAGTCGTGTGCTTGGCAGCTATACAATGAAAGAGGAAAATGTAAGCATATGGATATAGGACCACTTTAAACTAGCTCAATAGGAGCCACAAAATAAAGTAACTTGTTCAGTCCTCAAACGTGCTAAAAACTGTTTTCAATGGTTCTTCATGAAAAGGGTTCTCTTTCATCAAGAAAAAAAAACATTTTTCTGTGTATATTATGTAGGTATTAGCAATGTTGCAGATCAGTAATAGTCCTTTAAAGGGAAAGTCCACTTTCGAAGGCATTTTTGAAAGTGTTTATTTTTTGGTGCCAAGAGCTTATCTAGTATTTTTTTTTACATTTTTCTTTTGTAGGCAAATGTGTGTTTTTTGGAAGCAGTTTTCACTGTAATCTGCTGCCAGTGTACATGTGTTCATGTGCAAATGTACATCAAGTCTGTACACAAAGCTCCAAAAGAAGAGAGCCATGAGCCCTGCTGCTATGTCTTGTGCTGGGTGGTGAGGGAGCTCTCTTAAGCTTACATATGCCCAGTGTAGTGTTGTAGCTAGAATGGATGCTGTATTATATGATCAGATAGCGCTTTATTCTATGCATGCTGTCTAGCCTTGGCTATTGTACTATACACTTTCTTTATCTGCTCCTCCTCTTTGAAACATCACTGTTGCCAGGCAGAACATGCAAGCAAACAACACATTAAAGAAATACTAGTAACTACATCACACCCCGGGGCAGCATTATGTGTGTTCAGGACACACTTCTTTAATCTTGGTGAACAGACTTGGTGTACAGTTGCTAATATCAACAGTGAACACTGAAGAACAGGCAATGATGGATCAAATAGCTATACTAAGACTATATTGATCAATGTATATAAATGTCATTGTACTGTTTTAAACAAGATTTTTCCCCCTTAGTTGGATATGCGGCTCAGTGTGATGTCATCAATCAAGAACTTTTTGCGCCATGCCATTCCTATGTCAACCCGGGGCTGTATTACCAACTGTGCCGTTTTGATGCCTGTAAATGTGGAAGCAATTGTCTATGTAATGCTCTGGCCCACTACGCCTATATCTGTAATAAGCATGGAGTCACTGTCAATTTCCGATCTCATGTTTCCTTTTGTGGTGAGTAAGTTTATGCATTCTCAAAAGTGCTTCTTTGTCAAAGCATTGTCTTTAATCATGTGTCTATACAATTTAAACATGAATACGGAGTATATCCGTAGCTGGCAGCGGGATATGGTGGCTGAGACACATCACAGAGACTCGACGCATTTCGCCCATCTCTCGGTACAGACGTCATCCAATGACATGTTCCACAATCTCCCCAGATAGGTGATAACACTATGAGGGACCCCAATACCTTAATAAATAACACCCCTATGTGCCCCAGTCCGTGTCTTCATTTCCATGGCTGGCAGCAGGATCTGGTGGCTAATAGAGACACATCACAGAGGCTTGACGTGCTTCACCCATCTCTCAGTACAGACGTCATTCAATGACATGTTCCACAATCTCCCCCAGTTAGGTGATGACACTAAGAGGGACCCCAATATAATAAATTACACCCCTATGTTACCCAGCCCAAGTCTTCATGTCCGTGGCTGGCAACTGGATCTGGTGGCTGATAGAGACACATCACAGAGACTCAACGCGTTTCGCCCATCTCTTGGTATAGACATCATCTGTTGTGTAGGAAATGTGTTTTCTGCCTTTAGTTTTCTATCAATAAATAAAACTTTTTTTTTAGTAAAAAAAATGAATAGAATATAAATATGTAGAAATGAAATGTATGTTCAGAAATATTTAAACAAGCCTTGGATAAAAAAGCCAATTACCATAAATTATACAGAAGGTGAGGATAACTATACATGCATGCAGCAAAGGTTCATAAATCTTTGCATTGTTGATGCAGTAGACTTGCCTTGTTGTATTACTCTAAGCAGCTTAGGTCTACATGGTGATTTAGCAAAGTGGCGAATATATTCACTTACTTACTTTTCCACTTCTCCCCTTTACTTGGACAATCAAGATGCTGACCAAAGCCATTACACTTGTGAGTTGAGGTTCTAAAAGTGAAGTGGACCAGATCTCAATGGAAAGGGAAAAGCTCTTGGTGCTTGTTTTAATAACTTCCTATGTTGACAAGATCACATAAGAATCAAATAATTTTAGATGGGACCCAGATATTAAAAGCTAAATTGTGAAATTAAAATGGTAATGCAGACTTCTAGTAAAAACTTGCTTGGGGGTCTGTTAACCCTCCTAACCCTAAAATCAAACAGAAATATAGTTGCTACAGTCAATTGTGGGGTGAGAGAGCAATGAAGGAGCACAGAATGATTCTAGCCGATTTTAGGCATTGTAATACTGTTAGCACGGGGTGAAGGGGTAAGTGGGAATAGCCTCTACCGCGATGCGCGGCGCACAATGACATTTGAAGCCGCGGCTGAAGAAGAAGGTAGTATAGGCGGTCGAGTGGTGCCAGGCGTAATGGCCGCATAAACATTGGCCTGACCTGAGCGTCTCCCGCCTTATTTGTCACTATGCAATGATTAAGGCATATGCTTGTTTGCATTTAAGCACTTTATCAAGCTCTGCACCATTACAGCACTTGGACACTTTCGCCATTAAGGCCAATTGATTGCTGTTATATAGGATAAGAGCCACATCTTATCAACTGCACACCAAGCATCAGCACTTTAATCTTCATGCCATAAAATTTGGCTTGTTCTTTCCCCCCCTTTTTGATTTTGGCTGGCCAGCCAGGAATGTTTGATTGTGTGAGGGATGTGTGAACGCCTGGGGGGTGTGGTTGAATGGGGGGCCCCCGTGTTTATTCATGCTATGCTAGCTTTTTAACCTTTTAGGGAATTTTGGGATACATGTATGAGTGCCATTTGAAGTAGCTATTATTAAACGTGTGTTTATGGCAATTCACGCTGTGATAGTGGTCTTTCAGAGTGCCAGCCCTATAGGAACCAATTGTGTTTTGTGTGTTTATGTGAAGGGGTAAGTGAACCAGTCATTTTTGACTGAATGTCTGTTGTGATAACTGTGCGTTATATGTAGCAGCTAAATAAACTTTACCCATTAAAAGTGGCCAAAGATTTGAAGCAGACCTATAGTCAAAACATACTGTGCTTAGGATGACTTAAAGCGGACCAACAGTCAAAAATGACTTAAACCAGACCAATACAACAAACGGTAATCAAATGCATCCCTCCCCAGGGAAATTTAAATTGCTGCACATAAAAATTCATTTACCCTTTTCTAACTCTTGCTGTGGTAAATTTTAAAAACAAGATGGTGGCTCAAGCATTTGCAGGCCACCTGCAAACAGAAAATGCTGCTGGGCTTCCTGTTACTGTGCTTTGTCAGTTATGTCAGTTGAATTCAGGCAGCAGCATGGCTGAGATGTTGGGAGAGGAAGCTCCAAAATGGCTGCAACCTTTCTTTTCCAACTGTGCCAGGCTTTTGGTCCGGTTTAAGTAAGTTTGCCCCCCCTCCCCAGGGCATACTACACTGCAGCAACACACACACTTCTGACTGGTGCCTGTGAGCTCTCAGTTGGAAGTGGTAAGTTTCCCTGGTCTGGGGGAGGGGGCGTTATTCAGAAGTCAGGTATCCCAAATCAGGATGTCCCTGGTGGGAGGTGGGTACAGTTTTTTTCACTTAGGCAAACACATAGACAAGATGCAATTTACAAGATTTGGGGAGTTATTTAGCATAGCACTGGGTTTTGAGAACATCTTAACAACTCAATGCAAACATGTATTTTTTAATATACTTAGGCCCTTATTTAAGAAGGGATAGCGTCAGATAGTTGCTGGTTAATGAGAGGTAGCGACAGGTAGCGACTGGTGAACGACACGGCACGCAATTACACATTTTTCAAGCAGAATCTGTTTAGCGACTGGGATAACGCCATGTAGCGTCTGATTCATCATTTTCCCAGCCTCAGCGAACAGCGCCGGTGTTTAGCCTTGCACAGCGCTAGGTATGACCTCTCGCTACCTGACGCTCTGCCATACATTTTAATGGACGATCCTTTCCTTCTCTCTAAACTGTGTTTTGTTTTTTGTTTTTTAAATCACAAATAATTCTGTGACCTCTTCTGGCATTGAATAACCAGTTTTTTCACATTTTATTATTTTTTATATATTTCTTCAGAAATGACATTACAGGTCTGCCATTACAATGTTGTTACAATGTAATTCCATATGTTTTCGCTTTGTTACTAGTGGAAAGATGCTGAAAAACAGACTTTAAACACACCGCCTCCTGCGCTCTGGGCTTCAGATAAGCATTTTTCAGCGCCAGAGATTTGTGAGGCTGTTTTTTGGCTGAATATGGTGTGAGTCGGTCGCTATGAGCAGTCGCTAACATGCGCTCCCATACAGCGCTGTACTGGTCAAATAGCGACTCCTCACAATGTATTCAACATTACTGAACAGCGACTGAGTCGCTATAAAGTAGCGACTCACGGCCGAGCACTGCGACTACTAGCGGGCGCTCTGAAAATGCCTGCTACAGACGCTCATCTGTCGCTACCTGGCGTTAGTGATGAATCAGCCTGCCCGTTAAAGGGACTTTTCATTTTGTCTCTCAGCATTTTATTGAGCACTGTATTGGGATGTGTTATTAAGAAATCTGTGAAAATGATCTCTTGCTTATTGGAACAATCTTTCACCTCACTGGTCCAGTGAGTGCAGGATTTTCTGCCGTTTATTTGAATTGAAGAAGCTTTTAGATCTTGTACCTACATATATTCATGTAAGATTATAAAGGCTCACAGGCTGTAATAAATGACCCCTATAGGGTTATATATTTAAGCATGTAGATATATATAGCATGCTGTAATTGTCATTTATTCATTAATGAAATGTGTAAAATATGTTCTGTAGGAGTCATCTGCCGGTTTGGAATGATGTACCACCAGTGTTCTTCATTCTGTGGCCGTACATGCTCATCCCTTTCTCTGGGTGAAGTCTGCACTGATGAATGTGTTGAAGGATGTAACTGCCCCGAGGGAAAGTACTTTGATGAATCTCTTAGTTTTTGTGTTCCCATGTAAGTATAAGTTATTACTGGTATACCTACTCAAAGATCCACATCAAGCTTCTTCATGGTTTATGAATTATTTCATCTAGATATAGGTTGGTGTTTGGTATCTAGATGCAATAAAGAAGTTACTGTAGTATAAGTGCATCTTGTACAAAATGGAAGTATTTACTTTTAATCACTATTTTAGAGGCTAAAGTTCTAATCCCATAAAGTGTATTTTCTGCAACCATTGGATAAAGGCCTGATTTATAGACTCTACAGAAACATGCTGGTTAGTGAAGGAAGGACTTATGCATGCCGACTATAGCCAATGTTCAGAGTCTCAGCAGGCCCCCTTGCATTGTGTTGTGCCCCACATGATGGTAAAGCTGCAGGTGTGGTGCATATTGCCCCTTGTTGCAGTTACCCCTTAGAAGGAAAGGCCATTTTCATGGACTTACCCCAAAGACCTGGTAAGTTACTGATCCCCACACTTGCACCGATCAGCGGCACAGAACAAAAGGTTGGTACACTTTTTTCCAGTTAAAATGCAAAAACTTGGCTACAGAGAAGCTCGAGGTGTCAGTCCCCCATCCTTGCATAGCTGCCCTATCTGACAAATCAGAAAGCATAGAAAAATAGAAGGAATGAATGCTAACAATTAAAAGAAAGAAAGAAAAAGAGTACCAAAATCAAAAAAAAAGTGAGAAAGATTGAGAAAGAAAGGAAGAATAGAAGGAATGACACCAAATGAAAGAAAGAAGAGAAAAGGAAAGAAATAAAGAAGACAAAAAAATGACAGAAAGAAAGAACAGAAGGAATGGCACAGAAAGAAAAAAAAGAACAAAGGACAGAAAGAAAGAATGGAAGGAATGGCACAAAAGGAAAGAACAGAAGGAATGAAACAACAAGAAAGAAAAGAAGGAATGCCAGAAAGAATAGAAGGAATGACACAGAAAGAAAGAAAGAAAGAAAAGAAGGAATAATACAGAAAATAAAGAAAAGAAGGAATGCCAGAAAGAATAGAAGGAATGACACAGAAAGAAAGAAAAGAAGGAATAATACTGAAAGTAAAGAATAGAAGGAATGCCAGGAAGAATAGAAGGAATGACACAGAAAGAAAGAAAGAAAGAAAGAAAGAAAGAAAGAAAGAAAGAAAAGAAGGAATAATACTGAAATTAAAGAATAGAAGGAATGACAGAAAGAATAGAAGGAATGACACAGAAAGAAAGAAAAGAAGGAATAATACTGAAAGTAAAGAATAGAAGGAATGCCAGAAAGAATAGAAGGAATGACACAGAAAGAAAGAGAGAAAAGAAGGAATAATACAGAAAATAAAGAATAGAAGGAATGACAGAAAGAACAGAAGGAATGACAGAAAGAAAGAATGAGAAAGAAAAAAAGGAAATGAAGAAATGCCAAAGAAAAGAAAGAAAAAAAAGGAATGACAGAAGAAAAAGAGCAAGAAAGAAAGGCCAGTCTGCATATGGTTGATGCTCAGTCCTGGTTTCTGCACGCCCCTGCATAGGGTCTGCCTTAGAGAAAGAGAATGACCTGTTCAGCATTGGGAAGGGGTGTTGTCATGTGACCACCATATAAGGTGCCCCAGGCACCTGCCCTGCTAAGCCCTATGCTGATGTACATGTACTCAGAATAAACTGCTCCCTTCAGTCCCCCTTTGCTATTTAAAAATTAATATGCAGAGTGGGTGGTTTTTGTCAGCGATTGCAGTAGCGTAGGCCCAGAGAAAATCCAGCATTTTATTCCCCCCAACAGAAAAGAAAATCCTGCCAAGCTTGTGATTTTCTTCTACTGGTAGGAATAAAATCTGGGGGTGACAAGTTTAGAGTGTACCATTGCAATTTTTCAGGGGAGAACTGCTCACCTCTAACTGCCTATGCTGAACAGCAGCTTTAGCTACTTGAATATCTACACAAAGCATTGATTGATGGGTAAACACATTTACAGACATCAGAAGAATTGCAATAGCAAAAATCAGTTATTGCAACACTAACTCAGGAGCAGAAGAGGAAATTGGAACATTCAAATCCTGTCTCCCCCTGAAAGAAACAAGCTTGGCTTCATATTGGTTTGATGCAGGGTGTATAAGTCACTACTCCTCCTTCTATCTAGCACATTCATGTGCTAAAAAAATGGGCTTGCCCTTTAAGACGCCGGTTACAGACAGCAGTACATGTGTCCAATAAACAATAATAGATAAAAAAAATGCTACAAAATATTATGTCACTGGTATCTTACAGTACAGCACAGGCTTTCCTCACATTAAGTAAAGCCCTTCAGTATAGCTTCTCACTACACAAATGCCAGAAACTTCCCTTGACAATGGTGAGCTCCCCTCCCCCACAAAGCAGATCTTAGAAAAATCAGGCAGCAGTAACATAGACCTCCCTCCCCTGGTGAGAACGCCGTCAGTAACCCTTTAGCTAATGGATCACAAGATGATGATCCCTTCACCTAAAGAGGCTGAATTAGAGCAGGAATGTCAGATGATTAGCAAGCCAGTGTCAGAAAGCCTCTGCTCTGTACACCAAACACAACAGTTACTTCCTACATTGGCCTCCTTGGACTGAATACATGCAAAAACGAATTCCCTAAAATCATTAAGCTTTTTTTACCTGTACTGAATTAAATGGGATCAAGCAATTCGAGATTATGAGCCTAATTTATGACACATAGTTAAATAATCAGCTTGAACTGGCACACTGGGTTTATCCCTATTGACCAGCCTGTGTCACCACTGGTTTGTATAGATTTTAACAGCACTAGTGAATGCTTCACATTTTCACCAACCTATAGGCACTGCACGCCGTATTTGCTAACTGTTAACTCACAGAAAAGATTGGCAATGTATTTGACAGGCACTGGTTGGCATTTCTGTTTACAGTCACAGGATATCACTGCAGTGAACAAAAGGCCCAAAGTTTATAGTATGTTTAGACTTCTTTTTAGTTGTTGTGCTCAAGAGAACACAGTGATAAGAAATAACAGGCGTGAAAAAGGTCCTTCCTGCTTTTACGTTCTGTCAAATGATCACAATGTTTTTTAACATTATTTATAAGTAAAAAAAATACTTCAATACAGTTTTGTCTATGGGATCTTAATCAGCCACTATAAACTGGGGCTGCTTATACAAGAGTGCCGGTCACCACGGTGAAAAAAAAGTGCTTAATTCGGAGGCCATCTGGCAAATACATTTATGCTAACTATTGCTTGCTTCTTAAATGAAATTGACGCTGTGATAAAACTCTTGATACTAAGGCCCTATTTAACAAGGGATAGCGCCAGGTAGCGAATGGTGAGCGAACGGTAATGACGCTCACCGCCACGAGAACGCCGGCTCCCCTCAGCAATCACACATTTATCAAGCGATCCTGCTTAGCGACTGACAGAGCGCCAGATGGCGAATCATTCATCATTATTCCAGCCTCAGCCCACAGCGCCAGCGAGCGACCTTGAACAGCGACAGGTATGACCTCTCGCTACCTGGGCTCTCCAATGCATTTCAATGGAACAATCTTTAAATATTCTTAATTAATTGCTATTAATTTTTTTTTTTTTTTTTTTTTTAATGTCAAAAATTCTGTGACCACTTCTGCAATGTTAGATATTTTTTTTAAGGTAAAAAAAAAAAAAAAAAATTGTGCAGAATTGATATTACAGGTCTGATATTAATGTATTCATATTACAAAATGTTTATAAAAACATGTTTATTTTTTTTTCAAAAAATATGGTTGGGGGTTAAAAAACGACTTTTAAGCCATCGCCGCCAGCGCTCTGGGGTTTAAACAAGCATTTCACAGCGCGAGAATTTTTTGAGCGTGATTTGTTCATGAATATGCTGGGAGCCGGTCGCTATGGCCAGTCGCTATCATGCGCTCCCATACATCGCGGAACCTGTCAAACAGCGACTCCTCACCCAATATTCAACATTACTGCACACCGACTGAGTCGCTGTCAACAGCCGAACAACGGCCAAGCACAGCGACTACTAGCGGGCGCTGTGAAAATACCGCTACTGTCGCTCATCTGTCGCTACCTGGCGCTATTAATGAATCGGCCTCCCCATGTCACTACCTCTTCTTAAATCAAGCTCCCTTGAGTTATGCCAACACTCCAATTTTTTCCATTTGTTATTAGCCAATACAAGTACAATTTTACATCTAATATAAAATTAGTATTTTCTGTTACTTCTTCGTGCAACTTTGTTTCAATCAAAATGATTGACAAATGTGATTATTTTATTACAGTTGTGCAAGATGTGCATCATATACCGGTAGATAGTAACTAGCCCTATGGTCTAAATTTCAGTGATTTGCATGTTGCCTGTGTCCATTGTTCAGGATGTTGGCAGTTAGTTGGAATTGGTATCTCTGATCCTCTAGATATTATCCGGCTTTTATTGTCTTAAACTTTTTCTGTTGCAGATCAAGTTGTCGCTGTTACCACAGGGGCAGGGTATACCATCCAGGGGAAGTGATTTTAAGACAATCTGGATCATGGTAAGATATCACATACCACATTTAAATGGACGTTTTGAATGCTAAAAAGCAGTGCTACACAAAAAAGAGAGGGTCAAAAGATTATTTGACACATGGGAAAGCTTTATTCACCATTCCCCAAGTTGTACTAAGCAGCAGCTTGAATGCTCTTTTGACTGGTATTTACTGCACACCATTAGAGCGGACCTCCAGTCAAAAAAGAAAGTTTGGTAAATTGCTTCCCCTCTTATGATCGGTGGCATAAGCAGTTTGAGAGGTAACCCCATGCAGATATTGTGAAATGGCCTAGATATTATTCGCTCTTAAAAAAACATGGGGGCGGCCATCTTGCCACACACCTGATAGTCCTGCTTACACATGAGCAGGGCCGGATTAAGTGTGGTGGAGGCCCCTGGGCACAAACCTGGTAGAGGCCCTACATACAGTATTTTTTGTCCTTAAAAAAATGTCTAGCTTAGTAAGTTAACAAAATGGATGCTCACCTTTTGTCCCCCAGCAGCTGATCAGTGGTACGGTAGTCCAGGACTGATTTAAGCGTCAAAACAACTTCTGTTGTTGCATTGGATTATTACTGGATCCCATATAGAAAAGAATGCTACCTAGGCAGGGGGGTTAGCTAGTGGTTAGGACTGCGTGGCATTCGGGATGCTCCTAGGAAAACTAGTGCCTGGAACAAATTTTTAATTTTGGTCTGCTTTAAGGATTAGGGCCATACAAGCACTGCCTTTTTACCTCCTCACCCTGAAGCTGGGGGAGCTATAGTGCTGCTCAATCTGGTGTACACAGCAACGTCCATGGATTCCCCAACTCTGTTATGCTATTCAATAGGATTTTCAGTCTCCTTTATGTGGGGTCTAGGCATACAATAAGGTATGGCTATTTGGGATGCTTCTCTTGGTAAAAACCAACAAACAAATGTGTAGGTGGTTGAGTGGGCAAGCAGGTAGGTGGGTAGGTCAGTAGACAGGTAGGTCCAGGGGTATGTAGGTGGGTATATAGGTAGATGGGTGAGTGGGCAGGTAGATAATTGGCTGGGTCATTAGGTAAGTAGATAGGTAGGTGGGTGAGTGGGCAAGTAGGTAGGTGGTTGGGATGGTAGGTAGGCAGATACGTAGGTGGGTGAGTGGGCAGGGGGTAGGTTGGTCAAAAAGTAGGCAGGCAGGTGGGTAAGTAGGTAGACAGATGGACAGGTGGGTGAGTGGGCAGGTAGGTAATTAGGTGGATGGGTCAGGAGGCAGGTAGGTAGATGGGTATGCAGGTAGGTAATTAGGTGGGGGGTCAGTAGGCAGGTAGGTAGGTGGCTGGGTAAGTAGTTAGGTAGGTAGGTAGGTGGGTCTATAGGTAGGTGGGTGAGTGGGCTGGGGGTAGGTTGGTAGAAGAGTAGGAAAGTAGGTGGGTCAGGATGGTTAAATCAACAGCATTTTTAATATGAATAAATGAAAAACACTGTCACTTACACTGCCTGTAGATCTGGGCTGGGGATTGCTCAGGACTCGTCCCCTGCTGCCGGCCCCAGTCCTTACTACACGGCACACCTGCCGGCCGATCCTTCCACCCGCCGGCCGGCCGATCCCCCTGCCCGCCCACCAGTCGATCCTTCTGCCTGCCCGCCTGCAGAACCTTGCACCAACCTGCCCGCTGCCTGAACCTGTCACCCGGCTGGCTGCCTGCATGCACGCACGCACGCCCGTCTGTCAGCGGATCATGCTGCCCACCTGATCCTTCCACCAGCAAAGGGCCAAACTTATAACCCTGCCCGCAGGTACGCACACCCGCCCGGCTGCTGCCCGCACACCCACCGTCCGATGCTGCTTGAATGCTGGCCATGCTTCTGCTGTGCTTTTGAAGTTTTCAAGGTTTTCTGTTTCAGGAGGTCGCCCTGCTCTCCTGGCTGCACAGTGCGCACACACACACACACACACACACACACTTCGGCTGGCCTGCCACATGGCCATCTGAAGTCCCGACCATCATGTAGGCCCTTATTTATGAAGGAATAGCGACAGGTAGCGACTGGTGAGCGACCGGTAATGACGGCCTGCCACGAGAACGCCGGCTCCCCACCACAATCACACATTTATCAAGCCGATCCTGCTTAGCGACTGAGATAGCGCCATATAGCGACTCATTTATCATTATTCCAGCCTCAGCCCACAGCGCCAGCGTCCGACCTTGAACAGCGACAGGTATGACCTCTCGCTACCTGGCGCTCTCCAATGCATTTCAATGGAACAATCTTTAAATATTCATAATTAATTGTTATTAATGTTTTTTTTTTTTTTAATGTGAAAAAGTCTGTGACCACTTCTGCCATGTTAGATCGTCACCCCGTATTCAACATTACTGCACACCGACTCAGTCGCTATCAACAACCGAACAATGGCCAAGCACAGCGACTACTAGCGGGCGCTCTGAAAATACTGCTACAGTCGCTCAACTGTCGCTACCCGCCCCCTTAGCAGGGAAAGTGGTGGAGGCCCCGTGGCGCACGCCCCTTGCGCCACACCTATAATCCGGCCCTGCACGTGAGAATTAGGGGGGGTGCTGTGCCAGCAGTAATTCACACCAAATAGAGAGATGTATGCCTCAGAAACAAGGAGAAGCTTGCCTATCATATTTCACACATGCACGCACACACTGAATAAACAGCTAATGTAGCAAAAGCAGTCTGTGTGAGGGAAGCTGTTACAATGTATCCCTATAACCGCAGCGGCTGTAAACGAACTCAGTCAGGGGATACAATGTATACAATGTATTTTATTGAAAGACGAGTAATAGGTGAAGGCTTACTATTTCCGGCTAGAAATGAGAGATGATTGCACAGTGCGCACACACACACACACACACACACACACTTCGGCTGGCCTGCCACATGGCCATCTGAAGTCCCGACCATCATGTAGGCCCTTATTTATGAAGGAATAGCGACAGGTAGCGACTGGTGAGCGACCGGTAATGACGGGCCCCGCCACGAGAACGCCGGCTCCCCACCACAATCACACATTTATCAAGCCAATCCTGCTTAGCGACTGAGATAGCGCCATATAGCCACTCATTCATCATTATTCCAGCCTCAGCCCACAGCGCCAGCGTCCCACCTTGAACAGCGACAGGTATGACCTCTCGCTACCTGGCGCTCTCCAATGCATTTCAATGGAACAATCTTTAAATATTCATAATTAATTGTTATTAATGTTTTTTTTTTTTTTTAATGTGAAAAAGTCTGTGACCACTTCTGCCATGTTAGATCGTCACCCCGTATTCAACATTACTGCACACCGACTCAGTCGCTATCAACAACCGAACAATGGCCAAGCACAGCGACTACTAGCGGGCGCTGTGAAAATACTGCTACAGTCGCTCAACTGTCGCTACCTGCCCCCTTAGCAGGGAAAGTGGTGGAGGCCCCGTGGCGCACGCCCCTTGCGCCACACCTATAATCCGGCCCTGCACGTGAGAATTAGGGGGGGTGCTGTGCCAGCAGTAATTCACACCAAATAGAGAGATGTATGCCTCAGAAACAAGGAGAAGCTTGCCTATCATATTTCACACATGCACGCGCACACTGAATAAACAGCTAATGTAGCAAAAGCAGTCTGTGTGAGGGAAGCTGTTACAATGTATCCCTATAACCGCAGCGGCTGTGAATGAACTCAGTCAGGGGATACAATGTATACAATGTATTTTATTGAAAGACGAGTAATAGGTGAAGGCTTACTTTTTCCGGCTAGAAATGAGAGATGATTGCACAGAGCTATGAGGCAATTTTAATGAGAGATTAGTTTTTTCAGAAACAGCTTCTTCATGTGTGTGGCAAGATGGCTGCTGCCATGTGTGTTTAAGAGTGCAGAATCTGCCTGCTATTCCAAACATCCGCATGGTGTTACTCCCTCTCAATAAGCTTATGTCACTGATTTAGGGGGCAATTTACTAAGCTCTAATTTTTTGACTGGAGTTCCACTTGTATGTGTGTATATTGCTTTTATTGCATTTATATGTTACAGACTTCTACAGTGGTGCTTGAATTGTTGTGAACCCTTCAGAATTGTCTATATTCCTTTTTATATTTTACCTAAAACTACATCAGACAGGCCAGAGTAGATTGTAAAAACCGATTCCAAAAAATGAGAGAACAATATACTTGGTCAATTATTTTCTTAGGAAAATTATCCAGTATATATATATATATATATATATATATATATATATATATATATGGCAAAACATGTGAACCTTTAGAATTAGCAAATAATTTAACGGTGAAATTAGAGGCAGGTGTTTTCAATCAATGACAATCAGTTATGAGTGGGTGAGCTATTTCATTTACAGAACAGGGATCCTTTAAAATCTGAAAATCTGAGGGCTTTATAAGAATTACAGTTGATGCTCATCTGGCTAGAAACATTAAAAAACAGCTATAAGGAACTTTGGACTACACCAAGCACAGTCTGACAGCGTGTGTACAAATCAAGAAAATTCAAGACCATTATTACCCTTTCCAAGAGCGGTTGAAAAACAAAGATCACTTTAAGAGCAAGATGTATGATGTTCTGGGAGGTCCAAGCAAATAAATCCTTTTCTCCCATTAGCTAATATTATTGTTCATTAGTCTACTATCAAGAGAAGATTCTAAACAACAATGGTGTGCAGGGCAGGATTGCTGACCCGTTGTGAAAAAAACGTTGCTGCTACCTATCTGCAGTATTCTAAAGCTCACCTAGACAAATCAAATGGCTACCGGCTCAATGTTTTATGGAGACATGAGACCAAATTCGATATTTTTTTTTCTTAAATGAGAATCACTGTTTGGAGAAAGGTAAACATTACATTCCAGCATAAAATCCTCATACCATCTGTGTAACATAGTGGTTTTAGTACCATTGTTTTCCCTTTTTTCTGGGCCCGTGTCTATGTACTAAATCTCAAGAAAAACTGACCCTAAATATCAAAGAAAAGTTAAAGAAAAATACCATTTGTAATGGCAAAATCCCTGAATGTTATTTAATAGAAATGCTCTGGAAGGACCTGGAACAAGCAGTTTATGGAAGGAAACAGCGCCATGTAGCATCACATGTATTACTAGAGGTGGCTTAGTGTATAGCACCGGCGCTCTAGGTTCAGGATCGCCATGTATTAGCTTTTGCTCAGCAGCGCTCTCCCATACATTTCAATGACGTTCCATTTGGTTGTGTATAAATAGCGTGTTGGGCAATTAAAATGTAACTTTTTTGGCTCAAATCATTGTGTGACCTCTCCTGGCCTGCAAACAAACATATATATATATATATATATATATATATATATATATATATATATATAATTTTTTAGAAAAAAAAATTTTATAATTATTTTTTTTTTTATATCTTTATGCAGAATTGTATGTGCAGGTCTGGCACTAAAGTGTCATTGTCACAGTGTTAAAACAATGTCATTCCATGTGTTTTCACTCTGTTACTGGTGTATATGTGTTCAAAAACAGACTTTGATCACACAGTGTCTGGCGCTCTATGCTAGAGTGCCCAGCTTTAGAGCGCAGACGCTGGGTGTGTGTAGTTTTTTCTTAAATATTGCGTGGAGCACCGAGTGCCGGACGCAATGAGCTGGCGCTACCTATCGCTGGCTGCTCGTTGTCCTCTTGTTAGATGTAGTGTAGCCTTGGGCGCTATGACCTTGGGACACTACCTAGCATTTGCGATTGGCTCTGCAGTGGATCAGGCCAGTTAACCAATCCCCCGAGCAGCACGGGCATGCTACTCCAGGGATTGGCTTACAGCTTCCATTCAGAGTGCCTTCCTCCCGCATTAGAGAAAGATTGTAGCAATTAGATGAGTCGATTTTTTATTTTGATGCATTAGCATGGGGAGGGGGTGGGCAGGAAATATTTACATGTACATTGGACTTCCCCTCTAATATGCATTTTTAATAAAACAATAATACCTAGCTTACTTACTTGTACAGACTGGGCTGGCTGAGACATTCTCTCTTGTCCTCAGTTATGAGGCACTATCTCTGATTTGGGTTAGGCAGTGTGTTCAGACTGGAAACTCTTAAGCCAGTGTTGTTCTTGAGGAATGATGCAGTAGGTACCCTTGAAAACAGGGGTGCACAAACTTTATTGGCCTAAGGACCGCATTGTCTTATTATTTCACTTCAAGGGTCCATGATAAAATGAGCAGAGGTGAGGTGGGAAAAGGTAAAGTGGAATGAGGTGAGATAAACAGGTGAGTTAAGAAGAAATGGACAGAGGTGTGGGGGGGTGAGGCAGGAACAAGTGAGTTGGAAAGAAGGGGGCAGGGGCAGATGGGAAAAGGTGTGGCAGGAAGGGGTGAGATGAGTAGAGGAGATACTAGATGAGGTGGGCAGAGGTAGGTAGAGGTAGTTAGTGCCAGGGGCTGCAAATGGCAGCAGTGCAGACAGCATGTATATACAAGCACATCGAATTTACACTCTTGTTTAATTATAAAACTAAGGAAAAACTGATCTTTTTTATTAGATAACTAAAGGGAGGACTTTAGAATGGAGACCTATACATGTCCTATACTTTTATATAACATATGCATATATATCCTGTGATTGATAACAAATAGGCAATTCTTAGCCAGGTTTTATAATCCTCTTTTTACTGATCATTTGTGCCCTAGTTACAAAAGTAATGGTGTTTTTCTTTTTCTGCTAGCCAGTGTTTGAATGGAACAATGAAGTGTACAGAAATTGCTACAACTATGACAGGTATGAATTTAGCCTATTAGCCTATTAAACACCAAATCATTGTAAATACTGTAAATTACAGAAATATTCTTCCTGCTTTGTTACTATGAATATATTAAATGCCAGAATTCCTATTTCTTATGTCTTGTGTCTTATTCAAAAAATAGAAATTACAATTATGTTAAACCACTCATCATATAAATAATTGCATTACATGATGGAGAATTATTGCGTTCAGTCTACTCTTGGAGGTACAATTGATACCTATTTTTTTTAAAACACATGAAAAAAACGCAAGCTACATGTGCTGTGGGTGAGAGATGTGTGGAACGAGAGCGGGGGGCAGGTATGAGGGGAGTCTTGTGCTCATTGGCTTGTTCTAGTCTGAAGGAGAGTCCACTAAAGTGGACATAACCTTTAACAGCTGACATCTGATGGTGGTAGAAGCTTTGGATTAAGAAAGGGTTTCAAATTTGGGTACAGCTCTACTTTCATGGCGGAAGAGACACTCAATAATGTGGAAAACCAAATCATTCCATACACGTCTAATAGCTTTTAAAGTAGGCACCACAGCAAAAACACATCATGCTTTCAATCATGGCAATCTAAATCAATTAATTTTATCTTCTAGTTACATTTTACTTGGTTAGCTGGGTACATGCATGGCTTATTTTAAAGTGGACCAAAACCCACTAAAAAGAGTGCCCTTTAACATGAAGTCAGACTTACCTTTGGACGACCCTCGCATCCTTCTGTCCCTGGCAGTGCCTGTTTTCTTCAAAATCTGTGTCCGGAAGTCCCGCCCTCTACCTCTTAGATGTTCGCTTGACTGGCATCTCTTCACCTTAGACGTGCATTCCATTCTTCTTCAGTCCTCTGTGATCGCGGGATTTCACTTCGCTTTCCTCTTCGTGATGTCATCTGGGTGGGCGTGGCCTCCTCGTACTGGCATCCTCTCTTGGCTCACGCGCACACAAGAAAAAAAATCTGAGCATGCGCAGTAGCGCCGCCTTTGGTACAGGGAATCACCGCTTGCTCCCGATGTAAGCAGCACTTCCCATACCTACTGCGCATGACCGAGATTTGTAAAAGGAAGAGGTCAAAGGATCACTTACGAAGAGGAAAAAATCCAAGATGGCGGCGCAAGAAAGGAAAGGACTCGGCGCCGCGCAGGATCCTCGGAGGTAAGTTTTTTTTTCTTTACATTCATTAACGGGTCCTGGGGCATGTTGCCCGGTAGTTTTTTAAGAAACAAAAAATTAAAAACGGCTGGGTTTTGGTCCACTTTAAGCAAAACATTGCATGTTGAATGTTTATCATATGTAACTGATGTACCTGTGTTTAATATGTGTGTCTATAATTTTTTTCTAGCAGTCTTGTTCCACTACAGTATGTACTGTTTGAAGTTAAACATCAACCAGCTCAAGTTATATTTGTAGTAATAAATCAAGGCAAATGGGCTGGCTTTATATTACTTCCCTAGTCATCCAACTGGCATTCTCAATTCTGATTTTGAATTGACAAACTTCAGCTGCAGCTGCCTTGTTTATTACTACAGATACACGCATTGAGTGACATCCTCTATTGGGTGTTGTCAGCCATACTTTACTCTGGCTATGGTCAAGATTTGATATCAACGAACTTTAAAACAGTCTTCTTAGCAATAGACACTGACAGTCACATAACACCATTCCTGAAACTTTGCAGAAGCCATATTTCTTCATTTTTTTAATAGCAGTAATTGAAATAGCAATAGTTCCTAAATCCTAACTTTCCATTAAAGGTCACACATGTCCAGAGGGGAAAATATACTTTGATTGCAGAAATCCTGTTCTTGGCTTGCCATCCGCTGGTGTGAACTGTGAAGTCACCTGTACTAATCTGGCCATGAATTTTACAACATGTGTCCCATCCCCGCCATGTGTAAGTGGGTGCATGTGTCCACCAGGGTAAGTATATGCCCTATTAGGTAGTTTTCTGTGTGTATTACTAGAATGCTCATACTCATACTGATATTTTTATTTTGCAGTATGGCAGAGCATAAAGGGAAATGCTATGTTCCTGATAGTTGTCCATGTACATGGAAGGACTGGGAATATTTATCTGGAGAAGTCATAACTACACCATGTTACACATGGTAGGTCAAAAATAAACTGGTAAAAGGTGTTAGGGCAGTGATGTGTATAAAGGTAGGGCATCCTGATGATATAAGGATACCAAAATCAGCATTTGATTGAAGAAGAAATGGCCGAGATATCTAGGTTTACAGTTTTGCCCCATGATTTCTCTTCTGGAGCTGTGATGCTGCATGCTGTACATTACATATTTAATATATTCAAGAGACAGAAAGCAATATCTTGGAAGATAATACAACAATGCTCTGATTTTAGACTTGGCGTTTAGAGGTTCTTTTATGTCAATAACTAAGTGGTAAATAATAAATAGGGAACAGGGTCATCCTTGCTACAAAGCTACAGTACCAAACCCAGGTTTATTGGCGCATTAAAGGGATTGACCACCCTTTTAAAAAACAAAAGGCAATCACCTTAATTCCTCTGCAGCTCACCTGATCACTGTATCACATAAGGTGCCACATTCTGCACTGCCCTGGGCCCAGAAAAATGACGGAATTCCACGCCCAATCCACTTATTGCAATGGAGGTGTTCCAAGGCCTGACATGCCCCTCCACTGTAGTGAATAGAGAGGGTGGGGTAGTGCTCCCGTGACTAATGTTGGTAGGGAGCAATCCTGACATAGAAGCGCTGCTGACTGCTGTTTGTGCTCTGGGCAGCTGGGGATGTGATCCAGTGATCACGTGAGTTTCCGATCACCGGGGCCGGACTGATCAGCTGTAGGGGACAAAAGGTGAGAACCCATTTGTTTTTGTTAAATGGTTGGTCAATCACTTTATATGCATGTACCGTATTTTTGACCATATAAGACGCACCTGCCCATAAGACATACATAGGATTTGGAGAAGGAAAATAAGAAAAATAATATTCTAAACCAAATGTTGTGAACCAAATAAAAGGCAAGGTGCAAAATCCCCCAATTACAGGCAGAGTGGCATCCCCCTTCCAATCCCCATAGGCAGTGTGATATTCCACCCTCCCATTCCCTATAGGCAGTGTGTCATCCCTCTCTCTGATTCCCTATAGACATTGTGGCATTCCCCCCTCCCATTCCCACAGACAGTGTGTCATTCCCCCTATCTCATCCCAATAGTCATTTTGGCATTCCCCCTCCCATTCCCATAGGCAGTGTGGCAACCTCCCTACAATTCCCATAGGCAGTGTGGCAACCTCCCTACAATTCCCATAGGCAGTGTTGCATTCTTGGCCCCTCCCATTCCTATAGGTAGTAAGGCATCCCCACCACTTCTGCTGCCATCGTTGCTTCTTGCTGGCAGGGACACGCAAACACCCGACTTTGTACAGTGGGTGGGTGTGGCCTTCACGAGTTGGCAAAGGCCACACCCATCCCCTGCTCGGAGCCGGTGTTTGAGTGTGCCCCAGTCCAGGAAGCAGCAGCGGCTGTGACGGGGACAGTGTCCGCCACTCCTCTATCTTCTTCTAACCTCCCGTAGTGTGGCATCCCAGCCAGGAATGCAGGAGCGATGGCGCATGTGAGTTAACTTTTTTTTTACATTCGCTGTATAAGGCACACGCACATTTTCCGTCTTATGGGGCAAAAATACAGTATGCGGTCTTTCTCATCTTTACAAATTCATCAATATCTAATAAATTTATACATGTTAGGGGGAGGTGTTAGTCCTAGTGCCAATATGATTACTAATTTTAGCATCGATGAGCAAGATCAAATTCTGTACTATAATTCTGTTTTTGTGTTTCTATGCTGGCAAAGGGAAGGCCTGCTGTTAAAAACACATAATTAAATCTAAACAAATTCTTGGCGAATAGTCACAAAATATGTTAACATGAGTCTATTCTTGTAGTGTTTGCAAGAGAGGAATATTTAACTGCACCACTTACCCGTGCCCCTCTGTATGTACAGTGTATGGTGATCGGCACTATTACACTTTTGATGGTTTGGAATATGATTATGTCAGCGACTGTCAGGCCTATTTAGTAAAGGTAAGCTCAAAATAATATATATAATAGTTTTGCAAAAAAATTAAACACATTGGCCTCGATTCAATAAAGGTAGAAAAACATTCTCATGGTAGTAAAAGATTCAATTCATGAGAAAAAAGCCTGAGAATGTCACTGTTACTGAATCACCAGAAAAAAAGACAATGAAAGTCAATGGCACTTTTTACTACAGTGTAAAAAGTTCTCTACTCTTCCTTAGTAGTAAAAAGTATTATTGACTTTTCATTGTCTTTTTTTCTGGTGATTCAGTAACAGTGAAATTCTCAGGCTTTTTTCTCATAAATTGAATCTTTTAGTACCATGAGAATTTTTTTCTACCTTTATTGAATCGAGGCCATTGGGCTCGATTCAACAAAGGTAGAAATAAATTCGTGTCACTCGAAAAATCAGATCGCATGCATAAAGTTTTAACTTTTTCGAGTGATTCAAAAAAGGGGTTGAATTAAATACTTGACTCGAAAAGCACTCGAAAATGCAATCGTAAAATTTTCTAATCACTCGTAAAATTTTCAAAATGCTCGTAAAAAGGCTGTCGCAAGCGAAAATTATTGGAAAATGTACTCAAATTTTTTTTCTATTGTTTAGTATTGTTTTCTGACTGTTGCATGGTGTTGCATATGTTTTTTTCAACTTTTTAAGTTACCTGTGTAGCTGTATGTACATCGCTAACATTGTGGATACATGTAATAAAGAGGCAAGGTATGCTGTAGTGGAAGTACTAATTAAACAGTAATATTTGTAAGAGGCATATATGTAGTTTTTTTTTGGGGGGGGGGTTGGTTGGATTGCCAGGGACCTGTATTAAAAATGTTTCCTTTAATGCAGAAATGTGGCCATTGTTTTCTATACAAAGCTTGCTCACATAGCACCACGTGTCCCTGGGTGCAGGGAGCAGCTCTTTGCTAGCTTTAACCTCATGGTACGCCATTCTTATGCTTACACTATAACGTAAGGCAGGATTTTGACTATTCTGGATTTTGGTGTACCGCAATGTAAAAACCCAAAGGTCGACCAAAGGTCTTCTACCAGTTAATGGTGCCAAATATGGATTCCAAAGCTGCACGATTTAGCCTAGTAAGCTGGAAAAGTGCTTGATATGGCAGCTGATCCACTTCCAAACGTGTCCGAAAATATGGGAATGGGTAGCGTGCGCCTTCTCTGCGCCACATCATCTGCAATATGTTCGAAGCCAATGGCCTCGATTCACAAATCATTGAAAAAAATTCTCATGGTAGTAAAACATTTAATTCATGAGAAAAAAGCCTGACAATTTCACTGTTACCAAATCACCAGACACTGAAAGTCAATGGAACTTTTTACTACTAGTAAAAAAGGGTAAAAAGTTCAGTATTTTTTTCAGGAGTAAAAAAGTGCCATTGACTTTCATTGTCTTCCTAACTAGTGATTCACAAACAGTGGAATTCTCAGGCTTTTTTCTTATGAATTGAATTTTTTACTACCATTAGAGTTTACTACCATTGCAAAGAAAGTAGATGGGCTCCATTGTGAGACAGCAAAATGAGTTTTCTCCTGCTGAAAGCTGCATCAAAAAACTAGTGTGAAACACTCTAATTTATATCATGTGTGTGGCTCATCAAGTCCACCTGAATCAGTAGTACAATTTTCGAATTGTAAAATGCAGTAGTAAATTTTTCGA
Organism: Gastrophryne carolinensis; assembly: GCA_027917425.1. Classification (NCBI taxonomy): domain Eukaryota; kingdom Metazoa; phylum Chordata; class Amphibia; order Anura; family Microhylidae; genus Gastrophryne; species Gastrophryne carolinensis. Next base: position 149,598,148 of record CM051238.1, on the reverse strand, counting down.
TCCACTAATTTAATTCGCACTTTTACAATCGCACTCGAATTTAATTCAAGTGACTCGTGTTTTACAATGGTTCCAGGTAGCTGAATCACTCGTAAAAATAACTATCGCAAAATCGCAACTTTTTAAGCACAAAACACACGAAAAATCCATTTTCTACCTTTGTTGAATCGAGCCCATTGTATTAAAAAATGTAAGTTGTCTGTACTGGTAACACGATAAATATAAACATAATGCAGTTTTATGCCATGTCCTAAAAAATATGTAATACCACTACCATTGCCATGCTTGCTTCTAGTACTGCTCTTTGGGCAGACGGCCCCAGTTAAGAACTCAGTATTTTATGGATCAACCAACCTGTTTTTTTTTCATCAAGTATCACATTCTATAATGTGTAACATATATTTTAATTCAAGATTGGGTCGTCATTTAAATCGCCTCACATATTATTGCTACACACGGCACATGTGGCTATTCATTGATTTTGCATTATTGACAATTTTTGGTTAAAAAAAAGGAGATGATATATATACATACATATATATATATATATATATATATATATATATATATATATTATAATATAATTGATATATTTTTATTAGCACTGTCACTTTATGAATCATATATATATATATATATATATATATATATATATAATTCACACCCCCTTCTATTGTGTATAACTGTCTATATGTTTGTTATATTAATATTTGTGATCTTGGATAATTTATTAAATAACAATGCATTTATACTTATCATTCGGGTGGGTGGTAATTTATAGAGGATTTTTTGGGGTACTTTGTCCATCCTCCTTATTCCTTGTTTTCACCACTAGATAGCACTCACTTGTTTTTGGATAACTTGACATTGGCTGTGCGGTATCAGACCCTGTGTCTCAATCATTAAAACTATGTGAAAATATTCAAAACACTTTTTGAAGTACATGAAAGACACAACAATGCACACAAATAGCTTTAACAGCTTTTGGGGCAGTTTTGTATTTATGCAGCAGATCAGACAAGTATAGATGGCAGCATATTAGGTGGGCTACAGATAAGTTTGCAGCCGTGCTGCCTACCACCTGATTTTGCATACCACCAGTACTACAGGTACCGCTAGTTGGCAAACATTGCTCTAGCAGTGGTCTTAAACCTTTTTTCCCTTCTAACAACAAAAAGTTCCAACCGTGTACCCCCAAGGAGGAGCAGTAATAACGTTTTACTGTTGAAATACCAGATGTTTTAAACGCCTCTGTTGGTGCGGCTCTGAACATTGCTGAGTACATCTTACCTAAAATATGGCGGTAACCGCAGGTTGAGAAACAACGCACTAGAAGAACCTTTGCACTTTCCAATATGCCATTAAAATGGTTAATGTCCCTTCCATTCAAGTTCCCCAAACTTGTTATTTTAGATGAATTTGAGCAAACTTGTATTTGAAGACAGGGTGGAGGTCTGTTCTTCCTTTCAGCTTAATGATTCTCCTATTAAATTCTCTTTTTTGATTCAAGCTAAATACTTCCAAGGTTCATGGTTCATCCTAATACATCCGTATGTTATTATCCACTTGGCAAATGAAGTTCAACGTGAATAAATATGAAGTAATGCACTTGGGGTCTAATAATCTGCAAGCCACACATGTCCGTGGGGGAGTAAATTCGGGAGAGTCAATTGGTGATAAGGATCTGGGGGTAGTGGTAGACCACCAGCTAAATGACAGCATGCAATGCAAAGGTCAGTAAGATGAATGGTCATGTATTTAAAGAGGCATGGACTCACAGGATAGGGATGTAATATTGCCTTTATCCAAGGCACTGGTGCGCCCTCATGTAGAATATTTAGTCCAGTTCTGGGCACCAGAAAAGATACCCTGATTTTTGAAAGGGTGCATAGAGGAGCCACCAAACTGATAAGGGGAATGAAGAAACTTAGTTGAAAAAAGATTATGGGAATTCAATATATTAGGTCCTGAAAGGAAACGCCAGTCTCCAGAGGCGACAATCCCTTTTTTCCATAAAAGCCATAGATCTGAGGAGAGCGCATGCGCGTAGGAGTCGAATGGCAGCGGCTTGAGACGCTCTGTGCCCGCCGATCAGAACAGAGGCAACGCTGAGGCAGCGGGACTCTGGGGAGACATGCAAATTGAGGAGAGCAGCTCACGTACCTGTCAGGCATCTCGCTGGGGATTCAGTGTGAGCGAGGAAGCGCAGAGGAAGCTGGCCAGATCGAGCACTGTCCGGAGCAGGGGAAGATCCAAGATGGCAGATTCTATCTCGGCAGCTGACATGGAGGAAGTGGCTTGCAGCGAGGCTTCATTTCTGGCAAGCGAGAAAGTGCTTCTCACTAGCAGCAATCCAGCAGCACTTACAGTGGTGGGTGATGACATCCTTCAGAAGTTAGAAGGGTTACTGCATAAAGCCCTGATTTCTAATAATGCTATCATAATGGATCATCTCTCTAAGGAGATAGATAAGATTTCCTCCAATATAGGGAATATGGACATTAAGTTAAGTGAAGTCTCTGCAGCCCAAGAAGCCCTGGAGGTGGAGGTGTCACAACTCAGGAATGACAATACCATATTAAACACCAAGTTAGAGGATCTGGAAAATAGAGACCGGCGGGCTAATCTTAGGTTTAAAGGGCTCCCAGAGCATATGGAGGATGCTAAGTCCACTATTATTGCATTATGTCAAGAATTGGCACCAGGCATCCCACTTGAGCGATTAGAGCTTGATAGGGCTCACAGAGCATTGGGGCCCAGGAGAAACCCAGAGGAATTGCCACGGGATATCATAGTGAAATTTCACTTTTATAACACAAAAGTATTGGTGCAGCAGGCTGCGCGTGATCTTGAGAAGTTGACATTTCAGGGACACAATTATCAGGTTTTTTTGGTCTGCGATAACGCTGGCCAAAAGAAGAGAGTTGAGACCTTTCCTTGCATGTCTTAGAGATCATAAGATAAATTATAAGTGGGGCTTTCCTTTCCGCCTTCTGTATACCTATAAAGGCAACCTGTATTCGGCTATTTCAGCAGATGAATTACAACAGCAATTAACGTCTATGGGATTGTTCAGGTCCCCCCACTCCTAAGTTTTCCAGATCTGCGGATGAATCCCCAAAGGCACAACGAATGGGGAAATGACCCAGGCATGGCTCGCACCCATCTTTCAGGAATATTTGGCTGATCTCCGCGGATACCTGAATTAGAGTTGGTGTTAATGCATTCTTTTCCCTACTCAGCAGGAAGTCTTACTTTCCAACTCCGGTTCATCTGGTCCATTATAGATATTACGGACGTATCCACAAGCTGTTTTATGGTTGGAACTCTGGTTTCTGTTCTAGAATGCTGTAGCTGTTATTTTTTCTTTTTTTTATCTATCTTCTCCCTAGAATGTTATAATTAAGGTGATATTAGGAGAGTTGTAATTATTGGAGAATCCTGTTGCATTTGGAAGGTTGTTAATATTTGCACCTCATCTGATCGGCGGCATAATCATGTTGCTCTCCTGAGAAACCGGAACCGGAGCCTTTTGGTGGTTCTGGTTTATTTTTCAACTTTTGTATCTTATAAGTTGAACGTATTAAGGCCCTTATTCATCAAGCGATAGCGCCAGGTAGTGTCTGACGAGCGCCAGGTAGCGGCAGCTAACGGCGACTACCGACTCAAGTACGCCCGGCGGCGGTCACAATGACGCATTTATCAAGCAAAATGAGGCTAGCGCCGGCGAGAGCGACGGCTAGCGCGGCATTCATCATGAAGCCGCCTGGACCGAACAGCGCCGCTGCAAATTCCCTCACAGCGCCAGGTATGAGCTGTCGCTCCCTGCGATGTCCAATGCATTTCAATGGAGCAATCTATAATTATTCATAATTAATTGGTAATAATTTTTTTTTTTTTTTTTTAATGTCAAAAAATCGGAGAACACTTCTGCAATGTTAGGATTTATTTTTAAGTCAAAAAAAAAAAAATATGTGCAGAATTGATCTAACAGGTCTGAGATTAATGTATTTATATTACAAAATGATTCTAAAAACATGTATAATGTTACATTCAAAAAATATGGTTGTTTAGGGGTTAAAAACTAGTTAATACACATCGCCGCCAGCGCTCTGGGGTTTAAACAAGGAATGGACAGCGACAGCACATTCGGAGCGTGATTTGTTGATGAATATGAAGCTAGCCGTTCGCTCTGGCCATTCGTTGTCAGGCGCTCACATACAACGCTGGACCTGTGAAACAGCGACCCCCCAGCCCGTATTCAACATTACCGCACACCGACTGAGTCGCTGTCATCAAGCTAATGCCGGCCAAGCACAGCGAATACTGGCTGGCGCTGAAAAAATCACGCTACAGTCGCTCATCTGTCGCTACCTGGCGCTATTGATGAATCGGCCTCTAAGTTCCTTGTTTACTTTTATAAAGTGATCTTATTGTTAGGCCTATTGTATACTCATAGAGTTAGGTCGTTCTGCCTGGGACCTTGTTGCCACCCTGACCATAGTAGGAGCCCTTGCTGGGTCTCTGCTGCGGTTTTGAAATAATTCCCAGTGATTATACTATCGCTATAACTTGGCAGTATTAATTACATGGGTGTGACTGGCTCAGGTTGAACTACACAACAGCTGGTTACTAGATACTAGATATACCTTTCCCCCTCCCCTTTTTTTATTTTTTTATTTTTCTTTTCTCCTTATCTTTTTGTTTTTCACCTTCTCTCTTTCTCCATCCCCCGGGTGCGTGATCACCCCTTGTCATAGTGGGAATTTATTTTGAATTCAATGGCGTCAGTTATTTCTTTAAACGTGCAAGGCTTTAACTCTCCACAGAAGAGGAGTATGGCTTTTAAAAAATTTCCCTACATATATAGATATTTTATGTCTCCAAGAGACTCATTTCTCGATTACTTCTAAGCCTAGATATTTAAACCACCAGTACCCACAAGTTTTTATGCCCTGTGGAAATTCTAAACAAAAAGGGGTCTTAGTTGCCTTTCGTAGAGGCAATCAATTTGACTGCAAAAAAGAGATCAGAGACCCGGATGGGCGCTTCATAATTTTGTTGGGGACTTTGCAAGACATGGAAATGACAGTGGCCACTTACTATGCTCCAAATTCTAACCAATTTCCCTTCTTATAAGCATTTCTTGAGGAGGTGATGTCGGTTGCGGATGGGGGTCATTTGTGGTGATTCTAATCTAGTGCTTAACCCACATATTGATAGGCAATCACCCTCACATCCTATAACTCCAACACCTACAATAGCGTTATCTAGGGCTTTCAGGAAATTAATACCTTCCTATTCCTTGGTGGATAGTTGGAGAGAGGTGCATCCAGGCACGCAGAGTTTCACTCAATATTCTCATCCACATGATGTGTACACTCGTATTGACCATATTTTTGTCTCAGTCCACGCTCTCTCATTGCTACAGTCTGCCAAGATCATTCCTATTTCTTGGTCAGACCACGATGGGGTGCTCCTTAAATTCCATTCTCTTATCAACGGGCCATCTGAATTCACTTGGACGCTTAATGCTTCCCTCTTATCTCAAGAGGATGTAGTGTTGTCAGTTACGGATGCTTTAAATCAATATTTTGAGTTGAATGGGCCCTCAGGAGTTTCACCCGCTATTTGTTGGGAAGCTCACAAACCCACCATTAGAGGCAAGTTAATTCAGATCGCCTCTAGAAAAAAGCGGGAGAGAAATGCTTATATAGATAAACTAGAAAAAAGATATTCGGAGTTAGCAGAAGCTGCAAAATTGGATTTTTCACCTGTAATTAGTGCAGAATTGCATAAAGTTTCTCAGGATCTGAACCTTGCTCTTGCTGGTAGGGCTGAGAGGGAACTCCGCACTCTTAAGCACAAATTTTATTGTAAAGCCAACAAGCTTTGTTAGCTAAGAGGTTGAGAACTCCAGATCAGCAGTATAGACCTATTAAACTTAAGGATGCAAGGAGCTCATTAACGGCTAATCCTAGTAAGATTACCAACCTGTTCAGGGAGCAACTCCAAAAATTGTATTCGACTTAGAGGAGAATGAAGTTTATAATTTTTTATAAAATTTTAGATAAGTTATCCCTACCCGCCTTGCCTGAACAGGTTCGTGATTTCCTGGAGGAGGACTTTGGCATAGAGGAAATTCAGCGAGTGATTGCAAATCTTAAAGTGAATAAAACACCCGGCCCAGACGGGTTCTCGGCATTATACTATAGGACATTTTCGGCTGTGTTGGCTCCGAGACTAGCAGCGTTTTTCAATGATATAAGGAAGGGGGGTTCTTTTTCGCAAGAATCTTTAATGGCTTTGATTTCGATGATACCGAAACCCGATACTGATCAAACGATCTGGTCCAATATTAGACCAATCTCCCTAATAAACGTGGATTTGAAAATATTAACTACGATTTTGTCATCCAGAATGTCGCAATATTTGCCCCATCTTGTACATGGAGATCAGAAAGGATTTATCCCAGGGAGGCAAGCAGGAGATAGCATTAGGAGAATGACACAGCTTTTATTTCTGGCCAAAGAGTCTCAATCCCCAACTATGTTTTTGTCGTTGGATATCAAAAAAGCTTTTGATTCCGTTTCTTGGAAGTATCTTTTCTGTCTTTTGCATAGATGGGGCTTTGGACCTAATTTCATTGGCATACTGGAAGATATATATAAATCCCCAGAGGCATTTGTAAAATATTGTGGACATAAATCTGCTAGATTCCCTTTGTCACGAGGTACTAGACAAGGCTGCCCCCTGTCTCCACTTTTGTTTGCCTTGGAAATGGAGCCTTTAGCTCAGCTGGTTAGGGAGTCTCCAAATATTTCAGGGGTTAAAGTGGGTATGGTGGAGTACAAAATTAGTCTCTTTGCGGATGATGTAATATTATCTGTTACAAACCCTTTTATTTCGATACCGCATATACTTCAATTATTTCAACATTTTGCGGAAGTGTCTGGTCTCGCAGTCAACACAGCCAAATCTAAGGCTTTGAACATTAATGTTCCGGAGGGGACCTGGGACCATTTATGTAAGATATATGATTTCCAGTGGAACCTTAAAACCATTATACCATTAATACCACAATATCTGGGAGTGAATCTGACTAGTAGATTTGAGGACTTATACGCAGGTAATTTTCTGCCCTTACAGCGGAAATTGTTGAAGCTTCTCGCAACTTGGAAAGGTTATGGATTATCCTGGTTGGGTAGAATGGCAGCAATAAAGATGATGTTGCTCCCAAGGTTCTTGTACCTGGTCAGATCCCTTCTGATCAGAATACCGCCTTATTATTTGCAAAACTTGCAGAGTAAAACTTTGAGGTTCATCTGGGATGATGGCAGGCAAAGAATATCGAGGAAAACCTTACTTACTCCCAAAGCTATGGGGGGTTTGGGAGTTCCAAACTTCGCTACATATTACCGGGCGGCCCAAATCGCACAATTGATTTCGTATCACACCAGGGAAGATATTCCAGTTTGGGTTAAGAGTCGGACTTATCTGCACCTCTTTCTATCTACAATCTATTGTGGGTCACCCCAAAATTTAGAAAGGGTATAAGGAATCCGATTATGGTCCATTCCCTTCAAGTATGGGATGATGTGAAATTTTCAGGGGGTTTGGCTTCTAGACATCTTCCCTTGCTTAAGCTGTGGAATAATCCAATGTTTCCCCCGGCTGTACTGACATTGGGAAGATTTAGTGAATGGAAAGCAGTGGGAATAAATAGTGTGGCCGATTGTTATTTGGGCACGAGATTGGCTACACTCTTGCAACTTAGGGCCAAATATCCACAACTACCTAATGATGTGTTTGGTTACTTGCAGGTTGCCCACTTTCTTAACTCCCTTAATAAGACTGCTATATCCACTGATAGGATCGGCGGCTTTTGTAATGGCTGTTGAAGCCAATGTCAAAGTCTTCCTAAGATGGTATTTGGCCATGAGCAGATGAGACATTATAAGGATGATAATGGGGGTTTGTGTTATAGAGGTTGCTCTGTGCTGGGTTCTTTTATGCATACCTGGTGGGACTGTAGTGTAGCGAAGGAGTTTTGGGATGACATTTTTGTGATTGTTAGCAAATTGTTGGGCAGAAAATTAGCACCTGACCCTCTGGTGGCTCTGCTTAATAAGCCTTTACAGGGGGTTCCGAAACTATTCAAAAAATTACTGTTTCATATTTTCACGGGGGCCAAGATAGTGATTGCAAAGGCATGGCAACAGAAGGTGCTGAGTGTAGGTGAATTCTGTGATAGGGTCAACCACATTTTAGCAATGGAAAAAATGTTGGCGATTCATGCGAATGGGTTGGAGAGATATAGAGAGATATGGGCTCCATGGATTTGGGAGTTTGCGCCTGATAATTTTGATCTTACCTTGCTGACACTGTGATGAGGGAAAAGCAGGGGAACGGAGAAATCTGGGGGGCTCCCCCCCCTTTTTTTTTTTTTTTTTACTTTCCCCCTTTTCTACCCTTCTTTGTATAATGTTACTTTGTTGGATAATGGAAATGTTTTTAGCCCATCGTCTGGTCTTATACTCCGACCCATTGTTCTATCGCAGTGGTCGGACATCCATATTCTATTTCATTTAAAGTTGTACTTCTTATATTGCGGTTGAATTTTATGCGACTATTAGAATAATTGCATAACGCAAGCTTGTCGATATACTCAACCTGTACTAAGTGATTATGAAGTCTTTTTGTACTAACCTAGTATGCTTTACTCAAAAAAAATCTATTGAACGAAAAAAAGCCATAGATCTGTTGGATAGCTCCCCACATAGTCTTGTTACAGCATCAGCTGCTGACAGCTTCAAAAAGATGCTTTTTTAAGTGACATGAACAGTGACTATTAGTTTTTATCTGTAAATAATAAGAAATTTAAACTAATTTTCTCAACCCTGTCCCTTGGTTGAACTTGATGGACATGTGTCTTTTTGGACCGTATTAACTATGTATGTAATTATGTAACTATGCTGGTCACCACCCTAAATAATTCCATCAGTAATTACCATTTAGAATTAAAGCTAACCAAAACCCAGGATTTTTACCCTCCCGGGTTTTATTCTGCTTTATAGGGGCACCACAATTCGGGATTCCCCTGGGTGTAAAAATCCCTTTGGTTAACCCAGTAACTCACCTCAATCTATATTCCCATGGTGCATGCACAGGCTCCCCACAAATTAGCATTCTTTACTGTGCATATTTATGACCGGAAATGAATGCTGAGTGAATGAATTGCTGGCCCCTCCAGGTCATTCCTTCCAGTGAACATGTACCCAATAAATTGATGGGTGCAAGTAATGTCGGCAGTATTGCTGGATCAAGGTAAGTATAGGGCTACCAGGGGGTTTTACGCAACGGAGCTGCCCCAAAGGCAAGCTTTAACCCAGTCCTGGAATATTTTATACACCAGAGCTGTATTACATAGGTTTTTGGCCGATTCAATTGCTATTCAAGCAAAGGAAAAGACAGATAGGTATCTCATTAGAGATGGAAACTGAGTATAACATTTGTATAAGCAAGTTATAGCTGATGACTTTCAAATAGAGATGGGCGTTTGGGTACTTGAACTCGCAAAGTTTGGTACTTTGGTACTTTGAGGTTCAGGTTCCCTAACCCGAACATGGACTTCAGCCAAAAGTCAGTGTTTGAATTCAGCATCTGGCCCGAACATGGAAAAGCTGGTTGATGGACTGTTGATGGAAGTTTCACTGCTTCACCTAAGGTTGCAGCAGCAGGAAGCTGCTGTAACTCACCTCTGCCCGATCTCCCCCGGCCAGTGGCGTAGGAGGCAGCAGTGTTCGAAACCGGCCCCTACTCATGGTAGCCGGCAGCCATCTTTCTGTAGCCCTGGCTGGGGCCGGCTTCAAGACTGCTACTGCCACTGCTGACAGGTAGGGGATCTGGCAGAGATGAGTTAAAGCAGTGAGCTTCTGCTGCACACTCTGCTTCCTCCCCACCACAGCCACCCTCCAAAGTTTGGGTCTACATTGATTTCAGTGGGGACTGGGTTCAGGACTCCAAACCCCTATATTTATTCAAAGTTTGGCCAAACTTGGCAGGACTGAACTTTGGGGGTTTGCCCATCCCTATTTACAAACCCTCTTTCTGTGGAAAAGCATTGTTAATACATTTACTGAAACAAAATCTTGCACAGTTATCAAAGTGGTTGGAAAAGGGTGGTAACAACAAAATGAATGGACGATCATAACCTTCACTTAAAAAGTTTGGTTGTCTTTCCACTCATTTGTGGAAAAGTTTTTGCAAAACCTCACCAACCCAACATCCAATCAACAAGAGCATGAAAGAATACACGACTTATTGGCACATTGTTGACAATGAGAGCTGTCCATATAAGACAAAGGGCTCTCCATGTTTTAAAATCAAAGATTGGCAACCCTGGAAGCAGAGTAATATTTGTAAAGCTTCACACGAAACACATCTAATCACTAAGTGTTACCTCAGTTTACAAAGTATAATTTTATATATTAAACATTGATGACTGGAAAATGTCAGGCCGAGCAACCAGCTGAGACTATTGTACGTCTCTCTGTAAAAGCTGCGCTGTGTTTTTTTTCTTCAGAACACTATGATGCCATTTTCACCCTCAGACAATGCAGAAAAATGCAGGATTAATCTAAGCTTTTTATTAGTTTGCACCTCTGCCAACCTGCAGCCCTGCTACAAGTAATTGAAATGTCAGAACTTCTCAATCATTGCTGCTTAATAAAAAAATAATGCTCGTATCAAATAGCTCAAACAATGCGGTGGAATAAAGGAGACATTTTTTTCCCACTGTGTGCCATCGGACTTTCATTTCCTTAAGGTAAAAACTCATGCGTGGAAACATAAGTGATTAAGGAAAGAAAGACATAAAGCATTAACAATTCAAGAATGAATTTGCCACTGAAATAGTAAACTGTGATGAGTGAGCAGTGCCTTTCAGAACATGATGAATTTTAATAATAGACATTCTATATGGACAGGCTAAAGCCTTAGCTATATACAGTATCTGAAAATAACAGGATTAGCGATAATCCAGTCCCAGTGAAAGGTGTATTCAATAGATCTCCTTACTTTTGTGCATAGAGAAATTAGCATTGCCGAACCTGTAGTAACACTAATTTCTTGTCCTGCTTTGATAGTCAATAGGAATTCTGAGTATTGTTCTACTTGGCAAATATATATAAAAAGGACCATTAATTGTGTAATGGGGGTGGTGGTAGTATAAATAGTTGGCTTGTTTTTCATGTAAATGATTACAGGTTTTGACATTTAAGGTGGTTTTCCCATCAGATATGACCATTGGAATAAATATGTTTTCCTAATTTTAGTGTCTTCATTAAGTATTTACTAAAGTCTGAATAATGTTGTCAGTGTACCGACAAGCTCACATGATGTTTAGTGTATGATTATAGTACTACCAGGGCAGTTTCTAGCCTAAATAGCACTCATGATGAGGGAAATAAAAATCTCCCCCTTCTATAGTAGCCACACACCACAAACCCAATAGTTTAAAGTACCCAGGTGGCATTCCAGTACAACGCAAGAGGTTCCCTGCTTAGAGCCAAAAAGGCAGAATTTAGAAGTCAGCTCAGCACCCTGCGCCTGTCTGATGCCCACAGTGAACACACTGCTTACCCGGTCCTAGAAACAGCCCCAAGTACTGCCTAGCTAGGGCCCTGGAGCATGTGGAGATAACTGCCTGAAGTGTAATGGGGCAGAAAACCATCTGATTTCTGAGCTTGGATTAAGTTTTTATGGATGATCTGAAAATAACTATATAAATAACAAAAGGAGTCCTAGGAATGAATAAACATTCTCGTTCTCAAGCAAACTACCTTCAATTAAATCATGGGACATGGTATTAGGAGATGATACATTTATATAGGACATTTGAAGAAGGGTGGACAAGGTCAAAATGTGTGACATTGTTTTAATACGTCTCAGGTTTGGAAGCAGGTTGGCAATTTCTTCTGAAACAGCAACTCTGAGTGTAAAAAGGCAACATGAGAAAGGGATTATGTCATTTTTCAAGTGTCTGAAAGGGGAGCTAGATCTAGACATATGAGTAAAAGAATGGCTTTAAAGATAGAAAAGAGAAGAACTCACTGAAAAAAAAGTTACAAATCTGTTAGCCACTAAAGAAGAACTTGTATCCACAGCAAACAATAGGGTTGATTTAGAAGAAAAACTGTAAGCAGTTTCTTATGGTGACTGTGAACATGGTTGCAGGAGTAGACTGCTTTAATTTCCCTAATGGATGATCCCTGTTCTGCCAAGCTTGCACGTGACTGGGAAGTCAGACAGATCAACGCCCATCAATTGTATTAAAGAAGTAGGGCAAAACTGGAAAAAAGCAAATATCTAATGATCACTTGTATTCAGTTGAGAGTACAAACATACATTACTATACATGTTGTACAAATACATACATGGGAAGGATAAGTATATAAAATAGGTTGAATCTAAAACATAATAGACTGGCTATATTTTGAGGGCCTGCTGTGACTGTATCACAGCCATATGGGTGCCAACTATTCTCATTGTGCGCTGATCTGTAGTTAGACCTACCATCTTTGCTAACTTGGATGAATAGGAGGATGGCAATAGATCACCTTCAAAGCACATGGCCTGTTGATACTCGAAATGACTTCTGGAAGATATATGACAGGCTCACTATTTCACTAGGACACTGGAAAAATTATAGATGAGTTTCAGACTAAATTTGAACAATATTTTTTAAGAACCAGCAATATAGAAAAGCATTATTACATTAAAACTGTGTAATGGTACTTCATATAGCTAATGGAACAATAGGTAATACACATGTTACAATGCTTTAATTGATAAATTGCTAAAGGAATTTTGGAGGCATAACAATTTCAGAAAGGTGACTTTTTTTTAAATAGTTCCCCTAAATCCCTTGTACCTTGTAATCAGTGATGCAATCTATTAGAAAATACTTCGTCTCCTGCACATATTGTGGAATAGCAGATGTTGCGCTCCTGTACTGCACACCTGACAGCCTTGCCTCTGAAAAACCCAGTCCCATAGTCAAAATTACCTTTAAACTCTGTGAAATCCTTATCAAGGACTTATCAATGCTCAGAAAGCTCTTTTAAACTTTGTAACAACTGTTCCAATTCTTCGCATCTGCCCCCCCATAGAGATACATAACTATATATTCTTCTCCTCCACCAGCTGTTGATTTAGCATGTGCTTGTGTGTGACAGAGATGCTAAAACATATATCTCTCTCAGTTTGTTCTGGATTGCTTATAGCAAAAATCCAAGCTTTGATACCACTCCCACACTAACAGCCTGCCTTGTGTGGAGAGAGAGAATAACACAGGCACACTGTAGTCCAGCTTGGAACTTTCTTGCTTCAATGCAGCAAGCTAAAGATTTTATCACCCTCTAGCAGGCAGACTGTCAGCAAAACACTCATGCTCTTGTGTAAGCAGCAATGTGGCAAGATGGTAGCTCCCATACAATCCAGGAAGACATCATCCACATGGGGTTAACCCCCCTCAAACAGCATAAGCCACTTATCCTGATTTTTTAATTTTTAATTTTTAAATTTTTAATTTTTGAATTTTGAAGAATTTGTTTGCGGCGAAACGCTAATAAAACGGCTTTTCTGGCCTTCCAAGAGCCTCAATAGGGTTGTAGAACATTTTGCCTTGCTGTAACACACATAGGATGTGTGCTGGGTTAGTGAAATAATACTGTAAAGAAGTATGGTCAGAGATCAGAGGCATCGCTATTAGAATCGCTGTCGCAGAGCCGAGCTGGCATCAGCATGAGGAGCCCATATTTTGCCTGAAAGACACACCCTGGAGTTGGCAGCAGCATGGGGAGTCCATATATTGCCTGAAAGACACACTGGAGTTGGCAGCACCCATATATTGCCTGAAAGACACACCCTGGAGTTGGCAGCAGCATGAGGAGCCCATATATTGCCTTAAAGACACAATGGAGTTTGCAGCAGCATAAGGAGCCCATATATTGCCTGAAAAACATACCCTGGAGTTGGCAGCAGCATGAGGAGCCCATATATTGCCAGAAGGACACGCCCTGGAGTTGGCAGCAGCATGGGGAGCCCATATGTTGCCTGAAAGAGACACTGGAGTTGGCAGCAGCATGGGGAGCCCATATATTGCCTGAAAGACACACCCAGGAGTTGGCAGCGGCATTAGGAGCCCATATTGTAAATGTGGTTTTGTTTGAAAAACAAGAGCAATATAGTTAGGCTCTCTGGCAAAAGATAAAGGCAAATACACATTCAAGTCACATCATGGGCTGCTATGGGATGCCCCCGGTGAAAGTGATTTAAAAGCACTACAGAACTTTTAACATGTGTTTTTTGTTAGAAAAGGAAAAGCTAAATAGGCAGGTTCTCTGTAACGACAAATTCTAGCACACTGTCACATCATGGGCTGCTATGGGATGTCCCTGGTGATAGTGATTAAAAAGCACTACAGAAATTTTAAAACGTGGTTTTGTTACAAAAGGAAAAGCTAAATAGGCAGGTTTTCTTTAAAGACAAATGCTTACACACTGTCACATCATGGGCTGCTATGGGATGCCCCTGGAGAAAGGGAAGCACTACAGATCTTTTAAAACGTGGTTTTGTTACAAAAGGAAAAGATAAATAGGCAGGTGTGTGACCTGTAATAAATAGGATTGAAAGATCTGGGCATAAAAGCTAATGCAAACACACTGTAAACTGTCTCTCTCTGTCTCTGCCTCTCTCTTTCTCGCCCTGTCTCTATCTGTCCCTGGTTCTATCTCCCTGACCCGTTCTCACCGCAATACACCACCGAAATGAGCCCCCGTAAGATGGCTGCCGCTTATATAGGGCTGTGACATCATCGGGGAGCCTGGTTGCTGATAGGCAGCATGTGATGCCTACACAGGATTCTTTGCCCCATAGGACATGTCCTGACATGTGGATTCACCATTTTAGATGGCCTGGACTGCAGTAAATGGAGTTTAAGGAAGGGATTTGAGCGATCGAATCGTGCGATATTCAGATTCGTTTAGAATCTAATTTTTCGTGAAATTTGTAACAAATTCAGATTCGTCAGATTCGATTCGCTCATCTCTAATCCTGATCATTGGGTGTGGGGCAATTCACTAACTTTTATTCTTTTGACTGGAGGTTCGCTTTAGGTATTAATGTATGAATGCACCAATTGTATTGTATTATTTAATGCTAAATTGTTAACTACTGTGATAACATCTGTAGTGTCAGCATAATTTACAGTACAGGATTTCACCGTTGTCACCTAAAACAATATCCAAATAAGTCAAGCTGGACCCACACGTAAACATGTAAGCTTTATTAAGCTGTGCATGTACAACAAATAAAACAAATCTTAGATGTCTTTGCAGAATGCGAGTGGTGCAGTTTACTGTATGAGACTTGAAAGGGCCCCAGTTAATGTTCGCGCTAGGACCGCTTCACAGTTAGTTATGCCACTGGACGTAGAAGCTATTCTGTAAAAAGTGCTACAATGACGACACTTCTTCTAAAGAAAACAATTGCTTTAACTCTATTTTAGCAAATTCTGATATTATGATATACACAGAAGCAATCAACTTGTGCATTTTTTCATTTGGGCTAAAAGCAAGGCTTTTTACTGTAGTTATATATAAACTAGTAAATAAAATCTCACCAATAGTTCCTTGGAATCTTATTAACTAATTTTCTTGTTTTTCATGTGAAAACATGTAACTTATTGTAGCTCCTTATTTTCTCTTGGTGTTTCTTTTTTATTTTCTCTTGGTGTTTATTTTTACAGTGTCTTCTTTAGTGAAAGAATCCTCTGGGTGTACAGAGGGTTCTAAAGTTCATGGGTAAAACCAGAAGAAACCCAATAGGCCTGGATGGCAAGCTGCCTAGTGCCTTCTCATCTAATAGACCTTGTGACGCAGGTGATGAAAACCGGGCCACAGTGGGTTTTGTCGTATTAAAACTAGACTTATTGTGTGTGAGACAGGTGCAAGGCTTCACTACTTGCTTGAGCTTCTGGCCCTTCGGCTCTGACTCTTAAATGAAATAGAGCGCTTTACAAAGACTAATTTGTTCACGTCTGGTGGATTGCATTTAGTCATTGATGAAGGATTGTACCGACTTTGAACTAAACTAATTAGTAATTAAGAAACTGATAGTGTCTCTGTAGCTTTCATGTGCAACGGGGATCGTAGATAATCATGAGGCTCTTTTGATGTATTAGTGCTTCGAAATATTCTAATTGATTCACAGGCAGGGAACATTATCCCACTGAAGTGGGTCAAAAATGGAATGCTCACACAATAAGTGTCTTGGGACCCCAAAGGGGGATCATTTAATTACTGAAGACTACAATGTTCTAGAGTGATTCTAGAGGAGTCATTAAAAGTCCATCAGTAATACACAGAGCTATAAGATAGGGGAGGTTGTAGTTCCACTGTAAAAATTCTTCAGACCGATTATTTCCACAGTGCAGAAAAAGACAAACTTCATGCTTAGACACTCTCTGCCACCTGAATTGCACAGCCTCTTACCAGATTCACAGTAGAGATGAGCATAAATAAACATAGGTGAATGGAGCTTTCACTTTAAAAATTCCCACCGGTGGTGCAGGCAATATAATCCACTTCATACATTTCCACAGTCATTTGTCTCTTTTAAAAGTTAATTTCCTTGGAGTCATACTAGGGGTAAAGATGCTAGATGATTGTGGACTCAGGTGAAAACATTACCAGAGATCTAAGGAAGGTAACACAGTCAGTAATGATAGAAACACATTAGTTAAAAGGTGAGCAGGCTCTTCTATTAGGGGTTAGAAATAGCCAATGTTAAGTGGGAGGGGGTAGTGCCTACAGCCATAAGTAGACTAATACTTGGTTTTCACAAGCAGATAAATTGACTGTTCACTCAGCGAGTGAGCGACCATTCAATTTTCTGTGTTTGAGCGACTGTGTGCAGATACCAAAGATTTGTTGGGTGATCTATCGCTCGTTCTCATAGCAAAACACATTTTTTTTGTGGGCAACTTCTGTTTCCACATGGCAACCATCAAGTAATGACTGAGAAATCTTTGGTTAGCCAAAACCATTCGACGACCGACCGATTAAAGTGGACCAACACCCAGAATTTTGATTATCCTGAGTTTTGGTCTACTTCCCTGGGGCACCCTGATCGGGGGTGCCCTGCTATGTGAAACCAGATCGCTAGTTACAAATCACCTCACCCCGCGCATGCTGGCAGCCACATCTCGCGCTTCCCTCTAACAGGGAGCGCGCCTGCATCGGCAATTCACAAATGCGTCGTTGGACTGGGATTCAGGTAAGGTTTGCGGGCGTCCTGGGGGGGTTTCACACCGCGGGGCATCTCGATTTTGGATGCCCCGCGGGGAGGGATAGATTCCTGGGCTGATCGGTGTTGTTGGTCCACTTTAACCAATTCTTGTTTATCAGTTGATTGCAGCGGCCTTTTCCATGGAGTAATCATCACTAAATTGAGGTCATGTTAGCGATTTCTCGCTTGATAATCACTTTGTCTAAGCGGACCATAAATCTATTTCTGTTCATGCTAATGGAGTTCTAATTTTAAGAAACATACAGTCAAAAATTCACTAGAAGTATCCAAGCAGGGTTTTATTTTCCCAATGTATATCTGTCAACCATAATAGGGATAGTATATTGCATGGTTTTTGTATTTATCTTTGCTCTTACTTGCTAGTGTAAGTATAGTTCGATTTATCAATAAAAAGCACTGAAAGTGCAATTCTCCGCGGGACAATTCAAGTGTAATTTCTTTCTTCTATTCACCACTTCTTCTTTTCACTTTCTTAATTAGCTACATGTGTATCTATCACCAGTTTCACCACACACGTACCAGACAATGCAGGACAAAGCGCTTCTCTATATATCCAATGTTTCTTCTTGTAACAGATCTTAATGTATGGTTACAGGGATAAATCTCCTTTATCTCCAAAGCCTCTATTTTTAACTCTCTCAGAATTATCAGGACTTGGTTCGTATAAAATAAATCCTCATTTATTCAGATATTAACATGTGGAAATAAAACAAAAAACGCACATAGCATAATACCGCTTTGCTAAATTCTATGCGCAGCCTTTAAAATACTCCTTACCAAATGCAAGAAAAAGATGGGCATTGATAAAATTTCTTAAATCAGGAATAATGATGCTCAAGATTCAGTAATCCAAGGAAAGCTTTGTTTCACCCTTTCAAAATAACGCAGCAGCCTCAATGTATACGTTACCGCGGCCCGGGCTTCTAACCTCGGCCAGCGTCGGCTCTGCTCGGCTCCAATCGGAGATCACGTGTTCAAGGTAGGTTCGATTTACACTAATACTTCTGTCTATCTCCCTCTCTCTCTCTTATATATAGAGCAAATCCTTTTACTGTCAGGTACTGTCCCTCCATACTTTGAAGCATAAATTATTATCTTTGGAAAACTTTTTTAAAGGTGCTCACTGGAGTTCTACACAGTTTCTGACTGGGGTGTCTGGGGCTAAATGTATCTGCAAACACCACCCTTTTATTTTAATGTCACTATCATATCAATATCATATAATAACTTACAGTACTCCCATTCATACGAGGGTGAATATGTTGTGTTCTTTTAATGAAGAAACATGACATATATTACATTCCACTCCTCTCAGCGAAAAATGGACAGCATAGCCATTACTATCCATATAGGCTATATCAGTAGACATGGTTAATAGGAATGGGTGAGCCCTTTCTAAAGTTTGGGTCCAGCCGAACTTTGAATAAATGTAAATGGGCCAAATTAAATGCTGCCTCTGCAGCTACTAGGAGGTGGATCGGGGTTGAGGTGAGTTGCAGCAGCTTTGCTGCATCCTTTAGGGCTCAGCAGCCTATCAACCTGCTCGACACCGAACTCGAACATGGACTTCTGGCTGAAGTCTGTGTTCGGGTTTGGGAACCTAAACTCGCAAAGTTTGTTACAAACCGGAACTTGGGGGTTCAGGTTCGCACATCTCTGATGGTTAACCATATAGCTCTGCCCCATCCCTTCAGCTAGGGGTGTCCACCTGCATATAACTCTCCAGAGGAGACTAAAATCAGTTTGTGCACTCATCCCTTCTGATGCGGCACTGCTTGTGACTAATGGTTTGCTGTCAGGATGTGCACACTATAGGCAGCAAGTGGTTCTGGTAGACCACTCGTGAGGATGTATTGATAAATCAACCAGGTAATGCACCAGTTAAATTAGATGTAAGGAGAACAGGGAGGGGCCTCATCTCCTTGTTGCTTATTGTGTGTTTATTTTATGATCCTTGGGACCCCTTACCAGCAACCAACACATTTTTCAAATATTTGAATATTATTAATTACCTGATACTTACTTTTTCCCATCCATTGTCCAGCACTGACACACTACAAATGATGCTGAGGGGCATCTGATAGACTGGAGACAGTGGCAAGGCTTTTATACTTTAGAGGAGTCACCCACACATGACAAGACATGTCACAGGAGGGGGGTGGAGGAGGGTTTCCTCTCTATTCCCCTATCCTCTTTAGACATATGAGGTCAGGTGGAGGATATCCCAGGACAGCTCCACGTCTCACACTCAGGCCCCGGCTGTGGACCATGATGAAAGGTGGGGGACCTGTATCGCAGCATTCTCCAACCGGCGGTGCTGGTCTCAGCATTTGACACCCACTGCTGCAGAAAGAAAATAGTGGATGGGTCAGAGAAGAGCCCTGAAGCTCAGGTGAAAACCCAGTGCGGGACAAGGACCACAACCCGGCCAGAGGAAGGCTATGGGACATTCTTTATAGTAGTCATTGTGAACTGTTACCTCATCATGTTTAAAATGTAAATTGTATTTTCTCATTGCAATCAATTAGCTGACCTTTACCGTGGCATATTTCTTTACTGGATAAATGAGGTAGTGTTCTCATGTTTTGTTGGTACCCTGGGAAGCTCCCCTGCTACCCTACTCCAGTTCTATCTATGACATCAGGCATTATTTTCCTTCAGAAGAAAACAGGGACAAATTGGAGTTTTTTTGGCATGGGCATGAGCTACTTCAAGGCTTTCAATAACTGCAAACCCAATTAAAATTCTAGCAACTTGCAAAAACATGATTGGTGCTTGTTGGGTTTATAGGGCGATGTTGGCAGCAATCGCTATAGCATGTACTACATTATATTTGCAGAAGTATGCAGAAGTATACATTGTGTTTGAGCAGCGTTCTGTAAAATGAAAGAATTGTTCCCCTATCTGTTCATGTAATAGGCCAGGTTACGCATACCAGTTCCCGCAGACTTTGCCAGTCACAATTTGGCACTGATAAACATGCTCAATCATTTATCATTAATACCAAGCTGCTCACCAACCTGGGATTGGACTTTCTGCTCCACTGAAGCAGAAAACACTGCTGATGGGAGTACACGATACAGCCAGAAACAGCTGTACTGCAGTGATAACAAAAGTGTCTGACTGCACGGCTTTTAACTCAGGACTGGCATCTTTATTTTCCATTGTCCTATCAAATAAACATTCATCAGAATTGACCTGTGACTTCTTCACTTTGGTTTCCTATTACTTTGTTAATAGCGTTTTTTTAATGTGTTGGATGTTTTTTTTTTAAAGTATAGAAGACTTCAATACTGAAAACGATATTATAAGTACCTTTCAATATTCTTTGAAGTATTTATGCTTTCTTTCCTAGTATTAAAGTGGCTAACAGTAATATGTTGTACCATGTTAGCCTTAGTGAACAGTAAAAAATGAAGAAATAAGGTGAAACCTATTGTAGACTAACTGAGGAATAACCCATTGATAATACTTAGTTCTCACAGTATTTTATTAATATAGAACCAATGGACATAAAACAAGTAAAAAATGCAGGGCAGATAAGTCAAGTTATTTTCTATTAACCAGAACATAAAATGCAAGTTTATAAGGTGTACAGAGGTTGTATTTAGATTTAGTTTAGTTTTCTGCCAGTAGAACAATGTATGACCTTACAGAATGGATAGACAAACCTGGTTCCAATTGAAATCTTATCTCTTATGGTCTTATGAACCATTTCAAACTTCACCGCTGCCGCTGACTGGAAGCGAATCACAAGTGAGTTACAGTTACATCCGTAGGTATTAAAAGTGCAATTTCCCAAAACCACACCAGCAGACAGTCAGGACTGTGCTGTCAGCTTCAGAGTTTAGAAACTGGCCTGTTTCAGCATTTTACTTTACTAGGTCATTGCTTGTAATAGGTGGTCTTCTCCACTAAATTATAAATTGTAATAGTGAGCAAAAAAAAAAAAAAAAACATATTCTCCTATCACCAATTAAGCCAGTTTTTACAGACCAGACAAAATGACTGCTTCTTTGCATTTAGCTGTCGTGCTTGTCCCTCCTGGTGTAGCACAAGCAGCTGAGGACAGCTGATGCTAAACTGTAGCCCTTTGGGTACTGGAAAAAACATTTAAAAGGTAATTGATTGTTGTTTCTATGACCTACACTTCATTTTCACACCATCTTACTCTCCTGTTGCTTCCACACCAACTATATCTATCAACAGTCTCACAATTACTGCATCCTCCCAAGTGTTATACTGAACTGCTCTCTCTCGATCAGAAAGACTTTGACTCAAAAATATCTCCTGCATCCGCCCCTTCCTCCTTTACCTACCAACAAGATCCTAGGGTGTGCCCTGATCATATCTCAACTAGCTCAACTAGTCTACTGAAACACTTTCCTTTGTGGTCTTTCAACAAATAGACTGGAACCCCACCAATCTATTCTCAACTCTGCTCGACTCAGTCACTCCTCCTCTCATTTTTCTATTGCTGCTTCTCGGTGTCAGACGCTCCATTGGTTGTCAGTTTCTGAGATAATTCCATTTAAATTCCTAACCTTACCTTACAAAGAACTCTGCAATCACCTGTTTGGCTCCTGTCTACATTTCTTCACTTTTTAACAAATACAAATCCAGACACAATCTTTGCTCTGCACAGGGCCTACTCCTGTCCAAGCTTAATCACCTCATCCCTCTCCTGAGTTGAGGACTTATAAGGGCTACCCCTTTCCTTTGGAATGTCCTACCCTATACAATTCCCCACTCCCCAAGCCTCATAATGTCCATGTATTGCAAGTTTGTTGTTTTATTCTGTTTGCAATTTCACATTGTACAGCACCATGGAAAATGATAGTACTTTAAAAAAAAACATTACATTATATACCTTATATACTCGAGTATAAGCCGAGTTTTTCAGCCCACTTTTTGGGCTGAAAAAAGCCGCCTCAGCTTATACTGGAGTCCAGGGGCGGACTGCCAGGGAAGGCCGCAACCCTGAACCCAACAGATGCTGGAGGGTGAGGGGCGGCCGCTGCGGGTCCCTGCTCCTCCACGCACACACATTCACACACTGACCGGCACTTCCAGGCTGCTGTGCGCTGGTCGTCAATGGGCGGCGTCCAATGTTTTCATTGGACACCGGCCATATGGGGCACGCCCACCGACGACCAGCGCCCAACAGCCAGGAAGTGCTGGTGTGTGTATGAGAACGGCGGCGGCTGGCGGCTGCCAGGCGGAGCTGAATGGAGGGTGTTGTGTGCTGAGCGACCGGCAGGAGGAGGAGGGGAGGGGGACCCCGCTGCCCCTCTGCAGGGTAACCTCGGCCAAATCCTGACCCCCGACATCTGCGTGTCTGAGAGCGGCGGCGGCGGCAGCAGCAGCAGGTACCCACAGTGTGTGTGTGTGTGTGTGTGTGTGTGTGTGTGTGTGTGTGTGTGTCTCTTTCTGTGTGTGTGTGTGTGTGTGTGTGTTTGTGTGTCTGTGTGTGTCTGTGTCTGTGTCTTTTTCTGTGTGTGTGTGTCTCTTTCTGTTTGTGTGGCCCTTTCTGTGTGTGTGTGTGTGTCTCTCTTTCTGTATGTCAACTCCAATTCCAATTGAAAAAAGCCGCCTCGGCTTATACTCGAGTCAATAACTTGTTCGATTTTTTGTGGTAAAATTAGGTGCCTCGGCTTATATTCGGGTCGGCCTATACTCGAGTATATATGGTATAGAATACAAATATTGTATAACCAAAGCCATTTCCTTGCATCCGCATCAAAAACCCTCAGATCAGAGTTGTCCAATTCTCGACAGAGTCTGTGCTCACACAGATGGTTATCTTTAGGAACCAGATACTTGCACATTATCAGAGAATAATCTTGGGAAAATCAGAGCCATTTTTAATTAGAACAGGATTGCTGAAATGTAATCCAAGGAAATGGCAAATCCGTTAGATAAACAAGGTGAAGGTGAACAAAGGATACAATGAGCAAATTGTCTGAAATAATTTTATGCATTTTTCTGGACAAAACAAAATCTCAAAACAATGAAGGACATTTCACAGAAGATGGAGCGCTATTTCATAATCTTAGCTTATGCCATTTCATTTACAAACGCAAAGGCTTTGTTGACTCGGATATTGGATACGGATAGTTACTTGTCGTTTTCAGTTCATTCAGTCCGACATATTTGAAGAGCTGTGCTGTCTGTTGAATGTCTAACAAGTAAGGTGATAGGTATGAAACAGAATAGCTAGCGATGTTACTGAAAATATAAGGGGACAATGTATCCTGCCCTTTGTTTGGGCTGTATTTACAAAGATCTGTACATACATACTTATAATACACTATTATAATATTAAATTCCAGGTGAAAAAAAAGATCAATCACAGGTAAAGGATAACAATGTTTAAGGCTTAAATATGTAAATAGGTTACATCTTATGTATTATATTTATTTTAACTTGCCCCTAAATCCTACTGGTCATCAGTGGAGCAGTTACGTCCCCCTCCCAAAGGCCACTGAGTGAATATAAAAGGTTGAGTATTTTGCCGGATTTCAAGCTTCCTAAAGGGTGGGCCTCCTATTTGCCCCCTTGCTGTTACAGCAGAGGGAGTGCTGCACACTCTTTTTACTTGGACAACAGAAGCATCTTATTAGACCATAGCTGGATTTCATCATCCGGGAGGTGCATACAGGAAGAGAGGGGGGCTAGAATCTTTTATTGTTTTATATGTTTTATATTGCCCGACCTAGACAAATCCACTGCAGAGGAGCTGAAATGAGTATCCCTTTTACTTACAGGTGTCCTTTAAGTAGATAACTTTTGGTTATAGTTGAATTGAATAATTGAGTTGAATAAATGAAACATAAATTGATATGAAAAGGTCTAATATAAAAAATATGGGATTACTCAGACATGTTGTATGAAAACAATGCTAGCCAAGTTTTTTTTTGGGACAAATTTGGCCAAACTGCATCCAAACCAACACATTCAAGTAACATTACCCCCAGAGTTTTGAAAATCTTCAGGATATGTTTAGGTTACAAAATATAGGGCCCCCAAAGGAGTCATGGACATTTAAAAAATAACTCTTCTAACTCAATCCAAGATAAAAATTCCCCCCCCCCCAAAAAAAAATAGTGATAGTATTTTACTTCTAGCTGATTATGTAATACAATAATACAGCAATATATTATCAGAAAAGCAATTTCATTGTGTCTTTATCTGCCATATAAATTATCCTTTAACACTTTTATTGGGAGCAAAAACTGTTAATAAATTAAATACAGTATAATGTTAGTAAGATTTTTTCAGCTAGAAAATATATATTAATAATGATATTCATCTTGTTCACAGAGTACAGATAACTCCAATGTGTCTGTCATTGCTCAGAATAGGAAATGCTTCGACAATGACATTATATGCTCCAAAAATCTTGTCATCTCTGTGGGTGGCACTGATATTTATTTTACAGACAACTCAGAAAAGCAGGTTGGTGTGATGTTTGTCATTTTTGTCACTTTTTAAGCAGTTATAAGATGTAAATAATGCAGAATATACACACTAACATTTTTTTCTTCTTCTTTGCTCTTGGTTCTCATAGAAACAGTACCGAATACAACATGGCCTTTACCGATATCAGCACTGGAAGGCTGGGTTTTATACAGTTGTACACTTCCCTGAAATAGACATTACAGTCCTTTGGGACAAAAAAACGACAATACATGTCAAAGTGGGACCTCGGTGGAAAGTAAGCTTTACATATTGCAGCGAAAGTGGGTGCATATTTTGTGTACTAGGCAGCAAAATGTGGCTAAATTACTAAAGAAAAAAGATAAGTGATGCACTAATGGGCTAGCTACTTGTAAAGCCACAAGTAGAAGACAAAAGCATACGGGGAGGCCGATTCATTAATAGCGGTAGGTAGCGACAGTTGAGCGACTGCAGTATTTTCACAGCGCTCGCTAGTAGTCGCTGTGCTTGGCCATTGTTCGGTTGTTGATAGCGACTGAGTCGGTGTGCAGTAATGTTCAATACGGGGTGACGAGTCGCTATTTGACAGGTTCCGCGATGTATGGGTGCGCATGATAGCGACTGGTCAGAGCGACCGGCTCCCACCATATTCATCAAAAAATCACGCTCAAAAAATTCTTGCGCTGTGAAATGCATGTTTAAACCCCAGAGCGCTGGCGGCGATGTGTTAAAAGTAGTTTTTTAACCCCCCAAACCACCATATTTTTGGAAACCAAAAAAAAAAAAATTTTAAAGAATTTTAGTAATATGAATACAATAATATCAGACCTGTAATATCAATTCTGCACAAATTTTTTTTTTTTTTTTTACCTTAAAAAAATTATCTAACATGGCAGAAGTGGTCACAGAATTTTTCACATTTAAAAAAAAAAACATTAATAACAATTTATTATGAATATTTAAAGATTGTTCCATTGAAATGCATTAGCGAGAGGTCATACCTGTCGCTGTTCAAGGTCGGACGCTGGCGCTGTGGGCTGAGGCTGGAATAATGATGAATGAGTGGCTATATGGCGCTATCTCAGTCGCTAAGCAGGATCGGCTTGATAAATGTGTGATTGTGGTGGGGAGCTGGCGTTCTCGTGGCGGGGCCCGTCATTACCGGTTGCTCACCAGTCGCTACCTGTCGCTATTCCTTCATAAATAAGGGCCTTAGGCTTTTTAAGCCAAAAAAGTAACACCAAGGAAAGGTATAAAAATAAAAATTAGCAAAACAGTATGTGCCATTTTCTGGCCACATTATTATGTAGAATATTCCAATGATTTCAAGTCTTTTAAAACTAGGATATTTGTGGATAAACCGTTTATGTAATTCCTGGGAATCATATAACTCAAAGATCCAGATTTTTGAGGAAAAACCCACAAAACCCAGCTTCATACA
The DNA here is from genome assembly GCA_027917425.1 of Gastrophryne carolinensis. Classification (NCBI taxonomy): domain Eukaryota; kingdom Metazoa; phylum Chordata; class Amphibia; order Anura; family Microhylidae; genus Gastrophryne; species Gastrophryne carolinensis. The sequence goes on along the minus strand of CM051238.1, from coordinate 149,571,894 downwards.
ACTTAAAAAAATACTATATAATTAAAGTAGCTTTTTTAGCTGCTAGACACAGTTTTGGTACCAGCCATGCTCTCTGTACCATCCTGAAGTCTTTAGGCCTCCTAGGCTCAAGTAGTGTATACAATGGGTGGTCAGCACACAGAACTGACATGTAAGCGTTTGTACAAAGATGATTAATTGTTCATGAAGAATTTAGGACAGCCCTATACAAATTCTCGACTGAGAATATGAAAGTTTCTGCTCTGGTCTAAAAAAAACTGTAAGGTTCCGGTAATAGTTTGAATGACTGCTAGAAACTGAATCAGAAGTTAAAAAATACCTAAATGTAAAAACTAAATCATTTTTGACCCAGCATGTTTGTTAGGGAAGCAACATCTGGCATTATCAAGTGGGGGATAGACAGACAAGCATATCGGTCCAAAAAGCCACATCTTTTAGAAATGAAAGGCCTGATTATTTTAAAACCTAAGACATATTTTAGAGTAATTATTTTTGTTTTAATCTTGTGTGAGCAAAATAGATGCAGACATGCACTACTGTGTTGCTCCATAATTCTCAACCAATTCCGAGATAGAGTCTCCCTGCATTCATGTGCCCGGGGATTCTTTGGGTCTTGTATTCTCTACAAGGCTCTAGGGGTGCCTGTGGATGTTGGAGGACACAATCTCAGCATCGACTGAGAATTACAGAGGTAAGCATCTAGCCTGGACAGAGACTTATTTTTGGTATGGAAACTTTGAAAATGATAACGTTTTTCATTTGTATATTTTAGGGAAAACTTTCAGGTCTGTGTGGAAATTTTGATAAGTATACTTCAAATGATTTGACCACATCAAATAATATGGAAGTGAGAAATGCTCAGGTGTTTGGAGACAGTTGGACTATTGGTCAGGTATGACTTATGGTGAAGGTACAATATGATTATGTATCATCATTATATGCAAAACGCACTCTCCATATTTTAGGATTAATGTAGAACATTATAATTTACAGACTGAGGCCAACTCTTTTATTTTCCAGTGATTTTTATACATATGTAGTGTTGAGTGAACCTGAACTTTGTGAGTTTGAGTCCCCGAACCCTAACACTAACTTCAGCTAGAAGTCTGTGTCCTCTGGGTTCGGCATTCAACTCAACTGTTTAGAATAGGCTACAGATGTGTGAGCCGAGCAGCGTGCCCCTCCGTCCATGTGTTTTGCGCATTAAAACGTCACATACCGCTGAGCAGCACTCAGCTCATGAGATGCACAGCCGCTGATGGCAAGTATCTTTATGATGGCCCCATCCCCCACTGCTTCTGTTCCAGACGTGTGTCTCTACGTCTCTAGCTGGGTTGCCGGTCTCCCCACACCACACAAACACCTCTGACCAATGACCAACGATTGAAAATGTCAACTGCAAGTTATTTTTTTATTTTATAACAATTTTTACAATTTTATAAAAAAATTCAAAAATGTTGTAAAAGTTTACAAACCTAATAAGGTTTTGTTTTACTTATGTCTTTTTGAGAGTAAGCACATTTTTTTTACCTGAGTGCAATTCAGCACCATATTTAGCTGTGCAATTGCACTTATGCATTTAACTTGTTTTAACTTGTTTTTTCTATGGTGCTGAAATGCACTTATGCATTTAACTTGTTTTAACTTGTTTTTTCTTGTTTTTTTTTAGGAAAATGTGTCTTAGATTCAGTTTTTTCAATTTTTTTTTTAGGGAAACCCTGTGCAACCAAAGAATTAATTGAGAGATTACTCCCAGAAAACTGCGCCCAAGTCAACAAGCCTGGTACGTCTAGAAAGTTTGAGGTGCATACTTCCAGAGAATATATGGTTTGTGGGGGGGGGAGGGGATTTTGAATGTAAAGGGTTGTTTTTCTTGAGTTTGGAGTCTCCTGGGCAGGAAAGGGTGTCTACCAATATATATGTGGTGCCATTGTAACCGGGAGAAATGGGGCTTGTACACGCAATATTATGTTATTTAGAACATACAACTTTTTTTTTTTACAAAAAACACTACATATTGTACCCTACAAATTCCTCTTTAACTAGTCACCATAAAATTGGCACTATCATACTGTGCTACGTATGTCTACTAGTAAGGGTTGGTGGCTTAGTTCTTGGTGGCTTATTGTAACATTTCTCTGGGTTTTCTGGGTACGATATGCTGTATACTGCAAATTTGGAAATTGCTGGTTGGAAAATATAGCTGCTGGGAAACCCTGGCTATCTTTTGGAAATAGTTTTCCACCTATATCAGGACAACAAGTCAATAGAGTTCAGTCTCCTAAAGTATGTAGAATAAGTTAAGTGAAATTAGTAAGGGGATATTGCTTTCTGTCTTTTTTAGTGTAAAAGCTACAATGAGACAATGAGACCTTGTGAAGTTCATCAGAGTAAATTTCCATATGCAAAAAAGGAATGTTCAATTCTCTACAGTGATGTGTTTGCACCTTGTCGGAATGTGGTAGGTTTTAAGATTTGTTTACAGTTAAAAGCCGTCATCATTTGATTTACTGCATTAATAAAGAACAGGATTAGAACCAGTTGAAAATTATGGTGATTTAATACAATATATTTGGGTGCCATGAGCATCAGAAGGGGGTTACTGGCAGAAATATGTGACTCTTCTAGTGCTTACCCTGAAAAATAATAGACATATTAGCCTATATTCGGAACAATAGCAAGATGCTTGACACCTATTTACATACTAAACAAGGAAATATATAGGGTTCATTTTTCTTCCCGTGTTTGACTCACCCTGAATCTGGGTACTTGGTCACTCTCAATGCCCACAGTTCATGCAGTCTTTCTTCAGGTTTGCCACCTTTTCAGCCACACACTGACCTCCTGCCCTCCACTTGCAGCCTCCAGAGTATCTCCTAGCCTCCAGGTACATATTACTAGCCATTGTGATGGTCAGTTCCTGGTCTGTAATCTCAAATCCTAGACTGACCCATCTGAATGTCTTGCTTTGTGTTAGAGAACAAGGGTGGAATGTTGTATCATACTTTCCTTTTTTGGACATATACTGTATGGCCTTTTTATGCACACACATAGCAATTTAACCCATTTGTGCATTGAGACAAACACATGTGCCCAGAGCTGTGGGCTTCCCTAGTAACGGCACCTGGGGAACCCTAGCAATGGCGCCCCAACTTTGCACATGATCAAGAACTTCAAGTGTCAGTAAGCACTTTCTGTGTGCATTGGGGCCAAGTTAAGCTGGTAGTAAATATTTACTATTTGTATTGATTGATATAGTCAAAATACATGTAAAAATATCTTAATACAAAATGACTATATGATCCATCCTGATGTGTTGCTGCCTAAATCTGTTAAAGCTGAGATAGCCAGCAGGGGCAATTTATGCATGACCATATGTCTTGCCCTTAGAAGCCCCTATAATTGTAATTTCACCCCTCTTGCATCTGATGGGAAGCAGCATCCCATGTTTTAAAGACTGAAATGTAACCCTATCGCACACACATGCCATATAGCCAAAGCTTTACAGTAGGAGATGGTATTGCATCAAAATATACCAAATGAATTAGCTTATTGGGAGACATGACATGTTTGCTTAAATCTTACACCTAGTCTGGAAAGGCTATTAAAGGTTGTAAATAACAGCCCCCTATGGGGTATTTGAAATCTACCTCTTAGGGAAAGGTGTCAAACTCTAGATCTCAAATCGGGCTTGTGGTGTAATTTGGCCTGTGAGCAAAAAATAAGAGCATACACCAGGAGTTCCCAAGTGGCTGGCACGAGAACCTGCCAGTGTGTGTTATCGGGGGGGACTTAGACAGTTGCCCGATGGCTGCAGGATTCTAATAGAAGGCAAAGTTCTCTTGTTCTCTCTGCCATGGCATTAGTCCAAGTAAGGGGCAAATTAAAAGTGGCCCCACACCTGCACACACACCCACAGGCATTCCAATGCAGCTGGCTCATGTAGTTGACTCATAGGGCCTCTGCGTGCCATAAACCAATTTGGTCCCATTTGGTCATGCTTTAATATCACTGCACAGATTCAATGTTTAAGCAAAGCTTAAAGTGGACCAAAACCCACTGAACTTGTGAAATACATTTGGCCAAAGTCCCTGCCAATACTCCCCTCTTAGGGTGTAGGACTAGAAATAAATATTTTCACTTTTTGAATCATCCTAGAACACTGTTTTTTTTGGCTGTCCCTCGATGTAAGAGGGCAGGTGATTAATCATTACACTGGTGTGGCAATTACATAATTGCCACACACAACAGTGACAATGAATGGAGGAGGCAGAGCTTTACAGCTGAAACAGGAGCCATTATCTGGGATTAGGTTGAAGTAAGGGCAGTGAAAATTGGCAAAAGGTACTCTTCATGGGGGAGCAATTCAGGGGATGCCAGCTGAACATGTGGGTTTCCATATAAAAAACTGTCATCATTATATCTGATGAGAAGGAAAAATGTCCTTCTCAAGGCTGGCCTGAGACTTTGTCCAAGTTTTGATTTTGACATCACTGTGTATTTGAGTTTGACATCCAAGTATATGGTGTTACTATACTGCCTCACTGCAAAAGTGGTGTAGAACCCAATATGGTACAGGGTTTAAAAAAAACTTTGTTTTGCACTTTATTTTAGTGTTGAGTTTTAAAGTCTCTCCAAGCTCGGAGCCGAGGCATTGAAGAACAAGTTTCCTTATCCCTTAGTGTCTGCTGAATCAACCCCTTTATATAACTTTTTATAATCTCTTTTCATAATAAAATATGAGAAGGTCAGATAAAATCTATTTACAAATTGTAAAGTACTATAAATCTACCACAACCAGAAAAGCGTGTCATGCAACCATAATCATCAAAATTAAATTGCTTGGAATTCATTTTACTTTTTGACAGATTGATGTGACATCATTTATTAAGAACTGCCATACAGACACTTGCAACTGCAACCTTGGAGGGGACTGTGAATGCTTGTGTACCAGCATAGCCGCGTATGCACACAAATGCTGTCAGCAAGGTGTCGCTGTCCATTGGAGATCACCAAATATGTGCCGTAAGCTGCTATTTCCTTTACATTTTTGGGAGATATGATGGTATTAGTGCACTATAACTATCTGATTAAGTTTATAAAATCTATTTTCACTAAATGTTTCTGCAAAGACATTCGTTTCGAAATGCAAAGCTATTCTGCATTTAACGCAGGGAATTGTTTACGTTTTAGTATTGTGTTCCAGCCACTAAAGTAAAAGACGAAGTTGATTGAGTAGAAATATGCCGTTTTCATATTCACAAAGGTGACGGTGGTGGGGTAATCCAAATCATTTTGGGGGCTTTGATAATTTTTGGAGAGGTTGACTTTTGCAAGGCTTTCCAATAACACACAATAAAATGGAAAAATTGCTTTCTTTTCAATTTTGTTTAATAAAATCCCCTGCATAATGGTGTTTCTACAGATAAGGATATGCAGCAATTTGGCAATGATATTTTTCTATAAATATATATATATATATATATATATATATATATATATATAAATACCAGAAGCCTGTGGGGAATTCATACACATTTGGGAAGTTTATGTTCTGATTCCATTTTATTTTGAATCTACCACATCCCAGGTGCAGAAAATTTTGCTAAAAATTAGGAGAAAATTTTTTTTTTTTCACTTCATTGTTTTTTGTGTGAGATTTTTTTTTAATTTCTTGAAACGCAGAAATTAGTCCTGAAAAATTCAGATAGAAATATGCCGTTTTCATATTCACAAAGGTGACGGTGGTGGGGTAATCCAAATCATTTTGGGGGCTTTGATAATTTTTGGAGAGGTTGACTTTTGCAAGGCTTTCCAATAACACACAATAAAATGGAAAAATTGCTTTCTTTTCAATTTTGTTTAATAAAATCCCCTGTATAATGGTGTTTCTACAGATAAGGATATGCAGCAATTTGGCAATGATATTTTTCTATAAATATATATATATATATATATATATATATATATATATATATAAAAATACCAGAAGCCTGTGGGGAATTCATACACATTTGGGAAGTTTATGTTCTGATTCCATTTTATTTTGAATCTACCACATCCCAGGTGCAGAAAATTTTGCTAAAAATTAGGAGAAAAATTTTTTTTTTCACTTCATTGTTTTTTGTGTGAGATTTTTTTTTAATTTCTTGAAACGCAGCCTCTCCAAAACTGCAGTGACTCACATGATCATTTCGGCAAAATTCATAGTTTTGTTGCTTAAAAGGAGGAAGTCCAAGTAAAATCCAACCTTTCTCCCACCCCTCTCTCCCCGTATTAAGTCCAATATGGGCATTAAAATAATAAAGCCACTCACCTGATTGCGAAGAAGTGGCTCTGCACACCTGCCTTGAACTTGATTGACAGCCAGGACCTAAAGTGGACCTTTCACTGCTGATGCCAGCCCTGGAGTTGATTCAGCAGGCCCCACTGTGTGAGCCTCCCCACATCGCAGCAAGCCCCCTTACCTTTCCCCGATTCTTGCTGCAATTGCGAGCTATCACCGCATCCCTGAAATCCCTGCTGCTGTGTTCACTCATGCGCCCAGCCATTCAGATGGGGGGGGGGGGGGGGTGTGCAGAAGCATGCACTCCACAGGGGAGATGGGGACATGGCCACCGGCACTCCCTGTGCTGAAGCGCTGTTTAAAACAATGGCTTTATCCCATGCACTAGTATGCATAGCCTCAAGTGCTGATAGGAAGAGTGCCCGTGCATTCGCTATCAGAACGGCAGTGAGCGGAGTGGGTGATCACAGTGGGGCATCCCAATTTGGCATGCCCCCAGGACAAGAACCTATCACTGGGATAGTCAAAATCCTGGTGATGGGTCCACTTTAAGTGACAGGGCAATCACTGGAGCACCACAATCATACTTCCCCAGGGATTGGCTACTGACCTGACAGTCAAGTACAACTACCCAGCTCATAGCTTCTGTGCAAAGCTCAAGATAGCTTTGCCATGGTCAGGTGTGGGGTTAATTTTATTTAAATGCCCGAATCATTCTTAGTACATGGAGATAAAGGAGGGGTGCGGTGTTGGATTTTACTTGGACTTCCTCTTTATGTCTCCAAGACATAGACCATGAATTTAAATTAGAATTAATTTTATGTGATAGGTGTCTGAAACTTCGCTCTCAGTCATCAAAGTGCCCTTTACCATGATTAAAATTAAAAATTTTTATTTACTATTATAATGGGATAACCTTGTAATTAGTGATGCTATGCTATGTTAGAAAGTTTTTTTAGCAACCCTGGATTTTGCACATGAATTTTGGATCTATTGCTGTGCAGGAAGAGTTGTTATATTCGGGTTGGTGTTTGAAAGTGGACATGAAATTATCAGGCACGGGTGCTACTGCCCATGATAATTGTGTTAGGAATTGAGGGAGAGAAAGAGCACACAGAGCTCTCAATCAAGAGCTAGAACTTGTTTGACTTGATTGGCTTTTTGTTGGGTTGTATACCTATGCTTAGACCCTGAGGTTTGGTACTCATTGGAATTGTCAGAGAAACAGGAAAACTGCCATATCTGTTTTGGGTGTAAATGGGTGAAATTCTGCAAATTCCATTTAATTCTGACTTTTTTTAAAAACTATGTTTTGGACTATTTGTAACTGTTTTGAACAACAAAATAAAAGAAATGAGTGAGTAGCTTGTAACGTTTAATAAGAAAGTTTATATTAGTATACTTATATCATTTTAATTGTGGTTAAATTCTCATCTAATTTTTTTTCAGCATACGACTGTGAATATTATAACCAAGGTAAGTGTGAGATAAATTAGAAACATTTTACAGATATATTCAAATATTAGAATAGAAACTTAAAGTGGACCGCAGTGGACTGCAGAAAAGACTTGTGGCGTCTCCCGGCCCCATAAAAGGACAGGAACCTCCCACAAATTCCCAGTTTCCTTCTGCAGTCAGGATTGCGAAGATAGAAGATGGCGATCTATTTACGCAGGCCAGCGGGGCTTACCAGCCTGCGGCTGGCGGGGGTGGTGTCCGCATTAGTGTTTTTGTCTGTTTTTTACTTGTTTTGGCAGATTGCTGAGGCCCCACCGGCATAGACCCCTGTAAAATGTAGCCCAGTGACTGGCTGTTGTGGATTGCGTGACCACTGAACAGCCAATGGAGGAGACAGATTTATCCAATTTTATAATGTGGTTATTTACTACTATATACTAACATGTTAAAGTGTGGAGAAATTCTCCACCAACTTGGAAAGACTTTTTACCATCCAAACAGGTACAAAAATAAATTCAGTATTTATCAAACACCTCAGACATATGGGTGTTAAGAAAGAGATGTTTCCTGGGTACAGTTCAAAAGGTTAAATTTTAGTAAATAGCCCCCATGTCCTACTGTTCTAAGTTTCTCTTTTTGTCCAACCAAACTACGTGGGATTCCTGTACTAAAATGGAGGCTTTGTTCGTGGAGTTGGGAGAGAGACTTAATCGGCCTGTTAACTACATAGTAAATGACACTATTATAATCATATGCAAATGTATTTCCATATATTTTAGGAAACATGTTTACGACAAAATCAGTTTAAAAGATAAAGTTGGCTTTCAAGATTCAAGAACACCATAGACATCCACCAGAAGAAGTGTTGTACACATTCTAAATATGTACCTTATTTTTTTTTAATAAGGCTCCTTAAAATTCATCCCTCTTGATTTTCATCAAGTGGTACACTAATTATGAGCGTATACGCACATGTATACCATACAACTTGGATAAGTTGATTTTATCTATTATTGGATTGTTTGAAAACACTTTCACAAGGACTGAACCATAATTAATTAATTAAAAAAAGCAAGCTGCTATTATCCAGAAGTTACTCAGCAGCTAACCTAATGTCTGTCTTGACTGAAACATTCATCCTTGTTTTTGTCCCTGATTTTCAAACAGGCCTAGGTGAAGGACCCTTCATTCTCTCCAGTTGTGGCAACAGTGAAATTGTATTAGGTGGAAATGTTACTAGCAAATACATATTCCCATTGCCAAGAATGAGTGCCCATGGAAATGTTTTGTTTAACTTCATGATTACACCTGGACTCTTCAAAGATAAAGACTTGTGTAAGTATGCATTGTCCAAATATTTAAAAGAGATTGTCACAGAAAAATGTGGGCAAATCTTGCAATCCAGTCAATGCATGTGATGGGAAATGATCAATGGTTAGACTGGTATTGCAGCCTGAAAGTATACTACGCAAAAGAGAAATCTCATATTTTGTTGGCATTAAGTCTTTATTCAATCCAGACATATAAATATATTTTACAAAAGTATAAACGCAACATTTTAGATTTTTCTCCCATTTTTCATGAACTGAAGTCTTTTTCTATGTACACCAAGGGACTTTTCTCTCAAATATTATTCACAAATTTCTGTTACACCTATGAGGTAGATGGATTATCTCTGAGAAGGAGAAGTGCTCACTAACACAGATTTAGACAAATTTGTGAACAATATTTTTAAGAAAAAAGCTTTTTGTGTACATAGATAAAATTTAAATCTTAGGCATAACACAAGGATTAAATTAAAATGGTTTATTTTCTTAAAATACCTTTTAAACAGGCCAAGTCCATGACTTTTTGAGAGAAAATGCTTTTTGTCATTTTTTTTCTAGGTACAATTTAGCTCCATATTTAGCTGTGCAATTTGTAAAAAAAAATTACACAGCTACATACAGTACTGAAAAAAATAATGTAAGTTTTAAAAAATGAATCAGCCCTATAGTACATTTTTTATGTGTCTGGACAGTTCCTTTAGGGTATGAAAAATATTTGCATTTAAAGGTAAGTAAGTGTACTACTACTAACCATAAATATAAGTACTTGCATTTCTCTGTGGATACAGTAACACTAACTGTGTAAACTGTTCATTTTAATTATTTAGCTGCATTGTAAATGTATTCAAAATTGTTAATAATGTAAATGGTGTGACGAATGTACAATGTAAACAAACTACATAATTCATTAACCATCCAATCATAAACCACTTGTAGAACATCAGTGATAAACGTCTTAGGGACTGGATGTTTTTTTCCACACGATACCATAGGTCCTGGCCAAAGTCTCCTGAGATGGTAATTAAAGGGACATTATTGAACAGTCTCCATGCCTAAGTTCACTGGGGCTCAATAAATATCTGAAATATTAGAAATACTGGGAAACATTCCTAGCTCAAAACAGAATTGAAAACAATTTTCCTATAACCGCTTGAGGAAAATTGCGGATTTTGGTCATGGCTGTTACCACAATTACTCATGGGGAGCAGCAGTTTTGAGAGTTTCTTTCTTTAGATTTCTATCAATTTTAAAAAAGTAGAATAGAACTTTGCTCTTAAATAGTTAATGTATTGGTATGGACACAGGTTTTTAACAACCATAATCACTAAAGTAGACTAGCTCAATTAGGTTATTAATTAAGGTATTAGTCAATTATTTTAATGTACAATATGCAGCCATACACATTTTGCTGTTTCACATGACTTAATGGATAAAATCAGTAGAACATTTAGGCATTAAACACCCCACTTACCTTCCACCCAACCCTGTACTGAACATCTATCACACACAGCACTGGTACGGGAGCCACTTCAGCAGGTGGGTGTGGCCTCAGTACGCCAATCTACTATTGAGACTAATAGGTGCCTCTGTACATGGAAGTTCATCAGGATCATGCTGTACTGAGGTCATGTCCCACCCACCCATTACGCCGGCTTCTTATACCGGCGCTGCAGTTAAGAGACATGCGGAGTAGGAGTGGGTGGAATGTAAGTGGAATTTTTATTATCAACACAATTTTATATGAGACATATAGTGGGGTTATTTTATTGATTCTCCTTATGACGTGCAGGGAGAGGTTCAGGAATGATGGCACTTATGATTGGTTTATTCTACAAAGTAGGACTAGGTTATTTAAAATAGTTAGATTGTATTTGTATTGTATTTTAAAAGTGTGGAAATAACAGCATATGGAAATTCATATAGAGTTTTTTAAATCCCCATAAAATATGTACCTCATTCAAAATATTTTGCACCTTACCTGTAAAACTAACCTATCACAGATGCAGGGGATAATTATTTAAATGCATACACTCTTTTTACTTGCTAAATGAGGGAAAATGTTCAGCACCTCCTACTAGCTCTCAAATTGAAAATCACTTAAATAAGCTGCATAGTAAATCAGTCAAATCACCGCTTGCATTTATTTTACAATGTATACATGTATACATGTTGGGGGGTATTTACATTACATACCCTGCATCAAAAGAATCCCAGTCAAGCTAGTGGAAATGGAATGGTACATTCACTCTGGGATGTTATCCTTTCCAGTAGAAGAATCTTAGCAGGCTTTTCAGTTGGGGTGTATGAGTAACTTCTCAGAACCTAATATGTTTATATAGATTATTAATTTTAATATTAGATAGTTTCATGATAGAACTCCTTCAACCACTTTCAATGGCGTTGCACTCGGACATTGGTTCAGATGTGTGGATGACACCTATGTTAAAATGTACATAGAAGAGGTACAGGCCTTTACTCTACACTGGTGTTAATGTTTTGCCTGTTTATCCCATTGTGGCAAACCTGTAAGCTGACCATTTTCTCATAGGGACAAAATTGGGACATTTAAATTGTGACAGCTTAAAAAATCGCTAGGTTAATTTTCGATAGATAGTTCTAAAAAAAATGGTCAGCTTAGAGAAATGGAAACAAGCTTTAATAGGGACCTGGTCATTGGTTCAGATGTGTGGTTAACACCTAGGCTAAAATTCTCAAGCTAGAGGTTCAGTATACCAAATCAAAAGGATTACATGGAAAGATGTGCAAAACAACACAGGTGGAAATCTGGAAACAGGGATCTAAATTAAAACCAATGCACACAGACCAGTACATCCTCTAGAGCACAAAGTGGGGTGTCAGGGCTACTACTACAAAACAGAACCCTGTAAAACTCCCCGCCCGCTATTGGGTGATGCTGCTGGCTCAACAGCAACTCAGTTTAAAAAAAAGTATTGTTTCGCTGCCATAGGCAGGTGGCAAGAGGATCTCAAATGTTCAGGACCCATTGTGAATAGGCTGTTAAATTCTACAATTTTAATAGCTGTACATCTATAAGATGTACAGTATTTGCCAATTATAATCTAATTCTAGTAGGAAAGTAATGGATTTCTAATACTTTCTCTTTGTGCATAGCTCTGTCACTGGTCTCTTTGGAGTCAGCTGAACGACCAAATTACTTCTTAGCGGTGCAAGAGAATGACAGTGTGCGGCTGGAGCAATGGGAGGAGAACTCAATGTTTCGTAGAAGGGCAACCTTTTTTCACCACCAAGGCCTCTGGGTTCCTGGCTATAGTGCCTTTGAGTTACACAGCAGAAAGGGGTTCTTTATTGTGCTCACTACTACTGAAGTTAAAGTTTCAAAATATGACAATTCTGAACAATTTAAGCTATCCAGTGGATTTAAGATTGAAGGTAAGTCATTTTTTAAATCTTTACATTTATGCTTGATACTAAGTACATTTTCTACACAAAAATATTTATTTTTCACTTTATTGTGATTTGATGTGCTTTACATACAGGCAAGGCCAGCTCCAGGGGGCTCCATGTGGGCCCTTGGAAGGCTTGATCTCAGTGGGCCCCTTTGTGGTGAGTCGCGTTACATTACTGAGGAACATCCCAAATCTGGATGTACCCTAACGATCATGCTATTTGGACCAAAAACTTGGTCTACGTTGAAGCACACCAAACCCCTTTAAACCTGACCTCGGAGTCTACACGAATCTAGATTCTCCTGATTTTGGATGCCCCTGTGTGTGACCCCCCCCCCCCCCGTTTATTCATTACTTTCCTCGAACTGGTGAATGCACTCTGGGATCACCAGTTTGAGTTAACAGCCAAACCAGGGGGTCCAGGGGAGAGGCCCCTTCCTCTCTACTTGGCGGGGACAGCACAGGCAGCATCAGAATCTTATTGCTGCATAGTGTTAAAAAGAAGGGAAAAGTCCACCGCTGTCGCACACCGCAAATGCCGGCCCTGTCAGTGGGGGCCCCCGCCACCTGCCCCACCTTGCTGGGTGCTGACCCGGCCCTGCATACAGGACAGCTAAAATGAAAAACAGCCACACAAGATTAGTTTTCACCATTAAGTGGGATAACTTGCCACAATGAATTACCCCTAAGAGCCTGATTCACTGTCTCAATGTCAGTAAAGGGAAAACAAAAATATATACCCACCAATGAGAGTTAGGCTAGTAGTACTCATAATTTGATAGAAACTGGCTTCTCTGGATGGGAAGTGTGTATTTTTTTAATTCTGTGCAAATTATTGGGTTTTGGGGTAGTTCTACTGGTTGTATTTCTCACATATTATATATAATACAGACGAAAGAGTAATGCATGTGAAACTGCAAGTTTGCCATATATGGTGCTACTGGGCTCTCACATGAGATAAAAAACGCCCATTTTATTAAATTATTCCACAGCTATTTTAAATGTTTTATACAAAAATAATATTATTGTGAAACAAACAGCATGCTGTACTGTGATTTGAAAATGTGAAAGCATTGGTAGCCTCCATGCTTGTTGACCTACTGTAAATTGTAGTTGGTTGTCCATTCATTTTTAACCCTTTAACTGACAGCCTACCTAGATATTTTGTCACCCTCTAGTTGCCAGACTAGTTTTAAACATTTTACACTATTTGTGTTTAACTGTGATTTTTTCAGAAATGTTAAGGACAATTATATATTGCTTGGGCTTTAAAAAAAAAAAAAAAAACATATTGCTTATAAAAGCCCCATTCATCCTGATTACAACTGTACCACATATGAATCGGTTGACACTATTAACCTCCTTCAATCACCGGATGCTGCCCCGTGCCATCTGATTGCTGCTTCTGTTAGCTGAAAGTGAGTGCCTTGTTCCCGGCTTCCGACGCTCACTCTGGTATTTGTCCACTCACTCTTGCTGCAGGGAGGGGCCTTTTATACATGTCAGCACACTCGCCAATATAAAAGGACCCTCCCTGCAGCAGGGAGACAGCTATCAGAAGGTGGGACGCAGGGCAGAGAATCTGGATTCTCTTCCCTGCTGAAGATCCCGGACCCAAGACCAGAGGCCCGTCGGGGGATAAGGAGTCCCACCGGCACTGGATCCTGGATGGGGGTGACCTTCTTTTTTTGGGCTATAAGCTGGGGAACTGTCAGCCAAGTGAGATTTACATGGCTGGCATTTAACGGATGGACATGCAGCCACGTAATTTCACGTGCTTGCTGTTTAAAGGGTTAAAGGTTTCACATCCTATACTTAGAATAGTGTACATGTATTTCAGAGATTGCTGCAGCAGTTCCTTATAGGAGAATGTGTGAATGGAGGTACGAACCTTGTGCCAGTCCTTGCGTTAAGACCTGCAGTGATCCAGAAGCTATTTTATGTTCTTTTCTTCCACCGTAAGTGCATTTTTTATTGTAGTTATTTTGTGTACATCGCAACTTGCTAGCTGGTTTCCATTTAGTTTCTTAATGCCTCATACTGAACTTTGATGCTCTATTGTCAGTTTCTGTAAGGCCGTAACTCCAACTGCAATTAACCTAATATATCACAATGTCTATAAAAATGTTTATTTTGATTTGTCCCATATGTTTATCCAAATTAAACATAAATTGCTATACCTTTTTTAGAGGGCTATTTTGGATGTTTGAACGTATGTCGTGTTTATTGATTTGAAACAGCTCACCTAGTAATTCTAATTTCATCAAATTTAAATATACCATTGTACAGTACAATATAATAGCTTCAATGACCAAGCAGGAACAGAAACCTCAAATTTTGCACCTCACCATTTTTTGGTCCTGATTAGTAATAGCCAAAGCAAGGAGCTGGAATCCCCCTCCATGCCTCTTCCCGTTAGTGATGTCATTAGTCACATGGGGATTCCACAGGGGCTCCTTCTCTGTGGCATAAAAGCCTCACTACCCCAGTGGCACTGCAATAGCTTGGTGGGATATCAAGCAAATGAGTCCCTCCTCACTACAGATGCTAGCCATCAGACCAGAAGGAAGCCCCGACCCGGTGGGACTGCAGAGAGGATGCTGGCCAGCGGGGGACAGAAGAAGAAAGATCTTTTTTTTTCTTTTTTTTTTCTTTACCTGTTCTCTCCCTCCAAGGGGCCTATATACACCAATTCAAATGTAGTGATGGCCAGCATCAGCTTGTGGCATGCTAGATAATGCGGCCCATGGATCGGTATCCAGTATGCTGCCCTGAATTTGAAGGCCATCATTAGTCCTGATTCCCTGAAGCAGTGGCAAATTGTCATGGAACGCGTGGGCTCTGTATGCAGTTGGTCTCTGCCAGGCATTCCATCTGTCTTCTACAAAGTATCCCAATTTTTGTCTTTTTGCACTCAGCACTTTCTTTGCTCTAAAGTTGTGATACACTGTTGTTTGTGATAGTACACTGTGATTGAATAGCTGCTGCTTTTCATTCTTTGTCTTGCACTGAATTGAGTAACACATGGTTATTTCATTGTGTGATTTCTTTATGCTCTGGCACTACACTTTCAATTTATTTATGTTTTTTTTTCTGGGATCTGTTTCCATCATGCATTAGCCTCTGTCTGGTGGTCTAGTCCCCCCTGTCTTGTGCTTTTACCATGTCTCATTGTATTGTATAGATGTTGAAGGATCAGATTTAATAAAATATTTACTTAATTCATTTTTACTTATCTAGAAATGCAGACATGTTTTGCTCTGATACTTGCTGACCTTTAATGTTTTCGGGCAGGTCTTTAGGGGTTGTTCATTGCTGATCAGAGTGGCCTTGCACACATTAACTTATTTTAAGTGGATCCAACAATTTTTTTCTATATAGTCCTGATGATGCCTCTGCATTTTTACATTCAGTAAACTTTCTGGTTGTTTCTGGTAACCAAACATAAAGCAAAGCAAACAATCATACATTTGTTGTCCCCACTTATATCCTTTAAAAGCTTGGGCTTTTCATGAGCTTTATTTATAATTGTGACTCTTATATATGTGGGGATATTTTGGGAACACCAGAATAGCTTCCCTATGTTTAACATCAAAAGTTTATTTGTAAATTCGGGCATGTATCCCAGTATACAGTGTGTTAGAATTTAAAATTTTTGGTGCACAAATGCATTTATGGGATTACATGCTCATAATATTATGTAATGAATTCAAGCTGAAATTTTACCTTCCAGAAATAAAACCCATATTTCTTGTACGAAAGCTTTATTAGCTTTCCCACAAGCTATATTTTTGCTGTCAGCTATCTGTGAGTTATTTACATTTCATGACTGCTTTACAATGTATCATAGCTGATTACAATTGAAACAATTATGATACATCAGCTGCAGCCTAGCTATAACAATGTAACACTCACCAGGGAGCTGACAGGCTTTTCAGAATTACTCATCTTGTTTGTTATAGTCACGACAGGAGAGAGAGATAATGCGGCCTGATTTTTAAACTCCCAATGCAATATATAGCTCTGGAAGATCTGTCAATCCTGTATGTTTGTTTATTGTATTATAATGTAATAAGAAATATTGCTCTGGTCACTCGAGTACTTCAGCTTACCCAACATGCTGAATTCAGAAAACTCACAGGTTTTAAACAGGACCAAAACCCATATTACCCCCCAAATGATTACCTGTTCTAGATGCCTCACAGTGTAAACCCCCCCCAGGATCCCATGGCACATATGTGCCTATCACCTAGGATTACCAAGGACAGGGAATCACAGGGCACTAGAGTATTTTAGATTCTGGGACTGTGCTTCATGGGTTTTGGTCTTCTTTAATAACACATTGAATTATCTAAATTCAATCCATTGTGCGGATGTAGTGCAGGTGTTTTTCGTATACTATTGTCACAAGTCAGTTATTTTTAATTCTAGGGTTGAAGGGTGTATTCCGTACTGTCCAACCCAGATGATCCTTGATGAGATTACACTTAAATGTGTTTATCCAGAGGACTGTAAGTATCATTCTATTTGCCATTATTACTGTCATTACATTTTTGCTATCTACAAATGTTATTTAAGTACACCTATCCCCCTAAATGCCACCCCTGGAGTCTAAAAGACCCATGTGCATGCCTGCACTCACATACCATTCTGGTGTTCGCGCACCACTTTCTGGAGTGTGTTGCCAATCGCTGGTGATGTTGCCACTACCTGTGATGCTGCTCTGTACAAAACAGTGCTTTATGCTATGCATTAGTATGCATAAAACATTGATTAGATGAGAGCCCACACATGCATCGCAAGAATAGTGGAAAGATATGTCATGTGGGCGATGGGGGAAGGTCTCACACAGGGGAACAACCCAAATCCAGATGGCCAAAGGAAAATGACCTATCATCAGTATAGTGAAAATCCTGGTGATAGGTCCACTCTAAACGGACCTGAGTCTTTAAACGGACAGTTGCCAGGCTGGGTTCTGGTCAGCGGTACCATTATCCACCCATTCCCACTGCAAGAAAGATACCTTTTTCTTGCTGAGCTCCTTCCAATATGGGATCCGGATGTGACTGTACACAAGTGAGGTAACCAAACCTTTACCAATAGTTCTGTTGTGTTCTACAACAGACAATCCTGCACCAGCTTAAAGGGCTGTTCATCCTTCTATTTTCTTTAGTGAGCAAGAAGGGTAAAACGTTTAGTAAATACTGGTTTTGCCTGTAGTTTGGCATATGTGAGAATAACTAGATAAGAGTAAATCAAAAGTAGGAAGATGGATATTAGCATTTGCTAATCACTGTGACTAGTGCCTACATCAGATGAGAAAACTACATCTGCCTCCTAAAAAAATAAAATAAAATAAAAATAAAACTATCTTCCTAATGCATATTTAATAATTAAGTAGGCCCTACCCTCAGTAAATTTGCATAAATACCAAAGTTTATTCAAAAAGTCAGACCAGCTTATTGGTTTCAGTAAGGACCCATCTGTAACCACATGTACTGAAGCCTTGAACTGTCACCATAAAATGACTAATTTCAGCATATGTACATAGGATATTTGATATAAGATATATATTAATTAAAATAAATTATTGTGCAAGAACTTAACAAGGCTTACATTATTCCAAAGTCAAGCAAGGAGGGGATTGCTAATTTATTGCATGGTAAATTATAATACCTTTATGTTTACTTGGTAAAAATATACTGCAATACTAATTCCAGTAAATTTAAAGTCTGTCAGCAAATTTTAAAATACCTCTTAGTATGAGTTATTACATAGATAAACTCGATGGCTTATAATTCCACTGCTTCATAAAAATATAGCAATGTACCAAGGAAATACTAGTTGTTTTCATAGTTGCATACTCAATGATGGTATTGTGCTTCTATAGCATTTTGAAAGGGACAGCCAAGACAGAAATGGAACTTACCTTCCAATTCGAATGGCTCAATCTCACTAAGTCCTGTGGGCTCCTGTCTTCCATTTTCATGACAATTCTCCCCTGGCAGCCTCAAGATTCTCCCTCTTCTGTCAGTCTAGAAGACAGCCTGCCTGTGATTGGT
This sequence comes from Gastrophryne carolinensis, assembly GCA_027917425.1. NCBI lineage: Eukaryota > Metazoa > Chordata > Amphibia > Anura > Microhylidae > Gastrophryne > Gastrophryne carolinensis. The sequence goes on along the minus strand of CM051238.1, from coordinate 149,553,332 downwards.
CAGCAGGGCATGTGAAGCAAGGTCAGGGGAGGATAGGACAGGTCTTTTCTGTATCAAAAAACATTTTTTACAGGCTACAATATGTGTAAAAGAAAACATAATATTCTGTATTATTAGTAAATGACAACATACAGATATGTAAATAAATGTGTTCCTTAAAATGTTTAATTACAAGGTGTTCCAGTGAAGACAACCATTTTACCTACTGCCTCAAAAGCATCTACAGCAAGTGTGATGTCAACAACTTCTTTATCAGCAGAGAAATATCAAACAATGACAGAATCATTGCCACAAGACTTTTCATTGTACTCTACAGTGCTTTCCACCGTTGGTCCAACAAACACAACCTATACAGCATTAACTGAACCATTAAGCTCTAGCACATCTAAGAAGTATGAATCATCTTCGGACCAACTTACTAGTGTATATGACAGAATAACTCAAAGAACTTCTCTTTTTAGTACTGAAGTACAAAATGCTACCACACTGGTCACAAAAATAAGCATTGAAAAAACCTCAGCACCAGGTACCTCTTCAGGTTCACCTCCAACATTGCCTCATACTTCATTTCTCACATATAAGACACTACCTCTAGAAGAAGCTGTTGACACTACTAAAACACCAACACGGATGTTGGGTCAGTCTTCTCAGGGCCTTTACCAACTGACAACAAAGTCAGTTACTGTAACTTCATATTCTTCCACTATATCTCCAACCACGGATCTATTAGGTTTTCCTCTTATAACAAATATAACAACACCCAGTAAAACAAGCAGTGTGTCAATTACATCACTGATTCCAGCTGTGACCACTGCGGCTCCAGTTATTTCAGATGCATATACCCCTTCCACTTATAGCACAACTAGCTCTAAAGAATTATATAGAACGCTCTATTCCTCTACAGAGCCTGAGGTCAGCTCTAAGAAGCAGCTTACTAGTATTTTACCATATACATTAAAAACAACGACAACTCCATCTTTATCCAATAAAACTCTTTCTGTTCTACCATCTGTGGAAACACACACAAATATTTATGAACGTTTAGACACAACCTTTACCACATCATCTGTTTCTCCACCTCCACTTATTACCCAGTTACCTATGACTTCAATGGCATCTTCAACTCCTCATCTAGATCGCCAGAAAACAACTGCATCTTTGATTCAGACTAAAATAAAAGAAGCTATTTCTACATTGTCTACAACTCTAGCTACATCTAAAAAGCCAGATATTACAGTTACCACTATACCTACCTATACTTCATCTTCATCATCTGCCTTAAGCCTACTTACATCTGTACAAACCTCCAAAATAGTTTCTCAGTTTTCACTTCCAGAAGGCAGTACCACCTCTACTACAACTGCAGGTTTTGCTTTAGAGTCAACAGTGTCACCTGCGTCTACAGTTACATATCAACCAAAGGACTCAACAAAAATGACCACTAAGTTGTTAACAACAAATGCAACCTTTATTCAGACTCCTCCGGTGACTCTTAGTACTAAAAAATTTCCCAAGAGCACCGAAGCCCCTGTGAAGGTACTAACTACTATCAAAGAAGATTTGGGTACAAGTACCCCTACAACAGAAGGGAGAACTCTAGATTTAGGAAGCAAAACTACGGAAAGTGTTATTTTTACTCAGCAAATATTTACAACAGCTTCAGTTATAAGTCCTTCTACAAAACGAGATGCAATGTTGGACACTTCATCTACACAATCTACTGAAACCCTTTCCACAATGTCTAAAGAAAGTTTACGTACTACATCTTATCCATATGCAACTTCTGACACTTCGACACTTACTTCTGTTAGTACAGCAACTACAACTACTGCCAAGCCCACAGATATGATGGACACAGCTACAAGTAACTACACAGAGCTTATTACAAGTATAACATTTCTGGAGATGTCCTTGCCACCATTGTCAACTCCAGAATCAATTTCTACTGTTCACAAGACAACATCTGGAGATGTGACTCCATATGTAACTAGTCAAGAACCATCTCTCAACATTACTCATAGTTTGTTGACTACTGAAATAAAGCCTGAAACATCATCATCAGACTCTTACAAAGAAAAAAGCACCAGCACAGAACAAATGCACACTTTAATTAGTAATAAGACCTTGACTGAAGTGACTACCTTTCAACCAACAAGGACTTTGGAACATTCAAACTTTACAGAAATTGCCAAGCTAAGTTCTGCAATTCCCCAGAATACAACATATGAATCATATTATTCTTCCACTACTGAGTCTCTGATCTCAGTGACAGCTACTGATTTAATGATGAATTTTACAGCATCTTCAGACTTTTACTCATATGGGACAATGGTGCAGACCAGCAGCCCCTCCGAATGTATGGTACGTAACACGTTAGAAATGATTAAGAAACGAGCATATCTTTCACATTAACAATTTGGAAATGTTGATCAATTTAAAGAAGTCCCAGAAGATACGAAGTCAGCTTGTGTTATGGATTCAAATACAAAGTGTTCCCCTGAAATCAATGAAGTTCAGGATTAATCCAAAGAACAAAAAAATGCAGTTCACATGCACAGTGTTCTTTCCAGGGTTACAGAACGGCATTTTTTTTAGATTTTATTTTTTTGGAAATAATATTAAGACAAAAGAATGGGCCTGGGGGACAGTGGATGTAAAGGCTGGTTTGATCAGTGACCTTGATAGTAGGGGGATTAAATTCTGAATGAATCAAAAATTGAAAAAGTGGCAGCAAAACTATTTAAACAAGGACTGGGTGCTGGTATTAAGCAAATGTGCTTGCTTTCTTTAAATGGTCTTTAAATAGAATTTTTAAATATCCCAGTTTCTTTTAAAATTGTTGTAGTTTGCAATTTCTTTTTATTTTCCATTTAATGAAGGTCTATTTTTGCAGGCTTGCAGGAATGAGCTTGTTCCCCTTATCAGTCACAAATCTTCTTGTAGCACAGTAAATGTTCTAAAACATCATTTTGAAGCCTAGGCACAAAATATCCTATACTGCAAATTGGATGAGCTTGAATGCATTCTGATTTGGATGCCCTGCGGGGCATCACTACCACTGGAAGCTTGATGCCAGGTACAGTAATTTGGTATCTGCCAGTGATGTGTAAGCGCAATGGACACACCTGATGGCTACTGGCGGTCACATACAGGTAGTGAATCATCTGGGAGGTGAGAGTTTTGAGTAGCAATTGCATAGTATTGAGCTTACCTTGGGAGAATGCACAGCGGGGCAACCAAACCAAGATGACTCTGCAGTCTCTGCTCAGTTTTGAACTTCCAAACATTCTGCAGTCTAAACTGTAGCTTCAGGCCATGCATATTATTTGAAGGGATGTCCACCTATGGACAGGACCCCCCTAGATTTGCCACCACATGCAAGGCTTTTCATTCGCACAAATTTGAATCGCTTGTTTTTTTCCAGTAGCTGCTTGCAATATAGTGTGTTGTGGATAGAAGCAGAGAGTTTCTGTAAATAAAAAGCAGTAGTGTGTGGGCTGTGGACCCACTGTGATAGAGAAAGGGGAGGAGTGGGGGGCAAGGCTTAGGTAAGTATTTACACTTAGGTAGGTATACTCTTACTGTATTCAGCTGCCAAGGCATATACTTCACTGCTGGATTTAATGTATGTATTATAAGAACAAAATTGGCATTAATGACAACATAATCTAAAATTGACACTATTAGAATATATTTGCCATTATGTTATTGTTTTTATTATTATTTTTTTTAGCCAAGGTACATTGAACCATTGGATCCATGTAGTCAATATGTCTGCATTAATATGGGCTGGATGCTATACAATGTATCAAGTAACTGCCACAAGAATGTTGAAAAACCCGATTGTGGCTTCCGTGGTATGCCTGTTCAAGTGAACACCGACAGCTGCTGCCCAGAATGGGAATGTCCATGTAAGTTTCTATTCTCGGAGCATAAGTATATGGAACGTTAGAATAGGGTTTAATACTCAGGGGGCTTAAGTCCCTATCTAGGCTGCAACAAAAACAGACAGACAAAAACAATACCCCGACCTACTATTCCACAAACTCAATCCTGTAGAGCTGTCTTGGTTCCTGTCCTTTGTTGGCTCCCCCCCCATCTGCCGATATCTCTTGGAATCAGGCTGTCTCATGGATTGGCAGCAGGTGCACATCACAAGTTGGCTCGAGAGCATCCTGCATTGATTTGAATTCAGCACGGGGCTGAGCAACGTCAAAGGAGAAGCATGCTGTCAGCATCCGAGCCATTCTAATAATACCTAAACCTTCTGCTAATTTTGTTTTATTTTTTAATGGGAGGGAAGTAAAAAACACGGATGACAGGTTTTTAAAACAATTATACTTCTACTATCTCTGAGAAAGACTGTATTTTACTCATTATATAATTATCAGAAATCAAGATTGGCAATGCTAAGTTCTCTGGTTTGGGAGAAATTATGGAATGTCATGCCTGTTTTATAAGACATTTATATATGATTATAGTTTATTTATAGCAATGCTTATTAGTTTATTTGCATGTCAGACATTTTCCTGTAAAGTCATGTAAGCTCCTGTTCTACCAAATAAAAGCATGTATCTGGGGTAGATGTGATATTTTGACTGGATAATACACACAACAAACAGTGCTCATATGCATCCCTCTCTAAAACTATTTAAATTGCTGCACATAAAAAATAATTTACCTTTTTCTAATTCCTGCTGGGGTAAATTTTAAAAACAAGATGGACGCTCATGGGCTTGGAGGCCACCTGCAAACAGGAAGTTGTGCTGGTCTTCCTGTTACTGTGCATTGTCAGCTATGTCAGTTGGGAGAGGAAGCTCCAAAATATCTGCTACCTTTTTCTCCAACTGTGCCATGCTGTTGGTCCAGTTTAAGGGGGTGGTGTTTAATGGGTTATTTGCCCCAGTATGTTATTGTCAATTCTCAAGAGAGCTGAGCTTGCCTTTGCATGTTGACATATGTCTGAACATTCATTACACATAATGGCAGTTTAGTCTAATGAAAGCACTGGAAGTGACTGGATGGTAAGTGCAGTACAGTACAAGTCTACAAAGACAAAAATCAGTCTATGGTTTAATTCCATACATACATACATACATAGAAAAGAAGCTTAAAGTCTATGAAAGGATGATTGCTATAGATGGTTTTAATGCACCTTTCTACTACTCAATGCCTAATTTATTAAGCATTTCTACCAGACTACACCACATCAGTACAAATTATAGTAGTGCAAAATATCATTTAGAAATGTCTCTGCATGCTTCTGCGCTGCTAATGTTTTAGCGATTGTGTTTTTGCAGTGCAGTAACATGCACTAGTTAAAAAAAATAAATTATATTTTGCACCACTTTAATTTGCACCAATGTGGCATAGTCTGGCAGAAGTGCTTCATAAATCAGGCTCTAAGTAAAGGTTTGGGCCAAGCGACGTGGACGTGTGCAGTAAAGTGCAGGCCATGATTTTGAAGTGTTGTCAGGTCAAAGTCAGTGTTATAGATCACGAAGAAGGCTTTTCAGTTGGCACAGGTTCCATTATCAATCATAATGTTTTGATTATGTCAAAGCTCATATCCTGGAGCATAAAACATTTCGCCAGCAATTTAACCGAGGGAATTTAGACATTAATTAGACACTAAGGCCCTTATTTAACAAGGGATAGCGACAGGTAGCGCCTGGTGAGCGACCGGTAATGACGGGCCCCGCCACGAGAACGCCGGCTCCCCACCACAATCACACATTTATCAAGCCAATCCTGCTTAGCGACTGAGATAGCGCCAGATAGCCACTCATTCATCATTATTCCAGCCTCAGCCCACAGCGCCAGCGTCCGACCTTGAACAGCGACAGGTATGACCTCTCGCTACCTGGCGCTCTCCAATGCATTTCAATGGAACAATCTTTAAATATTCATCATTAATTCATATTAATGTTTTTTTTTTTTTTAAATCTGAAAAATTCTGTGACCACTTCTGCCATGTTAGATATTTTTTTTAAGGTAAAAAAAAACAAAAAAAACCTTTGTGCAGAATTGATATTACAGGTCTGATATTAATGTATTCATATTACAAAATGTAATTAAAAACTTTATTTTTTTGGTTTCCAAAAATATGGTTGTTTGGGGGTTAAAAAACTACTTTTAACCCATCGCCGCCAGCGCTCTGGGGTTTAAACATGCATTTCACAGCGCGAGAATTTTTTGAGCGTGATTTGTTAATGAATATGGTGGGAGACGGTCGCTATGGCCAGACGCTATCATGCGCTCCTATACAGCGCGGAACCTGTCAAATAGTGACTCCTCAACCAATATTCAACATTACCGCACACCGACTGAGTCGCTGTCAACAACCGAACAACGGCCAAGCACAGCGACTACTAGCGGGCGCTGTGAAAATACTGCTACAGACGCTCAACTGTCGCTACCTGCTGTTTCATCTTTTATGATGTAACAGGAGTCCATGATGCTGAGACAAAACTGTCCAAGCAATTGAAACACAAGGGGTCACCAACTGCAAAGAAAGTTTGTGTGAAGCAGTCATGGCAACAGTTTTTTGGGGACATAACAATTTTATGTCTATGCCATGGTTTTGGTCTCACTCATTTGGAGGTTCCACAATACTTTGCAGGAGGCTGAAGCTTAGGTGGGCCTCTCCTGCATCTCATTTATACAGTGCACTAAACTGAGGTATATTGAACATCTTTAGGAATAGGAAGACTGTTGGAAATGCATCATGCTGCCGTCTCTTTTTTCAGAATATTGTCTGGATTACTTTTTAGGCTTGGATTATGGACTTGGGGATTTTATCATGTGAGAAATAAAAGGAACTTTTATCACAACTGAGCTGGACCCACATATTTAGTGTCATCCCTGTTTTTTTGTGTTAAGGAAACAATTTTTAAAATTACACTCATTTTACAATTAAAAATGTGAACTGTTACATAGTATCAGTAAAGGATAAGTAACTGTTATAAACATACAAATGTTAACTGCTTGTGTGTTCTTAGAAAAAAGTAAGGTTTCATATTTGCTTATAACACTAATACATGACTACCTGGTCACTCTGACAATTAGGAACTAACAAATATACCAACTAATGCATAATATATGTACTTGAAATGTAGTAACTAAATACTAATGCTTGAAAATGTGTGTCTTCTCCTTAGGCCAGTGCTCTGTATTATCAGAGCTGAGCATCATCACGTTTGATGGGAATAATATTGCACTATACAATGCTGCACCTTATATCTTAGTAAGGCTTCCAAAGGAGACCATTGTAGCACATATTGAAAAATGTCCTCCAAGCCTGGTAAGTGTAATGTACAGTATCTCCTAAATGAAGTGACTCTCTAATTTAGGTTCTGACTTATTTTATTTTTAAAAGAATGTGGCAGACCTAAATGTAACTTCACATCATGCAATCATATAATCTTACTGCCTTCCAAACTAACAACAGTCAAGCATTGACAATCTTTTTTAAGAACTTTAAAGGGTAAGTTTACTTTCGATGGAATTTTAGAAAGTGTCATTTTTTTAATGTTTTCCTACGTTAAAAAATGTGTGTTTTATGGAAGCAATTTTCACTATCTGTAATCTGTTGCCATTGGCGATGTACAACCCATCTGAACACCAGAACAAGAGAAGTGAGTCCTGTACACACAGAACAATGCTGCTATGGCCACTGCTGAGGTAAGGGAGCTCATTTACCCTTACACATGCCCAGCAGCAGTGTGTACAGGACTCACATCTCTCTTCTTGGTTTGAAGACTTAATGTACGTTACCAATGGCAATAGATTGCAGATAGTGAACCTATTTCATAGAACACACATAGGCAAACACTTAAAATATACCCAATGAACTTAGCACCTCAAGGACATCATTTTGATACATGAAAATATACACTCTAGCAAATTCCACCAAAAGTGAAATTTCCCTTCAAATCTGTGGAATAGTCTCCCACAGAAGCTTACAGCATCAACAGCTGGATGAGATGCCTTTTAAAAGAAGAAAATTGCATTAAAAGTTACTATTAGTTGCTATCTGTAAATGATAAAGAATACATTTCCTCAACCCTGGTTGAACCTGATGGACATATGTACCGCATTTTTACTCCATAAGATGCACCCCAAAAAGTGGGGTGTCTTATGGGGCGAATGTTAAAAAAAAATCAATAAAAAGAAGTATACTCACATGTCCTGGTGCTCCCGCACTGCTGGCCGAAATGCCACAGTTGCTGGGAGGCCAGAAGCCTGGGTGGAGCAGTAGTGGTGGGGAGGCTTCAGTGACCCTGCCCGCCAGCTGCTCCCCGATCTTCTGGCCTCCCGGCAGCTCTGGCAGCCCGGCCAGCAGCATGAGAGTAAGTATACTTTTTTTTATTTACTGGGGAATGGAATGAGGGGGGGATGTCACACTGCCTATGGGGAATGGGATGGGGGTAATGCCACACTACCTATATGGGGAATGGGAGGGGGTATGCCACACTGCCTATAATGGGAAATGGAATGGGAGGGGGAATGCCACATTGTCCATGGGGATTGGGAGGGGGGAATGCGACACTGCCTATGGGAATAGGAGGGTGGTATGTCACACTGCCTATGGGAATAGGAGGGTGGCATGTCACACTGCTTATGGGAATAGGATGGGGGAATGCTCCACTGCCTAATGGAATAGGTTGGGGGGTACTGCCACACTGCCTAATGGAATGGGATGGGGGGACTGCCACACTGCCTATGGGAATGAGATGGGGGGGATGCTACATTGGCTCTTTCAATGATTATTTATGTTTTTGCTTTTTCTTTCTAATGTATTTTAATTTTAATTTTCCAGAGTGTGAACTCAATAAGAAAGCTGGTAAGTTACAATCAACATAGCTGCACAGGTTACTATTGACTGTTATATGATGATAATATACTGTTGCTTTTGTTTATCTATTATTTTCCTTTTGCATATATCTATATCTATTAATTAAGCTCAGTGTGCACTAGATTTCTGGTCTCTTAAAATAAAAATAAGTCTGGCATAGCGCACAAATATTGTGAAGTCTAACTTAGGCTGATGCCTCAGTTTAATTCTCATTTGGTGACATTTCTCCTTTTTCAGGTTGCAGCTGGAGGTACTTCAGGGTTGTGCTTTAAGAAACTAAATGTAACCACAGCAAAATTTCAAGTGCTTATAAATCGCTTAGATAGGAGGGTAAGCTCATCAGTATTATCACATATCACTGATATTTCTTGACAGTAATGTATTTAAGAAATAATAGAAAGCGCTGCAGATAAATTGGAAGGTTGGAAGAAGACATGCCTTTTAAATTCTTTGAAAGCATTTTTGGAAACCTAGTAATGTTTAAGTGTAGAATGAAGACAAATAGACTTTCCAAATGAAACTAAAAAAATGCTTAACTTGTATGAACTACAGCATTCTGAACATTAAAAATGGATCCTGCATAAAACAATTAGTTGTGGAACATTATTAATAGTTATGTAGCGTCAGCCAGCAACACTATACATTTATTCCAAATTGGCATATAGATAAGGAGCAACATATTTTGGTTCAGCATTTAGATACCTAAGCTTGGGATAACCCCCAAAGAGATACCTTCCCAAAATAAATTACACTACTCTGTATCTCTGTAGTATAGTCTCCCCCACCACCTATTCCATGATAATACTCTGTGTGATGGTGAACTTGAAGCTGTAAACGCACCCTGGTGTCAAACGCTTCCTCTGATAGTAGGCTGTAGATTATCTGTACAAATGACCAGCACTCCGTTATATAATTCCACCAAGTGTATCATAGCAAAAGCCAAATGTGGTATGAAACATCCATCACAAAGTGTCCAAAGTCCATATTAGGTCAAATGGTAAGCAGTGTCCTGAATTCCAACGTTTCGGGGGAGCAGCCCCCTTCATCAGGGACAGACTAACAGACATGTGCCAAGAGGGAGGTCCTTATAAACATTGTAGTCAGGAATTCCCGCCTGACATCATAGTGACGTCAGCGGGAGTTAATAAAGCTCATTAGAAAAAAAAAATTTTTTTTCTTTTTTTTTTCTCTCCTATTATTATTATTTTTTTTTTCTAATGAGCTTTATTAACTCCCGTTGACATCACTATGATGTCAGGCGGGAATTCCTGACTACAATGTTTATAAGGATCTCCCTCTTGGCACATGTCTGTTAGTCTGTCCCTGATGAAGGGGGCTGCTCCCCCGAAACGTTGGAATTCAGGACACTGCTTACCATTTGACCTAATATGGACTTTGGACACTTTGTGATGGATGTTTCATACCACATTTGTCTTTCTATGATACACTTGGTGGAATTATATAACGGAGTGCTGGTCATTTGTACAGATCGGATTCACAGCGGGGCCACCGCTGACCTGGCACCCACGCAAAACTAGTAAGTGTGCACCAGCAACTTGGTTTATTCTGTTAAGGCCGTAGATTATGCAATGTGTTCTTCTGGTAGTGGATTCATTGACTAGGTTCTTGTCAATTCAATTCCTGTTTAACGGTAACCATAAATAACTAAAGGACATTGTCTATTGCTGGGTGTTCAAAAGTAACATTTTAAGATGCTTTTCCTGTTGTTTCAGGTAGAAGTGAATTCAATACTTCAGCCATTACCATTTTCAAAGCAAGGGCTATGTATTCAGGACACAGGAGCAATGTATGTAATTAACACACCGGCAGGCCTCAGCATTAAATGGACTCATGTTACTGGAATTATAGATATACAGTATGGGCTGCATTCCAATCAGACCACGAAAACAGAAGGGCTTTGTGGTAAGTGTTACCTGGGAAAGCCAAGACATGATGTATTATTATGCTACACACAAGAAAAGTGCACGAAAGGAAAATGGTGGTGTGTGCTTTCAGCAATCTTCCGAAATGATTAGGGAAACTTTAGACTAAAATGCCACGATTTTCTAAATGTGCTTTAAAATATACTGTAGCTGTTGTTACTTTCCTTCCTACAGAGTAAAAAAAAGCTTTTCCAAATCTTTGTACCCCTAAAAAGCATACAATCGAATAATAATATACAATTTAAGCCAGATTTCAGTTAACGTACACTTTTTTAGGTTGTTGGAGAATTTAAAAACTCCATGCAGATTTGGTTTAAAACCTAACGCAAGGTTGAAAAATTGGCTAATTAGTTACTGTAAAATGGGAATAGATAAATAGATGGCCCATAAGAGCAGAGAAGCAAATATGATATATAATGATATATAATAAAGGATGCATATCCTAAGTAAGTACTTTTAACGAAGACTTTGATCCAAAATAAATATTAGCCATATTGTAAATGTACATACATGAAGACACACATGTTATTGCAATGAGTGAATATACACACACCATATTTTTCACACCATAAGACACACCCAGGATTTGGAGGAGGAAAATAAGAGAAAAAAAATAAGGAAAATAAGAGAAGAGAAAAAAATTCTGAACCAAATTGTGTGCTAAAATTTCCCCTCCCAAATCACCCCATTACAGACAGTGGGCAGAATCCCCTCCCCAATCACCCCATAACAGACATCACATTACAGGCAGTGAGCGGTATCCCACATTAGAGGCAGTGAGCGGCATCCCATATTAAAGGCGGTGAAGGTTACCCCACATTACAGGAAGTGTTCAGCAACCCCTAATTAGAGACAGTGTGCACAGCATCGTAATTACAGTTAGTGTGTGTGGCATGCCAATTACAGGTAGTGTGTGTAACATCCCAATTACAGGCAGAGTACGTGGCATCCCAATTACAGGCAGTGTGTGTGGCATCCCAATTACAGGCAGTGTGTCTGGCATCCCAATAACAGGCATTGTGCAGCATGCCCCCAAAAGAAAAAAAAAGTACATTCCCCGAGCCCCTATGCTGCAGCAGCATCTCTCGCTGACATAAACACAGAGATAAACACACGTTACCAGCATCCGCTGTCACCCACTGCCTCCGCTACTCATGCCCTCATCTGTCACCCGCCGCCTCCACAAAAACAAGTTCCCAGGGGCCGGTTCTGGCTCCCTGGCAGGCGTGGCCTGTGACTCATGCTAGTGTCCAATGATGAGTCACAGGCCACCTGGTTACCAGAATTATCGCCCCAGGAAATTGTTTGTGTGGAGGCTGCGGGCTGTGGAGGTGGCGGTGGGTGCGTTAGTGTGTGTGTGTACTACAAGTCTAACCCCAAAAATCATGGCTGCAATCCTAAATTAAAGAGACAAACCAGGCAATGGCAATAATAGGGCAGCAAGTGTCTCTCCTGATGCATGCCCCATGTGCCTCTCCTCCATTTCTTGCAGCACGGGGTAGAAGTCGTAGCAGGACACAGTTTGCCCTCCTTTCTTCCACACAAAAAAAGTGGTCTAACAGTCCCTTGTGCTCTCAGTACAAGTGAGCACAGCAAGTCACAGTGGTCCCACAGCTTTCTCCGACACAGCAGACCATGCTCATGAGTCATAAAGCTGTGCCATGATCACACCCTTCCCTACTCAGCCATGTCTAGAAATGATGCTATGCTATCAGCCATGCTAGTGGCTTCAAGTAAACCCATAACGCATTTAAATATAATCATAGATTTTAAGATGCGTTTCAATGGCTCATTTTGCACTGTTCCCATGGGGGATAAGCTAGGAAGAATATAGAATGTGCCTGGACAGGGGATTTAATTTATACAAAACACTGGCAACCCAGTTCTAATCAAAAGTCTAAAAGGCACCAGGACCTGGTTCGATCCCATGGCGCAGTTGTAAGCAACGGAAATCCTAGAAGCATATCTGTATGAAAGCGGGGAGCAGCCAGTGGAAGGCTCCCAGCAATCCATATGCAGGGCAGGAAGTTCTGATTGGATGAGGCCCAGCGAATGTGCCCTCAAAGCATGCATCGAAGTGAGCAAACAGCCAATCATGGGGTTTCACACACAGGTAAGAGACCTTCCTGGGTTTGGTCCACTTTAAGCCATTTTACCTCTTGTTTGTTTACTCTTCTGCTTGGTTATATCATAGCTCCCCACCACTCCAAGTCATCCTTTGCTAAATTGTGATATCTATCATATTTTATCATTATTTTCTTTTTTTTATTTTACTAATGTTAAGGTTTGGTAAATTAATTAAGTGGACAAATGAAAACCTCTGTGTTATATACTTAGACATACCAATGAGCAATTTTTTTATGTTGCCAGGCATATGCAATGGTGATCCAAGTGATGATCTAAAGATGCAAAATAGGACCATCATCACGAATAAAGAGGATATTGAAGCATTTATTAAAAGCTGGGAAATTGAGAAATCAGTTGACGTCACAACAAGACGCCCAGTAAGAAATTGCACTGAGGATAACTGCACTTACTGCCTGGAATTACTAAACAGAAAAGTATTTGCTCCATGCCACAGAAAGGTATGTACATGAACCCATAATATTTGTGTTCTATATATGTGTTTATTCCATTGTTTGAAACAGACAATAAAACGAAGATATATTGGAATCACTTTGAGGCTTTAGCATTGAGGCTAAATTTCAGCACTCTGAAAGAACAACATCGGACCAAAAATAAAAAGGGGGCGATTTCCCCCACATCGGCACCTACTTACCTCCATCTGGCTCCTTTAGGGCCCGATCACTTTCCCCCGCACCGGCTTATCCATCTGCTAGTGACAGCATGGCTTTAGCCGCGCTCTTCAAAGTCCTGCGCTGCTCAGCAAAGTCGCACGGAAACCAAGAGACCCAGAATATGGATCCCCCGGTAAAACCGGAAGGGGGGGGGGAAGAAGATTAGTGAGGTTTGGTGGAGGTTTTATCCCCCCTAAATTTTCAGGAGCTTGATCACAGTAGTACCTAATATTAAAGTTCAAATTAACATTCTGGATAGTGAAAGGCGAAGTTACTCGAACACTCCAAAAAATAAAAATCCTGCCAAGCTTGCAGTCTGCCTTTTTGCTTAATTGATATGCACTTAAGGTTATAACTTGCCAAAAAATATCTTGCATTATCTCAGTCAGTTACATTTAATTTGTATATATTTTGTTACTTATTACTTGTTACTTATGTTTTTATAGCGCAAAAGTATATTGTCTATTGTATTATGAACAAAAGGGGGTGGGAGCAGCTCAATCCCTCTTATTTATACAAGATTGTTCCTTCATACAAGATTATTCTTATTATATAACCCCTTATCCAAAATCATTATTATATATCCTCTTATCATCCAAAATTATTATTATTATATATCCACTTATCATACAAAAATATCATTATTATAATTCAGGGCCTGGGAACTAACCCAGTTTAACCCTTTCATCATCAATCTCATCTGATTATTCAGCACCAAACATGTCTAGCTATGTGGAAAGACAGAGATTTGGTTGCATATATCTGCAGATACATGTGGAAGCCACACTGCCCCGACAAGGCACTCTGTATTTAGTGTGGTCCCTACTCTTAATTCTGAGTCCCCAATGTTGGGACATGCAATGCAGACAAATATCTGGGAACTACTCACCTGGGAAGCGGCCAGCCTCCCTTTAGAACACTTCACAGGGAGGAATCCATATTGACTGAATTCCCCCCTGCTTATGCTCATGGCAATTCAAATGAACAAAAGGGGGTGGGAGCAGCACAATCCCTCTTATTTATACAAGATTGTTCCTTCATACAAGATTATTCTTATTATATAACCCCTTATCCAAAATCATTATTATATATCCTCTTATCATCCAAAATTATTATTATTATATATCCACTTATCATACAAAAATATCATTATTATAATTCAGGGCCTGGGAACTAACCCAGTTTAACCCTCTCATCATCAATCTCATCTGATTATTCAGCACCAAACATGTCTAGCTATGTGGAAAGACAGAGATTTGGTGGCATATATCTGCAGATACATGTGGAAGCCACACTGCCCCGGCAAGGCACTCTGTATTTAGTGTGGTCCCTACTCTTAATTCTGAGTCCCCAATGTTGGGACATGCAATGCAGACAAATATCTGGGAGCTACTCACCTGGGAAGCGGCCAGCCTCCCTTTAGAACACTTCACAGGGAGGAATCCATATTGACTGAATTCCCCCCTGCTTATGCTCATGGCAATTCGAACAACTGGGCGGTAAATTAGTTCCCAGGCCCTGAATAATAATGTTGATAATTTTGTATAAATAGTGATTGAGCTGCTCCCACCCCCATTTGTTCTATTGTATTATGAGTTACATTTAGCTTAAAGCAGACCAAAACCCAGTATTTTCTCTATCACAAGCTTTGGTACTTCTCTCTGGGGCACCTCGGTTTGGGTTGTACCGCTATGTAAAACCCCCCAAAATGCTGAGCTAACTTACTGCCCCTTGAGCCCATGGTGCAGTTGCAGCCGCTCATCTAGTCAACTTCTCCCGTCGCGAGGCTGCAGACTGACCCCAACCTGCTGTCTTAACTATACTTGTACAAGACTGCTCCATAAAAAAGTCTGTATATTTTGTGTGTTTAAAAATTACAGTTTTGTATATTTTTACCATGGTTTTTAGATGAATACCATCCAGGTGGTACAGATAATTAGAAAATGAAAGTGGTAGGTTGGGCATTCCGTTGTAGACCACAGTCCGTATCAAAAGATAACTGACCTTAATTACTATTAACCTGAAACTGAGATGCCAAAAGAAGTGTATCCACCTGTCCTTAGTGGGAAAAACACAAATCTAGTATGACATATATACATGTCCTTCTCAAAAAATTACATTTCATTATTTTCCATAATGAAATGATAAAAATTAAACTTTCATATATTTGAGATTCATTGCACAGCAACTGAGACATTTCAGGTCTTTTTTTGATTTAATACTGATGATTTTGCCATACAGCTCATGAAAACCCCCAAATCCTATCTCAAAAAATTAGCATATTTCATTCGACCAATAAAAGAAAAGTGTTTTTAATAAAAAAAAAAGTCAGCCTTCAAATAATTATGTTCAGTTATGCACTCAATACTTGGTCGGGAATCCTTTTGCAGAAATGACTGCTTCAATGCTTCGTGGCATGGAGGCAATCAGCCTGTGGCACTGCTGAGGTGTTATGGAGGCCCACGATGGTTCGATAGCGGCCTTAAGCTCATCCAGAGTGTTGGGTCTTGCGTCTCTCAACTTTATCTTCACAATATTCCACAGATTCTCTATGGGGTTCAGGTCAGGAGAGTTGGCAGGCCAATTGAGCACAGTAATACCATGGTCAGTAAACCATTTACCAGTGGTTTTGGCACTGTGAGCAGGTGTCAGGTCGTGCTGAAAAATGCAAACTTCATCTCCATAAAGCTTTTCAGCCGATGGAAGCATGAAGTGCTCCAAAATCTCCTGATAGCTAGCTGCATTGACCCTGCCCTTTATAAAACACAGTCGACCAACACCAGCAGCTGACATGGCACCCCAGACCATCACTGACTGTGGGTACTTGACACTGGACTTCAGGCATTTTGGCATTTCCTTCTCCCCAGTCTTCCTCCAGACTGACATGACTTTCCGAATGACATGCAAAATTTGCTTTCATCAGAAAAAAGTACTTGGGACCACTGAGCAACAGTCCAGTGCTGCTTCTCTGTAGCCCAGGTCAGGCGCTTCTGCCACTGTTTCTGGTTCAAAAGTGGCTTGACCTGGGGAATGCGGCACCTGTAGCCCATTTCCTGTGCACGGTGGCTCTGGATGTTTCTACTCCAGACTCAGTCCACTGCTTCCGCAGGTCTCCCAAGGTGTGGAATCGGTCCTTCTCCACAATCTTCCTCAGGGTCCGGTCACCTCTTCTCATTGTGCAGTGTTTTCTGACACCTTTTTTCCTTCCCACAGACTTCCCATTGAGGTGCCTTGATACAGCACTCTGGGAACAGCCTATTTGTTCAGAAATTTCTTTCTGGGTCTTATCCTCTTGCTTGAGGGTGTCAATGATGGCCTTCTGGACAGCAGTCAGGTCGGCAGTCTTACCCATGATGGCGGTTTGGAGCAATGAACCAGGTTGGGCTTTTTGCAGGTGTTTAGAGTTAATTAGTTGATTCAGATGATTAGGTTAATAGCTCGTTTAGAGAACCTTTTCATGATATGCTAATTTTTTGAGATAGGATTTTGGGGTTTTCATGAGCTGTATGGCAAAATCATCAGTATTAAATCAAAAAAAGACCTGAAAAAATTTGGTGTGCAATGAATCTCAAATATATGAAAGTTTAATTTTTATCATTTCATTATGGAAAATAATGAACTTTAGCACTATATGCTAATTTTTTGAGAAGGACCTGTATTGTATATTGGGCTTTATTTATGGTGTGTGCCTTTTAGCATAATTTTTGTGGCTTTAGCACCAGCTTTAGAGCGCCGGCATTCTCATATTATCTGGCGCTCTGTACTACATTGGTGCTAGCAGTCGATGTCACTACTCATTAGCTTTGACTTGCTGCACTTAGGTATTGGGTGGCCTATATCAGTGCCTGTTGGATCCACCAGCCGATTATCCCAGCGCCAGTGAGCGCCACTTTGTACTGTAATATACTGTATTTTTCTGGCTCTCCCCAGCATATTTATGATTTTTTCCCCTTGAAATCTTTGGTGCTGTATTTTTCCAGCGCCAGGCAGGGTCAGTGTTCTTTCATTACAGTTACAAAAATCGCTGCTGGGGGCAAAGGGGACAAACTTTACAGTGCGTTTAGGTTGCTTTTTAGTTGTTGGTGTCCAAAAATCACATTATTAAGCAAAAGAAGCCATTAAAATCAATTTTAATAACACCAAAAAAACCCAATGCAAGTTATGTACAAATAAATGTGCATAATATACATTTTAAATAAAACACTTCAATCCAGTTCTGCTCTTTGTGCTCTATGGGATCTTGAGGTACAGTGCCAGGTTTCATCCTGTGCTGCTTCAACCAATGTGTCCAGCGCTGCATCATTTTCAGTGATAGCATTAAAAAAGATTTAAGGAGGCCGCCGCCGCCGCCGCATTAAAAAAAATATATATTAAATTATTAAATAAGGCTCCCCATTTTTTTATTGAGTGATAATGAATTAGCACAAAAATTTGTTTCTGTTATTTGCTAAATAATAATCAATGATGTTATTTGCAGGTCTCCCCTCAAGATTTTTGTGAGAAGATGTGGATTAATAACACTTATTTTTTGAATTATGAATGTGATGCCCTTTCTGCTTATGTAGCTTTGTGCAGTAAACACAATATCTGCATTAGATGGAGAACCAAAGATTATTGCTGTAAGTTCTTATTGTTACCAATATATCTAAGTGATTTAAGAGAGCATTTATTCACATACAATAGTTAGAGGGGTTACCCTTTGTGGAAGAAAATCTGCCAAGAACAGGGGTGGCAGAGGAGAACTGCTGAGCTCTAACAGATGTCCCCTGTGCCATACTTTGAGAAACAGTAGCACTGGACATTCTAAAAGCCACACAAACCATCTACACACATCAAGTTCCACATCAAGTTCCAGTGAAGGCTCAGGGGACTGACATTTAAGGTTCAGATATCCTCCCCCATAGAAGCGGAATGTGAACGGTATTAGAACAATTGTTGCTGAGACCAGGGCTCTAAAATTTCTCCAAAGTTCTTCATAGCCTTCATGTGTTAGGGGCTGAGGCTGCTCGGAGATACTAGAGATTCATCTATCCAGGATTTATCTGTGAGGCAACACAAGATCCTTGGCTGTGTGCCCCGAGGCTTTTCACCTGGGCATGGCGTGCCTTCATATGGCGTACACAGTCCTATCAGTACCCTGGATATGCTAAAGCTACAGCATTTCAAATCCAATTCACCAGGGTTCTTACATGCGCATATTTTAACACTGCTGTTTTGTTACAACGTCGGCTCATTGGTGTCCAACCTTAGTTTGTGCTGCTTTTAGAGTGTTGCTAGGCTTTAAGTGATATTAAAAATTGTTACACCATTGCATCGGGCCCGTTCTTAAACTGACGAAGAAATGGCAGAGATTCACCTTCTGATTTATCTTCTGAAGAATGTGGGTGTGCCCCTTGGCTCTTTGATGCTGCACAATAATCAGCATAATGGGTGGGGTCTGTAAGATTCCCAGAACTTGCTTCAGACATTGGGGGTGTGCTTCTCCCCTCTCCCCCTGCTGCTAGGTGAAATTAGAGCCTAGATCAGCACTCCCAGACACCCAAGGCAGCAATCCCAATCGCACATACGCATTTGGGCGCACTTCAAAAATTCATGTGCACACTCCCAAATGTCCATGCGCACACTCCCAAACATGCATGTGAGCACTCTCAAATGTTCATGCATGCACTCCCAAAGTGCATGTGCACCATCCCAAACATGCATGTATGCGCTCCCACGGTCCATGCACCCACTTCCAAAGCACATGAGTGCACTCCCAAAGGTCCATGCACACACTCCCAAGAGCAGGTGTTCACTTTCAAAGTTCACGCACATACTTCCAAACACATTCACACACTCCCAAACTCATGCATGCACCCCTGCACTCCCAAAAACATTCAAGCTGAGCTTGATGGCAGAGAGCCATCAAGCCAGAGGGGGGCGTTGTTCCTTTATTGAACCTCAAAGAGGATTGGTGGCCCACACTGGAGGGGTGTGGCTGGAGCCCCGAGTGAGGAAGTGGATTTTCTCATTGAGGGCGTCAACCAGAGAATTACTGAATTGGTTGAGGATAAACTAAAAGTAACACATAGTCTACATTGGCTGACCTTAAACAAATCTCTAATCTTAGGTGGGGCAGTACGAAAACCAAGCTAACTTAATGTCCCCCCTCACTATAGGTTGCTTTTATATATTTTTGACTAGTCCTCTATATCTATGTGTTTAATTAAATCTTTTTATAGCACTTACATGTCCAGAAGGAAAAGAATACCAGGCTTGTGTTCAACCATGTGCAGCCAAAACATGTGTCAACAAGTGGTATTATGAAGAGTCCCCATGTTCTTACTTAAGGGAAGATTGTGTCTGCAAAAAGGGAACCATTCTGCACAGAACTGACTCTGAGTTGTGCATTCCAGAAGAGAAATGCGGTATTGTAATCTTTTCTTGTCTTTAAAGCTGAACTGACACAACGAACATTTGTAAGCCCTTAGTGAGACAAATGTAAAAAAATGAATAATACTGGCCTAAGGTGCAGTGTTCATTTCTCCTGGTCCTTTTTCTGTTATGTTTAGATTAAGAGATTTTTTTAGTTTATCTACACTATGCCCCCTGCCATGTAATATGTTCCCCTGACTCAGTAACACACAGCTTTTCAATGATAAAAATGGCAGCTCTTCTTGGGCATCTCCTGCTGCAACACACTGTGTGACAGGTAGGGGTAGCTGTAATGGAGAGGAGAAAAGGATGCCATTTTTATGACTCTGGAAAAGAAAGAGGAAGGCTAAGAATTCAGTCCATGGCTGTGGGCCTAGTAGACTGTGGATAGTGAAGGGATGGTGTGGTGTGGTCCCACTGTTCCCCCTGGGCATGAACAGTAGATGGGATGTTGAAAAAGATACTTATTGTATTTGTTATAAATTGTTTGGTTTAGGCCCACTTTATCAACATATCCCATCTACAGTGTGTGGCAATGGGACTGAATGACGCACCAACATTTATTTGTGCTTTTATTTATTCCGTATTGTCCTTTTTTTAGTAAGCTGCCGTAATTAATTTTTCATACACTAGTGGATTGCTGTCAGGATTTTATGGAATACTTCATTTTTACATTAGTTTTTTTATTAGAGCTATATCATTTCTGGGGTCTAGTAAATGATGCTATTAGCCAGCACATTTGATAAAAGAAACACAGTAACAAAACTGATTTTTTTGTTTCCCTAGCATGCACTGATAATGAAGGCCGCCCACACTCGCCAGGAGAAGTATGGCATTCATCAGTTAATAAGTGCTGCCTTTCAAAATGCCTAGAGAATGGCACCGTGATATCTATTGAACCTGATTGCAGCATGGAACAAGCGCCAGCGTGTAATCAGGTGGGCGAGACCCTTATCAACATCATTGAAGATGGATCCTGTTGCCCAAAGAAAGTGTGTGGTATGTAATTTCTATGTTACAATGTTTAAAAAAACACTCATAAGCAAATGTATAGTGGAGTGCAACAACAGCAATCATATTGAGGGCCCCACACGACTAATACACTTTTTCTATTTAACTTGTGTGTGATCACAGAGGGGAATCAAAAGTATAGTCAGCACAATGCTAACAATTAAACAGATCATAGGTTCTTTTATGAACCTTATGGGGCTCTTGTTACATATTTGCACCATGCCCATCAGACATTGCTTGCATTCTGTGACCAATTACTGAATTGTAGCTGACCATAAGCAGTCTCTCAGAGACCAGTTCACATAAATGTCTCTGAGATATATAAGTGATCACAAAAGGCCCTAGTTCAGCTCCTCATGAATTATATAGGGTGTAGGTAAGAAGATGACACTGGTAAAACTTGCCTTGTTGTATGTCTTTGTAGCAAGGCCAGTCTACTTATGAACTCCTTATTAAGAAAGTACTGTTTAAAATGTGTTTTTTTCTCACAAATACAATTTTAGCCAACCCTTTTGTGACAGACTCTGCCATTGGATTTTAAAGGCACTGTTTTTGCATAGACCCATTACTTTCATTTTCTTGAGCATGTCCCAGACAGACTGCCATTGTGTTATTGATTGTATTACAGACTGCTATTGTTATACTGATTGTGCTACAGACTGCTATTGTATTGCTGATTGTGTTACAGACTGCTATTGTATTGCTGATTGTGTTACAGACTGCTATTGTATTGCTGATTGTGTTACAGGCGGCTATTGTTCTACTGATTGTGTTACAGACTGCTATTGTATTGCTGATTGTGTTACAGACTGCTATTGTTCTACTGATTGTGTTACTGGCAGAGTTGAGGGATTGTGTGCCCTGCTCCCATTGGTCTGTGGGTTTGTCATGCAGTCCTCCATCAGGTCCACGGGGGAGGTCCCCTTGCATGGAGCCTTGCATATAAGGCACAGGGTGGCACTAATAAAGTTAAGTTCATCTTCACCCTCAATACTGAGTTCTGTCTCTTATTGGGGGAAACGCTATATTACAATTCACTAGCCCTTGTAAGGGCTGTTCCTGTTTCCTCACGGATGACTCTGGAATTCCTGCAGCACCTCTCACCATTGGGAAAAGGACGTCTCTGGCGGGGAAGCCCTCCGGCGATAAAGGTTATCGCTACACCTTTGAATTATTTGATATCCTAAACTATCCCCCAAACAGTCGAAACATGGTGCAGCTGAATCATTATTTTTCTGTAATGTTAGATTGAGGAAAACACATACTGTATAGGGTAGGATGATCAATATCAGTGCAAGAAAACAAGTGTAGCAGGTGTCTAATCTCCCTTCCATATACATATGTACCTGTTGTATCTCTGATCATTAAATACAACAAAACAATTAACTCACCCAGTCCCCACTTTCCTACTGGAAGGTAAGCCATGCTCAGCTTTTGGGTCTCATTCACTGCAGAGGGTGTATTGAGCAACTTCTTTACACAACCACTGTAGCAGCTGGGATGCAAGGACAAGGAGCAGAGCTGTGACTGGGTGAGTTGTACTTTACCTCCTAATATGGCCTGGGGCACAGGAGGCCTGTTTTAATAGGAGACAAAACGACTACAGGTGACAGTGCAAAGTTCCAGCCATCAAGGAATTTAGTTATGCGTTTCTGTGGCATAGGAATGGCTAAGTGGCAAATGAATTCTGAGCAACTTCCAATGGAATTGCTTAGTTTATTTGTATGGTAAGTGTCTGGTTTACTGTAAATTAATCCTAAAAATAATTTTCCAACACCGTACTTTAGTTAAAAAGATCGAAAATATAAAGCATGTTTAGTATATTATTTTGCATACAAGGCAACTTGCTTTAGACACTGGATAAAGGTGAACAGCTAATAGCGCTTTTATATTGTCAAGCAAATATTTAATCTTTTACATCATTATATACACAGACTGCAATATATCCTTGTGTGAAAAACCTGTAAGCTGTAAAACTACGGAACGACTGGTGGCTGACTACATCCCAGGGAGATGCTGCCCCCACTTTCATTGTGGTGAGCATTTCTCTTTTAATTCTAGATATGTTATAAAGAAATATGTTCAGATTACAATTGACTCCCCATTAACCCCTATCAGTCACAATAAAACCTTTCCGAAAACCTAAAAAAATGCACTGTAACTTTTTTTATTGCAGCTCTTGAATGATTTGGCTTGTGTAAGGTTTGGCACATAAGGCAATTTAACCCCTAACAACAAAAATGTATGATCAGCTGCGCTCAGGCAAAACTTGTAGGTCCTTTTCTGGCTGCCTAAGCTGTACAGGGGTTGAGAAACATAACACACCCCTTGTGACTTAAATTTATCTTATACTTAATTTTATTTTGCCAGAATTCAAATCAAACTTGTCTGTCATTTGGATCAATAATTGTGTATAGATGATGAGGCAAATCAGGTCAGGATCACTGAAGAACGTGTTTCATGTTCCACAATTACAGATTGTACTAAAATATATCGTCGTGTACCCTGTGACTAAAGTATAGTTGCAGAAAAAACTTGTTTCATACAAAGTTTGAGTGTTCATGCGCCAATGACACTGCGCTAGGCCAAGCCTGTTTCTAGGGGAGGGCGGTCGCCCTGAGCACCAAAGGCACTTTTATCCCAGCAATCCCAGCAGATGAGTCAGGGCCACTGTTAGTGGTTTTGGCCATAAGACAAGCCCCTCATCCCCCCATATTGGTTTCAGTCATGGCGAGGGGGCACTGCTGCTAAGGTAGAGCCTAGCATGGCTCATACTTGTATGGGACAGCGACAGCAGCATCGTATGACGGGTGAGGAGGGGGCAGATATTTTTCCTTTCCTCACTGAGCGATATTTTGCCTAGAAACTGCCCTGCCCTAGTGCTTGTGACAGCAGATATAGCAGATATAGGACATATGTACAAAGCTACTGTGATAGCAAACCAGCCACACAGGGTACATACCCCTCTCCTGGTTTTCCAAATGTCCTAAAAAGGTTGAAGTAAACTTTATTTGCTAATGTTTGTGTATTCCTGCCTTTATTGGGTATGACAAAGGTTCCTCCGGCACAATGGAAAAATATTGTCTGGCTCTGTAGGTAAATATCCATAAAGACAATGATCCCAAGTATGCCATGCATACTTTTTGGCTACCTTCATGCTTCTTCTTGTCCTTCATTCTTACCTTTACATCTAAATGGCAGCAGCCTTTTTTACTTCCTGCTCTACCTACTCTCTCTCCACTACCTCTAACTACTAGAATACCTCCTACTGTGTACAGGTGGAACTAGCGCTTAGTGCAATTTTAAAGCAAAAAAATAAAATGAACGTGATTGGCAATTCAAAAGTTAAAAAATAAATATCAGTAGCTTGCCTTACATTGAGTCCCTCCAGCGCTCTTCTTCCTGCTATGTTGGTCTGTGTCTAGCGAGGAAATCACTTCCTCATTCAGCTTTCAGTCCCCACCCTGCTGACCTGGTCCTTCAATCAACCTTCAATGGAGAACGGAAACACCCCCACTCCCTCCCTAGACATCCTGATTGGCTGCCTCTCTCTGCAGATACAAAACTCCGCCCTCCTCCTGCCTCTCTGAAACACTATGTGCTGGCAGTAATAACTAGAGGCACAATAATGCACTTATTTTTTACTATGATATATGTATCACATCGCTGTTGCCACACCCACTGTTTCTCCTTATTTTTCTCTGCATCTCCAATGCTCTAATACTTTTACGAATAACATAGGAACTACAGGGTCTTTTTGAAAATGGATTGAAGTTTGGGACAGTGCAACATGTAGCCCGAGACAATAGAACAACAATCAGGCTTGCCTTTAGTATAACTTGATCTGATGTGGGGCAATATCAAAATGAAAGAATTTTATGAAACTATTACCCCCCCCCCCCCCCCTTACTGTCCTGCATAATTTTATATATATACGTGCAGTAGGCTCACTTCAAGTAGAGAAGCTAGGGATAATACAGACAGCCTTTATACTTGCAAAACTGATATAAATTAGAAGGTCGGACTGGAGACCTGAAGTTTAAAGAAGCAATGGGCTAGAATGTATTCATGTTACTAGTAAAATAATAAAATAAAGTGTGTTTATTTTCCAGTGTGTGACCCATCAGCCTGCTTGGTAGTTTCACAACCTGAATGCAAAGCAGATCAGATTGCCGTCCAAGTTACAGATGGACCTTGCTGTTTCAAATACATCTGTGGTAAGTTCATTGTTATTATGACATTTACCCTATTCTTTATTAAGTGGTTGCACGGTGAGCTTTGGTTTGGAGATGAAACTGACTTAAAGGAGCACTATCGCGAAAAATGGCCCAATGATAAAAATCTATATAAATATGCTGGATAGCGGGAGGAGGGGGTCACTTATACACCCAAGATCAAAGGCTTGCTTTTTTTATTTTGATGGAAGGGAGAGGACCTGATAGACTAAACCTGTCGCTCCTGGATTTTATCCCTACCACAAGCTTGTCTGGAGCTTAGCTTAGCCAACATTTTTTTTGAATTTTTAATATTACACAATTTCGCAAAAGTGCTCCTTTAACCTATGCCTAATGTTGCCTATGTTCTATACAATTACTGGTATGTGGGAACCTAGATACTTGCTTGTAACATTGTTTTTTTTTATTTACAGTTGGAAAATGGGAAATGTGTGTAGTGTCGCTAACTGACAGTATAGTTTTTATTTTCATGATTTTTAAGTTAAAACTTAAAAAAACATCGATAAACACTGAAAGGGCATGTTGTCCACTTGCACTATGCACCTGGTGCTAAACTGAAGGAGTGAATTAGCACCAGGTGCAAAAAGTGTTGCTGGTGTTCTGGTTCAAACTTTCAAATAATAATATTTACCTGATAAATGATGTGCTGCACCTGAAAAATGCCAAATCGCAGCTCACCATTGTCAGACAGAAATCTTATTTTAGCCCCTTGATAGTCCACCAACTGCAAGGCAAAATGTACTTAGCCTCTTAAAGATCCATATAAGGATCACATATGTCTGCATGGCGATACAAATGTATTTCACAGAATTTGCAATCGGCACATAATAGGTGTAATCAACTGTTTATCGCAATAGTTTGGTTAAACTTGGTTATTGTGTTAATAATAAAATAATAATGCACCATTTCCAGTTTAACCAGAAGAATATTATTGGAAAAGTAGAGAGCTATTCAATTAATACTAAACAATGTTTACATGGAAGGACAGAACCAAGTTTCAGAGCATCTCTCACTACTGCAGACCTCTTTTCAGCAAGGCTAATAAAAAGTATAGGGGGCCCAGGCGCCATGCCATTGCTTTTGATCACCATTCAGGGATGATCCTCCCTCTTCCTGCCCCTATATAACTCTATGCCCAATTTTAATAACCCATTGAGGTAAAAATGTATATTTATTACTTCCCAACTTTTGGCTAAGTATGAACCAGCATGGCAAACTCTTTCAAGAGAAGTGGACTGATACAGTTGGTTATTTACATATGCGTGGAGACACCTTCTCTACCTGATTGGATGTTGAGCTGGAGGAATACTCCACACTTTAAGAAAAACCCTCAGAGGTCTATAAACACTCCCTAACTAGCACAAAGAGCAGACAGCTTTAAAAAATAAAGGATGCTTGGAAAATGTTTTTATTTGCCCTAATTACAGTAGAAAGCTAATTCTCATTATAGTAACATTACAAAGTTAACATTCTGTCATATATCTGTCCAGACTTGGCAACATGACGCACTCCATAAAGCACAGCATACTCAATTTCTTTAGATGTTTAGCAGCAGTGTCATTTTTAATACGTAGGCTATGTTAAGTTTCATGGTCTGCATGCCTAGAACAATATTGTAACTCGAATGCTGAAATTAGAGGCCGATTCATTAATAGCGCCAGGTAGCGCCAGATGAGCGACTGTAGCGTGATTTTTTCAGCGCCAGCCAGTATTCACTGTGCTTGGCCGGCGTTAGCTTGATGACAGCGACTCAGTCGGTGTGCGGTAATGTTGAATACGGGCTTAGGGGTCGCTGTTTCACAGGTTCAGCGTTGTATGTGAGCGCCTGACAACGAATGGCCAGAGCGAACGGCTAGCTTCATATTCATTAAAAAATGACGCTCCGAATGTGCTGTCGCTGTCCATTCCTTGTTTAAACCCCAGAGCGCTGGCGGCGATGGGTATTAACTAGTTTTTAACCCCTAAACAACCATATTTTTTGAATGTAACATTATACATGTTTTTATAATCATTTTGTAATATGAATACATTAATCTCAGACCTGTTAGATCAATTCTGCACAAATTTTTTTTTAATTTTTTTTTTTACTTAAAAATAAATCCTAACATTGCAGAAGTGGTCTCCGAATTTTTGACATTAAAAAAATAAATAAATAAATAAATAAATAATACCAATTAATTATGATTAATTATAGATTGCTCCATTGAAATGCATTGGACATCGCCAGGGAGCGACAGCTCATACCTGGCGCTGTGAGGGAATTTGCAGCGGCGCTGTTCGGTCCAGGCGGCTTCATGATGAATGCCGCGCTAGCCGTCGCTCTCGCCGGCGCTAGCCTCATTTTGCTTGATAAATGCGTCATTGTGACCGCCGCCGGGCGTACTTGAGTCGGTAGTCGCCGTTAGCTGCCGCTACCTGGCGCTCGTCAGACACTACCTGGCGCTAGCCCGTGATAAATAAGGGCCTTAGTCTAAGGCCTAGCATTGTGGTAGACAAAGTGGTTTTGTAGCAGCATTTGAAGTGGCAAAACTAACAATTATCAGGCATCTCCTGCACATTTCAAAGAAATGTTGTGAATTAGTTTACAAAATGTAATAATCACTTATTGTACACATGTAGTTTGTGAAACCTGTACAGAACCTGTTCCCGTTTGCAGAGAAGGAGAAATTCTTACTGTTGATTTGAACTCCACAAGCCAGTGCTGCCCTCGATATAGCTGTGGTAAGATTTTTCATATCATATTATTATTATTATCATCATATTGATTTTCATTTACTTTTAGACAGCAACTATTATTATGTGTTTTCATGTTACATAGAAACATAGAAACATAGAAGGTTGACGGCAGAAGGAGACCATGCGGTCCATCTAGTCTGCCCTTATGTGTATACTGTATGTACTCTTTATCTTAGGATAGATGTGTGCTTATCCCAGGCATGTTTACATTCACTTACTGTAGATGTTTCTACTACCTCTGCTGGAAGTTTGTTCCAAGCACCTACTACTCTTTCTGTAAAATAATATTTTCTAACATTGCTCCTGTTTGATTATATTTTCGGCTTCGTAGTGTGTGATGAGAACCTTTGCATTGCACGGAAACCAGATTGTTTGTCCGAGACACGACTAACTAAAAAGACAATGGATGAAGCTTGTTGTCCGGATTGGTATTGTGGTCAGTATGAACATTAATTTATATACATGTGACTCTTTGTTCCAAATATTTATACTGCTGAATTACAAAGCATACAGTGCCCCTTTATATCACTGGAACACAAACAAAAAATCTAACCATCCACTTTGCTACCCACTTCCTCTTTCGAAGGTCGTTGGTTCAAATTGGAGAACAAATCTGATCAGATGGGTGCATTTTTTACTGATGATAACTATTGCTCTGCTTTGATCGCATCACAGAACGATCACGCTGCTCATTAATCATGTGAACTAACACTTTTTTTGTGCTGATGTCCCTGTTTGCTAATTAGCAGCAGTTGTATATAAGAAAAGGATGCTACAAGATTTTAAAAGCCCAAACACTAAAAGAAACCCCACCCAAATCAGAAACACTGCATGTAGGCTGCATACTTATATACTGAATTTAATCTTGAATGTTTTTTTGCTGATGTTTCCATTAAAAATAACTGACATGTATAGAGGGAAGCAGACGTAAGATAACTGTTACTTCGAGGCTGGATAAGCAAGCAATACGTCAGCAAGTTCAACAGCCAACCCAGATGTTCTATTCATCTAGTAGCCTGACTAATTTTATGGAACAGATTTGTGGCCCCGAAATGGTTGCTTTCACTTGGACAGCTGCAGCTCACCTTTTGCAGTTATACCTCGCAAATGGTCTTACTTGCAACAGGCAAGAAGCTCAGACAGAAAACATCCACACAGGGCTGTCACCAGGCTAACTCATCCCACTAGAAAAAAAAAAAAAACAACCTGCTTTGGAAACAACTCCATCTCTTTACGGATGTTTTAATTCCTTTTAGGGCTAGAGCAAAATTAACTTGCTTCTCATTCCACTGAGCGTGTTTGATTCCCAAGCTCCTCATTAAGGCTGGTCTAGCTAAACTTGTCCTACATTATTGAAAAGGCAACACAGCCCAACCAGGTTAATATTTTCACACGTTTTGTTGCTAAAGTTGCCCTGTGGAAGTTGGCTTTGCTCATCTGCAACCCAGAAATTCAGTGAAGAACATGGACCTTATTTATGAATTCGGATGTTTAGTATCTTTCTGGCCAGCTTTTGAGCGCTGACATATTTTTCTAGTTTGGCGCTGCTGTTTTGACTACAATGGTGCTTGAAGTCACAGTGCCCGATGCTTTAATTCTTGCATTAGGTATTGTCTGTCCTTTGTCAGCGTCTGTTGGACCTGCTGATTTAACCAGCACCAAGCGTGGGTCACTATGTACCGCCGTCTTTTTGGCACCGCACAGCAAATTTATTAATTTTTGGCACCCTGGAAAGATTGGCGCTGTATTTTTCCAGCGCTGGTCATTATTCCAGTTAAAGGATATCACTGATGGGGACAAAGGGGGCAAACTTTACAGTGCGTTTAGCCTGTGCTTTAGTTGTTGTTGCCCAAATGACACATTGGTAAGCTGAAGAAGCCATGAAAAACAATTTTACATTAAAGAAACAAAATGTAGGTCTTGCGTTTCCATTATTGACAAGTCACAATGCAAGTGTGTAATATTATTTATAAGCATAAAACGCTTTGATAAAGTTTTGCCCGTTGTGCTCTATGGGATCTTGACCAGCAGCACCAGAGATTTCAGGGCTGACCAATTCCATTTTCCTGAGTTTGGGACCTTCCAGAACTGGTGGGTGACATGCCAAATAATTTGACCTGGATCTTGTGGCTATCTGCGATGGGGTCAACTGGACCGAATCATCAAGATCTGGGTCGAATCTTGCTGCATCCCAGAAACCCTAACCCTAAATCACTATTTATTATACAGTTAATAACAGAGTTTGTTGAACAGATAGCAACTCCAAATGTATAATGCAGAGATCACCAGACAAAATAATTTGAAAGTGGTTAGTAATTTGTACATGAGCAAACAAATAAATAAAATTATTGGCAGCACTATATAAAGAGCATGAAAATAAAAACTCTCTCTGATATAAACAAAACAGTATAAATCTATACTCTACTCCTTTTTTGCAGAATGTGACTGTGGAAACGTAACTAATGTGGATTGTTCTTTGGTAAGAAGCTACATTACATTTATTTAAAAAGTAAGTCCACCTTTGATTGAATTTTTGAAAGTGTATATTTTTGTGTGCTGAGCTGATCTAGCATTTTTTTTAATTTTTTTCTATTGTTAGCAATTGTGTGTTTTATGAAAGCAGTTTTCATCTGTTGCCATTGGCAATGTACACCAAGAACAGACTTGGGCCCTTATTTAAGAAGGGATAGCGTCAGGTAGCGCCTGGTTAATGTGAGGTAGCGACAGGTAGCGACTGGTCAACGACAGACACGGCATGCAATTACACAGTTATCAAGCAGAATCTGTTTAGCGACTGGGATAACGCCATGTAGCGCCTGATTCATCATTTTCACAGCCTCAGTGAACAGCACCGGCGTTCAGCCTTACACATCGCCAGGTATGACCTCTCCCTACCTGACGCTCTCCCATACATTTCAATGGACGAACCTTTTCTTCTCTTTAAACGGGCTATTTGTTTTTTTTTTTTTTTTCTAAAAATCACAAATAATTCTGTGACCTATTCATGACATTACAGGTCTGCCATTAAAGTGTTCATGTTACAATGTTGTTACAATGTAATTCCATATGTTTTCGCTTTGTTACTAGTTGATAGATGCTGAAAAACAGACTTTAAACACACCGCCTCCTGCGCTCTGGGCTTCAAACAAGCATTTTTCAGCGCCAGAGATTTGCGAGGCTGTTTTTTTGCTGAATATGGTGTGAGTCGGTCGCTATGAGCAGTTGCTAACATGCGCACTCATACAACGCTGTACTGGTCAAATAGCGACTCCTCACAATGTATTCACCATTACTGAACGGCGACTGAGTTGCTATGAAGTAGCGACCCACGGCTGAGCACTGCGACTACTAGCGGGCGCTCTGAAAATGCTGCTACAGACGCTCATCTGTCGCTACCTGGCGTTAGTGATGAATCAGCCTGCCCGTGTACATTGCCAATAGCAACAGGTTGCAGATATTAGCACAGAACAGTGCTGCTGGGCATGTGTAAGGTTGACTGAACTTCCTTACCTCAGCAGAGGCCATAGCAGCAATGTTTTGTGTGTACAAGGCTCACTTAGCTATGTACATTTCCAATAGCAACCAATTGTAGATAATGAAAACTGCTTCCATAAAACAAACATTTACTAACATAGGAAAAAAATACTAGATCAGCACCTTGAGGACATACTTTTGGCACAAAAATACACACTTTCAAAAATGTCATCGAAAGTGGATTTACCCTTTAACAAATATTTTCCAGATTTTGCATATTGTAACCATTAGGTGCTAGTTTTTCTTTTGCTTTGATTACTATTATTGTTTATTTATATATCGTCAGCTTCCACCGTAGTTCTGTCTAAATTAATTTTCACCTAATAATGTGTGACTCATCTTGAATAAGACTTTTTCAAGTATTCTGAACACAATGAACTCAATAAAATAGAATGAATATGGACACAATCTAACATACAAATGAGTGTATTTATCTCAGCTAATGAAATACTATTTCCTTAAAATAGGGAGAACATCTTAAAATTGATACAGACTGGCATAGCGCTTGTGGATGTACTCATTACATATGTGGTAAATATTTTATTAAATATTATACTAATATCAAAATATTTTTCATTTTGAATCATTGGGGTGGATTCAGAGCCTGGTGAGAAAACTCACTTGGCTCTGAATCAACCCCATTGTCCAGGCTATAAAAATGCCATACTCATTCGCAGATCATTGCTCCTAGTCTGGTGTCTGTGGTGTAACTGATCAGTAGATCGGACTGTGATTGGCAGGAGACTGCCTGCCGTTGTGAAGGTGGAGACTGATAAATGGGCCTGGGGGACTCGATCTGATGATCAGGTAAAATGCAGAGCACTGGACAAGCAGCGATCATCTGCAGGGGCCATGTCAGTATAGAGTTTTTTTGTAGCCTGGATAATAAATGTAATTACTTTAAATGTAATTGCATAAACATTAACCCTAGCATTTCCTTGGCACATTGGCCCTAATTCAAAAAAGCTTTCCTCAAAACTTTAGTCTTCAGCCTGTGCTGGTGCATGAGAATTTGAGAATAAAATCTTAATTATTAAATATTAAGCATAGCTATGCATGTGTCCATTTTATTTTGTTTCAGAAAAAGAAGATGTATGTGTATATCAGGGAATTACAGTATTGCATCCAGGCCAGTCACTGATTCAGTATTTGGATGGTGAGATGTGTTCCACTGCGACTTGTTTACAGGAAAAAGATCTTGCAACTGGATTTCATGTCCTGGAAATATCAACAGTGAATTGTTCAGCACAATGCGATGTTGTAAGTGTCCACACACAGTTAATGGAACAGTATAGGCTAACAAAAAATAGACAACACTCGCCTTCTCTCCCCTGCAGCTCCTTCATCTTGGTACACTGCTTGGAAATGTACCAGTTTCTGAGATGGAATCTTTGTGGTGTTTGTTCACACATATGCAGGATTCCATGGGTGGCTGTCCAAATCTATTAGCCAAATGATGGGCAATGCCCTGGCCCCTGCAACTGGTCCAGTGACTGGAGAATGCCCTTCATTGCAAAGAAGCAGGGATGCCAGGCCACACCCTCTCTCTGTAGGTTATGGCAGGAGAAACGAATCTCAACAGTCCCACTATGAAATTAAAAATAATTATATAATAATAATTTATTTTTTGTTCAGTTACTTAAAGTGGACCAACACCCATATTTTGACTATCCTGGGTTTTGGTCCACTTCTGTGGGGCACCCCGATCTGTCTGAAACCCCCCCGAAAGCCCAGAAACACTCACCTCACCACGCTCCCACGTGACTGCGCCAGCCAATCACAGCGCTCAGAGCCGCTGTGGTATGCGCGTCCAAGGCCGCTTGGACGCGCATAGCAGCTCAGCGGCTCTGAGCGCTGGAGGCCGTGTCTCGCGCTTCCCTCTAACAGGGAGCGCGCCTGCGCCGGCCATTCACAAACGGCCCGGCGCGGGTGCGCGCCCTGCTAGAGGGAAGTGCGAGACGTGGCCGCGGCTCACGCATGCGCCGATGGAACGGGGCTGAGGTAAGGTTTGTGGGCCTCCTGGGGGGTTCCTCCCCGCGGGACATCCCGATTTCGGATGCCCCGCGGGGAGGGATCTGATCGGTCCGGTAATCTTATAGATTCCCGGGCCGATCCCCCCTGGGTGTTGGTCCACTTTAAAGTGAAACTGCTGCTAATATTCTTAAATTGGACCAAGCACCATGATTTCGACTATCCTGGTGATTGGTTCCTGCCCCAGGGGCATGCTGATTTAGCATACCACCATGTGTGACACCTCCCAGATCACCCAATTTCACTCACCTTACTGCTGTTCCCAATGGCGCATGCGCAAATGCTCATCCAATCATCGCTTTATGCGCAACTAGTGTATACCATAAAGCCACTGTTTTGAACTTCGCACCGATATAGGTGCTCCGGAGGCCACATCCCTGGCCCCCCTGTGGAGTGCATGCTCCCTCGTGCACGGCCTATTGGAAAGGCTGGCGTGGGGAGTGCACACAGCTGTAAATGCGGCCGCCGGAAAAGACCAGATCAGGTAAGATTACCTATGCCCCAGGGGGTTCACACAGTGGTATAGGATTCCCCGGGGGCAGGTTAATGGGTTGAATGGTCCACTTTAATTATCTAATGTCCTAAAACAAACACCTAGGTTTCTTCTCAAAAAGCTAGGTTCTATACTGCCATGCCCAGTTAAGTACACTGGCTTGGTCTATTTGTTCAAATAACAAATGTATCAATGACCATTTCCCCCTTAACTTGTATATACAAATTGTGTAAAGAACCAGGTATAAAACTAAGTTCACTGCAAAAATCATCCTCAACTTACTATTAGGCCATACTGCCAGTGATCTAAAGTGTATCATTAATCATAACCCATTATTAATAAGAATTTTGTTTGTAATATGTTATCAAAATACATCTTGCTTCTCTTCATACAACACATATACACTTGTTGAAAGCAAAAACCCTTTTATTAGTTGATAAGTTCACAATAAAGTGCTTTAGATAGTAGCTCTTCCAATATATTAATAGAAAGACACCTTTAAATAGATTTCATATGCCACCTGAAATTATAATGAAGATGCCTCGCTGTTTCTCCTTGTATCCAAATGCTGCCAGATTCCACCATCTCCTCACTGCATCCAAACGGCTAACTATCGTGGCATATAAGGAGAAGCAGCAATGGCGCTAGGACGGGTTACGTTTCCGTGGGTGTTTTCATTCTTCCGGTAGTTAGGAATTGGTATTTAGAGGTACAGTTCATTTGTCAATCAAATGTATTATGTGTTTCGTAGAACCAGGTTTATATTCCATCTTCAAATAGTCAGATGTGCTGTGGAACCTGCAAGAATGTGTCATGCACCTTCTACAATGAAAACGGCACCATGGCTTTATATGAGGTAAGCCTATACTGTATATGAAATTGCAACTTATTATTTCTTTCTAATTATTATAGTATATAGTAAAATAGTTACATAGTGTGTAAGGCTGAACAAACACATTAGTCCATCCAGTTCAGCCTGTATAGAAAAGATCTCCGTCCAGTGGTCTAGTAGCCATAGTTGGTTATTACAAGCAAGGAAGGCATCTAGGCCACTTTTGAGAGTTCCTCTGGCAGAGAGTTCCATAGTCTCACTGCTCTTACAGATAGAATACCCTCGTATGTCAGTGGAGGAATTGCATTTCTTCTAACCTTAGTGGATGCCCTCAGGTTATGGTTAAACTGCGGGGGTTAAATTGATCATTTAACAGATCTTTGTTTTGACCCTGGATATATTTACACATAGGTATTAGATTAGGTGTCTCTTTTCCAAACTAAACAAACCTAACTTTGACAATCATTCAGGGTACTCTAGTCTCTGCATTCCATTTATTAATTTAGTTGCCCACCTTGCTCCAGTTCGGATATGTCCTTCTTATGCACTGGTGTCTAGAACTGTACACAATATTCAATATGGGGTCTGAAAAGTGACTTATATAGAGATAAAATGATGCTCTGGTCATGGACACCTATGTCCCTCTTGTTGCACACCATGATCCTGTTTGCCTTGGCAGCAGGCCTGGCATTGGGCACTACAGTTAAGTTTATTGTTAACTACATTTTAGATTGTAGCTTTACCAAGCATTTCCCTATTTAGGGTGTAATTATGGCAACATTTGCTCCTTCCCATGTGCATAACCTTACATTTATATGTGTTAAACTAAATTCGCCATTTTACTGCCCATGCTTCCAGTTTTTCTAAATCTGCTTGTAGCTACCTGCTGTCCTCTTTTGTGTTAATTACCTTACATCATCTGCAAAGATTGTTACATTACTGTTTTATCCATTCCCAGTGTCATTAATATATATATATTATAGAGGACTGGGCCTAAAATGGACCCAAAACTGACCACTAGTAATGGTGACCCAATCTGAGTATGTACCATTAGTAACCACCCTCTGTTTCCTATGCCCTTGTCCATGTACACAAGTTTTCCCTCAGTCCAAGCATTCTCATCTTTTGTACCAGTCTTTTATGTGGCACAGTATCAAATGCTTTAGAAAAGTCAAGATATATGACACCCAAAAACTCACCCTGATGTTGTGAACTTACTTCTAAAAGCTGATGAAGTTTTTCTGGCAGGAGCGATTCCACATAAATCCATGCAAATATGGAGTAATAAGGTCGAGATACTCCAAAATAGCATTTATTAGAAAATCTTCAAACAGTATGCCCAGCAGAGATGTTAAACTTACCTGTCTGAAGTTCTCAGGTTCTCCTTTAGACCCTTTTTTAAATATTGGCACTACATTTGCTAAGCACCAATCCTGTGGAACAACCCCCGTCATGATTGAATCTACAAATATTAAAAATAAAGGTTTGTCGATTACTGTATATAATTCCCTTAAAACATGGGGATGGATGCCATCTGGTCCTGGGGATTTGCCTATTTTAATCTGTTTAAGGCAGTGCTGCACTTCTTCCTTGGTTAGACAAGTGGAATTTAATGGAGAGTTTGCTATATTTCTCTGCGTATCACCTAGCATATCACGTGCCTCTTTGTCCTCATTTCCCACTATAGTTGCCCCCTCCTTGCTTTTCAGGGGGCCCACACCTTTGGGTTTATATCTTTTACTGTTTATGTAGCTAAAGAACATTTTGGAGTTAGTTTTACTTTCTTTGGCAATTAGTATTTCCTTCTCCAGATTTTCTACCCCATCTGTTTTTTCTTTATAGTAAAATGCTTTCACAGTGCCTTCATTTTTCATGAACATAGGCAAACCTTTTTATTCCTGTAAGATATCTATCTATCGCAATGGACATTAAGGATTTGCTTAAAAGTACCCCATTTAGTATCCATGTTTTTTTCCAGTTAATGTGGTTTAGTGCATCCCTAAGTTGGTCTTTTTGAAGTTCTGTGTTTTTGTGGTTAGTGACTGCTAAGTAGAAATCAATACTATTATGATCACTGTTTCCAAGGTGGTCCCCAACCTGTACCTTTGTTACTTTTACCGGTACATTGGTTAGTATTAGGTCCAATGTTCCCCTCTCTTGTTGGAGCTTGGTAGCCATCTTTTGTTTATGATCCACAGATTCCAGCTTCCCAATCTATATTTGGGTAGTTAAAGTCCCCCATAATAACCATTTCGCCTAAATTTGCGGCTTTATCCATTTATCTTAGCAGCAAGTCTTCTATGGATTCAGATAGATTTGGAGGCTTGTAGCAAACCCCAATCAGTATTTTATTTGTGTTGTTGTTTTGTTTATTTATGTTTTAATGTATCATAAGAAACAGTGCCATGTCTGCCTTAGTCCAAGCAGAGTTGGAATGCTCCAGCTTCAAGGGTAAAGGAGTGTTGGACTGGAGTACCTTGAAGCCCACCAGAGCAAACCTTTCTTGGGACCCACCCTTCAGCTATATAGACATAAAAAGACAAATCTTAATAAAAACAGTAGTGCAATGTTTAACATATTTATTAAATAACAACAAACAAGTTACTGAATAAAAATCAAACTTCACTTGTTGTGGACCTTCTTTACTGCTCTGGGGCACACCAGAGGATCCTCTAGTCTCCTGGTTGTCCAGTTTCTCACTGACAAATGGTCTATCCAGCCCTGGGCTTTTGCTCTATTAGCCAACCCCACTTCTGTTTTTAACTGTTGCAGGTAAGAACAGCTTTCCGACCTGGAGTATCTAAAGGCTGTTGGGATCAATAGAGGTCTAGCATCATAAGATTATGAGCCTTATTTATGAAGCATCAACGCCAATCAATACCACTTAGGGTCAATATTTTAACCTCAGCATCACTCAGTGCCTGATTTAACAAAGTACAAAATACAGTCAGCACCGATGTGTCCGCCAGCCTGCATCTAATTTATCACCAGCACCATATATTTCATAGTGACAGATGTTCTTCTCATACTGGAGGAGTACACGACCGTTGCTGCTGCAATACTGTTAATTTCACCTAGGGCGAAAGGATAGTAACAAGGGCTGACTGGCAGCCCCCTGACAGCCAATCAGCACTGTGACTCCCTCTCCAAGCCAATCAGTGCTGTGATTCCCTCTTCTAGCCAATCACTGCACTGGATATTGTAGTGAAGTACAATGCAGGCAGGGACAGCGCTGATACAAATGAATTTCTAATTGACATCTGATACCTACCACCTACAGATCCTGTGGACCTCTCAGCAAACAAGAGCAATTCTAATTGCGATCTGCTGCCTGCCCCCTACAGAGCACGTTTGCCATTTAGCACCTGCCACCCTTCACCTATGTGACTGTTCCTGTTTTGTTACTCCTCATGCTGATCCATACACAAACGCAGAAATGAGATCACATGTGGAATGGGGAAATGAGATATAGATGAGGAAAAGAGAGAATAAGACTAAAAGATAGAGGGAGCCAGCTGAGAGTGTTCTCTGTAAAACAATGGCAGAATGGTATTGCGGGCTGTCTTCTAATGGAGGTTTCAGGATGGTGCCTTGCATGACTGCACAGGTCACACATCCCGAAGGCAAGCCTTGTGGAAAGGCACATACACTACACTACAGACACTACATACAATACATTTACTTAAAATAGTGGCCCGAATATAGCAATTTTAATGCGTTTCATTATGATCTGGATCAAATTGAATTTCTTGGGAAAATACAGAATCAGATGAATTAAATTTTTGAGATATTCACTCATCTGTAGTTGCACCTACCCCAGCTTTCTTCTCATTCCTGACACCCAGTCATATGCAGGGGATTTCTTTTTATTTTAGGCTCTTTAATATTTAATAAATACTGCTGCTCTGAAATCATAGAGGCTCTAAAAAGTATGGAGATCCTCTCTAAAAATGAATTAATGGTCCCTAAATGTTAATGCATGGACATTTTACTGGTTACAGTTTTCTGCCATTTGCAAATATTAATTTATCTTTCAGGTGGGCACGTCATGGATTTCTAACTGCACCACATATGAGTGTACAAAGACTGCAGTAGGTGCCATGATACTGGGCTCTAGTGTTGTCTGCCCTCCTTTTAATGGCACTGAATGTCTAAAGGTTTGTGTTTTTATAAATGCACCACATATGTCAACTCGTAATTGAACTATGTATATGTTTTCTATTCTATAAACTTTTTAAGTGATAGCAAGTTATTGGGCATGTATCCAGTATCCATGTCCCCTTTTTACCACTCTGAAACTGTACAGTTACATGCCATTGATATTGATTTTACTTGTACTAGATAAGTTAGGAAAAATTCCTGACGATCATGTCTGTAATGATATAACAATGTTTTGGAACAACTAGGTAGAAACTAAAAACAGCTGTAAGCCCTAGCATGGGCAGAAGATATTTACTTACTTCTGTATTTCCTCAGAGTTTCTGCTCCATGTGACCTGATGACCTTGGGGGTTTACTGGGGGGGGGGGGCAGGTACAAATCGATGTTTAGGCCTATTCTGCAAACTGGCCACTGGCAGTCATGTGGGGACAAAAATCTGGCAGTAGGTATGTGCTGCTGGCCAATATTTGGCTGCAGTATAAGCAGTGGGTCATACCTAATCAGGATTATGGTGATTTTGGACTAAATGATCACTTTAGAATAAAAATAATTTCCTGGCAGTGTACCTACAATGGTTTTACATGAGCTGTGCTCCATACTTGAGAAAACAGTACGTGCATATACATTTTAATATGTTCTTTGTACTTGCTTTTTTTAATTGAAGCCTTATATGTTCACATTATTTTCTGTCAAATTTGTTCCTGTTCTAACTGTAGGCTGTATGTTTCATTCTAAGTCCTTACCCGGATTTTATTTCCATTAAGCAAATAAGATATTTGGGTAAAGGGCAATGATGACTATGGGCTCAATTCAGCAAAAATAAATATATACACTGTACATAAAAATTAATATATACACTGTTTTACTAAAAACAGTGTAGTGTACGTGTTACACTGGGTGCTGAATTGACCACAGCCATCTTTTTAATCCCCCTATACTGCCTAACATGGGTCTCTCCCTGAGCAAGCTTATGACAATGTCATGTACTTTGTGGGCACTGATCGTGATCAGTATTTAGTACATTTTGTATATTCAAAGGTTTGGTGATTGAAAAGTTTAGCACATTATTTTTTGATTTGTATTTTTATCTTGTTTTAGAATGGAGGATCAATACAGAGTTATAATGATGGCTGCTGCAAGATATGTAAGTGCACTGAGCTGCATTATGTGCTAGTTTGCTTTGTTTTGGAGAGCTATGGTTTATTTAACTCACCTGCATAAAGAAGGGAAAAAGCATGCAATGGCCACCCCAATCAAGTTGTACTTCTTTAACCACTTAGCACTTACAGGCCCTGCTTTTTCATGGCTGACTACCTGGTGAATGATTTTAACCTCCTTACAATTCTGGAGTATAACTTTATTTCACCTACAGACATCTTACAGATTTATTATAGAAAGCTTTTTATTCATGACAAGTATACCACCACATAAGATACTGAAGTGAAAACAATTATTATGTATTGTAGTAGTCATCATGAATGTTTATGTTTGTGTAATAGCCACAAGGGCACATTCACATAAACCTAAATGCTTGATATGGAAGGGGTTCTTGGACTAGATGGCTAAATACAGAGGTTAGAAAAACAGTACCTCCAGTGTTATAAAGGTTTTCACGTTGCAGCACCTGTTGTTGTTGATGGATCACCAGAATAGTGAGGAGGAGAGACAATAAAGCAGTGAGTCCTCTTTAAGCATAGCCTTCTAAAAATAGATTGTTAGTTAAAGGAAAGATGCAGATCGCCATAAAACATCCCAATTTATTTTCTAATACTGATATCATAAAACTATCAAAAAAACCTGAAATCACTCTTGTCATCAAACTTTAAATTGAACCAAAACTGGAGCTAAAGTCCTTTGTAGGTGGCATCCGGAAATGCCAATTCTAATCAGGATATCCTGCAGTGTAAAACTCACTTAGTTTCAGGATCTGTATCAGTCAAATACTGATTACGCAAATAATTCTGCCCTGCTGTCTGTGGTTCTCAGACCCTCAGTGGGGAGTGCTCTGCTGTTTGCCATATGTGACTGCTGTGTAATCCTGGGACTAGGTGAGTTTTACACTGCAAGGCATTTGGGATGCTCCCTAGGGAAGGGTTTTAGTCAATGCCATGATGTCATAATAATGCCAGGGCTATGAAGAGGTTAACCAGCATATTCCCAATGATTAAATCTCCAATATAATTAATACAATTTTATAAACAATCAACCCTCTAAAAAAGATAAAAAAAATACATATTGGAGGTATCTATCAATCTAAACCTTAGGCAGTTCTACCCTAGCAAATAAAAGATGGAATATATTTTTGGGTAATGAGTTTGTGAATAGCATTTTACATCATATTTTCTAGCTGAGATTAATTTATGATAAACATGGTCCAAATATAGGAGTAAGTATCCTAAATATTCACAACAGATATCATGTAGATGCAAATCAGCATAAAGAGAGCACCACAAAGTAAAATAGCAGCTATCGACCACTGCTTTGTATATTGTAGACTATATAGCATGCATGAAGTCACTGTAGATTAACCCTGTATTAAACACCAGTTTATATTCAAATGGTTGTTTTCTGTAAGAGGGAAGAAAGGATGAGATGAGATTGTCATTAGAACTAAAGAATATTTGTATATTTAAGTGTAAGTATGATC
Source organism: Gastrophryne carolinensis (assembly GCA_027917425.1). Lineage (NCBI taxonomy): Eukaryota > Metazoa > Chordata > Amphibia > Anura > Microhylidae > Gastrophryne > Gastrophryne carolinensis. Next base: position 149,511,641 of record CM051238.1, on the reverse strand, counting down.
AAAATTGGCTGAAAATAATCTTCAGACAGTTAAAAATCCAAAATGTTTAATCCAAACGCTGACTTTAAATGGTAAAGCTCAATAGCCATCTATGAATTTCCTTTACGGCTTACATTTCTTCCAGAATCCCATTCTATTTACTAACATAACATATTCTATACTGGTAGGCACTACCAAAATCGCAAAAGCGAATCAGGGGTTGTTCATTTATGCCTTTAGAACTTCTCTACCTTAACACCCACCCTTATCTATCCAAGGAAACTCTCCATCTGATGCTGAGGAGGAAAGGTTCTTCAAGTGCCTGGGTATGCTTTACATATTCTCAGAAAAACCTCCTCAGTGTTTTGATTTGGACACGATAAAACATTTTTAGTAAGAGGGCTCTCTTACTACCAAACTAATCTTATCCTAATCTTTTTTATGTGGCATCTGTCTTAACTTTAATATTTTAACTTTTAATTTTGGGCCTACTTCGCTTTTATAGAACAAGTCCCACAATACTGGCAAAGTCCAGTACTTGTATGCATGTAGGCAATCCAAGGTGGATCAAACGAAACGACTATGCTATGCACTGCCCATAAACAAGATGCAAGGCAAGGTTATACTTCAGAAAAGCTACTTTCAAACTAAACATATTTCTGCAACATGCTACTTTAACAGCTAATCCACATATTAACTAAAAGCATGTACTTGGTGGGTAGGTCAACATACTTAAGAATGTGGGCTTGCAGTTATCAGGGGTTGTAACGGGCAAGAGACAACAAAGCTTTGATTAAATGCATGCAGAGAAAGTCCTTGTATTTAATTCTTACCTTGCCAGAACCACTCTCAAACTAACAATGAGCAGTTATGTTTATTGTAAGCATTGCTCCAGATGTAAGTCAGGAACTTCTGGTGTGATTCTTTTGTCTTGTATAACATAAATCAAAATCTAAAATCAAATCTGCTTAACTACACTTTGTATACAAAAAATAAAAACCTAAACACTTGGCGGTGTAAGAATTAATGATCATGTTATTTATGTCAAAATGTTTAATTTGTACAAAAATCTTATATCCCTAACAATTCTGCCAGGTTCTGGAATGGGTGTATTGCCCTTTACCATTACCCCCGTAGTTCCTACTGCTAAAATAAATTGTGAACCAGGTACTACTATTATTTCATGCATTTTACTGTTCATTGCTAACTGTAAAAACTGGTTTTTATAGCAATACATGCTTTACGCTTTGTGAGCTAAAGATACACTGTAATATTCTTGGTAAATACAGTGATGCACAGCATATGCTTTCAAGGACTTCTTATTGTAAATATTGGCATGATATAAAATCACAAATTCTCAGCCATTCATGAACAACTCTGCATACATTTGTTTTCTACTTGTTTGCATATTTGCGTAATCAGTTTGTAGGATAAATCCATAACACTTCTTAGTATGGCCAAGTTCAAAACATTACAACATTAGTAGGTTCGTTAGTTAATACCAAAAAAAAAAAAAAAGAAACCGTAGACTTGGTCCCCTACAGTACATAGCTACAACTTTGGTATTGCAATTCTTATCTACTCAGGAGACTCATGTTCAATCTTCAGGTTTGTACCCACTGGCCTCTGAAGTCGGGGCGGGGGACATATCAGGCACTACCTGGGTGCACTGCCTCTATCCCAAGGAGAGGCACTACTCTTTGAAAGACAGCTGGTGCACACTTTAAGACTAAGACCGGGATTTGCTAAAATGATAATTATTGAAGCACCAGACTGAGAATGATATGCCGTAGGCAGGCCCACGATCGTTGCCAATAGTTTAGAGACTGACACAAATTTTGGTTTTTACTAAGTTTGCTTTTTCAGGTTTATATTGGCAGTAAATTTGGATTGTTATCAAGCATAAGCCGCATTCTTTGCCATGAAAATGAACTTTATAAATAAAAAAAAATTACACTGAATTTTAGCTTTGCCACAAAATGTGATGCTAACATTGTTTCATTGATCTTCTTGTTAGTTCAGGAGAAAGTGTCCCTGAGGACAAAACAACTGAGATCACTACAACATTCTGACTTATATATATGAGCTGATTTCAAGCGGTGCCTGAAATAATTGTCTGTTAACCATGGTTACCTCCAAAGAAACATGTGCTGTCATAATAGCTTTGCTTTAAAGCAAGGAATTTGTTACATAGTTAATATGGCTGAAAAAGACATATGTCCATCAAGTTCCACCAAGGGCCGGGGTTATGGAAAGTTATTATTGTATTATATATATATATTATATATAATATATATATATTTTTTTTACTCATAGCAGCTAATGGTGCCTGTTCTTCCTTCTAAATAAGCATCTAATCATTTTTTGAAGCTGCCGACTGTTGATGCTGTAACAAACTTCTGTGGGAGGCTATTCCAGATTCATAGTTCTTATGGTAAAAAACGGTTGTCACTAGGGATGAGCGAACCGGTTCGGATGAACCGGAATTCGCTCCGAATTTCAGGGAAAATTCGATTCGGCACGAACCTGAATTTTTTTTGGTTTGTGCCGATCGAATTTTCCCTGAAATAAAAAAAAAAAAATGCCGGCATGGTGGGAGCGGGCAGGCCGGCGCCGCTCTCAGCTGTCATCAGAGGACGCGTCATCAGAGGGCGACTGAGAGCGGCGCCGGCCTCCACGCTCCGACCATGCAGGTAAGTGTTTGCTTTTTAAACAAATGCCGGCATGGTGGGAGCGGGCAGGCCGGCTGCGCTGTCAGCGGGCCGGCTTCTGCCGCCCGCTGACAGCGTAGCCGGCCTGCCCGCTGCCACCATGCCGGCATTTTTGCCGGCATGGTGGGAGCGGCCTGCCCGCTCCCCCCATGCCGCCATTTTTTTTTTCAGATGAGCGATTCGTGAAAGTTCAAATTTCTTGGGGAAATTCGGCGAATCGCCCGAATCGAACTTTCAAGAAGTTCGCTCATCTCTAGTTGTCACCTATAGAGAGGATTTTACCTGAAGTAGTGTTTCCCTATATTTTTTGTATTGACCATTTATATATTTATACAAGTTAATCATGTCTCCCCTTAGACTTCTCATTTCGAAACTAAATAGTTTTAATTCCTGCAATATTCATTCTTCTAATCAGTTTGATGACTCTCCTCTGCACCCTTTCCATAATCAAAGCATCCTTTTTTATGAACTGGCGTCCCAAACTGGAAGGCATATTCCAGATAAGGGCACATCAGTGCCTTGTAAAGAGGCAAAAGTACATCCCTATCCCGTGATCCCATGCCTCATTTCATGCATAATAATTTCTTGGTGACATTGGAAGCAGCTGCTAGGCATTGCATACTGTTATTTAGCCTGTGGTCTACCAGTACCCCTAAATTCTTCTCAAAAAGTGATTCTTTCAGTTTTACTCTCTCAAGGACATATGTGACCTGCAGATGCCCAAATGCATGACTTTACATTTACCAAGTGGATGCCCAGACACTCAAAGTGTCCAAGTCATCCTGAAGCTTGTGAGCATCTTCAGTAGACTGCACTGTGCTACATATCTTTGTGTTATCTGCAAAAATAAACCGTTTACAAACAAGGTGAATAATAGTGGGCCCAGCACTTAACCCTGGGCTACACCGCTTACAACCATTCAAGGTAGGTATTATTAAAGGATCACTATCGCGAAATTTAGCTTGGAACACAGATTTAAAATGTACTTTCAATGTGAGTAATTATAGTAATCAGAAGGCAATATGTGTTTCCAAAAAAGTTGTAGATTGTGCTGCTACAGAATGGCAGCTGTTTTAAAATGTGGCTGACTGAGGGGCTCCGTCACTTCAGGCTATACCAAGTGCTGTGCGGGGGGGAGAACGGCTCCCTGCCACTGCTATGTAAGGAGCTCAGCGTTGAGGACACTGTGTGTGTGCTGGCTGGGAGATGGCTGCTGTGTGTGTGTATGTGTCTTTGCCGGCTGGGAGATGGCTGGTGTGACTGTGTGTGTCTTTGCTAGCTGGCTGGGAGATGGCTGCTGTGTCTCTTTGCTGGCTGGCTGGGAGATGGCTGCTGTGTGTGTATGTCTTTGCTGGCTGGGAGATAGCTGCTGTGTGTGTGCTGTGTGTGTATGTGTCTGTGCTGGCTGGGAGATTGCTGCTGTGTGTGTGTTGGCTGTCTGGCTGTCTGGGAGATGGCTGCTGCTGTGTGTGTGTGTGTGTGTGTGTGTGTGTGTGTGTGTGTGTGTGTGTGTGTGTGTGTGTTGTGTCTTTGTTGGCTGGGAGATGGCTGCTGTGTGTGTGTATGTGTCTTTGCTGGCTGGGAGATGGCTGTGTGTGTGTGTGTGTGTGTGTGTGTGTGTCTTTGCTGGCTGGGAGATGGCTGCTGTGTGTGTGTATGTGTCTTTGCTGGCTGGGAGATGGCTGCTGTGTGTGTGTGTGTGTGTGTGTGTGTGTGTGTCTTTGCTGGCTGGGAGATGGCTGCTGTGTGTGTGTATGTGTCTTTGCTGGCTGGGAGATGGCTGCTGTGTGTGTGTATGTGTCTTTGCTGGTTGGGAGATGGCTGCTGTGTGTGTGTATGTGTCTTTGCTGGCTGGGAGATGGCTGCTGTGTGTGTATGTGTCTTTGCTGGCTGGGAGATGGCTGCTGCTGTGTGTGTGTGTGTGTGTGTGTGTGTGTGTGTGTGTGTGTGTGTCTTTGCTGGCTGGGAGATGGCTGCTGTGTGTGTGTGTATGTGTCTTTGCTGGCTGGGAGATGGCTGTTGTGTGTGTGTATGTGTCTTTGCTGACTGGGAGATGGCTGCTGTGTGTGTGTATGTGTCTTTGCTGGCTGGGAGATGGCTGCTGTGTGTGTGTGTTGGCTTGCTGGCTGTCTGGGAGATGGCTGCTGTGTGTGTGTGTGTGTGTGTGTGTGTGTGTGTGTGTGTGTGTGTGTGTGTCTTTGCTGGCTGGGAGATGGCTGCTGTGTGTGTGTGTATGTGTCTTTGCTGGCTGGGAGATGGCTGTTGTGTGTGTGTATGTGTCTTTGCTGGCTGGGAGATGGCTGCTGTGTGTGTGTATGTGTCTTTGCTGGCTGGGAGATGGCTGCTGTGTGTGTGTGTTGGCTGGCTGGCTGTCTGGGAGATGGCTGCTGTGTGTGTGTGTGTGTGTGTGTGTGTGTGTGTGTGTGTGTGTCTTTGCTGGCTGGGAGATGGCTGTTGTGTGTGTGTCTTTGCTGGCTGGGAGATGGCTGGTGTGTGTGTGTGTGTGTGTGTGTGTTTGTGTGTGTTTGCATGGTGCCGGGCAGAAGGTGGCTGGTGTGTGTGTCTTTACTGTCCGGCTGGGACTAGAGAAGAGAGACTGCAGGATGAGAGGAGAGAGATAGTGACTGCATTATTGAACATTGTTTCAGATATGTTACCTTATAAAGTGTAATTTATTCTCAGCAGGCTGAATGGTTCAGTAGATAGAGCATTTAGATATGGTACATGAGAGTCTAAGGTTCGAGCCCAGGTCAGCTTTTTTCTACAATTGGATTTTTCTATTTTTATCTTGTTTTTGTTGCTCTACAGATTAATTATTTTCCCAGTTTTTCTTTCTTTTTGCCTCTGCTGCTGTCTGCAGTATCTTTCCGATTCCCATTTCATCTTTTTTACAGCTTTGTGTGTTTCAAGCGGAACAAAACCATTCACTGTCCCCAGTCTTTTTCTCGCCCCGGGGGCATCCCAACTAGGTGAAACCCCCCCACCAGTTCAGCTGTCAAAATATACCTTTCCCTGTCCCATTGGGCATGCACAGGCTGTCATCCAATCGCACACAGTTTGGCAATGAGAACCTGGAGTGGCAGCATCCCTGGGCACCCAGCCTCTCTGAATGGCTATCCATTCATCCCATGCAGCCTCATCCCGGAGATGCTGAGGATGCGGCTGCAGCTATTTACATCACCATGGGAGCCAGGGAAAGGGTGGGTATTGCGGCGACCCGGGCGGTGTTTCACATAGTGGGGCATCCCGTATTGCAATGCGCCAAGGGAAGGCCAGTGGCCAGCACTGGACTCTTTTAGACTTTAAAGTGGACCAAAAACCCAGGATTTTGACTGTCCTGGGTTTTGTTCCTCGGAATGCCCCGCTGTGTGAAATCCCCCCAGGTTGCCCAATCTCACCCTTTCTCTGTCCTACAGCGCATGCGCAGCCTCTCATCCAGTCAGCGCGCTCGGATTCGCTCCCGCCCCTTCGTCTAAGGCGAGCGAATCAGAGCACACTGTCTGCCGCATCGCCTGCAACCCTTTAATAGGGTTACCCATGCTGAACATTCACAAATGCCTGGTGCGGGCACGCGCCCTGCTAAAAGCATAGCGAGGATGCAGCCGCTGGACCGGGAAAGAAGGTGAGTTTTCGGGCCACCTGGGGGATTTGACACAGCGGGGCATCCCGAATCTGGAGCAAGTATGCCTCATAGACTCTAGGGTGGATTTTGGTCCACTTTAATATATATATACCTGCACAGTCATTCAAAGTAGATTTTTTTTCAGTCAGTTTATTTAGTAGAAATGTTATATATATATTGAGTCACCTGGTGGTCTCATCACAGAAGCAGCACCTCACACACACACAGAGCTGTTACTGCCGTGTACATTGCTGCCCTGGGAAGAAAGCTGGAGCAAGTTTACTGCGCCTGTTGCTAGGACACCAGTGGCCCAAATGTGGCAGCTCTCAATCACCTCGCTTAATAAAAAACAGCAGATCCCCCCATTCAGCAAATGAACTGAGCCATTTTCATTTTACAATTTAAAAGTAAGGCATACATGTTTTTTCTTTTCTATTGCCACATTATTTATACACGTGTTAGAAGCTATTGTGTGGCTGATTAATTTTTTTTTTTTTAATGCAAATGTTCGCGATAGTGCTCCTTTAACTACAACTCTGCACATGATCCTTTAACTAGTCACTCATCTGTCCAGACTTCTACACACCTCTTCATAGAAGCCAATCAGATTAGTCTGGCAGCTTCTGTCTTTAATAAAACCGTATGTAACTGTATGTAGTCCCTTAAAGTGGACCAAAACCGACGGCGATCAGCCCGCAAACTATAAGATTCCTGGGCCGATTGATTCTCTCCAAAATCGGGATGCCTCGCTGTGTGAAACCCCCCAGGTCACCCAATACACTTACCTTCTTTCCCAGTTCAACGGCGCATGCGTGAGCTGCGGCCACATCCCCGCTATCTCTCTAGCAGGGTGCGTGCCCGCGCCAGGCATTTGTGAATGGCCGCCGGGTAGCTGGGGATGTGGTCGCCAGAGCGCTTGGAGCTGCCCACCTTAGATGAAGGTTTAGACGGCGCTCTGATTGGATGAGTGGATGCGCATGCGCCATAGGAACGGGAAGAGGCGAGTTGGTTTCGGCGACCTTGGGGGTTTTACACAGGGGGCAAGGAACAAAACCTAGGATAGTCAAAATCCTGGATGCTAAACTTACAGCTATGCATTTAACCGAAGAAGACCTAGAGCCCTTTTTAAAATATGCACCACACTTGCTTTCTGCCAATCCCTTGACACTATACCAGTTGATATTGAGTATTTAAAGATCAAGAACAGGGTGATGAGATAACTGAGCTGAGTTCTTTAAGAACTCTTGGTTGAAGTCAAACTGGTCCTGCAGTCTTATTCACATTTAAATGATTTAGTCTTTCTTGGATGATATCCATGTTTAGATTGTTGAGTATTATACTTGGGATCTTGCTATCGATGGCATTTCCTGTGTTGGCTCCTTGCTCCTCTCTTGTGTGCAGAGAGCTAAGTAACCCATTTAACAGCTCTGCCTTCTCTTCATCTCCAGTGTCAAATTGCCTGTCACCATTAATCAGGGCACCTACCTGTTCCAATTTCTTTGAATTTATATATTTAAAGAAACATTTAGGGTTGATTTTGCTTTCTTTTACCACTTTTTTTTTCATTTTGTGCTTTTGCCAACTTTATTTATTTCTTCCATGCTTTGTTTACTGCTTTATACTTTTCAAGAGTTACATCTGAGAGCTCAGCCTTTTAAATGCCCTATTCTTGTTGTTTATTGCCCATTTAACCACTGGTGTCAACTGTGATGTGTTTAGTTTTAGCCGGTGCTTCTAATATTACCCCTAAATCAACTCTGTATTGGATAAACAATACATTTAAGGAGAGAGGTTCAGTTGCTGTAAATAATGCCGCAGTGTGTGTTCTAAAGAGTTTTTGCCTACAGAATTGTGCATAGCTTGCTCAGGAATGGCAGTAGGCAGGTGTTAGTGCATCTGCATAATTTGAAAAAGGCCCACATATCTGCTCCATTGTATATACGGTGCTCAGCTAGGTTTCCCACACCTCACGAAACATTGAAGAAATAGGTTTGCCAGCATCCAGCAATTCCAAGCAAAGTCCAACATGCAACATCCAATGACACAGGCAAAAGAGGCATTGCTACATGTTTCGAGGGTCCCCTTGCCCCTTACTCATGTGCATTTGCATGCACAGTGAGGAGAAGGCTTTTGACGACTGGCCTGGTGTCAGAAAGGGCAGGAGGAAAACCACTTCTTTCCAAGAAAAACAAGGAAGAGTGACATTGTACAGGAATTCCAAGGATTGGACTACAGTGTACTGGGGTAAAGTATTTTCTCTAATGAAGCCCTGTCAGGCTGTTTGGGACATCTGGGAAAACAATAGTCAGGAGAAGACAAGGTGAGCACTACCACGAATCTCATGCCCTCAGTAAACCATCTTGAGACCAAGGGAGTGCACTCACAGTTTTGTCTAAGAACATTTCCAGCTTCCAAGACCTTCCTCCAAAGATCCAGAGCATTTTAAATGATGAAGTGGTTCAATGATCAAAATGATGACATGCTGGGTCCATGGCCAGGAAATACCCCAGACTGACTCAAAAATGGGTGTACACAAATATAGAAATTGTGATGAACTAATTAGGCAAAAACGGGTTGCCACCGGTCATTTGGTTCAGAACCTGGTGTCCAGAATGCCAAATACTGAAATGCTTATAATTGTCCTTAACTATCCCATAGATACATCTGATGAAAATATCTAAAACCACGGAAGTAACAAACTTTGTGAAAGCCAATATTTGTGTCAGTATCAAAAATTATGATCGCAACTGTATGTGGTTGTAATTCAGTTTGTTTGGTTCCATTTTGCTGCTAGGTTTTCTCACTACAATACAATACTTGAATTTAAAAGCTATTATAGCAATTCACTTATATTGGATCTTCAGTATTTTGCTCAATGCATCTTTAATGTGCCTTTTAACTAACATTTAACACTTTGGTATGCCAGTTACTTTGACTTATTACTAGAGATATTTAAGTGGTCTAACCTTTGGTATTTCCTATCATTTGCATTTACAACTGAAACTTTAATTTTAGTAAACCATTATAAATTATAAAATGAAAGGGATCAGTCTAAATTCAGAAAATATGATTGTCGGCTACGGTAACCTACCTTGAAATGTATAGTGCTGTTAGAACCAAGCCTCTTCCTATGTAGATATGCCACCTGAAGTACTTGAAGAAGGTTTGGATCCACCCACAGCACCTAAGAGGGTAATAAATTTGCAGATGGCCATTCAGAAGGGCAACTGAATGAATATTTTGATTCTTTGATGATAATATTTAATCCTTTAAGTGCCAAGCACGTAACACCTACGTGCTGGCTTGGCAAGGACCTAAGTGCCAAGCACGTAGGTGTTATGCGCTTGACTTCCCCCCCTGCTAGTTAAAAATAAATAAATAATACTCACCTGACCCCTCGTTGGATCCGGCCGGGTCTCCTCTTTAATTTGGTGCCATCCGATCCCCCGTGGGGGCTCAGATGGATCCAGGAGATCCCCTGGAATACCCCCCCCCCCCCCCGGTTTGGCAGCAGCAGCTGCTAATTGAAAAAAAAAAAATTAAAAATTACATTTACTCACCTGCAGTCGCGCTGCCTCCCGACGGGTCTCCTCTTCACTGGGGGGGGGGGGGGGGGGGGGGGCCTCCGATCGCCCCCCCCCAGGCTGCTTAGTCTCAAAATGCCCTCTCCCCTGCCTTCTGATGGGCGCCACCATCTTGACAGCAAAAATCACGGCTAAACATGGCGCAAGGGGAAAAATGACCTGTCAACAGGTGACAAAACTTCAAGTAGGCTGGCAATCAAAAAGGTTAATAGTACCTATGCATGTTGGGTATTGTTCTGCTCGGCAGACCTTGCGCTTTCAGATTTAGCTTGTTTTTTCTTGTTTGCATATTTATATTTTAGGAAAACATGTTATATATTCAGTTTTTTTATTCATTTTTTTAGGGAAACCCTGTGCAACCTAAGAATTCTTCGAAAGATTACTTCCAGAAAGGTGAGCCTACTACAACAAGCTGGGTACTCTTAGAAAGCTTAACATGTGTACTTTCAGGGAATATATGGTTTATTGGGGATATGTAAAGGGTTGTTTTGGTTGAAAATTTGCAAGGTGCGCACTTTGTCTGCAGAGCTGAAATTTTCAAGTAAAATTACTGTTATGCTCACACTTTACTTTGTGGTGTTTGCCAACTCTTCCCTTGACAGTAGCTATGCATGTTGGGTGTCGTTCTGTCGGGGGATGTTGCTTTTTGAGATTTTACTTGTTTTTTCTTGTTTGCATATAGGTTATTTTTAGGAAAATGTGGCTTGATTCTTCCTTTTTATTCTTTTTTAGGGAAACTTTGTGCAACCAAAGAATACATTGAGGGATTACTTCCAAAAAACTAAGCCCACATAAACAAGCTTGGTACGCCTAGCAAGCTTGAGGCGTATACTTCCAGAGAATATATAGTTTGTGGGGGGGGGTATTTCAAATGTAAAGGGTTGTTTTTCTGGAAAAACTGCAAGGTGCGCATAGCGCATAGCGCAGTTGTATTTTATCTGAAAATCTCCTAAAGCTCGGTTTCAGTTTGGGGGAGTCTCCTGGGCTGGAAAGGGTGTCTACCAATACATATGTGGTACCGCTGTAACCAGGAGAAATTGAAGTTTCACACACAATAAAATTTTATTGAAAAACTTACATTTTTTATTACAGAAAAACACTACAAATTGCAAAAAATTGATTTTTTTTTATTTTTTTGCACATATTTCACCAAAAAGTATTGAGAATACACAAAAAAAAGGGCCAAACAAGACATTTCATGTTGAAACCCAGACTCTGTTGAAAAAAACAATATATAATTTTCCTGGAAAATCCCTGGAAATCCTTTCAAAAATCACAGTTGAACATGTGTAGCGCAAAATAGTGAAACATGGTCTGGCAACAGAGGGTGACAAAAGCTGCAGATAGGCTGGCAGCGAAAGGGTTAAAGTAAAATTAGACAACTTATTGGAGCCCCAAATGGGTTCCTTGTAAGCGACCTCGATGAACCCCTATTACTGTAATTATGGTTGATACACAGTCTGGCCTTGGACTAAAGATACACTCTTGTCCAGGGCTAGGTTACCCCGGGAAATTTTTTAGGCTCAGTGCTGCAACCACACCTGAAAGTTATGATTTCTGAATCTATTTATTCATGTAGTCAATAAAAACAATTTCTTTACATAGTATAAAACATGAAATCCAACATCGCTTATTCCATATGTTGTATTACATTACATCAACTCTTTCTGTCGGGCACTTTCTGGCCGGCAGACATGTATCATGTTTCACCACTCTTGGCTTTCTCAATGCCCTATTTGTGTGACAGACAGACAGACATTAAGTAATATTAATAGTAGGTTAGTAAGTTAGTGTATATATATTATTAAATTTCAAAATTTAACAAACTAGGAATTAAAGGAGACAAAACGGTACCTGGTAGTAAGAATTTCCACATGTATCGGTTAATAGTTAGTATACAGAGTTAGTATTCCCCAGAGTGAGCCAGTGGTGTGCCTTATCCTGCAGTTGGAGATTATCCCATTAGTGTCTGTTCTGTACAGTATGAGGGCAAATAACCTTATTGGTTTATTCCCATTTCCCATATACCTGGTTCAGTTGTCAGTTTAATCAGGCCTTTTTGGATGACTCCTATATTTTGCTGGCCATCCCTGTATTCAGCAAAGGCAAGAGAAGGAACCTATTACTAACTGCCTACATGATAAATGGTCAAGCTACATATATCTATAAATAGGTAGTTTAATCAGACTTGCCTGTATATGTGTAGAGGTGAAATTTCCTCTGTGCGGAATGGTCGCGGTGGCAGATATGTCCAGGCGGCTGCGGCGGGAATATACTGTTATGTCTATTATCCTCGCGGCTTCCCCGCGTCTCTGAGTCGCGCCCTTTATCCAGCCCGTCAGAGGAAATTTCACCTCTACACATATACAGGCAAGTATAAGGCAATATAAAGGCAATAAAAGGAATATTGACAAGGAACTCACCTTAAGCATGTGCCTCTCCTTCATTTTCTGCAGTGCATTATAGATCCTATAGCTGGGCTCAAGATTTGCCCCTCCTTTCAATTCCATTCTTCTATGACCATGCACAAATGTGGTTGCCCGGCTGTCCTTTCCCTGAGCGTAAGTGAGCCTGGCAAGCCACAGTGGTTGCACTTGCTGGACTCTTGCATTGGGAGCACTGAGGGACACGGTTGATGGTGTGACCACATTTGGAACATGGTCATGGAAGAATGGAATTGAATGGGGTGGCACATTTTTGAGCTATGCTACAGTATCTACAGTTCCCTACAGAAAATGAAGGAAAGGCACACATAACAGGCCTCAGATGAGCTCCTTGCTCCCTTTTTATTGCCATTGCCTGGACTGTCCTTTGAAGAACACCCATAGCTTACCTAAAAATAGCCTTAAACATAATATATTCAGCAAAATCAAGCCATCAAGCAGAGGATGTCTTGTTATGAGCAGATTTCAACAGTCCTGAGCTGCTCTTGCTCCATTGTGCTCCCATATCCCCAATGACTAATTGGGAGCAGACTGAGAAAGGCTTATCTCAGTGTTGTTGGTGTGGAGTGCGGTGGAGCTGGCGGGGCAGTGCGTGGCTGCTGAAATCAGCTTGAAGATTTTCTTTTGTCCTTCTGTTAGCTGATTTCACTGAATTGGCTGGCTGGGGGGTTGGAGCGGGGGATTGGGTGGTTGTGGGTAAACTTAGTATAAGCATTTTTATAGCAAAACTACAGATGTTTTTTCAATTGGTTCTAACATTATTTAATCTATAATTTATCTTTACAGTATAAAATTCTGTCGTCTCATTGTGGAAAACAAAGCCTAACTGAGATAATATATGACCCTTTTTAAATACTTCACATTATGATACAGAATTGAAACATTAAGTTAATTTGTAATATACATATTTCTTTAAACCTTAAATGAATTCTACATGACTTATTATTAGCATTATTTGAAGTAAAAAAAAAAAAAACCATGAAAACCATGCGAGAGGCACTAAACATGGCATTTTGGTATGTACTGGGTTACAAATCAGCAGTTTGTGATGACCCTCCTACCCATACCAAACTAATTAGTGGAGTGTAAAAAGAAAACAGAGTGTCAGTCAGTTTAATTATGGTGGCATTTATCTAACAGTACTTTTCTGCAAGAAAAACTGAAGCAAACTTTTAACTTACAAAAGTTGTTAAGGTAGAATAAGCAAGCAAGATTTGTATGTTTTTGAAGCCCATATGAGTGTATTTATATTGCTAGTTGCATTTATAATATGTGTATTGTAATCAATATTTCTTAAGTATTGCTAAATACATTTTGTTACAATTTACTTAAGCTCTCGCCATAAATGAATAGTAACCCTGTATTATTGCTGTACCATGGCAACATAATTAAGTATTAATGAATTATTATAGCAATACAAACAGTCCACGACCTAATAATTTTAATACTTTTCAGGCACAAAGGATGAAAAAATCTGTCAGAAAGTGGCAGTGAGAACTACAATAAGAAAAAGTGACTGCATAAGTCAAAGCCCTGTGAGTATAATTTATATATTATTAAATCTGTTCCCATATACTAACAAGAGAATTTAGAAACATGAAAATGTCAACACAATTCTTATTATATTATTACTATTTTATATTTAGTAATATCTTCTTCCGTAGAGCTGTACAAAGTAATAATTACAGGCAGGGTAAAATATACAGTGCCTAGATTATTACAAACAAGATACTACAAAGTTCCAAGTTAATTCTATGACAATAGGATACAGTAGTAGAAAGAATATGCCCTAATGAGTTTACAGTGCATTTTTAATCAAGTACCGATCATTTTCTTATTGTTTTAAGTAAAGTACCATCTGGGTGGCAGTAGGGGCAAACTAAGGACAACAATCAGGCCCTGACCAACCCACCACTAGCCATGTCCCCAAAGAGTTTCCCATTTGATCAATGAGTCCATTTATGAGCCAATGCTCATATGATGTGATAAGGGATACTGAGCTTTTAATATTGTAGGGGCAGATAGGGGGGCAGGGTCGAATGGTCCTCACATTTACGATGAGGAGGTTTCAGCATTGCAGGGGCAGAACATGAACTAGGGGTGTCTTGGCTGGGGTTGTTACAGTGCAGCCAGGTATAGGGAGAGAGGTTGGGGGGCCTTAGGAAGCAGAGAGTAGTGGGTGGTGCCCACATAAAGCAATCCTAGTGTAATTTCTCAACTGATCATAAGTTAAATCCGGGAATTTGACTTCCCCAAATTTTGTTCCGTGCCTCCCACATTGGGGCCCCGCTGTAAAAACTTCCCTTCCCTTGCGGTGCATATACGGGCTCTCGTCCAATGAGAGCCACCTGTTGTGACTATGTAATTCGACAGGTGTCTGACATTGATTTGAATAGGGAGGGAGCGCACGCACAGCCGGGGGTGTGGGAGATGCGGCAGCGCGAGTGCCCTCCCCATCCCATCTGAATGACTGGGGCGGGAGTGCGCACACAACACCGGGGATGCAGGGGTTACAACAGCGCGTGCTCCCCATTGTAAACAATGAGAACCACCTGCCGAATGACGACAGCAAATGGCTATCATTGAATGAGAGCACGCACATGGGCCATAGTAGCTTGGAAAGGTGATTTTTACAGGCTTCCAAGGGAGTTTCACACAGCGGAGCATCTTGAATCACGAAGCTCCAGAGAAAAGCCAGGTCGGCTCTTGAGCTTTGTTCCGCTTTAAAGTCTTGGAAATGCTCCAAATCAGTCAATATTACTCACCCCCATGCCTCCACGATATCTGTTCTGTGAAGCTTCTGCACAGAGCAGCTGTTGTGGGAGCTGGGGATCATGAATAGTCTGCCAATATTTGGGGAAAATCATGGGTTTTTCAGATGGACATCCAAATCAGGATAACTGTGTGGGGATACAAGGTGCCTATAAGGGCTGCTGCGGGTTAGTGGGTTATGTTGCATCACAACAGTGTTGGTTATTCCTTTCTCAAGTCAAATTGGACTTTCTGTCCAAAGACATTAGGAGCCCATCCTACCCTTTGGTCAGCATGCACTCTGTCTTTGAGTTAGGAAGCCATTTAGAGCAATTTCCTCTAACTTTCTGGAAGAGAGTGCGGGCCACTAATCAGTTTCTATCTCTTCTATCAGTTTCTACATCATGTTTGCTATTAAAAAGTATTTTACTGGTTGGATCTGAGCAATGGCAAACCTATAGTCTAGGAAGGATCATAAACCTTTTCCATTCACTTCACATACCAGTAGGTGCTTATGCTTAATTGGAAATGGATCCCAACTCAAAGCGCTATCATTCTTCAAACAGCCAATTTTGCTCAAAATATACCCAATGTTAACACTTTCTCCACACCTGCTCGGGGGTCTGAGGTTAAAGGCCCAGTCCAGGCAATGGCAATACTAATGTAGCAAGGAGCTCACCTGGAGCCTGTCCTAGGTGCCCCTCCTCTTCCGTAGATGCTGGAAGAAGTCTCCAAATTATACAGCTTCTTTTCTTTCCATTTTTCCATGACCACACTCCTAAGTTGGACACATAGTTGCCCCTGTCCCTCAGTGCTCCAGTGTGAGTGAGCCCGGCAAGTACAACTACTTATTTCTTGCCGGCCCGGCTTACACTGGAAGCACTGAGAGACAGGGGTGTCCGTGCGACCACATTTGAAGGTGGTCATGGAAGAATGAAATGGAAAGCAGGGGCAAAACTCACAGCCCTCCTTCAGCATCTACAGCCCGCAGCAGGAAATGGAGGAGCAGCACATTAGACAGGCTTTTTGCTAAAATGTTTCCACAATTTTTTAGACTTTCATTTTTTGATATTGTCAGTAATCAAATTCTGCTTTTCGGTTTCATTTTACAGATCACAGTGGCCTCCTGTGATGGAAAATGTCCGTCAGCTACAATCTTTAATGTAAACATTGATAGCCATATAAGATTCTGTAAATGCTGTCGGGAAAATGGAGTACAGAATCTGACAGTGCCACTCTACTGCTCAGGAAATGGGACGGAAGTGATGTATGTCATACAGGAGCCCCTCGACTGTTCATGTCAGTGGAATTAACTTGGATACTTCTTCGTATGACTTTGCCCCTAAAGCACTCTATGCACTAAAGGCAGGTTTTCCTTTTCACTCAGTGTCCTGTTCCAAAGAGCTCCACCATGCTTCTACATCTATTTAAGTCACACATATTCATTAAAACGATTCTTTAATACATTTATGAAAAAAAAACAGACTTTATATGTTTATAAAAAAAATGCTGGTGGTTTCAAACATACATTTTAGGGAACAAAAAGCATTTATCTTGTAAAGATGGATCAGTCTGTGTATTTAATCTTTCCGTTTGTGACATATTATACTTGACTTTTGGTGCGCCATGTTGAATTTGTATAGTATATCATTTTATTATGGGTCCCAAATGTGCCATGATTTGTATGTTGTATCAAGAATAAACCTTCACGTGTCATTTACATATCTCTTCATGCAATGACATCCAACTGATGACCAACAATATTACGACCTGTATATATGACACCAAAATTTGATATATTGTAATAAATGTAAAACGAAATTTAAAAATGTCATGGTATTTCTTTTCATATTGCATAAACACATTAAGCATAGTTTGGCATTTTCTTTTGTATTATAGTAACTGCTTTATGTGCAGCTAGACAGTTCCGGTAGATAACAATTTACACAGTTAGCAGAGGGTTCTTCCACTGAGTGTACTAATGGTTTGGATGGTTTGGAAGAATAACTTTTATTCAGCACCTAACTGGTTGTTTGAGAGCAACCCAAGCATTGCATAGGATATTGTAAAGCATTCTCAAATAAGACTAATAATATATACATTCAGGTTGGGATTGCACCAAGTGTTGGTGAAGAAAGGGGGAGTGCCTATTTTTATTCATGTCTGGGTATTTAAAGGAGCTCCACGTTTTTTGTAACCTCGCAGCCACCTCACCCTCCCCTTGTGCTAATCTAAATTTGGGGCATTAAAATAATAAAACTTCTCAACTGATTCTGGTGGGAGCCAGGCTCTGAATGGCAGCCGTAAACCTAAGTGACCATTACAGTCACACTGCTGCACAGGATTGGGTGACTGACCTGTTACTCCGTGGATTCTCTCAAGATGGCTGTGTTCAGGACCTAAGATGCTGGGGATCCACTTTAAAACTACTGTGCAGCAATATACTTTCAGCATAAAATTTGCTGTCTATTAATTTAAGGGTAGATGAACACACAAGCATTGGCCTGTTCTACAGGTGGAGATAGGTCTACCTCTCAATGCTACAACAACACTTTTATACAGCAACACACGTAACGAATCCTCGGCTTGACAGGTAAGCAACCAATGATTTATTTTTACACTTAGCCTGGACAATCTCTTTATATTTTCATAATAAGACAGGAGCAAATGTAAAGTATTATAACTGGTTTACATTGGTGCTCTGTAAGCCAGGGAACGGAGTCTCCCTCACCTCTTCTGGTCTCCTTCAGTGGTGCCTATAGACAACTGTCAGGCCAGTGGTTGCACAGTAATTGCTCACAGCCACATGGTATGTGGTTATTATTGGTGGACCGATTCCCTGGCTTAAAGTGGACCAAAAATGACTTAAACCAGGCCAGCACAACAAACAGTGCACATAGGCATTCCTCTCCAGGGCAGTTTAGATTGCTGCACATAAAAATTAATTTACCCTTTTCTAACTGCTGCTGTAGTAAATTTAAAAATAGAAGCAAAATGGCGGCTCATGCATTTGCAGGCCACCTGCAAACATGAAGTGCTGCTGAGCTTCCTGTTACTGCTCATTGTCAGTTATGTCAGTTGAATACATACTGGGAGAGGAAGCTCCAAAATGGCCGCTACCCTTCTTTTCTAACTGTGCCAGGCTGTTGTTTGAGTTCAAGCCTTTTGACAGTAGGGCATCCCATTCCCTTTCAACTGGTGAGGTTCCAGATGATTGGAGAATGTCGTACCAATCCATAAAAAGGGGAGTAGAGGGAGTAAAAAAAGAGATAATTTCCCATCTAAAAATGAATGACCTATTGGACCCAAAACAGCACGGCTTTACTGAGGGCAGATCATGTCAGACCAATCTTATTGATTTCTTTGACAATGTCACTAAAGTGTTAGATGAAGGTGGTGCTGTAGATATCGCCTATCTAGATTTTAGCAAAACCTTTGACACTGTACCACATAAGGAGCTCATAGATAAGTTATTGAAGGTAGGACTCAATCCCTGGATAGTTCAGTGGATTTCCAGTTGGCTGAGGGATCGGTATCAGAGCGTTGTTGTAAATGGCGTGCAATCTGAACAAAGGCGAGTTACAAGTGGTGTGCCGCAAGGCTCTGTCCTGGGCCCCATTCCTTTTAATATATTTGTAAGTGAAATAGGAGAAGGCTTGGTAGGAAAAGTTTGTCTGTTTGCTGATGATACAAAGGTTAGTAATAGGGTGGATATTCCTGGAGGTGTCTGCAACATGGAAAATGATTTAGCTTTACTGGATAGATGATCAAAACTGTGGAAACTAGAGTTTAATGTCTCTAAATGTAAAATCATGCACTTGGGTAGAAGGAATCCCTGCTCTGAGTACCGTATGGGCAGTACTGTGTTAGCCAGGACCTCGGAGGAGAGAGATTTAGGGGTACTGATTACTGATAGCTGCAAGATGAGTGGACAGTGTAGCCAGGCAGTGGGAAAAGCAAGCAGGATGCTCGGCTGCATAGCTCGAGGCATCACCAGTAGGAAGAGGGAGGTTGTGATGCCGCTGTATAGAGCCCTGGTAAGGCCACAGCTAGAATACTGTGTGCAGTTCTGGAGACCTTACCTGGAAAAAGACATTATTCAAATAGAACGTGTCCAAAGGCGGGCAACGAAAATGGTGGAAGGACTTAAACTTAAAACTTATCAGGAGAGACTTAAAGAACTTAATTTGTACAGTCTGGAGGAAAGAAGGGAGAGGGGGGACATGATTGAGACCTTTAAATATGTGAAAGGATTGAATAAGGTTCAGGAGGGAAGTGTTTTTAAGAAGAAGCTTAATGATAGAACAAGGGGGCACAACCTGAAGCTAGTCGGGGGGAAGATCAGGAGCAATGTTAGAAAATATTATTTTACAGAAAGAGTAGTAGGTGCTTGGAACAAACTTCCAGCAGAGGTAGTAGAAAAATCTACAGTAAGTGAATGTAAACATGCCTGGGATAAGCACACATCTATCCTAAGATAAAGAGTACATACAGTATACACATAAGGGCAGACTAGATGGACCGTATGGTCTCCTTCTGCCGTCAACCTTCTATGTTTCTATGTTTCTATGTTTCTAACTGAGACTCACCCCGCCTGCTGCATTATAATAGAAAAAAACATTTTTGACTGGACTTAGTCTTTAATATCTACCACACTCACCTTTTGTGATGACCCAGCCCTGCAACTCAGGCCACAAGTGACCATCCACTGTTTGTATAACTGCAATTATCATGTCCGACATCACAATGTATATTGTAACGGAGGTAGTGTGCCAAGCACCGCTCTGCACTTTCCCCTGGACCGAATGGCAGGGGCGTGAATTCGGGAGATCAGAACCTGGATCCAGCTACTACAAGGCATAACAGTTGAGTATTTCTTGTTTTTTCCACCCCGATGTGCTAATCAATAATACTTTAAGACCACTGCTCATCTTCTTTTGAATCCATTTATAATTGTTTGATTGTAATGTTTGAAAAATCAGCATAAAAAGACAACCATGGGAATGTCTACTGTGCTATATTACAGCTGTCATCAGGAAAAGGCATTGTAAGCATTCTAACGTTTTGTGTCCCTCTTCATGTTCAGTATGCTGGGACTCCCACTCTCGGCCTGACTGACGTTTGCGTAAAACTGCTGCTTGATTGTCTCCATGGAGATCCTCCCTCATCTTACAAAGGCAGAGGGCAAGAATGGGCAGAACAAATTGGGAAAAGAAGAGAGAGCAGGCTGTGGGCTCCAAATTAAAATGCAAAAGTCAGGAAAAAACAATATCCTGTTAGGAGAAGGTAAACACAACTAACTTTGCCTAATTAACAGCAAGTAGTGAGGCGGAACCCGAATAAAGTGGAAAACAGACATGCTCTGTCAGCTCCTGCTCCAATCTTCAGCTCAAGCACATAGTGTGGTGGATGCTCAAAGACTGAACAAAGAGAAGGTGAGTTCCCTGGATCTTTCTCCACTCAATGTTCTCCAATGTGAAATAATCACGTGTGGCTTCCTTTTTATCATGTTAGCAGGGCTTATGTTGTACATTGCTGGGTGTCCTGATAAGCAGATAATAAGCTGATAATAAGCAGATAATATGTTGTGTTTAGCTGTTGTGTGGCACCATTCACACTTTTATAAATTAGGACTAGTATAAAATAGTTTGCTTTAAGTTAAACTTACATTTTAAAGTTTACATGTATATTGTGTTATGTTCATTGTGCATTTTATGATTTAAGTAACAACTTTACAAACAGCAAAAAGTGTTTTCTTTTGGAGGTAGTTTCAATCTCTGCTGATAAAATGAGCTGAGAAAATCTCTGGCCTTTACTGGGACCTGCAAAGGGAGGCCATGCTTTGCGCCAGCCATGTCACAGAGAGGAAGTTAACTTTTTGGTTTAACGCCGGGGAGGCCGATTCATTAATAGCGGCAGGTAGCAACAGTTGAGCGACTGTAGCGCCATTTTCAGAGCGCCCGCTAGTAGTCGCTGTGCTTGGCCGTTGTTCGGTAGTTGCAGTAATGTTGAATATTGGGTGAGGAGTCACTATTTGACAGGTTCCGCGCTGTATGGGAGCGCATGATAGCGACTGACCCTATCGACCAGCTCCCACCATATTCATTAAAAAATCACGCTCAAAAAATTATTGCGCTGTAAAATGCATGTTTAAACCCCAGAGCGCTGGCGGCGATGGGTTAAAAGTAGTTTTTTAACCCCCAAACAACCATATTTTTGGAAACCAAAAAAAAATTTTTTTTAAATAATTTAGTAATATGAATACATTAATATCAGACCTGTAATATCAATTCTGTACAATTAAAGTAAAAAAAAATTTTAACTTAAAAAAATGATCTAAAATGGCAGAAGTGGTCACAGAATTTTTCACATTTAAAAAAAAAATAAAAAATTAATAACAATTAATTATGAATATTTAAAGATTGTTCCATTGAAATGCATTGGAGAGCGCCAGGTAGCGAGAGGTCATACCTGTCGCTGTTCAAGGTCGGACGCTGGTGCTGTGGGCTGAGGCTGGAATAATGATGAATGAGTGGCTATATGGCGCTATCTCAGTCGCTAAGCAGGATCGGCTTGATAAATGTGTGATTGTGGTGGGGAGCCGGCGTTCTCGTGGCGGGGAGCGTCATTACCGTTCGCTCACCAGGCGCTACCTGTCGCTATTCCTTCATAAATAAGGGCCTAATTTACTTAAAGTAAAATGACTTTTCTGTTCCTAAAGCTGGACCAACATTGGTAACTGGTCTCAGGCAAGCAAGTTTTCAATTCTTTTTTATAAAAGTAAAGCAGAACAAAATCGTGCATTCTAAAAGATTCCAGAGTCAGCTGATGGCCTTGCCTGGTGGCTGCATCACCAGCATCTTGAATGGCGAGGGCAGGAGCGCACCCGCCGCTGAGAATGCAGGCGCTTTCTATCCTGATTACTGTACAGAGCTGTTTGACAAAGCCCGTGCATACACAGTAGTACTGGGGAAAGTTGAGTTTGTATGGCCAATCTGATGGGTTCCTCCAAGTGGGATGCCCCGGCACAGAACAAGACCCGGGATAGTCAAAATTCCATGTTTTTTTTCCGCTTTAACAACATTTCATCTGGTTTGTACGATTAGGTTTGGATGATTATTCACCACTGTGCACAATCATTAATCTAAATAATTAATAAAATTCTAATTATTGACCACATATTTCCTGGAAAAACAAATGTCAGGGTGCGTATGTGGTAAATGACTGGCACCAAAAATAAATGGCATATTATTTACCTAATATTGCTCTTGGCAAGCATATCTTAAAGCGGAACAAAAACCACCAGTGGCCGGCTTGGAATCTAAAAGAGCCACCTGCTATGACAACGTCATTGCTTACAATGGGGAGCACGCACTGCTGCATCCCTGGCGTTGTGTACACGCTCCCATCCAAGCTATTCAGATGTATGTATGACATAGCAGGCGGCTCTCACTGGACAAAAGCTCGCACATGCACAATTGGATCGTGGTCAGGTAGGGTTTTTGGGGCTTCCTGGGAGGTTTCACACAGTGATTCGGGATTCCCCAGAGAATATCCAGTGGCAAGCCTGAAATCTTTCAGATTCCAGGCCAGCCACTGGTGGGTTTGGTTCCACACATGCATCATTGGAGAGCTCGAGAAAACCTGGGAAAGTCAAATTCATGAGTTTTGTTCCACTTTAAAGTGTCTAGTCTATGAGGCCCCAGGGCAGGCATACTCGTCCCCCCGTGTGAAAACCCCCAGGTCGGTCAAAATGCACCTCCGTTCCCGTTCCGGAAACGGCGCATGCGCGAGCAGCGCCCACGTCCCTGCAGTCCCTGTAGCAGGGCACTTGCCCGTGCCAGGCATTTGTGGATAACCGGCTCGAGAACGCTCCCTGTTAAAGGGTAGCACGCTGACTGAATGAGCAGCCGCACATGCACCGTAGGACCGGGAAGAGGTGAGTTCATTCAGGTGACCTGGTGGGGATTCACACACCACTTTAAGCCTCTTCATCCGAACCAACATCCGTTATTACTTTATCAGGTGTTGGTCCAGTTCTCTGCAGATAGCAAGAAGCTCGGGGGGCATCCAGAATGCTGGAGTCCCCTTGCACCTAACGTGCAGATTACTCACCTTAATTTCGAGCCAGCGCAGGGAAAGGAGTCCCGAGATTGGCCGCCGGGCGGTCACATGGGCAGGTCCTGTCGGTGGCTGGCACAGAGGACGCGACTATTGCCCACGTGACCACCTGGTGGCCAATCTCGGGCACCCAGTGCTGGCTCGTAATTAAGGTGAGTATTCTGCTTGGTTGAATGTGCTATAAGCAGAATGCGATGTGAGCAGATGGGCAGCAGAGAGACTTGAATATAATAAGCAAAAGTAAGTGCTGAACATAGTATGACCAAAAAGTTATGTTAATAGAAGGTGGTGTAATAAAATAAAGATTTTATAAACTGCTCATCAGGCCTAGATCAGACATCCTTACACCTAATAGAAGCTAGACTGCACCACTGTTCCAGTCATAGCTTGGTCTTGGTCAAGTATATGTACAAATACCTATCTTTCCAGGACTAAATTATTACCTATTTTATATTATATTATATAGATTGATATATATTATATTATATATGGAATACCGAGGGATAGTAAGGAATGGGTAACTAAAATGGCAAAGTGGTTTTGCAATAGAGATGTGCTGTGGAGGGGACTTAAAGGGATACATAAAGTAAAGGCAATTGTTAGACCATTGTGTCAGGCTACGTTTGGCACTGTCCTACACTGTTTTCATTTTTAAATTGAAGAAGAAATGGCTGCGATATGAAGGTTTACAGTTCCACCTTATGATTTATCCTTCAAAATTTTTGGGCATGGCCCTTGGCTCTATGATGCCACATAATAAACAGAATTATGGGTGAGGTCTGTAAGACAGGCATTCTCATCACCCTGGTTGTTCTCCCTCTTTCCAGGTGTCCACAGTCTGATCATGCAGAGCTTTAGACCACCAGCTTAGCCCTAGTATTGGTGGTCTATGGCTAAGGAATTCAGGGGGGTGTGCAACTACACTTTGTCTTTCAGAAGCAGCTGTGTTCTAACAGGAAGGGAGGGGGCAGCCATGATGAGGTGAGCTGCTGAATGACAGTTTATGCACTTTGCCTACAGATTCCCTTTAAAGCAACTGGATGCCTGGCACCATTACAGCATCACCTTCAGACAGACTGGGTTCTCTAGATTGACAAGCTAGTGGGGTGCGCAGTTTCTTTTTCTGGCTGTTGACTTGTCACCATGGTGAGCACTCCTTCAGTAGGATGAAGAATGCCCATGACAACAGCAGAGCCTGTGCATCCCATGCTGTCAGGTCATCAGATTAGAAGTATCTGCTTTGGGGTTTAGGTGCACTTTAAGGGTTAAATCTTTCTGAAATGTAATAAAACAAACTAAACTGAAAGAAGAGGTGGAACAGTGTACGGATATACTGTATGTGCAATGTTGCAATCTTGTTTGTTGCCTGGAAAAATACTGTGGAGTGGAGAAGAAAGGGGTAGATGCTTTTATCTATCATATAGTGCTCTGAACATTGGTATGTGCATTTTACATTTGTACATTTGAATTGATATTTATGTTTTTTTAAGAACCGCTAAGGCAATGTAGTGCCAAATGAGTGTCAGGTGCCAGTGCAAAAGGTGTAGTTATCAAGTGAAAAAGCCAGAGGGCCTGTGATAGTGTCAGGTAGTGTCCAATCTATCAATGGCACCATGAGTACCCTACAGTGCCATATAGGACCAGGCGCTCACCCTGCACTGTGTGGCCTTATAACATACAACATTTCAATGGGCTGCGATGGTTACAATTATTTTGGCCAATTTTGTTATTTTTTTTTTGGTTGGGTCATATGCCACACGATCCCTGGACTGTTTGGAATTGTTATTTGGAAGTATTTTTGTAATGTTTGTGTTGTGCTGCAAACTTGTGATTTGGACAGTACAAATCATGTGTCCTATCTTTCATGCAATTCCCAGCATTTTTTATATTTTGTAGTGCTCCCAGCATCAGCTTTGACAAGACTGGCTGGGAGGGAGCGGCTCATGTGAGTACTTAAAGTGGACCAAAACCCACTGAACTTGTGAAAATAAGTTCCTGCCGATACTCCCTCCTTATGGTGTAAAACAATGCAACCATGTGATGCCCTTGGAGGGTCTCAGCTGACAGCCTGTAGTAAAAGCAGGACTGAGGAGTGCTTGTTAGTTACACTGTGAGGAAGGTGAGTAACTAGTTATGAAAAATAGCGCATACAGCAAATAAACACAATTATAGCATATTCAACAATATATCCTGTGGTGTAAGATAAGCATTTCATGTTTTGAATATGTTGTAGGCCCACAAAGAAGCATTTTGCAAATGAAGCACCTCAACCGTATCTTCACTGACAACGCTGTTCTTCATCTCGTCTTTATAAGTATTTTTCAGGTATGTAAGCTGGTGTTTCAAAGCAAGGCTCAAACATGAACACATGATAAAGAAAACAACATTTTGACATTATAAAATAAAATGGATAAAAAGTCTTTGGGGCCACTGCTTCCTCCACCCCACATGCATCTCAAATTGCCCATCAGCTGCAGGCTCTGCATCTACTTTCAGTGCCACTTTGGGGGTTTACTGCACATCCCTGTGCAGGACCACGTCACTGGCATACTCCATTGGGTGAACAGAGAGGTGAATGTGAAACATGGAACAACATTTTCTTACTATTGGGGAAAACTATGTGTTGTGCATAGGAACCGGTCCTAAATAAGAACCCACAAGTCCCCCCCCCCCCCACACACATTTTTATCTCAGGTGTTAATGGCTATATACTGTAGTAAACAATGTATGAATAAAGTAATATAGGCTATGGCATGAAAGTATAGTACAATTCCTGCATTGTAAATGCGGGCTACTCGTTAGCATGATTGCTATGTACAGGCAAACATGATTACAACCAATTTAAATGGATTTTATTGCAATTTAATGTGATAGAGCAACACAAAGTAGCAAGTATTTGTGAAGTGTAAAAAATGAGACATGCTTTTCTAAATAAAAAAAAAATAAGAAACTAAAAAGCAATGACATGCATATGTATTCATCCCCCTGTACTGTGATTGTCCCCCCAGGTCACCTAATTAGTAAATAGATTTCACTTGTATTTAATTTATTCTGAATATAAATATCACTGTTCTGTGAAGCCCTTAGAGGTTTGCTAGAAAACATTAGTTGCCAAACAGCCTCATGAAAACCAAAGGAACATATCAGACAGCTCAGCTATAAAGTTGTGGGGAAGAGAATTGCTTGGTTAGGTTATAAAAAAGAGAGCACTGTTCAATCCATCATTCAAAAATGGATGGATTATGACACAACTGCAAATCTACCCAGACCCGGCCATCTAGTTAAACATGGCCATCCACCCAGGCAAGCAGAGTGCTAATTAAAAAAACAGCCAAGAGGCCCAGAGATCCACAGCTCAGGTGGGAGAATGTGTCCACAAATCTGGCCTTTATGGAAGCGTGGCAAGAAGAAAGCCATGTAGGGGACACAACAAGCATGTCTAAGAAGTTTGTCTGGTCAGAGGAGTCCGAAGTTGAGCTTTTTTACCTAAATCTCAAATGTGGAGGAAAGCTAAAACTGCACATCAACCTAAACACACCATCCCCACTGTGAAACATGGTGACAGCATAATGCTATGGAGATGCTTTTTTCAGCAGGGACTGGAAAGATGGATGAGCTAAATAAAGAGCAATCCTGGAAGAAAACTGGTTAGAGGCTGCAAAAGAGTGTAGATTTACTTCCTAGCAGGAGAACACATTTAAACATACAGCCAAAGCTACAATGGAATGGTTTAAATCAAAGCATAGTCATGTATTGACATGTCTAGAAAATTTAGACCCAAAACCCATTGAAAATATGTGTGACATGACTGGAAAATTGCTGTTCCAAAATGCTCTCCATCCATTCTGTTAATGCTAGAGCTATTGTGCAACAGAGAATGGGCAGAAATGTCATCCTCTAGATGTGCAAAGCTGGTAGAGACATCTGGTACACCAACACGTGTAAATTCAGCTAAATGTGGTCCTACAAGGTTTTGACTCATTGGGACTGAATACATATGACACATGTTTCGTTTTTTTTTTTATTTTTAAAAAATTTGGAAAAGCATATATCATTTCCTTTACACTCCACAGATATTTGCTACTTTGTTTTGCTCTGTCACATAAAATCTCAAGCACATACATGTACGTTTTGTGTAACTGTTACAAAGTTCATTTTTCCAAGCCACTTAATATAACAATTTACAGACGATTGATGTACCCCTGCACTGCTGTAGTCACAGGCCCCCCCACATGCCTTTTTGGAAATACTACCCAGCATGTACCTATTAATGGTACTCTGGGCTCTATCAAGTGGAATCATTGTACCAATCAATATTTTACATAAATTAGCAAAGGTATAATACTGCTGTGTTATACAATTAATTAGTAAGAAAAAGAGATAATTGTAGAATTAAAACAGAGGTGAAAAGGGGGTTAATTGTCACAAACCTAATTCTGGAACCTCAAGCAAGCGTCAACTACATGAAACTTTTTGCCTTGGCTAATGTGTAAGTTTTAGTATACATTTGCATAAAAGTTTACTTTAATATTTTCCAGATTGTATGTACTTATGGGTGTGGTGAAAGACATTTTGGTTCTGCTGCACTTTTGGTAGAGTGGGCTAATTTTCCAGAAGAAAGCAATCCGGACTTTTATTTTGTAATGTACCATCCTATTGCTGAACAGGTAGGTTTTCAAGATACAGGCAGATGTATTTAATTATTTTATGTCTATATTTAAAAGAAAATGCTAAATATTATATAATAGTACACCAAGTAAAGATATAAAAGGCTATTCTAAAATAAATATATGTTTTAAAAAATATACATATTGCAATATGTCAGTGCAACTGGCATTTTATGCCTCTTTATACACATATCCCAAACATGTTATAATTTTATAAAAAAAATTAAAAAACAAAAGTATCTTTAAATGAAGAAAAAATATAGGAAGTAATAAGAAGAGTTCAGAACCATATTCTTCTGGCCACATGGAACAGAAAATGTATTTGTGAATTTTGGAGTGAAGCTAATTTATTGATAGCGCCACTGTGCGCCACTTTGGCTGCTAAGGAAAGGCAAAGACAGGCCATTGGCGCTATTGTCGTTTAGCATACCTGGCTAAGTGACATATCGTTTCTCAGCTCGACTGTTAAAAGTAACATCCGATGGGTGCTAATGAAGCAAACTCCCAGTGTTAAATAGTGGCTGTGCTTTTAAATGCTTCTAGTTGTTTATAGGCACTGTACAGCAGCATTCTCTACTAAGACCAGACATAATACAGTTCAGTCACATGTTTGCCCTCATGGCACACAGCTGCATCTTATGATCACATACAACCATCACATTAATGGAATGAAAGTTCTTACGGTTGTGGTGGTGCAGCTCGTGTGCTCGAGGTGGGTGGAAGGATATATGGGTGCCATTAATGCAGCCAACCACATTTGTCCAGGACTTCCTCATGAAAGATGCGGCACATGGTAGGCTGGCTAATGCCACTTAATAGAGCAGCAGTGGCCTGAAATGTGCCCTTCACAAGTATATTTAAGGATCCACATAGGCACACTATGCCAGGTACTGCATGGCTGCAACCTATGGTGGGCTCAATTTTATGGTAGAGGTACAGTGGTACAAAGCCGAAAGCCCTGCACAATTCAGACGGTTGTTCATCACTCAAATCCGCCACAGCTAACCAGCTGTTAAAGGCTCGGTCAGCCCACAGTCGCACCTCTGTGTCTCCTTCTCCTCCTCAGCAGCAGCCACACAACTCATCCACACACCAAACATCACACCCAAATCTGGTTCTGCACTGCACTGCATTGTAATTGCAACCAAAATGTACAAACTCAATCACAAGCGCACACAAACGCGCACAATGCACACCTCCAATAAACCTGCTAACACACACACACTCTTACACACACAAGTGAAACTCACATGCAGCTCACCACTAAACCAAATGTATTGGTGAAACAACCAACAGCCTAAGGAAAGCACGTTTCCTAGGTTTGGCTTGGCCAGGAGAGGGGATGCTAGCCGTGGTGAAATAGGTGGCCCCACAACAGGGCTTTATTGAGTTCTGTTGCTGGTGCAGATGTGTCTCCAACTGCTTCCGACCAACCTAGTGTTGGTGCCCGGCATAGCCAGCACCCCACAGTTGGTAAGCATGAGCCTCATATGTCTTCCACCCCTGATGTTCAACCTTGCCAAATGCTCACTCAGCAAAACTGAGTGGACCAAGATCTGGACTGGGATTGCTGAGACCCTCAATTGCACTTCTGCACCTCAGCATACCACTGCAGCCATTAAAAAAAATAAGTCATACCTGCTCATTGAGTTTGGAGAACAGGAAGGCTCCATGAATAGTTACCAAGAATATGAGATCATTTTGGAGCCCAATATACCTTTATGTTGGCTGCAGGGTGGGGAACTGCGGGATGACGCAACAGCCTTGGTAGAAGGTAAGTGCTTTGTTGGGGTTTCACAAATTTTTCAGTCTTTGTTTAAAGTTCCTCCTTAAACTGTTGCCTTGGTGTCTGGCCCAGATGCAGGTACAGGATCAGATTCGGAAGGGCCAGAAGATCCAGAGTCACAACCTGACAACAGCCAACAGCTGGAAGTCAATGTTGAAGCCAGTCACTAGTCACCTAGTCAACACAGCTGTTACTCAAGCCAATCTGAGCCTGTGGCCTATTCACTCCTTCTGTTCCTTTGCCTTTTGGGAATAATGTGTTTTTAGGTCACAGTGTTCCATGCTCCACAAACACAGAGAGCACTTCCTCAAGTCAACCAGAACCTGTCTGTAAGTTCCCTCTTCATTATCTTAATTAAAATTCTTTGCTCATGTGGCCTGGTACCATGTCTGCTGAATGCTTCAGTTGTTTTTTCTGATATGGCTGCTTAGGCCTTGTAATTTGTGGATACACTGGCCAATGCTAAACACTCAGCCCCAGGTTCTGGTTCTGTCAGTCTGACCTTGGTTGTGTTAGTCTTATTGTGTTGAGGGTGCCTTTTTAATTGTTAATGGTCCCCTACTCAGTCATTTCATGTGATATTTTTTCTGGATTAATTGTAAGGCCTCCCCTTGGGAATTCCAGTTCTGCGTTTTGTTCCAGTTTCAGTTCTGAGTATTGAGGAGATGGCTGCATGTGAGTAACCACACCTTTCTTGCGCATTTCCATTTTGATGTTTGTCCTACATTGTTGATGATGTCTCCTATATGGGGCATGGCTCACATGGCTCATCCAGTTAGACTGTCCTTGCATTGGTTCATCTGGATCCACCATGGTAAGTTGTATTTAATATTTTTATTTAATAAGTTAAAATTTAATATTTTTATATAATTAAAGACAACAGGCCATTTGTGGCCACTCATCTGGGGTTCATTAATATTGGCAACCAGCAACACACTCTCAATTGCCATCAGTAACCCAATTCAATGTAGTGTGTGTGCTAATTTAAGGGTTTGGCCTGCCACATATATAGACGTTTGTGTGCCCTCACCAGAATATGGCCAACACCTAACAATACACAGAAACTAATCCAATGTTTGAGCTGATGGGGTAACAAGACACCTAATCCAAACACAGCCATTGGTGTGACTGCCCTTTCTTATCTCATTTTCCATTGGTGGTAGTTGCGGAGCCGGAAAGGCAGCAGCAAAACATATTTTTCCAGGCCCTTTTTGGATCTGGGGCAGAGCCTTCCATCTGCGCACAATGGCCAAATAACACCAACACAAATTCCACCTCATCCTCCTGGCTGCCAATCCCTGGATACACAACATCATGGTGATCCCTCAACATATGTCCGCAATGGGTCCTGTTTTTCTTTTGTTTTGTTTGAAATTTACCTTTGTGGGCAGATTTTTGCCAATAAATTCTTAGTTCTCATAAGTAATACATTTGAATGTGTTTCTGCCCAATGGAAGTGTGAATGATGTGTTTATATGTCAAAAAATTACAGTGAGCAAAGTAACATAAGTCAACAGAATCCAACATCTTTTAATAAGTAGTATACATTTTACTAAAATGTAAACACTATTTTTTGCAGACAGCACAATGACCAGAGCAGCAGACTTGGAGCAATGAAGGCTGGCAGATCGCCAGTTCAAGACCCCGTCTCTGCCAGTCCTAACAGGATGATTCTATTAAGAAAAAACAAATAACCAATTTGCTGTTGTGCTACGAAAAAATACTTGGGTTTGTGGGTTGGGAGGGCCAGCAGGAATATGAAGATCTTTAAGAATGAATAGGAAAAACTCTATGAAACAATATGAAAGCAAAAACAAGAAACACACTTGTCAGTTAGCAACATTACAACACACAAAGGCTACTCACCAGGGGATGAGGTGCTGGCTTCCAACCAGGAAGAACTGCGAGGGGAGGAAGTCTGGGCTTTGCTCCTGGGCTTTGCTCCTTCAATTAGGACCAATGGAGCTCAACTCTGAGGGAGTGGTGGGGAGTCCACTACCTCCTCCACCTCTGGGCTCCCCACCTGAGATTGGCCCCACATTTAGCCAGACTCCACCGTATCCTCCTCCTCGGAGCTGATGATCCACACAGCCCATACCTCACTGGCCGACTCCTCTGGGCTGCCCTCCCCTGGGTCCCCTGGGTCCTCCACTTTGCCATAGTGTAAAGTCCCCTCCCCCGCTAATCTGTTGGGATCCTGGTGGCGAGGGGGAATCTTTTTGCCATGCTTGTGGAGACAAAAAAAAGGAAGAGGCATTAAAGATAAGCCCTTGCTGGAGATTAAATCCAAAACAATGTTGTCCTGCATTCTTAACATACCAGAGACATAGGCATCATAGAGCCGGTAGACCAATGCCGGGTCCCGGTGCCTGAAGTCCGACCACTGCTGGTGGACAGACTTTGGCCAGAGCTTCATGTTAATGCACCGGGACACTGTGGCCATGATCTCCTCCACAATCATCCCCTTCCGGGCTGGAGATTGGGCATAATTATATCCTCGCTGGCACATGTCCTGGCATAAAAAGACATCAGTAAAAAGTAAAGAAGAATGAAGCAGAAGGAAAGACTCGCTTACAAATAACACAAAAAACACCTTAATTATTTGTCCATTTGCACTGGGGTCCACATGTTGGCGTGTGTTCTTGTGGGGTCTTGCGAGGCGCCATCAGATCCACTGGATGATGTGCTGGGGAAGCGGGTTACCCTGCATCTGGACATGAGGCAAACCGGAAGTGCACAAAGCAAAACACTCATAGCAAAGCATAACTGACAGCATTCTAACCTATGAAAGCACCTCAATTTGGATTTATTTATGAGAGGGCTAGGTTGCGCTAGCAGTGAATGCTATAAAGTGGCGGCACATTTAACACAGAAAGAAGCGCAGGACGAGGCATAGCGCCGTTTAGGAATGCCCAAAACCTGGTGCTCAGTGAAAGATTTAACACCCAAAACACAGCGCTAGCATCGGCGCTGTAAAACTGGGCGCTAAGGCACACAGCGCATATTGCAAGCTGCGAAAAGGCTGAGAAATAGCCGTAGGGAACTGGGACACAATGGAAATACATGGAATGATGTTGGGGATGCACAAAAGCCTTGCCACTTGAATGGCAGGCACAAAAATGCTAGTTTACAGAAAAAAAAACACTTTTAATAAAGGTAAAATACATCCTGACCAGACCAGGGATCATGGGCAAAAACATTGTACAGATAACATCACTATAAAACTCAATGGAAGTGTATGTGAGAACGACACTGAGCGTCTAATTTGATGTGGTGCTGCAGGACAGACAGCGGCAGCACTCTACAAACACCAGCTGCTATTGATACATGGAACGCTAACTGACACTATGAAATACACCTGCTGCTACCTGGTCCTACGTGGCGCTAGCGTTTTTTTAAATAAACCCCTTAAAATCATATGTAAGTTCCGGGGTTTCCAAACTATTTTAAATGCATTTAGATGGACAGGTATTGCATTGTCCCAATAGCCTTCATTCACAGCAACATTTCAGTTCATTTCATGTAGGAGGCTCAGTTGATCTCCAGTGTAAAGATATAAATCTCTGGCATGCATATATGAGCGATGAATCTTATAAGTGGTTTACAAATTATTTGCTATTCGAGAACCTGTGACCTCCATCCATTCTCCTGCCAGTGGGTTTCATGACCGCTGGGACATCCCTGAACCCCCCCAACAACCCTGTCAAAATGGAGTCTAAAATCCTAACCTGGCTCAATGGATGAATTTTCACTCTCACAGCAGTATAAAATAATCTGTTATATTACTTAATAAATCAAGATAAGGCACTAGAAATGTTTTGTTATTTTGTCCAATAGACACAAAGTATTTTAACAAAAAAATGTATTTGCTTGTATTTCCTATACAGGCAGGGTTGGAGGCCACCACCGTTCAACAAGTTTACAATCCTTATGCTTCATTAGAGAACATTGAATTGAAGCAGACATATAATATCACCATTACGTCCGAGAAAGGAGGTAACACATTGGGTGTTAGATCATTTTTAACAGGTACGTAGGTAAACACACAAAGCCGGCTGTCATAACATGCTATCTAAATATTGGATGCTTTAGGTTGAACTGTCCTGTAATGCGATTAGCTCATTATGGATGTGGAAGGAAAAATGTGTGCAAATTTTTCATGTAGAGCAAAGAGATAAACACATATCTGTTGCTTTGAAGTCTTACTTGCTAAATGCAATTATGTCAGGCTTGTGAACCTGACATACCTGTGAGCGCATTGCAAATACATTTTAATTCATTGTATGTAAGTTCAATGTTACCATTGCATGTATAATTACTGTAAGTTGCTAACATATATTTAGCTCAATTAACAATTATATAATAATTCTAAAATAACCTACAAACTTGTGTAAGGAGAATCTGCAAGTTACTGAGCCCCAAAGACTAATTGTAGAGCTCATGGACCTCAGAGTCTAAAATAAAAATCCAATATGAATTTATACTGAGCATTGTATTCTAAAAAACGTAACCCTACAACAAGTAGAGGAGACATGACACTGTTGTTCTCTTATTTCCTCACACAGACGTAGTCACTGTCTCTGATATTAAGATTGTTGTGACAAGTACAACTGTATCCTTCTCCTGGGACAATTTCACTGGTGATTTAGCTGTTTCCATTATGATGAAAAATGTTACACAGAATATGCTGAAGAACCAGAACTTTTACCAATGGGACAATCTGACTCCTGGAGCCTATTATAACTTTGAGTTTATTTTGAAACAAGAATTTTTTGGCTCCATAAATGTGGCACAGCATATAGATATTAAAATTAAAACAGGTATTATCTCTAGTTATAACATTTGATTAAAGATTGTTGTGTGGATGGGCAGATAATGATTGTGGGTTCCTTGATGGAAGTCTTCTAATGGGTAGATGACCGTCCCCTATGGTAACATAAGGGTCGATTCAAAGAAACATGTAACAGCTTGGATTTTGGTGCCGATCATCCTATTTTTCCCGTACGCTCGTGCGTTCGTATGAACTTGCGAGTGATTCTATAAGCAAATACGTTTGTATCCTAAAATGTACGTCCGTTCGTATGGCAGTTCGGGAATCAGACCTATGTCAGTTTCCATCCTGAATTTTCCGTTTCATTTCTCAGGTTGCAACATTGGTTTTGCCCTTTTTCCTTTTTTGTCTGGACGTAAATCCTTCTGATCTTGCGGCTGCACACTACAAACTTACCTCAAGTGCATTCTAAATATTTGGTCTTTTATTTTTCTTTATTTCTTTCATTTTGTAGTAACCAACCATTAATGAATGCATTTGCATAAGTAAATCTTACTTTGTTTAATTTTTAGTTAACTTGCATTTTTTACTTGTGGATTTAATTTTAATATTTTGGCTTCAAATGGTACAACTTAAAATTTTGTGTGTGGTTACCCACACCCTCTACATACAGATTGCTCTCAAATATAAAAAAACACCCAGCAACTTCTGCATGTTATGAGTCTAGAAACAGCCAAGATGGCGGGTCAGGTATTATCGGGCAGCCTGCAAACAGAAAGGGCCTTGTGACTGTGTTGCTCTGCATTCTTTGATTTCTGACCTTTCCGTGCCCCCAGCTCTGCTGTGTCTGTGCAAAATACAGCAGTAACCCACATCGTGCACTTTATCCCGCTCTCCTCTCCTCAGTAAGTGTGATGCATCTGACCAAAGATGAGCTTAAATAATTAAACAAAGCAAAGGTAAACAACTACACCAATAAATTCAATCTAAAAATATTATTCTAGTACATCAATTTAAAAATAAATAACAAAGGACATAAGTTTCTTTAATTAACGCAAATATATGGATGTATTGCAAAATAAAGGTTTACATGCAAAGGACTAATTAAGGTCCACATTAAAATGCTTTTATAAGGCATACATGAAATGTATTGAATCAGGTATGCATTGCCATACAATTGATGGCCTCGGCCATGCTGATACATGCAGTTCATTGGAGCTCAAGACGCGCAGACTCCTCCACATAGCCAAAAAACCTGTTCAAGAACAGCAATACGACTGCTAAAAGGTGTCGGCAGTGGCTTTCTTTTAAAACGTATTTAGAGGTTGGAAAACTGTTCTCTGAATCACACCTAAACACATCCGATTATCCTAAGTTTTACGTTTTCATCCTAAGTTTTAGGATTTGATCCTAAGTTTTACGTTTTGATCCTAAAATTTAGGAACGAACTTCCGATGATCGTAAGAGCATATACGCATTCGAACGTAGGCTCGTGCGAGTCGGAAATGGCCAAAAAAACAGGAAAAAATGACTAACACCCACCCAAACTTACGATTCTCGATCCGAAATCAATTAACTTTTGCTCTTTGAATCGAGGGGATAGTCTACATGGTTTTACCATGAACTAGAATCAAGGTAAAAGCATAAGAGATCCAAATGTTCCAGCCAGTTGTGAAACTGCTAAGTTAAAGTATTATTTTTTATAATTATTAATTATTTTTAAAGTGTACCTATACCCAGATAGGAAGTTTATGTTGTCACCTCCTATCCCCAGCCCAGGGCCCCAAAAACAGTCTGGCTTTTTTTGTCACTAAAGTCTTTTTTTCAACATACATAAAAACACTAATTGGAAGCAATACGATGTCAAATGGCATCCATATGCTAATATATTCATTTCTAAATTGCCACATAATGCCGGTTGAGCTTGTCGCGTTTTCAGATTTATTGTAGTTATTAACTGATAAGGCTGACCCTCGATGTTCAGCTGTGTGTAACTGCATGCTGGATGGACAGGGAGCAATATGGGCAACCATTCGTCAAGCAGACTGCATCTTGTTACTGTTTTTATAAATAGCGGGCAAAGGTTTTAGTAAAGAAAGGAAACACAGGCTGTATTGGGGGAACTGGGCTGCGTATAGGTAACGAAAGAAACTCAGTTTCTGGGTATAGGATCACTTTAAGTGTTATTTTTTATTAAAGGAAGTTACAGCATGCCCATTTATGGGGCTCCAGGTACAATGCATCGAAGCATAAGGGATGGGAGGGGGGATGCCCCACTGCCTATGGGGATTGGGGGGAGGCCACATTGCCCATGGGGATTGTTAGGGGGGAATACCACACTGTCTATGGGGAATGGGAGGGGGGAATGCCACACTGCCTGTGAAGATTGAGAGGGGGGGAATGTCACTCGGCCTATGGGGATTGGGAGGGGGGATGCCACACTGCCTATGGGGAATGGAAGAGGGAAATGCCACACTGCCTATAATGCGGAATGGGAATGTCAGGGGCAAGTGCCACATGACCTATAATGCGGAATCGAAGGGGGAATGCCACGCTGCCTATGAGGATATGGAGGGGGGAAGGCCATGCTGCCTATAGGGATTGAGAGGGGGGAATGCCACATGACCTATGGGGATTCGAAGGGGGGAATGCTACACTGCCTATGAGGATTGAGAAAGGGGAATGGCAAACTGACTAAAATGGAAAATGAGAGGGGGAATGCCAACTGCCTATGGGGATCAGGAGGAGGAATGCCACACTGCCTATAATGAGGAATGCGAGTGTGGAATGTCACTCTGCCTATGGGGATTGGGAGGGGGAATGCCACAATGCGTATACATGTGAATGGGGGGGGGGGGGTGCCACAAACAGTCAAACAAATGGTAGAAAAATATTTCTAACTTTGGACCACACACATCATGTACTCAGACTTTAAAGCAGAACAAAACCCACCCGGTCAGCCCTGGAATCCAAAAGATTGACCTTCCCCTGAGGCATCCGCAACCAGGATGCCCCACTGTGTGAAACTCTGGGCACCCGACTATATAATTTGGCAAATGGGTCTCATTGTTGTTAATAGGGATAGGCTGGGATGGGAGTGCGCACACAACCGGGGATGCAGGGGCTGCGGGAGCTGTTGAGAGCTATTTGCCAAATGACACAGTCATGGCAATTTGGGATGCCCCAGGAGAACTGAACAAAACCCGAGAGGGTCAAATTCCTGTGTTTTGTTCCGTTTTAAAATATAGCAGGTATTCTGGTGAATGAGTAAATATTTTCTGATATGACATTTTCAAATATGTTTGGAACCTTTATTTAAAAGGTGCAGCCAATTTCTCTATTCTCACCATTTCTCCTAGTCTGGACTATTATGTTTTTTTAGATCAGTGTCTTGTCTTTTAACAGGAACATGTTCTGATGGTTGGTTGGCATTTAGAAACAGTTGCTATAGAATGATACTGGATATAAAGCCTTGGGACAAAGCCAAACACAACTGTGAATCAATTTACCATGGAGCTCATCTTGTAAATGTTCAGACCAAAGAGGAACAGTCCTTTTTATCCCAATTCCTCTATCTGAAGAATGAAATAATCCTCATATGGAGTGGCCTCTGTGACCAGAAGGTATTGAATATAAAATCTTTTTAAAGCATCATATATCGGTTTACAAATCACAGTGCAACAGGCATTAGCTGTATGTAGGTATCTAAATATAGGTTGATTCATGTAATTAGGAAATGGATGTTCTATATCTGTATAATCCCCAGTGTAAAACAACATGTCATCCTAATTTTAGGTGTCCTGGGCCTGAAAAATTCAAGTGGCTCTTTGGAGTAATTGTATAAAAATCCATATGGGATTTTAAATACAACAGCTATATTTTTGTTCTCCCTGGTTCTCAAGAACCAGGGAGAACTTACTGAATCCCATTCCTGCACCTAGGGATGCATATGACAAGTGTCAGTGATCATAGTTTGTGTTTCCGAGTTCTTGCTTGAGAGATCCAGGTCTTCAGATGGCAAGCAGGGGGTGAGAAATTGGTACCTGTATTTTGTTTGAAGATCTAAAGCTGGTACCCATGTTTTAGTTCCTTGT
Source organism: Gastrophryne carolinensis (assembly GCA_027917425.1). NCBI lineage: Eukaryota > Metazoa > Chordata > Amphibia > Anura > Microhylidae > Gastrophryne > Gastrophryne carolinensis. The sequence goes on along the minus strand of CM051238.1, from coordinate 149,473,111 downwards.
TTGGTTCTTTTGCCATAGGGTGGTAAGAGTACCTGAGGTCATGTACAATTTCTTAAACCGGACCAACAGCCTGGCACAGTTGGAAAAGCAAGCTAGCAGCCATTTTGGAGCTTCCTCTCCCAACTGACATAACTGAAATGCACAGTAACAGGAAGCTCAGTATGACTTCCTGTTTGCAGGTGGCCTGCAAGCCCATAAGCGGCCATGTTGTTATCCGAGTAGCGTTAAAAAAAAGGTAAATTAATTTTTATACACATCAATCTAAATTACCCTGGGGAGGGATACATATGAGCACTGTTTGCTGTGTTGGTCTGGTTTAATTCATTTTTGACTGTTGGTCCGCAATACCAATGTCAAAATATGACTATTTGAAAAAACAGGACATAAATAAACATCTTACTGCATAGGTAATTTTTCTGCTTAGCATAAATGCCTGACTGGTTTATTGATATCAGAACTTACCTCCTGAATCATCTACTGAAGCCATCACAAGTCACAGGTAAATTATTTGGGGACAGCTATTTATATCCACCACCTGGCAAGAAAACCAACAAGACAGTGGAAATCATGAGAGTATCCACTATTTTAATGATTCTTAACTAAAACATTTAAAAAACTCTAATGCAACCAGTGGCAGTGACTGTGGGCCAAAAAAATTCTATGGGAGCCTCGGGAAGTGTAGGTTTTTGGGGCAATCATCTGGTTTTTAAACAACAGTGCATCACGAACAGGGACGGATTATGGGCGGGGCTCGAGGGGCGCACGCCCCGGGGCCTCCACCACTTTGCCTGCACTAGGGGGCCTCCACCACTTTGCCTGAACCAGGGGGCCTCCACCACCAACCTGTGTTTTTAATGCCTGCGGGATTGTTAGCCTGAGATGCAGGCATTAAAAACACGGGTGCGTGACACCGCCAATGCTCACAGGTGCAGGCCGCGCAGCCAAGTCCTCCTCCAAGCTCCCGCGACTCGTCCCCCCCTCCTCCAAGCAACAGCCTAGTTTCCGCCCCCGCGACTCGTCCCCCCCCCCCTCCACCAAGCAACAGCCCTTTGAGATCTGACCCTTTGAACATTTTTTAGCTCAGACTCAATGACGTAACTGAAGTGGTCAGACAGAAAAATGTCACCCTACATAAGCCAATAATCTGATTGTTTAACGTTAAAGTGCTAGTAGCGCACCAGGCTTCTCCACCGGCTCTTCAGCTGTGCGGAGACGCACACACGTGGTTTCCTATTCTCAGTTGGCCCTGAGGAGACTGAGCTGTTGTCAGCCCTTTCGTTTATGGCTGGGTTAATTAGCCCAGGTGTATTAGGGCCAATGACAAGGGCCGAATTATGAGGGGGCGCAAGGGGGCCTCCATCACTTGCCCTGCAAAGGGGGCCTCCACCAACCTTTGGGTTATGGTTTGTCCAGAAGACTTTTCAGTCTTTGGTCTGACAGGCCGCAGGGCCGGCAACAAAGCTATCGGCGGCATTGGGGCCTTTTTTTATTTTGATTCTGCAGCCAAAGCCACCACAGGGCAGTACGGAAAGTTTAGAGCAGCAAAGCCGCCATTAGCAACGCTACAGTGATGGGTGGGTCTCGATCTGACATTCCAGTAAGTGGTTGGGTGCCAGACAATCACCAATCAGTTACTTGGCTGGACTATTATTTTAAAGGAAAAAATACTGTATCTGGGGCCTCCACCAGATTTTGTGCCCAGAGGCCTCCATCATGCTTTATCCGGCCCTGATCACGAATAGGGGCAGCCAAGTGCCTGGCCCTGGAGTCTTTTAAACGCCAGCTCCAGCTGGCATGGGTTTCCTTCATTTGCATGAACTATTTTTCACATGTATGTTCCTTTGTGTTTTTTAGGTTGAAGGAGAATTATTATGGACAGATGGATCTTTTCTTGAATTAGACAAATTGGATGTTCAGTTGTTGTCAAACTTACCTAAAAATGAGACAGATTGCTTTGCATTGCAACAAAATGCAACTGGTCCAAATTATTTCTATACAGCGTTTTTTTGCCAGATGGAGCTACCTTATCTTTGTGAATATGAAAGTAAGCCTTCTGTTCTTGCATTTACATTGCTATTAGGTTGTGGGCTTGTGACAAGAGGTTGAAAATTCAAACAGGAAACTGTGTCTTTGACTAGGTTGTCCAAAAATGATGCCAGTATGTAATAGAAATTGTATAACAATGTTATTCAAAATAATTTTTTGTCTGAGATACAACAATGGATTTGTATACGTTCAAGATAAATAGTAAAATAACATCCACCTATGAAATGATGTGTAAATGGGTTTCCAATTTTATATGTATGCCGTGTAAGACTGGGGTGTTATGAAAGAAAAAGTCTCTCTCTCTCTCTCTCTCTCTCTCTCTCTCTATATATATATATATATATATATATATATATACCTGTACCTTGAATTTAACAAAATTGGGGTTTTGGTCCCAATTGCCGACGCCCCTGTGCTGTAATTCCAGGTAAAGACAAGATCTTACCTTTCAAATCATTCCCCCGGCAAAATCTAGCCTTATGTTCATTCTGATGTGATATCTCCTCACTGTTGTTTGGTAAGAGTTCAAGCTCTCCGGAGGTGGGAACACGCCAAGATTTTGATGCTTGCACTTCGGGATGCTGCAATACTAATGTCTCATCCTTGACCTAGATGAACTTTTAGAATCTCTGTGTTTTGAACATTTATTTTTGGAACCAAGATTGGGACTCTTTTTTATGCGTTGAGCTTATTTAGTGTGAATTATAAAGTTTGACTAGCTAAGTATAATAATCTCTTTCCTTCTATGCGCGGTGTACCAGACCTTTCGAAAAGGTTTTATTTCTTCAACACCTAGAATGTTAACTTGTTCCTGGCATATGCCTGTGGCTAGACTGTGATCCATTTTACTTCTCTGTTTTTCCTTTTCTTCCAGTTTGTTAATTCTATATGCTAATCAAGATGTCTGTAGTTGTCTCGCCCTGAGTTTTGTCATAGCATTTGACCTAGTGAAATGTTTCATTTCACTAGACCTGTAACCTGGAGAATCATTTATATATTTGTATATATTTGCACCTGTGTTCTTTAGTGGAGTTCACACTATGGCCCTGATTGACCAGTGCTATGCCCGGTTGTGTAGGTTTGACATAGGCCTGTGTAGGTCTGTCTAGGCATTGCATGTACGTTTTATTGACTGAACTGTTTTTCTCTCACACACTCACACACTGATCTCTGAATTAAAATCCCAAATAACTTGAGGTTATATATTTAATGTGTTTGGATTTCCCATTGTCGATGGCCTTTTATTTTCTCACACTATCTTTTTTCCCATTAGTACCAGAAGTCCCTGAAGACTTCACCTACGTGGTAGAACACACAACAGAAAGTGAAGTGTCAATCCATTTGGACAATGTACCTGATTATTCCCAAGTAGGCTTCTACCCTTTCTTTAAGTATTATTCGGACAACACATATGAGCATATTGAACAAGTGAGCCCAAATTCCACATCCTTAGTGAACTTAAGCCCAGAACAAAAATATTATTTTATTTTTGGCATTCAGGACAGCAAAGGATCACATAAAAATCTAAGCCCAGTAATTCCAATACAAACAAGTAAGTAAAAATACCACATAGAACTGTGTATAATGTATTTCTTCTCCTGCATTATGGGAATAGGCCTGTCGTGTACTTTGCTGGAACACTATTAAATTGATTGAATAATGCTGAAAATGAAATTTTCAAGTTCCATTAAATGAAACATTTATTTATTTATATTTATATCACACAAAATTGACACATCACCCCAAAGTGCTTTCGAAGAGGAATTTTCTCTCTGCTTGTAATTTGTACTTGTACAGACACAAGCTAATAGTAATTTAAATGACGGCAAATTATAATAAAGCATGTAATTGAAAAGCTGCTGTAATTATCCCCAAAGTCTAGTGAGGTGATAAGGATAAATACAGCTTTGGGATAAAAAGATTGCTGATCATTTATGAGTAAATGAAACATAATGCTTTGGGATATTCTTATTTCATTTTATGAATGTGCACTGTGACTAATGTATTAATGCTTTATTTTGCCAGGGCCTTTATGTCCTAAAAATCTAACAGCTGTAGAAATATCCTCGTCGAGTGTGACCTTGAATTGGGAGCCACCAATTGAGTCATATGATCAGCATTTATGTGGATATAAACTGACTGTTGTTGACGTGAAAGATAACATCGTTTTCTCATTGATGGAGGACGAGAATATAACTTCTACTACAATTAGGAACATGAAGCCATATCGAAAATACAACATTTTCATACAAACTGTGGGGAAAAGTGGAATGCTAAGTTCAGTGGGAAACATTGTGTCGCTTGTAACAGGTATGTTTCTCACTCTGGACATATATATAATCTATACGTTTTATTTGAATAATGGATTATACATATGGAAGGTCATGCATTTGGTAATGTTGTTAATGTCTATTTTGCATATCCAGTTGATTTATGTCAATTTTAGGGCTAAAGGTGTTAACAGGCTTCTCTCACAGAATCTTAGCATCAGGGCTGGATTTAGTGTGGTGGAGGGCTGGAGGCCCCTGGGCACAAAATCTGGTGGAGGCCCCGGATACTATAGTATTTTTCCCTTTAAATAATAGTCCAGCCAAGTGACTGATTGGTGGTTGTCTGGCACCCGCCTACTTACTGGAACGTCAGATTGAGTCCCTTGTGCCACCCTTGTGCGGGTGCGTGCTGCTCTGCAACTCCTGCTTTGCCATTTTGGGAGGGGTAGTGTAGTGGTCCAGCTAGTTTAGCAGAAAACAGTTCCCTGCATTGAGCTGCCAGTGCCTGTGCTTGGTGGCTTATGTGTAGTGACAGCTCTGCACGCACCCATCACTGTAGCGTCTTTGCTGCTCTAGACTTTATGTCCTGCCCTGTGGTGGCTTTGGCTGCCCAGTAGCGGAGCCCCCCACTGCTGCCGATAGCTTCTATGCTGGTCCCGCGGCCCGTCAGACTAAAGACTGAAAAGCCTCCTGGACCAGACCATAACCCAAAGGTTGGTGGAGGCCTCCTTTGCAGGGTAAGTGGTGGAGGCCCCAGGGCTCGCGCCCCTTGCGCCCCTCTCATAATCCGGCCCTGATTAACATTGCAGTGATTGAAGAAAATGTCAAGCTTCTCTAACCATTTAAATCAAGGCTGGCTGTTGCAGACAAGAAATCAAACAGAAGTACTAGGTGAACAGGCGTGTCTATCCTGTAATGAAAGCAGAGGTCTTGGTTATACCCCATGTTCTGGTGCATGCACTGCATTATGTATCTATGTACCATATCTTTCACCCTATAAGACACACCTGCCCATAAGATGCACCCAGGATTTGGAGGAGAAAAATAAGAAAAAAAAAATTCTGAACCAAATGGTGTGCTAACATACCTACCTCCCAATCACCCCATTACAGACAGTGTGCAGAATCCTCCCCATCACCCCATAACAGACCCAACATTACAGGCAGTGTGCAGGCATCCCAATACAGGCAGTGTGAGGGCATCCCCAATACAGGCAGTGTGCAGGCATCCCATATACAGGCGGTGCGTAGGCATCCCAATTACAGGCAGTGTGGCTGCCGCTCCTGCCGCTGCCATGAGTGAGCCACTTCCGGCCGCCGGATGGAGTGTGGCCTGTGACTTGTGCCAGTGTCCAATGACGCTGGCGGGAGTCATAGGCCATGCCTACCTAGACTCATGACTCGCTACAGAGATGGCGAGGAGCGGCAGGAGCGGTGGCTATGGAAGCGGCAGTCAGCAGCCCCAGGTTCGGAGTGAGACGGTTGCGGCTTCTGTGTGGATGTGGCCCGTGACTCCTGCCAGCGTCATTGGTCACTGACATGAGTCACGGCCACACACCACCTGGGGGCCTGTGCTTGCTCTAAACTTGCAGTAGCTATGGAGGCGGCAGGCAGAGGCAGCTACATTCGCCTGATAAGACGCACTGACATTTGGGGAAATGTAACTGCATCTTATAGGGTGAAAATGCGGTACTTGGAGGCTATGAGTATGAGTCAGGGGCACTTGTCTAGCCTGCAAAGAAAGAAGAGACATTACAGCCTGCTTTTGTAAGTGCCATTCAAAGCGTGTCTTAGTAAAATAAATGAAGTTTAGTAAATTACTCCCCTAAACACCCCTGTAATGATCAGTGGTATAAACTGTTGGATAGGACTTAAATCCGTGCAGGTGTTGTGGAATAACTGCGCTCCTAGGAATCACATGGAGGTGATTACGCATGATTACGAGGGCGTAGCTGTGCGAGCAGCAATTCACACCAAACTGAGAGAGATATGCCTCAGAAACACAGAGCAGCTTGTCTACCATTCTACACACACACTGAATAAACAGCTGCTGGAGGAATTATGTGTGAGGGGGAGGCTGTTAAATTGTTTCTTCACGTAATGTGAATGCTGCGACAGCCATGGAGCATTCACACAGTGTCTCTATCTAGGTTATAGCTAGTCTCAGCTTTTAGCTGAGTCAGTCATTACTAAGTTACATTACTGAGTTTATAGTCATACAGCGGTTAATTTTTTTACTTCTGGTTAGAAATAAGGGATGATTGCAGACCTTTGAGGCAATTTTGGCGTTTTTAGGAAGCAGGGGTCTCAGGTGTAAATGAAGATGGCATCTCCCATGTAGTCCAAGAGCACAGAATCTGCATGATATTTCACAATATCAGCATGAGGTTAAATCATCTCTAATAGCTTACCTCACTAATTGCCAGAGGGGGGCTTTAGGGGAACAATTTACTTAGCTTATTTTTTTACTGGAGGTCCACTTAATAAGCTTCGGCTGTATTTGTCATTAGGCTTAGTAGGCATTTGTCAGTAGAAACAGCTATTGGAAGGTTGCCCTGTCAAGTCCATTTATTGAACTGATACGGTTGATTCTATGAACTTCTCTCAAGATAATTTGTGATTTCTAGCTCCGGTTTTATACTGCTGGCCTCTGAGCAGCATTCAGCCAGGAAGTTGGTAGCTGGGACTTTGAGTCACAAGCCTGTCATCCAAATCCTAGAGCATACTCAGTGTTAGGCGCCGGACACCCTTCTCTCTTAAGCCAGGTAATCCCCAATCTCCACCGCCTCTTCTGTCTTTAGACAAGTCCCCGCTCGCAGGAGACGCGGATTATGCCTCTCCAGACTCGGTTACCCCCAGGACTTAGTTGGCGCAAAGATTACTGGCTTAAGGTGGAGACGGATGAACGGCGGGGTATCCCGAATATGGATGCCGGGATGTAGATAGGATTACAGGTGAAGAATCAATCAGAAAGGTCCAAAAACAAGCCGAGGTCAAGCCGGGTGGTCACAGAGCGAGGTATCCAAGGGGTCAAGCGAAGAGTTGTCAAAAACGAGCCGAGGTCAAACCAGGTGAGCACCAAAACGCGGTATCAGAGGGATCAGGCAAAAGCGAAGTCAGGACAGGCAAAAAGGTCAGGGCAGGCAGCAGACAAGGATGGTCAGAGACGAAGCCGAGTAGTAACTATCAATGCAGACTGGAAAGCACACCCTATTAACCAGAGGCTATAACGGGCACTAGTGGACGGGACCACAACATATTTAAAGGGGAACTGGCCAATGGGAAGGGGAAACTGGTGATTGGTGCAACTGTGATTTGGGGGAAATGTAGTGTTTGGTGCAACTAGGATGTAGTTCCCTATTGGAGCAGCCCCAGGGACTGGACCGCCCTGGCCAGTCAGGCTGTCCAGTCCCTGGGTTCATTCCCACCCAGGCTAAGGACCTGACTGGTCCATTTGAATCTGCTCCCGGCGAATGCGCAGGGAGCAGCGCCGCCGAGGGGCATATTGAAACCGTGCTCGCGTGCGTGCGCGAGCACGTGACAGAGGGCCGGGCGCGCTCCCCGAGAGGGAAGGGGAAGGCACGCCGGCCAGAGAGGCGACGGAGCCAGCAGGGGAAGCGGAGGGGGGCCCCGCGATGCCAGCCACCCCCGCCAAGGCAGAAGGAGCGGCGGCAGGCGGGACTGCAGCAGACGCGGCGGCAGCTGCCCGGCGCGGCCGCCCGAAGACCGGAGCCGCGCGCCGCCGCGGGACCGGGCGCGAGGAGGAGGTAAGGGCCTGACACTCAGGGTCTAGTCTCAGCTGGTATGCAGGAGGAGCCTCTCCCTTCTGCCAGTATTGGAGGAGGGTTGCTGTCATTATTGCTTTGTTATTAATGCCCGAATCAAGCTTGGCACGGGGGGGATGTCCTCTTTAATGACCAATTAAACTACCAAGCTCTGTGGATATTTTACAAGTGGACCAACAGTCAAAAATGACTTAAACCAGGCAAATACAACAAACAGTGCTAATATGCATCCCTCCCCGGGCAATTTAGATTGCAGCACATAAAAAATCATCAATTTCCTAACTCTTGCTGTAGTACATTTTAGAAACAAAATGGCAGCCCCTGAATTTGAAGGCCACTTGCAAACAGGAAGTGCTGCTGAGTTTGCTGTTACTGTTCATTGTCAGTTATGTCAGTTGAATCCAGGCAGCAGAATGGCTGAGATGCTGAGAGAGGAAGCTCCAAAATGGCCGCTACCTTACTTGCATGATTTATCTCAATTTAAAGTTAACCTGTCACCAGGAAAACTAGAAATGGCATTTGGGGGCTTCATTGCATAACTCAGCAGGTAGGCCCATGTGGGAATCCATAGACTGGTCTGAAGGGAGGAGGGCCCTAGTTTAAATAAGAAAAAGGAGAAATATTAACTATTGATTGGGAGGTTTTTATATGCTGGTCTCCGGAATCTAGCCAGATGAGTCAAAAATCTCAAACATCAAAATTTTCAGGTTGAAATTGATCAGCTGGCCTGCATCTCAGGCATATCATGGCATGTTAAACCTGAAGCTTTAAACCTTGTGCATCAACTAATGCAAGATGCTCTATGGTTGGCCAAATATATTTCTGTTAAGGTTATTTATGTAGCAAATGTAGTGAACATACACTGGAAAACCCCACCTGGAGAACTTTCCTATGATGTCACAGTGAGTAAACGAGTAACTGCTCATCCCCCCCCCCCCGTAGTGGGGAGCGAGGTGGCAGGAGCTCAGTCTGGGAAGGAGGGTCTGTGTACTCTGTCCTGCTGTGGATGCAGGAGGCCTGCCAGATAATGAGGACATTGTCTGGCGCTAGTAGGAGGATGGAGATTTTTAATGTTTTTACTATGGCAGAAGAGTCCAGCGATGACTAGCTTCACTTCAGTGTCAGCCCTTCTGCTTTGTACTTCTGTTCCTCAGATGGTATGTTTGCCATTTTACTTGCCTGTCTGCCTTATACGTCTGTTAGTGTTTTTGTATTCATCTGTTTCACCAAAAAATAATTTTTTCACCTGCCCAGAGCTTGTGTAAACAGTATTCACCACATACCTGTGTGTTTTCTCCCATGCATAGGGGCTGGCAGCCCAGGGTCCAGGCAACTTATAAATTCCTATACCTTCTGCACAGGTGCCAATATCATTACAGGAAGAACACTAGCCCCATGCTGATGGGCACTGGGCACTTCTGCACCACCAGTGCCCAGGATGGGGGTAGGGTATTTGAGCAAGCAGTATCAGCAAGTGACCCCTCTGAAGTGATATAGGGTTCCAGTTCAAATGCCTAGGGCGGGGGACTTCTTAACCCTTGTAGTGCAGGGTTGGCAGTGTTGCAGGAACCTTTCAGCCACAGGACAGGTTTGCAAAACAGCACCCAGACATAGAATTTCTTAATCTTACGCCAGCAATTGCAAGAATAAAATGTTTCATGCGGCCAATAAATAATAAAACAATACTAAAAAATAAATAAAACCTGTGTGATGTTTGTGGTGTTAATGTTTATTTGTATTACATTGAAATTAAAGGCCTATCTGTTAACACTTTTTTTAGAGATAAGCTCGGTGCAAAACGTCTCCATTCACCTAGATGCAGTACGAGAAGATACTATGAGCATCCACTGGGAGCCTCCTCAAGAAACTGGTTTGGTCCTCATTACAGTTAAAGCTGTTTCAGATGATTTTAAAACCATTTCACATTTGGTAAATGAAAGCAAGAGCTTTGCCATCGGATCGTTGTTACCTGGAATGACCTACAAAATCGGACTTTGTGCCGTCATTAATGGAAATAAGAGTAAAATGATTACCCTTCAGCAAACCTTAAGTATGTGCTTTTTACCTTTTTATATATATGTTGTTGATTGATATCACCCAGGCAAAATATCAAGCTATAGTATATGGTTTACACTGCTGAATTTGTAAAGAGATAAAAACAGAAGACATGTGTCAAAAGATGGAGGTACACCTTTCTGCAGTGATTATTAGAGATGAGCGAACTTTTGAAAAGTTCGTTTCGGCCGATTCGCCGAATTTCACAAAGAAATTCGGGTTCGGCCGAATCGAACTTTTACGAAGTTCCCCATCAAAAATGCCGGCATGGTGGGAGCGGGCCGGCCGGTTCCGCTGTCAGCGGAGCCGGCCGGCCCACTCCCACCATGCCGGCAAAAATGCTTTTTTTTTTTTTTGTTTTGTTTTTTAAATGCCGGCATGGTGGGAGCGGGCCGGCCGGCTTTACCGGCTGTCAGCGCGGAACCGGCCGGCCCGCTCCCACCATACCGGCATTTTTTCTTTTTTTTTTTTTCTTCGTTTTTTAAATGCCGGCATGGTGGGAGCGGGCCGGCCGGCTTTACCGGCCCGCCGGCCGGCTCCGCTCCCACCATGCCGGCATTTTTTTTTTTTAATTTCAGGAAAAATTCGATCGGCACGAACCACAAAATATTCGGGTTCGTGCCGAATCGAATATTTCCTGAAATTCGGAGCGAATTCCGGTTCGTCCGAACCGGTTCGCTCATCTCTAGTGATTATTATGGTTTAATAACAGGGGAAGGGCAATTATGCGATTGCCTACTCCAAGATGCCATCTCCCAGGGGATAAATGTTAAAATCTGACATTGTACCCTCTGCTCTGCTGATGGGTATAAAACTTGGACTTGCAACTCATCCTTTTGGGAATAAACAATCCAATCTCCTGTAGGTGGCCAGATTAACTAACAACAGTAAATCTGATAAAATAATGATTACAACAGAAATTAAAATATTTATTTTTGTAATAGCCTGTGAAAAATACATAAAAATAATACAGTAATGCTGGGCAGGAACAAAGGGTAATTCTATGATTTTTGGAATTGCAGTGCCAATTTATTGTATAATGTTTTATATACCCAATACCTATTGTTTTTTTATGGTATCTATACTATTTTTTCAGGGCCTAAACCAGTGACACTTGTGGTCCCTTTTGAACAGAGCACCCATGCTGTGGTTTTGTTTGTCCAGGCGCCAGACATAGGGGTATATGATGGCATATTCTTATCAAGCACAAGTCACAGAGATATGTCTTTTGTGCCAGATAATGATGGCAAATACACAATCGATCAGCTTGTTCCAGGCACACAATATGAATTCTATGTCCATACCAAAAGCAAGAACATGCTAAGTACTCGGTATACCGTTTCTTCTGTTAAAACATGTAAGTATAGCACTGTATCTCATCTCATGTCTCACCCAGGCACATGCTAACTTCCTCCCACATTATCCCCCTTGGAAACAGTGTAAAATAAGCCATTTCAAAGCATCTCTGATTATTTGTAACTACCTTATGTATTAATGTAGTCCGAGTTAAGCCTTTTGTAGTCCATTACCTTTTGTATCTGGTAATTACTGGGAAGGGCCTATCATGGCACAGCTTTGTGAGCCTTGGGAATTATCTGCTGTGGTCAACAAAGCTGCAGGGCCACTTTGGCTTGCCATGCTTACTCGTGCTGAGAGCTCCAAGGAGTGGCTACTTTTTTTCTGTGGTCCTGGAGGGGTAGAATTAAAAGGAGGGCAAATTTTGAAAATTTGCTATAGCTTCTACCCTATGAGGCCAGAAATGGCAAATCAACAAGGAATCAGGTGAGCTCCTTGCTGTCCTATTATATTGTCTTTGCTTGGACTGTCCCTTTATGTCACAAAAACTCATATGTGGAGGGGGAGTATATTAGTCAATTTATTTTCTATTGTCTATCGTATAGACAACATTTATTTTACATTGATCCCCCCCCCAGGTACTTCCGCCGACAAGAGAGCCCCTCGCTTCTGATGCCACTAGCCCTACCTTTTAGAGGAGGGGGGATAACGTCATCCCAGTCCCGCTGTCCTTTCAGATTCTGTCAGTGATACCTCCTTCCTGCCCCCACCTGCCCTGCCCAGTGGACCATCCTACACTCCCACCCAGCCTCCTTAAAAATGTAAAAAAAAGCTTGGGGCCACATGCCAACTTTTTGAATTTAACCCTTGACAGTGTGGATAGTAGTTGTATCTCTTTTCAATTTGGGGGAGTCTCCTGTGCAGGAACATACATATGTAGTACTGCTGTAACTAGGATAAATGAGGCTCTTACACACAATATAATTTTATAGAGAAACTTTAATTTTTTATTCAAACAAAAAGCTACAAAATGTAAAAAATAGCATTTATTCTACATATTTGACCCAAAAATATTGAGAAAGCACTGAAAACAAAACAATACAAACAAGTCATTTAATATGAAAAGGCAAAACATATATTTATTCCTGGAAAATCCCTGGATATTTCCTCAAAAATCAAAGCTAAACATGTATAGTGCAAAATAGGGAAAAATGACCTGTCAACCGAGAGTGACAACATCTCTGGGGACACTGGCACTTAAAAGTTTAATAGAGTAAGAAAGTGATGAAAAAATGATATTTTTTGTTGATGTCTTTTGGGGAGATGCAGCCTCTCTTCATATGGATGTAAATCCAGATCTTCCAATAGAAAATGGCACAAACCATGCATCCGAAGCAGCTTTTGTGGACTTTCCCTCAGACCTCAGCGAACTTCCAGGTATGGAAGCAAATCACCAAAGTGAATGAGAGTGCTATGTACTTAAGTCATGCCTACTAGCTGAGCCTGCTTCTCTTAACGGTGCTTCGGATGAACAAATAGTGGCACAGGGGACAGGTGGCAGGTAAGCAGGAAGGTCTTGTGCCCTCTGGCACTTTCTGGTCTGAGGTCTGAAGGAAAGTCCATACTTCATAGCTCCAGTCATGTCAAATTCACTCCTGAAAGGGCAGCAACATGTCATGTTTTTTGGATCTCCACATAGCTGTCTCTATAGCCTTGTATGACCACTAATAACTCCACCTGTGTGGAGATACGCAAAAATTGGCCTGTTACTGGCCCTTCAGGGGCTAGTAACCCCTGGCAGCTCCCTGCCATTACAAGGCCTCTGCCTCATGCTATTTATTGTAATCAGGGGCCCTGGATTAGAACTATCCCCAGCAGTATTTTGTTCAGCTGCTTGTACAAGTCATTCTGAATTGAGAAAGCTGGATGACTTTTGAAATGTCTTAAACAAATAAAGCAACTATAGATATTATCATGACTTGGATTAATAAGAACATTAACAGATGCCTCCAAGAAGGGCACCAAACAAAACAAATTTACTAATAAACTCTGGAGACTGATAAAAGATCTTCTGGCATTTTCTTGTAGACTTATAATCACATTTTATTTGAAAACAAATTACGTATCAAATACAAGTACCATATTTTTCGCCCTATAAGATGCACCTGACCATAGGACACACCTAGGATTTAAAGGAGGAAAATAGGAAGAAAAATATTTTGAACCAAGTGTTGTGCTAAAACACCGTCCCCCAAGAACCAAATAATAGGCCAGTATAACCCACTTGCAGGCCGAGTGGCATTTTTCCCCTCCCCATTCCCCATGGGCATTTACCCCCTCCATTCCCATAGGCAGTGCAGCATTCCTCTCTCCATTATCATAGGCAGTGGGTCATCCCCCCTCCCATTCCCCATATAGGTAGTGTGTCATCCCCCCTCCCATTCCCTACATAGGCAGTGTGTCATCCCCCCTCCCATTCCCCATATAGGTAGTGTGGCATCCCCCCTCCCATTCACTATATAGGCATTGTGGCATCTCCCCTCCCATTCCCCATAGGCAGTGTGGCATTTACCCCCTCCATTCTCATAGGCAGTGCAGCATCCCCCCTCCATTCCCATAGGCAGTGCAGCATTGTCCTCTCCATTCTCATAGGCAGTGTGCCATTCTCCCACCCCATTCCGCATATAGGCAGTGTGCCATTCTCCCATCCCATTCCGCATATAGGCAGTGTGCCATTCTCCCATCCCATTCCGCATATAGGCAGTGTGGCAGTCGCCCCACTCTTATTCCCCATATAGGCAGTGTGGCAGTCTACCCCCTCCTATTCCCCATATAGGCAGTGTGGCAGTCTACCCCCTCCTATTCCCCATATAGGTAGTGTGGAAGTCGCCCCACTCTTATTCCCCATATAGGCAGTGTGGCAGTCTACCCCCTCCTATTCCCCATATAGGTAGTGTGGAAGTCGCCCCACTCTTATTCCCCATATGGGCAGTGTGGCATGCCCCTTCCCATTCCAATATAGGCAGTGTGGCATCCCCTCTCCCATTCCCCATATAGGCAGTGTGGCATTCCCCCCTCCTATTACCCATATAGGTAGTGCGGCAGTCTCCCCCTTCCTATTCCCCATATAGGCAGTGTGGCATTTTCCCCCTGCCATTCCCCATATAGGTAGCGTGTCATCCCCCCTCCCATACCCCATGGGCAGTGTGGCATTCCCCCTCCCTCCTATTCCCCATATAGGCAGTGTGGCAGTCGCCCCACTCTTATTCCCCATATAAGCAGTGTGGCAGTCTACCCCCTCCTATTCCCCATATAGGTAGTGTGGAAGTCGCCCCACTCTTATTCCCCATATAGGCAGTGTGGCAGTCTACCCCCTCCTATTCCCCATATAGGTAGTGTGGAAGTCGCCCCACTCTTATTCCCCATATGGGCAGTGTGGCATGCCCCTTCCCATTCCAATATAGGCAGTGTGGCATCCCCTCTCCCATTTCCCATATGGGCAGTGTGTCATCCCCCCTCCCATACCCCATAGGCAGTGTGTCATCCCCCCTCCCATACCCCATGGGCAGTGTGGCACCCCCCCCCCCTCCTATTCCCCATATAGGCAGTGTGGAAGTCTCCCCACTCTTATTCCCCATATAGGCAGTGTGTCATCCCCCCTCCCAATCCCCATATAGGCAGTGTGGCATCCCCCTTCCATTCCCCATATGCAAAAGAAAAAAAGTAAACTCACATATCTATCGCCCCCGATGTCCCCCGGCAAACACCCGGCTCTGTTCAGTGGGTAGTTCAAGCGTCAGCTAAGCTCACCCACTGAATGGAGCCAGGTGTGTACACTGTGTGTGCAGGAGCCACTGGAGAAGGAGCAGCAGCAGCAGCAGGAGCAATGGATATGTGAGTTTTTGTTGTTTTTTTTTTTTACATCCGCCCAATAACATGCACTGACATTTTCTCCCTACTTTTGGGGGGAAAATCTGGTATTTTTTTTTTTTAAATAATGATCATTTTTTTCATGTGTAGGTTTGGCAAGCCCACTTAATATTCGAGAGGGTAATGCCACTGAGACCTCCATCCAGGTAATCTGGGACAAAGCTGAGGGAGCCTTTCAGCAATATGAAATTATTTGCAAAAACTGCTCAGAGACATTTATGGTAAGTGGAACACACTCTACAATTCAAGAACAAATACTGTGGCTCTAGGAAAATCATTTCTGATATATTGACTAACAGACAATTATCATGGTAGCACTGCTTCATCACATACGCCCATCACTTTCTTATCTGTGCTATCATTTCATTTCAGGTCCAGAAAGTCAGACAGGAGAAAGCAGTATTTGCACAGCTCCAACCGGGTACAATGTATTCTTTCAGTGTATCTACAGAAAAAGAATTATTTAGAGACAGCATTGCTGTTACAGTAGAAATACAGACGGGTAAGATTTAATGTTGAGTTCAAACTCCAGATTCACAATAGAGCCCACCAGGCTTTAAAGAAGAGTTGACAAAAACATTACATTAGATGCATGACTCTCACTTTTCATACCTATTTAAACCCTTGCCTTTGGATAGTAAATAAAACCAGCTGTCTTGGGCAGTGTAGTTCTACAAGTATTTGCCAAGTGTTCCTAATGACTTACATTATACGTTTTGCTCTCTATCAGTGCTTTCTGAGCACTACATACAAAAGAAGAACCAACATACCACCAACCTACCACCTAGGGCTCCTAACCAAGTAACTAAAAAGCAAGTTCAAAGCAAATACTTATAAGTAGCAAGGAAAGTGACAGCATGTAAAGTGAAGGAAATGCTAATGACAGACACTAATTGGATATAAATGTACTAATAGCGCTATAAATGTACTAAAAATTTGGGTTTCAAGGAGTTAGAAAAGCTCTTTATATTTAATTACATTTTGTATTTAATTTGTATTTTATACAATAACTTTGCTAGCATATTAAGGTTATTAAGGAAATGTATTGTAATTTATCTTGTATGGCTGCCACTTAAGTGACCGCCGGCGACCAATCAGGTTTGCCGGGTGGACTTGCATATCAAACTGTTTACCATAGCAATGTACACCAAATGGGGCATTTCATGTACAGACCAGAGACTTCCTGACTCTGGCTTGCTAATCATTTGATTGGCTGAGGTACAGTAGAGACGACGCTCCACACTCCTGAGGTCACAGATTTAACCACACTGTTGTAATTTAACCAAAACAATAAGGCCGAACACCAAAAATAAAAAGAAATGGATTTTCCCTTTAAAGCGGATCAAAGCCCTCGTGGCTGGGCCATGGAATCTAAAAGATTCGAGGCCCGGCCGCAGGCCTACCACCGGGGCATCCTACGGCAGATGTCTCACTGTGTGAAACCCCCTGGGGACAGTAATCTTACCTGATCCCGGTGAGTCCAGCAACGTATCTTCCCCGGGGGCCACATCCCCGGCTTCTCTGTGGCAGCACCTGCTCCCGCGGACAGCATGTCAGGGATGTGGCCAGCCAGCTGTACCTCGTCACACCGTCACTTTTGAGAGAGCCAATGTGCTCTCTAAAAAAGTGCAGCAGGGCATGCTTTGGCGGTAAAAACAAAGAAAAGTTTTCTTTGAAAACTGGACCACCATGAGACAAGGGGGGGGGGGGCGAAAATTGAGCGGAGGACCCATCCACTTTAAGCTAGTTAGGTTTTACTTTTTCAGACTGGAAACATATGCACCTCACCTGGAAATCTTGCCTACCTCTATTTAACCTGCTTTCTAGAAAAGGTGATTTCTTTGTAAATAATGACCACATTAGCTGATAAAGTAGTATACAGTAGAATTCGAAGGGACACCCTGAGGCTGCCTAAATTAACCAGAACTTAGTGGCTCAGTGTTTCTGTGCACCCATTTTCCCAAGGTTGGGCTTTTATATCTACCTAAAGTATATTTTATGTTTTCATAACAAAATCAATTAAATGTGTATACGTTTCCAGCAGTCATATAATGGTTCAGAAGTCCTTCAGCAAGCTTTAAACTATCTGCTATACAAGTCCAAGATGTCGGGATAGTTGAGTGTGATTAGAGGCAGCTCAAATTCCTACTTTAACTATGCAATAAATATAGCAATTTCTAACATGTAGATTCAAGGGCAGATGGAGAACAGTCATGGGGACATTTGGGTATAAGGTTTTCAGAGTGAAAAAATGCAGTGTGCCTTTTCTAACAAGTTTGCTTTTAGTATTGTATTGTAATGTATACTCACACTTCTTTTTCACAGTTCCAAGTGTTGCTGAAAACATAAACTGCACAACATCTACAGAGTCAATAAATGTAACTTGGCAAGTGTTTGGACAGTGTGGTGGATATATAATTTCGTTAACTTCTGAGAATGCCAACAGAATAGAAAACATCCCACAATGCAACAGGTATTTTCCCCAAGTATTGCTCCACTCTTTGTAATTGTAGGGTCAAACACAGTATATATATAAATCTGCATATATACAGAACCATTTAATATTTTAGACACCCTTTCATTATATATTTTGATTGCTTGTTTGGTTTTATTCTCTGTACGCTCTTGGCATTCTCCTAGTCAGCTTCATGAGGTAGTGACCTCAAATGGGTTTAAGTTAACTGGTATGCTTTGGCAAGACATCATTTGTGTAATTTCAAGCCTTTTTAATGTGTTTGAGACCTTCCTGGTCTCAGCTATTGGTAGAACCGGCACCCATTTTTTTACAGTGTTTAGCTATATTCAACTACTGTACTAACCCACATCATGGCCAGAACCACTCAACTAAGTAAAGAGAAATGACAATCTATCATTATTTTAACACATGAGGCTCAATCAATATGCAAAATTACAGGAACGTCGAAGGGCAGCCATGAAAACCATAAAATGCTATGATGAACCTGGCTCTTTTAAAGACTGTCCCCTAGAAAGCAAGACCAAGAGTAGTTTCTGCTGCAAAAGATAAGTTCTTTAGTGTTACTTGCATTAGAAACCACAAATTAACAACATATCAAATTAGAGCACACATAATTGATTCATGGAAAAACAGTATCAACATCAAATGTTTAGACCCTACTGAGAAAATTAGGCTTTTATAGTCCAACTGCTGCAATGAAGCCACCATTTGGGGAAATTCTCAACCTTAGTCTAATGATATGCAAAATTACAGGAACGTTGAAGGTATCCTAAAGGGCAGCCATGAAAACCATTAAATGCTATGATGAACCTGGCTCTTTTAACGACTGCGCCCTAGATAGCTAGACCACGAGTAATTTCTGCTGGAAAAGATAAGTTCTTTAGCCTTACCTGCCTTAGAAACCACAAATTAACAGCATATCAAATTAGAGCCCACATAATTGATTAATGGAACAACAAAATCAACATCAAATGTTTAGAGCCTACTAAGCAAATTAGGCCTTTATAGTCCAACTGCTGCAATGAAGCAATGATTTAGGCAGAAATAGAAAATTGCTTGGGCCAAGAAACACAAGGTTAAGGACATTAGACTGGGGAAAATCTCAACTTTAGTCCAAAGACATTTGAGAATTTTGGTTTTAACTGTGATTTCTTTGTGAGACATATAAAGAGTGGAACTACATGTGTAGTTCCCACCGTGAAGCAGGGAGAAAGAGGTTTGATGGAGTGGGGGAGGGACATGGCCTCCACAATCATCCAAACATCACCCAGTCAAGATGGTTTGGCATTAGTTGGACTGCATAGTGATGAAAAAGCAGCCAGCAATTTCTCTGCACCTCTGGGGAACCCTTTCAAGATAGAAAACCAGATCATTATTACCTCATGAATCTGCCTGAGAGGAAGAGTTTTCAAAGATGTAATAAAAGCAAAAGGTTTGGGGATTTGATGAGTTTAGTCAATGTATAATACATTTATTTGGACTTCTAGATGGCATGTGTTTAATGGTCTGTTACCAGGAGTGGACTATAATGTCAGCATTGTAATAACCTCTGGATTGAAGAAAAGTCGCCCCACTATTTTGAACCTTGCTACAGGTAAATATACAGACCTGTACGCATAATCATTTAATTAATAATTTTGTCTTTAAGAAAATAACATTTGTTTTGTAGTGCCAGACCCACCTTCAGCTCTGCAAATCGTTGGTTATGAGGAACATGCAATTTATTTATCTTGGAAGCCTCCACGGGGTGAATATGATAAGTTTCAAGTAAGCAGTTATTTTATAAGCTGACCTAGTAGCACTTCCACAAATTTTGCAAAAATGCTGGGCTATGTCCGCTTGTCTTCAGCATGGACAATCGGACATAACCCCAGCACTAAAGAATCAGAAGAGACCTGTGTCTTCTATATGCTAAAAAAGGAGAATATAGTACTCAACATAAATTCTCTTTCATGTAGTTGTATAGAGGACACAGGGCTCTTCTGATTTAGCGCTGGGGGTCACCTCCAATTTTAGA
Organism: Gastrophryne carolinensis; assembly: GCA_027917425.1. Taxonomy (NCBI): domain Eukaryota; kingdom Metazoa; phylum Chordata; class Amphibia; order Anura; family Microhylidae; genus Gastrophryne; species Gastrophryne carolinensis. The sequence goes on along the minus strand of CM051238.1, from coordinate 149,453,237 downwards.
TCTCAAGACAAGTGGACATAACCCAAAATATATCATTTGTTATGCACAATGTTGCCAACAGGATTGGCTCTATAAAAGTTATAAACAGGTATGACACTTCAGTTTCCACTTTACCCATTATTATTTTATTTCAGTAATTGGTAAAAACATTTACATTTCTATAAAGCAGACCTGCTCTTTATTTGTACTGAGGGTGAGCTGTGAGCTACCTCATTAAATATAATCTGCGCCTGAATACTCCTCCCTACTTTCTGAACATGGCTAAAGAATACACTCCCTCCACCCTCCTGTGTTTTCCTCTCCACCCCCCTACCCTTCTCTTTTCTTTTGATTTCTTCTTCTCTTCTCCTCTCTGCTTTCTTTCTCCCTATTTTCTATGATTTTATAATATTGTGATCTTTTATTACTAAGCTCCCAAAAAGGTCCAGCAGCCTGGCCGTGGCACCCACAAATTAAGTAATTATACTATTTCCTGAGTGTGACGTGGTTCCATTAACCATGGAACTTGTGGGTGTTGCTTGCGTCTTATTCCAGCTCTTTCATTGTATATTTCCTTATTTATTTATTACTATCTGTGTTCCAGCACCTTAGTTATTTCCACCTGTCTATTAAGTATTAGTTTGGATATTGAATTGTAGCACCACGTAGTGTCATGTGAATGCTATGTGAAAACCATATATATGAAAGTCAATCTGGTCAGCGTCTCAAATAGCGCCAGGTAGCGTCACATGTATCACTAGCGGCGGCTCAGTGTAAAGCGACTGCGCTGTATGTTCAGCAGCACCGCCACATAGCACCTGTCACTCAGTTGCATTCTCCCATATAATTCAATAGTCTTTAATTTGTGTATAAATACAGTTTGGATCCACTTTTTCCCACTTTTTTTATCACATGATGATTGTTTTTGCTTTCCTGGCCACGAGCCAAAGACTTATATTGTCATATATTTACCATATTTGTAGCCCTATAAGACGCACTTATTTTTCCCTAAAAGTGGGGGAAAAATATTAGTGCATCTTATTGGGCGAATGTAAAAAAAGAGTCACAGGCCACGCCAAACTCAAAAGCCAGAACTGGGTTGCTCTGAGCTTGGGGCGGCTTGGCGCCGCTTCCTTAGCCTCCGCTCTTCACCTCTGTAGCCACCGCTCATTCTGATCTTGCAGCAGCGGCGGCCGGTGACTCATTGGACGCTGGCAGGAGACACAGGCCACGCCTGCCCAGAGTCCGGAACTAGATTGTTCTGATCTTGCAGGAGCGTTGGCTACAGAGGCGGGGAGCAGCGGATAAGGAAGAGCTGCAAGTTTTGAGCGATCCGGTTCCGGCCTCTGGGTGGTTCCCCCCCGGCCGCAGTCGGCCCACTCTGAACTTGCGTTGGCAGCAGGAGGAATGCCGGGGAATGTATGGTAAGTTTTTTTGGGCTTATTTTTTTTTTTTCGGGGGCATGCTGCACACTGCCTGTATTGGGGATGCCCGCACACTGCCTGTATTGGGGATGCCAGCACACTGCCTGTATTGGGGATGCCCGCACACTGCCTGCATTGGGGATGGCAGCACACTGCCTGTATTGGCGATGCCCACACACTGCCTGTATTGGGGATGCCCGCACACTGCCTGTATTGAGGATGCCAGCACACTGCCTGTATTGGGGATGCCTTCACACTGCCTGTATTGGGGATGGCAGCACACTGCCTGTATTGAGATGCCAGCACACTACCTGTATTGAGGATGCCCGCACACTGCCTGTATTGAGGATGCCCGCACACTGCCTGTATTGAGGATGCCAGCACACTGCCTGTATTGGGGATGCCCGCACACTGCCCGTATTGGGGATGGCAGCACACTGCCTGTATTGAGGATGCCCGCACACTGCCTGTATTGGGGATGCCCGCACACTGCCCGTATTGGGGATGTCTGTATTGGGGATGCCCGCACACTGCCTGTATTGGGGATGCCTGCACACTGCCTGTAATGAGGATGCCCGCACACTGCCTGTATTGGGGATGCCCGCACACTGCCCGTATTGGGGATGGCAGCACACTGCCTGTATTGAGGATGCCCGCACATTGCCTGTATTGGGGATGCCCGCACACTGCCTGTATTGGGGATCCCAGCACACTGCCTGTATTGAGATGCCCGCACACTGCCCGTATTGGGGATGCCTGCACACTGCCTGTATTTGGGATACCGCTCACTGCTTGTAATGTGGGAAACCACTCACTTCCTGTAATGTGGGATACCGCTCACTTCCTGTAATGTGGGATACCACTCTGTGCCTGTAATGTGGGATACCGCTCACTTCCTGTAATGTGGGATACCGCTCACTTCCTGTAATGTGGGATACCACTCTGTGCCTGTAATGTGGGATACCGCTCACTGACTGTAATGTGGGATACTACTCACTTCCTGTAATGTGGGATACCGCTCACTTCCTGTAATGTGGGATACCGCTCACTGACTGTAATGTGGGATACCACTCTGTGCCTGTAATGTGGGATACCGCTCACTTCCTGTAATGTGGGATACCACTCTGTGCCTGTAATGTGGGATACCGCTCACTTCCTGTAATGTGGGATACCACTCTGTGCCTGTAATGTGGGATACCACTCTGTGCCTGTAATGTGGGATACCGCTCACTGACTGTAATGTGGGATACCACTCACTGACTGTAATGTGGGATACCGCTCATTGCCTTCAATGTGTAATACTAGTCACTGCCAGTAATGTGGGGTCTGTAATTGTGTGATTGGGGGGATTCTGCACACCGTCTATAATGGGAGGATTGGGAGGAGGTATTTTAGCACACCATTTCGTTTAGACTATTTTTTCTCTAATTTTTCTCCTCCAAATCCAAGGTGCGTCTTATATGGTGAAAAATACCGTAATTTTTTACATTTTTGTCAGAATTGTATGTGTTGGTCTGCCAATGTAATTCCATGTGGTTTCACTCTGGTGCTGGTGGATATATGTTCAGAAACAGACATTTTTTATATTACATCCGGCGCTTGTCATTAGAGCACCCAGTAGCTTTGTGATTTTTTTCTTAAATATGGGCTTGTGCACCAAGCGGTCGGACGCACTTAACTGGCGCTACCTATCATTCGCTGCAGCGTTGTCCTGTTTTTATGTGTAGCATCACCTTTGGCGGCTTTCCCTTTGGGCACTACATATGAATTGATTCAGGGAGAGTGCTTCTACAGCACCCTCCAGACATCACATTTATCAATGCTGGACAAGATACTACAGCAGCACTTGTCCAGCGCCAAAGCTATGTTATAGCACCAGACACTTGTTTACAGCGTACTTTTGGGGATGCTCTAAGAGCCGCCACATAGACGTGCAAATGGCAATACGTAGCGCTAGTCTTAAATCAGCCTTTTAGTGGTGTTATTCTAATAAATTTTCCATGTATTGAGTGCTATGTGCAGTACGGTTCATTTTTGGGCAGCTTTTCTTCCCATAGTTGTTTGTTGAGTAAAAACTGCCCAGCACTATATTTGGTTACTTAGGTGTGCCCTCTAGTCTCTTGTACTATTAGAACATGCATTTGATTTGAGCTAAAATCTTTCACTTACAGGTATTAAAAAGATTATCTAATCTCTCGCCAATCTTTGTGACCTATTCCTCAAATTTACATTGCTAATGTTACAGAGGTTTATCATGAGTGCAATAACTGGTGTTTCATGGTTGGGGTGAGTCGCAGCAGTTGCACAGGATGCCCTCAATGGGAAAGTACTTTTCCTGTTAGAGAAACTTGCAGAGTGCACCCCATGAATCTTAAACTATGAATAAACAAAGCCTATTTTATTATTTTTATTATTTAATTATTTTATTCTTAATCAATTGGAATTTTTATTTTGTGTGCTTTTCTATTACTGCCGTTTACTATTTATTTTACTAATGTGCATCTAAACACATGGTGCTATTTATCAATTTTTAATGGCTGTGACATCTGAATGTCAGTTGCTTAGCAAACACTAGTGACTCAGCCAAGATCATTTTACTAATCATCTAAAATTAATCCATCAAACCTATCCTGTTCACAATCCTTTTGTGACAAAGCTGTGAATCAAAAGCAACAGCTTAAAAAGGCAACTTCTGTTTTTAAAAAGATATTCCCATTTAAGGTGGACACCTTTAGGATTATTCCTCTGTCACCCTTATATATATATATGTCATAGCTGTTTGTGGTGATAGTTGTGGTTTCTACATTTTTTTCTACATTTTTTCTAAACTTTTTTCCATAAAGTCAACTTGTACAAGAAAATAGCAATCCCTCCACCGAAGTCCAGTCAAACACAGAAACAACTCAAATAAAAAAAATCATCTTGTGGCATATTTAAACCACTAGAGACAGGAAGAACATGAATGTACATATGTAGTATTTCCAGTAAAATTATTGGAAATATAAAGCATGCTAAGCACATAAGATATGATTTTGCTTGTAAAACCAACCAGTTTACCAGCCAAATGATTCATGTTTTCTTAATGATTATACCTTGATATGTTGCATTTGGAATTACTTAAGCCATTAATTCACTGTGTTGAGTTTCAAAGCTCTGTGTTGCTTCCCACCCACTCTACTGATGATCTATTCATTTTATGTAAATCATTTGTATCAAAGAATTTCCAGCCTTTAGTCATTTTGGAGTGAATAACGACTGGTCATCTAATTCTTTGGATACCTGACGCAGTCTAGCAGTATGTGCCGAACATAAATTGTAGCCATAAATCATGAGAGTGTCTTCTTTATGCTCTTGTGTACATTTAAATTACTACAAATATTCCTAGAAAAGTGAAGAAATAAGTAGATACCTTTTGTAGGCTATCTGAATATATTTTTGAGTAAGCTTTCGAGGATTCTTAGTCCTCTTTACATTTACAAATGTCTATGCAGTTAAAATGCTTAGGGTAGGTGTCTGTAGGGGTTACTGAAATTACATAATAACCTTACTTACCTTCTTTGTTTTTTCACTTCTTCACATGGCATATGGCAGATCAGAGGTCTATATGTCTTATATTATATGTTCTCTGTAGCTAGCTTTGGATCCTCCAAAGAGGCATATGCAGGGGTAAATTTAGGGTTCCTGCCACCCTATATACCAAACACACTAATGATTACTGCCAAATAATGAGAATCAATGCACTAGAAGACACCATGGATCAAGTCTAGAGACTGATGCAAACACTGAAAAGTTAAAATATAAGACTGCAATACTATACTAAAAAGCCAAAGTGCTCTTGGCGTTAAAGTCCAAATTTTGACACTTTAATTCATTGTAAATGCTCAGCAGGGTATGATTTTACCCAGGGGGCTATTGCCCATGTATCATGTTGCTGTAGGCCTGAGACCCTCAAGTTCCTAATGGGAAATACAATAGCCCACTGCATATGTGCATGTAGGGTGATACAAAATTGTGCCCTTGTTGTCCATTGGGCTCATGTAGAACAATGGCTTAAATTATGCACAGTCTGCAAATATCTGTAATTGGGCCTCTAATACTATTTTCCATTTATTTATATTCCATTTTTTTTACTTAGCATGCTTTATTGCTGTACATTTGTCTAGCTGACTTTGGTCAACAATATGTCACAATTTCAGATGCTTTTCGCCACATTGTTCCTCCAAAACCCTGGGGATACCTATATGCCCTACTTCTCTAACATTATGGGGATGATTGTCCCACTGAATGCATGGTATTGTGTCCGTTTACAACTGCTTTGACTACTTGGCTGAATGGCAGTGGAGGAATACATAGACTGGCTGAGCATTGGCTCAATCAACCTCTTTTATGGGCCGAAGAACACGTGACCAGGGGCAGGGTTACACCTTCTTATACCTATGAGTATTATAGAATGCTGTGCATATGTGTTCCTCAAAAGCCCAAAAATAAGCCAAACCCCGGCCACGCCCATCACTCACAAACTAGTTTAAACACTTTAATCCACCCAAAAAATGGTCAGTTTATCTTTAACAAACAGTTTGGCCAGGGTAAAGATGATGGGGTCCGAAAGTATAGTCAAACCATAAATGTGAAAAGACTCCTGCCATCCTCTAGTGGTCCTAACACCACCACTTATAGGAGTGGCTCCATGGACCAGGAAATGTGTGGGCTCCACATTTGCCATTCCTACCTCACTCCATCTCACTCTAGTTTCCTTTCCATTTGTTACTGCAATATAGGGCTTTATTATTTATTGAAGTTGAGTAGTTTGTTTGGTTTACACAACATTTTATACAGTGCTTTTCACTTTTATGCATTATTTATTTTGTGACTTATTTGACATTTATTTGTCACTGTTAGCATTTGTTGGCAGGGTCACTTTCCATAATATGTTTTTAACATGTCTGGTGAGGTTATGTTTTTTAACTGAAGTAGATATGTGATCATTTAAATGCTAATTTGCGCTAGCCAGAACACTAAGGGCTTACTGGTGCCCTAGAATTTGGTGGTGTCAGTAGGAATCTGCCACAGTCGGCACATAGTAATTATTACTGGTGGTACAGTGCTCTTTTTTTCTACAAAACTATAAAATAATATTTTGGTTGGGATTATGTTTTCATTTATCATCCATAGCTAGATGACTGTCAGAGTGACCATTTCTACTGATTTAGAGTCTTTTCGGAATCTGGCAGATTTGAGGGTGGGTTGGCTTTTCATTACATATCTAGTTGCCTACTTAGTCGAGAAACATTATGCCTATTCTTTAAATTCATATATTTTATAACTGCTATTTAAACTATCCCGGGTCTTGTTCTTTTCCTCCTAGGTGTGAAACCCCCCAGATCATCCAGTAAAAACTCTTTCCCCAGTTCTATGGCACATGCGTCCAATCATTTGCCATGCATATTGCTGCTTGCAAATGGGAGTAAAAGCAGCCGAATCCCCAGACGCGGGTGTGCTCCCGAGCCTCTCTAAATGGCTGGGTATGGGAGCACTCCACAGCCAGGCTAGCCAATGCTAGGGATGAGGCCACTCTCACTCCCCAATGTTTACTTCCCTGAGGGAGTCACCGTAAAAACAGCCATTGTAAGTTGTATGTACTATCAACATTTTTTCGATTGTTGTTGGTATACTAATGTAACTTGGCCAAGTTGTAATACCATATAGAACAGTAGAGACGGTGATTTGTTTGTAGGCAAGTATATCAGAAGATAAGCTATCGAGAAAACAGTACCTTGTTCTTTTTGTCTAACATCATATCTGACAAAGTTTGGTAGTTATTCTGAAATGCTTACTTTCAACTATACTGTGAAATCCTACAAAATATGATTCCTTTTTTTCACTTGTAAATGAAACAAAAATAATTTTACTTTTACTAAACATAAACGTATGTGTGTTTTTAATTTGGGAAGAGCGGGTGGGTGCAATACCCTCAGTGTCATCCACATGACATTATCTTTAGTGGGGTACGGTGCAAACTGGGTGAGTGCTTTATAATATTCCCCATGGTCTACTTTAGAGCACTCTTTCCCAACTTAGCAATGTTCAAGGAGGGTCTGATGGGTCTGGTATATTATTATAACAGTGAAACATTATTCCTTCTTGTTTCAAAAATTGCTACAATGTGACCTACTTATTCTGGTAACATTAGTAATCGATCTCCTCCTTGGGGGTACTTGGTTTTAAATGCTTGTTACTAGGGGTACTCATACTCGTAAAAAGGGTGGAGAACCACTGATCTAGGCCAGGGATTCCCAACCAGTGGTACTAGTACCACATCAACCCTCATCCCCCCATTGCCTGCCTCCCCAAAGCCCGGGGGGCAGAAGAGCCCAGGGCCATTTAGTCTGTGGGGGCTTGTAGCTTTGCAGGGCAAGGGACCACCGAAGCTGGCATAAAATTGAAAGGTGGGCACTTTGTCTGCAGAACTGAAATTTTCAAGTACAATTACCGTTACATGTGCATGCTTTACTTTGGGGTGTTTGGCAGCTCTTTCCTTCTTTCCTTGTGAGTATCTATGTGTGTTGGGTATTATTCTGTTCGGAGGACCTTGCTTTTTCAGATTTAATTAGTTTTTTCTTGCTTGCATATTGTTTTTTAAGGAAATGTGTCTTTGATGCTGCTTTATTATTCTTTTTTAGGGAAACCCTTTGCAACCAAAAAATTAATTGAGGGATTACTTCCAGTTAACTGTGCCCATGTCAACAAGCCTGGTATACCTAGAAATCTTGTGGTGTGTACTTCCAGAGAATATATAGTTGAAAAACTGCAAGATGTGCCTAGCAGTTGTATTCTATCTGAAAACTTCCTAAAGAGTTGTTTCAGTTTGGGGGAGTCTCCTGGGCAGTAAAGAGTGACTACCAATACATATGTGGCATTGTTGTAACCAAAATAAATAGGGCTTTTACGCGCAATATGATTTTATTAAAAACGTAGGCCCTTATTTAAGAAGGGATAGCGTCAGGTAGTGGCTGGTTAATGAGAGGTAGCGACACGTAGCGACTGGTGAACACCGGACACAGCACGCAATTGCACATTTATCAAGCAGAATTTGTTGAGCGACTGGGATAACGCCATGTAGCGTCGAATTCATCATTTTCACAGCATCAGCGAACAGTGCCAGCGCTCAGCCTTGCACAGCGCTAGGTATGACCTCTACCTGACGCTCTGCCAGACACATTAAGATTCATACTGCCAGAAGGGGGCGCTAATCCATGTTGCTGCCCTGCAAAAACCTATATACATATGATTCTAAAAAGCTATATGTGCAAATAATCAAACTTACTCTATCATCAAAGTTAGTGAACCCAATCAATATAGTGCTTAATACAAAGTACATCAATCAATAAAAGAAACTAGGTGCAATGAGGACAAGGCTGTCCTGATATGGCAGCCTAACACAAATCAAACATAGTGCAAAAAAACGAAGTATTTACTTATCCATCACACGGCAGCATGCGTCCCCCCAAAACTACAATCTCCGCAAGCCCACGCGTTCCGAGATGGGGGTCTCTTTCTCAAGGCAGAGTGCGCACGCAGAGACCCCCATCTCGGAACGCGTGGGCTTGCGGAGATTGTAGTTTTGGGGGGACGCATGCTGCCGTGTGATGGATAAGTAAATACTTCGTTTTTTTGCACTATGTTTGATTTGTGGTAGGCTGCCATATCAGGACAGCCTTGTCCTCATTGCACCTAGTTTCTTTTATTGATTGATGTACTTTGTATTAAGCACTATATTGATTGGGTTCACTAACTTTGATGATAGAGTAAGTTTGATTATTTGCACATATAGCTTTTTAGAATCATATGTATATAGGTTTTTGCAGGGCAGCAACATGGATTAGCGCCCCCTTCTGGCAGTATGAATCTTAATGTGTCTTATATGTTTTTTAACAGTCTGTATTTGATGTAAATAGGAAAAAAGTAAAAACTTTTTAAGATGATTAGACATTAATAAAACTTTATATCAACTTTATCAATGTCTGGTGTTGTGCAACTTTAAGACTCAGTTTAAAATACCTTCATTTGGGGGAACTTTTATAGTGGGGCATCCCCTCATGGTGTAGTAATTAATATACTTTATATATATTATTGTGAGCTATGAAAAACGTTCAGATTAAGTCAGATGAATATAATCAGCAGTGTGTTTCAGAGTCCAGCAACAAATTAGACTGGACAGATTTTTGAAATAGGTACAGGGCACCAATAACACTGATGGATGAGCACCAACAATCTATTTAATGGTTTTGGCTTTTTCACCCTACGGCTTTTTATCTCTCACAATAAAATAGAAAAGCAACACAGCTCAAAGGAGAGGAATGCACTGTTGCCCGACCCTTCTAAAATGTATCATTAAAGCTTTTCTGGGTCATCACTTCTATTAGTCACTGCTAGGACCCCACCTGCAGCTTGTAGCACTGTCTTTCCAAAGAAAATAGATGAGCATTCCTTCTGGATGTCTGGCTATTATGCTGGGAAGGCTGACCACTGAATATAGTGTTAGGTATCTCATACCGACCTGAACATATGAACTGATCACCTTAACAGAAGCCTGCCAGGGGTCATGTCTGTATTCAGGAGCAGCTCCAGGTTTATGCGGACCCCTGGGCAATAGTGTCTCAGTGGGTCCCTTGCAGTGTGGTATGACACTCCATACATGGTAGTAAAGTTGCATGCAATAATTAATAATAGAAGGAATGAAAGTATAGAAGAAATAAGAAAGAGAGGGATTGACAGAAATAAAGAGAAATAAAGAATGAAGGGATAAAAAGGAATGACAAAAGAAAGGATAAAATAAATGACAAAAAGAGAAAGAAAGAAAATGAGAAAGGATAGATTACAGACAGAAACAGGGAGGCCGATTCATTGATAGCGGCAGGTAGTGACAGTTGAGCGACTGTAGTAGTATTTTCACAGCGCCCGCTAGTAGTCGCTGTGCTTGGCCATTGTTCGGTTGTTGATAGCGACTCAGTCGGTGTGCAGTAATGTTGAATACGGGGCGACGAGTCGCTATTTGACAGGTTCTGCGATGTATGGGTGCGCATGATAGCGACTGGTCAGAGCGACCGGCTCCCACCATATTCATCAAAAAATCACGCTCTAAAAATTCTCGCGCTGTGAAATGCATGTTTAAACCCCAGAGCGCTGGCGGCGATGGGTTAAAAGTAGTTTTTTTAACCCCCAAACCACCATATTTTTGAAAACCAAAAAAAAAAATTTTGAAAGAATTTAGTAATATGAATACAATATCAGACCTGTAATATCAATTCTGCACAATTTTTTTTTTTTTTTTTACCTTAAAAAATTATCTAACATGGCAGAAGTGGTCAAAGAATTTTTCACATTTAAAAAAAAAAAAAAAAAAAAACATTAATAACAATTAATTATGAATATTTAAAGATTGTTCCATTGAAATGCATTGGAGAGCGCCAGGTAGCGAGAGGTCATACCTGTCGCTGTTCAAGGTCGGACACTGTCGCTGTGGGCTGAGGCTGGAATAATGATGAATGAGTGGCTATATGGCGCTATCTCAGTCGCTAAGCAGGATTGGCTTGATAAATGTGTGATTGTGGTGGGGAGCCGGCGTTCTCGTGGCGGGGCCCGTCATTACCGGCCGCTCACCAGTCGCTACCTGTCGCTATCCCTTCATAAACAAGGGCCTAAGAAAGAAAGAATGTCACAAAGAAAGACCAAACATATAGAATGAATGACAGAAAGAATGAGAATAAATATATACAAACAAATAAATGACTGAAACAAATAAATAATAAAAAGAATGACAGAAAAGAGAAAGCAGGAATTTATAGAGATGGAATGGCAGAATAATAAGAGAAGGAAAGAAAGTGGATAAAAAAGAAAGAAAATGAATGGCAGATCAAAGATATAAAAGAAAGAAACATAGAATAGAAGGACTGACAGAAAGAAAGGAAAAGAAAAAGAAAGGCTCTCCTAATGACAGTCTCTAGTTCTGGTTACTGCACGGCCCTGTGTTCTGCATAGGGCCTGCCCAGGGTGGAGGGAATGAGGTGGGGCCCTCCCAACGTGCAGGGCCCTGGCACCTGCCCAGGTACGCCCAGTGTTAATGCCTGCTCTGTCTGCATTGCAGGGCTGGATCTTCAGAAAACCAATGCAAAGCTGTGCTGACATTTGACCACATAATTATCAGTCACTTCAACGGTGCAAAGCCTTTATTGTGTAATAATCAATTTATTAATGCAAAATATACATATATCTAAGCATTAGGCAGGAATAAATCATCACAACCCCCGGAATCTGGAGATCCATGGGCCAAGGCAGCACATCTCCCGACACCTACACATGCATATTTCCCTGAAAGCTCTATTACGTATGAAGCCACTAGCCCAATGTGGCCCCTTATATCCTGCCTACAAACCAGATCTGTTGAACAATATTAAACAAAAAAACTATTTATATGAAAAAGGGTAAAAAAAAACAACACAAGAAAACTACAAAAAATAAGGAAGCAAGGAGCTCACCTGAAGCATGGCCCAAGTGCCTTTCTCCAATTTCCTGCATTTTACCATGACCATGCTCCAAATGGACGGCCGCCCCTTAGTTCTCTCAGGATGAGAGACACAGCCACAGTGACTCAGACACGTGGCAAACCAGAGAAAGGTGAGTGTGTGCTGGGGTTACCGGGGTCTTACACAGTGGGGCATCCTGATTGGGAACCTCAGAGGCAGTAAAAGTGCTAAGTCTTTTACACTCCAGGACTGGTGTTTTTAAATGGTTGGTCCTCTTTAAGTAAATAAGGCTTATATTTGAGGCCGGGAGGTGGGACCAGGCAAATATTAAATGGGGGCCTCTTATGCCTTATACAACCTTTTTTCAATTTTGTCTTAAAGGGTCAGTCCAGTCTAAATACCTCTTGTGGTTAATTGGAGAAGCCATGAAGGGATTACTGAGGCATGCCACTGCATTGACTTTTATTGAGAGGAGAAGGGGGAGATTGGTACTGTCTCATATATCTCAATAGAGAGACAATACGGCGGCATATCGCAGTAATCCCATCATGGCTGTTCCTATGAACCACATGAGTTATTTAGACTGGATTGTTCATTTAAATGAATAAGATACAACTAGCCAACTAAAGAATGAAACAGTGCTTCCTTTTTTGTACATGATGCCATGGCAGCACAAATCTAAGGTGGAGTAACCACAATAGTCGCCCCCGACCTTGTAGACCCCAATGCAGTCTTTAACCCTGCATCTCCTGGCATTAACCCATAGCAAATGATCACATTTTAGTTATATTTATAAGTATTGTTACTGTTCCCAAACTGGGTCAGATGAAAAAATACATTTGGTCAATTCTGCTAATTTTGTTGGTTTGACCAAAACAAAATTTTGACAAAATGTTTCTCTTGGACAGTTAATCTAAATATGATTCAGATGTGTTTGCCATTAGCCAACTAAAGTATTTATAGAATAAATAACTCCAACAGAACTTTGGTATGAAACCCATGGTGAAAGACTACGAGGCCGATTCATTAACAGCGGCAGGTAGCGACAGTTGATCGACTGTAGCGGCATTTTCAGAGCGCCCGCTAGTAGTCGCTGTGCTTGGCCGTTGTTCGGTAGTTGATAGCTACTCAGTCGGTTTACCGTAATGTGGAATATTGGGTGAGGAGTCGCTATTTGACAGGTTCCGCGCTGTATGGGAGCGCATGATAGCGAATGGCCATAGCGACCGGCTCCCACCATATTCATTAAAAAAATCACGCTCAAAAAATTCTTGCGCTGTAAAATGCATGTTTAAACCCCAGAGAGCTGGCGGCGATGGGTTAAAAGTAGTTTTTTAACCCCCAAGCAACCATATTTTTGGAAACCAAAAAAAACAAGTTTTTAAAATAATTTAGTAATATGAATACATTAATATCAGACCTGTAATATCAATTCTGTACATTTTTTTTTTTTTCCTTAAAACAATTATCTAAAATGGCAGAAGTGGTCACAGAATTTTTCACATTTAAAAAAAAAAACATTAATAACAATTAATTATGAATATTTAAAGATTGTTCCATTGAAATGCATTGGAGAGCGCCAGGTAGCGAGAGGTCATACCTGTCGCTGTTCAAGGTCGGACACTGGCGCTGTGGGCTGAGGCTGGAATAATGATGAATGAGTCGCTATCTGGCGCTATCTCAGTCGCTAAGCAGGATTGGCTTGATAAATGTGTGATTGTGGTGGGGAGCCGGCGTTCTCGTGGCGGTGCCCGTCATTACCGGCCGCTCACCAGTCGCTACCTGTCGCTATTCCTTCATAAATAAGGGCCTCTTTTGAGCCACCAATTGCAAGCAGGTAGAACGTGTCTTGTGCCCTAACTACATATATTTTTCACTAATAGTGGCCTTTTTAAATTAGTGCAATGTTGCAAACAAGTTAATGGGAATAATATGTGTAATGTCCCTATTTTATACCTTGACAGATAAGCTACAGACAAGCCACAAGAACAACAGTTAACAGGTTATCAACAGCAAAACAAGAAGCAACAATAACAAACCTTGTACCAGGAGAAAAGTACATCCTTGAAATGGTAACAATAAAAGGCCAGCATCTCAGTGTACCAGAGCAGATAATAGCAACAACTAGTAAGTATGTGATGCTGTAAAACATTTCATTTCACCACCAGAAGATCTTAGGTAAAGGGTCTGTCCAGGGAAAAATGTTAAAATGATAAAAAAGCTCTCTAAAGATTCATGTAACTGGAGTAGGTTGGAACAGCTGTGGAGACATAGGGTGAGTATAACTTTTTCTTTTGGTATCCCAGATCAGGATGCCCAGGTCAGTTATGTTTGTTTTAATAATGTGTATTACCATACAGTGATAGGTTGCCTTGCATTATGATCATTTTTTATGAGACCTACTTTCTCAAGTGGTAAAACTGCCAATTCATTTTAGCAAAAAAGCCTCCTTGCCTCCATGCAAGGACTGTCCAATGTGACTCAATGATTTGGAGATATAATTATATGTCTTCTGATTTTTTTTTTTCTAGTAGAGCCCCCCCTGTGCACTGCTAGATGAAAGACTGGATATACAGTGTAAACGCTGTTTAAAGAGATCCCACATAATACAGAATTCGAGTCATCATGCTGATTGTTTTAGGCCAATCCCTATTTGTCAGCAGCTGGTAGGCAAATAGTTATCCTCAGTGGCACTTGGGCTTCCTCTTTAAGTACTGGTATTATATTAGTAGGCACACACGGGTAAATAAATGGGCAGGAGAACACATTCACCAGTCCCTCCACAAGCTTTAATCATGTGATCAGACCTGCTGTTGTACTATGAGGCCGATTCATTAATAGCGCCAGATAGCGACAGATGAGCGACTGTAGCGTGATTTTTACAGCGCCAGCCAGTATTCGCTGTGCTTGGCCGGCGTTTGCTTGATGACAGCGACTCAGTCGGTGTGCGGTAATGTTGAATACGGGCTTAGGGGTCGCTGTTTCACAGGTTCAGCGTTGTATGTGAGCGCCTGACAACGAATGGCCAGAGCGAACGGCTTGCTTCATATTCATTAAAAATTCACGCTCCAAATTTGCTGGCGCTGTCCATTCCTTGTTTAAACCCCAGTGCGCTGGCGGCGATGGGTGTTAACTAGTTTTTAACCCCTAAACAACCATATTTTTTGATTGTAACATTATACATGTTTTTAGATTCATTTTGTAATGTGAATACATTAATATCAGACCTGTAAGATCAATTCTGCACAAATTCTTTTTTTTAATTTTTTTTACTTAAAAATAAATCCTAACATTGCAGAAGTGGTCTCCAAATTTTTGACATTAAAAAAAAAAAAAAAAAATTAATACCAATTAATTATGATAAATTATAGATTGCTCCATTGAAATGCGTTGCACATCGCCAGGGAGCGACAGCTCATACCTGGCGCTGTGAGGGAATTTGCAGCCGCACTGTTCGGTCCAGGCGGCTTCATGATGAATGCTGCGCTAGCCGTCGCTCTCGCCGGCGCTAGCCTCATTTAGCTTGATAAATGCGTCATTGTGAGCGCCGCCGGGCGTACTTGAGTCGGTAGTCGCCGTTAGCTGGCGGTACCTGACGCTCGTCAGACACTACCTAGCGCTAGCCCGTGATAAATAAGGCCCTATGTCTTAAAAAATTAAAGCATATGTGATCCCTTTTTTAACACTGTATAGAAAGCTCTAGAGAAACTCTTGCTGACTTCACTTTCATTTTTTTGCTAGGACCCTCTGGAATCTGTGGCCTTTCTGTGATACACAGAAATGCTACTTCAGCAACGCTGGCATGGGACGCGGTCACAACCACTTTTACTCATTACAGAATTCTTCTTAATAATCTGACTTACTGGATAGAGTTTAATATTTCTGAAGACCAGACAGAGTTTACAGTAACACACTTGACGCCCGGGGAAATGTATAATTTTACAATTCAGAGAATTAACGGCAACGTTGTAGGTCATCCTACATCTTTACAAGTTCAAGCAGGTCTGAACAATTTAATACCCAATAACTGCTTACAGTTGTGTTATATTTTGTTTTCTTATTTTGCTAAAGCCTAATGTAATCAAGTAAATCTGCCAATGATTGGTGCTTTCACCTGTAAAGAAACTACCACATCTTAGTTAGTTAACATTTTTACGCACACTGTGCAATGCAAGTCTCTATGTATGCAAAACTAAACTACACCACAAACTACACTACTAACAGTGCCTGTTCTAATGTGTACTTAAAGAGGAAGCCCCCCCCCCCTTGCTAAGCCCAATTTGGGAAACAACATAAAAACCACTCACTGGGGAACAGGCATGGAAGCTGAACCTTGCAAGACAGGTAAGTCACCCAATCTGGTGCAAAATTACTGTCTGTCACTCAAGTACAACTTTCACTAAAGTCTATGGCTGCCATGCGAAGCCCAGCCACCCCTGTCTGTATTAAGAGTATGGCAGAAATTAGATTTGTTTTTAAAGTAAATATTAATTATTTTGGGCCCCAAATTGGGCTTAGCACAGGGGAAAGGAGGGGTGGCTGGTGGGTTAGACTTCCTCTTTAAAACTACATGTCGGTCACCTATGGGTCATTAACCAACTGAGATCTGGAAGATAAAAAAAGGAATCAAAAATATAACTTTACGGAACCAATAAGCAACAGAAGGCCAGACAGTATCTACTGTAATCCTGTTACCATATCCATCCTGTAATGTTCGATTGTATTGCTAGTAAAATACCAAGTAGGGACTTAACATACTGTGTCTGTCGACATTAGCTGATTTAGCTACAGCTGGAACAGGAGGAGAGAGGCCCCGAAACTACATGTCGGTCACCTATGGGTCATTAATCAACTGAGATTTGGAAGATAAAAAAATGTCATCAAAAATATAACTTTACGGAACCAATAAGCAACAGAAGGCCAGACAGTATCTACTGTAATCCTGTTACCATATCCATCCTGTAATGTTCGATTGTATTGCTAGTAAAATACCAAGTAGGGACTTAACATACTGTGTCTGTCGACATTAGCTGATTTAGCTACAGTTGGAACAGGAGGAGAGAGGCCCATCTTTTGATAGCAGAGGCTTCATCTATCCAATTCATTTTTGAGAGGTTGTCCAAAGATACCTTTGTTTTCACAGTGTAGTCTCTTTGGTATCAAATGATTAAGGTTTTCTTACTCTAACAGCCATACCATCAGACAAATTTTGACTTGGCTTGTCTGAGTCCCTTGGAATGACTAACAACCTGTCAGTTTTTCTAATACTTGTAGTCCTGCCTGTAGCTATGAAAAGGTCAGTTGGTAAAAGAGGTCAGATGATAAGATGACAAAGCTTTCAGAAGGAAACTGGTCACTGGTCTGAGCAATATTTTTTTCTAAAAATAAGTCAAAATTTGTCTGATGGTATGGCTGTTAGAGTAAGAAAACCTTAATCATTTGATACCAAAGAGACTACACTGTGAAAACAAAGGTATCTTTGGACAAGGCTTCCAGAACGGTAGACAGATCCCATTTTAGAGGGACTCATTCTTAGAACTGGTTTGACAAATCTGTATAAAAGCAGGTGTAATGCACACGGGGAGGCCATGATAGCTGCCAAAGCCTATAACTGTACTTTTACTGATCTATAACCTATATCTAAATCCTGAATATTACATAAATCAATAATATAGGTTACTTTCAGTTGAAATGGTCAGAGTAATCTTTGTTAAGCAAAGGACAGAAACCTTTCCAGAGTCATGACTATGTTGTGATTAACGCGATGACTTGCCAGGGTCCCTTAGTCTGTTCCTTTCAGTTCCTATGCAATAACAACATTTTGGTTACTCAAAAATAGGAATTACATGTTCATCAGAAGACTTTTGGGTTCTAGTGAGTGCAAATTATTCTAGGAGTAAAAAGCGCAAACAGCTTGGCCAAGACAGTGCTATTAAAATTCCCTTCACCTTGCCATAAATATTTAGTAATAGGCAGTCCTAGATGACTGACAATCCAAAACCCACTACCATGCTTGTATATCTATTATTAAAATCTAAATTGCACCTTAAAACATCAGTAGTATGACACGGGTATTACAATGTCATCAGCACACACACACTGTTAAAAACGCCCATAGGCTAAGGCTACAATACGCATTCTTGGAGAAGATGTCCACATTCCATTTTTTCATGTGTTAATATCTGTTCAATTAGTCCTAGACATGTTTTCCACATCTTACAGTGCTTTATCAACAATCTAATTAAAACAAATATTGGCATTTCCAGCAGCAATCTGCCCTCTTAAAAAGACTGAGATGGAAAAACGGGATGGCGGAATCCTCCGCCCGATAGTTCCTAATGCTGAAACACCTTGAAAGTGCAATAAAGAGATAAACATTCTAATAGTAGATATAAAAGCGTGGGACTACCAATTACTAAATATTTATGAATTAAGCCTCTTAGAGGTGTGCAACCCATTAACCAACAGAACATAGGATATTGATAGGTGGGAGGCACCATTTCTCTTGTCGTGGGGGAATATTGGGAGGAGAAGGTTCTTCTATTTCCCCCCCCATTAGAAAAAAAGTGTATGGCTTCATTTTGCCATGCTATACATTTCAACATTATTTGATATTATTTAAAAAAAAATCCTGTTTAAAGTGGACCAACACCCAGGATTTTGACTATCCTGGGTTTTGGTCCACTTCGGCGGGGCACCCCGATCGGGGGTGCCCCGCTGTGTGAAACCCCCCAGAAAGCCCCAAAATCTTACCTGTCCCCGCTCCCACGTGACTGGACGGTCCAATCCCCGCCAACGTCCAGGCGGGGATCAGGAACGTCCAAGCGGCTGCCGCTGCCGCCGCCTCCCTCGCGTCACTTTCGGCGCACGCGCGCCCCCGCCGGCCATTCGCAGGTAAGCGATTTGGGGTGTCTGGGGGGGTTTCACCCCGCGGGACATCCCGATCTCGGATGTCCCGCGGGGTGGGAGGTGATCGGCCCGGGAATCTTATAGATTTCCGGGCCGATCACCTCTCGGTGTTGGTCCACTTTAAAGAGAAGTAAAAGAACGTCCATTGAAATGTAAAAGAGAGCGATGGGTAGCGGGAGGTAATATGTGGTGCTCTGCAAGGCTGAACGCCGGCGCTGTACGCTAAGGCTGGAATAATGATGAATTGGACGCTAAATGGCCTTATCCCAGTCGCTCACCAGATTCATAAATGTGTAATTGCATGCAGTCTCCGGTGTTCACCTGACGCTACTTGACGCTACCTGCCGCTGTACAGGCACTAACTGCCGCTATCAATTCATGAATAAGGCCCTGTGTTTTCAACTCATATAGATAGTGAAAGTCTTGAAGAATAAAAATGTCTTTGATCTCTTAAATGTTGGATGCTGAATATAAGTGTCATGACGATCCATTCACCTCCCCCTCACTCCAGTGGCACGCTGAGCTAACCGAGTCAGTCTCAAGTGCCTGCTCGAGTGGCGCTGCACCTCTCCTCCCACTCCCAAACCCCCAACATCCTTGCTTGTGTGCGCATGCACGTACACAAAACTCTTATGCCCTCTTGCGCTGTTACAGCTGCCAGAGGCTGGTTTGAATAGGCCAACGAGCCCCAGCCGATCCCCCCACATCTTCCCCTATAAAGTTCTCCCAGGCCCTGTCATTAGTTCCCATGATAGCTAGTGTTTGGATGTTGTGCAGTGCTCTGTATCTCTTACTTCTTGTCTTTGACCAGGATTGACCTTTGACCTTGCCTTCTCTGAACCCCCGTTGCTGACCTTGGAATCCTTGACCTCGCCTCTGCCTGCTCACTACGGTACCTCTCTCCACCTTTTGTTTTGACCTTTGACCAGCTCTCTCACCCTGCCTCCAATTATCCTTCTGCATTGAGCCCTGTTGGACTGACATCCCATGTATGACCCTTGCTTCCACTGACCTCCCATGAACCCCAGTTATGCTCACCCACCTGCAGGTCCAGCCCTAAGTCGATATTGTTTGCACTTGTAAGACCTGGTGGCAACCATTCCAGTGAGCCTGATGGCGTCCCAGCAAATGCGAACTTGTCTAAAGGTGAAGATAGCCACTAGCATAAATGTTGCTGGTCATTCCTATGGTCCCAAGGACACATTACTTTTCTGTTAAAATAATTTCCTTTAATTGTCCAAACAGTAAGTGGGGCTAGATTTACCCAAGTGGGTCACAGACATCAAAAAGAAAGTTAATGTGGTTCCAATCCATTACCAGCAAGGGTTGCAATTGACATTTAATAGCAAGATCATATATGGGAAGGTTTTCAGTTATTAAGGTCAGGGCTTATTTAAACACATGTTGGGTGCTAGATGTACCTTAACATGCATAAAAAAGGTGAGTTTTAATACAATATATCTTGTGCATTTTTATGCATGAAGCTTCAGGAAATGGTGGGAAGCTGTGAGCATGGGGTTTGAAAAAAAAAAGCCGCCTTCGCAGGGATCTGGTAAAGTTAAGGTGCACTAGATCACTCAGGTCTTTTTCTTGGCTCACTCTAATGCAGGTAACACATTGACCTGAGAAAACTTTACACAATATTGCTAGGTGATACATTACATTTTTTCTGCTATAGTATGGGTTTAATAGCATTCAAATAGTTAAAGTCTACATTGCCAGACCTGGAGTTGTGCCTCATTTCCTTTTATTGGGCTCAGGGAGGGGATTCTGCTACACCGGCTTTATATTGGGTCTTCGGGGGGGGGGGGGGGGGGGGTTGGGGTCTACCACACTGCCTTTTATTGGGCTCATTGGAGGTTCTACCTCACTTCCTTATTTTGGGCTCCTGGGGGGGTTCTACCTCACTTCCTTGTATTGCGCTGCTGGGGGGAGGGTTCTGCCACATTGCCTATTATTGGGCTCTGTGGGAAAGGAGGATACATTGCTTTATTTTGGGCTGCTGGGGGGTTCTGCTGTCTATTATTGGGCTATGGGGGAGGGGGTTCTACCACACTGCGCATTGGGGGCACCAGTCCAGAGTTTTGCACTGGTGCTTAAATGATGGTAGTTACATCACTGGGCACCTGGGACCTTCAAATGCCAACACACACCAGGAAACTTCCAGAGTCATAAATATATAAGCGTTAGGTAAAGCCTGGCATTAAGTCATCATTTTAGTTAATATTTGAGAAGCATAATACCATCTGTCATTCTTTTTTTAATGGGAATTTTTGCTAACAAAATATTGATGCTGAACTAATGTCAAATTCCTGTGTGCCACCCGGACAAAGTGCATCACTGGCATATTATGAAAAAAATAATTAAGGGTTAAAGTGACATTCCAGGCTAAGGGTAAAATTAGTCTGCTTTCTGCTCTCCCCAGGCTGGCTGTCAGCTGCATATTTAATTATTTAACTTAGCTGTGCTTTCTACTTCTTAATAAGCCCTTGTGAACTTTGTTTGTTCTGCAGAGCCTCCTTGGCAGCAGAGAATAATCCATTCATGTCTCAGCCCCCTCAGAAGTAGAAATGGGCGAACCAAACTGCAAATTTGGGCTGGTACTAAACTTTGCGAGTTTGGGTTTTCAAACTCCAAAACGTACTTCAGCCAGAAGTCAGTGTTCGAGTTTGGCACCCGGCTCAGCAGCCCATCAACCCGCTTCACCTAAGGTTGCAGTAACAGGAAACTGCTGTGACTCGCCTATGCCTGTGATCCGCCCATTAACCCGCTTCACCTAAGTTTGCAGTAACAGGAAACTGCTGTGACTCACCTATGCCCGTGATCCTCTTCCTGTTGGCGGTGGTGGTGTAGCGGTGTTGGGGGTGGCGAAGTGGCAGCAGCGGTGTTGTTTGATTGCCACCAGCTCACATGAGTGAGGTCCCTCCTAGTGCTGGCACTCTAAGTGTCCTCACTTATGGGAGCCAGTGACCATCCTTTTATAGCACTGGGGCCGGTTTCAAACGCTGCTGCCGCCGCCACCGTTGCTGACAGAAAGAGGATCGTGGGCAGAGGTGAGTGAGTGAAAAGAGCATACTTCTGCTGCACATTCTGCATCCCCCACCACAGCCACCCCACAAAGTTTGGGTCCCTATTGATTTCAGTGGGGACCAGGTTCAGGGCCCCAAACCCCAACATTTATTAAAAGTTCGACCTAACTTGCCGGACCCGAACTTTGGGGGAGTCAATCATCCCTACTCAGAAGTTAATTCATTTTGGGGACTGAGAAAAATGAATCAGCAGAAGGGAGCAAGTTCTGCAAGTTTTACGTGCTGATGAATAAAAGGTGCTGCCCCTGACATCCAGCATTGGACAAACAGATAGCAGTAATTTAACTAATATAGCCCTTTGCCTGGAATGTCCTTTTGCCTTCACAATGGTAGATTTTGGGTTGCAAAATGTTATCTATGTGCCTAAATTGTAATGACAAATGTAATTAATATGGCAA
This sequence comes from Gastrophryne carolinensis, assembly GCA_027917425.1. NCBI lineage: Eukaryota > Metazoa > Chordata > Amphibia > Anura > Microhylidae > Gastrophryne > Gastrophryne carolinensis. Next base: position 149,430,915 of record CM051238.1, on the reverse strand, counting down.
AGAAAAATGAGTTTTAACTTTAATCATTAACATATTTTTTCTTTTTTTTCTGATCATCAAGAACCTGAAAGACCCGTTGGTATAAGTATCTTCAATATTTCAGCACAGTCCTTTTCAATACACTGGAGCAAACCACACGGCCGGGTGGATAGCTATCATGTAGATCTCTTTCCTCAGCATGGCTTTGTTACTGTCAGAGATCTCGGAGGTGGGGAGTATCAGGTATGTTTTTCATTATATACGTGGATGGCAACTTTTGTTTATGCTGTGAGCTCATTGGAATATTCTTTGGAGAGCCGACCAACCATGAAGCTAGTCTGCTTGGCTATATTTTTTTTCTGTTACATAGACCCATCGAAGATGATCTATGATAAACTTCTGAGAACCAAGTCCAGTGTGATAAGACTGTTATGTTAACGACAACTGGATGCTTTTTTTTTATACTTATATTTTTAAGCTCCACCATAAAACTTCAGTCACCAAGGAGTTCATGAATAGTTTAACAAAGGAAGGGGAGTGCTATTGAGTAATACAGACTCATTAATTGTGTACTGTGCAGGCAGACCTGGCTTTAAATCATTAATGCAGGCAGCATTTCAGTGTTGCCATCAAAAAGACATAGAAACAATTCTAGTTACCGAGGAGTTTAATAATGATTACCTTTCCCGTTGCTTTTCTGCTGCTTCTTGGGAGAAATACAGATGTACAGGTATGCTGTTTTTGTCATCCACTCTGTTTTTATATGTTTTCGTTGTCTTTCTTCTATTTTATTTTCCAAATGTGGGTGGAAGTTTTAGAGATGGGCAGAAAAGCAAAGTAAGTAAGAGTGCCAAGATAACTTTTTTTTTCAGCTCTATCTTGGATAAACATTTTTTTTTTCAACTCAGAAGTATTCCCTGCTGTTTTTTGTTACCTTCCTCATCCATCACAGTAGGAATGTAAGTCAGGAACTTGCAGATTCTCTGGGGTTCGCTGATGCCATCAATTCCTGGGTGGAAGTTTTCAGAAAATGTTTGTGTGGTGCTGCACAGTGCACTTCATATGTCATTAAACAGGATTGTCTTTGGCATTTTTAGGCAGATGTAACCAGCGCTGTTCCTGGTACCTCGTACACTGTAACAATTTCTTCAGCGTCATCCTCAGCCTACAGCTCGCCTTACAGCAAGTCTGTGTTGACCAACGAAACCAGTAAGTTTATTAATTGGACTGATGTACAATTTGGCACTTTGGACGGGAGCATTTTATTTTTTATGCCTCTAAATGTTCAGAAGCAAGTATATTGGGCAATCTAGTAGACCTCGATGTATTTTCTTTGTATGGTACCATTTATAAGTTGAACCTTTAATCACGTTCTAGTATTTATCATTTTGATATATCTTTGATTGTGTTTTTTTTTAAAGTTAAAAAAAATCAAGGAAATATGTATTATAATTTTGAATTATGTCCAGCATCTCGCTACCAAACTTTTTAAAAAATGCAAAGCAACAAAATAGCTGTTTAGAGAATTCTTATACCTGGGGGTTGATACAGCGCCAGTGAGAATTCTCACTCCTTATTTAGGAGAGAAAACTGTCATTGACTTTCATTGTCTACCGGGTGTACATTTTCACCTGGCTCTGAATCAGCCCCAAGGTAGACAATGAAAGTCAATGGCAGTTTTCGCTCCTAAAAAAAGGACTTTTTTTTTCACCTGTCTCTGAATCGACCCTATAGTGTATGTGTATATTTCATATCCCCTAAATTACTTTCTAATACTTCATTAATCAAACCAAGGCATATGTTGTGAAATCCCTCATGAGGCTTTTTAGGCCAGACAAGTCAGGGGAGTTTTCATGTTATGACAAATGATCACATGAATAATAATAATTTTAGATATATTGCATTTAACATTCACAATTTACCTCCAAACTGTAAGTATAATAGATATAAATAATAGTTAAATAGTTAATAGTCCCTAAGCGTAATACCTAGACTTTGGGATTAATCACTCTTAACACTTTAATGGAAGCTTAAAATGAATTTCATTTCTAAAAAAATGTCTACTTGCTACCTCATTAGAAATATTAGTATGTCACCTGGAATATGTGTCTCAAAATCAGGTGCAAGAGATTTAAAAGAACATAGATTTTAAAGCCTTTTTTGCAGGGCCCTCCCATGTGCACAGGCACATTCAGATAGTGTTTTTCCTATTTAACTATCTGAATCTGCCTGTTCTGACTAGTTGGCCAGGGCCCTGCAAAAGAGGATATAGTTCCTTCTTAAATGCCAGTCAACTGAGGTATCCGGCAGATAGACCACCTCTCCCATCACCAAGGTGAAATCTTTTCTTTCAAGAAAACCAAAATTCCTAAAAGAATTCCTAAAGCGGTACACTTCCCCAAATGTGTAATTAGAATCCTTACATTGGGCTTCCATGACCTCCCCTCCCAGGATCCTGTGATTAGGCAATGCATGCATGCATCTGCTTTTTTGTTATTGCCCAGTGATGCTCTCCTGCCAAACAAGCACATGTCCTGTTTGGCCTCATGTGGAGTGAAGGACCATTGAAGTATGAATCTTGTATAATATCTAGCCGTTTTTTGGGGGGCTTCATAGTACTGGGTTAGAGCGGGGATATCCTAAATTAGGTTTCCATGACCTAGTCTTTCATACCAACATCAAGCCCATTGGGCCATTTCACATCATTTAAGGTCTTCATTTTCTGCACATTAAAAAATACACCCACTTCCTGAAAAGCATAAATCCTCTTGTGTTCCTGATGTTCCTCTGAGATAAGCCACCAATCCTTTTCCAGATTGGGTGACAAGAAAAGTGTGTGATATAGTCCTAGCAGGGAAGAAGTTACTTTTCTTCTCATTTTGGCTTCCCCTTTTATCCACAGACGCTTGCCTTTGTGTAACCTGCTCAGATGTCTGCTCTGCTTGTTAGCATTATGATAAGGAATGTGTTAACTTAACCTTTGAGTTATTAAGTTACAATAATGAAGGGTTAATATTGATCACTGGTAGGTAGATTCCCAAATGCCGCCAGACACAAATCAAAAAACAAAATCACAGAATACTGTTAGAACCCTAGATAATACCACACAGATACCTATCAGAACTCAGCAATAGCAAAGGTTTCCTCCTACAAGATGATCTCTGGTGGCTGGTTATGGCAACCTACAGTTTGTATCCAGTTGTAAAGACGTTTAGTTTGTGCTTTAGCACTTGTCATAGACACGTGCCAGTATCAGAAAGGATTTTGGTTTCCCGCGCTAAAACTGATGGAAGCCCTGATACTAAGGTATTCTGCGTAGTTGTAGAGCATTACATATTTGGCATTCTTGCTAAAGAATGTTTCTCCAGTTTGTGTATATATTCATCTGCTGTAACACTGCCAATTATATAAAAGTATTTTTAGTTGTTGCGGCATAAGAGTGAGTTGTGTGTCTGGTTGCTTTCAGTTCCAGGCCCCCCTGACAATTTAGCTGGAGAACGTGTGGGCTCTGCTGGAATATTGCTCTCCTGGGCTATACCTCGGAATACTAATGGCAAAATTGTGGGCTACTCTGTCATTTACCGAGAGGTATGTCCGTGGATACAGTCATCTTACACCGTGCAGGCGACAACACCCGACAGTCTAGAAGTTCTATTGACAAGTCTCACTCCGGGAACAACTTATGAAATCAAGGTACTTGTTCTTTCGAACCTCTTTAATGTATAAGCAGTAAAATACTAAGGATATACAAACACTAAGCACTTTATTGGGAAGAAAACTGTACACTTGCCTACTCGTGCAGATATCCAGCTAGTTTACGCAAAGAATAAAGGTTGTGCAGACACATAGGTAGGTCATAATCATCAGTTTATGGGAACCATAAGTATCAAGCAGGGATGATGTGTCCGCAGCTCTGTCAACTCATCTCTTCTAAAAAGTGGTATTTACCCTTCAGGGCTCCTTCCTTGTGTTGGCAGACATGTGATCTTCTGGTAACCAATGGGGTCCAGATTATTTGACATATGCAATGGCTAAACGTCAGGCTGACACAGGTAGACCATGTGCTTCATTCAATGTGGACATTTGCCCTCTAGGGGCATTAAAGGGTGCTGTGCCCCCCACCCAACTCATCTCTTTAAAAACATGGCCATGTATTTATCCCTCAGGGTTGTCAGGCATGTGATCTATTAGGAGGTAGTCAATGATCTGACAGCTATGCAACACATAAAAGTCATGCAGACACAGGTAGGCCATAACCTTCAGTTAAAGTGGACCCTTCCCATCCTCTCCTATCTCCCAAAAATGGTAATTTGTTTACCACTTAGAGCTCCCATGTTGTGTTAGCAGACTTGGCAGAGGCAGGATGGTTCCATTGGTCACTGCTGGATCCCATGTTTAGTACCCCACAGGAGCATGCACAGATCCTCAAGAGCAACCCTACTGCCCACCAGGAGCAGTTTTTTTTATTGTCAAGCGTCCAAGCATCAGGGATTCCCAGGTGGTGGGGGGAAGCTGAGAGGCTGCCTCAGGTTAGATGTGTGTGTAGGTCCACTTTAATGTTAAAATATCCAAAAACAAATATCTTTGTGATTTTGACTGATGTGGTATGTTGCCAGACAAGCTGGTTTGAGTATTTTTTGGGATTACACAGAAAACATCAAGTGGCAGTGTTGTTGAGATAGGTCAGAAAAGAATAAGAAGACTGAACTGATCTGATATTAAGGCTACAGTAACTCAGAAAATGACCTTTACAAATGTGCTGAGCAGAAAAGCTCAACATCAGATTGCATAGCATGTTATAGCATAGCATGGATGTGCTACAACAGCAAAATACCTACCCCAGGAGAGTAGGGTGTTTCTAATAAAATGCTTGAAAAAAGTATGTGTGATAGAATATTTGGAGTCTCAAGCATGTAAAGTCATTGTTAAAACAAAACAGTTCTAGCTTTTTGAATGTGTCACCAATTTACAGTGCCAAAGCTCAGGAACATTATCTAGGGTTACTTGTTAATACATCATAGCAAATCATCCAATGCTAGCACATATGAGGTTATTTACTAAACTCGGAGCGTCTCCACCTCATTTTAAAACTTGTAACAAACACAAATTGGACCGCACCAGCTATATAGCCTATTCAGGCGTGCACAACCCCTTGGGTGAGATAATGGTCAATCTAAGAACAAGAAAAAGGGAGTCCCACTACTCCCCAACCCACCCAAGCAAAACCGTGGCACCACCAACTATCTCAAATGCCAATATTTTATTTAGATTAATGGTAGATAATGTACAAACATATTAAAAACATTTTTTTAAAAACATATACAATACATGTGTCCTCACTAAGGAAAAAAAGGGGAATGGGGAGGGGGGCACCCCAAATTGGATGATGAATAATGACTTTCAAAGGCCACCATGTAATGATCGCATAATGATCAGTTTTAGGTCCGCTTTAAACCTGGTCAGACCCCACCTAAATGCCTAATATAACTATGTGCATAACTGTGTGCATAACAACCATGAATGTGTCTTAATAAATCGCTATACACTTATGGGTGGGACTCCAGGGCTGGCCCACCCCTATGTCCTATTACACAAGGCTGCACACTATTTTTCAATTAATCCATTTTATTAATCACATAAAAATACACATAGTGTTCATAGAAATAGACATGTAACACATACTAAACATCACATAACATCACATAACATCATAAAAAACATAGATATAAAAACCAAAGTGGGGAGGACCTCCAGGGCTCACTCAATTTAGGTACACTTTAATGATCTTAGCACCAAGATCAATAAGTCACATGTATTATGGCTCAAAGCCTATATAAAGATATATGTATGTTCACACAAAATAAATAAATAAATAAGTAAACAAGTGCCTCAATTCTATATGGTGCAATATAAACTCAACCTCAACTACTCTCACAAGTGAACTTACTAAAAATCATGCAAAGTGACAGGTGCTTAAAGTGCAAAGGTGCAAGTGACTAAAACTGTGCTACTCCTATATACCAGTATTCAACGCCACATGTACATATTAATATTCATCACAAATAAAGTCAGCCTGTATCAAAAATAACACGCCCTACCGTCCTCCCCACTTACCTCACCTTGTGTAATAGGACATAGGGGTGGGCCAGCCCTGGAGTCCCACCCATAAGTGTATAGCGATTGTAGTGGTGGTCCTGTAGGATAGCACCTGTAATTGATTAATTTGGCAGTGCAGTCCTGTTTGTTGGTAGTGTCTTAATAAATCCTAATCATATACTATCCTCTGTGATCATAAACAAAGGGCTAAGTGCCTATGTGCAAAAAACTATTATGTGCAAACCCTGCAAATTACTAATAAATTACTTTATCAAGAGGACCAGCCAGGTAAAGGTAAAAAACAGACCGATGTAAACATATACAGTACCAACAATAATGAGACCTCACGTATCCAAGATGCAATGCCACCGCCAAGAGGGGATCCCCCCGCCCAAACAAATGCGTTTCGTGACGAGCCAAGCGTCACTTCCTCAAGGCAGACCTATTGCTCCCACCCCACGTCGCTTCTTTTATGCTCACCACACCGGGCGAACCTGTGTCCCGCGCCGCCGGCCACTTGCGCGTTACCGACGCGCTCCGGCCGGAAGCGCGTCAGTACATGTCATCCCGGCGCCGCCCAGCCGGATGTGCGTGGCCAGCCCGGACTGCGTTCCACATACAGGAAACGCAAAGTCCGCAGTATGGCATTTTTGACAGCCAGCCCCCACAGGCGGCATTGCGCCACATAGGAGCCCTGGTAGGTGAGTACTTACGAGCGAGGTCATGTCCAAATTAAAGTGGAACAACATTAACACTAAACATACTACTATCATATAAATCATCTATTCTACAAACCACTTAATATATAGTTATCCACTTATGAGCTAATCCATGTCATTTAATATATCACAGACCAATATATATATCTCTGGTATCCTACCCTATCCATGGGCTGACCTCTATCCCGACCAGCCACAAATTATTTGGCTATACCTATTCTAGACAATCGGCCATACCCAGGCCCTATTGTAATCCAAAGGGGGGCCTAAACCCCTACTCCTAAGGAGTAATATGGTTACAGCCTGAAACATGTCTCTCCCTGGTAACTATGTCACTCTCTGTCCCTGGTAAGGGCTGGTATTTTAAAACTTGGACAGAGTTTTTTGTAATTTTTGAAAACTTCTGCACCTAAACACGAAAGCATTGTGGATAAAGTTTTGAGGTGTATTTGTCTATATTTTGAGGTGTAGATGTTTTCAGCTGTATTTGTCTATAGGCTACATGGCCAGTTATAGAATATGAGCAAACACTCATATCTTCAGGGGCTTAGGTGATACAGGTTTGTAGATGGGAAGTGCTACCAATCCTTGCACGCAGACATGTCAAGTAACCCGGTTTGTCCGGGAGTCACTCCCCCCACACCCAGTCACCCGGTAACTGCCCTCTTTCACTCGGGCAGACACTGTGGTGGAACAGTGAGTTTTAAAGTGGACCAAAACCCACATTTTTAACTAGCATCCCCTGAATTGCTTCCCCCCTGAATAGTAAGCTTTGCCAATTTTTACTTCTCTTGCGTCATTCTAATCCCAAATAATGGAGTCAGTTTTAGCTGTAAAGCTCCTCCTCCTCCATTCATTGCCACCCGCAATCCTACAGAGAGGCAGAGCCAAAAAAAAGTGTTGCAGGGTGATTTGATAAGCAAAAATACCCATTTCTAGTTCTACACCCTAAGAAGGGGCTTTGGTCAAGATTATTTCACATTCACTGTTTATGTTCTGTCCCTCCACTCATTCTGCTGCTCCTGCTGCCCTTTATGTCCAGTCCCCCTCACACCACCCTACATGCTTCCCCTCCAACCCCCCTCCACAGTGCTCCTTCCCTTCTCAGACCCCACAAATGCTTCCCCTCCACATTGCAGTCCCCCATATGCTGCCCTTCCACATACCAGCCCCCACCACATGCTGCCCCACCACATCCAAGCCTTCCCACACATGCCGCCTTTCCACATTGCAGTTTCAACCACAATGCACACACTGCCCCTCCATATTCTACCCCCCCCCCCCATATGCCTGAGATCTCATATGCAAACATAGTGCCCCTCAATGTCACAACCCACTTATCCCAAATATCCATACTGCCTCCTCAAGTCCCCAAACACATTGTCCCTCTATGTGGCAGCATATCCAATGCACATCCGGCCTTTTTTTGCCACTGCTTTTAATGTTGCTGCTGGGGCGTATAAGTATACATGAATATTTTATATTTGCTACAAATGTCCTTTAACATGCCGAGACCTGTGCCGCATAAAGAGGTGTTCCCTGTATTTCAGTAAACAACTTCCATGGTCATTACAAGAATTCTGGGGATGATGAAAGTCAGGAAAGACAATGTCATGACTTGATTACCTACATAATCTGCATAATCTATTATTAAACTAATATAAAATAAATATTAAATCCCCAGTTGGCCTCCTCAGCAGGCCCCTGCATTATGATGGTCATGGGATGGTAAACAAAGGTCTTTTTTGGCCATAAACTATTGTTTCTTATCCCTTTTCCCCTAAGAGTGCTTTTCTATCTGTGATTGAAAACAGAAACAGCTTTACCTAACACCCCACAGCCTTGATCCCACACAGCATGGGCTGCTGAATTGCCACATCTTCAGAAGTCACTCTAAGTGCTCCAGCTTCTGCCTCTAGTCATGAAGGAGCAGGCCCCTCCCGATTAGAGAGGGTGACACACTACCTGACCAACCACCCTAAGATGTTTTTCTCCAACAGTTTTAACCTTGATATGGCAGGACTGGGCCAGAAAGTATGCTCCCAAGATATAAAACATGGTGCTGTTAAGGCTTTGAGAGCCAGGAGTAGGGGGGTTAGACAGCCAATAGGAGGTGAGAGGCTTACCAGGGAGAGTCTAAATTCCATAAGACTCTAGGACCAGTGGTCTCACTCTTTGAGGGGCATTCCAGTTTGGGAAAACCCCCAGTATTGCCTTCAAGACAGATGGTTTTTCATGCTCCTGCATACCTGATCTGACACACTAAAGAATTCATAGTAAGTTCTATGACCAGGAGCTACCTGATGAAGCAAATTAGTCCATACATAACCATATACTATACCAACCACTAAGCTTCTCTGGTGCACATCCCATGTAGATGTATTTGTGGCTTATGTACTTATATACATCAATATTTGTACAGCCATATGGAAGATGATGGCGCTATATAAATAAACAATAATAATAATACTGCTGAGCAGCCTATTAACTAGCTTCCAATCAGGTCAGCCAGCAGGCCAACCATCTTGCTGACCCCCTGCCAGCACCCTGCCTCCCAACCAATCAGGTAGGGGAGCTGACCCCCAGCCAGCAAGCAGGTGATTGCACACAGTGCTCTGCCTGCTATACGAGAAGATCAGAGGCTCTGTCACACAGTCTGCTATAGGGATGATGGGGCTTGTTCTGTCACACAGTCTGCTATAGGGATGATGGGATATTCTGTCACACAGTCTGCTATGGGGATGAAGGGTGTTGTCCTGGAACACATTCTGCTATGGGGATGATGGGGGTTTCTTTTGATACACAATCTGCTATGGGGGGTGATGGGGGTTGTTCTGCCGCACAGTCTGCTATTTGGGTGATGAGAGTTGTTCTATCACACAGTCTGCTATAGGGATGATGGGGGTTGTTCTGCCACACAGTCTGCTATAGGGATGATGGGGGTTGTTCTGTCACACAGTCTGCTATGAGGGTGATGGGGGATTCTGTAACACAGTTTTCTACGGGGGTGATGGGGGTTGTTCTGACACACAGTCTGCTATGGGGATGCTGGTGTTTGTTCTATCACACATTCTGCTATAGGGATGATAGGGGTTGTTTGGCCACATACTCTGCTATGGGGGTGATGGGAGATTCTGTCACACAGTTTGCTATGGGGGTGATGGGGATTGTTCTGCCACACAGTCTGCTATGGGGGTGATGGGATATTCTGTTATGGGGATGATGGGGGTTTCTTTTGATACAGAGTCTGCTATGGGGATGATGGGGCTTGTTCTGCCGCACAGTCTGTTATAGGGATAATGGGGGTTGTTCTGTCACACAGTCTGCTGTGAGGGTGATTGGGGATTCTGTAACACAGTTTTATATGGGGAAGATGGGGGTTGTTCTGACACACAGTCTGCTATGGGGATGCTGGTGGTTGTTCTATCACACAATCTGCTATAGGGATGATGGGGGTTGTTTGGCCACACATTCTGCTATGGGGGTGATGGGAGATTCTGTCACACAGTTTGCTCTGGGGGTGATGGGGGATTTTGTCACACAGTTTGCTATGTGGCTGACGAGGGGTTGTTTTTCCTCACAATCTGCTATGGGGATGATGGGGGTTGTTCTGCCACACAGTCTGCTATGGGGATGATGGGGATTGTTCTGCCACACATTCTGCTATGGGGATGATGGGGATTGTTCTGCCACACATTCTGCTATGGGGATGATGGGGGTTGTTCTGCCACACAGTCTGCTATGGGGATGATGGGGGTTGTTCTGCTACACATTCTGCTATGGGGATGATGGGGCTTGTTCTGTCACACATTCTGCTATGGGGATGATGGGGGTTGTTCTGCCACACAGTCTGCTATAGGGATGATGGGGATTGTTCTGCCACACATTCTGCTATGGGGATGATGGGGGTTGTTTGGCCACACATTCTGCTATGTGGGTGATGGGGCTTGTTCTGTCACACAGTTTGCTATGGGGATGATGAGGGGTTGTTCTGACACACAGTCTGCTATGGGGATGCTGGTGTTTGTTCTATCACACATTCTGCTATAGGGATGATAGGGGTTGTTTGGCCACATACTCTGCTATGGGGGTGATGGGAGATTCTGTCACACAGTTTGCTATGGGGGTGATGGGGATTGTTCTGCCACACAGTCTGCTATGGGGGTGATGGGATATTCTGTTATGGGGATGATGGGGGTTTCTTTTGATACAGAGTCTGCTATGGGGATGATGGGGCTTGTTCTGCCGCACAGTCTGTTATAGGGATAATGGGGGTTGTTCTGTCACACAGTCTGCTGTGAGGGTGATTGGGGATTCTGTAACACAGTTTTATATGGGGAAGATGGGGGTTGTTCTGACACACAGTCTGCTATGGGGATGCTGGTGGTTGTTCTATCACACAATCTGCTATAGGGATGATGGGGGTTGTTTGGCCACACATTCTGCTATGGGGGTGATGGGAGATTCTGTCACACAGTTTGCTCTGGGGGTGATGGGGGATTTTGTCACACAGTTTGCTATGTGGCTGACGAGGGGTTGTTTTTCCTCACAATCTGCTATGGGGATGATGGGGGTTGTTCTGCCACACAGTCTGCTATGGGGATGATGGGGATTGTTCTGCCACACATTCTGCTATGGGGATGATGGGGGTTGTTCTGCCACACATTCTGCTATGGGGATGATGGGGGTTGTTCTGCCACACAGTCTGCTATGGGGATGATGGGGGTTGTTCTGCTACACATTCTGCTATGGGGATGATGGGGCTTGTTCTGTCACACATTCTGCTATGGGGATGATGGGGGTTGTTCTGCCACACAGTCTGCTATAGGGATGATGGGGATTGTTCTGCCACACATTCTGCTATGGGGATGATGGGGGTTGTTTGGCCACACATTCTGCTATGTGGGTGATGGGGCTTGTTCTGTCACACAGTTTGCTATGGGGATGATGAGGGGTTGTTCTGCCACACAGTCTGCTATGGGGATGATGGTGGTTGTTTTGTCACACAATCTGATATGGGGATGATAGGGGTTGTTTGGCCACCCATTCTGCTATGGGGGTGATGGGAAAGTCTGTCACACAGTTTGCTATGTGGGTGATGGAGGATTCTGTAACACAGTTTGCTCTGGGGGTGATGGGGGTTGTTCTGTCGCACAGTCTGCTATTTGGGTGATGGGGGTTGTTCTATCACTCAGTCTACTATAGGGATAATGGGGGTCGTTCTGCCACACAGTCTGCTATGGAGATGATGGCGGTTGTTCTGCCACACAGTCTGCTATAGGGATGATGGGGGTTGTTCTGTCACACAATCTGCTATGGGAGTGATGGGAGATTCTGTCAAACAGTTTGCTCTGGGGGTGATGGGGGATTCTGTCACACAGTTTGCTATGGGGGTGATGGGGGTTGTTCTGCCACACAGTCTGCTATGGGGATGGTGGAGAAATCTGTAACACAGTTTGCTATTGGGGTGATAGGGGTTGTTCTGCCACACAGTCTGCTATAGGGATGATGGGGGTTGTTCTGTCACACAGTCTGCTATGGGGATGGTGGAGGAATCTGTAACACAGTTTGCTATTGGGGCGATGGGGGTTGTTCTGCCACACATTCTGCTATAGTGATGATGGGGGTTGTTCTGTCACACAGTCTGCTATGGGGATGGTGGAGGAATCTGTAACACAGTTTGCTATGGGGATGATGGGGGTTGTTCTGCCACACATTCTGCTATAGGGATGATGGGGGTTGTTCTGTCACACAGTCTGCTATGGGGATGGTGGAGGAATCTGTAACACAGTTTGCTATTGGGGTGATGGGGGTTGTTCTGCCACACATTCTGCTATAGTGATGATGGGGGTTGTTCTGCCAAACAGTCTGCTATGGGGTGATGGGGGATTCCATCGCACAGTTTGTTGTGGGTTTGATGATGGTGGAGGTTGATCTGTCACACAGTCTGCTATGGGGGTGATGTTGGATTCTGTCACACAATCTGCTATGGGGATGATGGGGGGGGTTCTGCCACACTGTCTGCTATGGAGATGATGGGGAGTCTGCCACACTGTCTGGTATGGAGATGATGGGGGGTCTGCCACGCAGTCTGCTATGGAGATGATGGGGGGGGGGGGGGTTCTGCCACACTGTCTGCTATGGGGATGATGGGGGATTCTGTCACACAGTTTTCTGTGGGGATGATGGAGGTTGGTCTCTCACACAGTCTTTTATTAAACTGGACAGTCCTGAAAGATGAGCAACCAACGACCTAGAGTGTATAAGACCTTGGAACCAGTGGGCTCCCTCTTTATAGGATAACCATAGTTGGGATGCCCCGCTGTATGTATCCATGGGGATTGCCTGGTAAACTCACCTCACCGGCAATTCCACGCCGCGTCCTTGCTATACTTTTATTGTGAACACGTACCCACACCAACCATTTCTAAATGGTTATGAGGGTATGTGGTAAAGTGGGGGTGTCAGCAGCGGGGCGTTCTCCAGCTCTTCTTTCAACTCTGGACGACACAAAAAAATCGAAATGGAATGCGAACCACCGATTGGTTGAACGGTATGTGCATGTTCCATGGGAACAGGAAATGTTAGATTACATTCCCCCCCCCCCCCCAATCCCCACCACTCCCCAACCCTCAAAGCTTTCAAAGGTGCCCTTAAAATCTCTTCAGACAAGCATACAATCTAGTTTAAGCAATTCTTTAAAAGGAACAAAGCTCAGTACTTACTTTGATCCTTCCCCCTCATCCTTTAGACTGTAAGCTCCTCAGGGGCAGGACTCTCTCTCTCTCCTATTGTATCTTGTATTCAGAATATTCATTGTGAACTTTATAACACTGCATTTGTAAGTCTATGTACTGTATGTTTCTACCCCATCTGTAATTACTACCTTGTACAGTAATAACAATTACCTAGATTTGGGTGATTTCACACAGATTTCCCCAAATTGGAAAAAAACTATAAACATTTTTATCCTTCAAAGGAGGTCTAAGCCACACCTGTCATTTGTCCTTGCCGATCTTTAGTGAAGCCCACAATAAGGCTGTGCAGGGTCCTATACAGACCTAGGCTGGCCCTGATGTCTACAAGATTCCATGCCGGCCAACTAAATGCCACTGGGGCATCTTGTTCAGGATATTACACATCCCGTTTATGCACACATACAACAATATATATATATACCCCCAGGGCTGCCTCCCTCACCCCCTTTGCCATCCCTAAGCCTTCCTCACCCCCTCTGCTATCCATAAGCCTCCCTTACCCCCTCTGCCATCCCTAAGCCTCCCTCACCCACTCTGCCATCCCTAAGCCTCCCTCACCCCCTCTGCCATCCCTAAGCCTCCCTCACCCCCTCTACCATCCCTAAGCCTTCCTCACTCCCTCTGCCATCCATAAGCCTCCCTCACCCCCTCTGCCATCCATAAGCTTTCCTCACCCCCTCTGCCATCCCTAAGCCTTCTTCACCCCCTCTGCCATGCATAAGCCTCCATCACCCCCTCTGCCATCCATAAGCTTTCCTCACCCTCTCTGCCATCCCTAAGCCTCCCTCACCCCCTTCGCCACCCACTAGCCTTCCTTACCTCCCTCTGCCATCAATAAGCCTTTCTAAACCTCCCAGTTTGCTATAAGCCATTCTTGCCCCCTCTCAAACCCCTAAGTCTTCCTTGTCTCTCCTCAAGCCGTTAAAGCTGAATAAAACCTGGAAATTTGACTCTCAGGTTTCGTTCAATGCCAGCACTGCCGTATTCTGAGCCCCCGGGGCATCCCAAATGGGGTGTGAAATCTCAATTTTTGCCCAGTAAAACACGTCTTGGTCCAACATTGCATACTCGGGCTCTTGTCCAATCAGACCCCTTTGCCATGTTTACATCCTTCAACAAAGGGCTCTGATTGCCTTCAATAGCGAGCGTGCACTGCCGTATCCCTGGGGGCATGCTCCTGCCCCAGCCTATCTGAATGGCACGCGCCACCAGGGATGCAGGGAATGCGCCAGCTCAAGCTCCCCACTGTGAACAATCGTCAGACATCTCTGATTGGATGAAAGCCTGTTCATACCCCCTTGGACTTAGTAAAAAGTTATTACTGGCACCCAAGGAGATTTCACAAAGAAGAGCATCCAGCAAAGCCAGCAGACGACCCTGGAATCTTTTAGATTCTAGGCTGACTTCTGGTAGGTTTTGTTCCGCTTTAAAGTGGGCCAACACCCAGGCTGATCGGCCCGGGAATCTATAAGATTCCCGGGCCGATCAGATACCTCCCTGCGGGGCATCCGAAATCGGGATGCCCCGCTGTGTGAAACCCCCCAGGACGCCCCATTCAACTTACCTTATCCCCGTTCCAACGGTGCATGCGCGAGCTGCGGTCGCATCTCGCGCTTCTCTCTAGCAGGGCGCCGCTGTGGTATGCACGGACAAGGGACGGACAACCACAGCGGCTCTGAGCGCGCTGGAGGCCGCATCTCGCACTCTCCTCTAACAGGGAGGCCATTCACAGAAGGAGAGTGCGAGATGCGGCCTCCAGCGCGCTCAGAGCCGCTGTGGTTGTCCTTCCCTTGTCCGTGCATACCGCAGCGGCTCTGAGCGCTCTGATTGGACGAGCACTCGCGCATGCGCCGTAGGAGCGGGGTGAGGTGAGTTTTTTATGGCATTCTCGGGGATTTCACGCAGCGGGGCACCCCTGCGGAAGTGGACCAAAACCCAGGATAGTGAAAATCCTGGGTGTTGGTCCACTTTAAAGAGGAACAACACAAATGAATTTCACTTTTCTGTGTGTTGTTCCTCTCTGTGGCAGCATCACAAATTGGGATGCCCCGCTGTGTGTACCCCCCAAGTCGCCCCATTTTACTCACCTTCCTTCCGCTCCCACTGCATAGATTCGGGTGAGAGCGAGTGCGCTGACTGGTTTAGACGGCTAAGCCAAGTGGCACCATGAGCTGTATCCTCCACCCACCTTGAAGGAGGGCTAGGTGCGGGCGCACGCATGCACGGCTAGAGGTGAGTGGGGATGTGGCTGGAGCACACAGGTTCGCGAGGGCTCAGAGAGTGGGGGTTTCTGGGGTTCAACAAACAGTCTTTCTCCACAACACCCATATCAACCAGCCTTACATCTCCGGGGCCCTAAATGCAGGGGACTCTTTGTAATCGGGGTCCCTGGGCATGTTTTCCGGATAGCTGGGACTTGGGTTGCAAAGGGAGGCCCTGCCCCCAGCTGAATGGCATGATCCTGGGGCGGGCCCCAAGCCAAGAGCAGGGCCCCTATGCTGCAAAACACTGGGGTCTCTATTCTGCTTTGACGTTCAGGAGTTAATAACTCCGTGCCTCTCCCTCCCTCCCTGTACCTGTCTGACACTGATGATTAGCAAACTCAGGCATCAGTATTTACTTTGTCAATGCTGACAGTGAGGTCACTTGCTTTCAGCCACCCCAGCGTGTCCAGGAGCCTCATCAATCACAGCCAGTACAGCGGCAGCGTGACAGATACACACACACACACACACACACACACACAACCCATAAACTGACTCCCCACCCGTTTCTCCCTTACCTTATACTTGTCTGGAGCCAGAGAGCAGCCCCTGCGGCACAGTCACGTGTCTTTGTGTCTTCTGTGCTGGGAGGACTGTGTGACATCAGGTGGGCCGAGCCATTCTCTCCTGTATGTGAGCTGGCTGCATTGCGGTCTATGGGCAGATGAACGGCGGCACTGTGTGTGCGTGCCAGAAGGCAGCTGCCAGTGATCACAAGGAAGACATTGTAGTGCCGCTGCAGTCCTAAAAAGACCGCCCCACCCCAGGCTGCACCCGAGGCCAGTGCCTCATTCGCCTCATGGCTGCTACGGCTCTGTAGCGGGTGCCGGGCAGCCTATGCTGGCCGCGTTTGCAGGCTGCTGGGCCTGTTTTAACGTATGGGCCTGGAGCGGCAGCTCCGTCCGCCCCTACGTTAATCCGGGCCTGCTTGTATGTAAGAGGCAGCTGCAGGGACATTACAGTACCCGAACATTTCATGTTGTACCAAGTCTTTAGCAAATGAGTTCTGGACAGAAGCCATAGAATGGCATCTACTGGAAACAGAGATACTTCAGGAGTTTGAAGTTACATTGGGAATGGGAGTTACCAACAATGTCATTTCTGTTTTAACATGAAGCATGGCTAACTGCACTATTTGAGTCACTTGCTAATACTTAATGATATTGGCGACCCCAAGCCCATCTTCTCCTCTAGGCTTAAAATTAATGATTCTGGCAACTCATGGCCTAAATCTGGCCCAAATAAAATGTATTATTATTACTTTTTATTTGTGCAATTATTAAAAAGTCAGTTGCCGTCCCCACACATGCAAAGGCATGGGACGCCAGCTGATCAATGCGCCGGTCCTCAGCATCCCACAGCGTAGTAGAGTCAGGGGATTTTTTCTTAAAATAATTTTACTGATTTTTTTCATATGAACTGGCTGATTTGATTAAAATAATTCTCTTCAGACTTCCTTACTACTGTTAAGATCTATTCTGCCCCCCCCTCAAAAGTCCCCCTAAAATCCAGATAAGGTGATTGAACACCCATTTATTTAAAAAAATAGGTTTTGATCATACCTATTTGCCGTGAGGGGCAACCTAATTGCTGCTTCCCCTCCTGCAAACCAGTTATTGCTTACCTTTTCCTTGCTCCGCCCCATCTTATGTGTTCCCTTATGGCCAAGAGGACCAACCTGACCAGCAGCGGCAGAGCCCAGCCCCGCCAGGCGAGCCAGGAGTAGGTAAACGAAAACCGGGCTATGCGGGGGGCATCAGCAATTTGGATGCCTCCTTTGCACTGTGATTTTTTAAATAAATGGGTGTGGATTGCTGTAAATGACATGAGTTATCTGAGGTATAACACCAGCCTTTCTGTCCTTGAGAGCCACATTCAACATTGATAGATGGTTCATATATATATATATATATATATATATATATATATATATATATATATTCTTATAAATAATCCTGCCATCAGCGGTAGTGATTGAATGCTTTGTATACATTGGGAACTGTTACGTTTACTGAGGTATGACACCCACTTTTTCTTGTGATTTATTTTAGGTGGCTGCAGAAAATAGTGCTGGCATTGGATCATATAGTGATTCTTTTCTGTTTAACACTGCAGAAAGCGGTAAGTCTGTGTTTATTATCTAGATGTAAACTACATTAGAATGTGTGTAATTAGCAGTTATTATGGCATTTTGATAGCATATAGCAATTCGATTGTATCGGCTAACAACCCCATTGTAACATCATCATTCTTTTTATCTTTTGTTTAAAAAACCCAGCAGCTGATACTCGGGTGTCCAGCGCACAGCTCTTATATTCATCAGCACACCTTCCATACTGCCATACTTTTTCTAAATGAGCAAGACAGGCAGTTCCCAGTGTGAACTCCTGCTCCATCTAGTGGTTGTATAGGGTGCTGTGTGATAAAAGCATCCCCTTTGCACTGGGGAATTTCAGAAGTCTAAGAGGCCGATTCATCAACAGCAGCAGGTAGCGACAGTTGAGCGACCGTAGCGGTATTTTCAGAGCGCCCGCTAGTAGTCGCTGTGCTTGGCCGTTGTTTGGTAGTTGATAGCGACTCAGTCGGTTTGCCGTAATGTTGAATATTGGGTGAGGAGTCGCTATTTGACAGGTTCCGCGCTGTATGGAAGCGCATGATAGCGACTGGTCAGAGCGACCGGCTTCCAACATATTCATTAACAAATCACGCTCAAAAAATTCTTGCACTGTAAAATGCATGTTTAAACCCCAGAGCGCTGGCGGCGATGGGTTAAAAGTAGTTTTTTAACCCCCAAACAACCATATTTTTGGAAACCCAAAAAAACAAGTTTTTAAAATAATTTTGTAATATCAATACATTAATATCAGACCTGTAATATCAATTCTGTGCATTTTTTTTTTAATTTTGTTTACCTTAAAAAATAATTTAAAATGGCAGAAGTGGTCACAGAATTTTTCACATTTAAAAAAAAAAAAAAAAAAACAAAAAAAAACAATAACAATTAATTATGAATATTTAAAGATTGTTCCATTGAAATGCATTGGAGAGCGCCAGGTAGCGAGAGGTCATACCTGTCGCTGTTCAAGGTCGGACGCTGGCGCTGTGGGCTGAGGCTGGAATAATGATGAATGAGTCGCTATATGGCGCTATCTCAGTTGCTAAGCAGGATTGGCTTGATAAATGTGTGATTGTGGTGGGGAGCCGGCGTTCTCGTGGCGGGGCCCGTCATTACCGGTCGCTCACCAGTCGCTACCTGTCGCTATTCCTTCATAAATAAGGGCCTAATTAATTTAGGGAAGCTCATCACTAAAAGTTTAAAAGCTTTGTCTGATGCTTAGCATGTTTTAAGTGCCTATATTTACAAGTCTTACAACACTGACTTTTTGAGTCTTCCCCTGATTTTACATCTTACAATGCAAATTAGTAGGAAATTGTTTATTTTAAAACAGTTAAGATGAAAGTTATATTACTTCTGTTGAACTTTTTGTTTTTACTTTGTAAGGTAAGATACTTAGGATGAGGTTGAAATTTTGTCTAGAAACAGCTGAACAATAAAAAACAAAAACAAACACTGAATGACCAATAAGACAAAGAGACAGAGCTACATACAATTAACAACATACACATTCATTCCTCACACTGAACCAGAGCCATAGAGAAAAGGGGGGAGGGGCAGATGGAAGATATGAGCCCTGACAAATGTAAACAATCAAAGTAAGGCTGACTCGATCTGATGATTTGGGCCATATAGAGCATACCATAGCTCCCAGCTCTTCCATCGTGAGGAGAGGGCAAAATATGCCCTCTCCAATACTTCTGCAATCGCCCGGCCGCATCTGATGTCATCTCACACCTACCGCCCAGAGGCACAGTGGGTTAACCCATTGTGAACTGGTAAGGGGTCCATGAGACCCCTATACCAGTTCATAGGGCTTTGGGTGACTTGCCATTAACCCCTGCCCCCCAATTACCTGCCTCCCCAAAGAGACTATGCAGATTTGTAGCCGACAGGGCGGGGGGCCACCAAAGCCTGTACCCTGTTCCTACAAGCCCTGCATAGCTGGTCCCCGAGCTGGTTATGCCATGTCATTTTTTTCTGGATTTTTAAGGGTATTTCATCCTTTAATTAAAAAAAAAATGTCATTTTTTTAAAATTACCCCCTTATGTTCTGGTGGCCAGAAGGTATAAAAGGCTTCTAGCCGCAGCAGAAAATAAAATAATGTTTTTTTTTGTGTTTTTGTTTTTTTTACATTCAACCCTTTGTGAACTGGTAAGTGGTCCAGGAGACCGTAAACAAACAAAAGAATCCCGCACAGCACAGTTTAAATGTACTAGGTGCTGGCTGGGGGAGCACCTGCCACCAAGGTTGGGCGTACCTGAAAACAAAAAAAGAAAAGTGGACTGCCAGCACAGACCACAAATGCTCCCACTTATATAGTACAGCCACACATTAAAGAATATATTAAAATAAATCAATACTCTATTAAATTAAATAATCCAGACATTACAACGGGGCAAAAACCACAAATGAACCCATTAAAAACAATTAAAAACCTTATGCGGAGGTAAGGTGGACCTTGCTAGACTAATAATAACCTAATCACAATATAAAGTATACTTGATGAATGCCATACTCTGCTATTAAATGCCCTGAGGTCTCCGCCCACTGGAAAGTGCTTGTGCATAAAGTAAAAGTGCAATATAAGAGAATATAATGTGCCAAAGCTTAATATGTGCAAAATCAGCAATCAAAGATTAATGAAGGGGCAAAGTGTCCCTATATATACACAAAAAGGTGCACTGATAGAGTGCTGAAATAAAGTGCTCAGTGCGTAGTGCAGTACTACAGTGAAGGAAAGCCGAGGCTCCAAGGCATGCAATGCAGAGAATACTGGCAACAACAGATCAATCTTTAAAAAATGTTCATAGGGACAAACGTTACCCGATATACGGTCTAGGTCCACTTTAGGTATTTGCAACCCGGCACCACCGACACGTTGCGTGGCGGTAATCCTAACGCCACTTCATCAGGATGTCCAGGAGACCCCTATACCAGTTCACAAGGCTTAGGGGCTGGCAAGTGCAAGTTTGTAGCCTGCAGGGCGGGGGGGGGGGCACAGAGGCTGGTCCTTGCACTCTGTTCTATGCCATGGAAATTATAGACCCCTGACCCGCGACCACCACAAAGGGGCCCACTGAGACCATGGCGCCCGAGGACCCACATAAACATGGAGCCGGTCTTGAGTCTGAAGATAAGCGTCATTCAAATGCTGAAACATTGTCCTGGGAATTTTTATCCTTAGTGTAGGTCTTCATAACATTTTTAAGCTTGAGATAACGAAAAAGCTCAGAGGCAGGAATCTATTTTTCAGAAACTAACGTCTGGAAGGGAATGGAAAGTACGGGGATGACACTTTTTACAAAAAAAACAAATAGTACACTATTTGAAACTGTTGCTGAATCGTCCCTTCTGCTTTGGGAAATTCTGATAACTAGCTATGCAACTTTATTATGTTACCCTATTTATCACTTGACAGTAACTTTCATGTGTATTCGACAAATCCACCAAACAAATGGCCAGAAGACCATTTTAGTAAAGCCATGACAGGGTAAAAGCTGAGAATTGCAAGTCTGCCTTTGAAGACACCAAACTGCCTGTAAGATGAAACGTATATTACCTGACATAGGCTGTTTTTTAGATTCCGGTTCCTTTTTTTTAGGACTTGCCAGACAAATTACTGCAAGTGGCCCCTGCAGGCTAAACACATATTCTGTAAGCCCTTATTGACAGTTTTGGTTGTAAATTCATTTTTATTTTAAACATAGTTTAATCCTTAGCGTGTGGTAAGTAAATTCTTAAAGCTTGATTTGCCTCTGGAGATTGATGTGATCGCAGCATACATCTCCCTTTCTTCACTGGGAGGATTTATTAAGCTTGGCTTGATTCTAGCATTCCCTTTGACAACTAAATCTCCTCACTGATAAGAAGGAAGATAGAGTAAGTTTCTTTTTCTGAAGACATATAAGAAAAAATATTTGCAAAGCTGGAGCTGCAGGGAATTTTAGATATTTTAATGTAAGTTGTACCATTTTAGCCATTGATGTAGGCAGGAAATCTAAATAAGACAATTTACTGGTCAACTCAATAGATTGAAAAAGCGAGTATATGATTTAAAGTGGACCAAAATCCACCCTGGTATCTATGAGAGTCCAGGGCAGGCTTACTCTCTTCCCCCTGGGCATCCAGAACTTGGATGCCTCGCTGTAAAAAAACCCCAGGGTGCCCAGTAAACTCACTTTTCCCTGGAACCTCCCTTCTTGGCTGTGCGTGGCCCCATCGCAACTGAATGGCTGTGCATGGCCGCGCACAGCCAAAGAGAGGGAGTGATGTTGTGTGCCACTCATAAGTGTGGCTGGGATTCCATTCAGCTTCTCCAGCAACACATTAATATGAGCGACAGGAGAAGCTGATTGGAGGAGCAGCCGTGTCTGTGCCATGGGCTCCAGGAGAGGTGAGTTAGCTGGGTGTTCTGGGGGGTTTTACACAGCGGGACGCCCCAAATCCCAGGTCATGGTCCACTTAATTTAATTAATTTTTAAATTTATTTTTAAATTTAATCCATTTAATTATTTTTTTTAATTTTGAATGCATAGATGGTCATGGTATGCTTGCGCACACATAGGAATTTAAGTCATCCTTGGGAGTGCAAATAAGTCTAATGCTGATGCTAAGGGTTAGGGGGCAGTTTAATATAAAATAGAGAGGCTTGCTACTTAATTAAGGTACCAATTAAAATGTACATTTTGTAATCACCTGCACCTAATTATTATTATATGATTTTCTTTTACATTTTTTTATATTTTCATTTTTGTTATTTTATTATTATTTGTTCTTTCTAAATTACTTTACTTAAATTACTTAATTACTTAAATTATTTTTTATAACAGTTCATATTTATTACATTTTGAAACACCATCAAGGCTTCTCCATTTTGAGATGAAAGTCTTTATTAGCATTTTTAGGTTTCTAAGGTGCAGGAGATCTTTTTTAAACAATCTACTTTGACTGATTGTATTCCACATAGCTCCTTAAACTTCTGTTTCTAAGCTCCCTCTAGCCACTCTTTTTCTTCACTCCTCTTCAATATGGCACCTTCGGGGGGGAGTTGCTCCTAGTTCAGGGAAGGCCATTTCAATAAATTCATCCCTGTTTTTGCACCACTCTAATTCTTATTATGCTTATGCTTGAAATTTTAAAATTAACCAAAACCAAGACATCTTGTTTAGTTATTAACTACTCAATTTGACATCCTCCACCATGAGAAAGCCCCCAGTTCAGTGTAAGTCCATTTATTCTGGAATTCCATGACAGCAAAGATTTGGAGGGGCACTCCAGAATATGGTCCTTGCCCAATCTTGCCATACAGAAACCTCAGCTACCCCCATAGATTGTGCTCATCCATTTTTTTTTTAGGGGGGGGGGGGGAAATGTGCCACTTTGGTTGGCTTCTTCTCAGCCCATTATTCAAATGCCCTTGTTGAAATTGGGGTTGCCAAGGGTTCCTCCTCTGAGCATAGTCTACCCTCCTTGATTCTATCCCATATTTAAGGGATTCCTTTAATACTAAGGATGACAATTTTGGTATTTGCTTTCTTAGGGTTCTAAGGAGAAAAAAGCATTTTGTTCAATATGTACCCATGGTGCTGTTCCCCTACTTTGTAGATTTCTGCTAGTTGACCAATCCTGGCCACATAGAATTATAATTTTAAGCTTGGAATTCCCAAACCGCCCCAATCCTTAGGAGCAAATTTTGGCTTGTTATTCAAACTCCATATTTTCCAGACCTCAAAAATGTATTGTAATAGGTAATGATCTAAACAAATGTAGGATCTTTGAAGAATATCCATTTTGTATGCAGAGATCCAAACCAAACCAAGATAGAGAGTGATATCTCCAAGACTTTAAAATATCTCTATTATGCAGCCAAAACCTCCGGGACCCCCCTGATGATTCTATCTACTGATGCCGAAAAGGCCTTTGATAGGGTAAGCTGGTCTTTCCTGAAAGAGTCTCTACGGTATATTGGGTTGGGGGATAATATGAGGCGGCTCATAGAGGCCTTGTACACCACTCCCTCGGCACGAATAAGGATCAATGGCCACCTCTCGGACCCGGTGTGGATCAGTAATGGTACCCGCCAGGGCTGCCCCCTCTCACCCCTCCTCTTTGCTCTATCGCTTGAGCCATTCCTATGTAGAATAGGAGAAAACAACGACATCCAGGGAGTGGTTAGCCGAGAGAGCACCCACAAGGTCGCCGCCTATGCGGATGATCTGCTTTTTTTTATTACTAACCCTTCCGTGACTATCCCAGTTCTGATGAGGGAATTTGAGACATATGGGAGGCTCTCACACCTAAAAATCAACTTCGATAAGTCCGAAGCCATGAATGTTTCCCTTCAAGGAGACCTCGCCGGGGCCATTCGGCAGTCCTTCCCCTTTAGGTGGGCCAACGCCTCTCTAGCATATTTGGGAACCCAGCTGCCACGCTCCCTGTACAATATAGTAACCCTGAATTTCCTTCCTCTGGCCAGGAGGATTAGAGCTGATCTGGGGAGGTGGGACCTTCCCACGTTCTCCTGGATGGGGAGGGTTAACATAATAAAGATGACGATACTGCCCAGACTGTTGTACCTGTTCCAGGCCCTGCCGATCTGGATCCCTTTGAGTTTCTTTACTGATCTCAGCAGGTCCCTCCTGAGCTTTGTTTGGAACAAGAGGCGAGCGAGGATCGGGAAACGCACGCTTTACAGGCCCAAGAACCAGGGGGGCATGTCACTGCCGGACATTAGGCTCTACTGGGTGGCCTCGCACCTGCAGAGAACCTGCGAGTGGGCGATGTGCCAGAACACAAAAAGGTGGGTGCAGCTAGAGCGTGCTATGACCTCCACACCGCCAGATGTCTGGATGTGGGGCAGGGGGGATCTACCCTTAGACATGAGAAGGCACCCGACTATTGAGGCCTCAATGAGGGTCTTTGGAAAGTACAGATCCTACTCGGAGATTTCTCCGTGGCCTTCCCCCATGGTGCCCATAATCACTAACCCGTTGTTGGCCCCCGGGTCATCCAGAGCAGACCTCAGGGAATTGAGTGAGCTGGATCAGTTGAGGGCTGGGGACCTGATTTCAGAGAGAGGATGGACACAACTGTCGGACTTGAGATCCAGATGGGGGAACACAGACCTTGACCCATGGACCCTGCTTAGATTGCAAGCCTTTGTAGCTGGGCAGGGGTTGAAGAGGGAAAGGTGTCGGACTCACACCAAGCTAGAGAGGATCTGTTTGGGCGAAGCGCCAAACGACCACCTGACCTCCAAAATATACTCGATGCTGGTTGGGGAGTGGGATAGCCCCCCGACGTTCTGGAGGGACTGGGAGGCCGACTTAGGGATGGAGTTTGATGAGGGTCAGAGAGAAAAAATCGCGTCCCTTGCTCACAGATCCTCGATTGCCACCAGAGTACAGGAAGCTAACTATAAGGTCCTGACCCGCTGGTACTACACGCCCGACAGGCTCAACAGAATGTCTACCTCGGTGGACCCGAATTGCTGGAGGTGCGGGACTGAGAGGGGCACTCTCTTGCACATCCTCTGGTCCTGTTCCAAGATCCGCGCATACTGGGAGGGAGTGCTGACCATAATCTCCCAGGTCACCGGGGACCAGTCCCTCGCGGGCCCAGCTCAGATCCTGCTGCACTTGACGAATCGTTCTGTGAGCGAGTATAAGAGATCGCTGCAGGCTCATTTGTTGAATGCAGCGAAACTAGCGATTCCAAGATATTGGAAACAAAAAAGGGCCCCCACTGTGAGAGACTGGGTTGAGGAGGTGTCAAGTATCTCTGAGATGGAGGATCTCACGCTCGCACTACATGACAGGGATGAGCAATACAGGCGCACATGGATGCCCTGGTTAATCTATCAGGAGTCAGAAGAGTTTAAACAGTTGTTCACAGAGTCAGATAACAGATGACCATGTACTGTACCGCTAAACCGCTATGATGTTATAGGGGACCGCCCCTGCCCCCCCCCCGGGATACCTTAGTGACGAGATACACCCTATTTCTAAGCAGCCTATGGGGTGCCCTGCAGGGTGAGACATCAGCATTTGGAGGCCTCTCAACGGACGGCCTCCATATACAGCTGAGTTAGTTGTGTGAAGGCTTAAGTGTCATGTGGATCATCCAGCCGCTACTTTACCCTTCCCTGAACCCAAATCCATGCCCCTGGAGCACCTGTCCCACTGACCTACTGTGTATTGTATTGGAATGCACCCTGTAACTTTTTGTCATTATTTCTTTTTCTTTCTTCTCGTGTGTTTTTTGTTTTTGTTTTTTTATATTGTGTATGTTTTTATGCAAAAAAAAGTTAAATAAAGAATTAAAAAAAAAAAAATATCTCTATTATACCATATCCAGACACCAGGCAGAACCCATTCAATATTCCCAAATTACTATTTAGGGAACAGGGGTGTGATAAAGAATATCTGCAAAAAAGGTGTGCTTCTGCTCCCCTCTCCCACAGACCGCCAAAACTTCAATGACCAGAAGAAAAAGAGCCCGGGAAAATGGGCACCCCTGCCTAGTTTCCCTGTAAATATTTATCATGTGTGATTGAAATCCTTTAAGGAGAACCAATGCTTTGGGGCAAGAGTATATACCTTTAATGATATTTAATTATATTATGTTTTTCAAAACCAGGGTATTTAGATTACTTTAATCACTCTATATAGCCTAACATAGGTCTACTGACTATGTTTTAGAATTACCAGTTGAATCTCCTCCTCCAATATCTCACTGTCCATAATCGCTCTTTGAGTCTCTGAGAGCTTTTGAATTACTCTACTCTCTGGGTCATTGCGCTAAAGGCTCGGTGGGACATCGGACGGTTGGCAAATTATTTTATAACACTAACTGGAATCTTTAAAGGCTCCAGACTCTGTTCTAATTTTCAGAAATGGGGTGTTATTTAATCTAGGATATAAACATTTTGCTAATAATTTTCCCAGTTTTCCCGCACAGTGTAGAATTTCGCTTTAATCCACCTTACATTTTTTTAAGCCTGGTCGTTAAAGCAGAGCACATCCCACTGTGGCTGGCCATGGATTTCCCAGGGGGCATCCCGAATCAGAATGCCCCTGCATGAGGAAGATTTGAGAAGATAAGCAGTACAACACGTACTGCTTATCTACTCTAATTGCACTTACCAATATTAGCTTGCACTAAACCTTGATTACCTGTTACTACTTATGTTATTGTATGTAATTGTTAATGGCTCTCCTGGAGTATCTCCTTGCCAAAAAGCATTCCTTGTATGTATCCTGTACTTACTTG
Source organism: Gastrophryne carolinensis (assembly GCA_027917425.1). Taxonomy (NCBI): domain Eukaryota; kingdom Metazoa; phylum Chordata; class Amphibia; order Anura; family Microhylidae; genus Gastrophryne; species Gastrophryne carolinensis. The sequence continues at coordinate 149,403,709 of CM051238.1, read as the reverse complement.
GTGGAATAAAGTATCTATCTATCTTTAATTCCAGTGTAATTAAGTGTCAGGTGCAACGCTTTTCTTTTGCGTAATGTGCTCTGTGAAATAACCACCAGATTTTAAAGTTTTGTCCTCTCGCTATTAGATCTTAACTTCTCTTGCTGCCAGCATAATATCTTCACTCGTGGAGGAAAATTGAAATTATAATCCGAGGGAGGCCATCTTTTCTAAGAGCCATAGAGACTCTGTGAACGCGATCTATCTCTTGGTGGAGGAAATCTATTTCTAACCCTAGTGTGACTATTACATCCTTAATAAAAGTGGTTTCAAGATCTTTTATGGACTCGGGGGCTCCACAGATTCCCAAATTTTGACACTGAGACTGTACTTCCTCATTTTGGTCATATATGATAGCTATATTTTTATGTTTATCATTAACTCTTTTTTTTTCTTTTTGTCTATTTTCATTTCTATAGCTTATATCCTATTACCTACATTTTGAATTTCTTTCTTTAGATCATCCAATGCTGTACTACCCCTTAACATTTGTTGTTTATAAGGAAGCAATTAAGTCTGGGTCTTGGCTTACTGGAATTTGCTCTTTAAAGTTAGTGATGACTATAGGGAGTTTATTCCTTGTGTCTGGTTTGTGTCTGGTCCGGTTCCGCTTATCAGTTCTCTGATGTCCCTTTTATTTTTGGGTTTTGCTCCTATCCCTGGTTCTTTAGAGCTATGTGTTTGTACCTTGAATGAGGCTGGGGGTAACTGTCTGCACCAGTCTGCTGCTGTTTTTTCTTATGTGTGTCTGCCATTAATAGTGCTTACTTTCTTGCACCCAAGAAGCTGTGGAATCCCCTAAAAAGATGAACAATCTCAAGTGTGGCTTCCCACCTTTCAAAGATACATGGCAGTGCACCAGACATAGGGGGTGGGATTCCCATGGCTTGGCCAGCACACCAGCCTATATGCCCTTTGCACAAGTATAGAGTTCCTTCATGGGTGAAAGTATGCCAGGCTCATGACAAGAGACACTGGAATCTTTGGTTGTTGTATGGGTTGTCAGCCACCTAAAACTGTGTTACAACACACAAAACAACCATTCAACATTCATGCACAACATTGAACATAGATAGTTTGATCACATTTTAGGTCACTTTTGAAGTTATTATGCATTATTGAAACTAGGCTTGGGTAATGTATAGATGGCAGAAGATCTGGTTGAAGTGCAGACCAACCTGCAGTTTTGCCAAGTACCACCTGATGGGACCTGAAGTACCAGTAAGCACAGTGTCATTTGCTTCTAGATCTAATAGTCATAGATTCCTTTTTTATAAAATGAAGATGTAAAGTTTAAAGACTGCAAGCTGACAGCACTCGCCATGATTGATTTCTCATAATGCCAGAAAAAGCCTGAGCATACATAATAAATGACCGACAATATATTTAGAGCTCATTATATATGAGCTTTAGGGGTTACTCACTAAATTTTGTTAAGCTCTTCACCTCTGCCTAATTTGGCTAGGGCCTGATTCTTGTGTTCTTGACTGCGCAGTGTGGTGCTGTTGTATAAGATACGCCATTCATGGGTGGCACTAACGTCTAAGCTACTGTATCATAGAGCACTATACAGGCTTGAACGTGGATAACTGGCAAATTCCATAGGCTACCAGAAGGCCATTTGACTTAAAGCTAGGCCCAGGCACATGTAATAATTCTAATAATAATAATAATAATAATACATGTAATAATAGGTAATTTACTTTCTTGTGGAAGCAGACATCCCTACTAGAGTTGCTTGGTGGATATGAGTGGCAACGGTCATAATGAGCTGATGGATTAAGGATGAACCTCAATCTAACTCTTAGACCTTGATTCAGTAAACTTGCTTTAAATGTCTCAATAAAAAAAAAGCTATTAATGCTCAGGCACCTAGGGCTCCTCCCCATAGAAGAGCCCCGGTGGGTGGGTAAAAAGTGGGATTCCTGAGGCCTAAAGTTTGGGTCCCCATTGATTTCATTGGGGACTGGGTTTGGGTCACTTACCCCGAACCAAACTTTTGTTCAAAGATCGTCCAAACTTGCCGAACATGAATGAACATGATGTTTGCCCAACACGAGTCCTGAGTCCGTTTGTACCTAAACTAAAAACAAATTGATGAAGTGTATTGTTTCCTTCCAAACCATATGGATGAAATATCAAACAGATTATTTAAAAAATTTAAGAATTGACAAATTCTAATTTAGTTACATCATTAATGCCAATGAATTGTACTGACATTTGACAGTCGATAAATGTGTTTTCCTTTGCTTTGATTTAAATGTGATTTGAGCATAAAAATTCAGGTAGTTTAACTAAGCGTAACTTGTGCCTATCCAGTGCTGTAAATCCTAAAGGCCTGAAATCATAAACTTTCAGACTATAAAGATGGATGCACAGACCCCTAATAAATCTTCTGCTATGAAATATTACATTTTATACCTCGCCTTACAGTCACAAAGTACGCATGCTGAAGTAGTTACAATGAAATATCACTCCTTTAAAATAAGAATTATAATGCATGTATGAAAAGTCGTAAAGGTTTGCATTCTGATCTACAGTTGATACGTTTTACTTTTATGCATTGAATCTATAATTTATTATTCTGGATAGGCTTGACAATAATGTTATATGGCTTCTATAGAAATGTGAAGTCTCATTATTGTAAAAAAATGTCTACTTTCAATGGCATGTTTAAAAGTATCCCAACTTATGTGCCAAAATGATGCCCTCAAGGCGCTGAGTTATCTGTAAATGTTTTACTTTTTATTTGTTTGAAATTCTGTGTGTTAAAAGAAACTGTTTTCTCCATCACCAATATGTTTATCTTAGCATCTGTACACAAACAGGTGTGTTTGGTGTATGGACTGGAGACTTCCTGTCTCAGGCTTGATAATCATCTGACTGGCTGAGACAGAGATGACCCTCCACACTCGTGAGCTCACAGCTTTAACCCCTCCTGCTCTCATTCAGCCTCTTCAGATGAGAGTCTTGAGTTGCTTGGTCTTGTCACTAGTATTGCTTTTCACTTATGTGACTGCTCAGGGCCAGTTGAGTTGCCAGAGTGCATGAATAGCGTTGAGCTAACCCCCAAAAGTTTGGGTTCGGCAGGTTCTACTGAAATTTGGGACCCAAAAATGGGCCAAAATGACGTGAAGGGTGACCTTGACAGCCCCCGATTTACCCCCCCACTCCTCATCTGCCTGCCAGACCCTCATAGTTAATCTTAAATAAATAGCGCTGGCGGGTGGGTAGTGGCGGCATCCAAACCGTGCATGAGAACAGCGCCATGGGCAGTGTATGCATGCTTGCTTAGTAATATTATTTATTAGTGGTGGACAAGGAGATTGTCATTAAAGTCATACTTCAGTCAAACAAAGAAACAAAAAAAGCTATACTCACCTTTCATTCCACTGCAGGCTATCGCTGCTAGTCCAGTGCTGACAAACTTTCGCGCCACACGCGCCACGTGCAGCTCCCTCCTCCTCATCGATGCATGGACACCACTGTGCTGTTGCCGACTATGGCGCGTCCTGCACCATCATCATGGGAACTATGGCATGCCCCTCTCTAATCACTACAATGGAGGGGGGCATGCCATAGTTCCTGTGATGATGGAGTGGGGCGTGCCATAGTTAGCAACAGAACAGCGGTGTCCATGCATCGATGCAGCAAGGGAGGAGGGAGCGGCGCAGGTCTGGGTAAGTTTGTCAGCACTGGACTAGCAGCGACAGCCTGCAGGGGAATGAAAGGTGAGTTTTTGTTTGACTGAGGTATGACTTTAAAGAACAGCAAGGTCTACTTACAGCAAAGTAATTTGTTATTGGGACAAAAGTGAGGCTATTGTCCACAGTTTAAAGTTGGAAATATCTTCATTTTATTTTTAGGCTTATCAGATTTGTGACTCTACCATTAGTGATTATTTTGAGCCACAGTTGTGGAAGGAATTAAAAAAATCCTCAGTAGCAGCACAGAAACTTATCTTAGTTTTCATAATTTTATGCAAAACCAAAAACATTTTCTTGGCATTCGACTTTAATTGCGTTCTGTCTACAAACATACTTTACTCTAATGAAGATTGTCCTTGCTTATTACAGCTCCAGGAAAGGTTGTGAACCTAACTGCAGAAGCCTTAAATTCATCAGCGGTAAACCTCACTTGGTTTTTACCCCGACAGCCTCATGGAAAAATTACCAGCTTCAAGATAAGCGTTAAACATGCCAGAACGGGGGTCGTAGTAAAGGATACATCAGTTAAAGTTGAAGAACTGTTAAATGGATCACTACCAGAGTGCAATGTAAGTATAGCTCCCTTTTTCCTTTAACACGGTTGGTGCAGAGAATTTCACTAATTAATGTTTGATTGATTTGGGTGATGGAATTAGAAATACTAACATAAATTAAAAGGCAACTGTAGCCATTCCTTCTTTAAAGATGCTATGGGGATATATGGATATTAAAGGGACTGTCCAGGCAAATCAATACTAATTAATAGTAGGCTTCTTACCCAGTAATTTGTCCTGTTCCTCCTTTTTGCTTTGCTTGGTAGAGGCTAAAATCTGATTTTTGCATAGTTGATTCACCGGAAATACATATGTGTAAGCTTAGAAGTGGACCCCTGTCCCCAAAGCTGCCGCCGCTGAAAGAAGAGGGTCAATTAGCTTTTCTACTATGTTCGGGTTTAGGAACCCTGAACTTGCTATGTAAGTAGTTTTTCAAGTAAACTACTTGCTGTTAATGTAGCATATTTGATAAATCTAAGAATATTCTATTAAAGGTCGAATGAATGGAGCGCCACCAGAAAGACATGTATCTTTTAGCTGCTATATATAGCTAAATATACAAGTGGCGGGGCTTTGGGGTGCATTGGACCAGCACGAACATGGCAGGTATGCTTTAGATCCATAGGGGATGCCCGACTGTGTGACACCCCACAATTTGCCTTTTATCTTACTTTTTACACAATCTCACAGCATACTCTGCTTGTGCGCAGCTCCACACCTATAAGGTTGGAATGTTCATTGGTGTGATGGAAGGGGGAACAAAGCATGAGGTTGACCCCGGGTGCATGGCAAAGATGAGCTCTGCTTATCTGGGCATCCATCTGGTACATGGGCCGTGGTATTGAGGAAACAGGCATCCTAAACCAGGACGCCCCAGGGATTGAAAATTGGCCAGACCTGTAATCTTAGTCCTCCTAAAATATTGATATTACAGTGTAACTTCATACATTGTTGCAATTTACAGCACTGAATTAATGTTATTTCCAGGACAAAAGTGAATCATCTTTATGGCGCACCACTAGCCCTTCACCTACTAAAGGTTTCTCTACAACCACAACCACAATGTTATTACAGACGGGAAGCTCTAGTACTTTTAATGCCATTTGGAATGAGCCTATCACCTATATTGTGGATCATCTTAGACCATACACAACTTACCTGTTTGAAGTTTCTGCATTTAACAGTGAATCTGGCTACATTGACAGTACCATTGTGCGAACACCAGAATCGGGTGAGTAAAGATTGATGGGACATTCTAAAACCTGGTTTAATCTACATTTTTTATGTCCTTGCTATACATCTATCTGGTGTATTACTTGAGGTATGCCAATATCTTTTTGTTTCAATTTGTCTTTATTGAGAGTTTACTTTTTGAAAAGAACTTTTACATACAAGAAAGAGAAAACAAAGAGTACAAGTACAAATAAGATCAAACATCAAACAATGTTACAGTGAACACTGGCATAACGCTCTTGGAATGGGAGAGACCCAGCCCCTGTAGTGGTGGAGTGACGTGTCGGGCCGACCAAAGTGCGCCATATTATGCATCCCTCAGGGGGGAACCCGATCGGGGTGCGTTCACAGGACCCCTCACCCGTGAAGGGTAACCCCCAACCCGACCCCGTCCCCTCCCCCCAAATCAAAGCCCCAGAGGCCAGTCATCTCCCGTTGAACCGCTGAAGAAAGAATAGAAACACTAAGGGAAAGAAGGGAGAGAATGGGGGGAAAGACAGGGAGGGGTAGACATCAGGGAACTACTAGCCCAGGAGGGGAGAGACAAGGACAAGACAAAGACAACGACCCAGGTAGGGACCGAGACGTTGGCAGGAGCGTAATTGTAGGTACATGTTTAGGCAAGGTGGGGACAACAACCACAACCACACCATGTTAGGATCTTGGACTCACAGCTCGTCCAGGCTCTGATTTCATCTGCTGTCCAGGGTGAGGTCATTAGGGCGAGGTATCAGATCAGGCCCATCAGCCTAGCAATTTCTGAAAGTCAGGGGTGACCCGAGAAACCTCCCACAGCGTCCATGTCTTAAGATATTTCTGGGTGCCCCCCTCCACCCCCTCCAAGGCCAACTCCTCCAGCCTCTTGATGCTCTCGACTTCCCCATACCACTCCACCAGAGATGGTACAGCAGGGGTGCGCCAGTGTCTTGGGATCACCGACCTCGCAGCTGTGAGTAGATGTCTCAGCAACCCCCTCTTACTGGATGACACCGGTCCAGGGATCATGGACAGGAGGGCGATCTGTGGGGTGTGGGGGATTTGTTCCAATGTTAAGTGTTCATATATCCCTAGAACTTTCTCCCAGAAGGTCCGTATCGGGGGGCACTCCCACCAGATATGTAGTATAGTCCCTGGGGCCCCGCTGCATCTCCAACAATCCCCAGTATCGGACCCTCCAAATTTCACAAGGTCCGAAGGACACTTATACCATCTCGATAGTATTTTGTAGTTTCGCTCCTGAGATCTAGAAGCAACCGACAGCCTATGGGTAAGTGTAAAGGATTTTTCCCAGTCATCAGGCCTCAACGTCTGTCCCAGGTCCTCCTCCCATCTCCCACAGAACCCAGGCAGCTCCTCGTCTTCTTCCTCGCCTCGAATAATCTGATAGAGAAGGGAAATCGTGTGCTTGGGAGGGGAAGGGTTTCGCAATATAGCCTCCAAAGGCGTAAGCGGGCGGGAGAGGCACGAGCTCGGTGTGATCGATTTGATATAAGCCGCTAGCTGGGCATGTAGGAGCCAAGATATATTCCTGGTCCCCCCATGAGTCCGCAAGGCCGTGAGGGAGGGAGGGCCCGACCCCGACACTATGTCCCCCAGCCGGACATCCCGGGACTCCTCCCATATGAGGAAGGATCTAGCATGCATCCCAGGGGGGAATGAAGGGTTGTCAAACAGGGGGGTAAGGGGTCCCGGTCTGTGGGATAGCCTATCCCGCTTCAGAAATCCATCCCATAATCGTAACAAGGGGCCCGCCAGATAGGGCAATTCTCGTATATCAGGTCTGGAGGAAGGTTCAATCCAGGGCAATGCCACCAAATTTAGGGGAGAAATGGCCTGCTCTACACCAACCCAACACTTGTCATCTTTATGGTGGAACCAATCTGAGAGCCTGACCAACAGCGAGGCGGCGTGATAGGCCCGAAGGTCCGGGACTCCCAGGCCCCCTCTCGGCTTAGCTCTAAGAAGTGTTTCCCTCCTGATCCTAGGTCGCCCGCTCCCCCAAACAAATTTGAAAAAGGCTCTCTGCAAGGCCTGGAAGTAACCACGTCCCGGGAGTAAGGGGACCGCCTGAAACAGGTATAGAAACCTCGGGAGTATGTCCATTTTGAGGATGTTAATACGACCCAGCCAGGAGTGCTGCTTGTTGCGGTATGAGTTAAGTCTTGAAGTCGTGGACTGTAACAGTGGAGCGTAGTTAAGTTTGTACAGCAACCCCAGGTCAGCGGGGATCTGGACCCCCAGGTACTTAATGGCTTCTTTTTGCCACCTAAAGGGAAAGTTAGCTTGCAGAAGACGTTGAGTTTCGTCAGGGAGGGAGACGTTCAGGATCTCGGTTTTAGACAAGTTGACCTTAAAGTTGCTCACATCTCCAAAGCGCTTAAACTCCACTAGAACCGAGGGCATGGTTATATGGGGGGAGGTGATGTACATAAGTAGGTCGTCCGCGAAGAGAGAGAGCTTGTGTTCCCCTCCCCCGCAGACGACCCCCCGGATGGACGGGTTCGCCCTCAAAGCATTGGCCAGGTGCTCCATCACCAATATGTAAAGCAGCGGAGACAAGGGGCATCCCTGCCGGGTTCCGTTCCGAATGCGGAAGGTTCCGGACAAGGTGCCGTTGACCCTCACCCTGGCAGTAGGATCCTGGTATAAGGCCATAATTTTAGCTAGCATACCCGGCCCCAGGCCCACCTGCTGTAGCACAGCCCTCAGAAAGCCCCAATGCACGCGATCAAACGCTTTCTCAGCGTCCACCGCTAGTATACATGTGGGGACAGCCCGCAACTGCGCGTGCTGTATGAGGGAGATCGTTTTAATAGTGTTGTCTCTCGCTTCTCTCCCCGAGACAAATCCGACTTGGTCAGTGTCAATCAGGGAGGGAAGCAAGGGCTGTAGCCTAAGTGCAATAATTTTGGCATAGATCTTCAGGTCTACATTTATCAAGGAGATGGGTCTATAGTTACCCGGGAGGGTGGCATCTTTACCCGGCTTAGGAATAACTGTTATATGAGCCTCCAAGGACTGTCTCGGGAAGAGACAGTCCCCGGAGATAGAATTAAATATCTTGACCAAAAAGGGGGCAACCAAATCCCTCAATGTCTTGTAGAATCTGGGGGTGAAGCCATCAGGGCCCGGACTCTTGCCTGCAGGGGTATCCCCTATAGCCTTAAGTACCTCCCCTACGGTGAACGGATCCTCGAGCTGGTCACTGCTCTCCTGGGGGATAGCTGGGAGGGCGGTGTCGCTAACGTATTCCGCTATCTGGTCACTCCCCGACAGGCGGGAGCCCCGAGAGAGCACAGGTTCCAGGTTGTAGAGCCTGGAGTAGAAGGCCTGGAACTCCTCCGCTATCTGGGTAGTCTTGTGGAGCTCCGATCCCCCCCCCCCCTCTAATCATGGGGATGAATGTAGAGCCCTGCCTGGGGTGGAGAGACCTGGCAAGCATCCTGCCACACTTGTCACTATGCTCGTATATGCGAGCCCTAAATCTATCTCGGTATTTGAGGAAGCACTGGTCATATAGGTTCTTCAGTCTATGTCTAGAATCCAGTAGCTCCCTCAAGACCGTTTGTGAGGGGGTATTTTTATGGGTCTCCTCCAATTCCCCAATACGCTTCAGAGTAGCGTCAATCTGCTGTGCCCTGGCCCTCTTAAGCCTGGAACCGTGCTTGATAAAAACCCCTCGGAGCACACATTTGAGGGTCTCCCACTGGGTTGGGAGCGGGGTCTGGTCCTGCGAGTGGTCAAGTTGGAAGTTGGCGATGGAAGACCTAATTTCAGCTAGACATAGGGGATCCTTTAATAAATTATCATTCAGTCGCCAGTTGTACTGCCTGGGGGCAGTGTCTGGACATGGGAGGCTCAGAAAGACGGGAGCATGGTCAGACCACAAGATCCGGCCAATGGAGGCGTCTGGGTTTCTTGAAAGCACGTGATGACTGAGAAAGATATAATCCAACCTACTGTAGGAGTTATGGGGATGGGAGAAAAATGTGTAGTCCCTTGTCCCCCCATGTTGAATTCTCCAGGTGTCAACTACCTGGAGGTTGCGAAGCGCGCCCCTCAGCTTCTGTAGTTTGGAGCAGGGTATCCCCGATTTGCCCTGGGAAGAATCGAGCCGCGGGTCAAGGACTAGGTTGAGGTCCCCTCCCATCACCAGAACCCCCTCTGAAAACCCCTCTAGAACCTCAAGGATCCCAAGTCCAACCTCCACCTGGGCCTGGTTTGGCAGATATAAATTGGCGAGAGTGTATCTGACCCCGGAGAGTGTGAACTTGAGAAAAATATATCTGCCATCTGGATCCACCTTGGAGTCTAGCGGCTCCAGGGGGACACCTCTATGTACTGCAATAGAGACACCTTCAGACTTGTTCACCGGGTTGGGGCTGTGGAACCATCTATTGTAGTATTTGTTCCTGATATCAGGAATCTTCCCCACACAAAAATGAGTCTCCTGCAATAGGAGAACATCTACTCTTTCCCTGTGGAACCCGTATAGTATTTTAGCTCTCTTTTCAGGGACGTTCAACCCTCTAGCTAAAGTGCAAAATCTAATCTCCGCCATGCTAGCCCAGCGGTCGTGCCTGGATTCACGGGGTAAAATGTCACAGAAACCAATGGGGCGTCAGTGGGCTGGCCAACCCCGTGTAGGCCAATGCTGGAGTCGGGCCCCGGAAGGACAAACACACACGATAGACAGGGGGAAGGGTAAAACACTAGGGAAGCAGAGAAGCACAGGAGCTAAGAAAAGAAAGAAAGAGCCCCTACCCTATAGAGGAGGGCAATGGGGGTAAACCCTCAAACCCGCGTACACCTATCGGCAGGTATTCAACCGGGTGTCGCGGAACAGTAGTTGTGGAGGTAGCCTAGCCATTCGGGAGCCTCCCCAATGTATATAGGTCAACGAGGGTTAGATTCCCAAGCCCCGGGTTGGCTAAAGAGAAAGTCGCCACTAGCGGTAACAATTAACAAAAACCCCATAACGCTCAGGGGGGGGTCTGAAACCCGCACCTCCCCTCCCCCCAGGGAGGGCCCAGCACACATCCCCGGGTTGGGTAACCTGAAAACTTGAAAACATATCTCAAATACCTATGGAAACACTGCTAGTTTTTCAATAAAGGCAATCTCGGTATCATAAGCAAGCTCCCGGGGACTCCGCCCACCCACCACGGCAGGGCACCCCCGGAGCATCCCGCACCCCCGGGGCATCCCCAGACTCAGCAGCGAAACATCAAAATAGCAGTAGAGTGACACTAAAATAATGTTAAAGTGTACCCAAATGCACCCGCCCCCCCTGCCCCACGGACCCCGAGAGGGCCGGCAACCCACCACCACCCCGCGAGGGGGCGAGTAGCGGGGCCAGCCCCCCCAGGGGCCGAGGAGGGGGGGGGGAAGGAACCGCAGCCGGTGCAGGGCACCACGTAATAATGAATACATCATAATGAACTTCAAACAGTAAACAGTGAACCTGGAGTTACAACAGTGGAAGATGTGATCGGGGCATGAAAGCTCAGAGGGGGTGCGTCAGGGCCAAAGATACTGGGTCAGAACGTGGGAGCTAAAAGGGATGGGCCGAGCTAACGACCCCGAATCGGCCCAGGAGCATCGCCCCTACGACCCCTGGCCAGCCGGGGTCTCCTGGGCGCCCGCTGCGGCATGGGGGGGGGAGGGGGGTCAAGTCCCAGCCAGTCCGGGACCGGGAAGGGGTCCGTTTCCAGAAAAATAAACAGACCCGGAAGGTCCGCCTTGCTTCTGAGAGCGTAAATGGAGTTGTCCCTTCGTACCACGAGGTGAAATGGGTGACCCCACTTGTAGGAAGCGCCAACTTCTAGAATCCGGTCGAGGAGCGGCCGTAACAGACGTCTCATCTGGAGGGTGCGGCGAGATACATCGGGTAGGATAGTAACTTGAGAGCCTCGAAATGAGATCCTTCCCTTCTCCCAGGCCCGTCGCAGGATTTCCTCCTTGACAAGGAAAAAATGAATTCTGCATAAAACGTCTCTGGGGGCTTGAGGGTCCCCCACTGGGCGTCCAGCCACCCTATGTATTCGATCAATAACCAGTTCAGCGTTCGGTGGCTTGCCCAACAGGTCGTTGAACAGTTCCGTTGCCCAGGTGCACAGATCTTCTGATCTAACGGATTCTGGTATGCCACGGAGTTTCAAATTGTTGCGCCTATTTCTATTCTCTTGGTCATCTGTCTGCAGTCTGATGTCAATCAACTGCTGCTGGTGCATCCCCTGGTTTCTTTCAAGAGCCGCCAAACGGGCCTCATAATCCGGGCGAGCCTCCTCTAGCGATGCAATTCTAGTATCAAGAGCAGAAGATTTCTGTTGGAGGTCTTCTATTTCTCTGCGTAAGGCCCGCTCGATTCTAGTAGCCACGGCCTCTAGATCTGCTTTGAGTTCAGCCTTTGTTGGAAGACATTGTAGGAGATCCCGTAGGCTAGGGTCGACAGGAGACCGCAGGAACAGCTGGTCCTCCGGGGCCCGGGACGGGGGCATCCCAAATCGGGGTTCGCCCGATCTCACGGCTGAAGCAGGGCCCAGGGCACACTCCAGGCTCTCCGGCCCGTTTACAGGATTGCAGGGCTGAGGGTCAGCGGCTGGTGTGTCGGACCGGGGGCCCGGCGACCATCCCAGGGGCGAGGACTCCCCAGAGGCACTCAGACACCCAGGGTCACCCCTCCGACTCCCAGGGGGCAGATGAATCTCTGCATGGGTCAGTTGTGGGCTCCGTACAGATCCCCCTCCCCAGGCAGGGGAAGCAGACATAGACCGGGGCGGACTGTCTCCCCACAACTGGGGTATGGGCCGGGAGGGATTCGGCGACATCCATTCGGGAGCCGAGGGATCAAGCTGTGAGCGTGGGCTCCTGTGGGTGTGCCCCCCTGAAACCTCCAGGACCGGGTCCCCGGGGAAGTCCTGAGCTGGGGTATTGCTGCACAGCAGAGAGGGCGCAGGAGGGGCTGACATGTGTGAGGGAGAGGGCAGGGGGTGTATGCAGTCCTGATCCTGGAGCTCCGACCTCTCCCCTAACCCCGCACCAACCTTCATTTGCTCCTCTGGTGAGCTGGCCTCGGCCTCGGATACGGCGTGCCCCGGCGAGGTCTGCAGGTGCTCAGCCCTGTGAGTCATCAGGGCAGCGTCCCTCCGATCACGGTATGGCTCCACACTCCTCAGCCTGCCCTCCGCAGCACAGCCGCTCGGTGACGTCACGGCGGGTGCAAGGGGAATCACGGCTGCATCTCCGGCTCCAGGCTCCATAACAGGCATCTCGGCAGGTAGAAGGTCCTCACCCGCGGCGGGCCCCGCATGTTCCCTCATCGCTCCCGCAGCCATGCGACGGGTTCCCATGCGCTCCTCGCAGGTCGCGTGCCGGTCGGGCGCCATCTTGGGAGGTTGGGCTCTCTGCCCCATCGGATCTCGGCGGCCGAAATAGCTGCCTATGTCCTTCTTTGGGGGCTTCCTCGCCGACCCCCCGGTTCTCCTCTTCTTCCCGCTCCCCATCGCAGCAAACAGGAGGGATTTCAAGGATCTGGATCTGCTATAAGGTAAGGGAGGACAGCAGAGCTAAGGGCCGTGCGTCTCTACTCCTCCATGGCCAGGCCACCTTTTTATGCCAATATCTTTTAAACAGCAGCACACTACTAGGTTTTTTCTTATATACACTATGCGATAAAGCTAACCTAATCAGAATGAGTAACTCCAATTCAAAACAGGTTTGAGTGCCAAAAAGGAAGGAGCTTCTGTTGTTTGTTCAAATATCTAGATGCTGTTGGGAGCAGGTACTTCATCATTTACTCTTCCTTTGCCAGGTCCAATGTTATCAGTTTCATTTCTATCTCATGTGAATTATAGGAATGCAATGAAGTGTGGCTTACTGCTTTCAATGCGCGTGTGCTTTCTCAAAAATAACTGTGGCATACTTGATATAAAAAGGGGTTTTATTTGTATAGCTGCCAAAGTGAAGTGTACAGCCATGCTTCTTGAACATTTTATTCTGTCCCACCTACTTAAACTACATCAGTGGTTTAAGATATGCTACAGGTTTAGGTAACCATATCTGGTGAAGCAAGGTTTAATTTGGATGTGAATTTTTCAACTTGTTTCTAGGTGAGCTTTTGAACTTTGTGATCCATCAGCCTTTCTTTTTTTTTAATTAAATGTTTTTATTGAAAGGAAGCAATAGTTACACCGCTGGTAACGCAGTACCAAAAAGAAAAACAAAATGCAGATGTTACAGCCATCTAACATGGTAGAATCTTACAGTGACAATTACCATTATCTAAAATCAGACATTAGGATGGCAGTATAAAGTATAAAGAATAGGGCGTGGAGCCCTGCGCCAGGCGTTGTAAGCTGCAATTCTACACAATAACCTATTGCAGCGGCTGCAACCCATGCCTCCAACCATTTTATAAACAGGTGAGAGAAAACAGGGGAAAAACCCGCAGACAAAACTATTGGGAAACAAATAACGTGTAGGGGAGAAGAGGGGGAGAGGGGACAAAACAGACACATCAAGGGGGGGACCATGGGAGTGGAGGGACATACCAGACGAGGACAGGGAAGAGGGAGGGAGGAAGGGGATGTCCAATCCTTGAAAAGAGAACCCAAGCAAGCACTCCGAAGGGAACGGGCTATGTGTACTGAAGAAAGTCGGGGGAGAAGGTGAAACTATCCCAACTCTGCCAAGTTCTTCTATGCTTTTCCAAAGTCCCCCTCAGCGAGGCCGTAAGCTCCTCCATCCTACAAATGTCCCTCACGACGGCCAGCCACTGCGCGATTGTGGGGGGATCAGGGGACCTCCACTTAGCCGGGACGCAGGTTCTGGCAGCACTCAAGAGGGGGGCAAGTAGGGATCTACGCCTGGATCTCATAGAGACCGGTGCAAGGTTAAGTAGATAGCATGCGGGGTCCTCACCCAAATCGACATCCGTCAATTTCTTTACAATCTCTCTCACGCCTGCCCAGAAGCTAGAAAGCCTCTCACATTCCCAGAAGATGTGTGTCATGGTCCCCCTCGCCCGCATGCACCTCCAGCAGAGGGGGGAGGAAGAGGGAAACATTTTTGCCAGTACTGCTGGGACCCGGTACCATCGTGATAAAATTTTGAAATTAGTCTCCTGATATTTGCAAGAGATAGAGCTCTTGTGGGCTAGCTGGACCATTGCCAGTCGTTGCTCCTCCGTAAAGGTCCTACAGAGTTCCCTCTCCCATCCCCTCACGTAAGAGGGAACAAAGTCCCCCGGAGGTTCCATCAAAAGCGAGTAGGAGTATGACAAGGCCCCCCTAAAATGACCCGAGTCTAAACAAGTATGTTCAAATTGCGTTAGCTGTCTAGGCGGAGCACATTCAACAGACCGCTGGTAATGCAGAAGTTGAAGGGTTTGTAACTGCGTGATTGGTCTGAGAGCAAGGTCAGAGACCAAAGTCTCCGGCCTCCTCCATTCACCACCCACCTGCATATGGAGTCTCCTGTAGCAATTCTGCCTAATCCAGGCTCTGAAGGGTCCCCCCGCTATCTCCACTGGAAAGTCAGGGTGTCCCAGTACTGGTGTCATAGGAGAAGGGGAAGGAGAAAGGCCCGACCCCATCAGGAACCTGTCCACCACCCTTCTAGTCGGACCAATTGTAGGATGCGTATTCAGCCGTGGGAATCCATGTATCGGGATCCAAGGTAGGCCAGGAAGAGGGCAGGGGGAAGCAGCCTGCTCCATCTGGATCCATTGCTTCTGGGCAGAATGCCGGCACCAGTCAATTACACGGCTAAGATGAGCCGCAGCGTGGTAGCGCCTCCAATCCGGAAGACCAAGTCCCCCCCCAGATTTGGAGACCGTCAGCAGAGAAGCCGCCAGGCGGTGAGAGCGACCGGCCCAGACGAATCTAGTACAAATCCCAGTAAGGTGCTTAAAAAAGGCGGGGGGGATGTCTATAGGAAAGGCCTGGAAGAGATATAGCACCCTAGGGAGGATGTTCATCTTGATGACGCTAACCCTTCCAAACCAAGAGTAGACCCCTTTGTTCCACTTATGAAGGTCTTCCTCCAGCCTTTTCAATAGTGGGGGGAAGTTTAAGGCGTATGTTCCCTGTAGCCTGGAAGGGATGCGTGTGCCCAAGTATGTAACAGCCTCCCGCTCCCACTTAAAATGAAAGTTTTCCGTGATGCGTCTCAGGCGCTCCGCGGGAATGGAAATATTCAAGGCAGAGGACTTCTTATAGTTGATTTTATAATTAGAGACCTCTTGGAAGTTTCGGAGCTCAGCAAGCAAATTCGGCAAGGTGATCTCAGGCTTTGCCACGAAAAACATTAGATCGTCGGCGTATGCCGCTACCTTGTGCTCAATCCCTCCCATCCTCACCCCCGAAACGTCAACGTTTTGCCTAATCAAGCGTAGAAAAGGCTCCAACGAGAGGATAAAGATGAGAGGGGAAAGCGGGCAGCCCTGACGCGTCCCATTGGATAAATTAAATGTTCGAGAAGGCACGCCGCCCACCACCACGGACGCCGAAGGACAAGTGTATGAGGCCAGTACCCTGTTGAGCATCCTATCGCCCAGCCCAATGTGACGTAGAGTCTCCTCTAGGAAGACCCAGTTTACCCGGTCAAAAGCCTTTTCGGCGTCCGTGGAGAGGAGCAGCGCGGCCCCCCCAATCTGTCGAGCGTGATGAATCACATTTAGGACTCTAGTGGTATTGTCCCTCCCCTCGCGATTAGGGACGAAGCCCACCTGATCCCAGTGGATGAGATCCGGAAGGAGTGGGGCCAGCCTATCTGCCAGAATTTTGTTAAAAATCTTAAGGTCGCAATTCAGCAGGGAAATGGGCCTGTAGCTGCCGCACTGCGATGGGTCCTTACCCGGCTTAGGAATCACGGCAATCGTAGCCCGCAGGGTATCTCGAGGGGGGAGGAAGCCATCGCTCAGAGAGCCGAAAGAGGAAACGAAATGGGGGCCCAAAGTGCCGGCCAGTTCCTTATAGTACTCCAGACTATAGCCATCCGGACCAGGTGCTTTTCCAGGTTTCATGCTCCTGATGGCCCTTGTAAACTCCCCCACATCTATCTCCCCCTCCAGGGCCTCCACCACGCTCCTCCCAAGCCGGGGAAGGTCCGATTTCTGTATGTACGCCCTTACCTTTTGCCGATGCGCCGGGGATTCGTTCTGTGGTAGGTTATACAAGTCTTCGTAGAAGTCCCTAAAGGTTCTAGCTATATCCTCTATTTTGTAGTGCCTAGCACCTCCGGAGTCAAGGATGCTGGGAATAAAATTCCTAGACCGCTGGCCTCTCAGAGCTCTAGCAAGGGCCCTACCACTTTTGTTGCTGAACTCATAAAAGTGCCTGCGACATCTCGCAATCTGACCCCTAACCTGTACAAAGCTAATATCACGGAGGGCCTCGCGCAATTTAGTCAATTTGGCCGACATCGCGGGATCCAAAGACTGTTTATGTCTGGTCTCCAGGGTCCGCAGTTCCTGAAGCAACAGAGCTGTTTGTTTTTCCCTCTCTTTCTTAAGATAGGCGCCCCGTCTGATTAATAGGCCTCGAATCACGCATTTGTGGGCCTCCCACTGGGTCATACGCGACACATCCGGGGTATTGTTCTCAGTGAAGAACTCGGTGATTGCCAACTGAATTTCCGCCTTAAACGCAGGGTCCTGCAAGAGGGAACAATTGAGCCTCCAATGTCCCGAGGGGGGGGGAGAATCCGGGACCGCTATAGTGACCGAAATAGGAGCGTGATCGGAGATTGAAATCGAGCCAATGGTAGGCCGCGAAATGAGGTGTGCGAACCTATGAGGGACCAGGAACCAGTCTATTCGTGAGTATGTGTTGTGGGGGGGGGGGAAAATAAGTGTAATCCCTACCCCTGGGGTTGATCATCCTCCACACATCGAGAAGTTGGTGATCAAACAGGAGAGCCTTAACCCTCCTGATAGCCGAGTAAGGAATGCAAGAAGTCCCCCTAGAGGTATCAATTTGAGGGTCCAATACACAGTTAAAGTCCCCTCCCAGAAGAAGAATACCGGCGGTGAACTCCGCCAGCCTCTCCAAGGTAGGCCTCAAGAAACTAGCTTGATTTGAGCTTGGGCAGTAGCAGGTCGCAAGCGTCACCCTCTGTGCGTAGAGAAAGCCCTTGACAAAAAGGTACCTACCCTCGCGGTCGTGAACCACTTCCTCCAATGTCCAAGGGAGATATCCTGCCAGGACGATGGCCACCCCCCTAGATTTAGCGTCAGGGGAAAGGCTATGATATTGGTGACGAAAGTGGCGGCTAGACAGGTTATGGACCCTCCCCTCCTTAAGATGAGTTTCCTGAAGAAAGGCAATCCCTGCTCCCAAGCGTTTCAATTCGCCCAGAACAGAAGCTCGTTTTACAGGGGAGTTCAGGCCCTTAACATTCAGTGAAGTACATTGGACCTTAGACATGGCCGCGCAGGATTATCTCAAGGGCCAGATGCACTGAGAGAAAGGAGTTCACGAATTCGCGAAGAGATCAGTAACACGGGGAAGGAGGAAAGGACCGAAAGGGCACCAGACGACACAAAAGACGACCACAGGAGGGGGGGGAGAACACAGAAGGGAATAGAAGAAATCACACAAAGAACTAAACCTTACGGGGCAAAAAACCTAGTGTATAAGGAAAAATCCAAACCCAGAGGGATCTAGACGGGGGAGGAGTCTTCCTGTCCCCAAAGGGAAGGGGAAACCCCTAGGCGCCCGGGGCTAGCTAAAAGGCCAACCCAGAGGGCCACAGGATCCCAGCCTACGGTGAGGGCGAGACGGTTCAGAGAGACAGAGGGAGGTCACCCCGACCGACCCACGGTTAGATTGTTTATAGGGCAACCACCAATGAGCTTACTAACAGAATCGTGTGAGCAGAGATTACTTTGGGCAATAACGCAAGGAGCTCGGGGGCCACCACGCCCACCCCCACGGTGCAGCCCCAGTAGCACCCAGAAGGCACACACCCAGGGCACAAGGTCAGGCACGGGGAGGTGGAGTGTCCGCACATGGCACAACGTTCCAGACCCCCCCCCCAGGGGTAATCAAGAGTACGAAAGGTGGGGCGGCGACCCACCGAGCCCAAAGCGCAGACAGCCAAGGTAGGTAGTGTGGGCAACATCCTACAAAATGAAATACAAATTATTATTAACATTAATACTGTAAGTGTCCATCTGTAAACAAACAATCAAAAGAAATGCTATGTACAACTAAGTAACTGTGTAACAGGATTCGGAGCTCGTCGCGTGCCGGTCCCGGGAGGTAAACCCCGGCGCGTACTAGTTAAGGCGCGTCACGGAGGGCCAATCTACAAGAAAGGCGAGATGCACCCCAGGGGATGCCTCCGGAACGCAGACTCAACCGGTAAAGTTAGTGATGCAGGGGTGGATCGGCCCGACGAGCCCGAAACACAATTAACAAATACGCAAAGTTCAAAGAGCAATCAACAAAGCTAAAACAGGATTCAGAGCTCGTCGCGGACCGATCCCGGGAGACATGCCCCCACCCGCACAGGCTAAGGCTCATCGCGGCGGGCCAGTCTACGAGCAAGGTGAGACGCACCTCAGGGGACGCCACCGAGACGCAGACCCAGCCGGCAGGCCAATTAGCGCAAGGGTGGATCAGCCCGACGAGCACGAACCACAATCATCAAATGCACACAGTTCAAAAAAACAGTCAACATAGCAAGAACAGTGAATGTTAACACCGCTGGTGGCAATGAAGCTCGTCTAGACCTCATTGGCCAGGCGACGGGGAGCTCTCGCCGTCCCGCCGCCGCGTCCCCCGCGGGCCTCGGTGTCGTCCCCCGCCCGGGGGATCCGCCGCGGGCGACCCCCGGAGGGACGAGAGGGGCCAAAGGAGAGGGAGGCGTCGCGCCAATCTGGGATCTCCACCGGCGAGGTGTCCAAGAAGGAGAAAAGATCTGGAAGGTCCGCTTGGGTTTTCACGGTGAAAGTACGCTGGTTCCGGCGGACCACAAGATGAAAGGGGTATCCCCAGCGATATGAACCACCGCACTCCCGGATCTTGGACAACAGCGGCTTCAGAACCCGCCTCATCAAAAGCGATCTACGCGAGACATCAGGGAACAGCTGCAGGGATGCTCCGTCGAAGCAGATCTGGCCGTGCGCCCATGCCTTCGCCAAAATGTCCTCCTTCACGGTGAAATAATGCAGGCGGCAGACGACGTCGCGCGGGCGAGCTGGGTCGGAAGGTCTGGGACCAAGGGCCCTGTGGACCCGGTCAATCACGATCTCGGCATCCGGGGGGCGGCGGAGTAATTCGTTGAAAATGCCGACGACGGTAGGTCTAAGCTGCTCCGGACCCGTCGCCTCTGGGAGACCCCTGATACGGATATTATTGCGGCGACTCCTATTTTCGAGGTCGTCCAAGTGCAGGACCGCCATTTGCGCCACAGCTTTCTGTTGGGTCAAGTCCCGCTCCAGCGCCTCCAGCCTCTGGGTAGTTGTAGCGCGAAACTGCTCCAATGAGTCGACCCTGGCATCTAGACCGCCCACCGACTGTTGCAGATCAGAGATGTCCTTCTTGAACGTGCTTTCGACCCTGTTAATGAAGGATTCCAGGTCTTCCCTTGATGGCAGCAATTTCAACTCAGCTTTGAGGGTTGCCAGGAAAGGGTCAAGATGATAAAGTGTCGTCGTCGGGGGAGTGTGCAGGGTCTGCATGGTGGTCGTGTATGATGTCAGTGCCCCCTCTCCCGCCGAGGGGCCGCATGGCATCGGGTCACTGGGGCATCCCGAACCCACGGGCGCGGGAGGCATGGCCAGGCGCGCTACATTATGATCAGGTGCTGGCGCCCCAGTGCTGCAGGGCTCTGCCGCAACTCTCCTCTCCTCCACCAGGGTGCGGGCACGAGGCCATGTAGATGAAGAGGCGTCGTCCCGCTGTTGCCACGCAGGGGAAGGGGGCATCCCGAGTGAGGCCCCGCTCTCAAACCAGGCTCCGCGCACAATTGGAGAGGCCGGTGCTGCAGGTGTTCCGGTTGAAGCGCCTGTAGGGGCTAACATGCCCCGAAGCTGGGGGGACTCCAGTAGGGAACCCCCATCTGGGCCGGGGCTGAACCCCATCCCCGGCTGCTCGTTCCATGAAAGCGGGGAGGAGGCGACCATGGATGATGTGCCCGGGGAGACGGCCATGAGGTCCGGGCCCTCCAGGTTCCCCCTATGTTGTGGGGAGGGCGGGCAGTCCGGGCTTGGACAAGCGGGTGCAGTGGTAGTGTTCATGGGCTGCCTTTCAACCCCTATGTGGCCAGTTGGGGCTTGGCTCCCCTGCCCCCGATCCCCCGTATTTGCAGGCAGCGCTGGGGTTAATAGTGGGTGCCCCCCCTCCCGTGCCACCCGGCGGTCGAGGCCTCCAGGCCCAGCTCCCCTCCCGGCCGGCAAGGGAGCGCACATCACACCCGTGCTCGTCTGACCTGAGCAGCTGCTGCCGCCTGATGCGCTCCGTCCAGGCCGGCGCCGCTCCCGGATCTCATCTGCGGCTGCACTCTCCTCTTCGCGGCCGCCGCCGCCACCGCTCCTGTCACGTGTGGGATGCGTCTCGGGCCAGTGCCTCTCTCCGGCTCCCGTCCCCTTGCAGTCTGCGGCTCCACCACGCGGATCGGGCCCCTCCGCCGAGGGCCGGGCCTCCATCTCCTCAGCCGGCACGCCCGCCGGTACAGGAGCCGAAGTGCTCCCCGCCCGCTCCTGAGGATCTCCTTGCGCGCTGCAGGCAGCAGCCTCCGCACGCTCCGGCGCCGCCATCTTGGAAGACCCAGCTCTGCCGCCTCTCCCGCGGTCTGGAGTCAGGTATGTGCTGATCTTCTGGTGAGAAGGGGATGGGGGTCCGCGCCTTTGCTTCTTCCCCTTAGCCATGGCTCCTGGCATCGGGTGTAGGTGGGTAGGTAGCCCAAAAAGTGCTATATTAGGGATCGGCCGGAGGGAGCTCAAAGGATGTGCGACCTCACACTCTCATCGCCGGCCACGCCCCTCCGATCCATCAGCCTTTCATCCAGATAGGGCACACATAGTAGCTGGATCTTAAGTGCCAGGTCAGTCAGCCAATTCCTTAAGTAGCAAGATTGCGGGTGCTGCTGGAATTGGGTGACTGATTAACCAGTCACGGCTGCCTAAATCAGGGGAAGGTTGTGGCAGTTAGGTAAGTATTTTTTATGTTATTGCCAGCATTGGGTTTTGCACAAGGGGAGGGATGGGTTGAATAGGGGATCTGTTGGTTGGACGGGAAGTCCGATTCATTAATAGCGCCAGGTAGCGACAGATGAGCGACAGTAGCGTTTTTTTCACAGCGCCCGCTAGTATTCGCTGTGCTTGGCCGTTGTTCGGTAGTTGATAGCGACTCAGTCGGTGTGCGGTAATGTTGAATACGGGGTTAGGAGTCGCTGTTTGAAAGGTTCCGCGCTGTATGGGAGCGCATGACAGCGAATGGCCATAGCGAACGGCTCCCAGCATATTCATTAACAAATCACGCTCAAAAAATTCTCGCGCTGCGAAATGCATGTTTAAACCCCAGAGTGCTGGCGGCGATGGGTTAAAAGTAGTTTTTTAACCCCCAAACAACCATATTTTTGAAAAAAAAAAAAAAAGTTTTTCAAAACATTTTGTAATATGAATACATTAATATCAGACCTGTAATATCAATTCTGCAAACATTTTTTTTTTTTTTTACCTTAACAAAAATATCTAACATTGCAGAAGTGGTCACAAAATTTTTGACATTTAAAAAAAAAAAAAAAAAAAAAAAACATTAATAGCAATTAATTATGAATATTTAAAGATTGCTCCATTGAAATGCATTGGAGAGCGCCAGGTAGCGAGAGGTCATACCTGTCGCTGTTCAAGGTCGTTCGCTAGCGCTGTGGGGTGAGGCTGGAATAATGATGAATGATTCGCTATCTGGCGCTCTGTCAGTCGCTAAGCAGGATCGGCTTGATAAATGTGTGATTGCGGAGGGGAGCCGGCGTACTCGTGGCGGTGAGCGTCATTACCGTTCGCTCACCATTCGCTACCTGGCGCTATCCCTTGTTAAATAAGGGCCTAAGTAAACTAATCAATGTTATTACTTGAACTCATTTCCTGCAGACTGTGGTAGAAAGACATACATGAAACCAGTCCCTGGTCTCTATATTTGATATGTTTCTTCTAAACATGATTAGTGTTTACATGTAATTTTTGTATTTTCCCCCAGTCCCTGAGGACCCTCCGCAGAATCTGATTAAGGGCAACATTACTGCAAGGTCATTCTCTGTGGTGTGGGATGCTCCGACCATTGTGACTGGAAAATTTAGTTACAGAGTTGAATTGTACAATTCAGCTGGTAAGTAGTTACCAAACCTCAAAAAATAAAAGAGTATCTACCCTATTAAACTGACATTGCTACTAAGTGTACGACCAGGTGTGCTTTAAATGTTTACAGAGCGTTGTTTTTTCTTGATTGCAATCCCAGTTATAAATAAAACTAAAAAAAAAATAGGACGCTGTAAAATGCAATGAATTAAAAAATGCAATGATTTGGAAATCTCATATAATCCTGTCTTATTTATAACAGACCACAGAACACATTTTAGAATTTGAAGGTTACATTTTTTTCCATTATATTCGAAAACACAAGGTTAACAAACGACTAGGAAAGTAAGTGATACTAATGCAAAAAAAAGATCAATTGGCAAGTCACATGACTATGTACAGAAAGAGGATGTTAGAGAGGCAGAGAAGAAGCAAAAGTGGTCAGAGGTCCACCAATGCGGAAAAACTGCATTCTAATATTGGAAAACAATTTAAAAAACTGTTCCTTAACTTAAAATTGCAAAGACATTGACTATCCGACCATCTAGAGTACAAAATATTCACCACCAGCTATTCTCCAGCGCCGAGGCAGACAGGGCGGCGTCCATCAAGACAACTTGACATACCTACTACATTCATTGCAATGCAGAGGGTGTGTCGAGGCGGGAATTGATGACTGACTAAGAATGAAAACATTGTAGTTGCATGGATGAGCTGTATGGGGACAAAGGGTGAGTATGCCCTTTTTTTTTTTTTGCCTTGACAGTCCCTTAAATATGCATAGAAGAGGCCATGTATTAACACAACTCGGAAGAACCAGAACTGTTGAGCAGCTAGGATCCTACATCAGACAAAACTCCAGCAACTGATCCCCTTACTTCCTAGACATTAAAAGACTGTTGTAATAACAAGAGGGGGTGCTACACAATGGTGGACGCAGCTGTGTTTCATTTTTTTCGAGATTTCTGCCATTCATTTGTAAATGAGTTCATTTATTTTAATTAATCAAAAAGAATAAAATTTTCAACTTCGGTTAAGGGTTCTATTGTGAATAAAATATGGTTATATGTGCAATACTTACATTATTGTTTTCCTAACATTTTGCAAACTGTTCAAACTTTTTGTAACTGCGGTTGTACCACTAGGCTTCTCTGTGCTGAAAATGCTTGTATTGGGCTTTGAATATATTGTTCACTTTTTTGGGGGGGTTTCCAATGCCTTCACTTTCAACCTTAAATTTGATCCAGCATTGGAGTAACCTGCCTCTTTACCCTGAAAAAATTTCTTTGCCTGCAAACCAGTGCTGTTCTGACAGTGATTCCGCACTGCCATCGGTGAGAAGCTACACAGAGTGACATACACGCTGGATTCTGGGTGAAGTAAGCTGTTTCTGTAACCCCCTCATTCTGTCTCAGCGCCAAGGGAGGGGGGTAGAGTGGAGAGGGGGTTACCCCAACACTAGACACTTTACACTTTGAATCGGAACAAAACCCAAGATATTCAACAGGTATGTGTCCCACTGGCATGCCGACTTAGGGTGCTCCATTTTGTGAAACCCCCCAGAACACCCTTTAAAACTCACCTCTACCCGGTCCTATGCTGCATGCGAGAGCGCTTGTCCAATCAGAGTTGTTTGCCATGCATATATAATACCTTATAGGAAACTGTTCCACATAAAACACATTAAAGTCTCATATGTATATGGTTACATTTCAAGCTTCCCACGGAGATAAATCACAAATGGTGTTTCATGCAGATCGAAAGGGAGTCCTCCACCAAAAATAATAACAGCATACCAGATTTCTTCTTTCGAATTTGCCAAAGATTTGCTCAGGTTAATTCAGCATTAATCCCATTCGCCATAATTGTAATTTCTCAGATACTCAATCTTCCAATAATTTATAATTTTCCAATCTTTCCCTGTGTTTGAGGTGGCTAATTCATTAAAGTTTTCCAGCCATTCCAGCGCAGGTGTTTTTAGTTTTATTCCTTATAAGCATGCATGTGTAATGCTCAGAAAATGGCTGTTTATATGCAGGACTTCGGCAATCTGGAGCACAAACGGCCGCATCCCCAGCAGCGCAGACGCTTCCATCCCCAGTGTGCTCAAAGCCTGAAGATGCGGGGATGCGGCTGCTAGATCTTTACATTGCTGAGGGCTAAAGCCTGAATTACATTGCTGGGAGCTCAAAGCCTGAATTACATTGCTGAGGGCTCAAAGCCTGAATTACATTGCTGAGGGCTTAAAGCCTGAAGATGCGGGGATGCTGCTGCTAGATCTTTACATTGCTGGGGGCTTAAAGCCTGAAGATGCGGGATGTGGCTGCAAGATCTATACATTGCTGAGGGCTTAAAGCCTGAAGATGCGGTGATGTGGCTGCAAGATCTTTACATTGCTGAGGGCTTAAAGCCTGAAGATGCGGGGATGTGGCTGCCAGATCTTTAAATTGCTGAGGGCACAAAGCCTGAAGATGCGGGGATGTGGCTGCAAGATCTTTACATCGCTGAGGGCTTAAAGCCTGAAGATGCTGGGATGCGGCTGCAAGATCTTTACATTGCTGAGGGCTTAAAGCCTGAAGATGCGGGAATGTGGCTGCAAGATCTTTACATTGCTGAGGGCTTAAAGCCTGAAGATGCGGGGATGTGGCTGCAAGATCTTTACATTGCTGAGGGCTTAAAGCCTGAAGATGTTGGGGTTGTGGCTGCAAGATCTTTACATTGCTGGGGGCTTAAAGCCTAAAGATGCGAGGATGCGGCTGCAAGATCTTTACATTGCTGAGGGCTTAAAGCCTGAAGATGCGGGGATGTGGCTGCAAGATCTTTACATTGCTGAGGGCTTAAAGCCTGAAGATGCGAGGATGTGGCTGCTAGATCTTTACATTGCTGGGGGCTTAAAGCCTGAAGATGCGAGGATGCGGCTGCAAGATCTTTACATTGCTGAGGGCTTAAAGCCTGAAGATGCGGGGATGTGGCTGCTAGATCTTTACATTGCTGGGGGCTTAAAGCCTGAAGATGCGAGGATGCGGCTGCAAGATCTTTACATTGCTGAGGGCTTAAAGCCTGAAGATGCGGGGATGCGGCTGCAAGATCTTTACATTGCTGAGGGCTTAAAGCCTGAAGATGCGGGGATGTGGCTGCAAGATCTTTACATTGCTAATGGGCTTAAAGCCTGAAGATGCGGGGATGTGGCTGCAAGATCTTTACATTGCTGAGGGCGCCAGGAAGCAGGTGAGTTCTGCGGTGCCCATGGGGAGGGGGTTCACACGGCAGGGCATCCTCCAGTGAAGGCAAGAGGCCCTGAACAGTGGGTTTTGTTCTGTTTTAAAAGTTCTACAAAGTTTAATCAAAGCAGGAACATGTGGAAGTCAGCATCCTCACTTTTTATTTGCTACTTTTAAGAAAATATTATGTTGTGAGATCTGAAGCTGCTGTTGTTTGTCCTGTCTATACCCCCTTCTACCAGTGCCCACTGCTGGCTAGATATGCAAAACCATAATGGCAATATATATATATATAATGGCAATGGAATGGTTAAATATTTACATATTAAACATTTTTTTTTATTTACAATTTGGGATTTTTTTCCTATCAGGTCGGATTTTGGACAACAGCACAAAGGATCTTAGGTTTACTTTTACTAATCTTACACCTTTCACAACCTACACGGCATACATCAGCGGAGAGACCAGCGCAGGTGTTGGGCCCCGAGCCAACATATCTGTTTTCACTCCAGCAGAAGGTACCCTTATTGCTTTCAGTTTTTAACTTGCTGCCTAAATCTATAAATTGTTGAATGTACAACACATTGTAAAATCTACAATAACACTCTGCATTGAGGAAGGCAAATGGTATATATACAATTTACAGAAAGCAGTGCTGATGCTGATAGCGGGGGGTGAATAACCTCCATATCTATTTGATACTCTTGTGATATCATGTGAAGAGGATGAGGGCTGACGCAAAGTCCTCCTCTAAAGCTAAGGGCCCCCACACCCTGTACATACAGATTGTTTACATTAAAAATCATCCTACCTGCATCTACTGCATGTTATGAGCCTTTAAACAGCTCATGGAGCATCAGGCAGCTTGCAAACAGGAAGTGTTTTTTGACTGTGTTGCACTGCATTCTGGGATTGCTGTCCTTTCCCTGACCCCAGCTCTGCTCTGTCTGTGCAAAGCACAGCTATAACCCTACCCCTGTGCTTTATCCTACTCTCCTCTCCTCAGTATGTGTGATGCTTCTGATTCAAATAACGCTGAAGATCCGGTTTAAAGAGGTCCAAGTCCTAGCATTCTGTAACACCCCACTCCTCCCCTTGTACTAAGCCTTATTTGGGCAATTACATAAAAAAACAACTCAGTGGGGACAGGCACTCGGCACAGAAGCTAAAGCTAGAACCTTGGGTGACATGTCAGTGGAACATTGTGGTCACACTGTTCCCTGGATTGGGTCACTGGTCGGTCACACTGCTGCCAGCTGCCATGCAGAGTCCTACCCCTACCAGCATCAGGGGGAGTTAGCATCAGGTGAGCTGTTTTATCATTTTAAAGCAGGCCAAAAGTAGAAGGCATCTGTGCCTCAGTTTTTTACGGGTTTAGCCTGCGCTTGCACGAGATTCTGAGCCCTGATTTTTGCGTTTTCGGACCTATAAAAGCCGTAGGTTTCCGGTTCAAACTTATTCCGTCTTTTCGCTAGCGGGAATATTGAACGGCCTCATTTTGGTAGTGAAAATACAGCCTACATCCTCCACAACTATGATGGAGCCCCTTGTCAGGTTCTGTGAGTACGAGTGTCTGCAGCAGCAGGGACTATTAACCATGTATCTTCCAGAGCTTGGACATACCCACCATTGCCTGGATATTGATCACATGCTCGATCAGCAGGTGTTTGCAAGGTAAGGACCAAACAAGGACATGCAGACTACATGGGATGCCCTAGATGCCAGCAGGGGGGATAAAGGTAAGTATGTGCAAGGACATGGCAGAGTACATGGGATGCCCCAGATGCCAGCAGGGGTACCAAAGGTACGTATGTACAAGAACATGGCAGGCTACATGGGATGCCCTAGAAGCCAGCAGGGGGGGACAAAGGTACTTATGTACAAGAACATGGCAGACTACATGGGATGCCCTAGAAGCCAGCAGGGGGGGACAAAGGTACTTATGTACAAGAACATGGCAGACTACATGGGATGCCCTAGAAGCCAGCAGGGGGGGACAAAGGTACTTATATACAAGAACATGGCAGACTACATGGGATGCCCTAGAAGCCAGCAGGGGGGGACAAAGGTACCTATGTACAAGAACATGGCAGACTACATGGGATGCCCTAGAAGCCAGCAGGGGGGGACAAAGGTACTTATGTACAAGAACATGGCAGACTACATGGGATGCCCTAGAAGCCAGCGGGGGGGACAAAGGTATGTATGTACAAGAACATGACAGACTACATGGGATGCCCTAGAAGCCAGCAGGGGGGGGGGCAAAGCTATGTATGTACAAGAACATGGCAGACTACATGGGATGCCCTAGAAGCCAGCAGGGGGGGACAAAGGTATGTATGTACAAGAACATGGCAGACTACATGGGATGCCCTAGAAGCCAGCAGGGGGGGGGGGCAAAGGTACTTATGTACAAGAACATGGCAGACTACATGGGATGCCCTAGAAGCCAGCAGGGGGGGACAAAGGTACTTATGTACAAGAACATGGCAGACTACATAGGATGCCCTAGAAGCCAGCGGGGGGGGGGGGGGGGGGCAATGGTACGTATGTAAAAGAACATGGCAGACTACATGGGATGCCCTAGAAGCCAGCAGGGGGGGACAAAGGTAAGTATGTGCAAGGACATGGCAGACTACATGGGATGTCATAGATGCCAGCAGGGGAGACAAAGGTAAGTATGTGCAAGGACATACAGACTACATTGGATGCCCTAGATGCCAGTAGGGGGGACAAAGGTAAGTATGTGCAAGAACACGGCAGACTACCGTGGGTAGACTGATGGGGGACAGCAGGAACCCCATTAAAGTAGCTGGGAAAAATTGAAAAAAGGCGTAAAGTCACTGAAGGATACGGCACACCGAGAGCAATGGGATCCACTGCAAATTATGTCCGAAAACAGGTAAAACCTCGGCTTCCAAGACTACTTTGGCTGCTAATAACTTAAATGCTCGCTTAAACCGTATGCATACACAAAGGAAATATGGCCACTTACGCGGCTGCGAAGTATACGAGCATTCGCAAATTCCCGTTTTCCGAAATCAGTTCTTGAAAAAACAAGCATTCACAGACAGGCTCTGAATCAGGCCCTATGGGCTTGATTTTCTGAAGGTAGAAAAAAAATGTAAGGCTTGGAAAATTGGATTGCATGCGATAATTTTTTCAAACTTAGGAGCAATTCACAAAGATAGTTGAATTAAATTTGTGTGCTTGAATTTGCGGCTGAACTTTTGCGTGTGCAGTTGACAATCACTTTACAACTCGAAATTTCCATACCCAAATGCTGTGTGTGCATTTTTTTCTACTGCTTATTAATTTGTAGTAGAGCAATATGATCCCTTGCACTGTTTTTCTTTTTTTTTTGCTGTGTTTTTCTGTATTTTCTAATGAATGTGGAATAGTCCATTTCATTGTTAATGTTTAATTATGTTTAATTTTGCATTGGTTCGGTGCATAATTTGTGGGTGATGGTGGTTTAGGTTGTCCATTTGGCAGTGTAGCTTTGCATTACTTTACATCTATTGTTATTGTACCCATATATTTGGGTGGTTTATAGAGTAACAGTTTAGTTTTGACTTTGCCCTGTAGATCCATTGATACGTGAATATGAGTGTTATCATTAGCTTGCAGATATTTGTAATGGTGCTAGTTTGGGCGCCCCACATAGGCCTGATGTACCTAAATTTCCAAACCACATTACTTGTTTCTTAGTACATCCAGGGCCAGCACCAGGGTTTTGTGGGCCCTTGGGCGACAGAGTCCCAGTGGCCCCTTGTGTCATTTCACTTGTGCGGCTGTGTAAATCCCCCCTGGGATGATTGAATGATTAAAGTGCACCAAAACCAGGGATTTTAAATATCCTGGGTTTTGGTACTCGATTTTGGATAACCCACTATGTGAAACCCCCTGCTTTGCCTGTAAAACTTACATGACTGCCAACCCAACGTAGCATGCGCAGGTGTGAAGGCAGTCAGTGCACTTGGCTCTCTTCTGCTGACTCATTTTTCAGGGTCGCTTAAATGAAATAACTTATGAAGGGACCCGCACATTAAAACATGCATAGATGAGTCATTATCTGCTGCTGATGAGTCCCTGCAGAAGGGACAGTGTTCACTTGGAGTTTTTGAAAATTATAAAGCAGGCTGAATGATGGCTGGATGAAAGATGACACCCGTGACAGCCAGCATTGGGAGAGCAGAAAGCAGACTAAACTAACCCTTTGCTTGGAATGTCCCCTGAATGGGCCTCCGGGTCAGCCTTTGTGGCACTACTGTATGTAACCACCAAAAGGTAGGGAAGCCCTGGAATAATATGTGGAAACCTTCAATGGTAATAATGAAGCTGCAGGCCGGCGTGGCAGAGTCTGTCATCTCCTAACCATGTGTATTGTGAGAGGAGATGTAGACTCTAATGTTTTTGGTAACCTAAATGTATCATTGTGTTAGACTGTTTTAGACATCTTTGGATGTCTTTTCAGCTACACGATGTGGTCATAGAGATGCAGACTCTTCTTTTATTATGCAAACTAAAACTTTAATATGCAATAAACCCCTGCTGCTTGGCTACAGCCAAAACATGGCACTTTCCTTTTCATTATTCTTTCACAATTAAGGTGCACAATTGTTCCGAACCAACCAAACTAAGTGATTTAGGTAACATTAGCATTGACAACACAGCATTTCTTAGACTGCATCTCTGTTAAAGCATTTCCATTTCTTCCTCAGTGCTAGCATACCTTGCCCAGCAGGTGGCAGCACATACCAGTAAATGGCTTCTCCCTCCTTGCCTCTGTCTCTCGATAGATAGATAGATAGATAGATAGATAGATAGATAGATAGATAGATAGATAGATAGATAAAATCATGACATAGCTAACACATTGTTTAACCCCTTAATGCCTAAGTATTGAGGTGTGGGGACCTTATGAGTGATGGGGCATCCAGAATGTGGATGCCCCTGGACTATATGTTCAAGGGGCCTCCAATCAGTTTAGATTATTGATCCTTTTTAAAGTGGACCAAAATTCTATAAGACTTCAGGGCCACTTGATTTCCACAGCAGAGCAGGCACGCTCCACACTAGAGGTTGCGTGCATGTGGCCGGCATGCTTGGTCTCTTTAGGGAAGCCAAATAGAACCGAATAGAGTCGTGCACATGCACGTGCAGTTGGATTGGCGCAAATGTCACTTTTTCTAGAGATTCAAAGGGTTTCACACAGTGGGGCAAGGACCTAAACCTAAAATCCCAGGTTTTGTTCCACTGTTCAGTTGTGTGGGCAAGAGCAGTATGGTTTCACTGCTATCAGTTATGAAGTTCAGAGCTCCAAGTGCTTATATGAGCATCTATAGCTAATGGCATATCAATGGTGGTTTTCATGTGATGCACCTCCTTTGGCCAACCAATGAAGGAGCCTGTTTCTCCATGACAGGCCGCAGGGAATCATAGTGAGTAGCAATGGAACTAATAGTCTGACAAACAGATGGCTTCAGTTTGGGATCAAGTCTGAGGGAGATGAGTTAAGTTCATTGGTCATAAAAGAGTTGCAACACCAGGATTCTGGATTTGAGTCAATCCTAGTGTATCTGCATGGGCTGCGTGTGTTCTCCCCTTGCTTCATATACTCCCAAAAAAGCCCCAAAACACAATGACAATGGTGTCTGAAGAAATTGTGCTTAGTTTGTATGTGTACTTGGGCCATTAAATTGTGAACTTCTCAGAAAGCTAGACACTCTGCACAGCACCAATAAATATATATGAGTTCTATACTATTATACTACTATAATATTCAAAATGAATTAGTGTGGAGTACATCTGTTTCTATACTGTATTGTCAGTGGTGCGCTGATCTGTTTGAAAGATACTGCAATATCGGAAGTGACCAGCAGGTGGCACAGAATTCCAAACATTGCTAAGAAAGAAATGGCCTTGGCCTATGTCACTTTACGGAAAGATCAGAAACAGATGGAGTGTATCCAGTTAAGCTAAAAATCACCTTTAAAATGGGTTATGCTAAGGGATGTCATAAGATCATTTTGGGCCCCTGTATCTGGGCTCAGGGCAGGGGCATAACGTAAAGGGGAGCAGGGGGGGGGGTGTCCGCACCAGAACACATAAGGTCAGGGGGCCTCATCATTGTTGTTCCTCCAACTTATTTATCATATTTGGCATCATTTAGTGAAAGGAAGCACCTTGTGTCTCTTTTGTTTCAGTCATTAGTTGTCTAGCTGCATCCAATTAAGTTAAAAGACAAAAAAGAGTTTACCTTATGAGCCCTGAAAATGCCCCATTCAATGTTCACACCGGGAACCCGTAATATTTAGTTACGCCACTGGCCCAGGGTCCTCGAGTGCAGTTTTTGACATGGCATACTGTATGTCTTTTATTGCACTAACTTGCTAAATCCCTTTTTCACACCTGCAACTTCCTCCTTGACCAAGTGCATTATTCCTGTAGCAACCTCCTTTCAGAAGCCATTACACCAAGTATACAGCGCTAAATAGAGTATAATAAAATGTATGCAGGTGAGATGCTTTACTATATATACCAGTATATATATATATATATATATATATATATATTATAGTGTGTATATGTATATATTCTATACATCATGTCTATACACATTCTAATTCTGGCTTTACAGCTTAAATTCTGATTCAAATAATTGTACAGGCATTCCAAAACTTACCCTGAAATAAGCCCTAACACTATATTCAAACTGAAGATAAACAATGTAAAGGGTATCCGCACACTAGTAAGGCAGGGTGCCCGACCCGGGGTGGTCCCACACCCCAATTATGCAAAAGGATAAAGACAGTGGGTCCGCACACCTTAACATATTAAAATCATCTCCAAAAATTGTCAAAAAGCAGTGCTAAAATACAAAGGTAGACCCAGAGTGACACAAAACATACAAGACCTTCTGACGCGTTTCGGGTATTCTGTCAGCCCTTAGTCATAGATGATGATCATCTATGACTAAGGGCTGACAGAATACCCGAAACGCGTCAGAAGGTCTTGTATGTTTTGTGTCACTCTGGGTCTACCTTTGTATTTTAGCACTGCTTTTTGACAATTTTTGGAGATGATTTTAATATTTTTCATTAAAGACTTAAATTTTTAAGGTGTGCAGACCCACTCTCTTTATCCTTTTACTATATTCAAACTGAACTGGG
Source organism: Gastrophryne carolinensis (assembly GCA_027917425.1). Taxonomy (NCBI): domain Eukaryota; kingdom Metazoa; phylum Chordata; class Amphibia; order Anura; family Microhylidae; genus Gastrophryne; species Gastrophryne carolinensis. Next base: position 149,370,475 of record CM051238.1, on the reverse strand, counting down.
CTTATAATATTATTATATTACAGTGCTTTGGTACAATTGTAATTGTAGAATCAGTTGTAAAGTGTGTAGCTAGTCTTACAGTAAATGTGCACAAGCATATGTGTTGGCAAAATGCCACAAACTACAAAAAGCAATGCAGCACAGACTTAGTGTAAAAGTACAAACATGTGTACTGGGCTGTGCTCTATACACGCAGCACAATGCACTGCAGCCAGAAGCATAACTAAACACGGCCAGGCACTGTGGCATTGCTCTTATTCTAACCTTTCTTATTCTAACCTTTCTTCTTGTCACATTTAGCCCTTAGGGTGACAGATTTCACTAAATTGGATAGATTTGGACTACAAAAGTCTGGAACAGCAATAAAAATGATGTTTTCTATCTACAGTACATGTGAGCACAAATAAGATAAATAAGGTGGCAACAATGGTGGGCTCCGGAGTGGTCGCTACCCCTGGGCTCCGGAGTGGTCGCTACCCCTGTACCCAATGTATTTACTCCCCTGGATGCAGCCAGTATATATAAAACTATTTTAAATAGGAACTCTGCAACCAAAAATTGTAATTGCAGGAAAAAAAGAAAAACATAATTTGTGATTACGTCATTAAATTCATTGCTAGACTATAATTGTGGGTTACAATTACCCCTGTTATATCACCCTCTGTTTCTAGGCCATTTTTCAGCATTTTACACCATATATGTTTACCTGTAATTTTTGCAGATCTGCTATATATTGTATTTTCAGAGTTTGGGCTCTAACATGAAATGCCTTGTTTGTCATTTTTTTAAGTATTTCAAGAAAATCAGATTGTGCTTAAAAGCCCAATTCCTCCCGACTACAGTGGTACCAAATTGGCCGCAAAGTGGGGGAAAAGGCAAGCAAGTTGAATCTACAGGCTTGGCACTAAGCGGTAGGAGAAGTGAGGGTTAAGTGCTATAGCATGTCATGCCAGCCAGCATCTTGGTCCGGTGTTCCTTGATGTCCCCATTGTGAGGGATCCATATAAGGGTTGGCAGGCTCCTCCAGGTAAGTAGGCACCAGCACAGCACGATAGGAGGGCCTCAAGGTTATGCAAGTATGAGATCAAAGCATGGGGTATAGGAGGGTGGGGAGGAGCTGCAAGGGGGTAGAGCGTGGAAGCCGCTGAGGAGAGGGGAAAATCATGGCCAAAGGTACAGGAGAAAAAGAGGTGCTACACCAATGTGACACACCAGCCAGGAAAGCGGGCATTGGAATCACCAGCAGAGATCTTAGTGACTAGTGGTCTGAAGATCCTTGACCCATTTACCAATACTCACAGAATATACCATGCACACAGAGATTGCACCATAGACTATGTACAGAAAGGTTGTTGGCCATACACAGGGAGATTGCAGAATAGATTACACAGAAAGTTGAGAAAATACACAAAGTTTACAGAATAGTAATAGCATAGTGAAATCACAAAGCAGTCCTGCACAAAATGCATCAAACACGGTGAGTATGCACTATAGCCATTATGATAAACTGTACATAGAGTGATCACATTATAGGCAGTGTACGGAAATAGTGCACAACTGACTGAACATGGAGCGTTCAATTAATATGCAAAGGAACATTTCCCAAAAAAACATACCCAGTAAGATGTCAGTATGCAGGCTATACACATATAAATTACAAATCAAAGCAAACATATAGAGATTGCCGATTTAGACTGTAAACATATGGAATACATAATATGCCAAAGTCAGTAAGATCAGACAACATACTCTGCAAGATTGCACTGCAAGACTGCATACACACACAACAGATTGTACACAGGGAGACCACAGAGCAGACCATGCACAGAGAGCACATACAAAAGACCACAATATACTGTACTTATTGGGGTCAATTTAGCACCAGGTGAAGAAGTGTGCTACATTTTTCGGAGGGCAAACTGTCATTTACTTTCATTGTATATCTTGGGGGTGATAAATGTGACTGGGCACTCACACAGCCAACAAATATGGGCCAATAATGCTTCCAGAGTGACCATTTTCCTGCAACATTCAGCCCCTAAGATGACAATTTTAACTAAATTAGGTATAATTTGACTCTTTGACACAGAAATTTAAAACAATACTTCCTTTCTGTACATGATATCAAGGGAGCATAAATCAGATAAAAAAGGGTGAAGGGGCCTCCCTCATGGACCCTGATGCCGTCGCTACCTCTTACCCCCCTTGTATTTAAGCCCCTGGTCCGAACGTGATGGACTGCTAGAAAACCTGAACACAGAGGTTGTAGAATGGCCTAAAAACAGGGATCACTGCATTAATGGTTTTAAATAAGCTGACAAAATAGGCCAAAAACCATTGTACACAACTTGTGTTTTTATTTGCTTTTGAGACAGTTCAGGCAATAGCAATAATATAGTGCAAGGAGCACACCTGAAGTCTGCCTCATCTACCTCTCCTCCATTTCCTGCAGTGTGCCCTGTCACATGTCCACCCCTGTCTCTCAGCGCTCCCAGCCTAAGCAAGCCCAGTAAGTGCTACCAATGTGCCACCAGTGTGGCTTGCCAGGCTTGCTTACACTTCAAGTGCTGAGGAACAGGGAGGCAGATGGCACAGGCTCCAAGTGAGCGCCATATTGCTATTGCCTGGACTGTCACTTTAACTATGGTTTGCATCATACTTCCCTCTCTAGGCTAGTTAACATCCAGGGCACTCCAGCCCCTGCAAGCAGTTATAGCTCAGACTATCGTGTTACTCTCCAGTTTTGTGGAGTGTAATGCAAATTGGGTACAGTTCTTTTGGGTTTAAATAAGAACTTTCAAAACATGCTGGTGTAGGGCAATGGGGTGCACCAACTGTTTCTCCCCTTTGACCTTCAGCATCCATGTATTACAAGTGTTTTAGTGCTTCTTTTGAGCCGATTACTGGAAGTCATTTATTTGCCAGATGATTATGGAGTTTGAAAAATACTGCAGGAAGGGTACCACTGGTATCCACTGCACAATTAGAGAGAGCCCTAAAAAACAACCTTCAAAGCTTATGTCATCCTGGAGGTAAGGGTGTGATCCAGGGGGGGGGACTGGGGCTAAAAAACAGCCCTGGACTTTTTGGGGCACTCCGGCCCTGCTGTACTGTTCCTGGCCCAGTATAGTATCCTAATGTCACATTATATATAAACCTTATTTTTCGTTCCACAGCACGCACCCAGGGTTTAGAGGACAAAAAAAGAAAGAAAATATTCTGAACCAAATGGTGTGATAAAATCCCCCATTACAGTCAGTGAGCTGCATCCCTCATTACAAAAATTTAGTATCCCTCATTACAGGCAGTGGGGGCAACCCTCTGTACAGGCAGTGGGGGCATCCCTCCGTACAGGCAGTGGGGGCATCCCTCCGTACAGGCAGTGGGGGCATCCCTCTGTATAGGCAGTGGGGGCAACCCTCTGTACAGGCAGTGGGGGCATCCCTCCGTACAGGCAGTGGGGGCATCCCTCCGTACAGGCAGTGGGGGCATCCCTCCGTACAGGCAGTGGGGGCATCCCTCTGTATAGGCAGTGGGGGCATCCCTCAGTACAGACAGTGGGGGCATCCCTCAGTGCAGCCAGTGGGGGCATCCCTCTGTACAGGCAGTGGGGGCATCCCTCCGTACAGGCAGTGGGGGCATCCCTCTGTACAGGCAGTGGGGGCATCCCTCCGTACAGGCAGTGGGGGCATCCCTCCGTACAGGCAGTGGGGGCATCCCTCTGTATAGGCAGTGGGGGCATCCCTCAGTACAGACAGTGGGGGCATCCCTCAGTGCAGCCAGTGGGGGCATCCCTCAGTGCAGCCAGTGGGGGCATCCCTCAGCGCAACCAGTGGGGGCATCCCCCCGTACAGGCAGTGGGGGCATCCCTCCGTACAGGCAGTGGGGGCATCCCTCAGCGCAACCAGTGGGGGCATCCCTCAGTACAGGCAGTGGGGGCATCCCCCCGTACAGGCAGTGGGGGCATCCCTCCGTACAGGCAGTGGGGGCATCCCTTAGTGCAGCCAGTGGGAGCATCCCTCAGCGCAGCCAGTGGGGGCATCCCTCAGCGCAGCCAGTGGGGGCATCCCTCAGCGCAGCCAGTGGGGGCATCCCTCCGTACAGGCAGTGGGGGCATCCCTCATTTCACTCCCCCCCCCCCAGCTGTACACACATACTGACCCTGGTTCCCGGTGGGCAGAGGGCCAGTCTGCCCTTCACTGCTGTTCCGCCGAAGCCGTGCATAGGCTGTAAATGACAGATGCGGGAGGGTGGGTGGCATCTGCCGTTCGCAGCCCCTCCCTGCTGTTCCCCCGGCTGCTGCCGCCGCCGCCGCCGCCGCTCCCGTTGCTTTCAAACACACACATAGCATGCACACATACACATGCTTACCGGCACTTCCTGGACGGTGGGCGGGCCCCAGATGGTCGGCATCCAATGAAAACAATGGACGCAGCCCATAGACGCCCACCGCGTAACAACCAGGAAGTGCCCGTAAAGCGTGTGTGTGTGTGTGTGTGTGTGTGTGTGTGTGTGTGTGTGTGTGCGGCAGCGGCGGCCGGGGGAACAGCAGTGAGGGGCCACGAATGGCAGATGCCGCCCACCGCCCCGCATCTGTAATCCGCGGCCTTTGCTAGTGCCGGCCTACCGGGATTTTGCCCGGTATGCCCTATGGCCAGCCCGCCCCTGGTGTGATCTTTCTGTCAACCACCATTTTCACACATTTCCACTTTATATGCACTTATTTGACGAAGAAGTCAGATGAACTAAATTGCACTGAATTGAAAGAGAATTTTAATTTCATAAAAAAGAGGCCTGATTAACCCTATATGGACAAGTAAGGCTTACAAAAAGCCCTATACAGATGATGGCCAATGAGTTAAAGCTGTTCACAGATGACAGCTTGGAAAAGCTTTCTTTCACGCATGAATTTAATGTACTTGAGCATGAGAACAGCAAATGCAGCTTGGGTCCTCACGCAGACTTGTTAGTCTGGGGTGTTCTCCACAGGCTTTGAGTTGCTTATCAGGATAAACTAACACAACGGTGTGATGTCGCCCTTTGTACACTATTGTGGTGATTAGCATCAACACCTTTATTTCCCCTGCCAAAGAGTGGGACTGGTCTGGACACGTCATTAACTGTTTGGCGTAGGTGTGCACACCATTCTCACAAGCTAGCACGATTTACATATTCGAAAGCAGCCTTCACCCAGGCTTGTTGTAGGCCCCCCAGTACTTATGATCTCTTAATTGAGTGCCAATGGGCTTTGTATAGCAATAATATAAATAAAAGAGGAACTAATTGTCTTGATTAGGAACTGTGAAGTGATATTCTTTGTTTGCTGAACTCTTTTTGATGGTCAAAGTTAAAAGGGTTCTTCTTTGCTAAGTAGGAAGCCTGGGAAAGCAGGCAAATCACAGCTTTCTGTTTAGGAGGAGGCTGTACTTTAACTGAAAAACATATTGCATTTAGGGTAAAGCTACAGGGGTGATTTTAATCGTATGCTACTGAACTATCAATCATTTCAATTGTCTGTACTGCACTGACTTTAATGTGCTGCAAATGAGGCGATTGACACCCTGAGGTTAAATCACTTATCAGTGTGAGATAAAAATGGCCTAAATGGAATCCAGGGGTTTTTAATGTTTTTTTTCTTATAGATTACACTACTTTTCATTGTATATAAAGTCCTGTTGACCCGACCTACCTAGACTCTGTGGGCCCTTAAGTTAAGCAATTGATAATATCCTGGACAGACATTAAATTAGGCCAATAGAAGCAAAAGCCAGCTCACCAAACCTCTTCTTCAGGCACAGACGGGGAGATCCCAGGCAGTCCTCCTCCAAGAACAGAAAAGCAATAGTTTGCCCAGCCTATTCTAAAACTTAACATTTAATAGTCCATTTAAAAATGCCAAATGTGGATTGAAATACAAAATGGATAAAGTGAATAACAAAGATAGCCAGGCTCCCAGTCAGTAACGCGTTTCAAGCCAGAGTGCGCTCTTAATCATACATTAAATGAGGCCATGGCATTGTTAATACAGTAATGTTTTTCTGGTTACATTCAGCCCCTCACTAAATGAGATAAAACAGGACTAATAACAGACAATACCAAAGGAGATTCATTCATGTACATGAAACTGTGTGATCACAAATCAGATAAATAAGGTGGATGAGATAACAATGGTGCCCCCCCATACCATGGACCCTGATGTGGTCTCTACCTTTTCTCCCTTTATAATTTTGACCCTAATCATGGAACCTAGGCTGTATTTACCTTTAGACACTTGAAGGCCTGTGTATAGGGCAGCACAATGCAGGTTGAAATCTCAGCTATACTTCTTATTTTCTGTATTTGTCTTACTGACAATTTGCAATGAGCAACCTTATGATCCATTGTAATCTGTCTATCAAAGCAGTTTGTCTTTTTAATAGAAATATAGAAACCTAGACTATATATTTTTTTTAGTTTGTCCCTAGCTTTGGTCCATAATGTCTTTTGATTGTCTTCATTACCTGACTTTTTGGCAGTAATCGTAAAGGGTGTAGTAAATTAGGGGTGTGCTTTAGAGAATGGGTGCCATGATTTAAAATCTGTGGTGGCCTTAACCATGACTACAACCTTGTGTGCGATGTGCCTATACAGCCCTATAGTAGGATTGTACTGGATGGGATCACAAAAAATGCCTAGGACAGTATGAACTGTGTCCATGCCCGGAACTCATATGTTCACAAGGGTACTGCATCTTACACATACTAGGTCTCACAAATTGAACACGGTTCTTGTTTTGGTTTATGCATTGTCCTCTAGTAACAGATGCTAGTGTTTCCCTAACTTCATGTCCCAATGAGAAACAGAGACAGATTTATCAATACTACCAAGACAACTGGAACAACATCAGAGTGATTGTTGGAACCAACCAGGTTTTGTCATTTTAGCAAGATGCCCCACTAAGCCCCAGATTTCTTGTCAATCATGCTAAATCAACCTACAGAGTTCTCATGAAGGGACATGAAGAAAAAAAATGGCCTCAAATGTGGGCCCAGCTATCACAGAAGATTCTGTATCTCCATGAGAAATCAAAATCTGCATGACAGAAGAAGCCTTCATGCAATCTTGATAGTGCATTTGTAATGTCTCCATCCCTTTCACAATTCTACTTGTACTTGACCAGCTTATCAATGTTATTATCACTTGTCCAGTAAAGCAATTGGGCACCACTGTTATGTGCCTTGGCCTCCTCTATGGTAAACCTATCTCTGCAGTATACATCTAAACTTATTTGTTACTGAATCAATCTCCTCCTGTAATGCACAGGTCCCCCTGAAGCTTGGGCACAAGTTTTACCTTGCATCCCTCTTATTGCCTTTCCTTTATTTCTTGACAGCAATGATGTTAATGTATGCCATGTGCTCATGGTAATGTGGATGCTCTTATTAATTAATGTTCTTTTTACGGTTTCTTGCAGTTTAGGTTTTGTGCTCTATAATTCTGAATAGGTTATGTACTAATATTACATATTTCTCCTCAAAATTTCTATGAACATTTTGAAAAGTGTCTTTCTTACTTTTTGTTGACATATTTTTTTACTGTTTTGTTTTTTTTCTCTTTAAAGTACCCAGTGCTGTTTCAGATTTAAAAGAGCAAGAAGTGGAAGCAAATTTTATAACTGTTAGCTGGCGACGTCCACCGCAGCCAAATGGCATTATAACACAGTACAGAGTCCGAGCTTTTGTTAAGGAAACAGGAATGGCCATTGAAAATACGATTCTCACAGGAAAATATCAGGTACTGGGCCTTTTCCTCTAGACTTTGAAATACGTGTTTATCTTTTGCATTGGACAATTAGTAATCACTTATTGCTTAGTAGGTGTTTTCACACATTGCCTGATCTACGAGGACTCTGTAGGATTAAAAAGAGCCTCAATGTCCTTTTTTTACACCTACTCAGTACTGCTCAACACCTCCAGGTGTTTCCTGGTATTGTCTCCAATTAAAGGAGTGCTGATAAAAGTGTTTGAGGGCCAACCAGTGTAAAAGGAAAGAGGAATACATACTAATGTAGTTCAAGATCAGTTGCAGAAATAAAAATAACATACTGTATAATAAATCAGTGGCCTGAACCTGCTATACAAATTTGAGCAGTTCTTGAAAACTGTTCAGTTCTTCGACTTGGGTGACAAAAAGTAGTTTAGGGATCAATTATTTCTATGTAAAGGTGGCCCGTTGTCACATAATATAGGATATATATATATATATATATATATATATATATATATATGTATTTTTCGCACTATAATACCATAGGACTCACCTAGGTTTTAGAGGAGGAAAGAGGAAATATTCTGTACCAAATGGATGAATATGAGTGGAACACACCTCAGCATCAATATGACACCCCCATCCCAGCACGATACCCATTTGTCTGGCAAGGGCCCTGATGCTGAGTGTTACCCTCTGTGTTATTCCATCTCCACCATAATGCACCCCCTGTCTTAACCCTGCTTCATGCTGCACTTTGCCCTGCGCTCTGCAGAACCAACCCCTCTGACCTGCTCCATGCAGCACCCCCAATTCTATCCTACTCCATGCTGCACTCACATATCTGCCCTGCTCCATGCTGCACCCCATGCTGCAAATCCATCTCCTCTCTGCTCCATGCTGCACCTACATATCTATCCTGTTCCATACTACACCCTCAGCTCTACCCTGCTCCATGTTGCATTGCATCTCTGGCCTGTTCCCTGCTGCACCCTCATTTCTATCCTGCTCCCCATCTTTGCCCTGTTCCCTGCACATCCAGCACATCACTGCACCTTTATGAAGTTACCCATATAATGAGGTGTAGTGCAGAGATGAGGGCTCAGTAACTGAACCCCCATCTCTGTACTGTGCCATTTTATGGTGGCAAGTGTTGGCTGGGTGATAGTGATGGGGCCCACTGCCAGTTCTGTTGGTGAGGCCCAGAAGAGTCCCCAGACAGCAGTGCGAAATTCTGCGACTGGGGGTTGAGCATTGGGTGCATGGGTGTGGAGGGCGGTGTTCAAACAGTAATATACTGTATCTACGGAACATGCATTGGAACAGACACCGGTGTCTTACTGTCAATGGCGCTGATGCCTCATTCGCCATCCTAAATGGTTCCCTGCACATCATATGGGGGCACACAGCAGAAGTAATGAGGATAGTGCAGGAGGCATCAGTGCTATTAACACATTTAACAGTAAGAAATCACTAAAACTTTTATTCATCACCAAAAAAAGAAATTATGTTGTACAATTGCACAGTACATATATATGTTTTGTGTGAGATCTGCAAGAGTCTATTTTTGAGGACCTGCCCTAGTCTTTGTATAATCCCACCCATGTGCAGCAAAAGGGGTATGGAGTTAGCTGTGATGCTGGCCCCATTAGGTCAATGTACCTTATCAGGACTGCCCTACCTGATTTTCAACAGGTATGTTATCATGTATAATATGTATCTGTATTGTAAGCATCTGGCAGGTAATCCATAGTAAAAAGTAACATTATATACATTATATCATACAAGGTATGATTATGGTTCATTGTTGAACCCTAGACTTACACCATGTTGGAATCCAGACCTGCAGCACTTTTCAGCTTTGAATTACTCACAGCTTGACATGACCTGCTTCCTTGTAGCCCCACTATGCCACTAGAGAGTGTTACTATGTTACAATAAGCTAAAAAAATCAAAAAAATCTAAAAACCTGACCTGGAGGTGTACTGAACCCAAACAGGTAACAGGTAGCAATGTAGCTTTAGGTACCCAGATTATAACAGAACACTGAACCTGGTAAGATGTAATAAAGGGTCAGATTAGTACCTCATCCGTTTCTCCATGATATATACCACAATAAACATCATTGGCCTTGGAAAGTTTGTTGAGATAATCAATAAATTCAGGGTGTACTTGGTCTGAAGTACATTGAAATGTGAGGCTAAGACAGACAGCAATATTTTGTGTCAATAGTCACTCACTTTCCAAAGGCATATACAGTACTTTCTTTCTTTTTTCATATATTGTGATCACGTGTGACAGCAAAATTGCCCCAGCCAACTAGAACATCTGTTAATATGCTTTTTCTAATGGCTAACGGAGCCCCGAATTAATAAAATGGCAAATATACAGCAACCTCTACCACAATATCTATTCTGATGTATGTAAGAATGGCAATGGTTACATACAGTACCATAACGGAATGAAAGTAGGCCCCGACGCATACATGAAATGGGGCCCCAGCATGGCTTTTTCCTTATACATTTTGCTCTCCAGGATGCCAAATGAATTGGCCACAGTTAGACAACTAAACAAGGAAACAGCTGATACAAATGGCTCTGCCCTTCTGTACATGAGCACAAATAAAAAAAAATACAACAATAGCTTGGCCCTCCTGGGCCTTCTGCCACCTCTGTACCTCCTGTAGTTAAGCCTAAGTTTTTCCCTTGTCGCAGAACCCCTAAGAGATAAGAGCTTAGTGACAGATTAAAGAGGCGCTTCAGAATACCCCAGAATAAAATAAACATTTTTCCTCTATAATCTATGAGGCACAGGTAAGGTAGGATAGGAGCCATGTATCATGGCATTCTAAAAGCTTCCAGTGGTTAGCCCACTACTGAGCCAATAAACATAACATTAAAAAGCATACTTTTTTACATAACATGATGCACAGGATGGCTCTGTTTGACTTTTAAAATATCCCCACTCCTAATTTCAAATTGTGTATAGGGGAGTGTTATATCATTACTGTGAAAGAAAAAGCCTTACCGCGGAAGTCTTGCTGGAAGTGATGCAGAGGACAGGCCCTGACAGGCTCAGATGCAGCGTAGGTCAACACCAACAGGCATGGAAAACCCAGAGCAGCACTTGCTGAGTACTACCTGTACCCTATATAGGACTTTTGCCTGTTCTATCCTGATTCCAGCCCTTCACCTCAATAGGCCAAGGCTTCACCTCAAAAAACAAATCTTGTTGCCTCGTGTGGCATGCATGTTTGGTGACTTCAACAGACAAATTAAGTGCACTTATTCATAAACTTGTACACACCTGAATTGTTTTTTTACATTTTTCGGAAATTAGAAAATAATTACCCCCATCTCATTTCCACTAAAAAGCTGCAAGCCCACCACAAAAGACAACTGTCTCTCCAACATCATGCTTTGTGACACCTACTATAACTAAACTAGGGCTTTTGATGCCAAGTGAACAATTAAAAAAGTCTAAGACAGTGCTTCCCAACCCTCTCCTCGAGAGCCTCCAACAGGTCAGGTTTTCCATATTTCTATACAGATTCACTGATGAAGTAAATAGTGCGTCAGCAGAGCTATCAAGTAGCCAGTATGCAGAAATCCATAAAAACATAACCTGCTGGTGCCTACCAAGGTCAAGGTTAGGGAAGGAACACTGGTCTAAAAGAATATTTTTTTTCAATTCACTAAAGGGTCTGAAACAACACCCCCAGAACAATGACACCAAAAGAAAGGGCCTTTAGCCTGTAGTGCATTTAGACATAACTGCCCTCCTTCTTTTAACCCAAATGAGAGAATGTATCATTTATGCGGATACAGTGTAACTAAATGTGTACAATCATAATGTGGGTAATACAGACCTTTTTTTTCTTGGGGTGTTCCAAACATCTCAGACTGCTTGAAGGCCATCACTTTTACCCACATGACTATTCTTGCGTGTGACCTTTGCTGTAGTTAATTCATGGTTTCTTAATTACCACCATCCTATCTAATTATGATGCACATTTAACCTTATAATTTCGAGACACAGCACATGACATAGCACAATGCTGCTTCATTGTCTTTAAAATTAGAATTTGTCAAATGATGACACAGAAAATCTGTTGCTGGATGAAATCCAGTTTCCAGCTGCTGCTTACAGTAGGAATAAATAATAAATTCTTAAATGTAAAAAGTATGTTGTCAACAGAAAATTAGTCATGGTGCACCTGTACTATACTCATTTGAAGGTAATATTTGTGATGGACCTCAGGTTAGGGTGAGACAAGAGATCACATATATCTTATATTATATATCTATATATATATATTATATATCTATATATATATATATTATATATCTATATATATATTATATGTATATCTATATCTAATATAGTGTTTATTCACTTGTGTGTTCATGGAAGTGTGTTCACAAGTGCACGGATGGGAAAATGCGGAGGTAACATTCCATGTGTGTGTAAGCACACAATTGCCACTAACGGCATATTACTATTACTCATTAAATTATTTTCTACAATGTTATTTTGTTAAAATGCTAATAATAATACACATTAAACTAAAGCATGTGTGTTTATCTGCAGTACATAAATAACTTGGATTATCAGAGTTCAACTGCAGTAAATGAATACACCAGGTCATTACTTTTTGGCCAAGCAAAGGAAGCCATAGCTGGAGCATATGAAGGATCAGCTGACGTTTTTTCCACAGTTCAAATCACGCCCCCTGTGACGTTCTACAACAGCCCCAATAGTGGGACAGGTAAGTTGTAATTATTTTTTCCCAATGATCTTGGCCAACATGATCAATCATCACTTTTGATTACCATGATTGACTATTTACTATTTATTAATTAATAATACACTAATGCAATCAAGCTAACCAGGATTCAACTGAAATCGGGCAAATAGTCTAAGAAGACTAGGCTTAGTTAATCCTCCCTGAGATGACCCTCAGCCAAGCTATAAAATATAAGCCTGGGATCTAGCAATGTGGCTAAGCTATGGCAGCCCCAATTTTAGATCTGCAGACAAGCACATCCTGCACTTCCTCCTCTCTGCTTGTGACCACCGATAGGTCACTGGTGATTATGGGCAGAGAAGGAAAATAAAATATGCTGTTCCCCTAGAGCGTGAAGGTAAATATATTAGTCCATTCTGTAGTGATAGTGCTATGTTTATATTGCTGTAGTTATATTGCTTGTTTTAGACTGCAGGGCATCCCAAATCGGGAAGCTTACAGGGAGGGGTAGGTACATAATATTAATGTGGCACTGTAACATGATTACCCCATTACTTTTCAAATCACTTCATCAAAGTTTTATCCTTGTGAAGAAGTGAAAGCTTATCAGAGTAACACACATGACATGTTGCCAACAGGTGCCACCACCAATTACAGAATACCATTTGTAAAAATATTCTGCCTTTGCAACATTTACAGTTCTATACAATTTTTATACTCTGGAAGCAGCATCAATGTATGGTCTGCTTGTTATGAACATCATGAACTGGGTTGTTGGGGCTAAGTAGCTGCACACTAGTCTGAACTATTGTGCTGGAAGCACTGAAAGCTGGGGAATGATCTCTGCATAGTAACTCTAATAGCCAACTGTAACGTTTAGTAAAATAATGGTTGTCAGGAACTTTTTTTCTGTTTCCCACAATTGTTTATTTAAAGTATTACAACAAAGGCGCATATGAAACCGCAGAAAAGCAAACATCTCTGTTACAGAAAATTTGCAGTATTTGGAGTATTATATACCCATAGTACACATTTCCTACTTCGACATTCCCCCAACCCACATATAAGCCCACCCCATATCTGTAAACAGATACAATATAATAGATCAACCATATACCACGCTGTAAAAAGGGATCACCATATGAACTAAATGCAGTTATGTACTTAAAGGAGCACTATCGCAAAATTTTGTAATGTTAAAAATCCATATAAACACATTGGTTAATGAGAGGAGGGGTCACTCATACACCCAAACTGATTAAAACTTCCACCTAGCTTGTGGTTTATTCTCACATGGTAGGAACAAAATCCAGGGATAACAGGTTTAGTCTATGAGGGGTGACAGAGCCTGTCACCCCAGCTGTCCTTTTCCTTCCATTAAAATAAAAGAAACAAGCCTGGCTGGATATTTCTTGATGTCATGTGTATAAGTGACCTCTCCTCTCGCCATCCAGCAGATTTAGATGGATTTTTATCATTGGTCCATTTTTTTTTTGCGTCAGTGCTTCTTTAAAGCTTGCATCCCTTAGAAAATGAATGAAACACACACCTATGCCTCCATGAACATTCTTGTCCCAGGCCAAAGCCAATTATGTCTCCGAAGAGATGCTTACTCAACACAAAGAAAAGGAAAAAAGAGAAAAGAGAAGAAAAAGAAAAAATGACAGGAGGAACAAATAAAGAACGGAGAACACTCAACATATTCCCCCCACCACCCAGACTGTCTCATGGATCAAAGCACCCCTGGGATGGCCATGTAGGCCATCCATGAACCCCAAGTATTCTGAAAGTTTTTCTGCTTATCTAATAAAATGGACATTAGTTTTTGCTTACCATAGTGCCATTAATTCTACTGTTAACCTCATCAAAATCTAACCCTGACTTAAGCCAAGCCTTAGATATCCTTTGCTTTGCTAAGGTCAAAATAAAGGTCACCAGCTCATGAGACCTAATATCAGTAATCTCCCTGAAAAACAGGGCCTCCCAATGGTGTTTCCTTATATTTTATACACTCTAATTCACAGTCTTTTGGCCTTGGGACAATCCTAAAATATATACAACAGGGGCCCCATTCCAACACAGACCCTATAGCAAAGTGCAGATGCGCCAGGCTGGAAATGTGCTACCCTCTCAGGAAGGAGATACCATCTGAACAAAAGCTTATACCCACTCTCAAGAGCCAGTACAAGAGCCAGTACATTAATGTCTGACCAGTCAGCCAAAGTGAGACCCTCCCCAGGATCTTCCTGCCATCTTCATATGGCAACTTCACTGATGTAGATGACAAAATCAAGGAATGGTAAAGGGAATATATGAGGCCCTGTTGTAAGGGAGACTCAGGGCACCTTTTTTCAAAGTCAGTCAGAGACATAATGTCTGGATGTTCTGAACCAAAGAGCCCACAAAGTGCCTTACTTGTAGATAGAAAAAAATGAAATATCAAATACATCTTAAATATCTGTAAAAGTCTTGATACCCCCCTCCTTACAGAAATCCCAAACTCTGCCAAAACGGTGGGAGGTTCATCACCAAAAATGACCCGAATTCTGAAAACCAGGGGACAGGAACTATTTTCATGTTTGAGTTAGAACTCCTAATTCTAGTAAAAAAAAGGAAAGTGTGTGTGTGTGTGTGTGTGTGTGTGTGTGTGTGTGTGTGTGTGTAATTTGCATTAATAGTTTGGGAAGAACTTTTTTTGTATTTATGTTCACAAAGAAAGGTCCATCAAGAAATGGTTTACTGGGTTTTATATTGAAGAACCTGATTTGAACCCAGATGCAGGCAGCATTGGAAACTGGTTTGTTCTGCTAAGTTGCTGCACAAAAGAATGAAAGACCGGCCTCAAGGGCAGTGGAGTGAAAGAAGAAGATTGCGTGTGTCCAACTTGACAATTTGAAAGGGGCTCTTTTGGTTTTAGTGTCTTTGTGCACAAAGCAAGGTCCATAAAGAAATGGACTTATCTCTCACAATGCCTGGACAACTCTGCAACTGTGTTACTGGAAAAGTGAAAATTGTATATAAATGTCTATACATTTGAAATGCTCAACCAAAGCACATAGTGTACTTAGCCAACTTAGCCAAGTTGTGGCCAAGTAATTCCATATCTTGTGCATTTGCCTATAACATTTAATTGCTCTTTTTGTTGTTCTTGGCCTAAAAATGTTTTACAGCATATGGTGATGCCACCCACAAAGGTTGGACCATTTTGTCACACTGCTGACCTCCCATATTAGAAGAAAATCGCACCCTAGCTCCCAGGCAAGCTGCATAGACAATCAGTTATTACAGTTGCCAGAGCAGGTGTGACTATAAGGGATTAGCGTATCGCCTACAGTAGCATACAGGGGAACATTTGACTAATGGCTCTTTAAGTGTCACTATTTAAGTCAAATAGGTCAAAGTGTTACAAGAGCAGTGTGTGCAGGCAAACAGGTGTAGGTGACCTTTCTGACATTGCAACACCACTATGACACTGGCACAACTCTAAGTGTCAATAAAAAGTCACTACCTCCTTCAGGGTAGACTTTATGAGTATACAAACACTGCTAGATTGACAGGTATATGTCTGAAATAATATTGCAACAGTATTGGGTTAATGAAAAAGACACTATACCTACCATATATATGTATCTCTTTAGTACCTCATTAAACAGATGGCAGCTGCTAAGAAAATCACTTTGAGACGGTGAAATCAAGTGTTCTATCCAGGAGACATTTTTATAATAAAAAATATTTTTTATTAAACAGGCCATCCATAAGTACCTAGAAATATACAGATGTTTAAAGGAATATATATATATATACTGTATATATATATATATATATATATATATATATATATATATATATATTGTTTTCCTTTGTTAGCAAATTTGTGTTTTTTGTAAGCAGCTCTAACTACCTGCCAATAGCAATCTGTTGCTATTGGCAACTGTATACCAAGTATACACCAAGATCTACGAGAAGAGATATATAAGTCCTGCACACAAAGAACACTGCTATTGGCCATGCGTAAGGTTTAGTGAGCTCCCTCACATCAACAGCGGCCATAGCAGCATATGATAACTAAAAACTTGAAGGACCTGGTACAAGAAATAAGCTGCATCCCTATGTTAGCTCTTAAACCGGACCTTCACTCTAAATAAGGATCTATCCTGTATGTTTCCCCCACCCTGTAGATACAGATTGCTCACATTTAAAATGATCCTATCTGCACCTAGTGCCTTTTTTTTAGCCTTTAAACATCAAAGATGGCGGCCCATTGAGTCTCAGGCTGCCTGCAGATAGGAAGTGTCTTCTGACTATGTCACTCTGCATTCTGGGATTGCTGTCCTTTTCCTGACCCCAGCTCTGCCCTGTCTGTGCAAAGCACAGCTATAATCCCGCCCTCTGCACTTTTCCCCCGTCCTTCTCTCCTTAGTATGTGATACTTCTGAGGCAAAATGGTGGCGCCTATATCCTGGAGCCCTGAACAGAGTTGCAGCCCAGCAAGGGAAAAGAATAATAAGTAAGCAACTTAAAACTTTAAATATGTTAATTATAAATTCTGAGGATTTTTTTAAGGATTTGGGCTTTTCATTAAATGACGCTGAAGGTCCTGTTATACCTAAAGGGATGGACTAGGGCCAACATTCGGCCAGAAATTTCTTTGGCCATGGCCAGCCTACTATCAACGCACAATCGGCAGAGCCCCATCCCCATGTGCTTCCCAGCCACTCACCTAGTGCACACAATAGCCGAGGCTGTAGCAATGCAGTGATGGTACTGAAGCTTTATTTGTAGCGAAAGGTAGTAGGGCAGGGGTGGGTATGGCACCAAACAACTATGGAGTTAAGGTCATAGAAACACTGGCGTAGGGGGATGGGGCATGATGGGTGAGGTTGGGAGAAACCTGGGAGTGGGGGGGGGGGTGGAGTGGGGTGTCGTGTTAGAGGAAACATTAGGGATTTCTGGCAAAGTCATGGAGTGAGCTCCGTATGGAAGCCCAGAGCTCCCTATTGCCAGACCACCCCTGCCTGAACCTTTACGTTAATACTCAATAAAACAATAGTTATTGAGTTAATACTCAATAAGAATAAGACGAAAACACTCTTAATGTATACCTTCCTCTAGGGCCACCATGTCCACCATCCCCTGATCATCCCTATTGGGGTTGCCTTTCTGCTCCCAAGTGGGCTTCTAAATGCCTGGGTAATTTAACCCCTACTTCCTTGGTGCTCCCTTCTGTGGCAGCAGCACAATGACTGCAGTGTGGCCAAAGGAATGTCCAGGGGGTGAGTATGCTTTTAGGGATATGGGGAGGGGCATCCCTATATGGAAGGCCTGTTAGGTGACGGTTGTATTGGTCATTGAAGTATTTTTAAGATTTATGGTATTCTGCACCCCTAAATGCCCCTTGTGGTATCTGCACTACTGTACTACTTGCTCCCTTTGGTGGCTTTTCCAACTGCATAAAAACTGTGTCTCAGAACTAAGAAAGCCTTGTTCCTCAAATAATGTAATGTGAGTGAATTGTTTGTAGGTTAAGTTGAACATTTCATGAAAATGAAACTCTTTATTTTGATATATTTTTACATATAAAGGCCCTGGGTGGTGAGTAGCTATTTGCTGCCAACCATCATGGCACATCCATCAAGTGAATCTAGAAAAACTGTACACTCTGGGTAAAGTATGCACATTAAGGCCCTTATTTAAGAAGGGATAGCGACAGGTAGCGACTGGTGAACGCCAGACACGGCACGCAATTACACATTTATCAAGCAGAATCTGTTTAGCGACTGGGATAGCGCCATGTAGCGTCTGATTCATCATTTTCACAGCCTCAGCGAACAGCGTCGGCGTTCAGCCTTGCACAGCGCCAGGTATGACCTCTCGCTACCTGACGCTCTCCCATACATTTCAATGGACGAACCTTTTCTTCTCTTTAAACTTTTTTTTTTTTTTTCAAATAAATCACAAATAATTCTGTGACCTCTTCTGGCATTGAAATAGCAGTTTTTTCATGTTCGTGTTCATGTTACAATGTTGTTACAATGTAATTCCATATTTTTTTGCTTTGTTACTAGTTGATAGATGCTTGAAAACAGACTTTAAACACACCGCCTCCTGCGCTCTGGGCTTCAAACAAGTATTTGTCAGCACCAGAGATTTGTGAGGCTGTTTTATGCTGAATATGGTGTGAGTCGGTCGCAATGAGCAGTCCCTAACATGCGCTCCCATACAGCGCTGTACTGGTCAAATAGCGACTCCTCACAATGTATTCAACATTACTGAACAGCGACTGAGTCGTTATAAAGTAGCGACCCATGGCCGAGCACTGCGACTACTAGCGGGCGCTCTGAAAATGCCTGCTACAGACGCTCATCTGTCGCTACCTGCCGCTAATGATGAATCAGCCTCTAAGTAATGTCCATGCTTTCAAGAAGACAGACCCCAAGAAGTAAGGCTAGAACAAGGATTTTCAGCAGCACTGGTGGAAGGTGTACATAACGCCTTGTATACTGCTGTACCACCTTCATATCCCTGCTGTCCTTTGCAATGGCAGGCAGATTACTGCACCATCTTTGAAGTTTTCTTCCCATATCACTTGAATGTTTTTTTTCTAGAATTGCTGCCTAAATTATTGAGATAAAGTGGCAGTGTAGTTTAGAAAAGTGAGTTTTATCTGTATATTTATTCAGGATTCAAACACAGCACAAGCATATGGGGAGTTTGGTAGTGCCCTTCACTGCCCTTGCCACGTTCTCCTTCATATTAATCACTGAATTATACATAGTAAAACGCCCTAAGAGCAGCTTTTTTCCCAGACCCTATACAGATCTTGTGTCCGCTTCCTATGTCTTGATAACTGTGTGTTTTCTTGTGCATCAGTTGCAACAGCTACAGAGGCTCTTACTAGAAATACGTGTGCAAATCAGGACATCTGATCTACTTGCTTTTTCCAGGCTCGCTGGGTTTTTGCAGTACTACAGGTTAAAGTGTCCCTAAAGTTATAATAGCCCCTATTTAGTATGCCCATCTACTTGTATCCGATTCGTAAGTCTGACATTGGGTAATACATACTTAACCGTTCACCTGGGGTTGTGGCAGAGGCATCCGTGTGTTCCCAGTGATCAACTGACACATCCTTTTGGCCATCAGCAGACATGTGGGGCAAGAAAGCGGCACTGGTACGTGGCCTTGGTGATTAATTCCTTACCATCCCAAATTAAGCTGACAAGAGGTTGGGGATGCAGTAGTCTGAAGGTCTCTGTGAGTTTATTTCGCATTTTTTAGCATAATGATAAAGAAAGTTATCAATGGAAGCTCCCTATGTTAATCTCCTGATTAATGGTTTTCCATTATGGGTCAGTTAACCTTCTGGTCCCTGATGTCTTTCAACACTCTGGGTGCCCTGTAACTTTATCTGTACTCCCTATTTTTGGAAAAAAATACTTTATTATTTATACTATATTATTTTTAGTCAAGTACCCCTGGAGACGAGAGGTTCAAAATGAGAGCAGATCAGTATCAAATCTCACCAAAATAACCCCCCCATTGGAGTGCCTCTAAACATTAGTGTGTACCCCTTCAACCTGGGGTGCGTACCCCATGGTACATGTACTTCAGATTGAGAAACAGTGATTTTACATTATAAGTTGCTATTAAGTTTCTAATTAGTTGCTATTATTTTAAAACTTTATAATTTTTTTGACAATCGTTTTTGTTTGAGAACAACGTAACACCTTTTAATTTTAAGAATGACCTGCAAATGGTCCTTGCTTCAGCAGTTTTCTTGTATAAAACAATAAAGATGTGATTGAGTTTCTAAATAAAATTAGAATAAATTAGGGCTAAAAAGGGAAATGTCAGAGGGGAAATGAGTTTGCTAAGTACACAATGGTTGGTTAACACTAAACATTTAATAGAGAGTGTAGTGCCTAGAAAACCAAGCAATGTGTTGGAGCTATTAGTGGCATGTGTGGGGCAAGAACATACGGCTGTATTTACTCACCTGCTGCACCCGAGCCCAAACACAAGTCCCATTTTTAGGAGCATCATATTGTTCTGCACCCGTCACCATACACATTGAAAAAAACTCAGGCACCCTCCGATGTGTCTGGTGTTCACCTGCTGTCATGTTTCAAGAAGTGCCCTGACTCGTTCCATTCAGGAGCTCAAGGCACAAATGGCCTTTATACCAAGTAAATACAAAGATGGTCATTTTAAAATCATATTTTAGTGACATCGGAATTCACACTTGGAGGCTGAATCACTACTAGCGCCACGTATTGCCAGATGAGCGTCTTTATAGCGGTGCTTAGTAGACACTGTAAGCGGGTATCGGGCACTGTAACCTAGCGTATCGGTCGCTGTAGTAACCTGACTGGCATTGATGAATGTGATGTGTGCAGTGAGGGAGAGGTAGCGCCAGCTCAATGCGCCCGGCATTCGCCGCTCCACACCATATTTAACAAAAAACTACACACACACGGGGAGGCCGATTCATTAATAGCGCCAGGTAGCGACAGATGAGCGGCAGTAGCGGCATTTTCAGAGCGCCCGCTAGTAGTCGCTGTGCTTGGCCGTTGTTCTGTAGTTGATAGCGACTCAGTCGGTTTGCCGTAATGTTGAATATTGGGTGAGGAGTCGCTATTTGACAGGTTCCGCGCTGTATGGGAGCACATGACAGCGAATGGCCATAGCAAACGGCTCCCAGCATATTCATTTACAAATCACGCTCAAAAAATTCTCGCACAGTGAAATGCTTGTTTAAACCCCAGAGCGCTGGCGGCGATGGGTTAAAAGTAGTTTTTTAACCCCCAAACAACCATATTTTTGGAAAAAAAAAAATAAGTTTTTCAAAACATTTTGTAATATGAATACATTAATATCAGACCTGTAATATCAATTCTGCACAATTTTTTTTTTTTTTTTTTACCTTAAAAAATATATCTAACATTGCAGAAGTGGTCACAGAATTTTTGACATTTAAAAAACAAAACAAAAAAAAAACATTAATAGCAATTATTTAAGAATATTTAAAGATTGCTCCATTGAAATGCATTGGAGAGCGCCAGGTAGCGAGAGGTCATACCTGTCGCTGTTCAAGGTCGGACGCTGGCGCTGTGGGGTGAGGCTGGAATAATGATGAATGATTCGCTATCTGGCGCTCTGTCAGTCGCTAAGCAGGATTGCCTTGATAAATGTGTGATTGCGGAGGGGAGCCGGCGTTCTCGTGGCGGTGACCGTCATTTCCGTTCGCTCACCATTTGCTACCTGGTGCTATCCCTTGTTAAATAAGGGCCATAGCGTTGGTGCTCTAAAGCTGGGAGCTGTAGCATAGAGCGCCAGATGCTGTGTGATTAAAGTCTGTTTTTGAACACATATCCACCAATAACAAAGTGAAAACATATGGAATGACATTGTTTTAACACTGACAATAACACTTTAGTGCCAGACCTGTACATATAATTCGGCATAAAAATATAAAAAAAAAAAAAAAGTTTCTAAAAGTGTTTGTTTGCAGCCAGGAGAGGTCACACAATGATTTGAGCAGAAAAAAAAAATTAATTGCCAAACACGCTATTTATACACAACTAATGAAGCCCCATTGAAATGTATGGGAGAGCGCTACAGAGCGACAGGTATTACTACTACTACTACCTGACCCTAGAGCGCCGGCGCTATACACTGAGCCGCCTCTAGTGATACATGTGATGCTACATGGCGCTGTTGGAGGCGATCACTAGATTCACTTTCTTAAATGCAGTTTTGCGGACAGCGCCCAACGTTCACCAGACTCTGCCTGCCGCTACGAATCACTACCTGGCGCTATCTGTTTATAAATAATCCCATTATTTGATTAATGCAAGCTGAATAAAAAGATGGTTTCTGATTGATAGCATTTTGAAAGCTGATATAAAATCCTGAAAAGTCATACATGCTAACAATGCTTATTTCTAATAATTGATTTATTAAGAGTTTCTATACATTTTCATGTCTCTCCATTGCTTCATAATTAGTTGTGTTAGAGAGACTGTCCAGAGGCTCTAAAAATAATAAAAAAAAACTTTTATCAAACTTACATGTTTTACATGTTTCAGAAGTTCTCAAATCAGATTTTATTCAGATTTGTAAACAAATGTTGATGGCCTCTCCCTTCTAAGATTATATTATTATTATATTGTATTATTATATTATTGAGTGCAGATTTATTCACTATTTTTTTTATTTTACTGTATTATTGCATTGAAGAAAAAACAGCATTCATTAATGTGGACCAAACCTGGTCTCCTAGACTTCAGCGCCAGCTGATTTCCTCTCCCTGCTGTGTGAAGTCCCGCAGTTTGCCCAGTTTCCTTACCTATACCACAAATCCATGGAAAGAGATATTTATATCGGGTCCCCACACACCCAATTATATTACACCAAGACAGATGATATAAAAAATACCACAAATCCATGGCGCTTGTGTGGGTGGATGTGACTGCATTCATTTCCGGCTGTGCGCTACCACTGCCACTGTAGCTGTATGGATGTGCATGGCTGCATACAGCTGAAGGATGCAAGTGATGCCGCGCACCACCGATGGGTGCGGCTGGGATTCTATTCCAGTCTACCTTACAGAGATTTAAATCAGTCCTGCAGTGTGGTGTAAGGCCACTAATATTATCTTGTGGGGGGGGGGGCATCCCCTCTGCACTTAACTCCTCTGCAAGCCTAAAAACTCAGACCCCAAATACTTCCGGGACTGCCTCCATCAACGGTCAGTGCCGGACCCATGTGACTGCCGGCTGCCAGTTGTTATGGTTATGGTCATATGGCCCGGAACCCAGAAAAGAAGCATGTAAGAGGTGAGTTTTGAGTTAAATGAATAAAGGGGGTGGGAGCAGCTCAATCACTATTATTTATACAAAATTATTATTATTATTATTCAGGGCCTGGGAACTAATTTACCGCCTAGTTTAACCCTCTCATCAACTAAATATCAAGCAACAAACATGTCTAGCTGTGTGGAAAGACAGAGATTTGGTTGCATATATCTGCAGATACATGTGGAAGCCACACTGCCCCGGCAAGGCACTCTGTGTTTAGTGTGGTCCCTACTCTTAATTTTGAGTCTCCAACATTGGGACATGCAATGCAGACAAATATTTGAGAGCTACTCACCTGGGAAGCTGCCAGTGAGTTTTGAGTTCCAGGTTCTCGTGCTTGCTGGGGTAGAGACATTACCAATCAGGATGCCCCCCCCCGGCACAAACAGCGGTGCTGTTGCTGCTTTAAGGGCATTCTGCAGTATTGGATCGCTTCCCAGAGTGTTGGATGATTTTAAAAGTGCTTGTGAATAATCACCTTAAACGTTTCAACTTCACTCACTTCTATTTTTCGGTCTCTGAAGACAGAAGGTTAATTTATTAGCAAAATCATGAGTCTGAATCAAGGTTGTAAGGTGGTAGCAGCACACCTATAGTGTTCCTGCACCTATAACTTCCATATATACTAAGGGGGTGATTTACTATGTACGCTACCGTTCGCCACTTGACATAATAGTATGTTCATTTTTGTTGGCGTAAGTCACAGGTATTTACATCGAAAAATGGTCTGGAGAATGCCGGCGATTTGCTGGCGAACTACTGTGGCAGAATTTTTTAGAAATATCTCAGCATTTGAGGGGTCTCAGAATATATATGGGGCATCTTGGGAGTGTCTGGGTTGTTTGAAAAGCTTAAAGTGATTGGCAAGTCAAATAAAGTAGCTTGTCTTACCTTGAGTCCCTCTAGTACTTTCCTTCCTGCTATGTTGATTTACTTAGTGAGGAAATGACTTCCACATTCAGCTTTCAGTCTCCACCGCACTGACCTGGTCCTTAAAACAACCTTCAGTGGACCGAGAATGGAAACAACCCCACTCCCTCCCCAGACGTCCGGATTTGCTGCCTCTCTCTGCCCTCCTACCTCCTCTTTGGTCACACTATGCTCTAGCAGACTGGAGACGCTCTTAGCCTGCAGCATCTCTCATCCCCTTTTTCTGGTCACACTGTTATGTGCTGACAGTAATAACTAGAAGCACAACAATCCACTTGTTTTTTTTACTATAAGATATGTAAAGCACACAGTGTGCTTACATCACATAGTTGTTGCCACACCCACTGTTTTTCCTAATTTTTTTCTCTGCATTTCCAATGCTCTAATACTTTTACAAATTACTTAGGAACTACAGGGTCTTTTTGAAACTAGATTGAAGTTTGGGACAGTGCAACGTTTAGCCCAAGACAACGGGACAACAATCAGGCTTGCCTTTAGCATAACTTTCAGAATAAAAGTTTATTTGAAAATATAAAAGTCATGTAAAAACCTTATTATTAGTTGTTTTTTACATACTGGATAACTTTCTAACGTTCGCGCACGAAAAATAAGTTAAAGATGCTAAAAACAACTAAAGTGACAATCTCTCCCTAAATAACATTAATTCCTATGGGGTTCGCCACTTGAAGGTGACGAATGCAAAAGAGTTCGCCAGCATTCGCTGAGCCAAACTGAAGTAGAAGTAAAAAACATGGACATCGCAGATGAAACATGCAAATTTTCACTTGGTAAATGTGTAAACCTGGCGGATACCTGGCTGATGCGCAGCGGATGTGAGGCGAATGATGGAGAATAATTTTGTATATAAACCCCTTATATACATTTTTTTCTAGCCTGTTTGTAACAATGAACGATCAAAAAATTGTTTATTTGCTTGATGATTAAACCTGATTAAAACTTTAAATTTAAAATTCTGCCCCCCCCCCAAAAAAAAAAAAATATCTTTACAGTGTTGTATTTGGAAAATAAGCTGTTGAATTTTTTGTTTGGAAGTACATTTCAAGATGTAAAGCTGTTGTTGTCATACTGTTCAGGGGCCTACTGTGTCATTCAGCACAACCTTCTCTTTCACTCCCTTGCCTATATTATTTGTGAGGTTCCACGTAAAAGCCAAGGATTCCTCGACCTCCATGGGCTCCTTACACTCATGGTCCCTTATATAACCCTGTATACTGTCCACACCTTTCAAAGACTCATGTGCCCCCACAACATACAGAAAATAATTTACTGTATAAAGAGTCATGAAAGGGCCCCATTTAATGTTCGTCCCGGGGCCCCATCACATTTAGTTACGCCACTGCAATTGTTGCTGTTGGCATGTTATCTTCATTGGCTCAATGTGCCAAGACTGGCAACACTGATTTATAAAATGTCAGCATAGTTAGTTAAAGATGGTAAATGCAGAAGCTAGTTTTCAGATGATGTAAATATATATTATATATATTTATTTATTTATATACACACATTTTTTGTATGTAATTAAAAAAACAAAGAAAATTAATTCACATAAACTCCACCAACTCTAAAGCACTGAGCATTATCCAAGCGCCCCTCTCAAGTTAAAAGTTGCCGTGCTACAATCTATACAGGTGGCATTTTTGGTGTCAGTTTATTGTTTGACTAGCCCTTCTAAGTCCAGATCTCTAGATGATTAAGGGTTTGCATATTTTAATGACATCCTTTGAGCATATTTTCATTTTTCCCCACCTAAATCTATGTTGTTTTGTCTGCGCTGCTTCCAGCTACTGAGAACGTGTTGTATGGAATCGACATTGAGGCCGAACAGCTGTCCCACACCATTGAAAGGCTTTCACCTTTTACTGACTATACAATCAGTGTGTCTGCTTTTACAACCGTTGGAGAAGGACCACCAACAGAAATAGTCATAAGGACAAGCGAGCAAGGTAGTATTCAGCCACCAAGGGCTAGTAAAAATGTTAACAACTAACAGCCATATATACGTTTAACATTGCCATTTTGTTGTTCTTAGTTCCCAGCTCTGTGAATAACATAAGTTATCAGAACATAAGTTCAACATCAGTTATGGTCTTCTGGGATCCTCCTATGGAGCCCAATGGGATGATAATCCACTATACGGTCTATGCAATGGATCTACACACAAGAGAAGCATTTCAAGTGACAACCAGCAACACCAGCATTCTCATAACAGGTGTAGCTTTTAGTACTGCATTGTTCAATCTTTTCATATACTGACCACTCCACTGCTATTCAAATAAGCACAAGGCTGTAGAGGCCATGTTCAGCCAGCCATCATGGTGGCAAAAGAAAAGAATGTCTTATACCCCTTGTTATTTCTTTTCTATGCTGATAAAATATATTAGACCCTATTGTGTGTGTTCTAATTAGAGATGAGCGAACTTCTTGAAAGTTCGATTCGGGCGATTCGCCGAATTTCCCCAAGAAATTCGGGTTCGCCCGAATCGAACTTTCATGAATCGCTTATCTGAAAAAAAATGCCGGCATGGTGGGAGCGAGCAGGCCGCCTATGCCTGTCAGCGGGCGGCGGAAGCATTTGTTTAAAAAGCAAACACTTACCTGCATGGTCGGAGCGTGGAGGCCGGCGCCGCTCTCAGCTGTCATCAGAGGACGCGTCATCAGAGGGCACCTGAGAGCGGCGCCGGCCTCCACGCTCCGACCATGCAGGTAAGTGTTTGCTTTTTAAAGTGGAACAACACCCAGGATTTTGACTATCCTGGGTCTTGGTCCACTTCGGTGGGGCACGAGGGAGGCGGCGGCGGCCGGCCGCCGCCGAAGATAAGGTTAGGAGTTTGGGGTGTTTGGGGGGTTTCACCCCGCGGGACATCCCGATCTCGGATGTCCCGTGGGGAGGGAGGTGATCGGCCCGGGAATCTTATAGATTCCCGGGCCGATCACCCGTGGGTGTTGGTCCACTTTAAACAAATGCCGGCATGGTGGGAGCGGGCAGGCCGGCTGCGCTGTCAGCGGGCCGGCTTCCGCCGCCCGCTGACAGCGTAGCCGGCCTGCCCGCTCCCACCATGCCGGCATTTTTTTTTTTTATTTCAGGGAAAATTCGATCGGCACGAACCAAAAAAAATTCGGGTTCGTGCCGAATCGAATTTTCCCTGAAATTCGGAGCGAATTCCGGTTCGTCCGAACCGGTTCGCTCATCCCTAGTTGTAATGTGTATATACTGGTCAACCTTTTTTAGAAGCAAATCTATATTAGAAATTGGCCACGTGATGTTCAGAATCTAGAAAATAATGACTGCTTTAGCCTTGGCCCCTGAATCCAGCTTTATTGTTTTGACTACTTTACTTATTACTTACTCTTATGTAGATCTCTCTAGCCAATTAGGGGGGATGCTGTAGGCATGTCTAACTATTGACCTGAGCTCCTGGAGTTAAATAGACAGCAAGGCTTAAATCTGTGGGCCTGAGCCTATAAAGTCTGTAAGCCTGTAAAGAAAAGGTACTACTTAAAAAAGCCCCAAAGGTTTGCACTTGAGGGCTCAAGGTGAAGTTCTTCAGACAAGGTGCAGTTGTTTTCCAATGAACTAAAGACATTTTCCACAAATCTGGATCTCTAATTAGAGCTCTCAGTATTTTTATTGAAATACCCATATGAAAAAAGGGAAAATATCCTTGTTGGACAAGGAAAAGAGCAAGGGCAAGTTAGTGAAACTCTATTCTTGAAATTAACACAAGGCTAAACTATTTGGTCAATAAGTGCGCTATCACAATTAATTCAACTTTTCTCAGATTTTTATACAGTAAGTGTATACAGCAGCAAGCATTGATGTACATTCCTTTTTTAGGTTTAAAAAAGTACACCGATTATAAAATGCGCGTGGCAGCCTCCAACACAGCTGGGGAAAGCTCCCTGTCTGAAGAAAATGATATTTTTGTACGAACTTTAGAGGATGGTAAGTACAAAATTGTCCAATTACCAAAAAGTATGATAAATGTAATTTTTCCTTTATAATTGTGATATTTTGTGCAGTTAAAACATTCAATTATGTGGAATCATGGTCTTTAGCAAACATATAAAGTATACACTTACTTAACACTCTGGGCATCTTCCCAGCAGTATTTATCTTTTCAAAATATTTTTTATCGTCTTTCTTCGGTGGGAATGCTTAGACTCACCTCCATGCTGATCGGTAGATGTATGGAATGATTTTTTTATTCTATTCAGTCATGTGCATAAAGATTGTTGGATTTTTCAACATATTTCATCCAGTTATTTGATGTTAATTTTAACAATGTTTATACATACAGGTGCTTAGTGTAGGTCTGGGTTAATGTCATCCTCTGCAAGATGCCAGGATGGTGCACTGCAGACACACATTCACTCAAAGGGAAAGAGATGGAGAGAATATGGAAAACAGGGAGAAAATGAGGTGGCAGGGAAAGGGGGGCAGACAGATGAATGGGGCAATGAAATAAGAGGAAGCATGAATACAGAAAAATAAATAGGCCGATTCATTAATAGCGGCAGGTAGCGACAGTTGAGCAGTATTTTCACAGCGCCCGCTAGTAGTCGCTGTGCTCGGCCATTGTTCAGTTGTTGATAGCGACTCAGTCGGTTTGCAGTAATGTTGAATACGGGGTGACGAGTCGCTATTTGACAGGTTCCGCGATGTATGGGTGCGCAAGATAGCGACTGGTCAGAGCGACCAGCTCCCACCATATTCATTAACAAATCACGCTCAAAATATTCTCGCGCTGTGAAATGCATGTTTAAACCCCAGAGCGCTGGTGGTGTGTGTTGTGTTAAAAGTAGTTTTTTAACCCCCAAACCACCATATTTTTGGAAACCAAAAAAAAAAAAAATTTGAAAGAATTTAGTAATATGAATACATTATTATCAGACCTGTAATATCAATTCTGCACAAATTTTTTTTTTACCTTAAAAAAATTAACTAACATGGCAGAAATGGTCACAGAATTTTTCACATTTAAAAAAAAAACAAAAAACATTAATAACAATTAATTATGAATATTTAAAGATTGTTCCATTGAAATGCATTGGAGAGCGCCAGGTAGCGAGAGGTCATACCTGTCGCTGTTCAAGGTCGGATGCTGGCGCTGTGGGCTGAGGCTGGAATAATGATGAATGAGTGGCTATATGGCGCTATCTCAGTCGCTAAGCAGGATCGGCTTGATAAATGTGTGATTGTGGTGGGGAGCCGGCGTTCTCGTGGCGGGGCCCGTCATTACCGGCCGCTCAGCAGTCGCTACCTGTCTCTATTCCTTCATAAATAAAGGGCCTTAGACTGAGGTGTCAAAGAGAAAAAGAGACATGTGGAATAGAGAGAGGGGTAGGGAATGTGGAAAAGAAAGTGAAGGAAGAAATGCAGAAAAGAGAGAGAATTAGGAAAAGAGAGAGAGACAGAGAGGAAGAGGGAATGTGAGAGCGTGAGACAAATAGGAAATGTATAATGAAAGAAAACGTGGAAAAGTCAGAGAAAGAGAGAAGGAAAACCCATGGAATAGAGAGAAAAAAGAGGAATGTGGAAAATAGAGTACAAATGAGAAGATGTAGAAAAAAGAGACAGAAGGGAAGTTAAAAAGAGAGAAAGAGGTAAAGAAGTAAAGGGATTGAAGAAACACTAAAATGGAGAAAGATGGACAGAAAGTTGGATAAAGGGAGAGGCAGAAGATAAAGACATTAAAAGATGAATAAGGCAAGAAAAAAATAATGAGAAGATGAAAAGTGGAAACTGAGAGATAGAAAGAATAGTTTCCCAGAATGTAAAACAGAAAAAGAAATACAATATGTAAAAAAGACAGTAATGAAAGGAATGTCATGAGAGAAAGATGGAGGGAATGTGGGAAATAGAGAGAGGAGGGAATGTGAAAATGATAGGGAGAGATGGTGAATATGGAAAATAAAGAAAATGAAGGTAGATACCGAAAAGAGAGAGAAAGATGAAGAAATTTGTAAAAACAGGGAGATGGAGACTTTGAGGGTTATGCTAAATATTTGATGAAGCCAGTGTGACCTCTGGTGCACATTGCAGTGTGGATTGCAACCTGCTAGGCTGGTGAGCTATTTTAGCGATAACACACCAAATAGTGCAAAAATGTATATCTGTGCAGGTGATGGCACGTCTTTACAGTTTAGGTACATTATTTTAATAAGAAATATATGTTTAAAGTTTGACCAGCACCCTATATGCTATGTTAAATATTTCACCATCTTTTTCTGCATAGACCATAGGGTTCTGTTGTTTCCATACTTAATCCATAGTGGGGTTCTGCACCCTTTGAACAGGGTTTTCGAGAAAACTTTTAAAAACGTTTAAAAACACGAGAAAACTTAAAAAAACGAATTCTCATTGTAAACGCTATGTACCTCACATATAGAACTGTCCATTCATGGGTGTTAAATTAGAACATTAGAAGAAAAAGATTTGTTTTGACTCCTAAGGGATATAGAGACACATTTAAAATGGGCTTCTCCAAACATGTTTGAATATTCCATAGGCTGCTGTCATTTACACCGACATGACACACCATCTTTGATTCTCCCAGGTATTTTTGTATATGTCTTTACTGATTATTGCTTTTATAATATATTAATTAAGTAATGTTTATTTTTATCTGTATTTACAGTCCCAGGATCTCCACCTCAGAATCTCGTTTCAACTGCTGCAAATGCCACCAGTATTAGTTTAGAGTGGTCCTCTCCTTCAGAACCCAATGGAATCATTGTACTCTATGAAATCATTTACACAAACTCAACGGTTATACTTTCACAAAATACTTCTTCAACAAGCTACACTTTAACAGATTTAAATCCATTTACCCTTTATAGAATTTCTGTTCAAGCTTACACCAAATTTGGGCATGGCAACCAATCAACTCCAGTTCTTTCCTTAAAAACTTCAGAAACTGGTAGGTACTAATTATATTTCTCTGTTTGGTATATATATATAAGATTATAAATTACCTGGAAGACATATGTTTTATTTGCAGTAAAGTAAGTATTGTTGGGCAAGCTACTTGCCTAACCTGCAGAAGTTTTACACTGCAAACAGTAAACTACTTTTAGGACTAGGAACATAGTGGCCGGAGGACTAACAACCCTCCTGTGCCACCAAAGAGGCAAGCTGCTGACCACCCCGAGCGTGTGAGGTCTGGTACTCAGAGAGCACAAAACTAACCCAATTCTTCAGTAGCACTCCTAGAGGTGTAGGGTACAAAGGCCCCAGTTAGTCCTTTGGTGGCCGCAGATTGGGGGGTGTGGAAACATGACAGACCTACACAAGACTGGAATGGATGATATGGGCCTCAATGCAGACAATGGAGGGATTGGGCCCCAAAGCTGACAATGGTTGGACTGGCCCCCAGTGCAGACAATAGTAGGACTGGGCTCCAGTGCAGAAAGTGTCAGGACTGGGTCCCTGTGCAGCTAATGGAAGGCTGCGAGTGCAGTGCAGACAATGACATGAACCATGAAGAACTGTGGGCCCAGGGCAGATAATAGCAGCGACCATGAAGGACCATGGGACAAGGGCAGATAATAACCCCGACAATGGAGGGCCGTGAGCCCAGCACAAACAGCAGCACAGTCACGGGAAAGGCTGCAGGCCTAACTCAGACAGACTACAGACTATAGAAGGGCATGGACAACGGAAGGACATGCGGATTCAGCACAAACAATAGCACACACCAAGACACAAACAATGAAGGGCCATAGGCCCAGCTAGGACAAGATGGGTAGTGTGTCCAGCTAGGAAAAAAAGGACTATGGGCCCAGCTAGGACAAGAGGAACACAAGCCCAATCCCATGATACCAGAAGGCCCGAGAGCCAATTGCAAGATTCAGGAGGGCCACACAAGGACAAGGAGATTTATAGAACACTTCTAGGCTACAGGAAGACAATGCTATGATCCAAAACAGGGACGGAGCCAAGCAAATGCATTTACAGGACCCACCACAGCACAATGAACGCCAGGTGAGGTTAAACAAGGCTGTTCTAGGACCCAGGGAAGAACCACCCCACTCCAGCAGAGGCACAAATACACCACAGCAAACAGCCCAGTGGCTAGAGAGGGATGACGGACAAACTGGTGTCTGACTATAAAATGTTGGCAGCAGGTCATAATAGCAGTAAGGTGCTCTACTACTATCGATAACTCTAAATTGTCTATTTGTGTTGAACATGGAGAAACCACTTGTTGGATTAAGTGCATTAAGCTGAAAGTTGTACATTTTTCAAAAACACTCAGTTTTAATCACAGCTGTACTTACTCCATGTGAGACCTTCTCTTCAGAAATGACCACATCCCAACTGATTTCTGGCTTGGCTGCTGGGGAAATTATATCAAATGTATGCATCTAAGATTGGCCTTCAGTGGCTTCGATCATGCAGCCCCTACTAGAGAGACAAACTTATTGGGTTACCCCAAGGTGGGGTTAAGGATAACCTTTAATTGCAGAGGATTGCAAGAAATCTCATAAGGGAAGACCTGCCAGGTCCACATTGGGGTGTTCCAGCAGCTCAGCCACTGGGCTGCTAAAATACATGTACAACCTACCTCTTAAATTGATAAGATACATGTAATTATAACAAATGGGCTAAAAATAATGTTACATACATATCATTTGTACTCAATAATGAACAGACATTAAAAAGCTGATTTATAAAAAGTCCGCTTTTAGACAAACCAATAGAAATGAGATTACAGAACCTAAACCTGGCTCATACTTCACAATCCTTGAAGATTCCTTAAGTCTTAACTGTCAGGTTAAGGATAGGTTAGACATTGTATTTCCCTAAAAATGTGCTATCAATGTTAAAGGACAGAACCTTTGAGAGCAACTATTTATCCAGTTATATCAAATGATAAGTAAAAGAAATAATGTATTATGATAACATGATATGGATCAGAACTGATATAAGAAGCATGTATTTACTTCATGGGAGAGATTGAGATAGAATTACATTACTCCACATCGAAGTGCCATCTGGCTGCTCTGTCAGATGGAGGGAAAGTAACCGAGTCACCGATGGTCTTGTAAAGAGTAATAAAATAGCACATAGTGTCCATGGTTGGCTTGGGGCACAGTTGGCCAGTCTGATACTGGTTATGCACCTCTGGGTGCTAATCATGCTCAGACAATAGCCCTATTGTTTCACATATAATCTAGTTTTACCAATGGGCAGGTATAGAGAGTACAGTAGTTGTTTATGTAAAACATGATTACCATATATCATTAACCATTTTTAATTTATAGTTTTTAATCTATTTTCAGCTCCAACAAGCCCACCCTATGATTTGCTCTACAGAAATTTATCTTCCACCAAAGTGTTGGTCACTTGGAAGCCGCCCATTGAAGCTAATGGAATCATATTGTACTACAAAATAGTTTACTGGAATTCCTCTCAATCGCTTATTGTTATCACCAACAGTAGCGAGCCATTAATTGTTTTGTCTGAACTTAAGAAATATTCCCGGTACCAGGTCACTGTAGCTGGTTATACCGGACACGGAGATGGAAATCAAACAAGTGAGATCCTGCACATCACCACAATGGAAGATGGTAAGATTGCACATTAAATACACTATATATATATATATATATATATATATATATATATATATATATTTATATATATTGTAAAAGTTTACTTTACTGCATTCAAATTGTAGGGCTTGCATGCCAGAAACATTTTACCAACTGGTTAAACAGAAAGTATCATCAGCATGTTCTCCACTCCTGTAGAATTTTGCAAAACAATGGTATTTAAGCAATATTTCTTTATTATCTTGTTTATTTTGCTTATCTTTTTGCAGTTCCTGATGACCCACCTCATAATGTATCCTACAAAGCTTTAAATTCTACTGCCATACAACTGTTTTATGCTCCGCCTACTTCCCCCAATGGTGTTATACAGCATTACTTAATCACGTGTCTTGATACTGCAGACAGAGCTATGATTTTCAACAGTAGTGGCCTTTCAGTAATCCTCAGTGAGCTGAAAAGGTTTACTGAATATTTTGTTAGTATAAGTGCCAGTACATCTGTGGGACCTGGGCCAAGATCGCATAGTCCACTCCTTGTACGAACTGGTGAAGATGGTAATTGGTCAAGTAATTTGTCATATAAAGCATGCCTATACTCGACCTCTTTAACTGTTGATATAACATTGATTTCCTATGCATGGGGCTGCTAACACTGACAACAAAAGAAAGTATGTCCATTCAAAACTGATACTTTGAATTAAAGCATTTAGAAACATGGAAGGTTGATGTCAGGAGGAGAACATATGGTTCATCTAGTTATCACTTTAGTGTGTATGTTCTCTTTATCCTTGTCTTATATTATTCTAGTAAGTTTTTCTGTTCATTTTTTCTTGTTACCATTACCACTGGACTAGCCACCTTAAATTTGGAAGACAAAATATACATACGACCTAAACCTATGAATCAGTAAAAATCAGTTCTATGATTGTAGGTTAGAAACAAAAGACATCACTGAATCCATTTTCAACTTTATGTAGGAAATGATTGTATAACTTGTCCTGAAGTGGATCTTTAATCAAATGACCTTGCAGTTGCCCTCCTTCCTAGGAAATGCCTGACGTTGTGCACACATACACATTTGCAGGACATACATGATATGCCACTTACAGAGCCTGTAAGCCCATCCCGTGAAAAAAAAAACTTTGATTGCATTTAGTTTCACTGATTTTTTTAACCTAACACAAAAAACGAAAAACAAACAAATCTTATTCTTCAAATTTTTTTTAAGAACATCTCCTTTATTAGGCTGCTATGGCTAAAACTACATTTTTTCTCATTGTATCTTTAGAACTGCTTTATTGCAACACCCAATCAGGGACAGGATATTTTTTTAAATAGACAAATATGTGCTGTATTTGAACACTTTTGCAAACTTCATCAACACATATAAAATTACTTAAAAATTACTCAGTTTGGCCAATTTACTCAATCATTGTATGGTTGCCAGTCATGTGACTGCCAGTAAAAAATCAAGTTTTCCGAGTGGGCATGCACATCGAACCTGAATGGTAGCTTGAGATCACGTGACTGGCTGCCATTTGCTGCAACTATGACTTGACTAAAGTGTCTCTTTAAAGGTCAAAGAGGCCCTTATGATATAATAGGATCATCCCATAGACAGATTAGAGATGAATAAAGGGGTATGGAAAAGACACATTTGAGGATATATATATATATATATATATATATATATATATCCAAAGTAAACAACTGCCACTTTCAATTTTTCTTGGATGGTACAATAAACAAAACATAAAATAATTATTTATACATTTAGGGGGGTTAATTTACTATAAGGGTATTCAAAAATCTAGTGATGAAGTTGTAGGGAAATCTTTACAATTAAAATTTAACTAGTGTAAATAGTTTTTTTTTAAAAATGCCACTCTTTAATC
The DNA here is from genome assembly GCA_027917425.1 of Gastrophryne carolinensis. NCBI lineage: Eukaryota > Metazoa > Chordata > Amphibia > Anura > Microhylidae > Gastrophryne > Gastrophryne carolinensis. The sequence continues at coordinate 149,334,723 of CM051238.1, read as the reverse complement.
TCGAATCTGTTCGACGAAAAAGTTTTGCGTACAGCCTATATTATGCAAGGAAATCCTACCAAAGCTTATTTTCAGTGACTCCTGTGCATATACCAAGATAATTTGTAAAAACGTGCCATAAACTACTAGCTGAATTTCAGATGGGAATTCGGCAGACCTTTTGTGTATTATATAGAAATGTTCCTTCAGTCCAGTGAAAAGATGAATGACATTTGAGCTGACAATTAAAACATTTGCTATGCACATAAATAATAGGAAAAAGAGATGAACATGTTACCTGTAATATCATCTGATTTATGACTGTAAACTTACATGTGGAAATAGTTTGGGTAGCGTTTAGTTGTGAACTGTAAAGAACTTGTTCTCACAGGAAAATCCATTTATGAGAAAACAAAGAAACACTCTTTAAACCAAATTGTCATGGTGCAGGAAGGAAGTAAAGGACAGGAGTATATACTGAAAGCGATATTTTATTTTGATGTTGTAAATTATAGCACACATGTAGGGTGCAGCAATAGCCGAATGGCGTAACTAAGGAAAAATAAAAAGAAAAGTTGACCATTATTTGCCCTCTATTATTCTGTGAAAGATCTGCACAGTGACCTGAAGACTTCCTTTTTAATTTTCATTATTATAACTTTAGAGTAAGGTATTGGGACTAGGGTAAGATATATTTATATTACCAATATTAAGGCCATGATAGAAAAAATATATAATAAGTTGTCCTTTTTTATTTGCCATTTTGATATATTTAACCCATTTATTTTTGAAAAGCTTTTTGTGCTCGATCACTAAAGGGTAAGCCCACTTTCGATGGAATTTTTGAAAGTGTATTTTTTGTGTGCCAAAAGAATTTAGTATTTAGATTTAGTATTTTTAGATTTAGTATTTTTTTTATTTTTTCCTATGTTAGAAAATGTGTGTTTATGGAAGCTGTTCTCAGTACCTGTAATCTGTTGCTACTGGCAATGTACACCAAGGGGTTTATTGATCAAGGGATAGCAGCAGGTAGTGCCTCGTAGCGGCAGGCAGCGTCTGGTGAATACAGCTTTAATAGAGTGGACGTGAACCTAAGCCACACCTTCCTCCCAATGAGGAGCACCAAACCAAAATCAATATCAAATTTACATATTTTATTAACATTTTATTACACTCAGAAACAATGTGGGCTAAAATACATAAAACATAAACACAAGACACTTAAAAACACTAGTGAAAAAATCCCCTATAATCTCCAAACCAATTTTACTATATAGTCTCTGCCTATAAAGACCCTGCATAAAGTGCACTCGGACAGAACTACCCTCTGATACTATTAAAAACACATTCCTATATTTTTGTGCCGGCACAAAAAATCCCCAACATCTAATATAATAAATTAAACATATATACAAATATAGTGCAAAAAATGCCTCAATAAAGTGCAATTTTGCAAAAGCAATCAATCTCAAAGTGTCCAGTGCAATCACAATAACTTCATGAACAATAAATAAATAAATATATAAACAATAAAAAAAATTAATTAATAAATATGTGAATATAATGCACAGAATATCCGAGGGACTAATAAATACAAAACTAAATAATAAAGTTGCAATTGGTAACACAAAGAAAGTGCAAGTGCCAGCAACATTGTGTGAAGGATTACCAGACCATGTGTTAAGGGTCCTCCAAAGTGCCAATACAGGAGAGGGAAAAGCAGCACACCCACGCACATGGCCCCCGTGGTCAACCCTCACCCTTAGAAGCAGCACGTGAGCCGTGTGTGCGGGTGTCATAGATGTTTCTTCCTCTCCTGCATTAGCACTTTGGACTGCCCCATATATGGTTTATTAACTCCATATAGATAGCTGCTGGCACTTGCACTTTTTTACGTCACTGATGGCAAATTGATTGTTTATGTTTATTAATTTCATATATGTATCCTTATTCTGTGCAATATATTAATACATTCACTTATTTATTGATTTATTTAATTCTTTCTTTGCATATACCTCATGTAGTTTTTGTGATTGTTTAGGACGCACTGGCCACTTTGTGATTGATTGTTTCTACATTATTACATTTTATTTGGGTATCTTTGCACTTTATTATATTTATATATATAGGTCAAGTTATTAATATTAGGATTTGGTATTTTTTGTGCCGGCACAAAAATATAGGGTGTGTTTTTTGTTTTATTAGGGGATTGTTCTGTCCAATTGCACTTTACCTATGGCCTTAAGAGGCAGCGACAATATATGAATATTTTGTGGAGATTATAGGGAGTTTTGCAACAGTGTTTTTAAGTGTCTTGTGTTTTATGTATTTTGGTCGACATTGTTTTTGAGTGTAATTAATTTTCAATAAAATATGTAAATTTCCTATGGGTTTGGTGCTCATTGGGAGGAAGGTGTGGCTTAGGTCCACATTCACTCCATCACGGGTTTATTAATGTCACAATGTTACAACAATGTAATTCCATGTGTTTTCGCTTAGTTACAGGTCTATATGTGTTCAAAAACAGACTTTAATCAAACAATGTCTGCCGCTCTATGCTATAGCGACCAGATCCAGAGCACATACGCTGTGTGAGTCTGTTTTTTTGTTGAATATGGTGTGAGTCGCTGAGAGTCGGTCACAATGAGCTGGCACTACCTTTCCCTCCCTGCAACGCTGTACTGGTGTTAGAACGCCCAACATACATCTCATTCATCAATGCCGGCCAGGTTACTACAGTGAATGAGACGCTCTGTTACAGCGCCCGATAGCCGATCACAGCGTATACTAGCGGTCGCTCTTAGCGCCTCTGTACAGACGCTCATCTGCCGATAGCTGGCGCTAGTAATGAATCAGCCTGCCTGTCTTTACACAAAGAAGTGATAAGTGAGCCCTGTACACACAGAACACTGCTGCTATGGCCACTGCTGAGCTGAGGGAGCTCACTCACCATTACCATGCCCAGCAGCAGTGTTCTGTGCAACAGCAATCTGCTGATATTGGCAGCATACCCCAGGTCAGCTCTCGGTGTATGCTGTAGCAACAGATTAAAACTGCTTCCATAAAACACACCTTTGCTAACATTAGAAAAAAATAAAAAAGCTAGATTCAGCACCTTTGAGACAATTTTGACACATGAAAATATACACTTTCAAAAATTCAATCGAAAGTGGACCTTTAACTGATTATAATATGGCACTCGAAATACACAACGATCTACTTAACACTATTTGCTCAGATTAGAAGAATTAAATAGAAGGAGAATAGGTAATGGCACTTTTTACTAAAAAAACAGTGCCATTCACATTGTCTATTCAGGGCTTGATTCAGCATCATGAACAAAAACATCACTTCTATTTATTTTTCAAAGAAAGGGAAAACTATGATTAAAATATTCAATCATGATATTGAGGATTAGGTCCTGTGTTTTTGTTGCTCCATACTTATGGATTTTCTTTTACCTTTAGTTTCTTTTTTACTTGTAGTAAATCAAGGACATTCTACAATATCCAAGCATAAAAACTGCGGCTTATCTTCACAGTTGGATAACAAAAACATTTGATTTTTGTGATGAAACAGTTTTTTTAGAGGAGGTACAGATTACTTTCAGTTAAACAAATCTAAAATTAAATTTTGTAATACTTATCCTATATTATGAAAGACATTAAACAATAAAGCATTGATGGTTATTAGTGACTAAGGTTCATACATCACATTTAATTGAATATCAAACTAATGCCATCATTGTATATAAAAAATACATCTTTGGGCTAAAGCCGCCAAATTATGAACAACCCAGGAAATGGTTACATAATAAAAGACATAGAAAAAAACACCCCAAACCCAAATAATATTAAAAACCACAATGTTATGATTCAAGCATTGCGAGGCCTTCCCGCACACACTTCCCCAAAACACACAGCCAAGCACAGTAAAGAGGATAACCAGGGGGGATCACTAGCTAAAGTGCAAATTCAAGTACTTTGATCCATGGAGGGGATAGGAATATTGTCTTCAAAAAGTGACCTACAGTATACGCGCAGTGCTATTGGCTGGTACTGGTTTCTGTTCCCTATGTATATGTTTGGGGGTCATAATGGTGTAAGTTCAGTATAATCACAGCAGGTATGCCCTGGTATTAGATGCAGAAAGGGGGGTTCCCGAACTGAGCAGCTCAGCCCCTCAGCCCCTCAAGGACCACCTTCGTACTCACCACCCTTTTAGTGCGAACAGGCACCTTCTATTGTGCCGTTCATTTTATCCATGGCAAATCCTGCGTATGATCTTCCTGGGAGTGTTGACAGTATCATCCAGATGTGTGATGAGCGTGGTGGGGGTTGTGTGGTCACTTGACATTGAAACATTTCACCCCCCCCCGAGCTTTGTCAAGATGTGCCAGAGAAGTGGCACCCTTGGCCATAGCATTATAAGGACTACCCATCCCAATTTCTAATGCACCCAGTTCTTTTGCTAAGGGTGGACCTAAGCTAAGCTGTGCAAGATATCCATATGAAACAAAAGAATGGGGCTCTTCTGAAGTAAGCATCCATAAGATATTAGCAAATAATAATTGCGTGGCCATAATTGCAAATATCATATCTGCACTCTAGCTCCAGTTTATTCCAGACATACACTGCCATAATGCAAGTACTGCCATAATGAGAAGAAAGAGTAAAAAAAAAATTCAAGGAGTAGCAATAGATGAAAAAAGTAATCAACCAAAACCCTGTCAAGTTTTCCATCCAGGGGCACTGAATCACTTACAAGTAAATATAACTAATACCTTGTTGAAAAGCTGTAGCTTCACCGCATAGTCAGGTTCAATGTCCCGGCTTCCTGGAACTCCCAGTTCTGCTATAGTCTGCAACGTGAGATGACATGAGATCTCCTTCGTGTGGAGTACTAGGGTTGTATGCTGTTACTGGTTTCTCTTGCTTTGAGTTTCACAGTGTGTTAGGGATGCTGGATTCACCCCAGACACCCATGTCCCTGCATCCACTGCTCCCAATGGACAAAGCAGTCCATGACTTGTCCTGGGTAATACTAGACGTGGATTCGTTAGGGGTTCTAACTGCAGGGGCTGCTGTGAGTTGGGTCCCTGCAGGACACATGACAGTTAGACCTGGTTTCTCACGGCCCCCCTAAACCCTCCTGGTATAGCAGTTTTGCTCCCCCGCACCACAGGAACTCAAGCAACCCCCAAGCACTTGAAAATGGCCTTGTGAAACTATTTCCAGTCAAAGGTGACCTGGATCATCATGGGTACAGGGAGGGCCCTGGTGTATCATGTAGTGATTTTGGTGTGTATTGTACTTATAGGATGCACTGTCTCTGATTGTTATTACAGGCCGGAAACTCAAATCAAGGGGACACAGAATAGAGCCTTCCTCCCTTAAGTCCACTTAGGCAAGTTTTATAAGAGCAAGGAGGTTATGCACTTGCCAGAAGATTTTCTGCCAAGAGGGGTATCACCAGAATGTAACATTGTTCTGCCGTACTATTGTCACTCATCGGGGAGGCCGATTCATCAATAGCGCCAGGTAGCGACAGATGAGCGACTGTAGCGTGATTTTTTCAGCGCCAGCCAGTATTCGCTGTGCTTGGCCGGCATTAGCTTGATGACAGCCACTCAGTCGGTGTGCGGTAATGTTGAATACGGGCTGGGGAGTCGCTGTTTCACAGGTCCAGCGTTGTATGTGAGTGCCTGACAACGAATGGCCAGAGCGAACGGCTAGCTTCATATTCATCAAAAAATCACGCTCCGAATGTGCTGTCGCTGTCCATTCCTTGTTTAAACCCCAGAGCGCTGGCGGCGATCTGTATTAACTAGTTTTTAACCCCTAAACAACCATATTTTTTTAATGTAACATTATACATGTTTTTAGAATCATTTTGTTATATGAATACATTAATCTCAGACCTGTTAGATCAATTCTGCACATTTTTTTTTTTTTTTTTTTTTTACTTAAAAATAAATCCTAACATTGCAGAAGTGGTCTCCGATTTTTTGACATTCAAAAAATGTAAAAAAAAATTATTACCAATTATTCATGAATTATTATAGATTGCTCCATTGAAATGCATTGGACATCGCCAGGGTGCGACAGCTCATACCTGGCGCTGTGAGGGAATTTGCAGCGGCGCTGTTCGGTCCAGGCGGCTTCATGATAAATGCCGCGCTAGCCGTCGCTCTCGCCGGCGCTAGCCTCATTTTGCTTGATAAATGCGTCATTGTGACCGCCGCCGGGCGTACTTGAGTCGGTAGTCGCCGTTAGCTGCCGCTACCTGGCGCTCGTCGGACACTACCTGGCGCTATCGCTTGATGAATAAGGGCAAAAGTACTATCCTGCATCCACAGCCTGCGCATGACTAATGCTCTATTTGTGGTTACATCTGGTACCTTTTTTTTGTGACAACTCACTCTACCAGAGCTGTAGGTGTGTCTTGGCCCTTTCCGGGAGCCAGACTTTGGTGGACCAGGTGTGTAAAGCTACCACCTTGTCGTCTGTCCACACCTTGCATTTCCTTTGCAAGGTGGATGTGAGAGCACCTGTGGACATGGTGTTTAGGCAAAAGGTGCTTTCGACAGTGATTCAGTCCCTATGCAGAGTCTGATTCGTCTGCTTCCATTGCTAAACGGGTGTTGGTCACTATTGTGGTTCATGGGATTCAGGTTTTTTTGTTTTCTACCCTTGTAGATTGCTTTGAAAGCCTCGCTTGTAAATGTCGCAGTGTCCCTCCAGGGACACTGACCACCTCTATGATTACTGCGACAGTGCTCGTGCCTTTGTCTTTGACAAGATCGACTTACTTGTATTAGCCGTTGAGATTCTCCAGCCTTGTTATCCTTGGTTTTGATAATTTTACATATAGACCCGGGACTGGGGAGTTCAAGAAAGCCTCTGAACCTGCCTACAGAGAGAAGCTACAGCTTTTCAATTCTAGTCCGGTCTATCGGCTACTAGCATTATCCACTTGTAGGTGATTCAATATCCCTGAATGGTGGACACTAAGGGAAAACAATTTTACATGGTAAGAACAAAAAAATATTTTTCATGCAGGAGGCAGGGCTCTCTTTAATTCAGTCTCAATGCTCTACAACTACTAATCATTGTTGGTTATATTTCAACCCTACATAGCCCAGTTAGATATTAGGGATTCAGAAAATAACATATGTTTGGGACTTTCTTGGACAAAGTTCAGTATACTGGTAATTATTGAAAAAAGTTCTTAAACTCTCTCCAAATGTGAATTTGGATTTTGAAGGTTTTTTTTGTTATTTTGGTTTGCTTTTCCTATGTATGCGAGTGGTTTCTGTAATATAAGTGCTCAATAGTGCTTAACCCTCATACTAACTTGATTAATGACTAACTTTTGTTTTAGATTCTACATGGATGCCCTAATATAATTCATTTATTAACATTACTGTAATTCTACCTAATATATACCTCTTAATGCATTAACTCAAGTTTACCTACATCTTTATACTTTTCCAATTCCTTTTGCAGTACCAGAGAGTTCTCCCCGGAATATAACATACAGGAATGTCTCATCAACAGAAATAATTGTGTCCTATTCTCCACCATCTGTACCTAATGGAATAATAGTATATTATACAGTGTATATAACATGGATGAATGGAACAGTCGAGATGGCAAAGGACACATCTTTTCTAACACTGAGCATCTCAGGTATGCTGGTTTGTTACACTTTACTTGATTTTAGATTTTCAGAAAGGAAACCCAGAAAATGCTCAGTAACAAAAGGCAAGATTATAGAATTGGCAGACCATTTCTTGCTTTTCTTATTTTACATGTCTTTTGCACATAGGTCTTCAGGGAGAAAAACATTTAAATCTTTAGCCTGTATAAAGAGTATATCCAAAGAGGTTAAAGGAGCAGTATCGCGAAATTTGCATTAAAAAAGATAAATAATTAAATAGCCACACAATAGCTTCTAACATGTGTAGAAATAATGTGGCGATAGAAAAAGGAAAAAATATATGTCTTACTTTTAAATTGTATAATGACAATGGCTCAGTCCATTTGCTGAATAGGGGGATCTGCTGGGTTGTATTTAGTGAGCTGCTTCATTTAGCCCACTGGTCTCCTAGCAACACTTTACCTCAGAGGCTGACACTGTAATCAGTGGTAACGGCTGTGTGTGTGTGTGAGGTGCTGCTTTTGTTATGATGCCAGGTGACTCAAATGTGTAAAATCTATACAAAATAAACTAAACTGACTGAAAATAACTGAAATTCTTATTTGAATAACTGTGCAGGAAAATCTAAAGGTATTAAAGTGGAACAAAACCCTGAGTTGCTGACCCTGAAGTCTATAAGACTATAAGTCTATAAGACCCGGCCATTGACCTTCCCCCTTGGGCATCCTAAATCGGGATGCCCCACTGTGTGAAACATGCGCTGTGGGACAGGGAAAGTTACGTTTTCACAGGCGAACTTGGGGATTTCACATATCAGGGCATCCCAAGTCGGGATGCCCCTAGGGGCACAAAACAAAACTCCAGATAGTGAAAATCCTGGGTTGGGCTTTGCTCAAAACACACAAAGCTGAAAGAAAGATCATATGGAAAAATGTGTTGAGAAAAGAGAGAGAAAATGGTAAACTGAAAGATTCTGCAGCAGAGCCAACATGAAGGGAAAACTGTCAAAATAAAAAGTTTAGAGCAAAAAAACAGGATGTAAACCCAAAAATCCAATTCTGAAATAAAATAACCCCCCCCCCCAAAAAAAAAGAAAAACCAATGACTCTCTGGTTCATAGACTTCTAGAATTTTTCTCTCTGTTTTAGATATATGAGTTCTGGCCAGGCAATGTTGTTATCTAATGCTGGACGGCTGCCAGCCCTGAACAGCTGATACTTTGTTATATTGTTTCCCCCTCTCCTCAGCGTGGAACAGGCCAGAGTGTCGGGCCCCGACACTCAGCAGACATAAACATGAGCTATTAGTCTCCAGCTGCACAACACAGACATCATTTTTTCTACATATGTAATTCTTACTCCAACACTTACCTACATTCAAAGTACCATTTAAATATAAGTCACCAAGAAAAATTCGCGATACTGCTCCTTTAACTGAGAATCAGATAGGCAGAGTATGCTGAACTACACGTCTCTGCAGCTTCCAGCACTCAACAGGAAGCTGAAAGCTACAGAGACAGGTAAAGTAGAACACCTGTCTGTCTTTCCTCTCTGCGCATTGATCTCAGACAGTCTCAGAGCCACACGCAGGGTTTGCAAGCTACGCGTGTTACCTGAGATACAGGTTGAGGACAAGGCACTAAAGGAAACCCAAACTGTGAGCCTATAATACCCTCCCTCAAAATGATAGGAAGAAAAAAGTAGTCATTGTTTACCACCTCCTTTGGTCAAGCCAATGTGTCAAAATGAAAGATGAATACATTTCCAAAGGAAATTTGTTCCAAAATGAATTTTAACTAATCACTCCTAAAAATTAAAAAAAACTTACCCGCTGCCACAGACTGTCCTATGCCACATGCTGCTTCCCACTCTGCAGTGGACAGAGAACACAGATCCTCCACACAACAAGCACAGCCAGCGCTCCCTTCCATGATGGAGAGCATTGTGAAACACCCTCGGAGTGGCGGTTGGTGGCTTGGGATAACCTGTGGCAGGGAGCACTGGCTGTAGTGCTAGCCAGGGCTGAGGGTCTGAGATCTGCTTTAAGTTTTAGAAATACAAAGTAATCTCGTGGAAGGGTATGTAAAGCAAAGATGGAACATTGTATTTTTATGTCCATCTCCAGCACCTGTCATCCCCATGGCAGTGCTTGGCAGGGGACACCAACTTTTGATGAACAAACATGTCCATCAACTTCCATAGTTTTGGACTCTGTTCCCCTCACAGAACAATGTTAGTCCAATGTCTTCTAAAGACACCAAGGTTTTTTCCCATAAATTTTTGATCTTGAGAACTTTGGCATTTTATTAACTAATATGCACATATAAATGAATGCAATATTATTGAGTATTATGGTGTTGGTCTTTTTTAATTAGATTTTCATAAATACAAGTATTTTTATATATGATGTTACATTCAACATACAGTTAAATTCCTCTGTTTTTAAGGTTTACGCAAATATACAAGCTACATCCTTATAGTATCTGCAAGTACTGTCAAAGGAGAAGGTGTAAAAAGTGAACCATTTAGCATTACTACTGAAGAAGATGGTAAGGCAATGTTTTCTGTCCCATATTATTTAGCAGACACCCTTTGAGGCATACATATCACATATAGTATAGAAAAGTTCTTTTAACCCCCCAAAAAAGCTGTTATAAGGAAGATGGCCATTAAACAGACCTCTATTACAAGTATGCAGAAAACTGATTTGAAGGGCCCCATTAAAGAACCATGATTGTCCATGGTATTGATTCATTGGTGAAAGACACAATGAGTGAGTAAAAAATAGTCACACAATTTTTCCTGCCAGAATTCTAGATTATCATCAGTTGATCCCACCTACTAGGTTTTCTATGATTTATGGCACCATAATGAAGACAGCTTTCAACAGAGAAGACTTTGCAGGAAGACTGTAGCCAGGACACTGTGAGGAAAAGCAAAGGGCAGAGAGGTTTATATTTAACAAATTAGTTTTGCCTAAAAAAGAGCACAAAAAGAAAGCAGTGCAGGGGGATTCTGCACACTTGCTGTTATGGGGTTCTTGGGGGAGGGGATAATTCACATTGCTTGTTATGAGATTCTGGGGGGATTCTGCACACTTGCTGTTATGGGGTTCTTGGGGGGAGGGGATAATGCACATTGCCTGTTATGAGATTCCGAGATTCCGGGGGGATTCTGCACACTTGCTGTTATGGGGTTCTTGGGGGGGGGGGGGTTATTTTGGGGGCAGTTCTGCACACTGTCTGCTGTTTTTTTTTTTGGGGGGGGGGTATTTTAGCACAACATACAGTTCAGAATTTAGTTTTTCTTATTTTTCTTTTTTTTTTTTCTTCTCTCTTTCTTGCATCTTATAGTGTGAAAAATGCAGTAAATATCTGCCCCTGCTTTAAATGGCAGATATAGAGTACAAATTGTGCCCTTTGATATAATCTGTTCAATTAAAAAGAAAATCTTCTAATCCCCAGGAGTAACTTGGCATTCACTCATAATTTTACACTGTAGCATATGGCTATGCCATGGTGAATGTACTTGACATATGCATTATTTCCTGTTTTAACAATGTGGCGTCAGTGTGTGTTGTATGTTGTGTAGCATGAAACACTTTAAGCTTTGCAAGCAGTCCCATATTTTTATGATCCACCAATGTTATGCCCAGCTGGAATTTTCCCACCTCTTGAAGTCTGAAATAATTCTTTCCAGCTTTCTCCCCCCAGAGGAGTTGTGTTGCAAATAACTTTATTATCGCATGCATTCACACCTATAAAGCTGATTTTTATTTTATTGGAGCAAAACTATTACAGCACAGAATTTGTATAATATATTAAGCAAATGACTGTGTTATGCCCAGTGATCTGTATTCTCATGAATGTGTTTTTTCCACTGAATCACAGCAACAGATGTGTTAGTACCACCATGAAATATTGTCCTTCATTTTCATAGCCAAGAAAGTAACACGGCCTTATCAGAGCTGATGGAGTGGAAATACCTGTTCCTATTTTGTTTTACAGTGAGATTTCTTTGGATGAGTTGCATGCATTCTTTAATTGTGTGTATAACAATATTTTGATCTTTTTACTCTTAACAGCTCCGTCAACTCCCCCGCGCCTCCTTAGTATTAAACAGATGTCCAGTTTAATTGTGACACTGTCATGGCAGCCACCCCTTGAGCCAAACGGAATTATTCTATTCTACACACTCTTCATCTGGTAAGCAGTATGTTGTCAGCCTACACTTCAGTTCCATATACTTCTCTAGTCAGACTGAGCAATACGGAAAAACTGAGCAGCCCATTAGTCAGCTTCACCTAAGGTTGCAGCAGCAGGAAGCTGCTGTAACTCACCTCTGCCCAATCCTCTTCCTGTCCTCTTTGAAACTGGCCACAGCCGGGGTTACAAAAAGATAACCGCGGGCTCCCATGAGTGAGTTGTAGTGCCAACACTAGAAGTGTCCTATAAGTGTCCCCCCTAATGGAAGCAGGCCATCATCTTTTTGCAGCCGCTTTTTGCAGTGATGACTAGGTTTGGGTCATTGAGAATGTATGCAGTATTCTGGACTGTACATAGCAATTAAAAATATGGAAACCCTGGTGTCGTTTTCAGACCAAAGCTGAATGGTAGTGGTCAGAACTCTACTTAACTAAGTCGCTCTAAAGCTGAATTAAGCGCTGGCAACATGGGCCAAGGGATTGCTGGCTAGGTAAGTAAATGCCCAGCAGGGTATTTTAAATTGAGATGCCCCACTAGAGAGAAACAAGGAACAAAAATGGGTGTTGTTTCCTTTTAAAAACAAAAAAAGTCACGGGGAGGCCGATTCATTAATAGCGCCAGGTAGCGACAGATGAGCGACTGTAGCGTGATTTTTACAGCACCAGCCAGTATTCGCTGTGCTTGGCCGGCGTTTGCTTGATGACAGCGACTCAGTCGGTGTGCGGTAATGTTGAATACGGGCTTAGGGGTCGCTGTTTCACAGGTTCAGCGTTGTATGTGTGCGCCTGACAACGAATGGCCAGAGCGAACGGCTTGCTTCATATTCATAAAAAAATGACGCTCCGAATTTGCTGGCGCTGTCCATTCCTTGTTTAAACCCCAGTGCGCTGGCGGCGATGGGTGTTAACTAGTTTTTAACCCCTAAACAACCATATTTTTTGATTGTAACGTTATACATGTTTTTGGAATCATTTTGTAATATGAATATATTAATATCAGACCTGTAAGATCAATTCTGCACAAATTTTTTTTTTTAATTTTTTTTTACTTTAAAAAAAAAAACGAACATTGCAGAAGTGGTCTCAGAATTTTTGACATTAAAAAAAAAAAAAAATTACCAATTAATTATGATTAATTAAACATTGCTCCATTGAAATGCATTGGACAATCCCGCGCTAACTGACGCTCTCGCCGGTGCTAGCCTCATTTAGCTTGATAAATGCGTCATTGTGACCGCCGCCGCGCGTACTTGAGTCGGTAGCCGCCGATAGCTGGCGGTACCTGTCGCTCATCAGACACTACCTGGCGCTAGCCCGTGATAAATAAGGCCCTTAGTCCAGGATAGTCAACCAATTCCATGCCAGGGACCAATCGCAGCAGGAGGTCACTGCTACTGCAATGATTGGTTGGAAAGACAATCACTCAATATCCCCAGCGCTCAGCAGCTGCAGGATAACTCTAAGAAACTTGGGACACAGTGCCCCACTTCTGCTATGGGAGCGGGTGAAAATCTGGGACTAAGTCAGTGTTATTTTAGTTTTAGCTGGGGGGGGGGGGGTTAAATGTGACATGTAATTTTAGATATATAGGTCCATTTGAAGAGACAGGCCTATGTAAATGATAAGCAGGTCACCCACCATTTTTTACAGAGAGACTAAAAGAATCCAAGGGGAGTCCAGTAAGATTTGAGGTCCTCTGGCAAGATTGTATGGCACTATGCACTTTTAGAATTAAAGCTTGTAATGTGCTGATTTTGTTTTTCCTTTTAGGGATGACATTTCTAACAAAACTATCAATGTTGAAGAAACCTCGGTGGAGCTTGAAGACCTGGAAAACAGCCATGAATACAGTGCATATGTTACATCTAACACAAAATTTGGAGATGGAAATGTCAAAAGTGATGTTTTAAGATTTAAGACTTTGGAAGGAGGTAAACATAAATGTCTTTATAGCAGCAATCATGGCATTACAGAATGTACCTAACTAAAAAAATACATTTAAAAGAACATGTGGGACATGTGGGATACCTTTATATACATTTTTATTGTCACCTGGTAAAGGTGGTCTAAATGAAACATCTTGCATACGCAAAATCTACTGTTAATTAGATTTTTAGAATTATTGGCAGAAATCTACAGTTTGCTATATACTCTAGAAGCATTTCCTATCAGTTGCCAATAACTGGCTTCTGATGGATAATTTATTAATTGAGGGTCTATCAAGCCTTGGTCAGAAGTTTTTAAGGGCAAGGTCCACCAAGTTCGGCACCCTACACCATTTTAACACATCATGTGTGGTAGTATGCAGTTCCTCCAACTTAATGTGGCTAACTAGTGCCAACCAAGATGTGTAAAACAGGTGCTACATAGCCTATGGCAGGTTATTTGTTGCTGGATTACATATCTGCTTTAATATGTCTATCTTACCCTTACGTAAATTGGTCTGTTGTGTCATGCTCTTCCTTAGAAGACTTGAAGGCTTCCATCTATGAATCACCATTTGGTCATAAAAATAAATCACTGGAGCCTGACAGACTACTTCCTACTTCCTAATACTACCCTTCCACACTCATACCTTGTCTGCCCTGGCCACAGAACTAGCTCCAGAACTCGGGAAACCCGGGCAAAAGCCTGGGCCGCTAGTGTCTTTAGGGCCTCTAAAATTAGACTAGGCCATGAGATGATTCTCGGACAAGCCCCACACACCTGACTGGTGTCCTGTATGCAGACCGGTTCACAGCTGGTCTCAGAACCAAGGGATGATCATTGGCAAGGTAGTGAGATATGGAGGGTGATCTGCAGCAGTTCAGAAGGTCGTGAGGACTGTACTCTTCAATGCTAGCTGAGAAGGCATCAAGGACTAAAGGACAGTTGGCGGCACTGTTGGACCCCTCAGCAGCAGCTGAGAAGGCAGTGAGAACTGGAGGATAATGATTATCAGAGAAGAAACAGGGGGGTGAATTGGAACACCGAGGAAGGCAACAAGGAACATAGTGTGATCAGCAGCAGCAAAGGACCATTGGTGGCAGCCGAGAAGGCAGTGAGGACTGGAAGGTGATCAGCGGCAGCAAAAGAGGAGGTCTCAATGGTGGTAGTGGATCTGAAGGGTGATGTGATGCAAAGGGGCCCACTTAGACTCACGTGCCTTGGCCCTTGATCCCTGGAGTGGATTCTGTATGGCCACGTGACCCATTTGTGAAAAATATGCATGCAATGGGAAAACACGGCCTCTAAAGGTCTGTCTTTTAGTCGGTCATGCCTCAAACAGTTCTCTGAGTTACCATTTTAACTGAGATTGCTATAAAAAATCTATAAATAGGATTTTGGTCCACCTGGAGTGTTGTCAAGGAGGTATCCCGTTTTGGAATATGCCCCACTACTGATACCCACTTGCCCTTACTATTTACTCAGCTTTTTTTCGGATTCCTGAGATGAAATGTGGCAACATACAGCAGATGGCGACATCTCTGCTCTCTCAGTTCTCTCTGCTCCGAGTAACTGCGGTCACAGTGATGTTGCTGCTCCAATCAGGATGCCCCCTTGGTAACATTGCCAGTGGGCTAAAACAAAAGTTTTGGTCCACTTTAAGATACATAAACCTATATATGTAAGTGCATTTAAAAGAGCAAATACTGTACTGGGCTGATAATCATTGCAGAGGTGAATTCTAACAATTCTGCTGACAAACCTCTCTGTCACTTTTACCTGCACTCCTTTGGTAATTCCCCACAAACCAAAGCCAAAAATATGGATGTATGCTCGCTGGTAAACCACAAACCTCACTGAAACAAATATTTTAAGATGTATGCTAAATGACCAATTATCTTTTTTTGTCTTAAGTTCCCAGTGATCCACCAAGCAACTTCTCATACAAAAATATCACTTCTCACTCAGTGATCATTTATTGGAATCCACCCATAAAACCTAATGGCGTTATAAAGTATTATTCCCTGTATTACCAGAATGCTTCTGACATCTACATCAGGGTAAGAGGATGGTACAAAAATATAATTGCATACATTGCCTTTTGATAACATGTAAGCTGATAATAATATAATAAGATAGTATAATAATATATAATAAGATAATATGGACACTTTTGGAACATTTTTCAGGGTAAACTTTTTATTAAAATAATAAACCACCAACCTACATTCTATCAAATTTGGTCTTCCTCTTTTAAATTTGGATGTCCCAATGTGTGAAATTTCTGTGATCGACATCAAACTCACCCTTCTAAAGATCCCACGTTGCATGTGCAGGTTGTGATGGCATCCCTGGTATCCCTCTAGATAATACGCGCTCCTATGCCAGATCTACCTGAATGGCTGGCGCAGGCACACACAGTCACAGTGGAGCAGCTGCAGGTCCCTTCATTCAACTTTCTATGTCGTCAATCTCATCAATATGCATGCCATAGAAAGCTTATTGGAGAGGAGCCTGCAAATGCACCATGGGATCGCAGGTAAGTTAAAAATACCAGTGTTACCTGGGGGTTTCACAAAGGGGGCATCCCAAATCTGGACCTCTTTTTTTACTACTCATGGTGAACTGATAAGAGGTCCAAGGGACCCCTATACCAGTTCACATGGTGAGGAGCAAACATGCCACCTGCCGGGACAGGCCGATGTCATGCCATTTTTTTCATCCAATAATATGTGTTTATTGTGCAGGGAGAACAAACACAAACCCAGCATTGGCACAAACACACCAGTGTCTATAAAACTCTAAGGCCATTGATCTCCCTCTTCCAAATTTGGATGCCCCAATGTGTTAAATTTCGGACAATGTCCTCTCTTGGGGAAAGTGCCTTGTGCCCATTGGTATGGGCCCAGTGTTCTACCAGGGGTAATGACTCAAAGCACTGGACCTGTACCACAGGGGTGGGGTTTAGTTAATCAGCCGGGTCAGGGGCACTGAGCCCTGAGTTACCATCCCCTATGTCTAGTGCCTGGACTGGTTGGCTCAACCTAGAAATAAAAATGCAGGTTGACTCAATAGCTTGTCTTTTTCAATGACAAAAACCATGCTGGCATTTACCATGGCTTTTTGCAGTAAAAGCATGCAAGATTGTAAAGCAAATGTTTTACTCTACTTGGCAGGAGTCAAAAGTTCACTCAGAAAAACTGGCAAAAAGTTACATACACACCCCGAATTAGCGACTTGGGCTAAGAAGAACTCTTTCCACATTTGGGTATTTTATTTGCATGTACGGGATTATATGTGGATAAAATACACAAAAAAATGTTTGGCTGAAATTAGTGAGAGTACTTGTGCGAAATTACACCCTCACACTTTGCTGAATCGAGCCTATAGTAGTAGACACAGAGGCATAACTAAATGGGAAGCGGCTCTGATGAAGACATTTAAATGGGCCCTGTCAAGTCCCAGCCGGAAGGATTTATTTACTGTTGATTTCACAAAAACTGCATCCAATTTGACTTATAAAGACTGAAAAAGCTGAGATTTCTATACAGAATGCCATGTGAGCACTGACCCCCTCATGGGCCCATTGCGGTTGCTACCTCTGCCCCCTCTGTAGTTACACCCCTGCATAGCCAACACAAGCCATTGAAAAGCAGCGGGATGGGTATAGAATTTATAGCGGACCTTAAGTACTGCTGGACACAGTGGTATTGCTACTTGCCAGTACTATTTGAGATCTTGCATTTTACAAACAACCAAAACACAATATAAATATGTGCTCTTAACTTAAATTCTATATTTGCACCTTTTGCCTCCATTAGGCTGAGAGGCTCGCAACACTCTATTATGAAATAAATAGTTTGGCTCTTTAAGCTACGGTGTTGTCAAGTGTCCCAAGCTTTTACTTGGCTTTTCATTTGGCTGACCATCTGGACTGTGCACACATCCGTCCCAGGGACCCATGTGTGGCTATAACAAAGCAGGTTCATTATATGTGTGCAAACAACAATTAAACCAGGATGCAGTTTGCTAAAAGCAAAAGTAGCAACAAATGTTGTGGTGGAAAAGAGTACATGCTAATTACTGTGCTAACTACGCATGATGCTTATCATTACATCTGCCCTGCACAAGCTCCAAACAACCCAGTGTTACCTTCTTTAAATCCATCTGTGTATCATTATACATTATTTAATCATTTGTTCCAAAACATGAAAGTTATTATATTCATGGTTCTAGCCACAAAATTCTTTACCAGAAATTCTTTCACATATACAGTACACACGCATTCAGTTATCAGAAATTGGGTCCCCTGTTTGAGATGTCTGTAGGTATGAAACCCCCTGGAAAAGCCCCAAATATGGGCAAAGAACTAAACCTGCTATTCTCCCGTGGTGCCTCCACCACCAACTCAGCCAACCATATCAGCTCCAACCGTCATGTGGCTCCTACAACATGGAGCATGGAGACAGTGATATTCTGCCAGTATGTAAGACATTTCCAGGGGAGTGTCCAGTGAATGGGCATCCCAAAACAAAATACCATGGGGCAGAGGTATGCAGGGTAGTGCCAAAGCAAGGAAAAGAAGCCATGCTCACCTTTTTCCCTCACAGGTGATCTGTCCTATTTTGCAGTCAGAAACTACTTACTGGGTTGCGATATCAAGTGACCATGCATTCTCCAATCGCCCATGAGCTCCTGGATGAATGGCTGCCCCTCGGTCAATCACAGTAACTTGAGCACTCCTCCTAACCCATTCCCTACTATACAGAGGGCATGTCAGGCCTCAGCACGCCCCCTCTATTGCTTTGTAATAGGGTGGGGGTGCTGCTGTTACTAGGATGCAGGACAGTGGATGATCTCATCCAGGAACTCACTGGTGACTGCACTGCACAGGACTTACGTAGGACTTCTGCACTGCGCAGAAAATACATATAAGGATCCAGCAACAATAAAAAAAAGTCTGAAAGACTCCAGGTCCATCTGATTCCCTGCCCCCCAATTTGGGATGCTCCACTGTGTAAAACCCCAGGGTTCCCTAATATGCTTATATAAATTACAATCCTGCCATCCCAGCACCATTCAGATAGGCTTACAGGGAGCACACGCACACCAGCCAGAATGCTATCTATGCCAGAGATCTGTCTCCAAACATGAATGTATGCCTTGAATGATTATGCTTGACATACATCGCTGATTGGACTATAGGCCTGCACATGCGCTGTGATTCCTTTGGAGAGGTGAATTTTGAGGGTGATCTGGGGGGCATTTCACACAGGGGGACATCCCAGGGAAATGTACCAAACCCAGGGTGATCCACTTTAACATTAACTTTTAAAAACATATGAAAAAAGTCATATTATTCTAGTGAAAGTTCTTAGATGCAAATCATGCTGTAACTTTGTCTTTTTACTGAATCAGAAGCACAGCTTCTGAAACAAAGCATGAAATAGTCCTTGTTTTTATGAGATATTTCAAGACAAGTTTTACTGAATCAAGACCTGATACTATAAGTGTCTGATTGAAGGAGAATAGGTGAGTATAACTTTGAGTTTATTAACTTGCCTGGATAGACCCTTCAATGGAAAGGAAGAGTAAAAGATAGGTAAAAAGAGAGAACATGGAGGGAATGGGGAAATGAATGCTTGATGGGGTGAATGTGGGAAAACAAGAGGGAGAGAATGATTGATGGACTGAGATCACAATGGGAGAAATGTAGAAAAACTAGAGAATGGAAGAAAGAGAGGTGACAACAGAAAGATAGAGAGAATTTGGAAACGATCTGTAAAAAGAAGGAACGTGGAAAGAGAGGAAAATGGGTAGATTATCAACAAAAGAGAAAGATGGGGAAAGGAAAATTCAAGAAGGAAAGGGGTAAAAAACAATTATAAAGAAATGTGCAAAAAAGGAAGATGAGAGATGGGGTGTTTTGGAAAAACCACTGTGCGCTGGGTTAGGTGCCTGGCTCAAGATCACTTCAGTCATGTTCCAGCCGGGAATCGAACCTGCAACCCTCTGGTCATGAATTTGTTTCCTTACTACTAGGTCAAGACTGCCCATGTATTTTTTAGTATAGGTAGGGTTTTTCTTGAAGCCAACTAGCTTTATTAGTTCAAATCTGAACCATCTTTAAAAGAATACAGCAAGTTTTATTTTAATGATTACTGATATGTTTTTGCCTTGCAATAATAAAGTATTTATTGGATTAATAAAGCAGTTCCTCTTTTTAATTCCCAGAACCTCACATCCAGAGATTTGAACAATTCTCTTGATGGGAATGGCTTTTCGGCAATTATTGATGGTCTTGCAAAGTTTAGTCAATATCGGTTCTGGATAACTGCAAGCACTGTATTTGGAGATGGAGATCAAGCTAGTGAGACAATTGTTGTCAACACAGAGCAAGATGGTAAATAACCATGAGAAGTGTATTCTAGATAATCACTGCCTTATATATGAAAACATATATTTAAGTGAACCGCTAAAGTGAACTTTAACTTCATCCAAAGATATACAAAAACACCCTTATCCCACCCAAAGCCCTTGCTAATGCTGGTTTTCCAATAAAAATAATAGAAAATTCACCTGATTTTTCACTTGATCCCCAACTGGAGACAAGCTCATAGCCCCAGTGTCTGAATTTGTCAAGCTGCTGGATATCATGGAATTAGGGTCTCATTTTCTAACTACATCTGATTGGATGCCAAGACTATCAATTGCGTCTGATGCTTTGCTTGGTGGCAGGGATCCACACAGCAGATAGTGGAGATGCCACCCCCTTGGTGGATTCCACATCGGCAACCACAGGAAAGATGCAGAAGTAAGATACTGTAAGAATATAGTCAGTCACAGTGAATGTGCACACCCACACTATTCACTAGAATTAAGCTGTTACAGGTGTAAATAATACTTCTGAAAGAATTCCTGGAAACATTTTGAAGCAGAACAAAACTAAGCACCAGCACCCGGCCTGGAATCTAAAAGATTGCAGGGTTGGCCGCTGGCTTTTCCCTGGGTCATCCCAAATTGGGATGCCCCACTGTGTGAAACCTTTGCCAGGACACCCATAAAAACTCACCTTTCCCCGCGCCAACAGCGCATGTGCAGGCCCTTGAGAGCCGCCTGTTATGACTACATCATTCATCAGACGGCTCCCATTGAGATAGGTTGGAGCGCATACAAGACAGGGCATGCAGAGGAAACGGCAGCCTGCGATCCCCATGCTTGTAAATTATAGCCCCCTGCCAAATGACCTAGTCACAGCAGACAGCTCTCATTGGGCAACAGCCCATTCATGCACCGTTGGAGCCTGGACAGGTGAGTTTTTTCTGGCTTCCAGGGGAGTTTCAAACAGCAAGGCATCCAGCTTCAGAAAAAAACCTGGTAAAGTAACATTTCTGGGTTTTGTTCCTCTTTAATAATAATTTGGACTCGGGCCTTCCCCTACATCAGTCACAGTGACTGAAAGACACAGGAGGAGCTGGCGGGAGCGGCTAGAAGGGCAGGGACCCATTCTCCAAAACTCCTCAAGTTTCTGACCAGGACCAGGAAGAAGCAGCTGTGGAAGAGAAAAGGTTTTTTTTTAGTCTTTTCAGTGTAAATGTCTGCTTTTTGTGTGCGATGGTTTATAATGACAATATTATTCATAAAGCAGGCTGCACCACATTTTTTCCTTGAGCAGTATGATGCTCCAGTTCTATTTCACCATCGTTTTATGACATATCTGTAATTGTATTTTAAAATGATACATTTATTTGTGACGTTTTCATTCATGATTACTCTTTAATCAAAGTAGAACCCTTACAAGTGTATTTTAGGCCCAAACCTGTAGATTTACTTTAGTAATGGTACTGTGTCTCTTATAGTCCCTGAAACTCCACCTATAATCAGAGAATGCAAGAATCTAACATCTACTACAGTCTTGTTATCATGGGAACCCCCAGAACATCCGAATGGTATTATAACTAGTTACTACTTACAGATTTATGGACCACAGGGAAACCATTCTTTGTCTACTACTCAAGTCTCTATCATTTTGGAGGATCTTGAACCATTTTCCCAGGTTTTTATCTTTCTCGCTGCGAGAACAATCAAGGGAACTGGTCCCCCTATCCAGCTTGCCTTTCTCACAGATGAAGCAGGTAATATTCCTAGTCTGTATTTGTGCTAAATTAAAATCATCAGAAAAGTGATCCCTCCTAATCCTGTACATGTTTCCAGTTTCACTGTCTTCATCTTCTTTCTCATGTTTCTTCTTGAATTATTGCGTTCCTCTAACAAGGTCAGAACTGTGCATGATATGTTCTTCTCTGGTGCTTAAATTACATTGCTTTGACAGCTTTAGATATGCTAACAAAACTGTATGCAAACTAAGGGCATTTTCCAGTATTTATTTTCTTCTCTGCCTTCAGTAACGTATAATAGAAGCTGATCAGTTTATTGTTTTAAGTTATTAAATAAAACCATCTCTGTGTAATCTTTAAAATACAACATGCAGTAAAAACAACTACAACCTTGTTGGCTTTCTTATCCATCTATTCAAATATTTGTATAGTTCTGTTCTGCTTCTATGTATACATAATGGTCACATATTTTTTACCTGATTAGATTTAATGCAGCACTGGCACGAATACACATCATTATTAATTTGTTTAATTTCCTGTGACATTTGAAGTAGTGGGCCGCAAGCAGATGTCCAGAGCAGGCATCCCCCGACCTTTCGGAACACAAGAGCCACATTTGACATCAAAAGATAGGAGAAGCCATAAAACCCTTATAAAACCTCTGGTGTCATGTACCTCCAAGTCTCAACAGTTTGCTAAACCTCCACAGATGTTCTGGTCCACAAAACTGCTTGCAAGCCTCACAGAAGGCATTCATGAGCCACAAGTTACAGGGGACCTCTGGTCCAGAGGAACATTCTGTCCCCCCCCCCCCTTCACCTAACTGCATCCCTATTTGAGGTGCTAGTGCTCAGTTAGCCCTCTGGAATGCCCAAAATCATTTAATCACCCAACACATTATATAGGGTCATTCTGCCTCCAACCCCCACACCCAACTGAATCTTTATTTGCCATCTATAAATGCCCAAAATACTTAACACATGCTCACTCCTCCATGTTCTTGAAACCTTGGCAGACACATCCAGTACTCCACACGACTAATAGCAGCCAGTAGGGTTCATCAGGTGGATGTGAATAGAACTGTGCACAGCACCACATATGCCAGCCTGGCAAACCCCATTGACTGTCACTTGGGGCAAAAGAGAGCAGGAAGGTTGTACTAATGGCTGCCATGACTGGCTTCTTTCTTGAGGACTTATAGCAGACGACCATTGTAAACTGGCATTCCTTAATTCTTTAGGTATTGAGGGATGTGGTACTCCCTGTTGGGCTGCAGTGCTTTCTTTTACTAATCCTCCTGAAGTCTACCACTAGACTCACTTCAATGTGACGTGCAAGATAGATCTTGGACCAAAACTCCATGTCTACCCCTTTTTTTTTGCTCTCCCATCCTTGTTACTAATCAGTCCAATGACTGTGTTGTCATTTGTGAATTACAAGATTCTAATCAAGTCCAGTCCAGTAGTGACTGGAAATATCAGTACAAGGGTCAGAAGAATATGCACTATGCCACTGAATAGACCACAGGATCTCATGGGACCAGGGCAGGAAAGTACTAAAAGACATTAATTGTATTTTATATATGATTACAAGAGATTATACACTTACACTAAAACACTTCTGCCTATGTTTTTCCTCAAAGAGCCATCCGAACCTCCTTACAACTTGACTTTCATCAATGTAAGTGATAATTCTGCTTGGCTACAATGGAGCCCAAGTCCAAAACCTAATGGCATTGTACAGATGTACGGATTTAAAATTATGGAAAACAGCAGTGATGCTATATTCTTTCAGGTAAATAGGATAAGTGTTAAAAGATAGTCAATAAAGGTATCTTGTGTTGGGTAGGGGGTATGTGTGTGTTGAGGAAGGGGGTAATTTCTTCTTTGGGAAAATAACAGTTGCATCTACAGCATATAAAGCGCATTTAGCCTGCTTGGGTAATCCAGTATCCTAGTATCCATGCTGTGGGAGGCTGGGTAGTCATAAAGAAATGGTGTGGTTGCATCACAAAAAAATAGGCGTAACCTACTGACCTCTTGTATGTTAAAACGGTGCTATACTCAAGTCACCACTTCCTCATTCATGGTGTATGGCACCAAATGGTAGGTGACCGTGGAAACCGTGCAGGCTTAATGGGCAAGCCCACTGGTATAACCAGGTTAGTCATTGACAGTCACATCATTGGCAGCAACTTGTGAATGAGTAAGTGGTTAAGGATTGCTTTAACCTGTTTGGTGTATAGCTTTGCATCCTATATAGCGAGCCCAAATAGAAAATTCATGGCAATGGGTATACTGGAATCACAAAGCAGTGAATGGAAAGTGAATGAGAATCTTCAGCCCTTGATAACGCCTATGGATTTTCCAGTCAATCATTTTTTCTGTCCTATGGCAAAACAGAAAATGTGATCACTTATGAAGTTACGAACAGCAAAATGAAATTTTATCGACATATTATATGCAGTAAAAGTTGTTAAAATCATATTTTTGTATGATACATAAGATATACATGCATCTATTAGGATAGCAAATATAAGAAAAATACATAAAAGGTCTGATTGCTTTTGAATACCTTCATTTGACTTATCAATAGGTATTATTTAATGAAATAAAATATATGCACCAGATGTATCTGTGGCCCCATTATTTTCTTAATAGTTTTCCTTTTATATCTGTAGTTGATTTCAAAGTTAAAGGAGCACTGTTGCAAAACTGTGTAATATTAAAAATCCATATAAACATGTTGACTAATGAGAGGAGGGGTCACTTATACACCTGAAATGTATAAAAACACCACCAAGCTTGTGGTTTAATCTCTCATGGTAGGAATAAAATCCAGAGGTAACAGGTTTAGTGTTAGGCACTTACCTCGTCGCCGTCCCGGGTCCCGCGACGCGCTGTCGGGCGGTCCCCGGCTGGTTGCTGCCCAGCGCTCCCCGGGCGTCTTTACTCCCCAGCGTGGTGGCGGCGGTCAGGGGTCGGCGGCGCGAGGTGGTGTCGGCAGCCGCGCCGCAGCCCGCTCTGCGCGGCTGCGCGGGCCCGGCGGGCTCCCTCACTGTCCGGCGCTTCCGCCTCCCGGCGGGGGCGCGCTCGATCATCTACGTGCTCGCGCGCGCGCGCGCGAGCACGTCACCTTTATGCCTCCCGGCGGCGCTTTCCCCAGCGCGCCCGCCGGGGGCGAGTTTGATCCATCCAACCCTGGCCCTGCTTATAGAGGGAGCCCAGGGACTGGTCGGCCTGTCTGGCCTGGGCCGTCCAGATCCTGGGACCACTCCCGTTTTTCACTGTTGCACCAAGCACCTTCCTTCCCTCCTTTTTCCCTGTTTCCCATTGGCCAGACTTCCCTATATATCTGCACTATTCCAGTTTCCCAGTGCCCGTTATAGCTTCTGGGTTCTGGATGTGTGTTGCTGTACCTTGGTGAAAACTTGGATTTGAATTTGGATTTGGACCTCGACTATTCTTGCTAGCTGCCTGCCCTGACCTCCTGCTTTGCCTGACCACTCTCTTGCCTGACCCTCCTGTACCTCGCCTGTGACCTCCTGGATTTGACCTCGGCTACCCTCGACCATTCTTAGTTACCTCCCTTGGATACCTCGCCTGTGACCACCTGGTTTGACCTCGGCCTGATTTATGGACTTTCGCACCCGGCATCCTCATTCGGGATTCCCTGCCAAACACCAAGCTGCACCTTAAGCTATTATCCTTTGCGCCTGTTAAGTCCTGGGGGCAACCGACTGGGAGAGGCATTACCCGTGTCTCCTACAAGCGGGGGCTTGTCTATAGGCGGAAGTGGCGGTGGAGATTGGGGGATATTGGCTTAAGACAGACGGGTGTTTGGTACAGTCCTGACATTATAACGGGCCAGAAAGAAGAATGGACCAAATCCTGGAGCAGGTGCAGGCCCTGACAGCGGCGGTGGAGCACCTGGCTCATCGAGTTGCGGCCCAGGAGAACCGTCCTACTCCCATTGTCCCCACTTCTCAGGGGACTCCGGCCGCAATGACTGTGGAACCCAAGATCCCGCTCCCTGAAAAATTTTTTGGCGATAGGGCAAAATTTGCCAATTTCCGGGACTCTTCCCGGTTTCTTCAGGCTCACAGGAACAGAAGGTAGGCTTGATAATTTCCCTGTTGCATGGAGACCCTCAGTCCTGGGCCTTCAGCCTATCAGCTCAGGACCCCATCCGCCAGTCGGTGGATAGTTTCTTCGCTGCAATGGAGGTCCTTTATGATGATCCTGACAAAGGGGCCTCAGCTGACGCTAAGTTACGTACCCTCCGCCAGGGTCGCCGTCCAGCCGAAGACTACTGTTCCGAATTCCGACGTTGGGCAGTTGACTCACGTTGGAACAATCCTGCCCTCTGTGGTCAATTCCGATTAGGTCTGGCTGACTCTATCAAGGACACCCTGGTGAACTACCCGGAACCCCAGACTCTGGATGAATTGATGCATTTGGCCATCCGCATTGATCGCCGACTCCGGGAAAGGCGCCTAGAGAAAGGTTCACCCTCCGAATCGGCTGCAAAATCTGAGGCTCTAGTCGCTCAACCTTCAGAAGAGCCTATGCAGCTAGGTGCCACCAGGCTCACCGAAGGCGAGAGACGACGACGCCTATCCGAGGGGCTCTGTCTTTACTGTGGTGGGACTGGCCACATGGTTAGACTTTGCCCAAAGAAACCGTCGGGAAACTTCAGAGCCTAGGGGGTTTCGAGGGGGCCCTCCTAGGCTGTAAGGTATCTCCTCAAGTATCGTCTCCAGTTTTCGTCCCAGTTCAGTTTATGATTGGTGCTAAATGTGTTAATCTAAAGGCTCTTCTAGATTCCGGGGCAGCCGGGAATTTCCTGGACTCTGATCTAGCTCAGACTCTAGGAATTATGGTACAGACCTTGCCAACTCCTATCCGGGTTTCAGCCATTGATGGCACTCCAGTGGCCGGGGGGTTAGTTCGGTTCCAATCACCTCCTATGCAAATCAGAGTAGGAGCCAGTCATTCTGAGGTTATCAGGTTCCTGATTTTGAGCATGCCTGGTACTCCTTTGATTTTGGGGTTGCCATGGCTGCAGGAGCATAATCCTCAAATTGATTGGGTTTCGGGGCAAATTACCAAGTGGGGACACCAGTGTTTCCGGAACTGCCTAGAATTTCCCCTCAGGGTCACGCGCCTACTCCCTATGGGGATTCCAACTCCATATCTGGAGTTTGCTGATGTTTTTTCAGAAAAGGCAGCAGACAAACTTCCTCCCCATAGACCTTGGGACTGCCCAATAGAACTGCTCCCTGGTACGATGCCTCCCAGAGGGAGAATATTTAATTTGACCCGAGCGGAAACCCTTGCCATGCGGGAATATATCGCCGAGAATTTAGAAAAAGGGTTTATTCGGCCTTCATCTTCCCCAGCAGGGGCAGGGTTTTTTTTTGTGGAGAAAAAGGATGGGGGACTTCGCCCCTGTATCGATTACCGGGGCTTAAATAACATCACGGTAAAAAATAAGTATCCCCTACCGCTTATTGAGGGACTCTTTACTCAGGTGGTTGGGGCGCAGGTCTTCTCTAAACTAGATCTCCGAGGGGCCTATAACCTCATAAGAATTAGGCAGGGGGACGAGTGGAAAACGGCCTTTAATACCCTTGAAGGGCATTATGAATATTTGGTTATGCCTTTCGGCCTGTGCAATGCCCCTGCGGTTTTTCAAAGTTTTGTCAATGAAATTTTCAGGGATTATCTTGGCCGGTTTATGGTTGTCTATCTAGATGACATTTTAATTTTTTCTTCATCCCTTGACGAGCATCGTAAACATGTGTGCCTAGTTTTGCAGAAACTTAGGGAGAATTGTTTATATGCCAAGCTAAAGAAATGTCAATTTGAGGTATCTGAGGTTCCGTTCCTCGGTTACATTATCTCCAAATCTGGTCTGTCTATGGACCAATCTAAGGTGAGGGCTGTTTTAGACTGGGAGCAGCCCAGAGATCTGAAGGGCCTGCAGAGGTTTTTGGGTTTTGCCAATTTTTATAGAAGGTTCATTAAGAATTTCTCTGCCCTGGTTACACCACTAACTAACCTAACAAAAAAAAGCGGGTACCCCCCGGTTTGGCCGGCTCAAGCTGTCCAGGCTTTCGGGAATCTTAAGAGGGTATTTAGTGCTGCTCCCGTCCTAGTCCATCCCGATGAACAGCGACCTTTCCTTGTGGAGGTGGATGCTTCAGAAATAGCGGTCGGAGCGGTCTTGTCTCAATACCACGGCTCACCTGCACGCCTCCATCCATGTGCCTTCTTTTCCAAGAAATTCTCAGCGGCCGAAAGAAATTATGATATCGGCAACAGAGAATTACTGGCCATCAAGCTTGCCTTCCAGGAATGGAGACACTGGCTGGAGGGGGCTCAGTATCCAGTTACGGTCTTTACGGACCATAAAAATCTAGAATACATCCAGTCCGCCAAGAGGTTAACTCCTAGACAGGCTCGCTGGTCCTTATTCTTTTCCCGGTTTAATTTTTCTATAACGTATAAGCCCGGGTCTAAAAATATAAAGGCGGACGCCCTGTCTCGGAGTTTCTCTCCCCCTGATTTACCGGAAAGGGTGGTCTCTCCCATCTTACCTCGCTCTCTAGTGGTGGCCGCCATCCAACCCCAACTTCCTGATCTTACTCAGTTCCAGGCCCAAGTTCCTCCTGGGAAACCCGCTTCGGCCCTGTTTGTGCCCTCTACTTACCGGTCTGAGTTCTTGTCCCATTTTCACGATACTAAAACAACCGGTCATCCAGGGGTTAAGAAAACCATAGCTTTATTGTTACGCCAAGTTTGGTGGCCTTCTCTTAGGAAGGACGTTCAAAGGTTTGTCTCCGCTTGCAAAGTCTGTGCCCAAAGTAAGTCCTTGAGGAGCTCACCGGAAGGCCCACTCCTTCCATTATCCATTCCTGCCTCCCCGTGGACACATCTGGCCATGGATTTTGTTACTGACCTTCCCCCGTCTCAGGGACATACGGTTATTTGGGTCATTGTGGACCGCTTTAGCAAGATGGCCCATTTCGTCCCTTTAAAGAAACTCCCCTCAGCTCAAACTCTTGCTCAACTTTTCATTACTCATGTCTTTAGGATTCATGGTATTCCCATGGATGTTGTTTCGGATAGGGGGGTCCAGTTTGTCTCCCGGTTCTGGAGGGCTTTCTGTGCCAAGTTGGGGTTCACCGTCTCCCTTTCCTCGGCCTTCCATCCGCAGTCGAATGGTCAAACCGAGAGAACGAACCAGTCCCTGGAACAATATTTGCGCTGTTTTACGGCGGGTTCTCAAACTGATTGGGTCTTCTTCTTACCTTTTGCGGAATTTGCTCTTAACAACGCCACGCATTCGTCCACAGGGGTTTCTCCTTTCCACTGTGTTTATGGCAAGGATCTGAAGTTTTCTGCTCTTTCGGACCAACCCTCTAGAGTTCCCTCCGTGGATGAATGGGTTTCCAAATGGCCAGGGGAGTGGAATAAAATCCAGCAACATCTAACTAGGGCCGCTGGTCAACAGAAAAAATTTTCTGATCGCAAGCGATCGTCTAATTCTAACTTTGAAGTGGGTGACTGGGTTTGGCTTTCAACCAAGAATTTGGCGCTACGCCAACCCTCCGCTAAGTTAGGACCTAAGTTTATTGGCCCCTTCCCCATAACACACAAAGTTAATCAGGTTACATACCGGTTGGCCCTCCCTTCATCCATGAAAATCTGTAAATCCTTTCATGTCTCACTTCTTAAGTCCGCAAGAAACCATGAACCTAATAGTCCTCCTAGTCCTGTGGTAGTTGATGGGCATCAGGAGTTTGAGGTTGCCCGGGTCCTTGATTCTCGTTTCTTTCGGAACTCTCTTCAATATCTTATTGACTGGAAGGGATACGGTCCGGAAGAAAGATCTTGGGTTCCTGCCAGAGAAGTTCATGCGCAGAATTTGGTAAAGAGGTTTCATAGGGAGAATCCTTTAAAACCTAGTTTGGAGGGTCCAGTGTCCCCTCTTCAGGGGGGGGGTAATGTTAGGCACTTACCTCGTCGCCGTCCCGGGTCCCGCGACGCGCTGTCGGGCGGTCCCCGGCTGGTTGCTGCCCAGCGCTCCCCGGGCGTCTTTACTCCCCAGCGTGGTGGCGGCGGTCAGGGGTCGGCGGCGCGAGGTGGTGTCGGCAGCCGCGCCGCAGCCCGCTCTGCGCGGCTGCGCGGGCCCAGCGGGCTCCCTCACTGTCCGGCGCTTCCGCCTCCCGGCGGGGGCGCGCTCGATCATCTACGTGCTCGCGCGCGCGCGCGAGCACGTCACCTTTATGCCTCCCGGCGGCGCTTTCCCCAGCGCGCCCGCCGGGGGCGAGTTTGATCCATCCAACCCTGGCCCTGCTTATAGAGGGAGCCCAGGGACTGGTCGGCCTGTCTGGCCTGGGCCGTCCAGATCCTGGGACCACTCCCGTTTTTCACTGTTGCACCAAGCACCTTCCTTCCCTCCTTTTTCCCTGTTTCCCATTGGCCAGACTTCCCTATATATCTGCACTATTCCAGTTTCCCAGTGCCCGTTATAGCTTCTGGGTTCTGGATGTGTGTTGCTGTACCTTGGTGAAAACTTGGATTTGAATTTGGATTTGGACCTCGACTATTCTTGCTAGCTGCCTGCCCTGACCTCCTGCTTTGCCTGACCACTCTCTTGCCTGACCCTCCTGTACCTCGCCTGTGACCTCCTGGATTTGACCTCGGCTACCCTCGACCATTCTTAGTTACCTCCCTTGGATACCTCGCCTGTGACCACCTGGTTTGACCTCGGCCTGATTTATGGACTTTCGCACCCGGCATCCTCATTCGGGATTCCCTGCCAAACACCAAGCTGCACCTTAAGCTATTATCCTTTGCGCCTGTTAAGTCCTGGGGGCAACCGACTGGGAGAGGCATTACCCGTGTCTCCTACAAGCGGGGGCTTGTCTATAGGCGGAAGTGGCGGTGGAGATTGGGGGATATTGGCTTAAGACAGACGGGTGTTTGGTACAGTCCTGACATTTAGTCTATCAGGGGTGACATAGCCTGTCACCCCTGATGTCCTCTTCCTTCTATTACAATAAAAAAAAGTCTGGCCGGATAGCTCTTGATGCCAGGTGTATAAGTGACCTTTTATCCCAAAATCCAGCATATTTATTTATATTTTTATATATATTTTATATATTTAATGATAGTGCTCCTAGTTTTGGTTTGGAGCTGTGTTTGAATCTAATTTTTTTTATATTTGTGTCTGCAGAACCTAAAATATAAAAAAATGACATAATGAAATAAGAGATACAACAATGATTCCTGGAAGTTAAAATTGTCAATTATAACAAATATTTTTGCCCCCCTTAGAATATCTCAGGTGGTCAAGCAGAAGGAGAGCTTACTAATTTGGAACCATTTACAACCTATTTAGCCAGTGTATCAGCATTTACGAAAGTAGGCAATGGAAATAAATATAGCAATACCATCATGTTCACAACAGAAGAATCAGGTATGTATGTATTTATGAGAAGACAAGTGATATGTACTTTATTACTGAGACAACTTCAGTAATTTTTTTAATCTTTTAAGTCCAACTTCTTAAAGTGGACCAACACCCAGGATTTTGACTATCCTGGGTTTTGGTCCACTTCGGCGGGGCACCTCTCCTCGCTCCCACGTGACCGCCGCTGCCAATCCCCGCCGACGGACAAGCGGGAGGCCGCGACGGACAAGAGAGCGCGCCCGCCGCCACCGCCTCCCGCGCGTCACTCTTACAGGGCGTGCGCCTGCGCTGGCCATTCACAAACGGCCGGCGCGGGTGCGCGTCCTGCTAGAGGGAGGCACGGGAGGCGGCGGTGGGCGCCGCTGGATCGGGGATAAGGTAGGGATTTCGGGGATCTGGGGGGGTTTCCAATCACCAATCGGGGTGCCCCGCAGTCAGGGGTCTGATCGGTCCGGGAATCTTATAGATTCCCGGGCCGATCTTGGGAGGGTGTTGGTCCACTTTAAGACATTTATAAATATATTTAAGCCTAGCTCTGAAAAAAGTAACCCCATCCTTTTTCCTCTTCACTCAAACCTTCCCATAAAAGATCAGACTTACTTACCTGCCTGCATCCCAAAAGTCTGTCCTGCCCACTCAAACTTTGTTTGGTGTGAGGACAAGAGATGGCCTGTGTGGTTGCAGCCGGGGAGGCTGATTCATTAACAGCGGCAGGTAGCGACAGATGAGCGTCTGTAGCAGGCATTTTCAGAGCCCCGCTAGTAGTCGCAGTGCTCGGCTGTGAGTCGCTAGTTTATAGCGACTCAGTCGCTGTTCAGTAATGTTGAATACATTGTGAGGAGTCGCTATTTGACCAGTACAGCGCTGTATGGGAGCGCATGTTAGCGACTGCTCATAGCGACCGACTCACACCATATTCAGCAAAAAAACAGCCCCACAAATCTCTGGCGCAGAAAAATGCTTGTTTGAAGCCCAGGGCGCCGGAGGCGGTGTGTTTAAAGTGTGTTTTCCAGCATCTATCCACTAGTAACAAAGCGAAAACATATGGATTTACATTGTAACAACATTGTAACATGAACACTTTAATGGCAGACCTGTAATGTCATTTCTGAAGAATTTTTTAAAAAATCATAAAAATGTGAAAAAACTGCTTTTTCAATGTCAGAAGAGGTCACAGAATTATTATTATGATTTTTTGGCAAAAACAAAAACCCGGTTTAAAGAGAAGAAAAGGTTCGTCCATTGAAATGTATTGGAGAGCGACAGGTAGCGAGAGGTCATACCTGGCGCTGTGCAAGGCTGAACGCTGGCGCTGTTCGCTGAGGCTGTGAAAATGATGAATCAGACGCTACATGGCGCTATCCCAGTCGCTAAACAGATTCTGCTTGATAAATGTGGAATTGCGTGCCGTGTCCGGCGTTCACCAGTCGCTATCTGTCGCTACCTCTCATTAACCAGGCGCTACCTGACGCTATCCCTTCTTAAAAAGGGCCTAAGAGTCTAAGAGTGGTTATTAAAATGCACCTGGTACAAGAGTTACAAGCGAAGCTGGATTAAGGAATTGATAAGATAACTTCTTGTCCTGTGATGGGTCTTGATGTATATCTATCTTATGACACAGCTGTCTATCTGTCTCATAGTGGTGTAGGGAAGAGGCATTCTGGATAAATTATATTTTCAGCAGTGCACAGGAAATGAAATTATGTCACATCACTTACAAAATCATTTGGCCTATTCTTGTTCACTAGTACCTCTCCCAATAGTGGCATCTAACTACCTTTGCATTGTTAGGCCGCTGACGGGTAAGTCTGCATAAAACTGCTCACTGCACAATCAACAATATATAAATCCTGTGATTTCTTACATGCAGCAACAGTTTTTGTTGTTTCTGAGATTCTTGTTATACTCATGACCGATTGATAGTAACTAAAAGTAAAACCTTTGCTGTTTCTTTTCTTTTTAAGCCCCAGACTCAGTAAAGAGCATTCACTGCACAGCAACAAGTTGGCAGTCAGTTTTAATCCAGTGGGATCCCCCAGCTCGTCCAAATGGAGTAATAACTCATTACATCATAACACTGCAATCCAGTGTTGAAGGTCTAGGTGTCACAGTGCTACCTACTGATAGTGCCTACACCTTTCGAGATTTGCTATCCAATACCACTTATTTCTTCAGTGTCCAAGCTGCAAATTCTGCTGGGAATGGAATAGAGAAAGTGTGCTATGCTACCACAAAGTCTGAAGAAGGTAAGGTTATCGTTTCCCAAGCAAATTTTTGTAAAATACAATTTAGGATTTACCACGTTAAATTTCTTTATTAGTATACATGATTGGGAGCTTAGTGTTGACACGTTAGACACATATAGCATATAAGGGTCGTCTTTGTTTTTGGAATATCTGTTTTTTCTTCCCTATCTGGGCTGGTATCATCTTATTGCAAGTTGCTAAAGTCTTTGTTGTGTTGTTGTGGAATTTGGAACCCTGGCACATAACTTATGTACCGTATTTGTCACCCTATAAGACGCACTTATTTTACTCACCTCTCCATCACTCGTGCTGTCCCGGAAGCGGCGGAGGCAGCGGCGCCAGCACACACAGACACCGGCCTGTTATAGTGGTGGGCGTGGCCGATGCTCGAGCATTGGCCACGCCCACCACTATACCAAGGCCGGGTGTTCACTGTGTGTGCTGGCGCCGCAGAGTGAGGAAGCGGCGGAGGCAGCTGTATCTGCCGCCTCCTCCGCGGCACCTGTATGTGCTGGCGCTGCGGAGGAGAAGGCAGGTACAGCTGCCTCCATCGCTTCCTCTCTGACACATGGCCTTATGCAGCGGTGGGCGTGGGCGTCGCTCGAGCGTCGGCCACGCCCACCGCTGTATAGTCCCGGTGTCTCTATCTGCTGGGGCCGTGGAGAAGTGACAGGGACAGTGCGAGCGGCGATACCTCTGCCGCTCGCACTGTCTCTGTCACTTCTCAATGGCCCCAGCAGATAGAGACACCCGGACTACACAGCGGTGGGCGTGGCCGATGCTCGAGCGTCGGCCACGCCCACCGCTGTGTGTGTCTGTGTGTGAAGACGGCGGGGACAGCGGGAAGGATTTAAAGGTGAGTTTACTTTTTTTTTTGCTATTGCCTATAAGGAGAATGAAAGGGGGGTGGATGCCACACTACCTATACAGGGATGGAAGGGGGGTTTACCACACTACCTATACAGGGATGGAAGGGGGGGATGCCACACTACCTATACAGGGATGGAAGGGGGGGATGCCACACTACCTATACGGGGATGGAAGGGGGGATGCCACACTACCTATACGGGGATGGAAGAGGGGGGGATGCCACACTACCTATAAGGGGATGGAAGAGGGGGGGATGCCACACTACCTATAAGGGGATGGAAGAGGGGGGATGCCACACTACCTATACGGGGATGGAAGAGGGGGGATGCCACACTACCTATAAGGGGATGGAAGAGGGGGGGATGCCACACTACCTATATGGGGATGGAAGAGGGGGGATGCCACACTACCTATAAGGGGATGGAAGAGGGGTGGATGCCACACTACCTATACGGGGGATGGTAGAGGGGGGGGGATGCCACACTACCTATAGGCGGATGGAAGAGGGGGGATGCCACACTACCTATACAGGGAATGAAAGAGGGGGGGATATCACACTACCTATACAGGGAATGGGAGGGGGGATGCCACACTGCCTAACTGGGGAATGGGAGGGGGGGTGTCACACTGCCTATATGGGGAATGGAGGGGGGAGAATGCCACGCTACCTATAGGGGAATGCCACACTGCCTATATGGCAATGGGAGTGGGGATGCCACACTGCCTATATGGGAGGGGGGATGCCACACTGACTATATGGGGAATGGGATGGGGGGGATGCCACACTGCCTATGGGGAGTAGGAAGGGGGGAATGCCACACTGCCTATGGGAATGGGATGGGGGAACGCCACACTGTCTGTAATTGGGTGTTTTAGCACAACATTTGGCTTAGAATATTTTTTTTCTAGTTTTCCTTCCCAAAATCCTAGGTGCGTCTTATGGGCAGGTGCGTCTTATAGGGCGAAAAAATATGGTAACTCTGATTGTGAAATAATCTCCAGAAAAGCAAATAGAGGTTTGATATGCTTCGCCTGCTCAAAAAAGGTATGTATGTTATGCCTTAGATTTCCTCAATAGGATCATTTATAATGTATAACAATGCACATTTTTATTTGTGCTTAACAAAAACCTTGTAGATAATGATTTCACTTCACTACTCTTTAGTAAGTTACCTACCATGATAGCGAAAAAGACAGACAAGCCCCCCAAAAAGATGAAAAAGAAA
The DNA here is from genome assembly GCA_027917425.1 of Gastrophryne carolinensis. NCBI lineage: Eukaryota > Metazoa > Chordata > Amphibia > Anura > Microhylidae > Gastrophryne > Gastrophryne carolinensis. The sequence continues at coordinate 149,299,011 of CM051238.1, read as the reverse complement.
CCAACCCCAGCAACACACCTGATCACTAGATAGAATCCTGAATCGCCTGGGCCTAAAACTCCATCAACTGGCATTTCCATGTCGAACTCACATACCCCGCCATCAGTCACAGGGGCACTGCCATGCCCTCTATATATATTATGGCAGCGCCCCTGTGAGTGATGGCATGAGCCTGAAGTAATGGTGACGGGAGTTAGGGTCCGGATGGCGTGAGAGTCAAGCCATCGATTTGGTGAGTTGCGTATCGTTTTGTTTTTAAGTCAGTTTTAGCTCACTTAAAACATGTTTGAAGGTTTAAAATAAATAAATATCACTGATAAGCATGCAAGCTTATCATATCATGTTCAAATGAAGCTTCCTGCATTGTGTTAATTTCTGTGAAGCACCTAAAAGGGTTAATAAACTTCCTGAAAGTGATTTTGCATATGTTGAAGGGTGTAGTTTTAAAATGGGGTATGGTTTGGGGTTTTTCTGGCATATATTCTTTAGAGTTTTTTAAACTAATGTAATGTTACTGTGGTGGGAAGGAGTCAATAGATATCAATTTGTAAACCCAGGATCAGCAGTCCCTAGGAGGTAAGTAGTATAGATTTGGAAATTGAAATACACGACTATGGCATTGGGTGTGATTTTGCATACGTTGAAGGGTGCAGTTTTAAAATGGGGTATGGTTTGGGGTTTTTCTGGCATATATTCTTTAGAGTTTTTTAAACTAATGTAATGTTACTGTGGTGAGAAGGAATCAATAGATAGCAATTTGTAAACCCAGGATCAGCAGTCCCTAGGAGGTAAGTAGTATAGATTTGGAAATTGAAATACGTGACTGTGGCATTGGGTGTAAGCACATTTTAATACACATGTAGGATTTTTAGTGTAATGTTTTTCCAACTCACTACCCACTAAGGTGTAGAGAGCTTGTCCATCTCAATACCTGGTCAAATTCAAGGGATTAAAAAAAGGAACTTTTCTTAATGGGGATGTTCTCCAAGTGAGTTGAAGATGGTCTTCACACCTTACTAAATAACTCTACAGATGTGGTATTTACAGGACTTTCTTTTGCATCACAAAGCTTGCTTTTTACATCACCAGATTCTATATTTTGAGTTATAAATAATTTTATAGCTGTTGTCAGCTTTTTATTAATGGTCCTCTAGCATTAGTCATGGTTTTAGTGCCAGCACTGAGTCATTGACAGTACATTTATTTTTGACACAAGGTGAAATCAGATTAGCTTCACTGTCTCACAACTGAGTGTCTGGCTTTAAAATTCCACGCTAACGGTACTTGTACTTTTTTCTAATGAAGCCGGCTCTGGCAATGAAGTATGCTTCCAAGCCAGTATCAAGTGACATGTACCATATTACAGGGAAAATAAGAAAAGGGAGAGAGCAAAAAAAGTGCGTGAATAGTTTACCTACTACTGCAGTCTTCAATAAACAAAGATTATATCATTTATGTGTACATTAACTAATATCCGCATGGCAAACAGAAATGGCTTTGACGTAATGAAATGAGAAATTTTCAGAGATAAATAGATGACAGCAGAGCCAATGGCCTCGATTCAGTTAGCAGTGAAAAAAAATCTCATGGTAGTAAAAAATGTAGTTTATGATAAAAAAAGCAGGTGAATTTGACTGTTATTGAATCACCAGCTAGGAAGACAATGAAAGTCGATGGCACTTTTTTACTCTTGCGAAGAGTAGGGAACCTTTGACTACTTTTTACACTGTAGTAAAAATTGGCATTGGCAAATGTTGCCCCGAATCACGCAAACTAGAAATTGAGGCACAGAACCAATGACTAATAACAAATATTTCCAACCCCGCTGGAATAGTTTTGCCAGTTGTAATCCTGTTGACACTAGTGATTGGCTTTGTATCCAGGCCAAAACTAGATGAGACCCAGATCTTGCCTATCTGGTCCTGTCCACCCCCATCCAGGATACTGGCAGAATCCAAGTCAAATTATCTTGCATGCCACTCGCTGATGCTCGCAGGTGACATGCCGGCCATCACTAACCTGTGAACTTGTAAAACGGTGGACCTCTTACCAGTTCACAAGCAGCTCGTAAAATTAACAGTTCTAAAATAAAAAAAAAGAACTCACCATTGCCTTGACTTGTTTTCAGACAAGGATTTTACCAGCCTAAGACCAGACTGTGACGTGTCCCCTGAGGATATGATTGTACTTCCTGGTTGATTAACAAGTAGGAAAGCGAAGGGAAGATCCGCACTCCTTAAAATCTTGAAGTTTATTCATATGCAGAATAAAATCAGCATCTCCATAGGAAAAAAAGGGCAGTTTAAAACCAGTAAAGAACCCCGGCAAATCAAAGCATGCCACGTTTTCTAACGCGTTTTGGACACAATTGATGGGTCCTTAGTTATAGAAGAATGATTAACAAGTAGGCACAAGGCTGATACTTCAGTCAAAAATCATAGGCAGCAGTAATATGGCCACGGTCATGGTTGATATGGTACTGTGGTACTGTAAGTATATATATATATATATATATATATATATATATATATATATATATATCCAGTAAAAAGTTCAAGTGTTTCATTCTGGGACCAATGTGGACTGTCAAGTTATGTGTTTAATGTGTGTGTCTCAAATGTGCTTATACTTCCTTTTAGGGTGTAGAATGAGAAATGAATATTTTTGCTTACCAAAGTTCTTGCTTACCAAATAAAATTTTTTATGGTGGCAGCATGATGTTTTGGCCATCCACAATTTAGTCAACTGGTAACAGCACCCAAATGCATTTAAAAATTATGTCGTCACCTTCTATCCCCAGCCCAGTGCCCCAAAACTGCCTGTGTTCTTTTTTTTTTTGTAAAGCATTTGCCCAATATTCATAACAACACAAACTGGATGCAGTCGGCCATATAGCTCCCTGGCCAAGTAGCCCTGCCCCTAGCGATGATGCATTCAGTCACAGTACACACAGCTCAGCAATGGGGAGCACTTTAATCTAACTACCATTACAGCTGATTCAGCACCGTGGGATTATTCTTTTACTTGATTTTATTCCTCAGTACAATTCAGCATCATGTTTAGCGGTGCAAAGCTTAAAAAAATGCTGAACTGCCCTGTGAAAAAAAAAACAAGATTGCTTTTCTTTCTCACGGTGTTGAATCAGCTTTAAAGTGGCTTTTTAGTTGTAACTGCAAACTCTTCTTTGCAGTGAACCCTGTCGGATCATCTGCACTAAAGCTACGATAAGTTTAATTAATTCTTAAGCCCACACCTAATGCATTGCTTTTAAAATCACTCACGTGGGGTATACTTACTTATCTGTCTTGAGGGAGCAATGCGATCTATACCTTTTTGAGTTGGTGCTAGCTGGCCATAATTAGATCTTTAAAATGTCTTTACTACAATAGTGTTTTTTATATCATTTTTTAAAACTGTATTTGTTTTTCTTTTTTAACTGTAATAATGGGCGGCATGTCACCTGCCAGCATCAGTGAGTGGAATGCCGCCTAATTTGAGCTGCCATTATCCAGAATAGGGTGAACCTGACCAAATCTTTCTTCGGCACGGATCTGAAGTCCATCACTAGCTGCCATTGCCTATGTTCTTTTTTTATGTGGTGCATGAGTGCAAACTGGTAGTAAATAGTGGTATGCTGGCATAGAGGTTTGGAAAACAGACCCTTAGTGAGAACTACTAATGTTTAAACCTATTGAAAGTCCCTTGAGAGACCTTCATCATGATTTATCGAAAAGCCCAAACTCTTAAAAAACGATTCCCCAGCATCTAAAGTTAATATATTTTAAGTTTTAGTCACTTATTATTCTTTCCCCCACTGAGCTGCAACTCTGTTCAGGACTTTAGGATACGGGTGCCGCCATCTTGACTCAGAAGCATCACACTTACCGAGGAGAGGAGAGTGGGATAAAGTACAGGGGGGCGGGTTATAGCTGTGCTTTGCTCAGACAGAGCAGAGCTGGGGTCAGGAAAAGGTCAGCAATCCCAAAATGCAGAGCAGCACAGTCATTAGGCACTTCCTGTTTGCAGGCTGCCTGATGTTACATGAGCCGCCATCTTGGATGTTTAAAGGCTTATAGCATGCAGTAGGTGCAGGTAGGATCATTTTTAATGTGAGCAATCTGTATGTACAGGGTGTGGGAAACATATAAGATAGACTCTTGTTAGCGGGTGAAGATCGTGGGCGCCATCTTTCTTCTAGTCCGCAGCAGATAGGTAGTGCCCTAGCGGTTTCCGGGATGCACACAGCCGTACGCACGCGTACGCGTAAGCATAATACCCAGTCATTAGTATTTAAAGGGTAATGGACACACAGCTCATGTTCTTTGTGAATGTCATCATGGCACCAAAGAAAAGTAGCGCCAAACAATCACCAGCCAAGGAGCGCAAGACAAAAAGGCCGGAGCGGCATGAGGACACATCCTCAAGACCGAGCACTCCCCCTTTTAATTTTAACCCCAGCCCAGCATCATGCCTCGGGAAGGGTGGAAGCCTCCTCCAGTTTGAACACGCCATCTACTTCCCTGCTGCCTAGGACACAGGACCAGATATATAGGGTAAGTGTACTTTGCTGTAACTGGTGATGCATGTGAATGCACATGACTAAAAAATATATTTCTCCCAAAATCTGACACAGTTTTTCACATGTCCCAACAGACTCCCCCACTAATGGTTGTAATCCAGCATATGGAGGAGGAGGATGCCAGCCGGATTGGGCCTTCTGAAATGACCCCCCTGAACCTAATCTACCACTGCCCCAGCATCCTACTGCACCAAATCCTCTGCAGCAGAGTGAAGCTGGACGCATGCTGCCAGCCCATCATGGCCAGCAGGCTGAGACTGAGCCTACAGTCCCCAGTGCTAGCTCTGCTGCAGAGCTTTTGCCTAGTACATCTGGTACTGTTGCTCGCCCTAGACCTCCAGCATCTGCAGGCGCTTAAACCTGGGGAATTGGAAGACGCAGTCAGCATCGTCAACCAGTTTCCCTGGGGAGGTGCGTGCCAATCCTGGAGTCAGCATGGCGCCATGACAGCCGTTACTTTAGGCAGGTGACTCAAAGAACCACAGAGCAGATTACTGCACAATTAGAGACCTTCAATACTAACTTCACCACCGTGCTGATAAAATTTAGAATGAGCAACAGCCAGATGGCAGAACAAATGGCCACCTTAAATAACAACTTCACTTCCATGCTAGATGAATTTCGCACTAGCAACAGACAGATGCTGGAGCAGTGGCAGATTATGAATGCCACACATGCTCAGATATTGGGCCACCTCTCAGGCCAACCACAACATTATTATGATCAACAACAATATTAAGAATTTGCCCTAGATCTGTTCAACATCTTTCCTCTCCATCCCAACACTATTTTCCTGTGTGGTGAACGCAACCAAGATTTGGTGGTTTATGCCTTTGCTGGTTTCTTTTGGAATTTGCCCATAAAGCTCATTATAGTGCTCAGATAACCCACTAGCCAATGCCTGAGTTTAAGCCTCAGTCATGCGCCCAGTCAAGCTCCCACGCAGCAGACTTGGGCCTAAGGAAATGCTGGCTGACTCATCCTGTTGGCAATATTGGGGGTCATTCTTGGCTGCAGAACATCACTATTTGGCCATAGAAAAGATTGGACTGGACTGGCATGGGGGCTGGCTGTCATAGGCTGGAAAAATAACTTGCAGCCCTAAAGTTTGGAGATGACTCCGGCCTTGCAACATTGCACTGATGAAATGTGGCACAAGCAGGAGAGGGTGTGTATGCTGCCCTATGTATTCCTGGCCGACTATTCCCCTTCAAAGTCATGCTCCCTATGGATCTTGATGTTGGCGGGCGTGTAAACTTCGGCCTGGAGTAAGTTAGCTCAGAACTCCTGGATGTGGACAATTGTTATGGGCCAGGAGTCTGGCCCAAGGTATACTTATGTTTGAAAATGGATGTCCATGGAGTCTGCGAGTGCCCTTCCCAAAAAATGTAACATATTTTCTGAAAATGTATGGAATGGGACTTTAGCTGCTTTTGCCTAAGTTGATGCATTTATGTTTGTGTGGTTTTTAGATTAATGAAGGTTTTTAATGACAAACATGAGAAAATAAACTGCATTACGCTCAAATCAGGTGTAAAATGTTTTGTAATTAAGTCATTACAAAATTCTTAAACCAAAAAAAGGCCTTTACATAGGCAACAAATATACAAATCAGACAAAAACATAAACAAACTAAACGAATCTTAAGAAAAAAAAAGTATCTATAACATGGACACTGACAGATTGCCCAGAGGCACTCGGGGTGCCATCATAAATCTCATCAGGCTCCTGCCTGGGTGGAGAGGGGGCATATCCACATAATGGGGGACACGCTGCCTCAGGGCAAAGTTATGGAGCACGCAGCATGCTAATATTATTTTTATAACCTTGTTGGTGTCATACTGCAGTGCCCCCCCCTGTATGGTCCAAACAAAGAAACCTGGACTTCAACAGGCTGAAGGCCCTCTCCACTACGGCCCGGGTCTTGCGGTGGGCCTGATTATAGGACTCCTGGGCCACATCCTGCGGGCGAAGAACGGGTGTCAGGAGCCAGGGCATCAGCGGATATCCAGAATCCCCTGAAAGAATTACAAAATACTAACATTAATTACACATTCTAAGCAACATTATTGTTTAACATGTCATCAAGGGCTAAAACAGCCATAGGTTAAGACATGGGTCATCAACTATATTCATAGGCATACAGTGAAAAGGGAATGATGGAATTTGAACAAACTTACCCAGGAGCCATCCACCAGATAATTTGCCAGACTCAACCGACTATATAAGCCTAAGCTCCTCAATATATAGGCATCATGGGACGACACTGGATACCCTGCAAGGACACTGAGGAATCGCATGTCTGGACCAACCACTGCTTGTATGTTCAGCGAGTGGCCCATTTTGCGGTTCCTGAAACCCCCCCCCAAAAAAAACACCAAGCCAAGGTAACCAAGAAAAACAATAACAACAACAACAAATAAAGATTCTAGTTCAACAATCCCAAAATAAATAACAAAGGACAGAAGTCTAAAAAAAATTATACATTAATATGGATGTGTTTGAAAATAAAGGTGAACATGCTAAGGACTAATTAAGGTCAGCATTCAAATGCTTTTATAAGGCCTACATGAAAAGTATTAATTAAGGTCAGCGTTCTAAACTGTTTCAAAGGGATACTTGAGAAGGAGGGATTAAGGTATGCATTCTAAACTGTTTCAAAGGGATACTTGAGAAGGAGGGATTAAGGTATGCATTCTAAACTGTTTCAAAGGGATACTTGAGAAGGAGGGATTAAGGTATGCATTCTAAACTGTTTTAAAGGGATACTTGAGAAGGAGGGATTAAGGTATTGTGACAGAGTGTCTGGACAAGTCATAGAGGGTGTGTATATCTGCCCAAGATTTCTTGTATCTGTCATGTAAAAGCAACCAGGAAGTTAGAAACTAGAGATCTAGGATCTCTAGTTTAGGGTTTGGGAAAAAACCCGTTTACAGGGCCTGTGTTGCTGGAGTGGGGAAGAGAGGGTGGGCCCCACTCCACCCGGACAGTCCGGGTCTTGGGTTGTCTGATTAGTCCAAGCTGTGCTTGCCTGATAGAAGGAGGGAGTTCACACACACTTGGGCTCTCTCATCCTGGGAGCAGGACATCTGCTAGGAGCCTGTGGGAGCATTGCCAGTGGTATGTCATGATCTGATATGTTGTGGTGCCCGGTACTAGGCCGGCACTAGGTTAGTCAGGAGCACCTAATGTTTAGTTAGAGCCGGACAGGCATAAGACTTATTTTATTTAGTTATGTTTTACTTTATACCACAATCTGGCAATAAAACTGGCTGAGGTCAGTTAAATTATTCTTCCTTTATCTGTGGACTTTGTGCCTGCTGAAAGTGTGCCTGTCTACCCAGGAGACGACTAACCCGCTACCTAACCCCTTACAGTATGCATTCTAAACTGGTTCAAAGGGATACTTGAGAAGTAGGGATTCATAGATAGTGAAAATTAAGTTTAGCTAAACAATATAAAAAATGACATAATTAACTTACCTATAGATGTAGTCATCAGCTGCGGGTGGGACCAAGCCAACGTGGGTGCAATCGATCACACCCATGACGTTGGGCATGTCGGCGATATTATAAAATCCCAATTTAATCACGTTCCAGGCTACCATGTCGTCCGGAAAGGAAATATATTTGGGACAAAGGGTAGCCTTGCCATCCAGAAACTTGGATAGCGCGTGGCTCAGCATAGGCTGAGACATCCCCACGGAGAGGGCACCCAGCCTCTGGAACGAGCCATTTGCCAAAAATTACAGGCAGCCAAGCATCTTGGTCATACCTGAAATTGCTTGCCCCTTGTGGTGCGGGCTAACCATGGCCGCAGCTCACTATACAATTTATGGAGGGAAACGCGACTGAGTCGGGTCAGCTCGAACAGCTCAACGTCATGCATGCGATCGATGTTCATGCGTCTCCGGTGCAATCTGGCCTCGGACATGCTGATGCAGGTTATGCCATTTAGCTGAAGGTGCTCATACGTTATATAAGGCAGAGGTCCATCGGCAATCAGTTCTCAGAATCAGACGCAAGCCCATACCAATAACGTAACTTATCAGAAATAGCGCAAAATATCTGATTTCGATCCGTCCATCGAATGTGCATATACGCGTTAACGTAAACGCATTTACGCATGGAAAAAGTAATGTAACAAACAAAAAACAAGGCACAAATTCGCAAAGAATACACAGACACATGCAAAAGTGCATGCATATGTGTCTCTGAATCAACCCTATAATGTACACGTTTTTGTATCACTATTGGAATGCCAATGTAGATAATATTCCATAAAAATCTATATTAGTGATATTTTACCCCTCTTAACGTTGTCTGACAGAGGGAATATCAGCTGTTATAAAATCTGAAATCTGACAGTGGAGAAGTAACATAATAACATTTAAGGTGTTGTTGCGTGAACTTTTCATTATACTTGCCTTATGCTTGGGATTATAAAGTAAACTGGAAAGCAATAGTCAGAACAGTCTGCAATATGCAACCAGCTGCCAGCATAGTGAAGAGCACAAGATCACAACATTGCACTGGAAATTCAAGTTTTCTACTGGTTCCATTTTTTGCCTTATTTTGCCTAATTTTAACTTGTTTATGTTGAAATAAAGGCCCTTACTTTTGTTTAGATATTTTTTAGCTAAGGTCAGGGCTCTTGGGTGGGACGGGCCCTGCTTTCTCTCCAAGGTTTGTGGGATGGAAAGCTAAACACTTTACTGCGATAGTGTGGACAGGCTTGCTGATGGTGCTGCTGGTACTGGGGTTGGTGGTGGTCCTGCATCCTCCCTTTGGGGGAAGACATGTGTGTGGCCTTGTTATTGGGGAAGTGGTGCTAGAGATTGAGACAATCAAAGGAGCAGAGGGTAACTCAGGTGTATGCAGGTTTTTCAGGTGTTTTTGCCACTGCAGCTCATGTTTTGTTTGTAGTTGCCTGGTCATGCACAAGGTTTTGAGATTTTGAGCACTTTTCCCGCACTTCAGCCACTGTTGGCACAGCGTGCACATGACCCATGTCTTGTCCGCTGTGCACTGCTTGAAAAAATGCCATGCTGGTGAGATCCTTTGAGACAGCTTTGGCATGCTCAGTCCCTGGGCTTTGTGGACAGTAGTTGCAACTGGCTGACCGTCCTCCTTCTTCTGCTGGCAGTAGTGACACCCAAGTGGTTTTTGCAAGTGGTATTAAAAAGTAGTGACACCCAAATGGTTTGAGCAAGTAGTATTAAAGAGTAGTGACACCCAACCTATCTAGCCCTCACTCGAGCCACCGTTCCTAAATAAATGTCCATAAAAGGCACGGACACAAACTTTGTGAGTCAGGTCTGCTCAACCCTACTTATAATGCATCTTTACATGAGCTCCTAATCAATAGATATCTGCCTTTTGTACAATATAAATGTTAACGAAGTGTTACTACACACATATATGTCTAGGTGCTTCGTAGGGCTTTATAGGTTTTTTGGTGGCTCACTCGTTGGCTATGCACTAAATGAGTAAGAAGACAATGGGCTTGATTCAACAAAGGTAGAAATAAATTCGTGTCGCTCAAAAAATCGGATCACATGCGTAAATTTTTAACTTTTTCGAGTGATTCAGAAAAGGAGTTGAATTAAATACATGCACTCGAAAATGCAATCGTAAAATTTTCGAATCACTCGTAAAATTTTTTAAATGCTCGTAAAAAGGCAAGCGAAAATTATTGGAAAATGTACTCAAATTTTTTTTCTCCTGTTTAGTATTGTTTTCTGACTGCTGCATGGTGTTGTAAGGTTTTTTAATGGGTAAATGTAAATGCATAATTGTTTTCAACTTTTTAAGTTGCCTGTGTAGATGTATGTACATGGCTAACATTGTGGATACATGTAATAAAGAGGCAAGGTATGCTGTAGTGGAAGTACTAATTAAACCGTAATATTTGTAAGAGGCATGTATGTTTTTTTTGGGGGGGGGGGCGTTTGGTTGGATTGCCAGGGACCTGTATTAAAAATGTTTCCTTTAATGCAGAAATGTGGCCATTGTTTTCTATACAAAGTTTTCTCACATAGCACCGCGTGTCCTTGGGTGCAGGGTGCAGCTCTTTGCTAGCTTTAACCTAATGGTACGCCATTCTTATGCTTACACTATAACGTGGACCAAAACCCAGGATTTTGACTATTCTGGGTTTTGGTGCCACGCAGTGTAAAAACCCAAAGGTAGACCACTCCCATGTATCTTCCCCTGTTCTTATGGAACTTTTTACTACTAGTAAAAAGGGGTAAAAAGTTCAATATTTTTTTCAGGAGTAAAAAAGTGCCATTGACTTTCATTGTCTTCCTAACTAGTGATTCACAAACAGTGGAATTCTCAGGCTTTTTTCTTATGAATTTAATATTTTACTACCATTGTGAGAAAGAGCAAAATGAGTTTTCTCCTGCTGAAAGCTGCATAAAAAAACTAGTGTGAAACACTCTAATTTATATCATGTATGTGGCTCATTCAGTCCACCTGAATCAGTAGCAAAAATTTCGAATCGCAAAATGCAGTAGTAAATTTTTCGATCCACTAATTTATTTTGCAAGTTTACAATCACAATCGAATTTAATTTGAGTGACTCGTGTTTTACAATGGTTCCAGGTTGCTGAATCACTTGTAAAAATAACTATCGCAAATTCGCAACTTTTTAAGCACAAAACACATGAAAAATCCATTTTCTACCTTTGCTGAATCGAGCCCAATGACACTAAAAACTGGATTAGCATCCATTTTACAGCATAATCCTGGAGGTAGGCGATCCGGTACTCCAACCTGATCTTCAACCATCTATCATTTTAAAACAGAAAGCAACCACCTGGGCAGGTGGTAAGAAACTAAATAGTCCCTCTGTGACTATACCAAAAATTGCCATACATCAGTTACACATGTGTTGGTTTATTTGTCTATTGACCACACCGTTGTAGTTATCATTTTAGGTTTTTAACTTGATCTTAAAACCCTTCAAAATTGCATATTCTATCTACAAATGCTTGTTCCTTTAAATCTACTTTGGGGGTCTAGTTCAGTACCAGCTCGTCATGAGTAGGGTTAGGTAGTAGGTACTCAGTCTCATTTTCTTATTATGTCAAGCACCACCTGGGTTTTACAAATGGTTTGTCAGTCATCTAACACCATGGTAAAAACACACAAAACAACCATTTGCATAAAATGCACATAAATGCTTAACATCACACTTTGGAGCAGCTTTGAACTTTTGGAGCAGATCAGACCCGGGGAAAATATAGATAATATAGATCAAGCATGGCATTTCTGGCACCAAGGAGATTGGTGCACAATAGTGGACAGCGAGACATGGCTAGCAGTAAAGACCAGGATCAGTATTATATATAAGGAATACATAGATGTATAAAAGAGGGGGAATGCAAGAAAACATCTTTTCTCCCCTGTTTGGAACCCTGAGGAAATATAAGGTCAATAAATGGTGCCTGATGCAGAAAGCTACTGGTGCAGTGTATATAGGAGCAAGTTAACGTTTTACACTATCCTGGAGGCAACCGTATGATCCCCTGAGGAAGTTTTCCTAAGTCATAGGGATGACCATGTGCACCTTGCTTGGAGTGTATGAAAAAGAATTTCAAGGCATCAAACCATTTGAACTGTCCTAAATTGTACTTAATACTGTTTTTTCACCCCCAAACCTTACTGTTGGTTTACTGTTTTTTGGGTGATATGCATTGCTGCATTTTGACTGCCATACATGTTGTGTATTATGGGTCCAAAGAGTTTGTCTCATCTGACCCGACTGTATTCTTCCAGTATATTTCAGGCTTGCCTAAATGTTGTTGAGTAAACTTTAAACATGATTTAACATGCTTTTACTTCAGCTGTGGAGTCTTGCGTGGTGAGCGTGCATACAAGCCATGGAGGTTAAAGGGCCATTACACTCAGCATGGCCATTTTCATGGCTTTGAAAACAGCCATGCTGGGTGAAATGGCTCTTTAAGGGCATTACTATTGTTTTCTTTGAAACAATTATACCTGCTGATTCCAGGTCTTTTTGTAGCTCTCCCATTCTAGAGAAAGACACAGTCTAGACAAGTCGATTAAAGAAATTTGAAGGTCTGTGGGGTTGACAAGGTTATGCGCACAGTAGACTTGGGTTTAGGTATGCTTTGCATTTATAATCAGTAGCTGTGATTTAAACCTAGACCTAAACCTCTATATTCAAACCTAGACAGCTGGCCATGCATGTTGACTACCTGCCCATATCAGTTTATGTGCCTTATATGCTGGTGGAGCAATTGCTCCTCCTGGCATGAAAGGCCTATAAACTGGCATTAGCAAGTTAGCAAGTTACAATCAAGGCTGCAGCCAACTGACTAGATGTAAACATAAAATAAGTTCCTAACCTACCTATAGATCTATAGTGACTGGTAAATGTCTTCCCAGAAATACATTTACAATAAACCTAATATGTATAATAAATTGCTTTTTAAATTTAACCCACAGTCTGCTGCTTCAAGAGGACAAAAACCTACTACCCTCATCTTGGACCCCCCCGAGGCATCCCAAATTGAATTGGCTTTGTGAAACCTAAAGGAATTGCCATATACTTACCTTGGTGCTTGATCCCACAGTGCATAAACAGCTCAGCATTGGAAATATTCTTAAATTAATATGAACTTGAGAACCTATGGTGGGGTAGCAGTGGAAGTCATGAGGTGCCACAGCACAATGTGGCACCCCTGGTAAACTACTGAACCTGTGCCTTAGGACCTGTTAACTTGCCAGGGCAGGGGGGGGGGGGGCGGCCACGCTGCCCTGGGTTGCCAGCTTTTATGCCTGGTGCACTGGGCTAGACATTTGTTTTTAAATAAAAAATGGGGAAAAATAATTTTGTTCCCAATAGACTTTAATTGGTTCAGCTTTATAAAAAAAAAATAATATATGAATAATATGACATATTTGGTTTGGGATCTGTGGCTTATAACTGCATACTTATTTTTATGTTAAAGGATCTGACACCCAAATAAAAGAAATTACTCCTGTTCTCCCGGTGTCCTTCTGCGATCCCCACATACTTCCTATCTGTAACAGTGACTGTACATGCCCCCTTTAATCACTTTAATAGAGGGGTGTGCCAGGCATTGCCTTGGCATACCCCCATTACAGTAAATGGAGCTGGATGTGCACAGGCACTGTGAATGACAGGGAAGTGGGGCCATAACAAACAGCGAGCATTGATTGTACATCCAAGGAATACTGGCTGCTGGGTGTCCCCCAGGGGACTAGTTCACAGAAAACTGGACTGGCGGGGAGCCACTGCGGGGGACAAAACGTGAGTCCTTTTTTTTCATTTGGGTTTACAGACCCTTTTATTTTGACTTTCATTTTCAATGTGTGTCCTAAAGTTTCACCCCTTCTGTGTCCTACACATGTGCTGCATTTGCAAAGAAAGATGTTTATACCTGCTATGAACCTGACATAGGGTTTAGTATGGAAGAGATAAATATAAAAGCTATATGAAATATTTGGAGGCAATGTGCTCGCGGGGCGGACATTGATCACTTCATCTTGGAGGATTCCTGGGCAGCAAATGAAAACAATCTGTGCAGCCAGCATAGGATACATGGAGCAACGTGACCAAATGAATCCCAGCTGTGGCTGCGAGCTCTGATCAGGGGCTTTTTGGTCATTCTCAAAGAATGGAAATCCAATTCTCCATGCTAAAGCAACAGTAATCCGGTTTGTATCTGTAACTCAATAGTGCATTCGTCTTGAAACTGGCTGTTTCAGCATACAGTTTATCAAACGAGAAGAGGCTATGGTGGAAGGTCACTCCTGGTCAGGTGAAAAGCTATTCGTAAGCTTTGAACTCTGGCATTTCAGTATCTACAAATCAGCTAATTTTCTGCCAGCAGCAAGCTGCTTGCTATTATGTTATTTTCAGCCTGTACAAAGAGAACCATTCCAGGGTCATTAACTGACACAGCAAGGGCTCTCACTCAGTGCCAAAAGACCCAGTGCTAGTGTATGATTTTGACAAACCATGCAACTAGTACTACCTCCATTACTTAAAGTGGAACAAAACCCAAGATTTTGACTATCTTAGGTTTTGGTCCTTTCCCCGATGGCGCTGTGTGAAACCCCCCCAGATCGCCGCAGCCAACTCACCTTATCCTTGCCTGATGGCCGCATCCTCCGCTTCTCTCTAGCAGCAGTGCGCATGCCCGCGCCAGGCATTTGTGAATGACCGGCGTGGGCAAGCTCCCTCTTAGAGAGAGGCGGAGGATGCGGCTGCTCTTAGACGTGCCATGGGACCAGGATAAGGTGAGTTTGTCTCGGCTTCCTGGGGGGTTTCACACAGCAGGACACCCCCAATCAGGGTGCCCCCGGGCAAAGGAACAAAAACTTTTGACTATCCAGGGTTTTGGTCCACTTTAAAAAATTACCTATTCCCGTGATGGCAAACCTTTTAGAGACAGAGTGTCCAGACTTCAACCCAAAACTGACATATTTATTGCATTGTGCCAAAGTGGGGGGCAGCAACTGTGATGCCCCTTTGAGCTGAGTACAGTCGGGGGTTGGTCCTGAACCCCCAACTTTGAGCCAGAGGGGGTTCAGTGCTTTAGAGACCCTCATCTTCTCACTCCCACCACTGTTAAACCCTGCAATTAACCCTTTTAGTGCCAGCTACGTGAGCTGACTTTAAACCCCCACAGAAAAAAAAGTACAAAAGTTAAAAACTCACCCAACCCCTCGTTGGATTGGGACGGGTCTTCTCTTCACCTGGGGGGCGTCCGATCCCCCCTGGGGCTCTT
Source organism: Gastrophryne carolinensis (assembly GCA_027917425.1). NCBI lineage: Eukaryota > Metazoa > Chordata > Amphibia > Anura > Microhylidae > Gastrophryne > Gastrophryne carolinensis. The sequence continues at coordinate 149,283,643 of CM051238.1, read as the reverse complement.
CTAGCTTCAGGAGGGAGCCCGAAATAGCGCCCCCCGCTTTGGCCGCTGCCACAGTTAACTGTAAAAAAAAAAATTACATTTACTCACCTGCGGCCGTGATCCCTCCCGCGGGGTCTCCTCTTCACTAGGAGGGCCTCCGATTGCCCCCCCAGGCTCTTCCGTGGTGAGGAGAAAGCAAGAAATCCCCCTCACTTCCTGGTTCGGTGCTAATAGCTCCGCCCCCTTGGCAGCCAGCTTCTCTGACCCTCACCCGAGACAAACAGTCTTGCCAGGTGCTTGGAGGAGAGAGGTTGGGAGGGGGAGAGGGCTGTGATCCCTCGCTGTGGCCCCTGTTCCTACAAGCCCCATAGCTGGTCCTGGGCTGGTTATGATGGGTAAGGGGGGCCCCAGGTCATTTTTTGGGGGGATTTTTAAGGGTTTTTATTTGTATTGTATTTGTAAATGTTATAAAGTGCTCTTTTCAGATACATATGCGGTACCGTTGTAATCGGGTGAAATGGGGCAATATGCATGCAATATGGTTAATAAAATTTTGTTTTATTTAAAATAAAGGAAACGATTGTCTAAAACGCAAAAATATTTAACAAAACAGTAGAAAAATTACAAACAAGACATCTCATGTTAAAGCCTAATCTCTGCTGCAAAAAAATATACTGTATATAGAATTTTCCTGGAAATTCCGGCAAAAATCACGGTTAAACATCGCGCAAAATGGCGAAAAATGACCTGTCAACAGAGGGTGACAAAACTTCAAGTAGGCTGGCAATTAAAAGGGTTAATAGCACCTATGCATGTTGGGTATTGTTCTACTCGGGAGACCTTGCACTTTCAGATTTAGCTTGTTTTTTCTTGTTTGCATGTTTTTATTCAGCTTTTTTATACATTTTTTTAGGGAAACCCTGTGCAACCTTAGAATTCTTTGAGGGATTACTTCCAGGAAGATGAGCCCACTACAGCAAGCTGGGTACGCTTAGAAAGCTTAACATGTGTACTTTCAGGCAATATATGGTTTATGAGGAATATTTCAAATGTAAAGGTTTGTTTGGTTGAAAAATTGCAAGGTGCGCACTTTGTCTGCAGAGCTGAAATTTTCAAGTAAAATTACCGTTATGTGCATGCTTTACTTTGGGGTGTTTGCCAACTCTTCCCTTGACAGTAGCTATGCATGTTGGGTATTGTTCTGTTCGGGGGATGTTGTTTTTTCAGATTTTACTTGTTTTTTTCTTGTTTTTTTTTTAAATGTGGCTTTGCTTCTTCCTTTTTATTCTTTTTTAGGGAAACTCTGTGCAACCAAAAAATTGATTGAGGGATTACTTCCAGAAAACTATGCCCACATAAAAAAGCCTGGTACGCCTAGAAAGCTTAAGGTGTGTACTTCCAGAGAATATATAGTTTCAAATGTAAAGGGTTGTTTATCTGTAAAAACTGCAAGGTGTGCATAGCGCATATCACAGTTGTATTTTATCTGAAAATCTCCTAAAGCTCTGTTTCAGTTTGGGGGAGTCTCCTGGGCAGGAAAGCGTGTCTACCTATACATATGTGGTACCGCTGTGACTGGGAGAAATTGGGGTTTCACAAGCAATAAAATTTTATTGACCAACTTACATTTTTAATTACAAAAAAACACTACAAATTGCAAAAAATAGATTTAAAAAAAAATGTTTGCACACATTTCACTCAAGTATTGAGAATCCACTAAAAAGCCCAGACTCTTCTAAAAAAAACAATATATAATTTTCCTGGGAAATCCCTGGAAATCCTTTCAAAAATCAAGGTTGAACATGTGTAGCTCAAAATAGTGAAACGTAGTCTGGCAGCTGAACACCGGGGCGCCAACCAAATTCCTACTGGCGAAGGTGTGGCTGCTGCATGTGTGCGACTGTTGCAAGATCCTGTTACATGTAGCTTTGCCAGAAAAAAGGTAAGTATTTCCAAATCGCAGGGCTACTTACTATCCTTGCTGTTAGCTGCCATCTCGGGTTCAACATGACCACTAGTTGCCAGCAGGAATTGCTGGATGGGAAGGAACTCAGTACTGGGAAAGTTTGCCCATTTAACCTGATTGGTCAGTGCTATATCATGTTGGGCATCTGAGCAGCAGCTAGCAGCAAGAGAAGTGTACGTAGCGTAATTATAGCATGCACGGTAATGCTGGTAGTCGAGCTATGGAAATAGGCAGTCGGCCTGCCCTGTCACTGCGTGCACTTCTGTAGCCGATAGAAAGGAAATGGTAAGCAGCAACTACAATGTAAAGCTGAACTGGGCCGGGCAATTAGTCACAGACAAAACAAAAAGAAATGTCCCAGCACCCAAATCCTGCAACAAATCCTACTGTCTAAATTTGTTAGAAACAGACAAAATTAGCAATAGATAAATTGAGAGCTGAGCTTACCATGAGACAGCCCAGGGATCTAACCCTTTACTACTAATTGCCCAGCCCAGTGTGCAATGCCCAATTCATCTTGAATTTGAAGGTGCTGCTTACCATTTCCTTTCTATCTGTTGTATTATGGTGATGTTGTATTATGGCATGTGTGTGTATGTTGAGGGGTTCTCATCCACATGTTGCAGAGTTAACCCCCCCGCCCACATGTGAATCACCAGAGGTAAAGGATTAGATATTTGGGTAGCCTCAGGTAAGTTCAGCTCTCAGGTTATCCATTGCTATGTATGTCCCAAAATGTGGTGGAGGTGGTGCCTTTTTAGAGTAGGACTGCAGGAAAAAAGGCACCTTGACCTGTCTCTGCAGCTTCCATGTACCTTTGCAAATGTGGGCAATGAAAACCTCTCTATTTTAAAAAAAATTACAAGATTTTAGGACTTGTTGCTGGCTGGCAGTGCTGGAGTTTTTCTGTTTTTTACTTCTGGAGCTGAATTTGATGAGTGCTGGATTGTGGAGAGCTGAGTTTGCTGCTCGGATGGAAAAGTGAAGGAAAAAGTGAATTTTTTTGGTTGGATATAGACTTGTTATGGTATTTCAATTGATGGATAACATGTATTTTTAACCTGGATAACTTCTGGATAGACCCCTGTTCAGTTCATTAATAATTAATACATTATGGCTTGCTTTACACCGGACATGAAAACATTCAGATTGAGCCGTATAGTGGAATTGGAAAGCCCCACTGTGTGAAACCCCTGGGGTCACCAGTAAACGCACCTTTCCCGGTGGCTCCCTGCGCTGTTCTGCAGCTTAGGTTTGCTCCCACACCTAGCTGGAGCCATTCAGGTAGGCTGGGGTGGGAGTGCTTCCCATTCTACATGGAAGCCGAGGATGCAGTCATTGGGCTGGGTCTTGAGATCAGCATTCTCAAAAATGACAGTAGGGTTTGGTCTTGTGGGTGGAAAAATCTTTTTTTTTATTTATAAACCCGGCAACTGCCGAGCCAGCCCCATCTGGCTATGCGGTAAATGGCAATTATGGGTTTGTGAGCCGCTTTAAAAGAAAACCAAATTTAATTCTCTAGCATGAAAATACGCCATGTAATTGTTAGTCAGACACCAGCTATCTTGTAGTGTGTTTTTGAGTGTAAAAGAATGCATTGTATACACAAGGAAACGCGTAGATAATGTCCAAGGCAGGATTTGAACTCATTTGCCCCCCCTCTCTATCTATGAGCCTCTCTCAGTTTTTTTCAATCCAAGCCTTAATCCTCCCGATATTCCTTTATTTTGCACTGTAATCCCTACTTGGCGTACTTTTTCTGCAATATGATCTACTTGCTGTTTAGCTTTAGTCTCTCTGCTGTCCTCAGTTTTGTCACTCTTTTTATCTTTTCATGCTGGGATTTTCAATCTGCTCCCCCCATCCCGCAAAAAAAAAAAAAAAAAAAAAATTCACTGGTCCCCATTTCATTATTTCCTTATTCCAATCAATATGCTTGTTTTTCTGTGTTACAAGTTTAGGCTACTATTTGCTCTATGCTTGCAACTTTGGTGCAGTGCTTTTAGTACATCAGCGGTCAAAACTGTACCAATGCTCCATACTCTCAGCACTTCCAGACTGCAGGAATAGGATTTTAACACAGCCTAATGCCAATTAGACAACCCCACGCACAGGTAAGTGAAGAGGCACTCACAAATGCAGTAAACCTCCCCAAATCTAATTAAATTACCCCTCAGTAATTAAACTTATTCGGAAAAGATCAGGTAAGACTGTCAGATCATTTGATTAGTTGTGAAGGTGGCCCATCATACTGCATGGTCTTGGCTCCTTCCGCCCCGAAGAACCCATGCAACTCGGGGCCAACAAGCTTACTGAAGCCGAGAGGCAGACACGCCAGACAGAAGGACTGTGCCTGTACTGTGGTGGGGTCGGTCACCTGGTCAGATCTTGTCCCAAGAATCAGTCTTCGGGAAACTCCAGGGCCTAGGTGGGATTGAGGAGACACATCTAGGCTGCAAGGTATCTCCTCTTAATTGTTCAAAGGTTACTTTGCCAGTGGGGATCAAGTCTGGTCTGGGGTCTAGGTCTGTGTGTGCTCTTTTTGATTGTGGCGCCACAGGGAATTTAATGGATCGGGGGCTGGCCCAATCACTGGAAATTCCACTGCACTCCTTACCTAATCCCATTAGAGTCACTGCCATCAATAACCCCCCCCCCCTTGTCGGGGGATTGATTAAGTATAGAACTCCATTGAGTTCCGTTGAACTCCGTTGAGCTGTTGAAAAAAAGATGGCAGCATGCACCCCTGTATAGACTATAGGGTCCTAAACAAGAGCACGGTTAAGAATAAGTACCCCTTTCCCTTGGTCAAGGGATTATTTAATCAGGCTATTGGGGCCCAGGTCTTTACTAGGCTCGATCTGAGAGGGGCCTACAATTTAATCAGGATCAGGTAGGGGGGTGAATGGAAGACTGCCTTCAACACACAGTATGGGCATTATGAGTAGCTTGTCATGCCATTTGGTCTTTGTAATGCCATGGAAGTCTTCCAGGACCTCGTTAACAAAGATTTCAGGGAACTCTTAGGCCACTTTTTTGGGGGGGTTTGCCAGTTTTTATAGACGATTCATTAAGTACTTCTCCACCATTGTAGCCCCCTTATGGACTTCACTAAAAAGGGGGCCTTCTACCCACTTTGGTCAGCCCGGTCCACCTGTGCATTTGAGGACTTAAAAGCCACCTTCAGCTTGGCCCCTGTGTTAGTCCATCCTGACTTCCAATGAGCATTCATTGTCAAGGTAGAAACCTCTGAGCTTGGGGTAGGGAGTAGGTAGGGGGTAGGTAGGTAGGGGGTAGGTAGGCAGTGCGTCATTTTTGCAGACATTTCATGGTTCCCCTTTGGATGGAGCTCTGCATGTACAGTAAATGGGGCTGACACTGGGGCTTGTGGGAGTTGCTTAGTCAACATTGCTTTGCCCCAGAGTTGCCAGAGAGGGCTTTAGTCCTCTTTAACTCTCGTAACAATACCCCAAACACCAGTGCGCATGATGACTTGCTTGTTAAGTATGAGAGAGGCTAATGTTTGTACAAACATTCACTGAATAGGGAGAGATTGGGGGTTTTCAGCTCACAAAAGGTGGGTGTCCCACAGGGAATCACACACACCCTGAACTCTCCCTGTAACCGGACCAACACCCATTTTACAAAAATCGAGTACTGTTCCGCTCCAGGGGGCATCCCAAATGCCATGGTTCCCCAGTAACATCCTACAAAACCACATAAAACTTACCAGTCACCTTGCTTCCTTGGCAATATGCCATGTATTCTGCTGGCGGCAGTCACGTGCCCCATTCTCATCCAGTAGCTGGCAAAGCGGAAGGCCGAGAATAGGACATCTGGCTGCATGTCTCTGAGGCAGCAAGGGGACAGGTAAGATTTACCTAGTTTGCCGGAGATTGATTGAGGGGGGGACCCGGCATTCGCGTTGCCCCCCCCCCCCCAAGCAGACAAGCCCTCTATCCTCTATTTTTGTAAAATGGGTGTTGGTCCGGCCGCCAACTCCTATGTTCAGCTGATCTTAAAAAAGGCAGTTAAATAAAGTTTTTAAAAGTTCTGTACATAGCACAGAGTGCCAAAACAATAAAAATTAACAGCTCAAAAAGACAGTAGTAAATACAGTCCCAAAGTGCATGCGTCCCTCGTTTTCTCACAGGACCATGGATCCATGGTGAACGTTGAGGACCAGAGTGTTCCTTTGTGTCCTAAATTGGAAAACATAAAGATATCGTGCTTCCAATAACTTGATCATCCATGAATTGCTAAGACACCAATTGCATTGGCACCCCAAAGGACATATTAATGAAGAGTAATCCATTCACCACAGCTGTCCAACCCTGTCTTAGCCCTGTCTCGAAATTTTGATTAGATTCAATCACGGCTTATCTTGTACGCTTAAAAACAATGTTTTCTTTTCACATTTCATTTCATCGAAGACTTAACGCCAGAATTTTAATAAAGAAAAAGATGACCCTAGGGAACGGGAGGCTAAAGTTTCACAATAGCAGATAATTAGGAATCTTGGATCATGTGTACTTTTGTGTTGAGTGAATTGTAAATTTACTCATTTCTTATAATTATTTCAGGAAGCATTGGTAGTATTATTCATAATGAGGCCACATCTACTGAGAGGTCAACTGGGAAGTGGCTACTTTTTCTCTGAAATAGAATCACTGGGTGTTAAAGGCAATGCTGCAGCTGTTATGGAGCCGAGAGAGCTACTTTAGGCAAATGGAAAACTTTGTGCAATTAACTGCCAAAACCGCAGGCTGGTGATCTAATACGCATGATCTGTGTGTGTAAATATGCACATAACAATGTGTCAGCTTTTTCTTGTTTCATGGAGAATTAGGGAGCAGTGTTGGAAAAGCACACTAATAATTGCTAGAAAAAAAACTATAGATGTGTGGTGGGAGCTTTATTTACCATGAATCTAAACAGATAGAGGAATTTGCCTAGAAATATGAAACACTTGCTTCATTCATTAATAGGATCTCTAAGTGCTATGTTTTTTCTGCTAGTGTTTGGAATGCTTAAAGTCTTCTTTAAGTATAATGCTTTTTTGAAAGGCATAATAAATCCCCACCCCAACCTTTGCCCCCACTCAGAGGTACCTCTGTCCACCCACACACCACAATCACACTGCCAGCACTATGAGAGGGACAATGTGTTATTGGGGAGTGGTGCAGGCTTCAGGGGCAGGCTTCCGTGTCTCACTATTCTCACTATAGCATAGTCACTAATAGCCTTAGGCTGTTATTCCATGATGCACACTCAATTATAGTGGCACAGGGCTATTCTGTAAAATGGTTAGTGTTGTTTTGATATCAGGGGTAGGGAACAGGGGTCTGGGCATTTGCTGTATCACTGTTCCAGGACCCAGCACTAGACTGTGCCTCCCCCCCCCCCCCCCGATGCTGCTAATCAAGACAATCAGTGTTAAGAGATAGACACTCAAGGTTCCCAGTCCTTACGTTCTCGTGCCGTGTCTGAACAGTGTTATATTCCAGAAACCGGCTTCTTAAGTGTGAGCACTCAGCATTTTCAGTTAGGGACTGGCCATGGTCTAGTGCTGGGTCCTGGAGTGGTGATACAGCGACTGTTCGGAGCCCCTGTTTCCTACTCCCTGAATCATCACCCTTGAGCATCCTGATTTGGGGTGCACCGCTGTGCAAAATTTCCAGGATCGGCCATAAAACCTCATCTGGCAAAGCCATTTCTGAACTTTGCGGATATGCAGAGGATTGGCCTGTCCCCATTTATCTTTCCTGCACCAATCTGCCGTAAGGAATGTGTGCCTTTGGCCACTCGTGCCAGCCATTCAGAAATGTCTTCCACGGGTTTAGACCTCAGACGGAAGTGAGAGGGAAGTGCCCATAACCCACACATGCGTCATGAGATCACCGGCAAGATAAAAATAGCCAGTGATTGTGGGGGTTTTACACAGGAATGGGAAACTTGGAAAAAAGTCTGTAAGGTTCCACTATAAAAATATAAAGATGTTATTACATTTTTTACCTAAACAAAGCATGCCCCCCAGGGTTACAAGCTGGCACCAGGCATTAGGACCGATATCCCCAGGGCATGGAGGCCAAATGGCTGGCCTGCAACTCTGGTGCCATGCCAACCCCTATGGCCTTCAGTGTTGGTACAGTGCTTTTCTGGGGATCGCTGTTTGACTCATCACAAGTCATTGTTATTTAGTTGTCTGCCATGCAAGTTTCTGTTTGTTTCCCCTCTCCCTAGTGACCGTTAAGGTGAGTACATTCTAACCTTTTGGGTGATCAGTTGGTGATAGCTCTGTTGTTTGCTCCCCTCAGCTTTATACCTAGTTGTAGTCTGTGCCGGTCCCTGTGCCAGTTATCCCAGATTTTGTTGTCTACCAGTTCTTAACTTGGTTTGGTTGTTGATCAGTTCTCACTCTTAGACATTTACATTTGCAGCCAGTGTTCCAGTTATCCAACATTTTGTTGCCCCTTGTTTGTTTCTTAGACTGAACATTTAATTTGACTTGGCTTGGTTGTGGACGATTTCTGACTCTCTGATCCATGGCTAACACCAGACATGTCTAAATCCTACTAGCAAGACTATTTCTATAAAAGGGCGGGCAGGTTAATCACCCTGAGCACCATGGTCATTTGGGGCACCTTGATTCCAGTCATGCTGTTTTCTGCAGATGAGTCAGTGCTATTATTAGTGATGCAGAGGCTATACGAGAGGCCCCTTATCTTCCCCATATTGGGCTTAGTCATGGGGAGGGGGCTTGCCTGCTTCTATTGTAGAGGCACAGCTTTGCACATACCTGTATGGAACAGCAGCAGTACCATAAGATGTGTAAGGAGGGGGTAGATTTTTTTCTTTCCACACTGAGCATTGTTTTGCAATTCGGAACCCCCCACCCCAGCATAATCTCATGTTCTGGTTCGGAAAATGATCTTTTAAGTGGAGGGACTATCACATGCCTAAATATTCAATAAAATATATGACAGCTTTAATACTTTATACTTTTTTCCTTCTATTGAATGAACAATGCAAAACTTTTGTTTCGAGACACAATTTAATTAAATATCCAGTATCTTAAACCTGACCAACACCTGTCTTTAATTGGTGTTGGTCCCACAGACAGCAAATAAGAACAAGCTCGGAGGGGCATCCAGAATGCTGGAGACGCCCCAAACATAACCCCTCAAAACACCCGATCTCCTTACCTTCAACTTCGGAAGAGGAGTCCTGTGATAGGCTGCTGGGTAGCCACATGGGCCATGGTCGCGTCCTCAGCACTGGCCCACCCACGGGTGTGCCGTGGCCAATCGCGGGTGAACTTGTTCTTATTCGCTGTCTGCGGGACCAACACCCATTAAAGAAAAAACAGGTGTTGGTCCAGTATTATAAATACATATGATTTATGCCTTGTTCTGAGCTAACTCATTTTTATTTGTTATTAGCAACTGAAAAATGTCATAATCATATTTCTGTTTGCCAGTATCTTGCCTTCTTACATCATAACTATGCACATACAAAATGCATTTCAGTTAATTTATTTCCAGTGTTTTATTTTTTTGCTTTTAGTCCCTAGTGTGCCACAACATGTTACTTTTTCAAGTTTTGACTCTAAAAGCGTCACACTGCAATGGAGTAGACCTGAACAGGCACATGGGTATTTAAAAAACTACAAAATTACAGTTCAGCTTCTTTCTACTGATTGCTATGACTGGCACATTGCTGAGTGTGTTGAGACCAACCAAGATTTCTACTCGTATGGAGATAATAATGTTGAGAAGACAATATACGGCTTGAACGTGTACAGATGGTATAGGTTTAAAATAAGTGCTAGCACTAGTGCCGGATATGGTGCTCCTTCCCCATGGATTTATATGCAGACGTTATTTGGTCGTAAGTGGAAAATTTGATCATCAATATTTAACTAACCAGATAACTAACCAACTAATCTGTAGATTAGAAACCTATTAAAATACTGATATGATATTTGCATTCAAAATATTAGATCAAACTAAAAGTATTTGACACCTTATACAATTATTTTTATTTATCCCAAAATTGTAAATGTTGATACTGAAAACTAATAGTTTTAAATTGCTTTTTAAGTAAATATACACTTCATTAAACCGAACCAACAGCCTGGCAAAGTTGGAAACGGGAGTTAGTAGCCATTTTGGAGCTACCACCTCTACCAACTGACATAGCTGAAATGCACAGTAAAAGGAAGCCCAGCATGATTTCCTGATTGCAGGTGGCCTGCAAGTCCATGAGCCGCCATCTTGTTTTTAAAATTTATCCCACTAGGCGTTAGAAAAAGGTAAATGAATTTTTATGTGCAGCAATCTAAATTGCCGTAGTAAGGGACGCATAGGAGCACTGTTTGATGTGGTGGTCTGATTTAATTAATTTTTGACTGTTGGTCCACTTTAAGTTCCTAGGGGAAGCTTGTCTTTGTGGGACCATGCCATGACCTGCAGCCCCTCCTCACCATGCCTTGATACTCAGACCTTCCCTTATCCCTGACCAACACCCCTCCATGCTACACCTTGACTTGCAGTCCTTCTTTATTTCCTTCTTTACTACACCCTGACCCACAGCCCCTCCCTGGTGTCATGGAACACAATAATATTCCTTATGGCACTTTCGTTGTCAGCCCTTCCTTACATGGCCTGAGCTGCACCCCTATCCTATATCTAACTGCAACATGACACAGCCCAGCTGCAATATATTCTTACTTGTCATGCAGTCTTCCCCTACCATTATGACTCCAACCATTCTATATACTGACTAATGATGGGCTTCAACCCGGATTTTGCCAATTCGGTCTGGTTCACCCCTCCCAGATACTGGCAAGATCTGGGTCAAATCCTCCAACATGCCACCCACAGGTGCTAGCAGGTCACATGCCAGCCACCACTAAGTGTGAACTGGTATAGGGTTACCTACAACATATGTAAAAGATCAAAAATGATGAGAATGCGCCATGCACAAAAAGGTACAGAAAGAATAAACACAAAGAGCAGAAGGTCTCCATCTCCACCTCAGGAGATAGAATACCCCACAGCCCAGGCATATGGAAATTATGGGAAATTGTCACATGCAGCACTTCATCAGTTATTTTCCTGAATACTGTTCAACATGAGTTTAAATGTGATTGGCTAATTCTGAACTCAACCATGTCCCAGCACAATTCAACACATTATAAGTGCGTGCTCACACTTTTATTTTTCCCCTTTAAATGATTTCTTTGTTTTTCAGTGGAATAGTTCAGAATTGGTCAAATTGAAGCTGGATAATTATCATCAGAAAAAAAAATATGACTCATGCATAGTGTCCCAAACCCAGACTTCAGCCCGATTTTATGTTTGGGTTTGGCATTCGGCTCAACAGTAAAGCCGATAATGGGCCATCAATCTTGCTACTCCAGCCCCAGACCAATCAGGAAGGGAAGCAGACGTGGCATATGCGGGACGGGCTGTTACAATGCACGGCCATGAGCTGGTGCGGACTACACCACCCCTCCTGGCCAGTGAGCGTGGCTCTGCCACAAAGACTGTCTGCTATGGGGTGATGGGGGATTCTGTCACACAGTCTGCTATGGGGCGACGGGGGGTTCTGCCACACAGTCTGCTATGGGGCGATGGGGGGTTCTGTCACACAGTCTGCTATGGGGTGATAGGGGGATTCTGCTACACAGTCTGCTATGGGGTGATGGGGGGGTTCTGTCACACAGTCTGCTATGAGGGTGATGGGGGATTCTGCTACACAATCTGCTATGGGGTGATGGGGGATTCTGCTACACAGTTTGCTATGGGGTGATGAGGGATTCTGACACACAGTCTGCTATGGGGTGATGGGGGGTTCTGCTACACAGTCTGCTATGGGGTGTTGGGGGGTTCTGCTACACAGTCTGTTATGGGGGGATTTGGCCACACAGTCTGCTATGGGGAGATGGGGAAATTTTGCCACACAGTCTGCTATTGGTTGATGGGGGAATTCTGCCACACAGGCTCTGTGGCAAAATTCCCCCGTCACCCCATAACAGACTGTTATGGGGTTATGGGGATCCTGCCACACAGCCTGATATTGGGGGATTCTGCCACACAGTCTGTTACAGGGTTATGGGGTTATTTTTTTTGCAAGGAAATCACTCTATTGCCTTCTACCTCTTACTACCCCATTTTACAACCATTTTAGGGTCACAAGTTCAGGTCCCTATTGATTTAAATGGGGTTCTGGTTCTTTATGGGTACCTTTGTCCAAAGTTCGGCTGAACCTGCTGAACCTGAACTTCTATGGGTTCACTCATCACTATTCATTCACTATTTTTTCCCCACTGTTGGCCAGTCTTCTGCTTTAACACTGAGTCAGTTTTAATTGTACATTGTAACCTGTGTTCTTGTCCTGTGGATGATCTCCTCTTGAAGGAGGCAGATTTATACTGTCCGCATTCAAACACAAATAAGGTTACAATAAACTATAACCATAGCTCTAAGATTTTTTAAGTCAGCTTGGCTTAGCTGTAAAATAATGATATAACCTCGTATTATGCGCTGGTATTAGGAGTTGTGCTCAGCTTGACTTCTCGTGTCCTTTTTCCAAGCTCAAAGCTAAAATGATTGGTTCTCCAGATCCTCTACACAGCGAGCGCACTTTACAACTACCCAAGTATCAGGACACAGATGAATTGCAAAGATGACCCTGACCTCCATAAGACCAGCATTTTTATGCAGGGATGGAAGCATGTTAATCAGGAAATGATGCTTGTTAGTTACAGTAAATGCATTATTGTGGTAACCAGGACAAAAGCTCTCACGAGCGGAAGTGATTGGATTATCATAGGAAAGATGTTTTATCCATAGGTAGGGAATTGTTATGATTTATAAGGGCTGTGCTGAGGTCTTCCTAGCAGCTCAAGTATTAGAAAAAAACTAGGATCAAGCTTCATTTTTAAACAAAGCAGACTTTTCTTTAATGGAAGATTTCATTCCATTTATTTCTACTGTTAAAATGAAAATGATATAAAGAACATTTGTTAAAGAAACTTTATTCACCTATTTACATGTGGTAATCACTATGCGAATGTAAAGTTAAATCTCCACAGTAGGGTGACAGAAAACAAAAAGAATAAATCAGTCCTAACCTTTTCCTGTTCAAAATGAAAAGCAAAGTTTTGTTCAATGTTGGCTATAAATAAGTTATTGTACTGGTCATTTATTCAGGAACATAATGTGATGTAGAAGAACATACTAACAATGTAATTTATATGTGTAAAATAACTGGTGTGCCTAATCTAAATGTATGTCATGGTTGTGTTCTTAGATGTGGCGTCTATGGCTAAGACAAGTGAATGCACACCTAACACGGCATATACATGCAAGGATTTCTCCTATATAAAGTCAGAGCATGTTTTTCTGTAAGCCTCTGATTGTAGAGTGCTCCCAGTGTTTGTGAAGGGGGGGGGGGGCTTTTTCATCATGTCTGTGTAGCTAATACTACTGAGCAGCAGTATTATTCCAACAGCAGAGGAAGGAGCAGCCATTCTCTTTTCCACACATAAGGATTAGTGTATTTCACACAATCTGATGCAAGAGGGTGGAGATAGGTCCACCTGTTGGCGCTACAAAATGGTAGACAGGAAGAAATATAATCCAGGGGCTGGGCCACCAAAAGAGGGGCTGTATCTCAGCAAGAACAATTGCGTTCAGCAGCACAGTAGTATACATCCTCTGCATGACAAGTAAGTAAACAATGGTTTGGTTTTACACCTGACCAATAACTCACCTCTTTCCTGGGAGGCTGATTTATTAATAGCGACATGTAGCGACAGTTGAGCGACGGTAGCGGTATTTTCACAGCGCCCGCTAGTAGTCGCTGTGCTTGGCCGTTGTTCGGTTGTTGACAGCGACTGAGTCGGTGTGCAGTAATGTTGAATACAAGGTTACGAGTCGCTATTTGACAGGTTCCGCGATGTATGGGTGCGCATGATAGCGACTGATCAGAGCGACCGGCTTCCACCATATTCATCAAAAAATCACGCTCAAAAAATTCAAGCGCTGTGAAATGCATGTTTAAACCCCAGAGCGCTGGAGGCGATGTGTTAAAAGTAGTTTTTTAACCCCCAAACCACCATATTTTTGGAAAACAAAAAAAAAAGTATTTTAAATAATTTAGTAATATGAATACATTAATATCAGACCTGTAATATCAATTCTGTACAATTTTTTTTTATTTTTTTTCCCGTAAAAAAATCTAAAATGGCAGAAGTGCTCACAGAATTTTTCACATTTAAAAAAAAAAAAAAAAAAAAAATTATTAACAATTATTAATATTTAAAGATTGTTCCATTGAAATGCATTGGAGAGCGCCAGGTAGCGAGAGGTCATACCTGTCGCTGTTCAAGGTCGGACGCTGGCGCTGTGGCCTGAGGCTGGAATAATGATGAATGAGTGGCTATATGGCGCTATCTCAGCAGGATTGGCTTGATAAATGTGTGATTGTGGTGGGGAGCCGGTGTTCTCGTGGCGGTGCCCGTCATTACCGGTCGCTCACCAGTCGCTACCTGTTGCTATTCCTTCAGTTTCCCGGGTGGGTAGGATGCGAAGAACATGGATACATAGCCAGAGCAGCACTGTCCGGTAAAATCAAGGATGAATTTGTGGTAAGGTAGCAGGGTTTCACACTGTAGGGCATTCACCATGCCCAAACTATTGTGTGTTTGGTTCTCTTTAAGTTCAACAAAAATATTGTCTATTTTTAATATGATCCAAAGAAAAGCCTTGTATTTATATGCTGCATTTATGTGTGCATTCTACTCAGATGTTTATTTGGATTAATGATTTCTAGTCAGGATTATTTTATTTGTAGTACTTACTTTATACTATTTTATGTCCGTACAGATGTTTTGGACAGAGAAGGGTTAGCCCCAAACCTGCTGTTCTTCCTGTTGCTGGGGTTTGTTCCTTGCTCCTTGCCCCTTTGTTCCTTGCCCACTTTGCCCATAAAAACTCACCTTTCCTTGGTCCTTTGGGCTCTTGTCTAATCAGAGCCGTTTGCCATGCATATATTGAGTTGGGCAAATAGCTCTGTGCAAAGTAATGGGTTGCAAAAACAGATGGATCCTCAGCGCTCCCCCCCCCCCCGGCCTATCATAATGGCTAGGGATGGGAGTGCACACAGGCCAAAGATGCTGAGGATGTGGCCACCCAATGTTTTCATTGGCACAGGAAGCAAATAAGTTTTGTGGCATACCGGGGGGTTTACACAGAGTACCATCCCTTTTATATTCCAGTTCTGGCCATTTTGGGTTTTGTTCCGCTTTAAGTTATTAAAAAAATGATTTGGTTTCTTTTTCTTATCTTATAGCTGCAGAAGGACCTCCACAACATGTATACGCTTTTGCTACATCTCCTCAAAGTATTAATATCAGCTGGAGTTTGCCATCTATTATAACTGGACCAACATCATATGTAATCAATGTTTCTTCGGTAAGGAATGCTTGTGCATAACATATGTTTTGTGTGTACTCATTCACATTCATAGAGATAAGGAGTCTGATAAAGATTTGGGGCCTTATTTGAGATTTTTCGTGAGCAAATCATATTCATGATGCAAAAAATGTTTAGCGCCTCTCCTAGCGCCATGAAGAATTCCATGTATCAAGAGTGCCTAGTGTTTGGTTAGCACCAGCGCTGTGTTCCCTACAGCGCCACATCACATCAGATGCTCATTGTCGTTTTTCCATAGACTTCAATTAGCCATTTCAGTCCCATTTTTTGGATGACTTCTGGTTAGAGTTTTTTAGTTTTTTTGTGCTCAGTCAGACATGGGATCCCTGGTATGTTCAGAATGAGTTTCAGTCATTATTGTACTTCAGTTACCCGTGGATAACTTGTGTGTTCATGGCTGCCAATCATGTGTCATGTCATTTGTAGGTTGCATAGCTACATAGTTAATATGGCTGAAAAAGATATGTCCATCAAGCTCAAAGGGTGTTGGGGTAGGGGAAGTT
This sequence comes from Gastrophryne carolinensis, assembly GCA_027917425.1. Classification (NCBI taxonomy): domain Eukaryota; kingdom Metazoa; phylum Chordata; class Amphibia; order Anura; family Microhylidae; genus Gastrophryne; species Gastrophryne carolinensis. The sequence goes on along the minus strand of CM051238.1, from coordinate 149,267,690 downwards.
ATTTTTTATTTTTTACTGATAACAGCTAATAGTAACTGTTAATGTTATTTTCTTCTAAATATGCATCTAATCCTTGAAGCTGTCAGTAGTTGATGCTGTAACAAGATTCCGTGGGAGGCTGTTCCACAGATTTATAACTTATATGGTAAAAAATGATTGTTGCCTTGGTGATTGAATTTCTTTTTTTCCAGTCGAAGTGCCCCCTTGCCTTTAGATAGGATTTTACCTGAAATAATGTTCCCCCATATTTTTTGTATGGGACATTTATATATTTATAATCAGTTATAATAGTCGACTCCTCTCTTCTCGTAATCTTTCCTCATAACTATGATCCTTCGTTCCTCTCATTAGTTTGGTGGCTCTCCTCTGCACCCTTTCCATAGTCAGAGCGTCCTTTCTATAGTTCTGGGTGCCCAGAACTGGACGGCATATTCCAGGTGAGGGCGCACCAGTGCCTTGTAAAGAGGCAAAATGACATCCCTATCCTGTGATTCCTTCTTTTAATGCATGATGATATCTTGGTGGCCTTGGAAGCAGCTGTTTAACATTACATGCTGTTATTTAGCCTGTGGCTTACCAGTACCCCCAATGTTTCCAATGTCTTTCCATGTGTCTTTGCTTGGTCACTGTGCAGCCATCCCCAGTTAAAGCCTTTGTTTTGCACGTGGTGCTGTATGCCTGAGTATTGTGGTTTCAGAGCGCTCACACTGGCGCTGGTCATTTGCATGTTAAATACAAATGATTTCTGCTGCTCCCTACCGGCACTACCTGTCACTATCTCCATTGGAAAAAAAACAAACAAGACACAGCGTCACGGGTAGCTTACAGCACGTTGCGGCTGAGCCCCTAATAGCACCTCTCCGCAGACGCTCAAGCGGCTCTATGAGGCACTAGTGATAAACTGGCTCAAAGTGTTTTTTTAATAGTGAGTGATTCTACAATTCCTGAATAAAAAGGAGCTTGTAAAGTATATCAGTGGTGCTTCAGTTCAGCACAGGCTTCCTTCTAAGCTCTTATCTTATTGAATCAGGGGCAAGAGCTTTGATCATCTCAGCAAAATATCCAGTTTGAATACCCAGTCAGATGTGCAATAAAATATATAGATTTCTCCAATCTACACAATAAGGCTTTCCGGGTTTTTCCTTTGTAATCGAAGACCTGCAGCTTGATTTTTTAAAATTCCAACATGCTCTTTTAAATGCCACTACATTAGCCATAGTAGGCCCAATGTCTTTCAATGCACTGTGTGGGGTAGAGTGGCGGGGAGGCCGATTCATTAATAGCGGCAGGTAGCGACAGTTGAGCGACTGTAGCAGTATTTTCACAGCGCCCGCTAGTAGTCGCTGTGCTTGGCCGTTGTTCGGTTGTTGACAGCGACTCAGTCGGTTTGCCGTAATGTTGAATATTGGGTGAGGAGTCACTGTTTGACAGGTTCCGCGCTGTATGGGAGCGCATGATAGCGACTGGTCAGAGCGACCGGCTCCCACCATATTCATCAAAAAATCATGCTCAAAAAATTCTCGCGCTGTCAAATGCATGTTTAAACCCCAGAGTGCTTGCGGCGATGTGTTAAAAGTCGTTTTTTAACCCCCAAACCACCATATTTTTGGAAACCAAAAAACAATGTTAAAGAATTAATTGAATACAATAATATCAGACCTGTAATATCAATTCTGCACAATTTTTTTTTTTACCTTAAAAAAATTATCTAACATTGCAGAAGTGGTCACAGAATTTTTCACATTTAAAAAAAAAAAAAAAACATTAATAACAATTAATTATGAATATTTAAAGATTGTTCCATTGAAATGCATTGGAGAGCGCCAGGTAGCGAGAGGTCCTACCTGTCGCTGTTCAAGGTCGGACGCTGGCGCTGTGGGCTGAGGCTGGAATAATGATGAATGAGTGGCTATCTGGCGCTCTGTCAGTCGCTAAGCAGGATCGGCTTGATAAATGTGTGATTGTGGTGGGGAGCCGGCGTTCTCGTGGCGGTGCCCGTCATTACCGGTCGCTCACCCGTCGCTACCTGCCGCTATTCCTTCATAAATAAGGGCCTTAGTGTGGGCCAGTGAGCCAGAGGTCTACGATATAACCAATCCAGCAGGGCATTCCAAATCAGGATGCCCCTGAGGACATGAACAAAACCTGTTTTTGGTCCATTTTAACCTAAATTTCCATTTTCCAATCTTGGTAGTGACAAGTATATATATATATATATATATATATATATATATATATTTTTTTTTTTTTTTTTTTTTTTTTTTAAGCTCAGCACCCTACCATGCAAGTCAGTTTTGTTTGATCACTTCTGATCTTCTTGTGCCTTCCCCTTGAACTGACACACATATTAGGCTCTTAGGAAGCTGGGTATTTATCCTTGTGTCTTCAGCAGCAGACAGACGTGCAGGAGACTAGTGGAACCTTGCCTGCTCAGTTGCCACACTCTTATATCTATAGCTGGCTTAAAAAGTTGTTCTTTTCAAAGACATTGAGTCTGGTGTCCTGGAAAGGTCATCAAATAGCATCTTTGTCATTGGTCTGATAAGCCGCACAATTTTTCTTGGTAAATTGTGCAATATAGAAAGTGTTGACTTAGTAGATAACATAATTGCATATGTGTTGTCTACTATTTCCTTTAATTGGTTACCATGTCATTAATATGACTACTAAAACTTCTGCGACAGACGAAGGGATAACATTAAACATTTAAGTGGCAGAGGAGAGTCTTGAGATAAGAGCAGATTCTAATTAAAACTTAACAGTTGGAGATGACTCAGATAAAGCAGCAGACACATGAAACGTGAGAGCTGGAGCTTCTAGAAGTCATTCATAACCAAATCCTAGAGAGGGCTTCATCTAAAGGTGTATGGTATAATTAGTTCAAAACAGAAAAAAATAAATCATATTATCTCAAATGTGTTTCCATAAACATTCCTGAAAATAAAGTTTACATCCACACCGAAATTTAAACACACACTTTTTGCAACACACTTGCATAGCAACACGGGGAGGCCGATTCTTTAATAGCGGCAGGTAGCGACAGTTGAGTGACTGTAGCGGCATTTTCAGAGCGCCCGCTAGTAGTCGCTGTGCTTGGCCGTTGTTCGGTAGTTGATAGCGACTCAGTCGGTTTGCCGTAATGTTGAATATTGGGTGAGGAGTCGTTATTTGACAGGTTCCGCGCTGTATGGGAGCGCATGATAGCGACTGGTCAGAGCGACTGGCTTCCACCATATTCATTAACAAATCACGCTCAAAAAATTCTCGCGCTGTAAAATGCATGTTTAAACCCCAGAGCGCTGGCGGCGATGGGTTAAAAGTAGTTTTTTAACCCCCAAACAACCATATTTTTAGAAACCAAAAAAAACACGTTTTTTAAATAATTTTGTAATATAAATACATTAATATCAGACCTGTAATATCAATTCTGTACATTTTTTTAAAAATTTTTTTACCTTTAAAAAATTATTTAAAATGGCAGAAGTGATCACAGAATTTTTCACATTTGAAAAAAAAAAAAAAATTAATAACAATAAATTATGAATATTTAAAGATTGTTCCACTGAAATGCATTGGAGAGCGCCAGGTAGCGAGAGGTCATACCTGTCGCTGTTCAAGGTCGGACGCTGGCGCTGTGGGCTGAGGCTGGAATAATGATGAATGAGTGGCTATATGGCGCTATCTCAGTCGCTAAGCAGGATTGGCTTGATAAATGTGTGATTGTGGTGGGGAGCCGGCATTCTCGTGGCGGGGCCCGTCATTACCGGCCGCTCACCAGTCGCTACCTGTCGCTATCCCTTGTTAAATAAGGGCCTAAGCATGTATTCAAAAACCTGCAGCGCCCCTTTCATGCCATCTACTCTGATGCTCTGCAGGAATGAAGGCGAGCCCACTCTTTTCCCCTGTATGTCATGTTAATGATAATGTCATAGAGGCTGATTCATCATTAGCGGCAGGTAGCGACAGATGAGCGTCTGTAGCAGGCATTTTCAGAGCGCCCACTAGTAGTCGCAGTGCTCGGCCGTGAGTCGCTAGTTTATAGCGACTCAGTCGCTGTTCAGTAATGTTGAATACATTGTGAGGAGTCGCTATTTGACCAGTACAGCGCTGTATGGGAGCGCATGTTAGCGACTGCTCATAGCTGACCGACTCACACCATATTCAGCAAAAAAACAGCCTCACAAATCTCTGGCGCTGAAAAATACTTGTTTGAAGCCCAGAGCGCAGGAGGCGGTGTGTTTAAAGTCTGTTTTCAAGCATCTATCAACTAGTAACAAAGCGAAAACATATGGAATTACATTGTAACAACATTGTAATATGAACACTTTAATGCCAGACCTGTAATGTCATTTCTGAGGAAATATATAAAAAATGAAAAAATTATGAAAAAACTGCTATTTCAATGCCAGAAGAGGGCACGGAATTATTTGAGATTTTTTTGAAAAAAATAAAAAATAAAAAAAACCCGTTTAAACAGAAGAAAAGGATCGTCCATTTAAATGTATGGGAGAGGGTCAGGTAGCGAGAGGTCATACCTGGATCTGTGCAAGGCTGAACGCTGGCGCTGTTCGCTGAGGCTGTGAAAATGATGAATCAGACGCTACGTGGCGCTATCCCAGTCGCTAAACAGATTCTGCTTGATAAATGTGTAATTGCGTGCCGTGTCCGGCGTTCACCAGTCGCTACCTGTCATTAACCAGGCGCTACCTGACGCTATCCCTTCTTAAATAAGGGCCATAGATGCTTTGATCATAGGACCTATGACCAGCTCAGGATAAGAAAGCTTGCTGTAGCGACACTAGATATAGATTCATCTATTACAGGGATGATCAAAAAGAAGGCAACTCTGGAGCTATTAATGTCATCCTCGACATTAAAGTTGGCCTCCAGTCAAAAAATAAATAGTCATTCCCTCTCCATTCACTTCAGTGGAGCAGGTGTGTCAGGCCTCGGAACACCTCCTCCATTGCAGTGAATTTTACCCTGATTGGGGGTTGGCAGTAAGCAGATCTTCAGATGAGATACATATTTTCCAATGAGGTATATACCTTTATGGGGGTAGTCAAACACATTAAAAGTCTAGCCAAATGTGTGTGAATACCCCATATGGATCTGTAAAACTAATTCTAGACCTTTTTGGAGAAATTAACCAGTCACAACATCCAATCAGGCACAGGGGGATTTTTTCAAATTGCATTTTATTGCGTGTTGAAATTATGGAACAGTTATCCAATTAATAGTTGAGAAGGGTCTGAAAACCTCATTGGATTAGTCCCTTATCATACAGTACAGTCAGTGCTCGGTACTTTCACTATACTGGTGACGTGGGGTGCCTTGTGTAGCTAACATGCCACACTAATAACACACACATTTTTTTATGGTCCATGGGGGTCAAGTTGTTAACTTATAATTATGAGCCACCAAAATGTCAGGAACTGGAAACATCTCCCAAAGGGTCGAGCTGAGCTGTAAGACTAAACATACTTTTTTTACCATGATCCCCACAGGGAGTACTGCCGGCCTTCAAAGGCAGAATGTTGTATCACCACTTCCTGTCTTTAATTAATAAATATGTATAACGCAACATATATTGTTGTTAGCAACAACTTCAAAGATACCTTCAAAGAGGCACTCATTATATCATTAGGAAACATTCAATTAAATATGCCACCATGCAGATATACAAGAATAAGTGGGGAAGCGGTAAAGAGGAAGAAGACAAGAGGAATGGGGCTTGCAGAAATGTTATCAATAGTTCTACTGATCAGATAAAGGATTCTAATGAGTGATGTAAAAAATCAGCACATCCATATATATTTAGGGCCTGATTTATTAAGCACTTCTGCCAGCCAATGCCATTTTAGTGCGAATTAGAGTAGTGCAAAATATGATTTCTACATTTCTTGGCATGTTGCTGCACCACTAATGTTTTAGTAGATATGTTTCTTGCAGGGCAGCAACACGCGCAAGTGTGAAAAAAAATATATAAATTATATTTTTCACTACTCTAATTTGCACTGATGTGGCACTGTCTGGCACAAGTGCTTGATAAATCAAGCCCATAGTTTTTCCTGTATATCTCAGATTTAAACAGGATGTGATCATCAAACATTTATAACAAATATATTATATTATTATGTAAACTACTTCCATACAAAAAGAAGTACTTGCCCACTATGCCTGGAATTTAATCAAGTAGCCATTCTTCAGTAGGTTGATTTGTCTCATTAGATTAAAACAATTTTCTGCAATCCCGCATGCACTATTTTTTTATCTGTTCCGTGCTCGAGTTTTTTTGTATAAACAGCTAGTTTCCAATCCCTGTACTGCGTCCCTGCATCCTGTAGCTTGAGAGACTCATGCAGCTCACAGACCCCAGGAAGATCTAGCTGGGTAGGTTACATGGTGCCCAGTTCTGACACTGTCATGGCTATGCCAGGGATTAATACCATTAATTTAATATTAAGCACTACAAAACCTTAAGAAATGCTGTTTCTGTTATTTTTTTTACTCTCAGTATCCTCCATATAGCAATTAATTCTTCAAAGACTTCAGGGATTCTCAAAAACTCCCCAAACTTCATCCTCTGTTCCCTTTTCGCTTCTGCATTTAGCAGGTTTAACTTACTTGTCCTCTGCTCTTCCTTCTACGCTCGACCACCCTTCTCAGGCACTTTCCATAGGGCAACGCCATCTTTTCTTTATCTCTGTCCCACGATGCACTACACCACTGCCGTGATCTTGCGTCTGCACAATGTAGTGTTCATCTTAGCCCAGGGTGGCTGCAGCAGCAGCAGGAGAGCCGCGAGACTTTGGAGCAACTAACAGGCTGATTCGTCATTAGCGGCAGGTAGCGACAGATGCGCGTCTGTAGCAGGCATTTTCAGAGCGCCCGCTAGTAGTCGCAGTGCTCGGCCGTGAGTCACTAGTTTATAGCGCTGTGCAGTAATGATGAATACATTGTGAGGAGTCGCTATTTGACCAGTACAGCGCTGTATGGGAGCGCATGTTAGCGACTGCTCATAGCGACCGACTCACACCATATTCAGCAAAAAAACAGCTTCACAAACCTCTGGCGCTGAAAAATAGTAACAAAGCGAAAACATATGGAATTACATTGTAACAACATTGTAACATGAACACTTTAATGGCAGACCTGTAATGTCATTTTTGAGGAAATATTTAAAAAATGAAAAAATTATGAAAAAACTGCTATTTCAATGCCAGAAGAGGTCAAAGAATTATTTTTGATTTTTTTGAAAAAAACTAAAAAACAAAAACCCCGTTTAAAGAGAAGAAACGGATCGTCCATTGAAATGTATGGAAGAGCGACAGGTAGCGAGAGGTCATACCTGGCGCTGTGCAAGGCAGAACACTGGCGCTGTTCGCTGAGGCTGTGAAATTGATGAATCATCCGCTACATGTCGCTATTCCAGTCGCTAAACAGATTCTGATTGATAAATGTGTAATTGCGTGCCGTGTCCGGCGTTGACCAGTCGCTATCAGTCGCTACCTCTCATTAACCAGGCGCTACCTGACGCTATCCCTTCTTAAATATGGGCCTAAGACAACAGAGGGGTGGAAAATACAGGAGAATGATGGCGATTTGCAACAAGCCTTTATCCAGAAGGTATACAGCATCGCGGTTGGGGTTTAAGTGGACCTACTTAATCCTCTTTAAATATCAACTATAAAATGTGGAGAAGTCTGTCTTGGCAACCTCTAGTATAGCATTCAGTTTTTTAGCCTCCCAGCATAGTGTCTTGTGATGCATGCTGGATGAGAGCTGGAAACCAAATCACTTTAGGAAAGGTTGGGAACCCCTGCTGTACAGCATTCCAGTTTATGGGTACACATAGTAGCATGCATAGTAACATAGTATGTAAGGCTTAAAATTGCTTCACCCAGTTCCGCATGTTTATAAAAGATGTAACAGGATATATATATATATATATATATATATATATATATATGATCCAGTGGTCTAGTAGCCATGTTATTATGGTATATTGGCCACTTTTGAATTCCTTCCATGTATTGTCCATGACAACCTCATCTGGGGGAGAATTCCATAGCATCACTGCTCTTACAGTAAAGAACTCCCCCCTATGTCAGTGTAAAAAGTGTATGTTCTCAAACCTTAGTGGGTAACCCCATGTTATGGTTGCAGTCCTGGGAATAGATTGATCATGGGAGAGCATGTACTGCTGATAACCACCCTCTGTTTAGCCAATTACTTGTACCCATGTACAGGTTTCCCCTCAGTCGAAGCATTCTCATCTTATGTACCAGTTGTTTATTTGGCAACATATCAATATATATTTGACTGCATTGACACAGGCTCATCTAGGATCGTCCAAGGAGCCGAGTCTAGCCGAGCTGATACACCCTCTTCTAACAGGGAGCGTGCCCACACCGCCCATTCACAAATGCCTGGTGTGGGCATTCTGGATGCCCGGGGGGGGGGGGGGGGCGGAAGGAATCTAGCAAGACACACAGGAATTTCACTTTCCCATGTGTTGTTACTCTCAGGGGGGCATCCCGAATTGGGATGTCCGCTGTGTGTATCCCCACAGGTCGCTGTAAAAACTCCCCTTCCTGTCGCTCCCACAGCGCAGGTCTGGCTGAAACCGAGCATGCCGATTGGCTGAGCGACCAGCCAATCAGCACTCTTGATTTCACTCTGCTCTGTCAGCGGCTAAGATGTCTGAATGGCTAAGCAGCCGAGCATAGCTGATTGCACCACCGGCTACATCTCCCACTCTGTGGCATGCAGGTTTATGCACAGCTAAAAGTAAGCGAGGGTGGGACCATGGTGCTGAGACACGGCGAGGGCTCTGGAGGAAGGTGAGTAGAATGGTGGCGCCAGCCGGTTTCACAAAGGGGGCATCCCAATTTGGGATGCCCCAAGGAGTGGAACATGAATGGCTCTGGAGTCTCCGAAGTTCCTTGTGGGGATGTATGCCATCTGGACCCGGAGATTTGTCTAATTAAGGCGGTGCTACACTTTTTTGTTTCAATATTTTTATTGAAATTTCCAACGATACAGTTCTGCAAGACATACAGCATTGTATTGCCATCCCACGCAGGGGAGGTGTATAGAGAATGAAAAGGACTAGCTGCATATGTTTTTACAATATAGCAGGTTAACCAAACCAGTGTTTTAACAATTTACATAGTAACTGCAAGCATGGAGGAGCACGGGACATGAGCTTGATACTACCAGTGCAATTTACATTACGTCATGACCTTTTCCGGTATCGTGCGGACCACGAAACCTCGTGGTTTCCGCAACCAGCACCACCATCCGTACACCCATGATCTCGCGCCAGTCATACCAGGTCCATTGAGGTATGCCATTGGACTGCCCTACACAGTCGTGCGTATGTACAGAAAGGAACCGTCAAAAAACCATCAAAAAACATTAAAGCTATTGTATTGCAAAAAGGAAAAGAAAAGAAAGTGACCCCACATGAGGGCCAAGGTATAGAGAGGGGGGGAAAGAAAGAGGGGGGGGTTATCCCTCCCGCTTTCCACCAGACACCACATATGGTTATTATAGTGCCCGCAGAGATTCGCCAGGCCAGGCAAATCTTATCCATGGTTCCCATACCAAGAGGAATTTGTCATGGGAGTAGGATACTAGACAGCCTCCCCTTGATGAGAAAACCGTTCATTCTGGCCGACACCTCCGAGATTGGGGTAAATTGCTTCTTCCAGGCTTTAGCTATGGCCTGCTTGGCTGCCAGGAGAAGGTAGACAAAAAGTCTATGTTGCTTACTGGACAATTCACTGGGCTTACAGTGCAGGAGGGCAACCCAGGGATCTTTTCTCATGCTGGATCGGAAGATTTCATTGGCCATCTTGAATACCTGATTCCAAAAGCGAGCCAGCATAGGGCAGGTCCACCAAATATGCATAAAGTCACCATCTGCACTGCAGCCCCTAAAGCATAACTTAGCCTGCCCCGGAAACATCCTGCTCAAGCGGCTGGGCACAAGGTACCTGCGGAGCATTACCTTATAGGCTGTTTCGACTGTCAGGATGTTAATGGAGCATTTTGAGATACGAGACCATATCTCTGTCCATCCCTTTTCTTCGCCAGGTGGACCCTGATCTCTTTCCCAGGGATGTTTAGCGCAGAATAAATTAGGTTAGTTGTTCCTCTTTGAAAGGGGTTATCAGCATATAGTTCCTCAAAGGGGGTCTTCGCCCGGGAGGACGGACACAGTTTTGTCAGGGGCAATATCCAATGCCTTAGTTGAATATAACGGAAATATTCCTTGTGGGGAATACCGTAATTCTCCTGCAAGACGCAGAAGGACCCAAGGCCTCCCTCTATGAGTAAGTCAGATATTTTATTTATACCCCGGTCCTGCCACCATTTAAAGGCCAATTTGTTTTGCACACCTGGGGGGAAACTTGCCAGGGGGGCATGGGGGGACATCAAGGAGGCGGAATACTTGAGTCCCATACTGCATGTGAATGTCTCATTAGGGGGCTAAGCGTTATGGGCCTAAGTCCGGGTCTGTCCAAAGTAGGCTGTCGATAGGTATCGGTGCGCAATTGGGAAGCTCAAGGAAAACCCACAGTGGAGGTTTGAGGGGGGAGTGCATGGGGGCCAGCTGGGCGATCTGCGAGGCATTATAATATTTAAATATGTCTGGCACTCCCAGCCCCCCTTGTGCTCTATGGACTAGCATAGTACGTTTGGATACCCTTGGGTGCCCCGTAGACCATACAAAAGCCAAGATCCTCCTCTGCATCACCCGGTGCATATACAGTGGGATTTTAGTTGGCAGCGCTCTGAAGAAGTAAAGCAATTTCGGGAGGATCGCCATCTTAACCGCGTTAATGCGACCTATCCAAGAGATCGGGTATGACCTCCAGATCTCCAATAGGCGGGTTAAGGACGCGGGTTAAGGGTTAAAGAAACAGAGGAGGATAATTGGCTTCATATAGGTCGGTATACTTAGCTGAAATGTGCACCCCCAAATATGGAAGCAGCTCCGTTGCCCAGCGGAAAGGGAAGTTAGCTTAAATCTTGTCCACCACGTCCAACAGCAGAGACACATTCAATGCCCTTGACTTCTCATTATTGATTGTTAAGCCTGAGATTTGGGCAAATTGGTTAAGGACTTTGTACAGGTTCAGGAGCGAGGTGACCGGCTGAGTTATGGCAAGCAGGGCATAGTCCGCGAAAAACATGGCTTTGTGTTGGACGCCCGCTACCTCCAGACCTTTAATGTTAGGAGAGTTTCGTATTGCTATGCCTATCGGCTCCATGGCCAGGATGAAGAGGAGTGGGGATAAAGGACATCCCTGCCGAGTTCCCCTAGCAATACCGAATGTCCCTGAAGTAAAACCCAGGTACCGTACAAGATGACTTGTAGAGAGCTCCCACCCATTCCAGGAATCGTTGCCCAAAGCCCAATCTCCCAAGCACCCACAAGTAGTCCCAAGATAGGGAATTGAACGCTTTTTGGATGTCTAAGGAGAGTAGAAAGGCCGGGATATCTCTGGAGTGAGAGTGGTGGACCAGATGAGCAGCCCTCCTGATGTTATCCCCGGCCTGACGGGTTGGGACAAATCCTACTTGATCTCCATGTATGAGGTCAGCTACAAATGTGTTCAACCTCGCCGCCAAAACTTTAGCCAGCAGCTTCAAATCAATGTTTATCAAAGATATAGGCCTATAATTTTGAGTGAGCAGACCGTCTTTATCTGGCTTGGGAATCATGCAGATGTCCGCCAACAGCGAACTAGGGTTAAGCGAGGTATCTGCACACAAGGCATTAAAGAGGTTTGAAAGATGTGGTGCCAGGATGGGGGCAAACTTTTTATAGTACAGCCCACTGAACCCGTCCGGACCCGGGGTCTTGGCGGTCTCTTTAGAAATTTAATGGCAAGGAGCACTTCATTTTGTGTAATGGGCGCCTGCATCCTGTCCACATGTCTCTGCTCAATGTGGGGTAATTCAACCTGTTCAAAGAACTTATCCTGTACAGCCGCATGCGTGCCTGACTTTTGGGCGCCACCGTAACAACACCCGAGCTGAGCTTCAGTTTTATGGGTTGCCGTCCATCAAGGTCAGCAGCCCTCAGCTTCCAAACTAACATCGTGTCCGGCTTATTGCCTCTCGGATAAAATTTTTGTTTCGACCACCTGAGTCGTTTCTCGGCCTGTTCGTCCTGGAAAGCATTAAGCTCTAATCGCAGTTTGTCCACAACCCTCTTATTTCTAGCGTTCGGGGCCCCCTTTCACTGGATCTCAGCTCGCTCAAAACTCTAAGTTAGCTCCCCCAATCTCCTTTGTCTTTCGCGCTTTTCAGCAGAGGCTATAGAGATAATATTCCCTCTCATGTTGGCCTTATGGGCTTCCCACAAGGAGAACGGGGAAGAGACCGAGCCAGAGTTGAGTGAGAAATATTCCTGAAGGCCCTCTTGGATTTTAAGGCAGGTGGGTGTTTTTGATAGAAGAGAATCGTTGAGTCGCCAGCTGTAAGAGTGCTTAGTGGTGACCAGGAGGTCCAGGACTGCCATTATTGAACTGTGATCGGACCAGGCTGTAGTGTAAATTTTAGAGTCAATAGCAGCGGGTAGCGCCGATTGAGGGACTAATATGTGGTCTATCCTACAAAACGTACCATGGGGATTAGAATAAAATGTGAAATCACGGACTCTGGGGTTCTTTTCCCTCCAGACATCGCACAGGCTGTGTCGATTAAGGAGGCCACGGAAGACCACAGACTGGGCATCCGGGGCTGGGAGCACCGTCCCAGGTCGCCCTGCGCGACGCCTGTCCAATCCAGGGTTTATTACCAGGTTTTTATCCCCTCCCAATATCAGGACCCCTTTGGTATTATTCTGGACAACCGTCAGCAGGTGCTTGAAAAAACGGGTCTGGAAGGTGTTGGGGGCATAATACGTGACCAGGGTGATCTCCACATCATAGAGGGTACCCTGTAGTATGAGATATCTGCCGGTGGGATCTGAGATCTCCTTAAAACAGATAAATGGGAGGTTCTTGCGGAAGGCAATCAGGACTCCCCTTTTCTTTTCTCTGGCACAAGCGAGATAGGCCAGGGGGAAGTGGCCACTAAGGTACCTTGGCCTGGAATGAGTGGAGATTCTGGTTTCTTGCAGAAAAATCACATCCGCTTTACAGGACTTGTAGTAATGAAAGGCCTTATTACGCTTAGCGGGAACATTAAAGCCCTGGACATTGTGTGACACAACCTTAATGTTCAGTCCAACCATGGCTGACCTGATGGTGTAGGATGTTAATGTCCGACCTAGTGGAACGCAGGAAACCCAGATGGGGAGGGAGGGGTAATGGAAGTGGGAGCGGGAACGGAATTTAGGGAGGGCAGAAAAAAATATTGGGAAGCATAAAACACATAAAAACAAAGAACCTTGGGTCGATGCGCGGTGCAATACCGCCAAAGATCCGTCCAGAATCTGCAGTAGCAGAAATAAGACCATTAGTTAAGGTCAAGCATGGCCCTGACTGGACCATTTGACAACTTGTCAATCAGGGGGCTTACCCCGGGGACATAGAACAAACCTGCGGAATAAACAACTTATTCAGGCAAAAACAGGGAAGCAAACTGTAATGAAGTAGCCCAGCATTTAGCGGTAATATAGGACTCAATATTGAGAAACAGAGGCCGGCATGGAATAACGCATCTCAAGTTAAACTTTCGGCAAGCATAAAAAGTTACAAACAAGTATTCAGAACTTTGTAATTAGCACGACTATTGGTGGATCCGCACGGCCAGCAGCCGAAGCCGCCACCCGATGCGAAGCCCAGGGCAGCAACATGCAATGTGAGCCCAGCCCTGAACCCGAGCCCCATGGGTGGGCTAACCTGGATCACGCGGAGGGCCTATCCACCAAGGGTAGTTAACAACTTTAGAACAACGAACCATGAACCATTTTGAAATTCAAAACTTTCACTCCAGGAGGGGGAGTCTTCAAAAACTAATCATATTACCACTCAGGCGAGTCCAGGCCGGATCTCGCGGGGTGCCCAGCGGCTCGGTCTCTTTTCCTGCGAGGACGCACCCTCTCCCATAAGGGCTGGAGCGTCGGCCGCCTGGAAGCCTGCTGAGCGACCACATTGGACGTGCGGGTGGGGGGGTTGGTGGAGGTTAGGCCCAGATCCTTCACCGTGTTTCGCAGATCTTCTGCGGAGCTGACTGCATACCGACGGCCTCCGTGCATGAACGCAAGCTTGAAGGGGAAGCCCCACCGGTATTTTATGCTGTGGCTTCGTAGGCCGGGTTTCCTCTCCTCCGTTGCAGGGTTTGGGGTGCGACGTCTGGGAAAATGTGGTAGCGGTGATTCTGGAAGCACAAGTCCCCTTTTTCTCTGGCGGCCGTCAGGAACGTTTCCTTAGTACAATGGAAGGTAGGCTTGACAACAATGTCCCTGGGGAGACCATCAGATCTTTTGGGGCCCAGAGCTCCAAGCGTTCGATAGGCATAGAGGGGATCAGTTCCTGTAGAAGGGCTGTAACGGTAGCTGGTACGTCCTCTATCGATTCTGGGAGGCCCCGAATACGGATGTTGACCCTCCTGGATCGGTTCTCTAGGTCCTCTAGTTTTTGTTGCAGCAAGTCCATGTCGTCTCTGAGGGCTGCGGACTCAGACCCTCTATTCTCCATGGCCACCACTATGTCATCCACTTTCTCCTCTAGCGTGTTGGTCCTGTCACCCAGGTCCTTGATTTCCTTACAGTAGCTGGTTGAGAGTTGGGTTACGGCCGCCACCAGCTCCTGTTGCAACAGAACCTTGAATTTGGCCAGTAGGTTAGCATCTCGCACTATCGGGTCGGAGACCTCGGATTCAGGGCCCCCCCGTCCAGATAGTGACCCAGCCTCAGCTGCATCATCGATCAATAGCTGGGAAAAGTCACTGCCTTTTGGCAAGAGCTGAACTCCGGAGAGTGGCAGGTCACCATTAGAAAGTGACAGGGGTGAGCTGTCTTGCAGACACTGATAATGACCTGTGGGCGCAGGGGGAGAGCCGGGGCATCCATCTTCGTCAGGCGCCATGCCTGAGTCGCCATCCACGTGGCAGGTGTTTTCTGCAAGGGCTGCGCGCCTCCGCTGCTTATGGAAGGATGGGCCCCTTCCAGGGGCAGCCCTCTCTTCTAGGGGGGGGAATGGTGGGGGTGATATGGATGTTAGCGACGGAGGGGGGGATTCCTCCCCACCATTACAGCGCGGGGCAGGACTTGTCATAGGTGATGGGGAGCGCTGGGAGCACCTGGGAGCAGGCCCCGTTGTGCTGGGGGCCGTTTGTGAAGGGTGTGGGGGGGACTCTGCAGGGGTCCGCAGCCGCCCCCCCTTTGTGCTGCAGGGGATCGCCGCCTCTCCTACCTCCTCCATGTTATTGACAGTCTGGTCCGCCGAGCGCCACTGGCCATGCTGCGTGCGGGTGGCGGGCCCTTCTCCCCTCTCATCTACTGCCGCCATGATGTGCGCCTGCTGCTGAGCCGCCCTTGTGCTGGTGGCCAATTGTGGAGGGTGCGGGGTGGGCCCCGCAGGGATCTGCAGCCATTCCCCCTGTGTGCTTCAGGGGATCGCCGCCTCTCCTACCTCCTCCGTGCCACTGTCACTCCGGTCCGCCGAGCGCCACTGCCCATGTTGCATGCGGGAGGCGGACCCCTCCCCCCTCTCCTCCATCGCCGCCATGATGCGAGCCTGTTGCTGGGAACGCGCTGGGGTCCCGCTGCTCTTTCCAGGCCCGTGGCCCCTCGTTTTGCCACCAGATTTGCCCATAGCGGGGCAGTGGGTGTTGGGAACGTTGGTAGTGGCTAGCAGGTGAGTGTTGCTTGCCTGCGTCAGGAGATTTGGCTGCCTCTATGTCCCCGGGAGGCAGAGCTGCATTAGCAAGCGACCATCTTCCTTGGCAGCCCGCCACACCCCTGGTGCTACACTTTTTCCTTGATTAGATATGTGACATTAAATTACGAGATTGGGTTATTTCCCTGCATTACACATTCCTCTTTGACATAAAAGAGAAGAGGTTTTCTCCGCATTCCCCTAATATTCACCTCATCTTGCTTTTTAAGGGGCCCACACTTTCAGGTTTGCACCTTTTACTATTTACATATCTTAAGAATATTTAGGGTTAGTTTTTCTCTTATTAGCAATGGGTCTTTCAGTCTCCAGCTTTGCCATTCTTTCTTTCTTGCCTTACTTCTTTCTCATTTACTTTCCAGCCACTCTTCCGTTTCTTTCCTACCCTTTTTCTTTCCTTACCTCCTGCATGCTTTCTTTCTTTTCTTCTTTCTTTCCTTCCCTCATTACCTCTTTCTTTCCCTCTCCCCTTTTTTTCTTTCTTCCCTCTTTCTTTCCTGCCTTACATATTTATTTATTTCCGTCCTTTTCCTCCTTCTCACATTTTCCCTTTATTTCTTACTTTATTTCTTTCCTTTATCTTTCACACTTTCTTTTTTTCTTACTCTCCTTCCTCCCATATTTCTTTTTTTCTTTCTTTCGTGCCACTTGCCTTTCTTTCCTTACATCTTTTTCTTTCTGTCTTTTCTCTTTCTTTCCTCCTCTTTTCTTTTAAGCTTTCTTTATTGTGTCTTTCTTTATTTTCTCATCCCTTTTTTGTTTTAATCTTTTTTGTTTTCTTTACTCTTATTTTTTTCCCTACCCGACTCCCTTTCTTTCGTCTGTCTTTATATTTGTCTTTTTTACTTCCTTCCCTCTTTCCTACTTTTTCCTGCCTGCATTCCTTCCCTTTTTCTTTCCTTCCTACATGGCTTGCTTTCTTCTTTCCAATTTTCTTTCTTTCTTTTTTTTACTTCTTGCATTTCTTTCTTCCATCTTTCTTTCCTTCCTTTCCTCCCTTCTTCTCTCTTTCTCTCTTTCTTTCGTCCCCCCGCCTTTTTTCCATCTTCCATTCTTTCTTTCCTCCTTGCCTTTCATCCACCCATCTTTTTTTATTTCTTCCCTCTTTCCTACCTACATTGCTTTTTTCCTTCCTGACATCTTTTTTCTTTCTCTCATTTTTTTAATTTTATCTTTCTTTCCTGCCATTTCACTCAATTCATTCTTTATCTTCTTCCCTGCCTTCTTTTCATCTGTCTTTATTTCCTACATTCTTTCATTTCATCTTTTCCTACCTAAATTCGGCCTTTCGTGTCTGTCTCTCTGTCTTTCTTTTATTTCTTCATCCATATACCAGATAGAATAATCAGCAAGGACTGGAAATTGGGGACCTACAGTGATGAGTACCACACACCACAGGTTAATGGACAATGGCAGTTGGGCAAAGGGTGTTAAAGGAAAACTCCACTTTGGTGGACGTGCTGCCATCTCCAAATCAGCAAAGGACCAGAGGCAACCCACTTACCTGCACATTTGCAGTGTGAGGACGCACTTACACCAGGGCCAGGTGTGCGTTTTTGTTTTAATTAGCCTTTACCCTGTCCTGCTGGGGGGGGCACTAAAGTCAGAG
The DNA here is from genome assembly GCA_027917425.1 of Gastrophryne carolinensis. NCBI lineage: Eukaryota > Metazoa > Chordata > Amphibia > Anura > Microhylidae > Gastrophryne > Gastrophryne carolinensis. The sequence continues at coordinate 149,250,215 of CM051238.1, read as the reverse complement.
ATGTCAACCTTGGAGACCAGCTTGAAGGGTGATGGGCATTGCAGGGGTGTGGTTTAGTCGTGTGGCTTATTTATGGGCTTTTGTGGATACATTTTTTTACAAAACCTTCAAAATTGTGCTCAAAATCCACCTAGCACTTAAAGTGGAAGTCAGGGCTATGGAGGAAAGTCACTGCCTGCAAGATTATACATTGCTTGGCAGTAGCAATCAACACACAAGCTCGCTGGTCATCAGAGCTGTTTATCAAGCAGACGGGCTGCTCACTGAATAGTAAGTGGGTCTTAAAGTGACATCCCCCGACCCTGCATTAGAACAGTTCTTGATCCTGTGTAACGCACCCCTTAATTCTGCCAAAGCAGAGGCTGCTAGTCCATGCCTACAGGGCCGGCTCCAGGTTTATGTGGGCCCATGGGCGGCATGGTCTCAGTGGGCCCCTTTATGGTGAAGAGTCACGTCCCATCACCGAGGGGCATCCCAAATCTGGATGTCCCCTAAGGACCATGCTATTTGGACCAAGACTCTAGTTTTGGTCTACTTTGAAGGGCACCAAACATGACCTCGGAGTGTAACTGAATCTAGATTCTCCTGATTTTTAGTCAAAATCCTGGGCTTTGGTCCACTTCAATGGTTTTATGCTGTGCTTTAGTCTCAGGGGCCCCTGGCAGCTGCCCCGCCTTGCCGGGTGCTGACGCCGGCCCTGCATGCCTACAAAATTTCTCTACCAAAGCTCTTGGAACTGGGAGGCAGCTACTGCTATTACAGGGTGATTTGAGCTGCTGACAGGGCGGCCGGATGAGGAGAGGACAAAACAGGATGACTCCTTAGGTAACTGGGTGACTTGGCATGTCTGTAAAGTAAATCTTAAACTGTGGAGCGGATTTGTTGTATAATGCACGCAGGTTAAAGAAGACCAATAGTGGACAGTAACTATCACAGATGAACCATTTCCACACCCTTGCACTGCCCATGGGCCCATGTCACCCCCTCTAAAAGGAAAATCACTCCTGATTTTTCAGTTTAGATAGCGGGAGGGTGGGACCCAATAATTATTTCGGTGGGCCCAGGGTATTCCAGTCCACCCTGAATAGCAGCCAATGTAAACAGAACCTACTTCAATTGTTGTAGAGCATATGAACAATTTAAATAGATAGTAATTGGGTAATTACTTTTATAGTGTTAATAATAATAATAATGGTGACGATAATAATACCATTAAACTAAAATGGGGTGGAATGTATAGCAGGTAAAGCTATCTGGTTGCATTCAAAAAGCCCAGAAACCCTAATGTGTGCTTGGATGTTAATAAAAGACCACAAAAATACTCTGTGGAACAATATACCTTTTAGAATCCCAAATTCCATACTCATCTTGTAGAGCACACCATTACATACTTATTAGCACCTACATTCTCAAGACTGGAGCTTTAGGGATTTGTTTAATATTTTACAGGAAACCATAAATCAGGATTAGAGCTTGGCTTTTACACAAACTGTTTTCATTCTTAAAAGATAGCCATAGGCCGTTAAGTTTGTATCACTGAAAGAAATAATTGAAGATTAATCACTTGCAGGATTTGAATATGAATTATGCAAACCTGACATTTGCTTTGCAGTTAAAATAAAAAGGTTGACACTACAAGACATTACAATAAAGTCAACGTCTGTTTAGTACATCAAAAACGACAGAAAAGACTGTTTTGAACGGGGATAACACAGCACATCTGTCAAGGAAGAACAAACTTAATACCTTAGCAGCTGCACTTAATACACACTTTTCCCCCAGAGGAAAACTACTGTACAACTACCTAATCTACTTATAAAAATACACATTGAAACAATATTGTAAAAACAGTCCTAAGAGGGGGTGAAGGGGGTGTGAGATCTATTCACAGGCAGTTAGTGTGATTTCTATTTTACTGTCCTGACATACCTCCCACCAACATGAAGCAGTCCTATCTACTTTTACCTATCAGGGTGGCATACCCCAGTTTTATGGAATATAGAGCGATTCCATATTTACACCTTTATAGACTTAAGTCTAGTACTAGAACTAGTACTGAACTTTAGCTTTCACAAGCTGCTATCTTCAGTTATCCCAAAAGCACCTGTGTTACTTTGGCTTAAAGGGAAAGTCCACTTTTAATAGTATTTTTGAAAGCATACCGTCTCCTTGAAAATAAAGCCTAGCATGATTCACACACAGACCAAGTAGTCCGACTGGAGTCACTTTACTGCTAAGCATATATGAGAGCATTGTGGTTGTTTCTGGTTACCGGGGGGGGGGGGGGGGATCACTACACTAGCAATATAGTGAAACTTGGCAGAGTTTTTTTTATCACCTGGAGTCTGGGCATCAAGCGAGACCTGTACACACAGCAAAACCAGCCCAGGCTCTAGCTATATTGGTTTGTAGCACAGGGCTCAGAGACAGAACAGCCCCCAAGCCCCCAAAACTACTGGCCCACATAGCCCACATGGGCCCTGGGATCTTCTGGTCAGTGGGGGTGCAGGCAACCAGGCCTGGGGTTTGGGAAGTTACCCCCTTATATAAATTATCTGGGAGGTGCCCGTGAGCAGGGCAATTAATCCTAATTTCCCTGCTCATGTGCACCTCCCAGGTTAGTTATAAAATGGTCTAAGCGGCTGCCATCCTTGCTTTGTTCTGAATTTGTGCAAGCACATGGGGTGTGGGGTCTAGGCCGTTCTGCGAGGTCTTCGACCCTTGCAACCCATGGCTTGCACTTGAGGTTTAGGGCAACCTCAGGTAAGTCTGCTCCCTTTTTATCTATTGCATGTTCCAAATGGGGCTGTCAGAGATTAGAGTTAGGACTGCACCTCACAGGGGCACCTTGGCGCTGGTGGTGCAGCTTAAAGTGGACCAACACCCTGGGGGGATTGGCCCGGGGTGAAACCCCCCAGGACGCCCACAAACCTTACATTAACCCTGTTCCAACGGCGCATGCGCGGGCCGTGGCCGCATCTCACTCTTCCCTCTGGCAGGGCGCGCACCCGCGCCGACAGTTCGTGAATGGCCGGCGCGGGCGCGCTCCCTGTTAGAAGGAAGCGCGAGACGCGGCCTCCAGTGCTCAGAGCCGCTGTGGTTGGACGCCGCTTGTATGTGCATACCACAGCGGCTCTGAGCGCTCGCTTGGACGAGCGCCCGCGTAGGAGCGTGGGGAGGTGAGTGTTTACGGGCGTTCTGGGGGGTTTCACACAGCGGGGCACCCCCGATCGGGGTGCCCCACCGAAGTGGACCAAGACCCAGGATAGTCAAAATCCTGGCTGTTGGTCCACTTTAAGCATACTTCTGCAGATGTGTGTGACCGAGCCCTCTGTTTTTAACCAGATTTAGAGACAGATTTTAGGTTGTTTGCAAGCTAACAGGGTTGAGTGCTGTGGCCCCTTTAAGATTTTTGTATCCTAATTGCCCTGCTCACATGCTCTTCCCAGGTTAGTTATAAAATGGTCTGAATGGCTGTCATCCTTTCTTTGTTCTGAATTTGTGCAAGCACATGGTGTGTGGGGTCTAGGCTGTTCTGCAAGGTCTTCGACCCTTCCATCCCATGGCTCACACTCGAGGTTATAGGGCAACTTTTTTGTCTTGTTTGGCCCAATTAATTAAGCCTGCCTTGATCTCCCCTCTAAGATGGCCCATAGTCCCACCTCAGCCCACTCCAAGCCCTAACCCACATAACCTTTAGGAGGGCCAAAAATCCTAGGTTTTAGGAAAGCACTTACTTTTACTTGAAACTCCTCTTTTATAAAGAGGGTCATTGTTCTCTTTTGCCCTAGTTCTCACAATTAGCATGATTTACCTTTCATGAATTTTTGGTACAGGAAAAGGAATCACCTGAAGGAAACCCAGGCAAACAAATATAGGCTTTATAAACTTTAGAGTTATTTAGTTAACCATCTGTAGCTCTAAATAATAAAAATACCTGTTTCATGTCAGGCAACAGAGACAGTATGGACACTAGAACCTATAATTTTGATATTAATTGTACTATAATAATAATTTTTTGCCACACTTTGGCCGCCATTACTACTCCCTCTGTTGCCTTACTGAATAGGACTTGAGTGGTGCAGGACCACCGCTTGGGCTGCTGCCATCATCGGTGGGTTCCAGACATACGTGACTGCTGCTGGCCAACTGCTATGGCTGCCAAGGAAGTCAATTGGCCTTGACGGTCATGTGGGTTTGGAACCTGAGGAGTGCGCACAGGTCCAGGTTCTTGGGCTTGCAGGGGACTATATGCAGGGTACAAGCAGTTGTGCTGCCAACACTTTTCAGTGATCCCTTGGTGGTACAGTCTAATGTATATAATCGTCCAGTTCCTACATTATGCCCTGTTGTAAGTTATTTGGATAACGTCACACTATGCTCCCAATCTATGTGTGTAATGGTTTTAAATGCACCCTCGGATATACGGTATCCAAAATGTCACAGATTACCAAGGGAACCCAAAGGTAAACATTGTCCCTTCTTCTAGGTTAATGATGAAGAATTCAGAATGGAGTTTGTACGATGGAGTAATGAAAGTAGAAGCATTGAGGTCATGGACCTGAAGCCATTTACAAACTATTCAGTCATAGTTACAGCCTTTACTGGAGATTTAGAATCAGCTCTTACAGAAGGGAAGTCTAGCAATCCTGTCATTACAACCACTTTTGAGGCAGGTATGTGTTTTATTTCTTTTTACGGCATTTACATGCTATCTTTCGGTAGACTGTACATACTTTAAATTTTATTAAAGAAGGACAAATCCCTAAACCTATATCGATTGCTCTAACTCAAACCACCACCTTCTGTATGCCAAATATGTTGCGACCTTTAAAAAAAGGATTGTTTTTTACTATTGGAAAAGGTTCATGGTGGATATGTGCTTGTTTGTTTATTGTGGACAACGCCATCCATCTACCACCGCAGTACACCAGCATCTGGTGTGGATGCTTAATGAGAGTTCCCTTTTCCCTCAACACACAGTCCATTTCAGCTGGAATTAAAGGTTAAGATAGAGTGTTCAGGCGAGTTTTAGAGGTTTCCCATGCTTGAATTGAAGAGCTTCCTACATCGGGTATTTACATTATGTGGAGTACTCTAGTCCCACTTGAGGTGGATTAATTATCTAGCAAGTGTCTGCAAAAGTGTAATCACTAATGATTAGCTGTGGACCTTGACCAATGTTAAAGCTGATTACATTATTTGCCATTTTGACAGGATAGTTCCAAGATCTGGGCCACATTATCTGGTCCATTTTTTTAACTAAAAGAAAAGTCTTCATCTGTAGCTGCCAGCCCAGTGCTCAGGCATAGTCACAGGTAACCTAAGTCCCAGAGGTCGAATGGCCATCCCTGCAGATATACCAGACATTATGCCCTTCAGAACAAGTAGATTGGTTTTCCAGTGGTGCCCAGGGACAGGACCCTGTGCCCATGCTGACATTCACTGGACTCTTTTACACCTCTGGTGCTAGGAGGGGGTGTGGGGAATCAGGTAGCTGTATGCTGCCCCACCGTTCAGAATGGTAGAGGCGTTCTTGGAGTCCTTCCTAGCAAAGATGACCTTCCTAAGAAAGATCCCCCTAAAGTTCAGGTCACTACCAAGAGGGATGAGAGGAAAGCCAACGCCAGTGCCAGATGGGGAAGAAGATAGTCATGATGATGGTAAATACAGTTTTTATTGGTTAGATTGTTTTATTGAAATTAGTTTTTTGTTTTCACCATTTTCCAAGGATATCTATACCAGTTCAAAGGGTGAAGGCATGAAGCAGGTGGCTTGCCAATACCCCTGCCAGCATCACCTCCTGGGGACTGGGGGCTGGGGCAAACCTGGTGCCCATGCCAGGTCATCACTGGAAGAGCACTAGACCTGAGCTGAATGGCATAGAAGCTGGTACACTTTCAGGACTGGAGACAGAGCACCTATGGAAATAGCAGCCAATTCATTTGATTGATCCGCCCGACCACAGACTTTATTGGTGTGTAAAATCTTGATACATTTCCAGATCTGATTGGAACATTTGAAACTAAGCTTCTAAACTTGATAGACCCTGTCTGGCTCATCACTAATCACCAAACATTTGCTGAAAAAAGGCTCACGAGCAAGAGCTGAAAAAAATATCCAACCAATGTCCCTTTTCCAGCTCTGCCAGGGCTTATTTAAAGCACATGACTGCTTAAGATGTCTTCTTGTAATATTGCTATAACAGGAGTACTGTAATAATATCAGTTCCAAACTGTTGTTAGTTCAGTAGTTGAATAAAAAATGCTCTGTATATTTTTATCATATACTATAAAATTATTTATGACTTTTTTGTTCAATACTCTTATATTAATAGTAATGTTCTGTTTTAGTGCCAAATGATCCACCTAAAAATATATCTATTCAGAAAATACCAAATGAGGTGACCAAGGTTCAGATGACATTTATCCCGCCAGCCGAGCCTAATGGAAACATTCGTGTGTTCCAAGCACTTATATACAAAGAAGATGATCCTACAAAGGCCCTGATCCGTAATCTGAGTATCATTAGAAGGAATGAAGAGTCAGTTACGGCAATTATTGAAGGACTTAAAGGAGGATATACATATAACATAAGTGTAAGGACTCATTCATTATAATTAATTATAGTATTGTAGTTCCTCAAGGCATGTAAGAAAAACGTGCAAAATTGCAAGCTCAATATACACAATTATTTAAGGCAAACTTTAATATTTAGGGGGCAATTTACAATGTGCGCTACTTCACACAACTTTTGCTTTTCCCATGCATGCAACCAGAGTAGAAAGCTTAAATTGAGCTAAACTTACAGCACCGAGCACCAATGAACACAAACTTTCGCCATGTATTTTGCTGTGTTTGCGCCGCAATTTGCTGGCGAAAGTCACTGGAATTTACATTGAAAAGTGGTTTGGAGAATGCCAATGGCAGATTTCTTTTAGAAAAAAAGTAAAATCTTGCTGAAATCACCCTTTTATAGCATATACCAGCATTGGAGGGGCCTCGGAATATATGTGGGGTATCTTTGGAGTGTCTGGGTTGTTTAAAAAAACTGAAGAAAAATTTTAATTGAAAATATAAAAGTAATGTAAAAAAGTTGTTTCACATACTGAGTAAGTAAAAGACACAATCTCTCCAAAAATAACATTGATTCCTGTGATTCACCACTAAAAGCTGGCAAATGGAAAAGGTGTTCGCCAGCATGCGCTGCGCAAAATGACTTAATGACATAAATCCAGCAAACACCAAAATCGCCGGACAAACAGGCGGCGGCGTGAGTTGTAAATGCAGAAAAGGTCTCCAGGGGCAATGCCTAGACTCGATCTGCTAGCATTGTAGGTCATCTACTGTGATTGTGTTTGAAATCATTTATACAGTACTTTAAATGTTGACCTTTTTTGTATTTTAGTTATACGCAGTTAATGGCGCGGGCCCGGGACCCAATATTCAAATGAAACTTACCACTGATGTTAAAGGTAACACACCAAGTTTATTGTTATTTACCAAATAGTTTCTTATTTTGTACAGTCATTTTAGAACATCACTGGACTGACATCTCAATATTGTTGCGCATACACATGCTTTTCTTAAGGACTTCGGGGGGGGGGGGGGGTGGGATGGGGGAATGACAGACATATGAGACTGGTCAAAGCACTATGTTATACAATATTTTGTTATGAAATTAGGGTTTTCATGGATCTGTACAAGTTGCCTACAGTCATTCAAGTAGTAGCACTAAAAAAAATAATTAAAAAAAAATAACCTTTTACTCACGTTTGTCCCCATCATATGATCTTTCTAACTCGGCCATCGCCCTGCCCTATCGTTAGTCACTTCTGTATTCTTGACAGGGCGTTGCCTCCACCATCAGTTAAGCCGGCACTCCACATCTATTCACTGCAGTAGTGGGGGCATGGCAGGTTTTGACACTCCACATCCATTGCAGCGAATGGAAGGGGAGTGTCAATGTCACAGTGATTGATGGCAGGAGGTGGTGCCCCATCGAGAGTATGAAAGTGACAGATAATTGGGTATGATAGCATGGGACTTGGATCCAGCAAGGTAAGTGTCAGAGGTATGGACTAGGAGCAATTATCTGTGGGGTACAATAAGTAAGTATAGTGGTTCATTTGTCTTTAACTGTTAAACTTGCTTTCCTTAGTTATTAAGAAGGCTGACATAAGCCACAGCCTAGTGAGCTTAGGTTTTTTGGTAAGAACATGTTCTGTCCACTGTTAATCAGTCATCCGTGGGTTTGGAACAAAATACAGATAAAAAACAATACATGGAGATTATCATACAATAAAACAGCTGGGTTAAAGGGAAAGTCCACTTTAGAGGGCATGTTTGTATATTTTCTGTGCCAAATTGATGTCCTCAAGGTGCTCGTTTGATTTACTATTTTTTATATTTTGTTAGAAAATGTGTGTTTTATGGAAGTTGTTTTTACTACCTCAAATCTGTTGCTTATGACAACTGTATACCAAAAAGAGAGAAGTAAGTCCTGTACACACATTGTTATGGCCACTGTTGAGGTGAGGGAGCTCACTCAACAAATTCCCCAGCAGCAGGGTTCTGGAGTCACTTCTCTCTTCTTATAGGTCTTGATGTACAGTTGGCAATGACCAAATAAAATATAAATAAATAGAAAAAAATAAAACACACATTTGCTAACATAAAAAAATACTAGATCAACTCAGCACCTCTAGGACATAATTTATGCCCTTATTCATCAAGCGATAGCGCCAGGTAGTGTCTGATGAGCGCCAGGTAGCGGCAGCTAACGGCGACTACCGACTCAAGTACGCCCGGCGGCGGTCACAATGACGCATTTATCAAGCAAAATGAGGCTAGCGCCGGCGAGAGCGACGGCGAGCACGGCATTCATCATGAAGCCGCCTGGACCAAACAGCGCAGCTGCAAATTCCCTCACAGCGCCAGGTATGAGCTGTCGCTCCCTGGCGATGTCCAATGCATTTCAATGGAGCAATCTATAATAATTCATGATTAATTGGTAATAATTTTTTTTTACATTTTTTTAATGTCAAAAAATCGGAGAACACTTCTGCAATGTTAGGATTTATTTTTAAGTCAAAAAAAAAAAAAAAAAATATGTGCAGAATTGATCAAACAGGTCTGAGATTAATGTATTCATATAACAAAATGATTCTAAAAACATGTATAATGTTACATTCAAAAAATATGGTTGTTTAGGGGTTAAAAACTAGTTAATACAGATCGCCGCCAGCGCTCTGGGGTTTAAACAAGGAATGGACAGCGACAGCACATTCGGAGCGTGATTTTTTGATGAATATGAAGCTAGCCGTTCGCTCTGGCCATTCGTTGTCAGGCGCTCACATACAACGCTGGACCTGTGAAACAGCGACCCCCCAGCCCGTATTCAACATTACCGCACACCGACTGAGTCGCTGTCATCAAGCTAATGCCGGCCAAGCACAGCGAATACTGGCTGGCACTGAAAAAATCGCGCTACAGTCGCTCATCTGTCGCTACCTGGCGCTATTGATGAATAGGCCTCCCCGTCTTAGGCATCTCAAAAGAAGACCATGAGGCAGCAGCTGCAGGTAATTCCATCATGGCTGCTCCCAGGAACCACAAGAGCATTAGAGGAACCATACAGCTTTTGCAGTACCTTGCAGGAAGTGGGTAATTTTTTTATTTTAACAAACTAGGGTTAGTAGGAGGTCGGAAGGAGGAGTTTACTGCTGCAGTGCTGCAAAAGCTGTACCGTTACAGACTTGGTCACAGTGGCTCCAGCACCACTGGAATCATAGTTGGCACTTTTGTCACCCACTGCAGCAGGTACGGACCTATAATGCCAGCTGTATCACTTATGATACAAACTGCACCAACGAAATCTACAGGACCTGACTTGGGGTGAGCAACTGGGCTCCTAGCAGAAAGGGGGTGAGTTATGACTGTTGTTAGCACCTGGCAAATCTGGACTGGTGCTGGGGCAACTGGGCATTGGGGACTCACTGAGAAAGGCCCTCACTTCCAGTGGCCACTGTGTTGAGCATGTTCCATGACCCAGCATGGGCTCCCCATATTATTATATGCCCCCAGATCAAATGAATGTGTTGTGAATCGTTGATGGGGCTACTCATGCTTTTTTTTCTCACGGAACCACATAAGCCTGGAACCGCTCCCTGCACAGTAATTTTTTATTTTAAAAGCCAATTTGGGTTTGATAGGGGATGGATGTGAGCTGATTTAATTTAAAGCAGATGGAAACCCAAAAATGGTCCACCGCTCAATATATGCCCCCCCCCCCGCCCCACCTGAGCAGCTGGGCGCTGCTGCTGGCTCGGCAGTGGCATGGTTTTTAAATAAAACCAGGTTTTTCCACCGCTGAAGCCATGCCCTGTGGCACTTTTTGAGAGAACCGATTGGCCCTCTCAAAAGTACCACTGTGACGAGGTGCAGCTGGTTGGCCACATCCCCGGCACGTCATTCAGCCATTCAGAAAGGCTGGGCTCGGTGGCAGGCACGGCCAAAGAGAAGCTGGGGATGTGGCGCTGGCAGAGATTGCAACGGCGATCTCAGTTGGCACCGCATCCTTGGCTTCTTTCACAAAGCTGGGGACTTTCACACAGCGGGAAATCCGGTGTAGGATGCCCCAGGGCAGGCTAGTGAATCTTTTACATTCCGGGGCCCGGTGGCGAGGGTTTTGACCCACTTTAAGCAGAAAAAGATGAGCCTGGTATAACATAATGCCCAGATTTAGTATTATACACACTGTGAAATCTAGCCTAAAAACATGTTGCAAGGAAATCAAATGTTGATATACACTGTAAAATGTAATTTCCATATTTTTAATATGTTAAACAAATGTTGTGTTTTTCACTTGCAGAACCACCTCGTCCAACGCTGAGACCTGTGGTTGTTTATGACTCAAGCGGAAGCATCATGGCTACATCAACAACCATTACTATTAAAATGCCAATATGCTACTTCAGTGATGTCAATGGCCCAATTAAAAAAGTCCAGGTTCTTGTTTCAGAAATGGGAGGTAAAGAGGTGTTTCCTTTATTCAGAATTTATTCCCTGGAAATATTTTACAGCTAAGCTAAATGCACAGATCTAATTTGCCATGCGGCTTTGTGGTTCAAGCTTCCAGGGTCTTGTAATTATAGTTTTTGGAACTTTGGCAGACTGATATGTGGAGCTCACAAGCACCAGATGTCTCCAGCTGCTGCTCAACAATATCTGATGTAAATAGGTTAAAAAGGCAGCGGTGAATAGAAGCGTGCAGTCTTCCAAGCCGGGAAAATCTTTTGTTGAAAAGGCAAATAGAGGACTTTTACGCAAAAAGTAACTGCTGAAATGTTCAAGGCAAAAAATGAAGTGGAACCCTGGGAAGAAAAAAACACATAAACACAATTTCCTTATACATGCTTTACATCTTTGCTTTGCTCCTAGGCATACATTATTTTTTTAAGGGGGGGGGGGGCTCTAGAATTGTATAGGGATGAAACATAACAACTTTAAAAAACATTAATTCCCCCTAACCCTGCCTGTGATATATCTGATAAGCTGAACATACCAGACCAGGAGAGGAGAACTGGCCCTGTGGTGTGTGTATGTGCCTGGGGATTCTTCATGAGCTTTCCCACCAATTTGCTCCCCTCTCCCCATCACATTTGCTGAGACTCATTCTCCCTCCCTATAGGAGGCAGGCATTCCAATACATCCAAGTGAGTATAACTTTTTTCATGCCTGGATAGGGATATTGTTTTTAATTAATAAAAACTATGGACAGGTTTTAATGGAATTTCGCCAAGATTTGATATTGCCCATGGAACGGGGGGTCCCACACACCCACCCAGCCCTGTCACAGAAGCACCACTAAACAGTAATAGCAATGAATCCAATTTTATTATTACATATGATCTATATTGTATATTAAATCCTACATGACAAGATTAAAAAACATAAATTTTTTAAAAAACATATAAGACAACTAACACCGAGGAGGGGGCCAATGAAAAGGGAAGAGAGGGGGGAAGAACACGCTGACACGCTGCTATAGCTGCTTAACCAATACCTATATATACCTAACCTAAGCTACTGAAATCATGTGCATAAAAAGGTTTGCATAACAATGTGCACAAGTGTTTGGCCTAAATTAATATAATAAGTGATGTCCTAATGAACATATATACATACAATCCTATCAAAAAAATCCTATCAACAAATCTTTAAATAAATCTTTAAATAACAAAGAGATAATAACCACACTGCCTATCTAAAATTATAAGGACTCACCGAGTGGACAAGTGCCAAATGCAAACAATAAGCCGACAATGAATTAAGCAGACTCAATGGAAACCCCCCCCCCTCCTTACCTGCCCTCACTCCTCACCACCAACGCGTTTCGTGACGTCACAGCGTCACTTTGTCAAGGTGTCAAGATTTGATATTGATTGAGCCAAACTGAACTGACTAAATTCAAGTTGACTTTACCCTGTGCAGCAACACTACTAGGAAATTAATGTACTTTGCCCTACACTCACTATGGAACAACATCTTTTTGCTTTTACTTATAAAAAGCCTGAATGAAAGTATTGGATACATTCCTTGGAGCACGTGGTTTAGAAACCCATAAAATGTTCTAAAATGCCACCATATTTATGTAGCATTGTGGAGCATGTAGCAAGTTTAGAAGATGAGTATTTGTTCTTAGCTGAAAAGCATATTAGTCAGCATTGGAGATGATGCATTCTTGCTGCTATCAGGGGTGCACCTGTAATGAGGTCACATGAGGCAGTTGCCTCAGGCATCGCCACAAGGGGGCGGAGAATGCTGGATCTGTTTATTTATTTCCTCATTGGTAGTTCAGCAGACATCAGGTTGCCACTGCATACTGTCATGTTGTCATTTTTCATACAGTCAGTTATTTTTGGCTCCCACCAACTGCCCTTGAAATCAGACATGGCTGCATGTTCATAGTGAGGAACCAAGCAGCACAGCACATTGCTCTATTGAGAAGTGGATCAGTGCCTTATAGTTATTATAGTTCTCCTCATGGCAGCAGATAGACTAAGTTCACCCTGGCTGCTATCATTTATCTAAACAACTGTGTGCTGGCCCTATAGTCAGGGTCTTACATAGGTTTTACAGGGCCCCATAGCAAAAGTAAAGGTGGGCCCCCCAAAAAAACCAAACCCCAGCAGTAAATTGCCTGCAGTCAAACCCAGGGACTGTGGCCTGGGCTTGTGTGGAGACCAATCAGTCAAACATTAAGCTTGGACTGGTCCACCAGGTTACCAGGGAACCCCTAGGTGAACTGAGAGGCCCTTTGGAAGCCCCCATCTCCAAAAGAGATGGTTCACTATGTGATAACAAATACTGTGCTGTTTATTTTCTATGATAGAAACAGTAGGTAGTAAGAACAATGAAAATAATCCAGTAATATTTGCATGTAACTGTAAGGAAGGTTCCCTGGGTCCATTCTCATAAAGGTTCCCAGACACCACAGTCCAACACTATCAGAGACTGTGCTCTGTTGGAAGTTCTAGGTAGTGTTGATGTGCTGTGGTGCCTGGTTTGGTAGGTCCCGGTGAAATCTGTATCTTCCAGGGGTGCTTGTTTCCTCGAGTAACCAATACAAAGGGATACTGTCAAAACCCCATGGGACACCCGCCTTCTTAGTGAGTCCACAACCCCCAATCTCCGCAGCTAGCTTCACATATAGACAAGCCTCTGTTTGCCGGGACACTTTAAATGCCTCACCGGACATGGTTGCCTCCAGGACTTCGTAGCCCTCCCCAGGGTCCCTATCAGGCAATCCCGGGTCATACACAGATGATCAGTCCTCACAGCACCGCCAAGGGAGAAGCACAAGAAGAGTTAAAGGTCTAGCCAAGGGTCAAGCCAGGTAATCAGAGAGAGTTCACAGTACAAGGGATGATACGGGTTCGTAGTCGGAGTCCAGGCAGGGTGTGGTTCAGGCAGCAGTAATGGAATGGTCAGGCAAGCTAGGTCAGCAACAGTAAACAATCAGAATTCACAGGACAATAACACCCAGCAGAGTGCTATCACGGGCAACGAGAGAGTGATATATAGGGCTGGAACGGACGGGAATGGCCAGGGGGAAACTGGTCTCACTGGACCATCAACAACATATGGGCTGATTGCCCAGAAAATGTTCGGGTGTTTTGCCCACAGTAACCTTTGGGCTCATTGGGATTTAAAACTAAACTTGCATGAGCACGGTCAGATGAGCAGGGGATGCGGGCACAAGCAGAGGGAACGGTCAGTGCTGCTCAAGCCGGCGTTGCCCGAGCCAGCACCGGCTGCTGATATGGCTGCTGGGTGACAGAGACCCCAGAACGCCACTCGAGCAGCTGACCAGGGACACCACGAGAGCGAACAGGTTAGTGTATTGTGACAGATACAAGGTGCTGGCATCTAAATTCTGCCCCGTAGAACCTACAGAGGAGAGGCCCTTGGGATACGCATCAGGTGAGATGCTTGCTGCCTTACTATTCCCGTTGGGTTTACAGGACTTAAACAAAAATCTTCCCTTACGTATTTTTCCCACTTGAAGTTCAACATTGACAGGCCTGAGCAGTTTAATGGGAGGAGTGGCAGCATGGGTCTGCTGGCAAAGCTTTCAAGTACAATGTTGCACAAAGGATGCCTGTGTCACAAGGCCAGACATAGATTCCTTTTATATCAGCCAATCAGGCGCAGGAACTTTTAAGAAGATGTAATTTATTTTGGAAATAATTTAGTGTTGTAAATGGACGAGCTTTTAGAATAAGGACTCTCTTCTTAGAAAAATATCATATGTCCCCGCTTTGAATTTAGGAAGCATTATAGATAGATGTCAGTTAATCCTCTTTGGGTTATATCCCAATCTTGACCTGGGTTTGGATTAGGTTTCTTGTTCGATTGGGCAATCTTCACTTATTTTCCGGCCAAAGAGATCTATCCATTTCCAAAGCCTGCTGACCTAATATCAGCTGACAGGCTGCCGGTTCGCCATTTGACTAGAATAATATTGAGGCAGTGACCTAGAAGGTGAAAAAGTAAAGCAAAATAAATAGGGGATTTAGGTTAAGAGAATTGTCTGGCTTGAACATGTGAGTTCGAGTTGATTATTATGTTTTCATTATGGACTTAGTAAACCAGTACTAACTGTATGACGCTCGGTGGTGTGACTCTTAAAACATTGCACTCTAACAACAACAAGCGTTTTTTTATGTGGTATGAGAAGGGGAGGATGGTGTTGGAGTATATACCAATGATTCCAACTGAATGAACGGGATATTCTATTCATTCACCAGCAATTGAATTTAAACTTGCTAAAGAAATTTATGGCCAGCAACCTAGAGTACAAAATTGTCTATCTGTAAGAATAAATAAAGGCAACTAGACTGCGTGCGTCCTACAGATATAGCACAAGCTGGATGAATGAGAATCTTACCAGAAATATAGTCAATCAATCTCAGCTCACCATAAAATGCGAACATCCAAAGTCAGCATACATGAAGCTCCATTGGCGTTTCGGGTGCTCTCACACTTAAAGAATAAAAAAAACAAGGGCCTGCCACTGGCCTTTCCTTGGGACATCCCAAATCATGATGCCTTGCTGTGTGAACACCCCCCTGTAGGGTCACCACAAAACTCACCTTCTTCATGGCTCCTTTGGTGATGTAAACTCCAGTGGCCGCATCCCCTACATATTTTGGCTGTATGCATGTTTCCATCCCTAGCCATTCAGATTGGAAAAGCTTGCCTACTGGTGGGGATGCGGCCTCTTTCTCTCCCATTAACAGAACAGTTTGCTGAGCATTAAATATGCATGCCAAACGGCTTTGATTGGACAAGAGGCCACGCATGCGCTGTAGGATAGAGGAAAGGTTAGTTTGTATGGGCGATCTGGGGGGTTTCACACAGCAGGGGTATCCAAAATCGCGATGCCCCAGAGCAGAAAACGCGGGATAGTCAAAATCCTAGGCTTCAATCATAACACCACATATCCCTACACGGTGATAAATAGAGGCAGACTTGCCGACAATGCTCCTGGTATCTGACAGACCGGGAGGAAGGGAATGCACTCCAAAGCAGGAAATGAATCAGCCCCTGATCCACTAGGACGTAGGAGAGAGCTCCAGGTGGAAAAGGGGGGGCAAAGGCAGGGGGAAACTGATGTACTGAGGTACATCTTTAGAGACTTTCAATAAATGGCATCAGCCATGGATGCAAGTTTAAAGCCCTTTCTAGGCATTAAATAAAAAATATACTCACTTTCCTCCCTTGCAGCAGATCGATCTCAATCCATATCTGCTATACTCTGCTGGTGACATATGGATCCACAGATGTTATTAAGCTTTGGCGCATTATTGAAGTCACTCAGCAACCAAAGAAAAAAACTAATCGGTACTTACCTTTTATCGCCCCTCCAGCTGATCATTGCTAGTCTGGCTATCAGCAACTCACCTGATCGGTGGATCTGAACTCTCAGCCATACAATGGCCATCTATGCATTAAAAAAATAAAAAAAATAACTAATTGGAGTAGCCTTGAACGGTGTCACCCCTGTAGCCTCACCTGTTTCTGCTAGCAAGAGCCAACACATGCATGAGAAGAAGTTGCTGACACCTTATACAAAGGGAACAAATACTCAAAACAGAGACGTAGATACTATTCTTATAAATAAGGACACCTCTGAGGATTCGATTTCTGTATCTATATAGTGGGAAGTATCAGAATATCCAGTTGTTGCCGTGACCCTTTTTTCTGTTGCACGACTACACAGATGCAAGTTAATTTGGGCTCCTCCAGTATAGCCCCCCATATCCTGCTCACATACTTTTGTCTTCGCAGCCACACAAGTGCCCAAAAGTCTTCTCCCTTTGGCACATGGCCGTTCATTGTAGAACTAGTCCCAGGATGCCTAACCGGAATTTCCTCAACTAATTGTCAAACTGAAAGTGCCACATTCTCAAATGTAATCACAGGCCTGCCTCTAAAAAGGGTTAATAAATATTATATAAATGTGTTAAATTACTGGAATAAGGTTTTCAATCTCTTGTAATGCAAATTAAAAACATATGCATGACATGTAAGGTTAATCTTTTCATAAAAATGATTAAGAAACTCACACTAGGGATTTTGAAAAATGTAGTACTTTCTTAAGAAAAGGGGTCTTCACACTGACACATTTAAGTCCACAATATTTAGACTAAATTGACCCCCATCACTTGGGAGCCTGTAAACCAATTTGAAATACTAGAATCCCTTAGCAATTAAGAAACCCAAGGAAAAAAGTGTTAATCTCTAAAAACTTAAACGTGCCCTCTATACCACTGTTGAGGAACACAGGTCACGGATTAGTGATAAATTGTAACCGAGAATTCAACTCCCTACTGATTTTTATCCAAATGGATTGTGAATTTGAGAAACCAATGGGGTTATCACAAGTGTTTCTAATGTGCAGGCCGTGGTTAATATCAGGCCTTCTGCTATAAAAATCAGCTGCCACAGAAGAAGAACAGGAAACGAGAAAGATGTAATATACATATCTTGGGAATAGGGCTGCATACATGGATTCGTCTAAATTTTACCATAGGAAACATGGGGAGGTCTTTTCCTTAAAAAAAAAAAAAGATAACATAATTCCCACACCACATTTTATTTGTGCTACAGAGGAACATTTTGTTTCTTCACATTAGCTACTACTGCTTCGAAATTGAATAGTGGTATAATGGCATGTATAAAGTATATTTTCTATGATATCCTAAATATCTGCAATTAATTTTAAAATGCTCTGTTTCCCAGTTTAACCCTTTGTGCTTTTTATTTGATTGACACTTAAATTTAACCAGCATGCAAAGAAATGAGAACCAAAAGGTATAATGTTGCACAGCTCAAACGTATCACAAAATATACATTTATTATGTACAAAGAAAAGAAGACCAATATACTACATGTACCAACATGAAATATGGTTCAGGGGGTGGTTATCAAGGGTTAATCAGTTAATACGATATTAATATCTTAATTAGTATATACCAATCTATGCACCCGAGCAATAATTCTTTAAATAAAAAAATGGATCAAAGCATATAGATCCCAACTAGGTATATTCTTTCAGAAGGGCCGAGAAAGTGATATGTATCATACAATTGATGCAATCATGAGCTTAATATATGTGCAAAGCTAAAAACAAGCATATGTTTTAAAGAGCAAATTGCTGTGCAAAACTGAAATGAAGGGAAAAACCCACTAGGGGTTAATCTAAAAAAACAGACAAGCCCTATATAGGCTAACTATCCCCCAAAATCTCTCCCAAAGATGAATGAAAGTGCCATCCCTTGTACCACAAACCCTCTGACCTCTCGGTTTGAACATTGGCTTAACCTTTGACTTATCTCTCACTTGTCCCTTTTTGCTATGTATCGTTTGCCAACCTGTGTATGACTCCGGCTTACCCGACATCGCCCAGTCCTACCTTGGTTCATCCCTCTTCACCCCTGTAAGTTCACAACCTTTGTGGTATTAAGTCCTGGAGGAAACCGTGCCCAGTGAGGCGTATAAAGCGTCCCGGCAAACAGGGGCTTGGCTATAGGTGAGCCTAGCAGTGGAGATTTGGGGCTGTGGGCTCACCAAGAACGTGGGATTGACATTTAGCATCTTACTAGGATTCATTCCCATACTAGGCTCAAATTTAGCTTCCACAACACATTAAACTAACACTGCCAACAAGACAGCTGCATATGAAGTTGCTAAGTTATGTTTCTGAATCATGATTGCTAATATCACCTTGAAGCACCCCAACATGATTGTCAGAAACATTTTTGAAGACAAAAAAGGAAGGCAGAAAGGGTTTCTCCTGTTCTAAATATTGTTCACCTGTCTCTGGCTATCAAACTTTTTTTCATTGAATGTATATGGACGCATGCACTGTAGATTAGTGCCCATGTTAAAAATGCCAACCGTGCTTCCTGTACATACATGTAGAGGAGTGGTGAAACCCAAGCCACCTGCTGCCCTTTTGGTCACTAATTTTATCAGGCCACAGCCTGAATAGGAAGTGCAGACTGAGCAAAAGACTTCTTCTTCTGGTTCGCACATGGAAAAGTGGAAAGCAAAGTTTCACTCTTGTACAAAGGTGAAGCAACAACTACTTGGGTGGAGGCTGTTGAAACTGACTCCACCAGGTTAGAAAGTGGCTCAAGGGCATTTGGAGTTTTGAAATTCTGACATTTTGAAGTAGAATGTTCTTTCCTCTCACTGACCTCCTTACCCCAGCATTGTCACCCTACTTGCTAAAGCTGACCTTCTTCCCCTATAAAGATGAGGGATGAAAGAAAAATGGAGGTAAATGCTGCTTCAAGTCTCCTATCCCTAAGTAGATGAATATTCTCACTGTGAGGGATGCAGTGGGGATGCAGTGGGGTGGAGTTTCTAGAGTGGCAGGATGAGCCTGTCCCACTGCGATGGACTTCTCTTCTAGGCTGTAGGTCTACATTAACTAAATAGAATACACTAATACGTACATTATTGATAATATGAGTTTTTTCCAGTACCTGGTTTCTCATTGAAAGTGACAAAAATGCCATTTTGTAAACAGTGCACACTGACTTGCAGTACATACAATGTATATGCATGAGTGTTGTAAGCCAGTTTGACATACATAAACAATATTGTCTTAAACTGGACCAACACCCATTTTTCCTTTGATGGCTGTTGGTCCCTCAGACAGAGAATAATAACATGCTTAGGGAGGGCATCCAGAATGCTGGAGCCTCCCCAGAACATAACCCCCCAGAACGCCCAATATCCTTACCTTCAGATCAGGAAAGGAGCCCCGCAATCGACTGCCGGCACGCACGTGGGAGGAGTCTTCCGTGACTATAGTCCAAGTGACCGCCCAGCAGCCAATCATGGGTCTCCTTTCTCGGCCCTGGCTTGAGGTGAAGGTAAGGATATTAGGCATTTGGGGGGATTATGTTCTCATTTGCTGTCTGCAGGACCAACATCTATTGGTCCGGTTTAAGTTCTGGCCAAAAATCAACAGAACTGCTAGTACTGTAAATCCCCAAAATCCTACATTCTCTTTGCCGCACTGTATGTTCTATCCACCAATTACCTCCATGTGTCGCAGTCCAGTTCTCAAGGTCTTTTATTACCCCAAAATGTCCTCCCCCCAACCATTGGAGATATTTTTATTGCCTCTGTTGAGCCTTTCCCTCGGTTTTCCTTCAATTGTTCCTTGGCAGAAAGACAAGGCCTCTGTAAACCAAAGGGAGCATCCCAACTCTCTAATGAGGATGCATGCCACAAGCATCCCCTACATCATTAGTTAGGTTTTTTACTGCTAGATGCAACTTGAGGTAGGACGCAGTGCTACAATTTAGGTGGTCCTGCTTCCAGTGTCTGACTGACTGTATTCTCTGGCCTGGGGAGCACATACCTGCTTGGTCCCATCCTCTCCTGTGACAAAAATCAAGTGAAAATATCTATGTCCTAACACTGATCTAGGAGTGTAATCATTTATTTGTTCCCAGTTATAAACTATTTTTAAATAATTCATTGGTGCAATTTTTATGTTGGTTTTGTATACAACAATAATAAAAAAATATGACTAGTTAAACATTGATTTTGTTTTTAAGTATCTTAAAGTGAAAAATGTTAACATGTCAGAAATTAATTTGGGTTTGTGGTAGGCTTTACACGGTAATTGTATTACTGTAATAGTATCATTTGGAACTGGGCCCACCATAAACACAAGGACCACCCGAGTGGTTTATCCACTGCAGGGAGAAGGCTTTAAAATGTTTTAGCACTTGTCAAATGGTTCTGTATAAGCAGAATATTCTCTTGGTGCATTCCGTTATTTGTTTTATAAATTCATCTGACATTCCTGTGCTTTGTGTTATAGCTCAACATGATGGAAATATCACCAAGTGGCACGAAGCCTATTTCCAAAAACCAAGGCCATATTTTACAAATGAAGGATTTCCAAATCCACCATGTCCAGATGGGACAAACCGTTTATTCAGCAAGCAGGAAGTATATGTCATTGGAGCTAATACTACTTGTATGCTGCAGGAATTCTGTAATGGACCTCTTAAGCCAAGAAAACAGTACATGTATGTTTGTTAAATTGTTGTGATATAGACATGAATCATTCATTTTTACATAAATCTTGCCTGTGATTGAGCAAGCAACAAGCTGTGTCTGGTCAAGTGCATATTGAGATAATAAACCTAGTTGTTGTTCCATTGTTAGGAAAAGGGCTAATTGATTCAGTAAGTTACTTTGCTAAATAAAGTCAGTAATCTTCACTGGGTGTGAAATAGTGAAGAACTGATGAGATAACACCTTCTTAGTGAATTATCCCCAGGGAACTTCCCCACCCCATTGTGTACTATTGATTCACTTCCTATTGAGCCACCTCATTGGCTTCTTCAGTCAAAACAAGTGTCGAGAATCAGTATTTTTTATTATTAATAGTTATTTAGCACCGTAGCGCTTTATATAAAAACAGATTAGTTTATATAGTATTGAACCTGGTTACATTCATTATATATTAATGAGGCTAGAAATTTACAGCCAACCTTTTAAATGTTTAATGTGGCATCCAATGCATGTTTATAGCTAAACATGAAACAACAATATTTTGTGAGCTGGGATCCTTACCAGGATCTGGGGGCCTGTCTAACTTTCTCAACCATACATTGGCATAAATCAGATCTTTTACTAGGACACTGGAAATGATTATGCAATCACAATCAACAAAGTAAGCAGTGCGCTGACAGGTACTCTCCTCACAGTGGGACACCGTTGAGATCCTGATGTTATAGTCCACAGAAAACTGATTTTTTTTGTCATCACATGACCTTTGCATGTGTATGGTGGTTGCTTGTTTGGAGGTATGGCCCTTCCTGACCTGTTAAATTGAAGGATCTAAACATCAGCTATTGCTATAGAGACAATTCAGACAACGACAATAATAAGATACTAAGCAGCTCATGCAAAGCTTATCCTTTAATTTCCTCCAACATGCTGTAGATGATGAGGCAAGTCCCCAAATGTTGCCTCCTTCTTTAATTCCCTTCCTCCATGACCATGTGCAAGTATGGTTGCATGGCTGCACTGTTTACTGGGCTTGCCCAGGCTGGAAGGTACTGGGCTAACTGTGTGGCCACATTTGGAATGTGGTCATGGAGAAATAGAAGTGAAAGGATGGGCACATTTTAGAGACGTGCTACAGCATCTACAGTGCACGAAATGGAAGAGAGGCATGTGGGATAGGCCACAGGTGAACTCCTTGCTGCCCTAATATTGCCATTGCCTGTATTGTCCCATTAAACCTGCCTGTACTGTATATATCTACTTAATTTTTATCTTATTACCAACTATGACATTCAAGTTTCTATATACCAGTTGTCATGTTCAATCACAGAGCTTTCCAGTGGACACTAAATCAGATCCTCTTAGTTGGCACAGCTTTCTCATAGTCACTCTCATTCCAGTAGTTGTTCCCTCAGGGTCACTGATTCTGCTGTGATTTGGCTAGAAAATATAAGCTGTCGCACACTACAGACGGAACGTGCTTCTGAAGGAACCCCCCCCCCCCATAGACAATAGTAAAGAGTCCTCCTACATACTGTTTCATAAAAACAATGCTGGGGTTGGATTGCAAGGAGTTCCTAGTCATATTATGTGGTATAGCATGAGGATAAAGTAGTGAGAGCAATGGTCGGATAAGTTAAGTCTGATCGTGTGCCTACGGAATTTTTAATCTAAATCAGATTCTGTTTTTGATTCTCTCTATTTCTGTGCGGAGGCTTTCTTCTTTAACAGTGTTTGAAATCTTGCAGAGGCAGCAGTATTTTGAAAAATATTAAGATTAACAAAAGTGTTTAGAGCTTCCCCATATCATGAGAAACTTATCAACCACAGTTAACCAGTGTCTACTAAAGTTTGGAGAGCCTCTGCACCTCATTACTCACATATGTGGTAAAAAGGTTATCTACACCTGCTTGGGTCTTGCGTCCACAACACATATGTTCAATCTGTGGCACTGAGCCACATGTGGCTCTTGGAGACATCTACTGTGGCCCCTGACCTGCCGTGGGGAAATTTGGAGACGGGGTAACCTGTTGTAGAAAATCTTCTATTCAAAATTATAAATCCGAAATTCTGAACCTATTCTTTTATGACCCGCCCCGTCTCCAAATTGCTTAAGCGGTGCAAGCTCTTAAAAAGGTTGAGCACCCCTGTCTACAACCTAGGAAGGAGGCCTTAACAAGTACATATGTTATCAGTTCTGCCCACACTGCACTGGGGCATCTTGATTTATATGCTGTGCGTCCAAGATAGGGCATCCCACACTCACTTTTTTCTCATTCCCTCCTATGCAATTCACATTAATTGCAAATCATAAGGTGCAAGCCCACCTCATTAACACATGGGGCAGGACTGATACTATACCATAACAGCGCATATGCGTGTGTACTGGCTGCCCGGTCTTGGGCGGGTCGATAAGCAGGGTGCCCCTGTGCTGTCATGGTGAGAGGAATTCCAGATGGTTTTGACAAGTTCCTTCTTAAAGTGGGCCAACACCCAGGGGTGATCGGCCCGGGAATCTATAAGATTCCCGGGCCGATCACCTCACACACCGCGGGACATCTGAGATCGGGATGTCCCGCGGGGTGTAACCCCCCCAAAACCCCCGAAAAACCTTACCTCTCCAGCAGCTGCTTCCGCCGCCGCCGCCTCACTCGCGCTCCTCTAGACGTGCGCGCGTCTCTGAATGGCCGGCGCGCACACGTCAAGAGTGACGCGCGGGAGGCGGCGGCGGGCGCGATCCCTTGTCCGCTGAAGGACGTCACTTGTCCGTCGGCGGGCATTGGACAGCGCAGTCACGTGGGAGCGTGGAGAGGTGAGTTTTCGGGGTGTTTGGGGGGTTTCAGGCAGCGGGGCACCCCAAATCGGGGTGCCCCGGGGAAGTGGACCAATACCCAGGATAGTCAAAATCCTGGGTGTTGGTCCACTTTAAATGCAGCAAGTCACAGCAATCAGATTTACCTACTCCACAGCATATCATCGTTGGAACAGGAAAAAGATTGTGGCAAGCTGGATGCCATGATTTATTACACCATGGATGAATCAAATATGTAAAGGATTATTATGTATTTTATTTTGAATGACTGGTAAAATTTAAGGGTTTCTACAGTGATAATAAGTCTGCTTTTCTTGTTTAGATTCAAATTTCGAGCTACAAACATTCAAGGACAATATACAGACTCTGACTACTCTGATGCTGTAAAAACATTAGGTAAGAAACGTGTCTCGAACCTACTAATTGGAAAAAGGCTTTATATCTAGAATGAGTGTTTGCATTGAGGGGGTTTCCCCTAGATCGGTGGTGATGAACACTCCTCAAGGGCCACATACAGGACAGGTTTTGCATATCTAATAACTTTACCTACATGGAGATTCAAACCTGGCCTGATGCTGGTCCTTGAGGAGGATAGTTGAGCATGTGTGCCCTAAAACTTCACTTATGTTTATCCTTCCGATACTTTTCCAAGTATAAATCTGATTTGACTGCTTTATGACAAAAACATTTTCTCAGTGATGTCAATATAAAAAAACTTTTGAAACTGATACACAGGTATCTTTGATTCTACTTATGGAATTACAAAGAACCTTTTGCGTGGCGTTTACCCCGCCTCAAGAAATGTTCTGCAGGCACCCAAGACTTTCATAGAAACACAAAATACAGGTTACACCACTAGCTACCAATAAAAGTCCTGATGATATTAGAAATGTAGTGGGCACCAGTGCAGGCTCACTCTACTGTAAGAATCCAAGGATGCAGCTAGAACAGGGGGTGCAGGGGGTACATTCCCTTTAATGTTGCAAATTAAAGAGGTCCACACCCAGGATTTAGACTATCCAGTGTTTTTGTCCTTGCCCCCAAGGCACTCCCACCAAAACTCACCTTTCCATGGTTTTGCGGTTCATGCACACTCAAATGCGCTTACGTCAAATTGGCTTGGACTAGTCTAAGACTTGACTCCAGCTGAGTCTAGCTTAGTGAGCAGAGATAAGCACAGCCAGGTGCGCCAGTGGCCACATTCCTGCTACCTTCTAACAGGGAGCACACCTGCACCGGCCATTCGTAATTGCCAGTCTCATAGACTCCAGGGTGGGTTTTGATCTGCTTTAAGATAATATAAAGCCATGATATAAATATAGCCATTTTTCCAAAAGGGTACCTATGCTGAGGGAAGTTCTGTGCAGGTCATACTAAACATATAAAAGAAGAGGTTCCCAGCCTAACCAGTGTCCATAAAAATTTCAAATCTTAAAACCATGATAGTAAAATCTTAATAGATGGGATTTTAATATTATGGATTTAAGATTTTTAATTTTTAATTTTTATGGACACTGGTTAAGCTGAGAACCTCTTCTACTATATGTCTGCTTGTGGAAGCACCAAACCTCGTTCCCGTGCTTAAATTTAGGTCTGGATGAATAGGCTCGATTCAGAGAGACAAAAAATACTTTCGTTTTAGTGTCGATCTGTTTTTTTTTGGAAATGTTTCCATTCTCGTATGAGTGTGCATGTATTGCAATCCTTCTGTAAAGGTTCCGTTTCATTTTCACATGTTACAACGCAGGCTTTAGTTTTTGCCCTTTTCCAATCGTATCCTCCCACGAATCCTTTACGTTTCCCGTTAGTTTCTGTTTCCCTACTACAATGTTTAGCTAAATCACTTAGCGCTATCCTCCATCTTCCCTTTTGGACCCTTAAAGCTCACCCAAACCACTTCGCGGTTAGGTTCTGCTTCCATTTTAGCCCCCTTAAACTTACCCAAATCACTTCTCGGTCATGTGAATATTCATCTTTAAATATTTCTGGGCCCATTAGTTTTGTGTTAATGTATTTTGTAAATGAAATGACACTGAAACATTTTTTTTTATTCCATCATAAAATATCAAATCTTAAAAAAATTTGAAAATTTCAAATTTTTACAACTATAAAAAACAAAATACATAGCAATGGCAGGCCACAGAACATTATTCTTCATCTGTGGTCCCCAACGAGTTGCGCAGCTCCTGCATCTCGCCCACCAACTGAAGGACCCTGACACTCAGTTGTGTCACTCTGGCACGTGTGGTCCCTGGTGAAAAACGTAAATTAAAATATTGGTATAACCTTGTTGGGGTCATACTGCAGTGTCCCCCCCCCCCCGTATGGTCCAAACACCTAAATCTGGACTTCAAAAGCCAGAGGGCCCTCGCCACCATGGCCCAGGTTTTGCATAGTGCCCGATTAGAGAACCCCTGGCCCGCATTCTGCAGGCAAAGAACGGGCATCAGGAGCAAGGGCAGGAGTGGATATCCAGAATCCCCTGAAAGAATTTAAAAATACTAACATAAAATACACATTCTAAGCTACAATATTGTTTAACATGTCATCAAGGGCTAAAAACAGCCATAGGTTAAGACATGAGTCATCAACTATATTCATTGCCATACAGTGAAAATGGATTGTTGGAATGTGAGCAAACTTACCCAGGAGCCATCCACCAGATAATTCTCCTGACTCAAACTGACTAAATAAGCCGGAGCTCTGCAATATATAAGCATCATGGGACGACCCTGGATGCCCTGCAAGAACACTGAGGAATCGCATAGCTGGACCAAACACTGCTTGTATGTTGTGCGAGTGGCACATCTTGCGGTTCCTGCAACCAAATATAAAATAATTACACAAAGCAAAGGTAACCGACAAAAACAAGAACTCCTACAACAAATTAAGATTCAAGTTCAACAATCCAAATATAATTCACAAAGGACATAAGTCTAAAAAAATATAGCAATTATATGGATGTGTGGGAAAATAAATGTTTACATGCTAAGGACTAATTAAGGCCAGCATTAAAATGCTTCTATAAGGCATACATGAAATGTATTGATTCAGGTATGCATTGCTAGACAATTTATGGCCTCGGCCATGCTGATACATGCAATGCCTTGGTGCTAAAGGCGCGCAGACTCCTCCACATAGCCGCAAAACATGTTCAACAATAGCAATCCGAGCCCTCAAAGGTCCCGTAAGTGGATCGGAAATGAAACGGATTTATAGGGTGGTGGTCAGTCGGAAATCAACTCTCTGAATCAGACGCAAGCCCATCCCAACAACGTAAGTTATCTGTACGAACGAAAAATATCAGGTTTTGTTTGAAAAATGATCCGAACTAAAGCAAATGATCCGATTTGCTTCCGTTCATCAAAAGCGCCTATACACATTTTCCCGAACATTCGTACGAATGAAAAATGAACGAAAAAAAGAAAAAAAATTGCAAACACCCACTAAAACTTTCACAGACAGCTACGGAAGTCCAGACGAATGTGTCTCTGAATCGAGCCTAATATGTCTACAGGAATATAAGAGCTGTACACTTTGAACTATTTTTAATCATACTAAACAGAGAATACCAGTCAAATGACTGGCCAAATATTTTTAAAAACATAGTGATTCAGTGGTCTCTACCAGATAAGCCAACCACCAAATACCCCCATTGTATACAACTGCTGTGAGTTTGCAATAATAATATAAAACATTAAAAGGGATTATTTCAATCAACAAGTATACAAGTATAATGAATGTAAAATACAATGCACCGTGATAATACTTTGGAGGAAGACATTCTTGGAATTGGGAACAAGCGTAGCAATCTGAAGATGTGCTTGAGACAGTCTGTACCACGAACGAAGAGTTTTTTATCCCATGGTCAGATTTAATCCTGACTAGAAAAGCAAATTAAAGTTGAACCCCATACCACTAAACCACTAACCTGAATCATTTTTATCCCCTTTGGAAGATAACCAGCTATAGAAGGGATAAGACTTCAGAGTATGTCAAATTATTGTGGATCAGTTTTTTTGCTTAACCCTAACAATAGTGTAGCATAGGTTCAGTAACCCTATAGAGATCATTTAATTGGCCGTGACCCAGTTGTGGATCAGTTTTGCTGCTTAACCTTAACAATTGTGTAGAAAAGGTTTAGAAACCCTATAGAGGTTTTTTAATTGACCATGGCCCAACTGGGAACCCCAACAGGATTTAGTTGTGCTTCCTCTTCATGGATACTGGAAAGGGAATTCCTCTAATACATATGTGACAGCAACTAGGTTGTCACTGGCAAAGGCCATTACCTCCAGATGACAACCAAAAATGTCAACAAACCTAAATCTCCATAATGTAGTCACAGGCAGCAAAATGAACTTGGAACTGACTCTAAACTCGTCTACTCAAAAACTAAAAGTAAATGGCTAGAGTTACTCTAAACTAGACTATAAACTGGCCAAAATAGGTGCCCGGAAATCTCTCTCTGATTTCTATGACAACCGTGGCTGACTGTCAGGACTTGCATGTATCACTTTCTGAGAATTCTTGCATAGTATAGAGTTATCTTCAAGGTCGGAAGTTGGCACCTCATTTTTCTTGAGGATTAAATGAAGAATGAACTTCTCAAAAGATGAGCTGTTAACAGCAGGGATCTTCCTGTAACTAATGTGTTCATCATTCAGATTGTGTCAGTCAGTACACTTTTTGATAATAAATTATTTTTGAAGATTTAGAAAAATATAGCTAGCAGCGAAAACCCCAAAGCGTGGCTTCAGTAATCTGTCCTCCAGCTTCCTGCTTTTTATTTTGGGGGCCAATGGTCTGTAATAAACAACTCCCAAGTGTGGTTGTGTAATCTGTCCTCCAGCTTCCTGCTTTTCATTTTGGGGGCCTGCTGCTTTGTTCTGGGCCACCATGATGCGTGTACTAGTTCAGTGATGCCGCTAAGTTCAAAACCACCGCTACAAAACAGCTGCATGGGACTACTGGTGAGTATGTACTGTTTTTATTTTTTGTCTGAAAAGGAACTCACATTTTGCAACAAGACAAGCTGTCAACAGTGTACTTCACTCATATTTTGCAATGAGCAAGGGTTTTAAAAAAACTTGAAAGATGAGGATGCATCACTTTTTGTGACCAAAGTGGACCTATAGTAAAAAAAAATACTTTAGGTTCCATAACACCCAAGGCATCTGCTAACAGTTAAACTGGACCAACAGTCTGGCACAGTTGGAAAAGTAAGGTAGCGGCCATTTTGGAGCTTCCTCTCCCAGCATCTCAGCCATGCTGCTGCCTGGATTCAATTGCCATAACTGACAATGCACAGTAACAGGAAGCCCAGCAGCACTTGTCCTGTTTGCATGTGGCCTGCAAATACATCTTGTTTTTAAAATTTATTTTTATGTGCAGCAATCTAAATTGCCTGAGGGATGGGATGCATACGAGCACTGTTTGTGGTGTTGGTCTGGTTTAAGTCATTTTTGACTGTTGGTCCACTTTAATAACACCTTACAGTCCCAAAAGAGTTTTTGTTCTTTGCTCCTGTGATGATCCCATCCCCCCACCATATCTAATTGTTTTCAGAATGATTGACTTATGGTTGACCATAGCTCAGAAAAGCATAAAGGTGAGCATTAAAGCTTGATTTGGAGCTTCTAAGGTATCGTCAACTAGAGAGGCATTCCAAATTTGAATGTCATGGGGGTGGAGGTGTTAGCAGAACAAAAGTCCTTTTTTACTGTAGGTCCACTTTTATTACAAGAATATTTTCTAGGTAAGGCATGTCCAGGCCTTCGCATTGTCCATTGTCCAAGCCATTGCATGGTGTTTTAGTTTATTCCACCTATACAGAAACCCTATATCCATTTTAATGTTGCTTTCGTTTCCGACCCCCTAATGGAGACATTTAGCCTCACTTACTGATGAGAAGTTCATCCAGTGGAAAAAAACCACCATATTTTAGCCTGATCACCAATTTTCATTCTCATTGACAAGGATAGATTTTTCTTTTAAATTACATGTTTGTCTCTAATGATAAAAAATAAGGGAGGCTTAATCACCCCAAAGATGGGAACAAATAATATTAACAGAAAGAACTTCCTGTATCAGACCTTCCTGCATCAATAGCCTGAGCTTCAAGCTAAACAAGGCTGTAATTGAGTAACTGTCTCAGTAATCTACATTAGACTGTTAATGGTCCATACTGCTTTAGAAACAGTTTCTGTGTGGTACAAGTGCATTTGCAATGGCTTTAAATACATCAAAGACTTTTTATTAGTACTGTAACCTGTTTTTATATCACATTGCCAGTAATGAAGTCATGTTGGTTTCATTGTATTATTTCAGATTTCTATTTTCATTGCTTATTTATTGGCTAAAAACATGTGTAAAACATTATGACCAATTAGAAAGTTGACATGCTGGGTTATTATTTGCACATTAGGGGCCTGCTGAAACTAGTATTCACTAAAATGTGTTTTCTCAGTGCGCTTGCACTACTGAGTGTTAAGCTCTGGGTGCTGGGGCGTACATAGGCTTCAAAAAGCCTGATATCGGAAATAATTGTGGGGCCCCCTTTGTCATGCTGTAACTGAGCAGGTGGGCACACATGGGTCTCCTAGGCATACACAGCAAGGTCTCCTAACCCTGGATGTGACTTCTTCCACCCTCCAGCTATACGTCCTGCCCTGTGCACCAGCACATTCCTCACTATTGTAATCTCCAGCACAAAGCTCTCAACTTTGACCAGACAGAATCTTTATGAATTTTCAGTACATGCCAAGGCCATTGTGCAAGATTCCTGAGACACAGTTTCCCTGTGGTGGCTGTGCTCTGTGTCGTAGCATTGCACCCTATTGCTGATGACTCCTGTCTGGGAGGTGCGTGAAGAACAGGGCTGCCCATCCCCTCTTCCATGCTTCTAGCCACCCACAGTCCACTATTGTGGCTTCCTGTTCACAGTCACCTGACTCCTTGGAACATCCATAGGCCGGAGATTAGTGCTGCTTTTCGCTGGTGCTTCTCGCAGCCCATGCATATCAAAATGCAGTGTTGATCTAATGCATAAACATGTCCATGAGGCCTTTTTCAAGGCATATTGTTGGATTTTTAAGGGGTGTTTCAAGCATATATGCGTTATTGTAACCATTGCTTGGCCCCCTTCTGCCTCCGGCCTGGCTGCAGTTGCCTCTCCTGCCTTTATTGTATGTATACCAATGTCTGCTGTACATACAATGCAATTTTAAACTTACTTAAGCTTAAAAAAATAATTCATCCCAGCAGTCACATGCTATGAAGGAGGCATTAAGCTGGCCATTAGGAGCAGCAATGAAGCATTGTTGAAATGCAGGAGTGTAAGTATGGAAGCCCGATCTCTGGCTTCTTTTCTTTTTTCAAAAGGAATCTGGGTGCCCTCTTTGGGACAGGTTAAGAGGTCAGTCAAAAAAATATTTGACTTTTGGTCTGCTATAAATTGTGTCTAATATATATATATTTTTTTTCAATATCTTATTATGAATTTTCAATGCAAGAAAAACCCAGTATAAATCACATAAGAATAATACATATTAAACTATATAAATATATATATATATATATATATATATATACCCATCCTTCTCTGTCTGAGCTCTCTCTAGCCAATCTAATATTTTCCATAATTGGGAATACTAGCTGCATGAGGATTTTTTTTTCTACACAGGATTGTGTTGCACACTTTGAACAGGCCCAAAATGGAAGGGGGACAAACCTAGTTGCTCCTAACAGTAATTTTCATATCTATTTATTCCTAGGTGATGGCCTGTCAGACAGAGCTGTAGAAATTATTTTGTCTGTCACCTTGTGTGTGCTGTCTGTTATCCTGCTTGTGGCTGCCATTTTTGCCTTTGCACGGTAAGCTGCATCATGCATGATTTTTTCAAAATAGCTTCCAATTCGAATATACTACATTCTGTCATTAAAAAAAGGCTACCTTAACTAAAAGATAAAGGGGTTACATTTCAGTCAATAAGTATGTAAGACCCATGCCTGGTTTTGTAAATATTGAACTAAACCAGTAATGGCGGCAAAATAACAAATGTGTTAAAAAATAGATTTGGTTACATTATATTAATGCAGCATAAAAATTATGAAAAAATGAAAAAAAATTGCTTAAGCTTTTTTTTTTTTAGCAAGAACATTGTATATTGTTGTAAAACATGTACACATGAAGTCAGGTATCTTAAATTTGATACTGCAGCATATAAGGGATAGTATGCACAGCGTACCATAATGGCGTAGCATAGCGTGGGTTACAAGAAAACAACAGCTTACCACTCCCGAGTACCTGTGCTGTCTTGCTGGCACTTTGGGTTCTGGAGCAGCCATCTTGGACAGGATACACAGAGCAGCATCTCCTGTGCTGTGCAAGGTCCTGCCCTTCCAATCACTTGGGGATGCCGCTCTGTGCAGCTGCTGCAGGGGTACTGGTAAGGGCTCTGGATCCGGTTGAGGTAAGCGCTTTTTCTTTTTTCAACCTGCCCCCTGTCTCAACACTAGAGGAAGGAGGCAGGATGGGGGGTCATTGTTGAACTGGACATCCACTTTAACGTTTGCCAATAAAGGAGTAATCCAGCATGTTTACAATGAAACTAGGAGTATGGTGAGTAGAGATGAGCGAACTTCTTGAAAGTTCGATTCCGGTGATTCGCCGAATTTCCCCAAGAAATTCGGGTTCGCCCGAATCAAACTTTCACGAATCGCTCATGAAAAAAAAAAATGCCGGCATGGTGGGAGCGGACAGGCCGGCTACGCTGTCAGCGGGCGGCGGAAGCCGGCCCGCTGACAGCGCAGCCGGCCTGCCCGCTCCCACCATGCCGGCATTTGTTTAAAAAGCAAACACTTACCTGCATGCTCGGAGCGTGGAGGCCGGCGTCGCTCTCAGGCGCCCTCTGATGACAGCTGAGAGCGGCGCCGGGCTCCACGCTCCGGCGCCGCTCTCAGCTGTCATCTGACAGCTGAAAGCGTAGCCGGCCTGCCCGCTCCCACCATGCCGGCATTTTTTTTTTTTATTTCAGGGAAAATTCGATCGGCACGAACCCAAAAAAATTTGGGGTTGTGCCGAATCTAATTTTCCCTGAAATTCGGAGCGAATTCCGGTTCGTCCGAACTGGTTCGCTCATCCCTAATGGTGAGTATATACTATGTGGATAATTTTCAGTCCACCACACTACATCGCTTTAAAGGGATCAGGGCTTGCCATGTTGTGTTACAAGTTTCCAGCTCACACATTTTTAGCCACACAAAAGCATAAACTCCGACCCTGTGTGGCTTCTCTAGTAAAGCAGGCTGCTGTGCCTCCACCACATTGTGTGCCACTGTATGCAGGCTTCACAC
This sequence comes from Gastrophryne carolinensis, assembly GCA_027917425.1. Taxonomy (NCBI): domain Eukaryota; kingdom Metazoa; phylum Chordata; class Amphibia; order Anura; family Microhylidae; genus Gastrophryne; species Gastrophryne carolinensis. The sequence goes on along the minus strand of CM051238.1, from coordinate 149,216,933 downwards.
AGGCTATGCCGAGTAGAACCATAGCGCACACAATATACATACTTGAGTGTTTAATATTTGAAAATACAACACTGAATAATGAAATTTGGACCCCATAGTTGTTTGTGAGAACATAGAACATTGTCCTCTTCAAATTTAGGTTATTACACCTTTCTAAGGAATGGCCACACTGGGGCAAGGATGTGTAAGTGGTTTTTATTCCTAGATTGCACCCTCCTGCAGATTGCCAGAATGTCCATCTAGGAAATCAATGTTATATGATGTCATTGTAAGTCTAAGGGCCTTATTCATAAATGGGATAGCGCCAGGTAGTGCCTGTACAGCAGCAGGTAGCAATTGCACATTTATGAAGCCGAATCTGGTGAGCGACTAGAACAACGCCATGTGGTGTATGATTCATCATTATCCCAGCCTCAGCGTACAGCGCCGGCGTTCAGCCTTGCCACGTTTTACCAGTCGCTACCTGGCGCTCTCCCATACATTTCAATGGACAATCCTTAAATCTCTTTCCCGGAAACGGCACGCAATTGCACATTTATGAAGCCGAATCTGGTGAGCGACTAGAACAACGCCATGTGGTGTATAATTCATCATTATCCTAGCCTCAGTGTACAGCGCCGGCGTTCAGCCTTGCCACGTTTTACCAGTCACTACCTGGCGCACTCCCATACATTTTAATGGACAATCCTTAAATCTCTTTCCTGATCCCAATTTTTTTTTTTAATTCTTAAAACAAATCTCAAAACTTCAGACATGTATCCTGGGCAAGAAAACAACATTTTTGAAAACTTTTTGGATTAATAATATTTGTATGCAAAATTGTCCTTACATGTCTGGTATTAAAGTGTTCATGTTACAAATTTATAACCATGTAATTCCAGTTTTCGCTTTGTTACTAGTGGATACATGTTCATAAACAGACTATAATCACACAGCCTCTGGCGCTATGGGCTACATCTACATGATTTTGAGCGCCGGCGCTGTTTGATGCTGTTTTTTTGATGAATGTGGCGTGAGTCAGTCGCACTGCGCTGGCGCTACTGTTTGCTCCCATACAGCGTAGTACTGTGACTCACACATCATATTCATCAATGCCGGCCAGCGACTGAGGTGCTCTGAATCAAAGAACCCTGGCCGAGCACAGCGACTACTAGCGGTGGCGCTCTCAAAGCCTCGCTACAGACGCTCATCTGTCGCTATCTGGCGTTAGTAATGAATCAGGCTGCAAGTCAAACGAATTGCCATTTAAGATGATTTGAATATTATTAGGCAAAGCTTAAATATAACAGAAATGCCCAAACAATGGCTTGCAGTGGCATGAAGTGTGTAACACTAATGCTGGTAAAATTGTAATGTTCTGTAGAATTCGACAGAAACAGAAGGAAGGTGGTACATACTCTCCACGAGATGCTGAAATTATAGACACCAAATTCAAGCTTGACCAGTTCATCACGGTGGCAGACTTGGAGCTTAAGGATGAGAGATTAACACGGTAAGCATACTCATTTGACAAAACAGTAGTCCAAAAGGTCATCAGCCATGACCCCACCAAGACCTTTACTTGTTTGGAAGTGTTTGCGCTGCTTATATTTACACAGGTCAATAGTATCCTCTTTCAAAGGCTGACCTGTGTCTTTCAGACACTTAAATTTACATTTTAGAGGTTTTCTCCTCTTACCTTAATCTCCCTTTTTTGGACAAATATTGAAGCATTTTTTCACCATAGCTGAAAAACGCTGAAGTGAAGCTGAAGTGTGAAATGAATATCATTTGATTTAAATATGTTATATGTCACAAGTTTTCAGAGAAAGGTTTAGAAGGCTATTTCTAAAAGGTTGCTGTAAAATCTTTTGTGAAATTTCTGATCATGTTGCTACACTACTTAAAGTGCATCAGTAATTTAGGCTGAATTAGGAAAAACTATGTTCCAGTCTTCAGATATTGGGATGCCCCCTGAACACTTTGAGTGGGGCTAGATCCTTGGAGCCAGTATGTTTTAAATAGCAACAGCAGTGGGGGAGCGGAATTTTAATTTTCTTTTTATATTTGCTTACTTTTTCATATGCATTTTAATATTTAGGGAAGTGCAGAGAATTGAGGTTGAAAAATAATTTATTGCACATAGGCTGTATTAAAATAATAGAGCAAACAATGATTGGGGGTGCCTCTCTGTGTGAAACCCCCCAGGTCGCCCAAAAACTAATCTTCGTTCCCTGTCCAATGGTGCATGCACATGCAGCGGCCGCATCCCTGCTATCCCTTTAGCAAGGTGCGTGCCCGTGCCAGGCATTTGTGGATGGCTGGCGCTGGCACGCTCCCTGTTAAAGGTTAGCGGAGGATGTGGCCGCCAGCACGTTTAAATCCACGTTCATTAGATGAGCTCCTGGCTGAAGGGGCTCAGGCGGATCCGAGCACGTTGATTGAGCAAGAAGGCTGCGCATGCACCATAGTACCGGGGAAGGGTGGGATCGGGTGACTTGGGGAGTTTCACACAACAGGGCACCCCCGATCGGGGTGCCCAGGGGGCAAAGACTGAAAACCAGAATAGTCAAAATCCTGGGTTTTGGTCCACTTTATTGTTTGTAACGGCAAAACAAACAAAAAGTTAATACTAAAATTGTATCTACTGCAGTTGCTTTCTCTGTGGTGCTAAGAAACTTACCAGTTTCAGAGTTTGAGTCCCCCAGCATCTTCACACATTTCTGCCCCCTTCATACCACCGTGACATTCCTATGCAATGCACTGCAGTGAAGGACTGCACCAGGCCTTGCTTTGGCAAACCCCTCCATTGCAATGAACAGAGTTTTGCGAAGCCTCTACTGACACTGAAAGTTGGTCGTGCGCTCAAAGACATCTAGGGTGCAGGAAATGTTGTTTCTGAGCACAGAACTGGGAGGAAGCTGCTATGGGGTAGCAAATGTTTGTTTGACATTTACAGTCCTTTTACCTCCAACATTTATGTTCTGATAATTTGAGTAAGGGTTATAATTACTTAAAGCGGAGCAAAACCCATTATTTTCAACTTCCGTTTTTTTCCCCTTCCCCAGGGGCATGTTGAATAGGGAAAACCCCCAGAAAGCCCTAAACAACTCCTCCATGTTCCAACGGCGCAAGTGCGGGTGCACAGCCAGTGAGAACCGCTTGCTCTGGTTACCTCTTATGGCAAACATCTCTCATTGACTTTAATGGGGAGCCTTTCTTAATGCCTAGGGTGCCTGCAGGATGCCAGGGATGCAGGGGATGTGGCAGCGCAAGCTCCCTATTGAAAACAATTTTAACAGAAAATTAACGGGTGTTGTTCTGATGCTAGATGCATCTCCCCAAGCTGGAAATTTTCTATTAAGAAAACCTCTCAATTCATCACAGCAAAAGAGAAATTCGTCTGATTACTCAAAATAGTATTGCAAACTGCCATTTTTTTTTACTCTACACAGAGCTTAAAAAAATCTTCCTGGGTTTAGACTTTTACAACATATTTTGAACAGGATCTTTTTTATATGGGTGTGCTACATTTTGTGGTGCATCTCCCCAATTCTACAGGTTTACAACTTCTAAGATGATGCTAGTAAAGGGTGCCTCTTGCCTATAAGCTTTAAAACGTATTAGGTGACACATTAAATGCTCTTTAAGAACTTTTACCTTTACATATTAGTCTTGCTTCATGACCACCTATTGGAAAGGTCATTTTCAGTGACCTAAGAAGCTGAATCATTGACTTCTAATAGATCTGACTAAGCGAGGTTAATGATGGGGAATGACACTGCACTTACTTAGAAGACCAAGAACCTGGTGGGTTGTTAAGTATTTTCCATTGCTGTGTGTAAACACACGAGCAGGCTGCTAAACTTACATCATTTTATTTTAATTTTGTTATCTTTTCTTCCATTCTTCTATTATTAAGGGTTTACTTTTACTCCCTTATACTAAATATAGATTGGTAGACAAATAGATAGATAGATAGATAGATAGATAGATAGATAGATAGATAGATAGATACAGAGATAGATAGATAGATAGATAGATAGATAGATAGATAGATAGATATGAGATAGATAGATAGATAGATAGATAGATACAGAGATAGATAGATAGATAGATAGATAGATAGATAGATATGAGATAGATAGATAGATAGATAGATAGATAGATAGGTAGATAGATAGATAGATAGATAGATAGATAGATAGATAGATACAGCGAGAGATAGATAGATAGATAGATAGATAGATAGATAGATAGATAGATAGATAGATAGATAGATAGATAGATAGATAGATAGATACAGCGAGAGATAGATAGATAGATAGATAGATAGATAGATAGATAGATAGATAGATAGATAGATAGATAGATAGATGCATTCACAGACAGGGGCAGACTGGGGTTAAAAAATAGCCAGGGACATTCCTGGTCACACCGCCCCTTCTGCAGTTTGTCCGGGTATCCACACCACCTATAGCAAGCAATGTGCAGAACCTCCCCATTACAGGCTCTGAGGCAGAACCCCGCATAACATGCTGTGAGGCAGAACCCCCCTCCCCCATAACATACTGAGTGGCAAGCCTCCCATAATGGGCTGAGTGGCACAATCCCCTCACTCACCTTGCTGTCCTGCTGCTGCAAGGCTGGAAAGGTGCCATCGCTGGAAGCACAGGGATGCCACCTCTGGTAGCCCAGGTATACTGCCCCCATGAGCCAAGGAACTCTGCTGAGCCGGGGTTGCCCGCCCACTGTCCGAAGCTCTGTGCAGCGGCCTATGACGTCTGGGCGGCAACAAAGCATGAGAGCTCTGGCAGAGATAAAGAGGATTGCTCAAATCCTCCCCTGATCCCGGCAAGGCTTTGGATGGCAGCAGTGGGCTTGAGTGACAGTTGGACTTAAAGGAGCAGTATCGCGAAATTTGCATTAAAAAAGAAAAATAATTCAATAGCCACACAATAGCTTCTAACATGTGTATAAATAATCTGGCGATAGAAAAAGGAAAAAATATATGTCTTTCTTTTAAATTGTATAATGACAATGGCTCAGTCCATTTGCTGAATAGGGGGATCTGCTGGGTTGTATTTAGTGAGCTGCTTCATTTAGCCCACTGGTCTCCTAGCAACACTTTACCTCAGAGGCTGACACTGTAATCAGTGGTAACGGCTATGTGTGTGTGAGGTGCTGCTTTTGTTATGAGACCAGGTGACTCAAATGTGTAAAATCTATACAAAATAAACTAAACTGACTGAAAATAACTGAAATTCTTCTTTGAATAACTGTGCAGGAAAATCTAAGGGTATTAAAGTGGAACAAAACCCTGAGTTGCCGACCCTGAAGTCTATAAGACCCGGCCATTGACCTTGCCCCTTGGGCATTCTAAATCAGGATGCCCACTATGTGAAACGACCCCTGGATAACCACAGATCCCCCCATTTTTCTGGCGCGCTCACGCAGATAGTCATATGGAAAAATGAAAAATAAAAATATGAAAGAGAAAATGGTAAACTGAAAGATTCTGCAGCTGAGCCATCATGAAGGGAAAACTGTCAAAATCAGCTAAATGACTTCTAGAGCTTTTCTCTCTGTTTTAGATATATAAGTTCTGGTCAGGCAATGTTGCAATGTTGTTATCTTATGCTGGACGGCTGCCAGCCCTGAACAGCTGATACTTTGTTACATTGTTTCCCCCTCTCCTCAGCATAGAACAGGCCAGAGTGTCGGGTCCCGACACTCAGCAGACATAAATATGAGCTATTAGTCTCCAGCTGCTCAACACACACATCATTTTTTTCTAAATTTGTAATTCTTACTGCAACACTTACCTACATTCAAAGTACCATTTAAATATAAGTCACCAAGAAAAATTCGCAATACTGCTCCTTTAAGTGATAGACCAGTGCAGTCACACTGCTGGACATGATAGAGTGACTGGCCTGTCACTGAAGGTTCCAGATCCAGAGGGGTGGATGGAGTATTACAAAATACTTAGACTTCCTCTTTAATTTTATCAACATGTTTTTATTGGATTGGCAGCTTTAAGAATTACTACATCTACAGTGTTGAATAGATTCAAATGTTCAAATCTTTTTGGAAATATACCTTTTAAGTCCATTAGTCTGGGCTGTTTTTGGACACTAGGAGTTTGAGTTAACTAAAGTTTTGCAAAGGTGTGTGAAAAATATAAATATGTTAATCTGCAAACAGTACTTTTTAATTGTTAATGACTCTTTACTTCCAGATATTCATCCTTTTTCTTTAGACGCAAGGACATTTATGTCATTCAGTAAGTCAACAATGGCCTGGTTGTGTGCTCTTTGGACCACCATATCGAAATGGTTTTGTATTTCCATCGAGGGCTGGCATCTAAGCCATGATGGGAATGTAAGACTATCTTTTTGTTAGTATATGGTTAAATAGACCACTACCATGACTCATGTCACACAAATTAAAGGAAGAAGTCAGAAAGGATAAAAAAAAACTCAATGGTGTTTAATTTGGTCAACAAAATATAGGTGTTGTTCAAATGAGTAATAACCATATACTATGTGCTATTTTTAAACATTTACCCTTGTGTTACCTTTCTTATACAGCATGTATTACACTGGCAGTATCCAACAGTTCACTTACACAGCTACTGTAGCAGCACAAACAATGGTTTAATCATTTTAAATAGATTAATAAGAGCTGGAGAAGCTGATTGGAGGAAAGCCATGCCTGTGCCGTCGGCTCATGAAAGGATAGTAAAAGTGGGTGGGGGTCTCACACAGGGGGGTGGACCAAGACCTGGGATAGTGAAAATCTTGGGTTTTGGTACACTTTAAACCAGGTTATATGCTTGTCTGAAGAGCTGAGTTTTGAGGACATGTTTGAAAGCTTGGGGAACGTTGGGGGGGGGGGGGGTATTCCGGAGAAGTTTAGACCCCCCCACACTCTCCTGACACTACTAAGCTGCAAGCCCGGGTCATACCCTGCCTGGACTATGCAGACACCCTCCTTTGTCGTTTACCAATCGACCTCCAGTCTATTCAAAACTTTGCCGCTTGCCTCATTCAATTCTTCTCTTGCTTTTCTAGTGCTGCTCCCCTCTTTCAGTCCCCCCACTGGCTGCTAGTCTCACGGAGAATTTAATTTAGAATTCTAACACTAACGCATAAAGATCTCTCAAGCCAACGCAAACTCAACCTCCGAATTGCAACTTGTATCTCGGTGAGTTTTTTATTTTAACACGTAAGAAAGTGCAATAAAAATGTTGTCAAAGTTTTTCCCCACAAAAATCACCTCTACCTGCCATGAAGCAATTTTACAGATGTGGTCCATGATTTTGCCAATGAGGTATGGATATTAGATTTTAGAGACAACAGGGCTCTTTGGGCTATGCACAAGAAAACTCCAAATTATTTTGAATAGCCTATAAGGCGCTGTTATTTCCAATTCCAAACTTTAAAGTGGACCGAAACCCAGGATTTTGACTATCCTGGATTTTGGTCCACTTTGGTGGGGCACCCCGATCGGGGGTGCCCCGCTGTCTGAAACCCCCCGAAAGCCCAGAAACACTCACCTCACCATGCTCCCACGTGACCGCTCCAGCCAATCACAGCGCTCAGAGCCGCTGTGGTATGCGCGTCAGCAGCTCTGAGCGCTGGAGGCTGCGTCTCGCGCTTCCCTCTAACAGGGAGCGCGCCTGCGCCGGCCATTCACAAACGGGCTGAGGTAAGGTTTGTGGGCTTCCTGGGGGGTTCCCCCCCGTGGGACATCCCGATTTCGGATGCCCCGCGGGGAGGGATCTGATCGGTCCGGTAATCTTATAGATTCCCGGGCCGATCCCCCCTGGGTTTCAAGCCACTTTAAATAAAATACTCATTGGAAAAATGATGTCTTTAAAAATGCCCCATCACAGGTACAGGTGATATTTAGGGGAAAAAAGAAAGAAAAACATTTTAATGCACTTTCTTGTGTGTTAAAATAAAAATCTCACCAAGATACAGGTTGGAATTCACACCACAAGGCTCAGGTCTGGTGCACCATGCTTTACTAAATAATTAGCATGACCCTCAATGACTCATTGAGCATATTTAGGGCGGCCAAGTTTTCTAACGCGCTTCGGATGCTGGAGGGTCCTTAATCATAGAGAAGAGCTGTGCTGAAAACAAACATTTAAATAAGAAAAATTAACTTACCCCATGATAGCAGCAGCGCCGTCCGCGTCCGAGTCCCCAGGCTGCCGGGCGTCGGTCGACGTCATTGTCGGCGAGGCAGCTGCAAGCTCCAATCAGGGGCCAGGCACAGGACCAATCAGAGGAGAAGAACGCCCCTCGTGACCAATGCTAACCCGCCCATGGAGGAGGAAGCTGCCTGGCAATGGTGAGGATGTACACTAGGCACACCACTGCTGACCTACAGCTTAATTCTTCTATACCACAACCTCAACCACAGCTTGATTATTTTGTACCAAACCTGACCTATGGTCCTATATTCATTTGTGCTACAATCTAACTTGCAATCTGATTTATCTGGATCCAATCAATATCCTTAGATCTCTGTTTACTGCAACCTAGTCTATAGTAGGCCTAGGTCATATATACCAAAGCCCTCATCCATCTGTTTCGAGCTGGACGACTAAAAGCCATGTGATGGCCTGAAATGTGTCACCCAGAGGTGGATTTTATATTGGCCATGGCATCGGTATCTGTTTTAGTGAAGTCAATAAAATGTTTGCATTTTATGGATCAGGGCAGAACCTTTGTAAAATATTGGACTATGGACTAGTCAGTGGGAATGAGCTGAACGATTCAGTATACACAATTTTCACTTTGTTGTCGTAGAGCCGGTTATTATGATTTCCTGGTGTCCTCTGTGAACATATAATACATAAAGGACACCTGCAGTTTCATTGGTTGATCCTATGTCAGCTGTTTACATGCTAGGGCACTGCATCAGAGAACATTATCATCTCATTATCAAAACCACAGCCAAGAGCCATCTTTCAGCAGATCATGTTTATTAAAACATGCAGCTTGCAGGATGTACAGGTTGTTCTTTCATTTCACCAGAGTTTAAAAATAAGGAAATGGATATCCAGCTAACAAGGCAATTGTTCGTCATTAATAACTGTTGTTCAAACCTCTCTTAATTGGACCATCTATTCCTTTCAGTTTAATGTTGATTTATACATCCAGATGAATTCACATGCTCTGTTATGCCACCAGGAAGCAGCTTGAACATACAGCAGTCCAAGTCATGTCATAGCACAAAGTGAACGAACAGAAAAATAGACAAACATGTACAACGTATTATATGTATCAATATAGTTTGTACTGAAGGAAAATAAACTTTTATTTAGCTTTGCTCACAGATTCATTGGTTGTTAAATAGCTATTTTCCCTTTATGAGTAAATGTAAAGACGTTTACAAGTTTTACTGGCCCTAGAGTATAAACCTCAGAGAGATGAAAGAAGCCAGTGAGTGATTCATCCGCCATTTTTATGTCATATTACAGGTCCCTAAATCATTTCTTCAGGTTTCGTGAAGCCACTTTCATTTTCCTTTTTTTCTGTATCATTCCTCTCGTTTGGGGTGTTCAGTGGTCGCAAAGTGTTCCATTATTGTAGGGAGGACAGTGAATGGGTACAAGGGGAAGGCTCGAGCACTGCCAAATGCCTGAGGGCTATGTGTTTGGTCCCAAGACAGGAGAGAGAACCACCTGCTCACCTAAACGAACTTTATTTTTTAGGTGTCGGGGTCCATTGTTGGGGGGGGGATCCTATTTTCCAGCACAGGACACCTTCCAGTGTAAGGCTGGCCATCTTTACACCCTCTCTAATTATATTTTATTTAATATCTCTCTCCAGTCCATTATTAAAATGTGTGTTTCCTCTTATAGGACAAGGAAAACCTGTCTATAGAAGGTTTTATTAAGCTCTCCATTTCTTTTAATTCAGCACCCACATAGACTTTGTTTTACTGCTGTCAGAGTGGTGTGTTTGTGGGGGTGGTGATGGGTGACTCACTTACTGGCCCAATGTTTTGAGGTACACCTGGCCTGCTTCTCCTTTTTTGTTAACCGTACAACAGTTTAACCCTTCTATCACCAGCTACGTAAAATGTATGTAGTTGCCTCTTCTACCGTTAAACACCAGCTATGTATATTTTACGTACCTGGCTTCCCCCCCTGCCAAAAGAAGCCACTCACCTGACCTCTCGATTCGGTCGGGTCTCCTCTTTACACCCAGGGGGCCTCTGATACCCCCCAGGCTCTTCCAGCTTCAGGAGAGGGCTGGAAATAGTCCCCCCCCCCCCGCTTCCGCAGCCGAACTGCTGAATGTCAGGGAAAAAATTACATTTTCTCGCCTCCGTTCATGATTCCTCTCACCGGGGGGGGGGGGGGGGCTCTGATCCCCTCCGAGCTCTAAAGTCTTAAGGAAAGGGCCCTCTCTCCCCCCGCTTCCACCTTCCCGTTGCCGTCATCCCACTCCCGGCCTGACAGTATAGGGGTCTCTTGGAACCCTTACCAGTTCACAAAGGGTTACCTGTAAAAAAAAAAAAAAAAAAAAAAAAAAAAAACACGCCACACCAATAACAAAAATTACTTTCAAAAAATTCTTTGATCGTCAGCTCCTTTGTTGTGTTATGTAATGTTGTGGTGTGTTTTTTTTACAGTTAACCTTTTGTGAACTGGTAGGGGATCCATGAGCCCCCTATGCCAGTTCACAAGGCTTGGGGGCTTTTAACCCACTGTCCCCCCAAAGGGGGGGCGGGCATAAGAGCCCGGGGGGAACCCCACACTCCAGTGCTCTTTGGTTGTTTTTCTTGAAAAACTGCAAGTTGTGCATAGCAGTTGTATTTTATCTTGAATTCTCCTGAAGAGCTGTTTCAGTTTGGGGGGGTCTCCTGGACAGGAAAGGGTGTCTACCAATACATATGTGGTACCGTTGTAACCGGGAGAAATGGGGCTTTTACACGCAATATGATTTTATTATTTATTTATTTTAGGTCGCCAGGTAGCGACAGATGAGCGTCTGTAGCAGGCATTTTCAGAGCGCCCGCTAGTAGTCACTGTGCTCAGCTGTGGGTCGCTACTTCACAGCGACTCAGTCGCTGTCCAGTAATGTTGAATACATTGTGAGAAGTCTGTTTTCCAGCATCTATCCACTAATAACAAAGCAAAAACATATGGAATTACATTGTAATAACATTGTAACATGAACACTTTAACGCCAGACCTGTAATGTCATTTCTGAAGTAAAATATAAAATATGAAAACATTGTGAAAAAAACTGCTTTTTTAATGCCAGGAGAGGTCACAGAATTATTTGTGATTTTTGGAAAAAAAACAAAAAACAAAAACCCCGTTTAAAGAGAAGGAAAGTATCGTCCATTGAAATGTATGGGAGAGCGACAAGTAGCGAGAGGTCATACCTGGTGCTGTGCAAGGCTGAACGCCAGCGCTGTTCGCTGAAGCTGTGAAAATGATGAATCAGACGCTACATGGCGCTATCCCAGTCGCTAAACAGATTCTGATAAATGTGTAATTGCGTGCCGTGTCCGGCGTTCACTAGTCGCTACCTGTCGCTACCTCTCATTAACCAGCCACTACCTGACGCTATCCCTTCACGAATAAGGCCCTTAACCCATTCTGCTGAAATTCAACTTCAGATAGAAGGAAAAACAATCTTGTGTTTCAGTAGGGTTACTGGCAGCGTTTCCACCTGGGGGGATAAAGATGGGGAGGCCGATTCATTAATAGCGCCAGGTAGCGGCAGATGAGCGCCAGTAGCGTGATTTTCACAGCGCCAGCTAGTATTCGCTGTGCTTGGCCGGGGTTTGCTTGTTGACAGCGACTCAGTCGGTGTGCGGTAATGTTGAATATGGGGTTAGGGGTCGATGTTTCACAGGTTCCGCGTTGTATGGGTGCGCCTGACAGCGAATGGCCAGAGAGAACGGCTTGCTGCAGATTCATTAACAAATCACGCTCAAAAATTTCTCGCGCTGTGAATTCCTTGTTTAAACCCCAGAGCGCTGGAGGCGATGTGTGTAAAGTAGTTTTTAACCCCCAAACAACCTTTTTTTTTAATGTAAAAATTATACAAGTTTTTCTAAACATTTTGTAATATGAATACATTAATATCAGACCTGTAATATCAATTCTGCACATTTTTTTTTTTTTTTTTTTAACTTAAAAAAAAATCCTAACATTGCAGAAGTGGTCACAGAATTTTTGACATTAAAAAAAAAAAAAATAAATAAAAAAAGCAATTAATTATGATTATTTAAAGATTGCTCCATTGAAATGCATTGGATAACGCCAGGGAGCGCCAGGTCATACCTGTCGCTGTGATGGGATTATCAGCGGCGCTGTTCGTTGCAGTCGGCTACATGATGAATCCCGCGCTAGATGACGCTCTCACCGGCGCTAGCCTCATTTAGCGTGATAAATGCGTCATTGTGACCGCCGCCGGGCGTACTTGAGTCGGTAGCCGCCGTTAGCTGGCGGTACCTGGCGCTCGTCAGACACTACCTGGCGCTATCGCTTGATAAATAAACCCCAAAGACTGCTGCTTAGACTTAGCTAAAGCTGCTGATTTAATAGGGGCCAGCCCGCAGCGAATGCCATGGGCTGGACAGCCCTCATGTATAAGCTCGTCTGGGCTTAGCTATTTATGTTAATAACTAATAGCAGAGCCTGTAATTGGATGGATAGCCCCGTGACACTGACAAAACGAGGTCCGATTGACTACAGTTCCCAAGATGCACGGCGCTTACTATAGAATAACGTCATCCTGGTATTACATACACGTTACAGCGGCCAGCCAATCACTGGTCGGATTGAATATGATGCGTCGATACATACACTCACCTCCCAAGCCCCGCCTCAACCAAACATGTTAAAAGGCAGCGCAGACCGCCGCGCCGCTATTCTTGAGAAAGTTGCAGGATCGCAACGAAACGCGTTGACGGCAACAGGGCGGATAGACGGTAGATACAACGCAGCATTACTTTTATAGCAGCAAACAACAACCTTCTCCCCCTTCCATCCAAGGACACCAGCGGCCGAGGTGCGGTGTGGGTGCGGTGAGAGTCTTGCCTGCTACTAATTGCTGTCTTTATTGTTTTCAAATGTGAGTGCACATTGAAAATTCTTTTAAGAGGAACACAAATAAAAGCGGTATTATGCTAGATATTTTTATCGCTTTTTTTCCATGTAATAATTCCTGAGAATCTACTAGAGCATTATTTTGAAACATCTTGATTGGCAAAGATACCCAACCCTGATATAAAAAGGATCAAGGGATTGAGTAAAGGCTACCTGTGAAGTGCTCTACTTACACTGCCATTTGGTAAGAGTATATTATATAGGTGGTGGGCACAAGGTGAAAGTTTTCTTTTGAAATAGAGCACCTTTTGAGTGCATGCACTGTGGGATAACCTACCAAGTAACACTGAATGGACTTTGTAGACAGAAACTAATCACGTGAGGACCCCTGTGGACATATAAGATCCTATGTGTTTGGCCAATTTAGAGGAATCTCTATATTTGAATTATCCTCTTTTAATTAATTTTAAATGTCTTTTAGTTAAGGCTATTGAATATATGCTCTGTGTTTTATTATTTGATAAAGCTGCTGATTAGCTCACCTGTTACATTGGATAAACTCTACGACTTGTAGTCCACCATTTTTACACAAGGTCTTGAAAACTACTCCCACTATAGCAAATCAGAGCCCCAGGAATATGATAAATTTGGAAACAGTGTGCAGATAAGTAAAATCACAGGTCTGAGGGCACAATCTTCACACACATGATTATTTTACATTCCAGAAGAGGACGACAATAAAGCAGAACCCCAAAAACATGCCAAAAAGATAGTTTTCCTTTAAGATTCGACTTCAGTTAGAATGTGATACCGTTTACTCCAATGTTTAATCCCGTGTTCCTGTTCAGGCAAAACAGTATTTCAGCAATGACAAGCAATAAGCAGCACCAGTCACACACATCTTTCATCACATGGGCAAATTCTGAAAAATTAGGATTTCATTTTAAAGAATTGTTCCTTTTTGTGCCTACAAAAGAACAAGAGGAATTGGGTTACTCTGTCTAAGCCAAGCATTAAATCAGTCAAGCAACTGTCAAAGTAGGAAAGGGGTCTGAGGTGACCTCTGAGCTAGGGTACTACTACTAGTTAAACCATGACATTCATACACTTAAAGGCAGTTGGTTCATCCAAATAATGGACATCTCTCCTGCACACATTTATTATTTTATAGAATCTGTGTCTGGGTAGGTACACACTAGTTTTCTGTATTTTATAAAGCAAGGACTTCGAGCTCAATGTGTCAAATTGCCTAAAATGGTGAGAGCTGATAAGACGGGGAGCCTGATTTATTAATAGCGACATGTAGCGACAGTTGAGCGACTGTAGCGGTATTTTCACAGCGCCCGCTAGTAGCCGCTGTGCTTGGCCATTGTTCGGTTGTTGACAGCGACTCAGTCGGTGTGCAGTAATGTTGAATACAAGGTTACGAGTCGCTATTTGACAGGTTCCGTGATGTATGGGAGCGCATGATAGCGACTGGCCCTAGAGACCGCTTCCCACCATATTCATTAAAAAATCACGCTCAAAAAATTCTTGAGCTGTAAAATGCATGTTTAAACCCCAGAGCGATGGCGGCGATGGGTTAAAAGTAGTTTTTTAACCCCCAAACAACCATATTTTTTGAAACAAAAAAAAACAAGTTTTTTAAATAATTTTGTAATATGAATACATTAATATCAGACCTGTAATATCAATTCTGTACATTTTTTTTTTTACCTTAAAAAAATTATCTAAAATGGCAGAAGTGGTCACAGAATTTTTCACATTTAAAAAAACAAAAAAAACATTAATAACAATTAATTATTAATATTTAAAGATTGTTCCATTGAAATGCATTGGAGAGCGCCAGGTGGCGAGAGGTCATACCTGTCGCTGTTCAAGGTCGGACGCTGGCGCTGTGGGCTGAGGCTGGAATAATGATGAATGAGTGGCTATCTGGCGCTATCTCAGTCGCTAAGCAGGATCGGCTTGATAAATGTGTGATTGTGGTGGGGAGCCGGCGTTCTCGTGGCGGGGCCCATCATTACCGGTCACTCACCAGTTGCTACCTGTCGCTATCCCTTCATAAATAAGGGCCCTAGTATTAAATATTGGTAGGGGTTAGGAAAATGTTTATTCCTACAGCATTAAACTACATATTTGGGGATCCATTTAGTTTGTGCATGGTCATGCTGAAATAAAAATGAATCCTTTCTTAAACTGTAGCCTTAAAGGTGGTGATCTTAATTCTATATCATCAAGATTTTCCTGTGTATGTGTATGTACAGTAGCCTGAGACATTACGAGAGGCCCCAGACCACCCCCGCCCAAACTTTGCTTGATTCCAACTCTATTACTCAATAATCCATTACTGCTCCAGCTAGGTATACATGACGATACATTTCTGTGGATCCTGTTGGAGTTCGGAATTTGGTAGAGAGTGTCACAGAACTGGACATAGTCATTTTGTTATCAGCTTGCTTAAACAGTTTATTATCTTGTTCTCTAACATTGTTGGGCTATTGTTGCCTTAGAGTAAATCAACAGTTAAAGTGGACCACAAGTCAAAAAATCAAAGTAAATGGCTCCACTAAATCCCCTCTCTGACAACCAGTGATATAAGCTTATTGAGAGGGATTAACAGCATGCAGATATTTGGAGTAGCAGGCAAATTCTGCAGTCTTAAACTTGCATGGCAGCGGCCATCTTACCACACCCCACTACTTCGGCTGTCCCTCAGTCAAAATTGCCTCATAGCTCTGTGCAATCATCTCTTATTTCTAGCCAGAAGGAATCAGCTGTAATGATTCATCAATGAATAAAATACAATGTATACATTGTATCCCCTGACGGGATGCTTTAGCAGTGGCAGCCACCGCCATGGAGATGCATTAGGGTTCATTCAGAACCAGGTGATCATTCTCAGTCCTTTTTTAGGAGAGAAAACTGCCATGGACTTGCATTGTCTATTTTGGGCTGATTCAGGGACAGGTGAAAATCTACACCCAGTAGACAATGAAAGTCAATGGCAGATTTCTCTAAAAAAATGAGTGAGAATTCTCACCTGGCTCTGAACCGACCACATCGGCTTCCCTCCCACAGATGTCTTTTGCTACATTAACTGTTTATCCAGTGATCAATGTGTGTGTGAAAAATGACAGGCGAGCTTCTCCTTGTTTCTGAGGCATATATTTCTCACAATTTGGTGTGAATTGCTGCTGGCAAAGCTCCCCCCTAATTCTCATGTCTAAGCAGGACTATCAGGTGTGTGGCAAGATGGCCGCCCCCATGGAAGTCAAGAGTGAATAATCTTTAAGGGTTATTTAAGAACCGATAACGTCAGGTAGTACCACGCATCGGCACTTACCGTCGGGTGAACGCTGGGCGCTGTATGTGAAAACCACATTTTAGAAAGTGAATCTGGTAAGCGCCTCTAAAAGCGTCATGTAGTGTCACATGTATTACTAGAGGCGATTCAGCGTATAGCACTGACACTCTAGGTTCAAGAGCACCACATATTACCTTTCGCTCAGTAGGGCTCTCCCATACATTTCAATGGTGTTTGATTTGGTTGTGTTTAAATAACGTGTTGCTAAAGTAAACTTTTGGTTCTCCTCTCCTGGCCTGTAAACAAACACTTTTATAGGTTTTTTTAATGCAGAATTGTATGTGCAGGTCTGGCTTTGCAGTGTCAGTGTCACAGTGTTAAAAAAAAGCTTTAGGGCCTTATTTATCAAGGGCTAGCGCCAGGTAGTGTCTGACGAGCGCCAGGTACCGCCAGCTAACGGCGGCTACCAACTCAAGTACGCCCGGCGGCGGTCACAATGACACATTTATCACGCTAAATGAGGCTAGCGCCGGCGAGAGCGTCAGCTAGCGCGGGATTCATCATGTAGCCGACTGCAACGAACAGCGCCGCTACTAATCCCATCACAGCGCCAGGTATGACCTCTCGCTACCTGGCGCTCTCCAATGCATTTCAATGGAGAAATCTTTAAATATTCACAATTAATTGAGTTTATGTTTTTTTTTTTTTTTTTTTTTTTTTAACTGTCAAAAATTCTGTGACCACTACGTCAATGTTAGATATTTTTTTAAGGAAAAAAAAAAAAAAAATGTGCAGAATTGATATTACAGGTCTGATATTAATGTATTCATATTACAAAATGTTTAGAAAAACTTGTATAATTTTTACATTAAAAAAAAATGGTTGTTTGGGGGTTAAAAACTACTTTACACACATCGCCGCCAGCGCTCTGGGGTTTAAACAAGGAATTCAAAGCGCGAGAAATTTTTGAGCGTGATTTGTGAATGAATCTGCAGCAAGCCGTTCGCTCTGGCCATTCGCTGTCAGGCGCACCCATACAACGCAGAACCTGTGAAACATCGACCCCTAACCCCGTATTCAACATTGCCGCACACCGACTGAGTCGCTGTCAACAAGCAAACCCCGGCCAAGCACAGCGAATACTAGCTGGCGCTGTGAAAATCACGCTACTGGTGCTCATCTGTCGCTACCTGGCGCTATTAATGAATCGGCCTCCCCGAGCACCGGCGCTGGTTGAGTGTAGTTTTTTCTTGAATATGGGCTTCAGCGCCAAGTGCCGGACACACTTAACTGGCGCTATTTATCGCTCGCTGCAGCATTGTGCTGTTGTTGGATGTAGCGTAGAGTCTTGGCGTTCTCCATTGGCGCTGCAGTGAATCAGGGAGAGTGCTTCTACAGTACCCTCCAGACATCACATTTATCACTGCTGGACAGGATAGTACAGCGTCACTTGTCCGGCTGCTACTCTAGGTGAGAGCGCCCGACACCCGCTTGAGGCGTCTACTAGCGGTCGCTCTAAGCGCCGCCACACAGATGCTCGCATGGCGATACCTGGCGCTAGACAATAATAAAAGGAGATCGGGAAACCAACAAGGCAGGAAAATAAGTTAACATTATCTAGTGGCAATCAGAAGCCCTGTCTTGCTGCATATAATATATAAGTGAAATAAAAAAACAATGATGAAAAAATATATAACCATAATAAACCCTTATAAAATACTATACAAATATTAAAATCTCCCATCCTGAAAGACTTGAGCATCTGATCTTATGATATAAGAAAAATAATGTTTCCTTTTATGATTCATATACCAGTGTAATGATCTCATTTTAGTTTTCTCTTTTATATGACACTGCGACATATATCAGCTCTGGCACCAAAATGTACGGCTTTTCAATAGATGTGTGAATTGTAATATGAGCGGAATAAGACCTTTTCTAGACTGAAAACCCAGACATGAAACTGTATACCAGGCAAAGATATCCAGAGTTAAAACAAATTTATAGTATTTTTGATATAAAAATGGCTGGTACACTTTGAGCTAGTCATATGTTGTATTTGGCCACATGTATCCATAAATTGGAATTTTATGGTTGGCCATGAAAATAAGGCAGTGCTCCTGCTGCAGACACATTTGTTAGTCTATGGCTGTAGAGGTAAAGGTTACTTTGACAGGGTGTAGGATGTCAAATTATATGTGAATAGAAACAAAGGCAGCAACATTCATTAGCGGACGTGTGTGTGTATTATACAATAGAACAGACTGTAGAGAATTGCTTAACCTGGTGCTGTCCACATTTCTCAAGAGGTGAACCAGATACATCAAAAAACAAATGTTCAGGTTAATTTAAACACCAGGCAAAGCTGGAACATATTTGATTGCTAAACTTCAAAAAGGCAGCCCCAGGACAGTTAATAATTATGACACTATAATGACAATGATATATATATATATATATATATATAGAGAGAGAGAGAGAGAGAGAGAGAGAAAGAGAGAGAGAGAGAGAGAGAGAGAGAGACACTATAATGATATAATGAAAATGATAGAATAATATATATATATATATATATATATATATATATATATATCCTAAGTCCTAACAGGTCATCACTTTGCACACGCATGTGCCAGTATAAATATTCCCCTAGCTGGCCAGAATACACTTAAATAGTCAAAAAAAAGTCAAGAGGGCAAAGGTCTCATCTTTCACATGCCATCAAAATATTTTTGGCTTAGGGTCTTCAAATGTCTAGAGTGTAGATGTAAGTTTTCAGGAGCCATAACAAGTGCAATATTTAATTGATTGGCCATGGTTATATTCAGAGACCAAAACTGTTGCACACACAACCTCATGGGTAGTAACAGGGAATGTGGGTCGTCAAATCTTCTTGGGCTCCATGGTGTTCTGTGGGGCACTTGTGGGTGTATGGCAGATAGCTTATAAAATACACTCTGTACCTGTACACATGGCAAAAATAACACAGGGGAGCCACAGGCCAGTCTCGGACAGTTCTAAGATATATAATTAAATGCCAACTCCAACAATAATTAAACTGTACAAGCAGTACAATAACCACAGCAGTCCCAATAAATGCAGTCCATTCTCCAGTAGCCTCCACCTTGCTTTACAATAGGAATGTTGATGCACCAGTACCTTAATTACAGGCCTTAAATCTGGTTAAAACCCATACAGCCGGACCCTGGAATTTTTAAAATTTCAACCGCTAGTCTACCCCCGGGACATTCTACACTGGATGCCCCACTGTGTATAGCCCCCCAGGGTGCCGGTGATCTTACCTGATTATGCCAATGGCTGCATCTCCGGCTTTTGTGCAGCCGCGTGTACTCCCGCGCCAAACCTTTCTGAATGGCTGGCCATAGGAGCATGCACGCGCCTGTACAGCTCATCAGAGCGCCACTTTTGAGAAAGCCAATAGGTTCTAGTCTGATTGATCCAATTTATATGATTACAATTAGTACATTTTAAAATATGTTTTTCATTATGCTTTTTATTAATTAAATACAGTGTGCATGTATAGATTTTTGGTTTATACACTAAATATCAGAAACACTCATCATAAAAAGTAACATGATATAAAGCTACTTCGACATTTTTGAATATAATCTCTATTGCAGGTTACTTAGTTATAGGAAATCAATCAAGTAAGTTGACCAAGGTTGTTTTTTTTTTTCTTTTTCTTTTGAGCCTGCGGATTTAATAGTGTGTTGAGTGTTAATGTATGGTGCCTTTTCATGCATTTACAAGGACAACCTGCATATAAATCATAAAAGCATGACTAATTGCATGGCAACTGGAGAAATGCTTTGTCTCTCTAGGGTGAAACTTGCATGTGTGTGCTTTAACTTGAAAAGTCATTCCGAGATATTTACACAGGCTGGAAACTCACATTATTATAAAAATTATGGCAGCTTGGAACTGACTGGTGCATCCTGGTCAGCACAGCAAATGTGCATTTTCAATCTACATGAGACTAAAGCAACTAATTTCGAATTTTTCTTATTTCCTGCCTAGGCCTGTGAGCAAGAAAGCATTTCTGCAACATGTTGAGGATCTATGCGCCAATAACAATGTGAAGTTTCAAGAAGAATTTTCGGTATGTTACTAGCAGTTGTCATAACATCACCAAGCCTCCGATAATTTTTATGTGTCACATTTCATGTCCATTTTAGGCAATGAGTAGATCAAGGCCCTGATAATCAAAAGCCAGTTAACATACTGATTGTTTAGACAGTAATGTTGCAGAGATTTGTTTTGTTGCAAGCTACAAACTTTAGAAAAAATGCAGTTTTATGATTGCACTTTAGATTTCTTATTTCCTATTCCCCATATAGGCAGTGTGGCATTTCCCCCCTCCCATCCCCCATATAGGCAGTGTGGCATCCCCCCATATAGGCAGTGTGGTACCCCCCCATTCCCCATATAGGCAGTGTGGTACCCCCCATTCCCCATATAGGCAGTGTGGAAATCTCCCTCCTCCTATACCCCATATAGGTCGTGCAGCATTTCCCCCCTCCCATTCCCCATTGGCAGTGTGGCATTCCCCCATCCCATTCTGATAAGCAGTGTGCCTTTCCCCCCCTATCATTCCCCATAGGCAAGGTGGCATTCCCCCCTATCCCATATAGACAGTATGTCATTTCCCCCCTCCCATTCTCCATAGGCAGTGGGGCAATTCCCCTCATCCCATTCCCCATAGAGGCAGTGTAGCATTCCCCCTCCTATCCCCATAGACAGTGTGTCATTTCCCCCTCCCATTCCCATAGGCACTGTGGCATTTCCCCCTCCCATTCCCATAGGCACTGTGGCATTTCCCCCTCCCATTCCCATAGGCAGTGTGGCATTTCCCCCTCCCGTTCCCTATAGGCAGTGTGGCACCCCCCTTCCATCCCCAAAGACAGTGTGGCTTTCCCCCCTGCCATTTCCCATAGGCAAAAGAAAATAAAAGTAAACTCATATATCCATCACTCCCTATATCCCCGTCATTCATTCTGCACACTTCCTCTTCTCCGGTGCAAACACCCGGCACCATTGGAGTCAGGTGTGTATGCGGTTCGTGCAGGAGTAGAAGCAGTGGCAGCAGCTAGGACAATGTGGATGCCGGGACAGCACGAATGGCGGGGAGCGATATGTTTTTGTTGTTTTTTTTTTTTATTTTCGTCTGATAAGAAGCACTGACATTTCCCCCCACTTTTGGGGAAAAAATAAGTGCACCTTATAGGGCGAGAAATACGCTTTCTCTTCATAGAAATGGGCCATCACTATGCTATTGACAATTTGATATAAATAACAATGCATGATCGAAGAAAATGAATTTATACTAATACTCAAGTACTGGTATTTAAACTACTTTAATCTACTTACAGGTGAGCTCCAGAGAACTTGAATGATTTATCATTGTTATGATTTATTTATACATTTGCACATTTTGCAGGAAATTCCAAAGTTTCTCGAAGACCTTGCAATATCTGATGCTGATCTTCCCTGGAACAGGTCAAAGAATCGCTTCACAAACATAAAGCCATGTATGTATACACATTTATTGTATGTTTAATAATGTTGTATTGTATGTTTAGTAATTGAATGTTTTTGGTGTACACAATGCTCATTTTTTTAACTGATCAAACAAATGTCCCTGACTCGTATAATTTAATTGGCAGGGCTAACAAAAAATTGAAAATACATGTTAGCTCTGGGATGGACATGGGTGCTTTGTGAAGGGTTTGGCACTGCATACTTTTTCTGGTATTGTGTTGAGCATACACTTATTAGTAGATGGCAGTTGTGTTCATGTCTTCAACATTTCCCCTTCATTTTTCATAAAACAGTCCTGAACAATGCCACCTGGAAAGACTTTGGAGCACAAGTAGCCTTTACGACAGATCAAGAACCACTAGCTTGTTTTGGTTTACGGAATATTTAGGCATTTCTTCTCCTCGTAGCAGGCCCTAAGTCTTCGTCTTTTGCACTGTGCTGTCAGCACTCAGCAGCCTTCAAGGTTATACATTAGGCAAGCTGTGATTAACCTCTTGGTCATGACCCACAAGAGTTCTAGTGCCATACAAGACAGATGTTTTATAGTTGTAAAGTTTTTGAAAAAAAAACTACGCATAATCTGATGGGCAATCCAAAGTAATGTTTTCACATAGGAATACAGGAAAAAGCAATCACTGGTAAAATAGTTAAAATTAAGTTGTTTTTCTATTGTTGTTTTGCTTTGTAACCTGTGATTTAGGTTGTTATAGCTTGAGCAAAAAATGTTATTTCCCCATAGATTTAATTTAAAGTAAATACTAGAGATGAGCGAACTTCTTGAAAGTTCGATTCGGGCGATTCGCCGAATTTCCCCAAGAAATTCGGGTTCGCCCGAATCGAACTTTCACGAATCGCTCATCTGAAAAAAAAAATGCCGGCATGGTGGGAGCGGGCAGGCCGGCTACGCTGTCAGCGGACGGCGGAAGCCGGCCCGCTGACAGCGCAGCCGGCCTGCCCGCTCCCACCATGCCGGCATTTTTTTAAAAAGCAAACACTTACCTGCATGGTCGGAGCGTGGAGGCCGGCGCCACTCTCAGCTGTCATCAGAGGACGCGTCATGAGAGGACGCGTCATGAGAGGGCGCCTGAGAGCGGCCTGCCCGCTCCCACCATGCCGGCATTTTTTTTTTTTATTTCAGGGAAAATTCGATCGGCACGAACCAAAAAAAATTCAGGTTCGTGCCGAATTGAATTTTCCCTGAAATTCGGAGCAAATTCCAGTTCGTCCGAACCGGTTCGCTCATCCCTAGTAAATACAGTAAATACACAGCACATTTCTATCCATCACTCCTTTCATATTTGTATAATGCATCTGAGCTAGTAGGTAAATGGGAAATGATCACTTCAATTGGCTTACTGAACACATATAGGATCAGTTTAAGGCAATCCTGGTCTACTTAGACAAGATTATTCTTGACAAAGTTTAGCTTCAAACAATATAAATCCACTAACAAAAACCTAAAGTGGAACTCCCACAATGAACATCTGGAGCAGAAACATCCACACCCCTAGGTATCCTGAATTGGGATACCTACTGTCTGAAGGCAGACAAATGGCAGAAAAACGTACTGTTTCAACAATACAGGGCCACTTGCAGGTCTGTGGGTTTCCCAGTGTGGTAGAGCCTGGTGCCTTACACTGCACTTGACAGCATTTTTATGTCTCCCCAGTCATTCTATTGGTCGCCTGCCAAGTTTTAAATGCACCTCATAAGGATGAGTATTTAGGGTTGAAATGAGCATCCTTGTGGATCCCATTACCAGAAGTTTATTTCAAGAAATAAAGAAGGAAATGATCCTAGTTTTGCACTAAATTTTTGTCGAGGCCACAGTTTTAATGCTAGCATATACGTAAGTTAAACAGGACTAGGGGGGCTGATTAGCCAGCAGAAAAATGATGCCTACTCCAGAGTAAGCAACATACAAAACAACCAGCAAATAAGAGCATAGCTAAGACCAAGCTTTCTTGGCAAACAGGCAGAGGAAATAATATACAGGTCAGATAAGGACACTAGGACTGAAAGAGGTGGGTGAATGGCTAGGCAACCGAGACAAAGTAAAACAGCCAGATAGGGTAGTGGAGCAGACAGACAGCGACACCAGACTTTGCACAAAGAAGATAGATCAAATCTACCATTCTTTACACAAGACTAATTGACAATAGACAAGATGGAATGAAAACATAGATTCTTAACATGTTAACTGGTCCAAAGATTATAAAGATGCTAAAGAGATAATAGTGAGAATATTTATATTTTAAATATCATATATATATCCATACCCCACAACAGGATATGTTTGTATATTTGCCTTTTGCAACTGCTGTGTGATCTTGAAATGACCCTTGTAATGTTCCAAGGCAGAGTGTCTGAGTAACCCTGCACCCGAGCTTTTATATGCAGGTGCAAGAAATAGTAGATTTAATAGTGCTTTAGCTTTGTAATGTGACCCAAGCAACCAACCTCTTTAACATTCTTTACTTTACAGCTGTCCAAAGTCCACTCATATGTAGAGGAAGGAAAGCGTTAAACTGGCATGTCCTAAATTCATTTTGTTTAAGGATCAAGAAAAATAAAATTAGAAGTGCATGATAATATGGTGTGAATTATTTCCACTCCACCGTTCTTTTTTCATTATTATTAATGTGTCCTGAAATATGAAAGGGCCACTAAATATCAAAACAAACAAGCAGCATTGTATTCATTATCAACATTCCTATGACATTGCTAAAACTTGGATGCTTCGTCTGAATGTGTCTAAGGTCTTCTGTCGACTGAAAGTACAACATACAAGTGCTTGAATGCATCTTGTTGTATTGGAGCCTTGCACACTATTCACAATAACATGCTATTTACACAGCGGCATGAAAAAGTTACCGTTATCGTGAACAGTTAAGCTAGTTGATGAAGTTGATGTTGATGATATTTAAAAGACATTCAGTTTGTGAATTCATTTGGTTTGATCCAATTTTATAGCACAAAAAAAGGAAAGGAGGACCTTCCAAAAGTGTGAAACCAAAGAGATTCAGATAACTTTCACCGAGGCCTCAGACCTTAATTAGCTTGTTAGCGTAAAAGCTTGCTCACAAGGCCAGGTAATGCAGTCAAATCTTTATAAATACCTAGACTCCTACAAATGTGTCCCAAAACACAGCAGCCATGGGGTTTCCTTAGGAGATGCCTAACAATCAAGAGAAGGTCTGAAATATCAAGAAAAATTTCAGAGGGCTGCTCGTAGGATTGCAAGAAAGGCAAATAAAAACTCACACTTGACAGCAAAAGGCAGAATTAACAGACCCCGAAGTTGTGGTGATGCATTTTGAAAACAAGTACCGTGTACCGATGAAGTTAAAATAGAACTTTTTGGTCACAATAAGTAAAGGTATGTTTGGAAAAAAGGGCACAGACTTTTATGAAAAGAACTCTCTCTAACTATAAAGCATAGGGGTGGATCAATCAGGGCATTGGGGTTGTTTTAGCCAATGTCAAGGAAAACATTTCACAAGTAGAGGGAAAATAGATTTAAAAAAAGTTTTACCATATTCTAAAAGCAAACTTAACAGCCGATAAAAACTAAGGGTGAAAAGAGGGTGGTTTCTACAAATAGATAATTATTCTAAATACACCTCACAATCCACAATAATCTGCCTCAAACGGTGCAAACTGAAAGTTTTACCATGGCCCTCACAGTCCACTTATCTGAACATCATTGAAACTGTATGGATAGTGGTGGGCGAACCCGAGCCGCTAAGTTCGAGTTTGTACCCAACTTTGTGAGTTCGGGTTCCCAAAACTGAATACGGACTTCAGCCAGAAGTCTGTATTCGCGTTCAGCAGCCAGCCTGAACACGGAAAGGTTCATCAACCTGCTTCACCTGAAGCTGCTGTAAAACCTGAGCCCCCCAAGATCCCTTTCCTGTCAGTGGTGGAAATGGTCCACAGCTGGGACCGCAGAAAAATATCCAGTGGGGACACTCCTAGTGCCAGTACTGATCTGACAGACTTTGTGTCCCTGTTTCAAGCTGTATCAGGATTAATTGACTACTGTTGCTAATCATCACATAGTGCAGTATAATTAAATATTTGTCCTAAGTAATAAGCCATAGGAATAATAGTCAGTTTAACCAAATGTGCTCTGTGTTTCAAGTAGTTGTTGCATCTAATAAAAATACGGTACAGTGTTTGTATATAAGACTTATGAATATTTCACTTTTGCCCTAGATAATAATAATCGTGTAAAGTTAATTGCCGATGCTGGTGTGCCTGGTTCAGATTACATCAACGCAAGTTATGTGTCTGTAAGTATAAAAAAACTTAATTGCAAACCACTCTGGTTAGAGATGCAAGTCTCCAAACCACAGTTCAAACATCTCTAATTCTTTTGGTATGCAGAAATCTTTGAAGGTCTCTCCATGTTTTGTGGTTTTCCAGCTTTCTGGGGAGTAATTAAATTCCTGTAACATTCTTATTGAAAGTGAAGCCCCATTTACGGGAACCTGTCGTATCACAAAATTGATCTGATGAATACATGACAGCAGACAAGAAAAGTTGTCTAATGATTGCAGTAGGAAGAAATTCTCTGCATCATGATGAAATAATAGGCATAGTTCAAGACATTGTCCAGGAAAACATAAAAAAAGCTGTATACTCACCCTTTGTCCCCCACAGATGATTGCTACTAGTCCAGTGCTGGGTGGCAGATCTATGCCCCAGGCTGCCTTCAATGGAGGAGGTGTGTCACACCCCCTTTATTGACTGCAATGGTACGCAGCATGAACAAGGGAGCCTCGGATGATTGGACCAGACAGAGTGGGACGTGGATCTGGCGATCACGTAAGGCACCCAGTGATGGACTAGGAGCAATAATCTTTAGGGGACAGAAGGTGAGAATACAGTGGTTTTTGGACAATGTCTTTAAAGGGATTGGCCAGACAAAAAACAAAAAAAGCATTAACTCACATTTTGTCCCCTGCAGCTACTCTGTGCAGGTCCGGTGTTGCATCAACGCTTCTACATCCAGCGCCTGCTTCTTCATACTTACCAGATCCATCGATCTGACATGGCAGCATCGGTGGGGCCTTCTGTATGTCCCCACACACCTACGTCATTCATTGAAATGGAGGGGACATGCCAAGACTGGTTTGACATGCTCTGCCTTGGCATGCCCCCTCTATTGAGAGTTAAGCCAGCCTGATGGATATTGCCATTTCTACCTTGGGCTGGTGGAGGGGCATCCTTCTGCTAAATCCCAACCCAAAAATGATAATCCCAGGACTAGTATGTACACAACACGTACTTTCAAATTTCACACTACCCCCCCACTAACTTTCTTGCAGAGCACATGTGTTGGAGCTCACAGCAAGATTCACCTATGACCATATTTTACTCTTTGAGATTTTCCATTACATAAAATCACTGACACTGATAGTCAGGTTGAGCTGGCAAATACAGTTATTGTGTGTGAAAACTTGCCCACACAATGGGCAAAGTGTGCTGCATCCCTGACATTCCCCTAATGTAGAGCACACAGTATTCCAGCATATCACATGCGCCATGGGGAGGAGGCTGTGCCACTTGTTAAGAGAAGTGCAGCAATAGGAGTAATTATGGGATAACTTTAGGTCTCGCTGTTCGAATAGTCTAATACGATGCTTTTGCTTTTAGGGGTACATTTGTCCTAATGAATTTATTGCTACACAAGGACCACTTGCTGGAACAGTGGGGGATTTTTGGAGAATGGTTTGGGAAACCCGAGCTAAAACCATAGTAATGCTCACCCATTGCTTTGAGAAGGGCAGGGTAAGTTATTAGCACAATGAAAACAGATGCTTGAAGGTGAAGTTTATATACTGATGTGTTCCTCATTCTTTAGATCAGATGTCATCAGTATTGGCCAGAAGACAATAAACCAGTTACAGTCTTTGGAGATATTGTGATTACCAAACTAAATGAAGACGTTCAAATTGACTGGACAACTCGGGACCTAAAAATTGAAAGAGTAAACTATTAACTTTTTGTAAAGTTTAAGTTTATCATATTTGATATTACAAACTAGTTGATCAGAGCTGTTTTTGATAAATGTTCTAGAAGAGATAAAGGTAAGGTACTGAATCTTTCCAGTGAAGTAGATGTTTTTTTACCCTATAGGGAATTTATTGCTGAAGCTAGTGGGATACCAGTAATAAAGCCAGGTGAAGCAGCTTTCTCGGGCAATGCCATCTGGAGGGGGCCACAACTGTTGGCCCCTATTTTTCTTTACTAGTTCACTGTAGGGACCGGGGCACCACTGCAGGGTGTCTTATCAATATATTCACTTATTGGTGGCTCAGCGGCTTTCAGAGGCAGGGCCACTGAGCCACCAATGATTGAATATATTAAGAAAATACCTGATGTTGTAGACCATATCATAGTATCATATCGTATTTGATAGTGAAGGTAGTTTACTACTTAATAATATCCGGGGGGGAGTGGGGCTGGCGCCTTTTTATAGTTCCGGTCAGGTAGCAGAGAAGTTAGCTTCACCCCTGGCTAAAAAAACTCAGCAAGCTCCGAATTCTAAGGGTGGATAGGCCTTGAGGACTTCTCTGAATAATCAATATTACATGGGGCTGTTTTTTACATGTTTGTAATTTAAATCTATACTTGACAGGAAAAAAGAACACCTTATCTGATCAACCCAAACATATTAGATTTAATAACTTAAAAAATTGGTTGGTTTGGATTGTTTAGGACAGTTATATTCTTCCACATGTCTGTTTTAATTCCCTGCTGATTTAGAGGCTTGATCTAGACCAGAAACCATGACCCTCTGTCTCCCCTGTGATTCTAAAACACCAACATTTGTAACTGGCCCAGCGTTTGTCAATGGGCCACTGCGTATGCCATCCATTCCCCAGTGCATCATTACAGAGGGAGGAGGTTAGAGGAACACTGCAATTAATTAATTAATTAATTCAAATGAATGAAGTAGGCATACTCTGAATTATGTAATGTAATATGGAGATGCGAACACCTGCCCTGGAGGGGACAGGCACCTGTTGTGAATGCAGATTGGTCCCAGACAGGGCATGACTCAATCTTGCCAATGTGAGCCAGACAAAAATGCTGTGGCGGACAAAAGGTTTTTTTTCTTGTTTGTGTCTGAACAGACTCTTTAAGGCTGAAATGCTTAGACCTTCAGGACTGATGGGGAATTCCATATCTCTAATTTCCTACTGGTTACCAGGTGTCCCAGCTTAGGTTTGCTGAGGACCAGCAATGTCTATCACTATTTACATTTTTGGAAAGCATGCAGAACCAGCCCATTTTTTCTGTAAAACACAGCCCTTCTTGACATACTATACTTGACTACATACTTGAATACATACTTGACTACCATGCCTACATGTTTAGGATGTAAGGAAGATGTTGTTTCTGTAGAGCCATTAGCCTTATACTCCCAGGATGCTAAGGCACTGTAAAACTTTATGTGTAATACTCATTACTTGATGGGGAATTCCAAATCTTTCATTTTCTACCGGTTACCAACTGTCCCAGCTTAAGTCTGCTGAGGACCAGCAATGTATATCAATATTTACATTCTTAGAAATCATGCACAACCAGCCCATTTCTTCTGTAAAATAACCTGTCCTAGCTAGGCCCCAGAAATGCATCACATTCTTCTTTTGAGGGGCAGGACTAAAAGTATCTTCAGCTTTTTTGTAACACAGCCCTTCTTGACATACTATACTTGACTACATGCATGAATACATACTTGACTACCATGCTTGTTTAGGAAGTGAGGAAGATGTTTTTTGTGCACCCTATACTCCCTGGATGCTAAGGCACTGTAAAGCTTTATGCATAATGTTCATTGCTTTATGGGAGGACAGCTCTGGTCATTTTATTTATTCGGAAGGCAAGAATATTTTCTATTTCAAAATAAAGCAAAAATAAACATGGTACCAAGAGAATAAGAATATGCAGCCATGCACATACCAAATTCAAAACAAAAGTAATAGATTGAAATAGAGGCATAATGCTACAACATTTCCCTGGTATACACATAGTCCCCACCCAAGCAAGGTTTGGCCTAGAAACATGTACATGTTATTATTATGTTAACAAAAGGGATCAAAAAGAAAGAAACTAGAGCCCTTTCTAAAAAATCTTGAGATCCTAGTACATTCTAGCAATTAAGGGAGGAACCTATGTAATTATGACTCTGATAATCATTTTTATCCTGGACTAGAGCTTGATATACCAATAGAGCAACTATTGGGGGGGGGGGGGGGGGGGGGAGTATGAAGAAAAAAAAGAGAAAAGAAAGAAAAGAAAAGGCAAGAATATTTATGTGTCCATATTTACCATGGATTGCAAGGGATGTGCAGATTTTTGTTTATAATTTTGAATTTAACTTCCATCTTTTAGCCCTGCAAATTAAAGGCTGTAACTAGAGGTTAGGCAAACCCCCAAAGTTTGGGTCTAGCAAGTTTGGTCAAACTTTGATTAAAAGTTAGGGTTTGGGGTCCTGAACCAGAATGGTTCCCATTGAAATGGGGGACCCAAACTTTTTTGGTGGGAGGCGCAGAGTGTTTAGCAGAAAGCACCCTGTTGGGAAACAAGCCTGAGCCCCACTCGATCCTTTTCATGTCAGCACCTGTGGCGGCCTTTGAATTGGTGCGTGGCCTAGGCCACAGCAAAGTGGCTGCTGCTTTCCATTAGGGAGGACACTCCTAGTGCCAGCGCAGTGACAGGAATGGGATAGCATGGGGCTCAGGGGAGTTTTACAGCAGCTGCGACTGCTGCACCCTTTAGCCTTTCCATGTTCAAGTTTGGGAACCCGAACTTGCAAAGTTCGGTACGAACCCAAATGGTTCGGGTTCGCCCATCACTAATTATAACCAGATACATTCAATTTCAAATCAGAAATGAATAATATAATTTGTGCTGGAAACAATTGTATCTTTGTTCATATAAAAATGGATTTGTATATCTGCTTAGATCTTCTGTTATTATTGCAGTGTCCGCCTGGTAATATGTATGGATGACATGTTTATTCTCTTTGTCGCAGCATGGAGACTTTATGATCGTACGTCAATGTAATTTTACATCTTGGCCAGAACATGGAGTTCCAGAAAACACTACTGCCTTAATTCATTTTACAAAGATGGTTCGAACAAGTAGACCTCATGAAAATACGCCGGCAGTCATACACTGCAGGTACTGCTTTTGTTAGGGCAACATTTCGATATCAAAGACCATGACAATCAATGTCATTGCAGTATTATAAACAAGTATTCATGGGTACAGCATATACATATCATGTTTTTCAAAATGCTTGATATCCATCTCTAGACAAAATGTTGGTTTTGGATGTATAATCAGTGTTCCTGTTCTGACTCAGGTTTAAGTTTTCAGTTTAAGTTGGTCAGGTTTTGTTGGCAAAATGTGGGTAAAGCGTTTCTTACTCTATTTCAATAGTGGGTGCCCAGTCAAAGAATAACCCCCACCCTACCTTTCTCCACTGGCACGGGCAGGATGGACGGGGTCACAAAAAAACGTACTTTGCCCAGGATCCATAGCTGGTCACAGAATGGTACAGCAGGCTCTTTAATAGTAAAGCAGGAAATTACATTTGGAAATATGGGGTCCTGGCAAATTAGCCGTATTGGGCCAATGACAAATGTTTATTTATAAAATTATGATTTACAATGCAACTATCCACATACGCAATCTGTTACTTTTTATTGCTAAAAAAAACCTTTACAGTATTTTTAAACATGCTGGCACTTTCCTTTTAAAACAATAATCTTCATATTGTTATTTCAGTGCCGGAGTTGGACGAGCAGGAGTGTTCATCGCATTGGATCATTTAATCCAACATATCAACCACCATGATTTTGTTGACATTTACAGTCTCGTAGCAGAACTTAGAAGTGAAAGAATGTGTATGGTACAAAACCTGGTAAGTAAACATACTTTTGTTACCTTCATTTGGAATTAAAAAGACTGTTGAATGGAGCAAGGACATAGCGCTGGCTGTATAATAACATAAGAGACAGAGAACCAAAATGAATGAAGTTTTATAACCTGAAGGGAAAAGTGGTGCTCCATCCTCTAACCTGACAAATTTTAATGCTTCACAACTGGCATTTGTAGCAATATGGAAAATTCTTTTTTGGAATTGACTCCCTAAGGTAGAAGAACACACAAGCAAAAAAAGTCAGAAAGTAATCCTCCCTGCGGAAGCTATAGTGAGCGAAACATGTTAGAGGAATCCAACAGGGTGTAATTTTATCAGCCCAACAAACTGGCTATGTATTGAAAATATTGCAATGAATTCACTACTAACAGTATATTTGAATACTTATATATGTAAAATGGTTGTAGGAGGTTTACAGCTGACTAGTGAAGTGTTGGGGGGTTATCCAATTCTATATACTATAAAAACAGTAAAGTAAAAGTTTCAGGCGTTGCAACAAAGGGATAAAAAAATATCACCATTGTGGCTTATAATAATAATGGTAATAGGAAAACCCCTCAAATGGGTCACACTATAATGTCTTTGGCATACATAAACATTTGCCTAGAAATGTGAGGAGCAGTTTGTTAATATTTAAAGCCTTCACCTCCTTTTACATTTGTGCTATAAGCACATTCTGTCATATAAGCACATTCTGCCAGAGTATAGAGGAGCACAGCATACTTTTGTAAGCTGCACTATTAACCTTGTTGTGTTGCACTGCTAACTATAATGGTGGGTGGTTGCTACAATAACTATGATGGGGCAGGGCTGCCCAGAAGGACTGCCTGACAAAGTGAGTGCTAGTTAATGATTTTTTACCAAATTCTTTCTCCTTGGCACAGGGGGTAAATGGCAGCACATTAGGAGGCAGCAGTCTGCCTAGTTATGCTGGTGCCCCATCAGTGGTACCTTTCCTTTGGAGGAACTAATCAAGTTAGCCAAAGCTTACCACTTAAGCTGGTGGTCACAACATATGTAAGTGGTAAGCATTGGCTGACTTGACTTTAGTCCATTTTGAACAGGCGAGGGAAGAGGACAGACCAAGAGAGACCACGGAGGATGTAGGCAGCAGCATGAGACCCAGTGAGGCATTTCTAATCCTCACCGCAATGCATTGAACCACAAATAAATGGCAGTACACCGCACTGCCAGTGACTAGCATTGAAATTCACTGGTGTTGCTTTGCGGTCCAAATGTTGCTAGATCACAGCACAAAGCAGCACACAAATGTGAAAACCCAGATTATGTACCGTTTATAACCATCCTCCTGTTCTCCCATTTCCCTCCTTACTGAAGTAGACAGTGGTGTTGTCTTGCTTCAGCTGTGAGCTAACATCCTCCTCATCTGCTAACCGGGCAAACTTGTTGGGGGGGTGCCTGCTCAGGCCTAGCCTCCCTGTAACTTTTATCCGCACCCTGCCTTCTAACTCCAGCTAGCTGCCTCATTATCCTGCTGTTCCTGTCCCCCCATACTACCACCCTCCCCCTCCCCTAACCCAGAGAGTGCCTGCTCAGTGAGCGCCAGAATCTTTTCCATGATACCAATGTTTCTCAGTGTTGCCAATTGCGCCTTTAGATTGTCAATGTCGGCTTCAAATGTGCAATGTGCACACATCCCAAACAGTAGTATGCATCCTCAACTGATTGTTCAAGCAGTGCATACATAGCACAAGATGTACACTGAACAGCATTCTTAGGCATGGAGCACATTATACCAATTTGTTGGAACACAAATCCCTTTATTAACTGAAAAATATACACCCACTAAAATAAACACTCTGTGAATTCAAAGGTAGATACTTACATCTGCAGCACTTCTGCTTTTAACTCCTGCTTTAACTCACACTTACTAAGCAGCCCTTGCAGAGCCAGGCTTCAAGCCTGCTCCTCAGGGATCCAGGAGAGAAAGGAAAAAACATCTTTTTATTTGTACTGGAAATAATGTTGTGTCCCTTATTACTGCAAGCATTGCAAAATGTACGCTGATGTTTTCAAGTTGTAGGCTATACTGTCTACTGCCCAAAACCAGAAGGACAATATTTGTCTCCCAGGTCAAAGTTGCCATTCAGAAGCTGGCATGAGGATTGGAAATATATTGTTTGGTTCCTGTAGAGAAAACTTTTTTTAGTATTCCTACCTTCCATAATTTAATGCCTAGGGCCCCTTTTTACCTTAAAGTTGTTCAGATTGCAGGTATTTCAAATCTAGATTTACGTCTAAATGCATGGAATTCCAGTCAAAAAGGTAAATAAAAGATGGGAACAAAATAATATTATAGATTTGTTACTTTTTGGATATAGTGGTGTACTACTAAATTTTTTGTTTTCCGTCTATAGGCACAGTATATATTTTTACATCAATGTGCTCTGGACTTATTAGCAAGCAAAGGCAGTAACCAAGCCATCTGTTTTGTGAATTACTCTGCGCTTCAGAAAATGGACTCCTTGGATGCCATGGAGGGTAAGCAGATACACATTGTACACTGTTTCCAACATTATCCTTCACAGACACTCAGCAGAGCCATCTTTCCTTCTCTAATCATTTCATGTTGGCATCACTTATCTGAATTGCATATAAAGGGATTGTCTGGGCAAAGAAGAAATGACCTATGACTGCAAACCTGTTTTTTTTATAGCAAAAGTCATATTCTTTGAGGGCATTGTTGGTTGTGTGTCTCTTACATTTTACTACCAGTCTGACACTCTCATATTTATATTGTACACAAATATTTTGTGTACCTACGTATATAACAAAAACAAATAAAGCAGGAGACCTCTTCACCTTCAGCTTTATGCTCTTGTTTCTCCTATCACAAGTTTCTGCTGCTCATGTGATGGGACAGCCACCCCTTCCTTTTTTCTGCTCAGCATTAAAGTGGATCAAAGCCCTTGGCTGGTGGCCCTGGAATTTTAAAGATCCAGGGCCAGCATCAGCCTTCCCCTGGGAAACCTATACTGTGTTGAACGCCTAAGGGTCACCGGTGATCTTACTTTTCCCGCTGGCTCCCACGGCGGTGTGTCCTCTGATGGCCCCATCCTCGCACTCCCGCACTACGTCCTGCCCTGTGGTGGCTTTGGCTGCCCCCACTGCCGCCGATAGCTTTGTTGCTGGCCCCGTGGCCCATCAGACCAACGACTGAAAAGCCTCCTGGACCAGACCATAACACAACGGTTGGTGGAGCCTCCCTTTGAAGGGCAAGTGGTGGAGGTCTCCGGGGCACGCATCCTTGCGCCCCCTCATAATCCAGCCCTGCCAGGGGCATACATAGCATAGAGGGAAGAGGAGGCAGATGCTACCGGGCCCATGGTAGCAGGGGGCCCAGTCAAATCTACCCTCCCGTGCCTTGCAGGACTTGTGGCAACTGCATTCTGCGGCAAGAAACTGACTTCACTTCACTCCACTGTCACTGATACGAGACCCACAGTGGAACCTATGTTCCAGCATGAGAGCTTAAAGCTGACGAACAAACAAAAATTACTTAAACCAGACCAACACAACAAACAGTTCTCATATATTTCCCTCCCCAGGGCAATTAGATTGCTGCACATAAAAATGTATTTACCTTTTTCTAACTCCTGCTGTAGTGAATTTTAAAAACAAAATGGTGGCTCAAATCATCACCTGCAAACAGGAAGTACTGCTGGGCTTCCTGTTACTGTGCATAGTCAATTATGTCAGTTGAATCCAGAGAGCAGCATGGCTGAGATGCTGGG
Organism: Gastrophryne carolinensis; assembly: GCA_027917425.1. Lineage (NCBI taxonomy): Eukaryota > Metazoa > Chordata > Amphibia > Anura > Microhylidae > Gastrophryne > Gastrophryne carolinensis. The sequence goes on along the minus strand of CM051238.1, from coordinate 149,181,279 downwards.
AGAGGAAGCTCCAAAATGGCCGCTACCTTTCTTTTCCAACTGTACCAGGCTGACGGTCCGGTTTAAGGGAGGTAATCACAGGTGTTACATTTCCTGAAAGCATATGGAACAGCTTACCTTTCTGACGTTCCCACATTGCAGGCACGGATGCTCATCCAATCAGTGCTGTATGCCGTGAATAATGATGCCAATACCCGGCCTAAACCAGTGAAGGACGGCCAGTACCAGAGCTAAAAATGGCTACACCACTAAATAAGCTACACATTTTATTAAATTTGACCCAGACACATAATAATGCACGGCATATGGCCCTGTTTAGAACAGAAGCCGCTATAGGGAAGCAGGAGTGTCCGCATCCCTGGCCTCCTTGCTGTTTGTGTTGTGCTCCTACCCCCGCCTATCTGAATGGCTGGGCATGGGAGCGAGCCTCAGCTGCAGCAAGGTCCGGGATGCGGCTGTGGCCAGCAAAAATGGGAGTGCTGGAATGCTTAGTGATTGGGGGGGGGGGTGATTGGGGGAACTCACACGGTGTGGCATCCTGAATCAGGATTCCCCAGGGTTAATTTATCGACTTTTGATCTTTTAGACTCAAAGGCCTGTGAATGGGTAGTTGGTCCTCTTTAATTTGTTTTACTAATACAACTGTACAGATATAGGTGCCTGGTAACATTTTGTTTTTAATCTATCGATTAGATTTAATAAAATTGGCACATACAATATTTACACCCTCCTTTAATCACTTTCCTACAGGTGATGTAGAACTGGAATGGGAAGAGACAACAATGTAAATAAAAAAACAATCCAGTTACATGTGGCAGAAGCCAAAATCACTCCTCCTCGTGGTCAAGAGCAGACTAGTAAAGAACATCCAAGCTCTAATAATGCTGAGCCTTGTAATACTGATGGTAATATCCTGTGCACAGAAAGCTGGAACACTCACCTTCTTGCACTGCTGTGATGTAGAGTAATACAAGGTCATTTTTATCTTGAAAGAGATGAAAAAACAGAGCCAAATTCAATGTAAAGTATTACTGTCCTCTGTGTGGATACTTACGTTTGAAGGATATATGTTTTTTGGATTTGCTTTGTTAATAAAACCATTACCTATAAAGGTTTATTGCACTAGTGGTTTTTACTGTAGATATGGTCATATATTTTATATACCAGTATGTACTTGTGTTTTGAATTATGAAATTCCACGCTCTGATACCAAACAGCTGAAGAGACGCCTGCTGACACTACTGAACACTCCGGCTCCTGTGCAGCACACAGTAGCTCTTTAGGGATATTTGGGGGTTATTAAGTTAAGTTATTACTGCCAATCGTCTCCCCTCTTTCTATAATACTGTATATACCTGCTCATATATTCCATCACTTTTTTTTTACATTTCAGAATAAATGATTGATTAAATGTATGCCCTTGTGTAATTTTGTGTGTGTATTTTTTTTTTTTTAGTTTAACTTTGTCACAACCATCTAAATGGAAAATTGTGTCCTATATTTTCTACTGAAGTCGACGTAACAGACACAAATAAGATATTTTAAACTTGTTTCTGCCTAGATGTAATTATGCCTTACCAGGACCCAAGGTAAACGGGGTTATGTGCGGGGGGGGGGGGACTCCAGCATTCTGGATGCCGCAGATTGTCATTTAGTAGCAGCGGCGGCAGCGACCGACAACCGCGCCACGCAGGGTATTCGGTCCGCTTTAACATGCATCATTTTATAAGTAATGGATAGTGGCCTCAATCTGTAAAATTCTAGATTAATTTTGACTGTTGGAGTTTAATTGGATTTTGGGATTAAAAAGCATGAGCACTTCACGGTTACTGAATCACCAGTTAGGAAGACAATGAAAGTTAAAGGCACTTTTTACTCCTGAGAAAATCAGTGATATTTTCAAACATTTTTACACTGTAGTGCCATTGCCTTTTATTGCCTCCCTAGCTGATGATTCCGAAATTCTTTTTTCACCTAAAGTGAATTCCTTTTGTAGTTTTTCTAACTGAATTCAGGCAATTGTCTTAAATCTGACCTCTGAAATTTGGTTGGGATAGCTTTGTATGCCCTTTGACCTGACCTTAAGTAGTCTTGACCCTATCTATTGACGCGTAAATCAACTCTAGTTTTATGCTTTCACTTAAAGCGGAACAAAACCCAGAAATTAGGTTTTGTGTTGGGCCCCCTGTAAACACATTTACTAAAACATTGGTGGTACAGTAACATGCTGAGACAATTATAAAGGATATTTTGCACTGCTCTAATTTGCACCAATATGTCATAATCTGACTGAAGTGCTTGACAAATCAGGCCCAAACTGTTAAGTATGTTATGTAACACATTCTGTGAAACCGCCCAGTTCGCCCACTAAAACTCAACTTTCCCTACTTTGTGCGGCTTCCCATCCAATCAGATCGCTTTTCTTGGGTTTAGATCGGGCTTTGATGGGCTGGGGCAGAAGAGCGTGCACGCTGCCGGAGAAGCAGGGCATGTGGCAGCGTGCGCTCCTCACTAAAAACTATAGGAGCTCTTTGCCAAATAACAGTCAAGACAAAGGGCTCTAATTGGACTGGAGAGCCTGCGCATGTGCCGTTGGACCAGGAGAAGGTGAGTTTTTATGGGCACCATGGGGGGTTTCCCACAGTGGGCATCCCATTTCGGGATGCCCCAGAGAAAAGCCAGTGGTCGGCCCTAGAATATTTTAGATTCCAGGCAGGCCACTGATGGGTTTTGTTCCACTTTAATTGATGCTTAATATTGAGTTTTCAGGTTCACTTGTTTTGACTGGTCACTGTATTTCTCCCATCACTGGGTCCCATCAAGTTTGTCAGCTTTAATTGTCTTATATTTAATATGAACTTTCAAATCCTGGAAGCAACCAAGTGTTATTTTTGTGCATCATGTGACCAATCAAAGCTTAACTAGAAAAGAAAACCCAGTGGCCCATTGACTACTAAACACTAGTTATAGTTAAAAGCATTATATTTGAGGCTAGCCCAACTAATACACACAGCATTACCTGCAACCAGTGTTAGGCATCTGGCCATGACATCCTACTGCGGACAAGTGGTTACAAGGACACATACGTATATGCCCTTTTAACTGTAGATATTGTACCTGGGTGTCATTAAATGTTTGCCATGACATATAAAAGCAGCGTTGTGGTAAGGACAAACTGCTGTTTGGTCAGCTAATCCTAGAACCTATTTTTTCTGCTACCCTGTGTTTGTCCCAGATATTTACTGCCTCTTCTTGACCCTTGCTTTACTACTAATTTTGGGCGCTCTGAACCACAAAGTTCAGGTTCAAACCAAACTTTCCAAACCCGAACACTGACTTCAGCCATTCCGAGTTCGGTGTTCAGCCAGAACCCTGAAAAAACAGCTTAAACTAATGCAGAGTTTGCAACAGCAAAAATCAGCACTTATCTGAGCCCTGCGATCCTGTCATCGTTCTTTCCTTGCTCAAAATGACTACGGTCAGGGGCTTCAAAAAGATGGCCGTTCCCATGAGTGAGGACACTGGTAGCAGCTAGCAGCACTTCTACTGCCAGCTGCTAGTGTCCTCACTCATGGGACATGGAAGCCCTGGCTGTAGACATTTTGAGCAAGAAATGAACATTGACAGATTTGAGGGGCTCAGGTAAATGCACTGTTGCTTCCTATTGCTGCACTCTCTGTATTAGTGGATGCCCTTTCACCCATGGAGACCTGGTGGGCGAGTGAGGAGGGGTGCCCATCTGTATTTTTTGGGTCTCCTTAGGTTTCCTAAGATACAAAAAGAGAGATGACAGCCCCTCAGACCAATTTATAACTAATCTGGGAGGCACAAGTGAGTAGTGTAAGAAGCTTCCAATTTATCTTTTGCATTCTATGTCCCAAAGGGGGCTGTCATAGATTGGATAGTGTTAGGACTGCACCTACACAGAGGCAACGTAGTGGTGCTGCTTCAATGCACATTTGCAAATGTGTGACAACTGAGGCATATGTTTTTTTTAACTAGATTTTAGAGACAGGTTAAAGGACTAGTTGCTAGCTAACATGGTTGTATGCTGTGGCTCCTTTAAAATGTGTCTATCCTGATTCTCCAGATGCGTGAGGCAAGGGCAATAACTTCAGGCCCTGTGATTCAGGGAGTGCTCAACTTGATTAGGTGGCCAACAACTAGAGCACCTCCACTGCATTCTGACAAGTTTTTGGCTCAAACTTTTGTCAGCAACCCCACCTTCAAATTCTGCACCTAAAACCCTGCCTGAAACCTACCATTAGTTCCAGTTTGTTACGAAAAAACTGCTGCTTCTATCTTCTAAAAAAACTGTTGTTTCCGCCTACCTTGTTACAGAATGTCTACGGGTGTTGTCAATGTTTTCTTGCCTCTCTGAATGGAGTGTTGAAGCAGTGGTCATGTTTGGGAATACATTTGGGTTCCTCAGGGGCAGTTCCAATACATTTATTAATATATTAATACCTAATAGAAGGTTTCTCTAAAAACCCAGCTTATAAGGACCTAAACTCAGACCAGCCCACAGCAGCAACCTAACTGGCAGCTGATATATATGTTAGTAACCAATGAGTGTTTAACAGAAAACTCACATTTCAAATTTGGTGGTTTGAATTGTTTATTGACTTTAATATAAGACATTGAGTTGTCCCTCTCTAGTAGCTGGGCTACAAACATATTCTGCATTACATCTCGAATCTCCTGAATGACTTTAACAGGATCGTCCAAACATTTAAAACATTACCTTCAGCCAGTATCCGATATCCTTGACTTTTGCAGCCAGGCATGGAACTAAGAATGACCCTGTAGTTTTACTGAAAAGGTAAATATGATATGGATAGCTTACAAATGCATTCTCAGCAAGATACTTGGCCATCGAAGCATCCCACTGTTCACAGATCCAAAGTATCAGGAAGATCTATGTTCCTAGTGATACTTTTGTACAGGTGTTCCCATTATATATACATTAATACCTGTGCTGTTCCATACACAGTAATGAAGGTATACATATATATAAATATATATGTAAAGGTATAGTAGTGCGCTCTAATTTCGCCCAATATAGAGAGAATATTTATAACCTAGCACGTCAGCAGAGAATACATACAGTGAACCATCTGGTCCCACTGTGATTTATTATAAGTAACAGAGAAAGTCTATTGTTTTAGCCTAATTCCTGCATGTTAAGAGACTGAAAAATTGAGCCAGATATGCGATATCCATGAAATTATTGCCCAATTCACGTTAGAATTTAAAAATGATCTAAGCAGATTAGATTTCCCTCCAAAACAAAATTCCAAATAAAAATGAGATGATTTGGGTCTGTTCGAAACTGCCATAAACACTCCTATAAATGCTGTTTATAGCAAAAATCTACAACACCATAAGAATAGTGTAATGTTTCAATGGATTTCCTATTCACATTTGGCAGGAAAGTGAAAGTTTTACTGCTGGAAAAACACTACAGTTAAAAACGAAGTAGTATATAGATATAGTATACTGTACATTAAAGATGATCCTTATAAAGGAAAACCCCACTCCTATCAAACTGTATGAAACAATAATAAAAAGCACAATAAACTATGTAAGCAACAAAATCTGAACAAAATCAAAACCTACTCCTACTTCTTAAATTAAAGTCCAAGGAGTAAAATAAAAAGTTCATACTCACCTTTTATCCGGTGCTCTGACATAGATCCAAGTCCCTTGCTGCCTGGCCCAATCATCCGCCGTTACAGGGACTAAAGAGTCACATGCTGGCATGTTCCCTCCATTGCAGGGATAACCAATGACAAATTCTGACCTTCTGAACCAAACCAGTGTGTACTTTCTAATGTGTACTTTCTGTTTCTGCTTTTCATATTATGCGTTAGGCCATGTGCCTGTAAAGGTTTTCATTCATGGGATATTTGTAGTAATGAGTCAGAGAAACTACACTTGCAGTATTTAAAGAAAACAGCTCAACTCCATATTGATACAGGTCTCCACGTGTCTTACAGTCAAGGCAATTTTACTCCCTTTTACACCAAAGGAAAATAAAATATCCAGCCAATCCTCCAAGACAATAGAGAATAAAAGACTGTATTGCTATGGCCATTAAAATAAAATCCCTGGACAAATATAGTCACAATGGTAGGCCCTGCAATGTGTTTCGAGGAAAACAGACTAGATTAATAGTTTCTGTTTTACTGTGTACTGTGGCATTGTCATGGTGGAACAGAAAGGAAAAGAAAGTCCCCAGTGTACCAACCAACTTACCTTACAAAGAGGCACCCTGACAGCCATACAATGCTGGATTATCCCCTTGGATTCTACCCACCTTTTGGTCATGTCATGTCTGGACTTCCTGTAAAGCCAGCCCTTGGAGGCTGCTAGTCCTAGTGGTCAGTCACTAGGAACTGTCTCATTTACCCTTAGGTATCTGTTACCTGTCCTACATCTGGGTCCCTGCATTGTAACCTCACATGTTTCCATTTCTTTAATTCTACAGCTCCCCCAGAAATCAAGTTTAAACTCATGTCAGCTACGAGGAGGAACACTGACTGTGGGGAACCAGGGTCCCATTGCCTGAAATGAATGGCCTTGGAACCTACTGCCCTAAGGTTAAGACTTGACCCTATGATCTGGAGTCTAAGGACCTACCTGGTCCTCTCTAGAGCGTCCCGCAAGGGAGGATCAGATTGAGAGGTTCTTGAGAGGTCACAGAATTCCCAATATCTTGGGCATATGGTTTCCTTGTTCAGATACAGAGAAAGGGCAAAGTCAAAAGCTAAAAGTCAGGGTTCAGCAGCAAACAAGGGTAGTCTGTAAAACGACCCCCGAATAGTCATGGGCAAGTAGCTAGCAAAGTAATTTAGGTCTGAACTCTTGCATAAAAAGCCAAAATGGTATCTTCTTCCATTAAAGGCAGCAAGATTATAGCACATGGAGTTCAACCAAATATATACACATACATAGAAATGATCACAGGACAATTAGTAGTAAATCAATAATCAATGGATAGAGGAAACCTTGATTTCAAAGCTGAGTTCATCATATCGGTTACAAGTCAAATTATCAATCAATGAATCGCACTGAAATTTCACTTTTAGACAAAAAAGTATCTTATTTAGGATGGCTCCTATGTTGGCATGAGCGTCTGCTGCGCCATATATTTATTAGAGCCTTACTATGGCTAATTAAAATATCCTTATGAGATAGGCGGCTTTGTAGCGTATTGTTCAGCCAATAGAATAATGTAGATGGGCCATATCCTGAAACCCAGTGTATTACTAATCATTACATGCCCATGAACAACTGTCCACCATACCGGAAGTTGGTGAAGCGAGTGTACCAGGGGCTCATTGTCTAGGTCATATAGCTATTTTTGTAATGTAAATGGCTGTGTATAATAGTCAAAATGCATAACCTAGCAATATTGCCAGTAAAGGTGTTTAAATTCTCTAAAAAACAAGGTACTCACTTTGTGAAACCGGAAGCGATGAAACCCGCGATACCAGAAGTGGTTGGAACAAGTCCAACAAGTGCAATATAATAATTTATCCAAACATACGTGGCAATAATATATGATATAGATGTAACAACATCATATAGAAAAAATTATCTCCATCTTTATCTACATAAAAACACATCCTCTAGTGGTGACTATAGTCCTATATATTATATCAGTTGATCAAAGATCATCAAATAATCAAGAAAGAAGAAAAGAAAAAGAAAGTAAGAATTTCATTCTGTGAAAACCAGGCAATAGTCCTAAGTGGAGAGTATCTGGGCAATGAGAAAGTCTCTAGTTTTGGGGCCAAGTAAAGGGCTTAGACCCGCCAGTGTCCTAGTGCCAAGATGGAAATTCCATTTGGTTTCACAAACCAAAAGTTCGCCTTGCATGTTATTTCCCCTGGTGCACACCGATACTGTCTCAATGCCCATCACTGAAAGATAACTAGTGTCTCCAGAGTGGTAGTGAGCCACATGCCTAATTACATTTGGTTTAAGAATAATGCTCATGTCATGGGATCGGTGTTCAGTATTACGTTGTTTTAAAGGGCGAATCGTACAGGACACATGCTGCAGGTAACACATCTCACAGGAAATTAGGTACACCACATCATCAAATCTTAAGTTCATTATTTGTCACCACAGGGGTAAAAACCCACGGTCCATAGTCAAGTGCAACCTTTCTGTTCATTGTCCATGTATAGACTTGGAGAAAGATAACATTTGGGCGACCTTCTGCTGACTACCGTTATTCCCAGGGTAATGATTCTACTTGTGCCGATATCACCATGTAAGGTGTATAAGTGACCCCTATTCTCATTAGCCGTCCTGCTTATATGTATTTTTAATATTACACAATTTTGCGATAGCGCTCCTGTAATATCAAGAAAATCTATAGTCTGTGGATCATGGTTCAAAGTGAAGTGCAGGTTTAAATTATTTAATCTATCGACAAATATGACTAGATCCTGATCAGATCCTCGCTAAACGATAACTGTTCTTGTCACCACATATATAAATTGGCTAGTGACGGTAAAAACAAATTATGAGTCCACAAATATTGTGTAACCATGAATAAAAAAATACATGTACAGGTCTCCATCATAGGGTGCATATCGTTGTAAATTAAACTGCAGAGCTTCCAGTGCCAGATGGTGTGGGACCTTGTCCCCCTGACCACATGACACCCGAATATTCCTTTATCAAATGTCCAGAATTTCTTATGAAACCCGGAAGTCGAGTCACTAACAGCTGCAAATAGGAATGGAGTCACTGGCCCAATGGTTCAATGGTTCATGCATGCCACTGCTCCCTGAAACAATCGGGTGGCCCTTGTAGGGTGTGTCAGATTTGTGGATCTTGGTGATCCACAGTAAGTTGTTCCACCATCTTATCTGACAAAACCCCCAAGGAAATGCCCTTGATAGTTCTATCTGAAACCTTGGAGTGGGATCAATAGTTAGTTGATATATGTAGAGCAATCGGACGACTGTACATAACAGCAGTACTGCCGCTCCACCTTTATCAGCTTGACATATATGGCCTGATTCAGAGTCTGCCCCTGAATGCTGTTTTTTTTGGGGGGGGAACTGTTCTTGGTAACCGGGAAATTGTGCTTTGTTCATGCATAAGCGTCTGTATTTGCTTTGCATATGCATACGGTTTAGCTGAGCATTTACAGTATTTGCAGCCAAAGTAGTCTCGGAAGCAGAGTTTTTACCTGTTCTTGGATGTAACTTGCTGTGGAGCCTATTGTTCTCAGTGTGCCGTTAGCTTGCGTGGATTTCCAGCTTAGACCTTTTTTTTTGTAATCAGCTATTTTAATGTTTGCCGCTAGAGATGAGCGAACTTCTTGAAAGTTCGATTCAGGCGATTCGCCGAATTTCCCCAAGAAATTCATGTTCGCCGGAATTGAACTTTCACAAATCGCTCATCTGAAAAAAAAAATGCCGGCATGGTGGGAGCGGGCAGGCCAGCTACGCTCTCAGCGGGCGGCGGAAGCCGGCCCGCTGACAGCGCAGCCGGCCTGCCCGCTCCCACCATGCCGGCATTTTTTTAAAAAGCAAACACTTACCTGCATGGTCGGAGCGTGGAGGCCGGTGCCGCTCTCAGCTGTCATCAGAGGACGCGTCATCAGAGGGCGCATCATCAGAGGGCGCCGGCCTCCACGCTCCGGCCTG